>OZ014522.1:97434354-98684354 GCA_963966055.1 Lathyrus aphaca | reverse complement strand
ATATGCCTAATGGTTACTCCAAGGTAATTAAGTTTCTAAAAATCCAATCTTTTTCTTGTTCTTAGTATTTGATTTCTTCAATAATCCCTACATTTCATGTTGGACAGTAAAATTGATTTACATAATTACATTCCTCCATACATTGTGTTCTGAACTTAATTAAAAAAGCTCTTACTTCAAAGTAACTTAACTTCACTATAGTCTAGTGACTACTCACTATATAACTACTATGTCAAATAAAATACTAATTTTTTCCTTTCAAAGATGCTTCTCATGTGACCTAAACCATAGATTAATCCACTATTTTAATTATAGAAGCCTCTATAACTAAAATTTCTGTACCTAGTAAAGCAACTTTCCTTGTAATAATCTTATCTTACAAGTACTTTTTTGATTCTATAAACAATATATATAAGTTTCTATTCCAATTCCAATCTTTGATTCTATAAACATACAAACATTATTAAAATCACGAGATTTGGATTTAGCCTAGTTCCAAGACTATTATTACTATATTGTAATGTATGTGATGTGTATAATATACTCATTGGGTCAAACATGAGAGACTGGCTTTTTTGTCTTTTTCTTATGAGTTTTTGTTTATGGTGGTTTAGTTTGGCAAATCTCGATGCTCACATTTTCCATTGTTTCTATAAATCTTGCTTGACTTTATCAATAGTGTACCCTATGGTCCATGAGATACCTCTTGTCCTTTTCTATAGGGTTCATCAATCTCATCATATATATATATATATATATATATATATATATATATATATATATATATATATATATATATATATATATATATAATGATAGAAATATGTACTTAATCTTAATCACATACATTTATTATATTTAACATGATATAAATTTTTGCATTGATGAATTTGCAGGTGACATGGGTGGAACATGCAGAATATGAAGAGAACACAGTCCACCAGCTTTACAGACCATTGTTGAGTTCAGGTATGGGATTCGGCGCGACACGTTGGGTTGCTACTCTACAACGTCAGTGTGAGTGTCTTGCCATATTAATGTCCTCTGCCGCACCTTCTCGAGACCACTCTGGTACTATAAACTACTCTAACTCATAACATTAACACCATTTTGCTACACATTAATAGCTTTTGATAATAATAATTTTTTTTTTTTGTGTGAATGGCTTGTAGCAATAACCGCAGGAGGTAGGCGGAGCATGCTGAAGCTAGCGCAGCGAATGACGAACAACTTCTGCGCTGGGGTATGTGCATCCACTGTCCACAAATGGAACAAGCTGAGTCCTGGAAACGTGGACGAAGATGTAAGGGTGATGACACGGAAGAGTGTCGACGATCCCGGCGAGCCACCAGGGATCGTGTTGAGCGCAGCCACGTCAGTATGGCTTCCAGTTTCGCCTCAAAGACTGTTTGACTTTCTGCGTGACGAGAGGCTCCGTAGTGAATGGGATATACTATCCAACGGTGGTCCCATGCAAGAAATGGCTCACATTGCCAAAGGACAAGATCATGGTAACTGTGTTTCTCTTCTCCGAGCCAGTGTAAGTTTTCTCTCACTCATTTTACATTAACATAAATATATTAGATTTATTTTTGTTAATTTTAAACTGTTGTTATTTTGAAAAAATAAAATAAAGCTGTAACAACATAATGCAAGTTGTGACAACGTTTATTATGAAGTTGTAATAACAACGTTGAAATGTGAATGAGTTCTTTTTTGTCGGTAGTGTTTGGATTTAACAAGTTGAAAAGTTGAAAAAGGACAAAGAAGGAAATTTCGGAAGAAACTATTACAAGCACAAACTTTTATGAATATGTATAAGATAAGCTTTTTATAACAAGTCAAAATACGTTTTCTATTTCTGGCCCACATTTTTTTTAATCAAATCAAACTATATACTTGTAATTATTTATTTAATTTTAAAAAATAGGATAATATTTTATTATAAGAAAAAGTTGTATCTTGGTTTGACTAGCTTAGCTCATCAATCAGTGGGGTTTTTGTTACAAGAAAATGACAATACATTATGTATGATTTAATTTAAATAATTTATTTTTTGTATTTATTAGTATCATTAATTTTTTTAATTAATTTTTTATTTATTTTGTAGGCTATGAATTCGAATCAGAGTAGTATGCTGATACTACAAGAAACATGCATAGACGAGGCGGGGTCGCTTGTAGTCTACGCGCCGGTTGATATTCCAGCCATGCATGTTGTAATGAACGGTGGCGATTCAGCTTACGTGGCTTTGTTACCTTCTGGTTTCGCTGTTGTACCCGATGGGCCTGGGTCTCGTGGGCCGGAGAACGGGTCTACCGCAAACGGAGGCGAGGCACGTGTAAGCGGGTCTCTTTTAACAGTGGCGTTTCAGATCCTTGTGAATAGTCTTCCTACGGCAAAACTCACCGTGGAATCAGTTGAGACAGTGAACAATCTCATTTCTTGCACCGTTCAGAAAATCAAAGGTGCACTTCAATGTGAAAGCTGAGTCACGTGAAGATCATGTGACTTGTTGGGTTCTTAAAAAAATTATTTTGTTGTTGTTTTTGGGTGGTAAATGAATGTGAGAGATGTAATTGGGGGTGTGGGGGGTGTTTGAGTCAAGAACGAACCACTCGTGGAAGAAAAAAAAGTTCCTTGCATGGTGGTAAGGTTATCTAAGACCGGGTCTGGTTAGGTTCTTTAACACAAGGCAAGGATCGTGGTTCGGGTATTGACTCGGGTTTACCTCATGTTTGTTACCCTAGTTTGAAAGGAATAGTGGAATGAGATAATTTTATTATTATTATTATCACTACAAATAAAATGGTTTTCTTAGTATGTTTATTTATTATATGTATAATTTTCTCTTGAATTTAATACATATAACAAATTATTGAAAAGAACTATACTTACAAATTAATATATATATATATATATATATATATATATATATATATAAGTCAGTTGACCATGGTTAGAAGTCTAAATGTCTTAAATTTCAAGTTTTCATATAAATAAATCAATTTGCTGTTGTCTAAAGTCTTATATTAAATTTCAAGTTTTAGTACAAATAAATCAATAAATTAAGTCTTATAAATTAAACGGGTTAACTCAGTAGTCTGTTAATATAATAAATTGACTGGTTATATTAGTAGTCTATTTCTTATAAATCTTAACCGTTAATATAAATAAATTAAATAATAAAATTAATAAATAGTATATTTCTTATAAATCTTATTCATTAATATAAATAGATTAAATAATTAATTAAGAGTCTATATTTTAGGATAAAGAAATAGGAATATATTTTTTGTTTTATCTTTAATTTAATTTTATTAACGGTAAAATTTGATATAAATAATTCTGATTTTTTAAATATTTAATTTTTATAATTATATTTATGAGTTGGTGAGGTGGGAAAGATTGAAAATGAATGAGAGAGAAAGTGATATGTCTACAAAATGCATTTAATGAGGTATCAGAATTTGTTGGGAGAATGGTTGGCATTATTGAATGCACAAGTTGTGGAATTTTCTTCCTTTTGCGTCAAGTTAACCAATAAGGTTCTGACATTAGTTTGTCTATGAGCATTAGTTTGACAGGGAAACAAGTGTTAGGATTTTCTAAGATATTTGCCATTTTGGCTGCATGAGTTTTTTGTTTCATGTTCATGTGATACAGTTGGAGCTTTATACATGCCTTGTGACCTCTTCTTCATGATAATATGGTTTTGGATTTACGTATTTTTTAATGGAACATATGAATATGTTTATGTCTGAAATTGTTACCATATGTTAACTTTGAAAGTGACTCTTACTTCATGTCCTATCTTACTCTCGTGATATATAATTGCATGTTATGAGGATCTTGTAATTAGTCACTATGAAATATTTATGGATAAAAATCTCTTTTGGAGAATTCAAATGTGTACCTACTCATACTCAATCATGTTTAATTTCTTGTTCTTTCAATTGCTTTCAATATTTGACAAATGAGATGATGTTATCCACTCAATGAATGACTTGGTCTTCATGCATGCACTTTGCCAAAATTATTGAAGAACAACATCCATATAAATATTTCTAAATCTAACATTTTTCATAGATATTTTTATACAAATACTATTATTAAAGTATATCAAAATAAGATATATAACAATAAAAGTTGAAATAAAAGATATCCGTTTATTTTTCTTTGAGCATTCCAATTTTTAAAGTTTTATTAGTGATTAAATTGATATTATTTGAGTAACTTAGGATCAAAATGAGTGTGTTATTACATTAGTTTGTGTTATAATAACATTAGTTTGTGTTAGATATACTTGTGAATATTAGCATTAAAATATTTGGCTTTCCAGTTAAGAGTTTGTTGAGCCTGCTAACAATTCAGTTAAGGCTAGCAAACCAAAACTAATTAGCAAAGTGTATATAAACACTCTCATCCTTATTGTATGGTTAAGGTGAATATATGAAATACTTTTTCTCTTTAAACACATTCAATTTCAATATGGCATCAGGAATGATCCAGATCTAAACCACGTTCTTCTGCTTCCAATCATGTTCATCTTCTTCTTCCTTAGAAGCAATGATCTCGTTTCATGTCATCAGTGGTAGATTCTGAGAACCAAAACTCGTCTACAAAGAATCAATAACCAACACACAACAACTCATCAAGTTTCTTCACACCGAACTCCAACAATACATATGGCCCAAAGCTTTTCATTCAGCTCAAAGATAACAACTATCTTCTTTGGAATCAACATGTGAAAGGCGTCATTTTCACGCAGAAGATGCATAGGTTCGTGGCGAGTCCTCAAATTCTTGTGAAGTTCAAGACTGATCAAGATCGGTCACTCAATAACATATCTGCAGAATATGAATCTTGGATTATGCAAGATCAAGCGTTGTTCATATGACTTATCTAAACCATTTTTGAGTATGTTCTTCCACGCGTGCTATCGTATAAACACTCTTACGAATTATGGGACAAAATTCACAAATTCTTCAATACCTAAATGCGTGCTAGGGTTCGTCAAGTAAGAGTGGAACTAAAATCCATTACGAAAGGAAACCAATCAATTACTAAATTCGTGCTCAAGATCAAAGCTATTACAAGTTCTCTATTTGTAGTTGGTGACTTAATCTCATAGCAAGATCAAATTGATTAAATTATCAATGGTTTACCAGAAGAATATAACCCATTTGTGATGCAAATGTATGGAATCACTGAGCCTCTCTTGCTATATGATGTTGAATCTCTCTTGTATGTACCAGAAATTCAACTTGACAAGTTTAGGCAAGAATTGGATGTTGCACATGTTTATGCTAATGTAGCTTATACAAGTCATGGAGGAGGACATGAAAACTTCAATAATGTAAGGGGAAGAGGTCGAGCCTACAGAGGTAGGGGCATGACAGAGGTCGTTATGATCAAGGAAACAGGTCATCATGTCAACTATGTGGGAAGCCTGGTCATGTGGCCTTGAACTGCTGACACATGTATGATGAATCTTTCAGCCCTCACAACACTCAATCAAAGAATAATGAGACTCAAAATGACAAAGACTCCAAAGGGGAAGGTATAAGCTCTCAAGCAATGATAATGATAGCTATCACAACTCCGCATACTACTTTCACTCATGAATACTCACTACCTAGTGAATTTGATTCCCAGACTTGGTTAGCTGATTTAGGTGCCTCCCATCACCTTAATCATTTTGAAACTTGCTTGCAAAATAGAAAACCATATAGAGGAAACTGTCAAGTTTATATAGGAAATGGCCAAAACCTACACATATGTAACTCATATGTAAAAATAAGCTTCTTCTTGGTGATATTTTACATGTGCCTGCTATTAACAAGAATCTATTGTCACTGTCCAAATTTTCTCATGATAATCATGCTATTTTTGAATTCCACCCTAAAAAGTGCTATGTTAAATTTCAGGGTTCTATGGAACTCCTTCTTGAATCTAATGGTCTCTATTGCTTCCCTAGTCTCACTATCAATCAAGCCAGGTCTGGTGATACCTCTACAAGTCATAGTCTTTCGTATGTTGTATCAAGTACTAATAGTGTAGATAATTAGGGTTCCTAATTAGGGTTTAGTCTTCAGTTTAAATGTGGACCATTGGATTTGGTTTCGCACGCGTGTGAACGGTTCAGATCATTTCACTTAAGTTTAATTTTTAATTAATTAAGTTAATCAGCTAATTAACCCAGATGCAATCCAGGCCCTCCATTTGCGCGCGCAGTCTTCCCCCTTTTAAACCTCAACCCTCAAATCAGTTGACTTCCCTTTATTTCATTTTTAATTCATTTTTATTCATTTCTTTTGCATATTTAATTTAAAATAGTTAAAAACATCACAAAAATATGGTCTTTTGCATTTTTGATCCAAATATTTTTCACAACCCAAAAATGATTTTTATTTTATTTTTTGCATTTAAAAAGTATTTTTAAAATATTTAAATGATATTTTTAATTAATTAATAGATTTTAATTAATTAAAAATACATTTAGGTTTCTAAAAATCACCAAAACAATCATGAACCATTCCAATACATTTAGAAACATTTTCAAACTCTTCATACAAATTTGGTTTTAGGTTTGATCATAATTTCACAATTTTCTTTGAATTAGGGTTCTTTAAAATCACATTTTCTAACCCTAATTTGAAAAATTCATTTCTGCCTAACTATGAAGAGTTTGAACTTGATTCTTTTTGCATTGTTTCACATATTGCATGTAGTTTCTAGGTTATTTTCCTCATGAATTTATCTTGAATTTTCAATTTGATTTGCATTTTCCCTTAAGAATCACCCAAAAACCCTAGCAAACTTAGAAAATTCATAACTTTCAATAGGATTAGCTTCTGACCTTATCCTTTGGGGTTTGACCTTGTATGGGTTTAGGGTTTGATTGAGCTTTATTTCAATTTTTTTATCATGATGTATGCTTCTGTTTTGGTCATTTGCATCTCATAGATTCATAAAACCCTAGTTTCTCATGTTCATTTGCATCCATCCTTGCATATCATCATCATGTGAACTTGCCATGACATTACAAGCATTTGCATGTCATCTTAGACATCTTAGGACATGTTGGAACATTGCTTGATCATTCCTTCATTCATTTGCTATGTCTTGCATTCATTTCATTTCATAAACATCCATGTGTTTTCAAGCTTCTAAGCATGCTTCCTTTGCATCTCATCTTTGTATGATCATTCATATGCATCTTGTATGACTTTGCATCATCTTATATGCCATTTGCATTGCATAATCACTTCTGACTTTGGTCTTTGCATCTCATTTCAATTCATTTCTTTATGCTTTGTGCCTTATGCATTCATACTAACATTTTCAGGAACTTTTGGTAAGTTATTTGGGAAGTGGATTTGCCTTCACCTCCCACCTCTTCTTATCTCATTCATATGCATTTTTACATGTCTTTGAAGTGAATCTTATTCACTTATGTTCCATCCTTCTCACTTTCTTTCTTGCAAGTTACTTATCTTCTTCAGGAAGTAAGTAACTTGTTCTTCTTTCTCCTTCTCTTTTCATCTGCTTCTTCCATTGGTGGCCTTGAAGATCCCTTCTCTTAAGCCTAACAAACCATAGGATATCCAAGCATGATAACTTTTAGGGTTGTGTGTATTCCCCCTTAGTCTTTTACCTTTGATTCTCCTTGAGTCTCTCTTCTCATCTCAATAATCAGAGACTAAACTCTTAAAGTTTTAGGACTTTGGAATTAGGGTTATGCCTGCATCCTTCTCTTAGGATGGAGTGTATAACTTTAATCCTAAGTGTTAAACCTTTAATTTGTTTAGATCTCTTAATCAAAACACATTAATAATCACCAAGACTTTATCTTGTAACTTGGGCCTTACATTAGGGTTCTATCTCTTCCTTATGGTTAAGAGGGACTAACCCTAGTGTTTAATGGACAAGTCCCCCTCAAGTTGTCTTACAAACTTAAAACCCACTTCTTAATCTCATCCCTTAATTAAAATACACTTAATAAAGGCTTGTTATACAATGAATTTAATCCCTAACCATGGATTAAGTTGAGGTATCTTCCTCAGCTTAAGTGTTCTCATCTATTATCCTTCTATTAGGATGGTGTAATGAGTTCATTAATCTGTGATTAGAGATTAAACTCATTACTTAACACTAAACAAAAACCCAAAAACATCTAATTAATCACAAGTAGGTTAATGATCTTAATCCTACATCATCATGGCAATTAAGTTGAGGTGTTTATCTCACACTTAGGTAGACTCATTATCCCTAATCAGGGAGGATATAATGAGTTTACAAGCCCTTGATTTAGGCTTAAGCTCATAATCCTATGAAAAACACCAAAAACAATAATAAAACTGAAAACACAAAAACAAAAAATAATCGTCTCCTCCGAGATTCTTTTCTCATCACACTCATTCACAAACGAGAACATGCTTCTTCCGTCTAATGCAAGACAGTTAGCACTCGAGCCAGACGAGTCATACACTTGAGCATAGGCAAGTAAGCAGTTCATAGTCAATTTATCTTTCAGTCTCTTTGAGTCGAACTACGGTGTTCTGACTTCCTCATTGCACGAGAGGATACGTAGGCATAACTTAACAGTTATCGAACAAAAGTCTCTGTGTCATTCCCCCTCTTTCAGTATTCTTTAAAAAGCCTCAGTTCCTGAGAAACTCACCTTTTTGCACTGACACCTGTACATTCATTCTTTAGATTTTGCATATAGACATCATATACATTTAACCCTTTTAAACACAATCTTGTAAGCGTGGATCCGTTCGAGTACGACGAACAATCTGGTTGCTAATACCTTCCCAGATTGTAACCAACCCCCTTTCTCAGTTTCTCCGGTTCGCAACCGTCTTATCCATCTTTTTCTAGGTTTATGCAGTATTACCTTTCCTTCGGGATAAAAATTCCTTGTTGGCGACTCTATTCATTTCATTTTCATTTTCTCTTTTCGCCGACCGTTCGCGTCTGCACCACGATGCAAATCTTTGGGAGCGATAGCTTGGCGACTCTGCTAGGGACCCTATCTTGCAACCAGGGCTTCTGGTTCTTTTTGTGGGTTTCTCCTAGTGCTTGTTTGATTTGTGTTTATGGGGGTGTTATGTGCTATATGTTCTTTTTGTTTATTGCTTTATTTATTGCTTTCTGTACAACTTTATTTATTGCTTTCATTTATTTTTTATGCATTTCATGTTACTATCATCATATCATTGTGCTGGATCTGTTGTTTACCTTGGTGGGAGGGATACTCAGTGAGTAAGGTTCCATACCGGGAGCCTGAGTGACACATAGGATAGAGTGGCTTCATATTCTTTCCCATTCCATTTCGGTCTGGTGCGGGAATATGAAACACGGTTCAGACATGGGTTTCTTCTTGAGAACTCTGTGCTACGGATTTCCTGTAGTACTAGGGCTATCTGGGAAGCCTGCTAAGTCTGGATGACCTTTTTAGATGACCTTCAGCATCTGAGGTGAATTAGAGGAGGATCCTTTATGATTATTGTAAACACTATACCTCCGGGTTAGAAGTGTTTACACTTCTCATAACTGATCCAAGTCTAAGGATCCTTATTCTAGAACAATACCTGTGAGGGGGTTGGGATGTTTACAAGTTTGCAGGAACCCTTGGCCTCATCATAACCTGTTACCAGATTTGTTTTAAGGTTACATCATTTTGGACTGATTCTATGAAACCCTGGACTTGTGACTCTTTATTTGAGTCCCCCACCTGTTTACTGGTTCTCTAAGCCTTCATCTGGACTTATGAACACACATGGACCTTATCAAGGCAGATAAAAGATCCAACACTTGATCACAAACCCTTGCATATCATTCTGCATTAATCATTTTTCATCATTTTAACATTTGTCTATTTGTTTTACAGGGTATCAACATTATCTTTGGGTTGGTTTTTGACTGTTCTTCTGCTCAAACATCTTCATCAGATATATTCACCAGCTATCTTCATCAGAGATTCTCTTCAACATCTTCATCAGTTGTCTTCACCAGTATTCCTCCTCAGTTACCTTCATCAGCAATCATTATTATTATGTACCCATCCAGGAAGAGTAACATTACCTATCATTTCTTTGAGCCCTCTCTAGCAGGCATCAGGAAGATTCAGACACTCATCACTCCTAATCATGTCCCTTTATTCAGGGAGCATTATGGTTGTATTATGGACATGATCATGGACTTGGATGCATCACAGAGGAGCATGATCCACACTTGCTTGCAGTTCTATGACCCTCCTCTCAGATGTTTTACTTTTCCAGACTTTCAGTTGGGCCCTTTATTAGAGGAGTTTTCCATGTTGTTGGGTGTTCCCATCAGGAGAGGAATTCCTTTCAACCCTGAGATGACTGCTCCTAGGAATGAAGACATAGCTAAGGCTCTACATTTGGAAGTTAATATCATTGATCAACATATGACCACCAAGGTTGGAATCCCAGGCCTTCATTTGGACTTCTTAATCACCCAGGCCACCAGCCATGCTGCAACAGGGAACTGGGAATCTGTTTGTGCTCTCCTGGCTCTTAGCATATATGATATCATCTTGTTTGCAGACGAGCCTATGTTTCTAAGCAAGAATGCTATCCATCTCTTATTGCTGAAGAATCCAGTTCCTACCTTACTAGGGGATTTCTACTACTCGGTGCATCAGAGGAATGAGAAGCAAAGGGGAAGATTAGTCAGATGTTGTGCACCTCTCTTCTACTGCTGGTTATTGAGACACTTGCCGAAGACATAATCTTTCTTGAATCCTCATCAGTCAAGAAATTGGGCTAAAATAATGATTGCTCTCACTTCAGAAGACATCAGGTGGTGCACTCAGAGCACCAAGGACAGAGACATAATCACCAGCTGTGGGCAGTATCCCAATGTACCTCTGATTGGAGTAAAGGGTTGCATCAACTACAATCCTCTTCTTTTCAAAAGGCAATTAGGGTATGATTTGGTACATCCACCAAAAGAGCAAGACTTATCAGAAACCCTTTATTGTGACATTCAGAATAATCATGCCATTGTCCAACAAGCAGTCTGGGCTTGGGATAACATTTAGACAAAAGGAACTGGCATTCTTGGCAAGTGCAACAACATAACTTCAGATCAGTGCATTGATTGGTCTCGTATTAGAGGACATATCAACCGCATGCCATTCACCTTGGAAGATGTGCCTGGACGATCAACAGTAGAGCCTGTAGCTACAGTCTGCTTAGAGGAGTTTGAGAAGTTCAAAGAAAGGAATACTCAGCTTTCTGAAGCTCTAAAGAAGACCCTCTGGGAGAGGAATGATAGTCGTCTGGACAATGAGAGGTTAAAGAAGCTCCGGATTGAGCATATGACCAAGATAGAGAAGACAGATGATTACATCAGAAGGGCCCGGGCAGGAGAGTTGGTATTGAATAATGCTTTCAAAGAAGCTAAGATTCAGAAGGCCAGAGCTGAGCACTTCTTGGAAGAAAGTCAAGCTAGATGGATCAGAATTACTGAAGCTTGTTCACTGGAAGATCAGAAGACCCAGGCTAGGATGGAGCAGCTAGAAGCTAATGAGAAGAAGAGTCAGGAAACCTTGTTAGCAGCACAGAAGGAAATCTCCGAGTTGAAACTCCGGGCGGGGTTGAAGAGATCAAAAGACCAAGACAAGTATAAGAAGTTGACAAATGCTATTGCCACCAGGAACCTTCTTATCAGGACCATCACAGAGCATCCAGTTGGACCAGTGACTGATGCTCTCCTGAAGGAAGTCAAAGAGGATGACTATGGGTTGGATGTTTGATTTCTTTGTACTTGTACTTCATTTTGTTTGTACTTTTGTTGATTTTGTTGTATTTTGACCCATCATGGGAACTTGTTGTAATCCTGAACTATGTATCTTTACATTTTGTAATATATGGTTTGTGAGTTATCTTTTGGGCTTCATTTCTCTTCAACATCATCATTCCTTGAGGTTTGGAAAGTCAAAACCAAAGAACCAAACCGGATACCCTTGGAAGGCAAATAGACATATTACATTGCATACTAACCTCATTTCTTTGTTTTGTAGGTATTTTTCTGTTGTTGTTTTCTCATTTCGCTGTGGTTTCAGGAAACATTGCTCGTAGGAGAGTCTTCCCCATCAACAGAGTTTACCGGTATCCTACAAGAAACAACCTTCTGAGCTTACAGATGGACCAAGTTCAGCAAGATCTGACTGACGTAAGAAACCAGATGGCTAATGAAAGAACTGAAATGAGGGCTCAAATGAGCCAGTTCATGGCAGTAATGACTGGGTTGGTCCAATGCCAAGAAAGATTAAGAGAGTTGGTCGAGCGACAAACTCCTGAAGAAAACCACCCAGGTACAGGGGGTACCAGCAATAATGATCATGGACAACCACATACTGACCCCCCGGAGTTTGGGCCTCATCTCAACCCTGATGTAAATGCTATCAGGAATACCCAAGGTAATATTGGAGGACGGGCCTTGCAAGAGGACCCTCAGGAGGAACAGTTCACTGTAGTTGGTACAGGAGATGAAGTCTATGATCGTCGTCTGGACGAGATAGAAGAAAAGCTAAGATCTCTGGAGTCTCAAAACTCCTTAGGTTTTGATGTTATGGATATGGGGCTAGTGGAGAGAGTTAGAATTCCTCACAAATTCAAACCTCACTGCTTTGAAAGATATAATGGGACATCTTGCCCTCGCACCCATATTCAATCCTTTCTGGGAAGATTGAAGGCTTACACTATGGATGAAAAGCTATGGATGTTCTATTTTGAAGATAGCTTGACCGGGGCATCCCGTGAGTGGTACTCTCATCTGACTAGGGCAACAGTCAGAAATTGGAAAGATTTGGCCGAGGCTTTCATACGCCAATACCAATACAATTTAGACATGGCTCCTAACAGAACTCTTCTAATGGGTATGTCACAATCCTCCAAAGAAAGCTTCAGAGAGTATGCTCAGAGATGGAGGCAATTAGTTGCTGCTGTTCAACCTCCAATGTCGGAAAGAGAAATGGCAGATATGTTTATGAACACCCTACAGGGGACATACATTGATAGGCTGACTGCTTTCTCTTCCACTAGCTTTTCTGACGTGGTCATAGAAGGAGAAAGGATTGAGAATTTGTTAAAGATGGGTAAGATTTATGATAACGGCGCTAGCTCTAGCAGCACAAGGAAACCTTTTGCAGGGCCTCGCAGGTCGGGTGAAACTAATTCAGTACACATGGGCAGAGGAAAGCCCCAGTATATGCCAAGATCAATTGCCGCTGTCACAATTCCCACTCCACCACCTCAACAACAATACACTCCGCAACCACAACATTTCCCTCATCAACATTTCCCTCAACAAAGGTCTTACAACAAGAACAACAACCAACAACAACGTCCTTTCCAGCAAAGGCCATCTCAAGTCAGCAGGGTAATCGATCCTGTACCGATGCCCTATACCACTTTGTTGCCACAACTTTTGAAGCTCAATCTTGTTGAATTAAGGACTCTGGCTCCACCAGATCCTCAGAACCTTCCAAGGAATTACGACGTCAATGCCATATGTGCCTTCCATTCTAATGCACTTGGCCATACCACAGAAAAGTTCAGAGCTTTGCACATGAAGGTCCAGGATCTAGTTGATTCAAAGGCTCTAAATTTTTCACCACCTCCCAACGTTACAAAGAATCCTATGCCTAGCCACGGTGGGCCCATGATAAATGCAGTTGAGGAAGATCAACCCATGAACTTAATTGAAGATACTGCAAGCATTCAAACACCTCTAGCCGAGGTTAAAGCTCAACTTTTAAGGTGCCAGGTGTTCCCAAGTTGTGAGGCCTGATGTGAATCTTGCAAAGTTTCCACCAATGGTTGTGCAAGTTTAAAAAGTGGCATCAATGGCCTTATCAAAGAAGGTATCCTGCATATAACATCAACGATTTCTACAACATCAGCAATTCCTTCAACAACACCAACAAGCACCCCTATTACAACTTCAAAGACAATTATTCCGACAGACTCTGCTACAAAGTCAACAATAATATCTTCCACCACTTCAACAAATGTTAGTTCAACCGCATTCGCTTCTACAACTACAACAACCATTAATAATGACATCTCCACAGTCACCATATATTACGACCCGACAATGGTCCCCGATTCCAATAATTTTCAGCAACAATCTCAACAACAACCCAGCTTCAGTCTACCACCACCACCGTCAGTCAGAAATCCTGTCACTATATATTACGATCCACAGACAATAACGGTTCCTACTTCCACTGCAGTCAGTCCAGTCACCATCACGGTACCTGGACCCATTCCATATGAAAAAGATAATGCTGTACCATGGCACTATGGTTCAGACCTCTACTGCAATGGGAAGAGAGTTGCTCTTGATTCTTCAACTCATACACCACAGGTCGATAATGTCGGGGGAGGCAGAGGCTTCACTCGAAGCGGACTCCTCTTCGCGTCACAAATTCCAAGAGTTAACACTAAGGCAGAGGCTGCTGCCAAAGCTAAAGGAAAAAATGTGGTGCCTGAAGAACCAGTTTTGAAAGAAGCTCATAAAACATCCTTTGATCAAGATGTGGATGAATTTATGAGAATAATCAAGAGAATCGATTATAAGGTTGTGGATCAGCTCCACCAGACTCCTTCCAAGATCTCCATTTTGTCATTGCTATTGTGTTCCGAAGCTCATCGGGATGCATTACTTAAAGTCCTGCATGCAGCCTACGTTCCTGAGGAGATCACGGTGAATCAGCTAGAGACAATGGTTTCTAATGTTAATACTAGCCATGGGCTAGGCTTCACCAACGCTGATTTGACTACGGAAGGTCATCATCATAATAAAGCATTGCACATCACTCTGGAGTGTAAAGGGGCTGTGCTTTCACATGTTCTAGTTGACACTGGGTCTTCACTCAATGTCTTGCCAAAGAAATCCCTTGTTAAGCTTGAAAATGATGGTATAGCTCTCCGACCAAGCAATCTGGTGGTTAGAGCCTTTGATGGTTCCAAGAGGTCTGATCTTGGAGAAATGGAGCTTCCTGTGATAATTGGCCCGCAGGTCTTTCAAACTACTTTCTGCATGATGGACATTCAGCCGACCTACAACTGTTTATTGGGTTAACCATGGATTCACGCCGCTGGCACAGTTACGTCGACCCTTCACCAGAAATTAAAATACGAGTGGGAAGGGCAAATTATTACAATCTATGGAGAAGAGGACATTTTTGTTAGCCATCTGGCTACCTACAAATACATTGAGATAAATGGTGAAATCCACGAGACCATGAGCCAAGGTTTCGAAGCACTAAACGTAAATGAGGCGACAACTGAAGTATTTGCTGCATCCCAGGAGGATAGGATGGGTACTTCAATTGTCTCCTACCAACAAGCTCGGAAGGTTATTGAAGATGGAAATGCCCAAGGCTGGGGCAAGCTGCTACCTGTGGAGAAGAAGGAGGACATATTCGGTTTGGGTTACAAACCATTCCGACAAGATCAAGCAGAGGCTGCTAAGGAGCCCAAGTTCATAAGTGGGGGAATGCTGACCCCAGATGCTGTAAATAACGTGGAAGACGAGGCTGAAAGCGACCTCAACCTGGAAAGCTGGATTCGTCCAAGGATCCCGGGCCAACAAGTCCTTAACTGGTCTTCCCAAGAAATTATAAGAGTTACTCCTGCAGAGTAACTATTATTTCCTACTTTAGCATGCATCAAGTCCTACATCTTGCCCAAGGTGTCAGGACTCATTTTGTAATAGGGCCATATTTGTATTTTGTGCAAATGGAATATCAATGAACAATGGACATCTTTTGCAAACAATTTTCTTTTTCGCTCACTGTCTTTTCATTTTTGTACTTGCACAACTGTCCATCTGAAGCAAAATACATGTTCAAATTCTGGGAAACTGAAATGGCTGAAATGACAAAGTTGAGGGCTAGTCACATTGGTAACTATTCCAAAATCTTTTGCGCCACTCCCCTATCAGAAATCATTAAATGCTTTTAATCATTATATTTTGCAATTTATTTTTTCCACTAATTATCTTTTTTTACTGTTGTAACTAATATATATATATATATATATATATATATATATATATATATATATATATATATATATATATATATATATATATATATATGCGTTTATTTTCACCTCACAAACACTTTCACCCTTCTCTTTTACTCTTACTTTCACTCTTCACTTGCTTTCTCTTTTCTCATGCTCTCTGCATTTGCATTTGCATTCAAACTGTTTTTTTGAACAATGACCTCTACTTCAAAGGATGTGCAACCATCGTCTTCATCTCAACAAGCTCCTGCAGCTCAAGCTTCAGAAGAACTTCATGAAACACCAGTCAAAACTCTACTCACCCCTATTGAAAACTTAGAAGTTCTATGTGAACTGTTCGTTGATTTTGAAAGTATGAAGGAGAATGGTTATGATCTTACTCCAGAAGTCAACTTCCAAGGCTGGGCAAAATACTTTGATCGTCTGATGGGTTCAGTCTTTCCAAAATTGGTTAAGGAATTCTGGATTTTTACTTCTGCCTCCTGTAAACACCCCAAATTTGCCCTCACTTTTTCTCACACCATGGCTTGTGATCTTTCATTTTTGTTTTAACATAAGCATTACATCTCATATTGCATATTTGTTTCATCTGCATAGTTCCATTTCATCTGCATCTAGGGTTTGTGATCTGAGCAATCCAAGAATCAATCTGAGCCATCCCAATGGTCTTGAAGCTTTCCAAGGGGGTACATGTGTGTTCTATAATCATATTATGCTCCCCAAAGTTCATGAAAGTCAAGAGATCACAATGAATGGCAAAGGCATGGAAGCAGAGTTAGGGTTTTCCTGCACAAATGACCAAAATTAGGGTTTTGGTTTCAGAGGCCTTAAATCCAATTTTTTTGGTCATTATTGTTTCTAATGTTCTTAATATGATATAAGGATCATGTGTGCCAAGTTTTATGAAGAAATTCATTGTGGAAGTCATCTGATCATTGGGTAACTTCTTGAGCAAGTAAAGTCAAAATCAGGGCATCCGAGGCTCCCAACAAGGGTACCAAAGGGTCATCACCATCATTTTGAGGTTCTATGATCTTTATTTGATCATTGAAGTGGTTGGAAGTTCACAAGATTGAATAATTTTGAGCCAAATGTAAACTTGCCATTTTTGGAAATGACTTGTAATGAAAACTTTCCATTTTGGGAAAGATTTTCAACCTCCTCTTTCATGACAAAAAATGCTTCAAATGAAAAATTCTTGGACATGAAAGTTTTAGATTAGGTCTTTCCCTTTTAAAAAAGTACTAGAACATGTCTTGATTCATCCTAGAACTCAAGATATGTCCTTTCAAAGTTGTCAAAAATCCTATAATTTTCAAGTTCATGCCAAAGAGGATTTTTTGCAATTTCACTTGCCAAGTCTTTTCATGACCTCTAATCAACTTCTATGCATCATAACATGTCAAGGAAACTTCCAAAGATCAGAATTGGCCCAAGTTTGTATGGTTTTCATGACTTGATCTTTAAGAAATCTCAAAAGGGCCAAAACACACAAACTTTGCAAAATGCCTTGGATCCTTCCATCCACTTGTGCCAGTTGCATCAAACCAATTCTATGGCTCTCCATGAATCTTGTTGAGGCCAGACACCCCATTGAGCAGCTCCTGCCATGGCCCATACCTCCAAGTACACACATTTGACTTTTTTGCAACTTGCCCATACCAATCACACTAGGCCACACCAACTTTTCTGATCACTCCTATTGGTTTATACAAACCCTAAGGAACACAAAACACATTACACAAAAGCCTGCAAGCTCTCTCAACTCAGAATTCACAAAATCCACCAAAACCTCCATCTCTTCGAATTGCACAACACAACCATTAAACTTCAAAACAAACTTCACCAATCATCTTCAAATCACTCATAGAACACAAACCACCCTCTGAAAAGCCCTAAAACACAGCCAAACCAAAACACGATTCTTGGTGCAGAGGAATAAAAACTCATAAACCAAGCCATACAAACTTGTTCTAAGCATTGCAACATCATCAGGGAGCTCATTGGGGGTTGGTTTGAACCAAGAAAGAGGCCAAAAAGCTCAGGGATTGAAAGCTTCATCTCAGGTAACCATGAAGAACATTTTTTCCAGAACTCTCATTTTAAGTTCTTAAAAGCTTCTACATGATGCACTGATCATCCTGATATGTTTAGTTTTGAAAATGGTTAAGAATCAAGCATGTATTGAATTTCTGAAAGTTTTGATTATTTTTCCGTTTTGCTTCAAATCTTGATTTTCTGGAAACATAAATGTTATTTGATGCTGGATTCATGCTTAGGGATGTCAGATGATCATTTCTGGAGCTTTAGAGGGTCTGGGTTAGCCTAGGGAAGAAGTTAGGTTGAGTGGGCTGTCGGAGAAGATGACCGGAGCTAGCTCCGGTCACCTGAAAATAATTAGGGTTCCTAATTAGGGTTTAGTCTTCAGTTTAAATGTGAACCATTGGATTTGGTTTCGCGCGCGTGTGAACGGTTCAGATCATTTCACTTAAGTTTAAATTTTAATTAATTAAGTTAATCAACTAATTAACCCAGATGCAATCCAGGCCCTCAGTCTGCGCGCGCAGTCTTCCCCCTTTTAAACCTCAACCCTCAGATCAATTGACTTCCCTTTATTTCATTTTTAATTCTTTTTTATTCATTTCTTTTGCATATTTAATTTAAAATAGTTAAAAACATCACAAAAATATGAACTTTTGCATTTATGATCCAAATATTTTTCTCAAATCAAAAATGATTTTTATTTTAGTTTTTGAATTTAAAAAGTATTTTTAAAATATTTAAATGATATTTTTAATTAATTAATGGATATTAAATAATTAAAAATACATTTAGGTTTCTAAAAATCACCAAACAATTCATGAACTATTCCAATACATTTAGAAACATTTTCAAACTCTTCATACAAATTTCTTTTTAGGTTTGATCATAATTTCACAATTTTCTTTGAATTAGGGTTCTTTAAAATCACATTTTCTAACCCTAATTTGAAAAATTCATTTCTGCCTAACCATGAAGAGTTTGAACTTGATTCTTTTTGAATTGTTTCACATATTGCATGTAGTTTATAGGTTATTTTCCTCATGAATTTATTTTTCATTTTCAATTTGATTTGCATTTTCCCTTAAGAATCACCCAAAAACACTAGCAAACTTAGAAAATTCATAACTTTCAATAGGATTAGCTTCTGACCTTCTCCTTTGGGGTTTGACCTTGTATGGGTTTAGGGTTTGATAGAACTTGATTTCAATTTTTTATCATGATGTATGCTTCTGTTTTGGTCATTTGCATCTCATACATTAATAAAACCCTAATTTCTCATGTTCATTTGCATCCATCCTTGCATATCATCATCATGTGAACTTGTCATGACATTTCAAGCATTTGCATGTCATCTTAGACATCTTAGGACATGTTGGAACATTGCTTGATCATTTCTTAATTCATTTGCTATGTCTTGCATTCATTTCATTTCATAAACATCCATGTGTTTTCAAGCTTCTAAGCATGCTTCCTTTGCATCTCATCTTTGTATGATCATTCATATGCATCTTGTATGACTTTGCATCATCTTATATTCCATTTGCATTGCATAATCACTTCTTACTTTGGTCTTTGCATCTCATTTCAATTCATTTCTTTATGCTTTGCGCCTTATGCATTCATACTAACATTTTCAAGAACTTTTGGTAAGTAATTTGGGAAGTGGATTTGCCTTCACCTCCCACCTCTTCTTATCTAATTCATATGAATTTTACTTGACTTTGAAGTAAATCTTATTCACTTATGTTCCATCCTTCTCACTTTCTTTCTTTCAAGTTACTTATCTTCTTCAGGAAGTAAGTAACTTGTTCTTCTTTCTCCTTCTCTTTTCATCTGCTTCTTCCATTGGTGGCCTTGAAGATCCCTTCTCTTAAGCCTAATAAACCATAGGATATCAAAGCATGATAAATTTTAGGGTTGTGTATAGTCCCCCTTAGTCTTTTACCTTTGAGTCTCCTTGAGTCTCTCTTCTCATCACAATAATCAGAGACTAAACTCTTAAAGTTTTAGGACTTTGGAATTAGGGTTATGCCTGCATCCTTCTCTTAGGATGGAGTGTATAACTTTAATCCTAAGTGTTAAAAATTTAATTTGTTTACATCTCTTAATCAAAACACATTAATAATCACCAAGACTTTATCTTGTAACTTGGGCCTTACATTAGGTTTCTATCTCCTCCTTATGGTTAAGAGGGACTAACCCTATTGTTTAATGGACAAGTCCCCCTCAAGTTGTCTTACAAACTTAAAACCCACTTCTTAATCTCATCCCTTAATTAAAATCCACTTAATAGAGGCTTGTTATATAATGAATTTAATCCCTAACCATGGATTAAGTTGAGGTATCTTCCTCAGCTTAAGTGTTCTCATCTATTATCCTTCTATTAGGATGGTGTAATGAGTTCATTAATATGTGATTAGAGATTAAACTCATTACTTAACACTAGACAAAAATCCAAAAACATCTAATTAATCACAAGTAGGTTAATGATCTTAATCCTACATCATCATGGCAATTAAGTTGAGGTGTTTATCTCACACATAGGTAGAATCATTATCCCTAATCAGGGAGGATATACTGAGTTTACTAGCCCTTGATTTAGGCATAAGCTCATAATCCTATGCAAAACACCAAAAACAATAATAAAACTGAAAACACAACAAAAAAACAATAATCTTCTCCTCCAAGATTCTTTTCTCATCACACTCATTCACAAACGAGAACATGCTTCTTTCGTCTAATGCAAGATAGTTAGCACTCAAGCCAGACGAGTCATACACTTGAGTTAGGCAAGTAAGCAGTTCATAGTCAATTTATATTTCTGTCTTTTTGAGTCGAACTACAGTGTTCTGACTTCCTCATTGCACGAGAGGACACCTAGGCATAACTTAATAGTTATCGAACAAAAGTATCTGTGTCATTCCCCCTCTTTCAGTATTCTTTAAAAAGCCTCAGTTCCTGAGAAACTCACCTTTTTGCACTGACACCTATACATTCATTCTTTAGCTTTTGCACACAGACAACACATACACTTACCCCATTTAAACACAATCTTGTAAGCATGGATCCCGTCGGTTACGACGGACAATCTGGGTGCTAATACCTTCCCAGATTGTAACCAACCCCCTTTCTCAGTTTCTCCGGTTCACAACCGTCTTATCCATCTTTTTCTAGGTTTATGCAACATTACCTTTCCTTCGGGATAAAAATGCCTAGCTGGCGACTCTATTCATTTCATTTTCATTTTCTCTTTTCGCTGATCGTTCGCGTCTGCACCGGGATGCAAATCTTTGGGAGCGACACCTCCAACAATCAAGTCACTTCTTATGTGATGGGAAAGAAGATCATCATCACCTAAGATCGCATTGTAAAGCTTATTGAATCTGATGGCAATGGGATAAAATGCAGCGACATGGACAAAAGTTCTGACCTAACCCTAGTTTCTAAAAAAATCTTTACAAATGGGAAACACTCCAACAAAATCAAGGATCTGAAGGATCGACAGAGAATCTGGGCCAAAATCCTTCTGGGTTGCATCAGCCACAGGAAACCAACTAGTTCTCTAGACTATATCAATATGGATCAACAATTTCTGTTGTACTTCATTGCAACAAACAAGAAGATTAACCTTGCTCACAGTTTGTTCAACCGTCTTAAGAATAATGTCAAAGAAACAAGGGAAGATGAGAAAACAAAAAGAGACTAGATTCCTCTTGGAAGGCTTATTTCAGACTGAAAATAAGCTGGTGGAGCACTTGGTTGAATCCCACCAGATAGAAGATCTGGAAGTTACTGCTGGAAGACCTCTCAACACAAAGAATCTCAAGAAGATGATGTTCAATGATATAATCAAGAAAGACCCCATTCTGCATTCAAAGGAAGTCATCACAACCATGAAAATACCTCTGAAGGATTTTCCCCTCTTTTATGCTAATACACCTCTAGAAGTTGTAGTAAGATATCTAGAATCCTACAAACAAGATGGAACTGACCCTGGGTTTAATCTAGAAGAACTATGCAAACCTGCTCCAGAAGTTGCTTTGAAGAAATCCAAGAAAAGAAAAATTCTGAGGGAACTTCTCAGAAGACAACAAAGGTTGCCAAAAAGAAAGGTAATCCTTCAGCCTTTGTCTCTATTATTGAGTCAGTGATAACATCAACATCTGATCCTCCTTCAGAAACTCCTGTTTCTGAAAACCCTTCATCTGATATTCCTGTTTCCTCAAATCTAAACACTTCTGAAGCTTCATCTTCTGATATTCCGAATCCTGTTAATCCTCAACCAGAAATTCCACAACCATCAGAAATTCCACAACCATAAGAAACACCTCAACCATAAGAATTTCCATAACCATAAAAAACATCTCAACCATCTATCTCAGAAACCCTACAATACAGCCTCTCAATCCAACATTTCTAACATACCACCACCTACCCACATTCACACAATTCCTGGCATCAACTACCCTCTGAACTCGTCCTTACCCACACTTATTTTTTATATCCCGTCTTTAGCAGAAGAATCCATATCTTCTTATGAATCCACCCCTCCTAGATCAACCACTTTCATCACCATTCCAGATGCCCCACTCCCACCAACGAACCAGAAGATCCTCTAAAAACAGTTATTGACATTGACGCCCTTCAAAAATTAGCATCCATCACTAAGAAAATAGCAATCCCAAAACCAAAACCAACACCAACCAAATCATATGTTGGTGACTTCTTACTGGCTTTTGAAGCAGAGATGAAAAACAAGGTAGACAGCTTGAAGACTGCTTGCATAGAAAATCTGGATCCTGTAGCTTCATATTATATTTGGACTTCCTTCAGAAAATGGTTTACCTCTGAGTCCAAAAAGCTGAAGGATATCTGCTATGATATTGCTCAACAAAACTTCTGCGAAAATCTGCGAGAAGTTCTCAACTGCTTGGAGAAGAAGACCCAACATCTTCTGGACTCTGAACCCTGGACTGAACCTGCACCAAAGGACTTATCTTCTGAACTTCAGATTGTTGCTACACCTTCTACTGAAGACAAAGGGAAAGAAGTTGCTGAGTCATCCTATGCTGAAGTAACTCTTGCTCCAAACTCTGATCAAGCTACTACTTCTGTTGAAGAAACTCCTCCAACTTCTTTGGTTTTGAAAACTCTGGAAGAGCTGAAGAAAGAGAATGAATTTGTGAAGATCAGATTGGACAAGCAAGATGAGACAAACTATGAACTCAAGAACATGATTGGACAAAAAGTGGATTCAACTTCTCAGATCAAGAATCTTCTAGAAGCATTGTTCACAAAACTTAATCCCCAACCTTAGATCATGTTTCCTTGTTTTTTTGTTCTATGTTTTTTGTTTTTTTTGATGTGCTCACTTGCTTATATTTGCTTAATGAAAAAGTTTCTTTTTTTTTAATTTGTCTGATATCTTTTTCTGGTTATATGCTTTTTGAATTATGACAAAAAGGGGGAGAACGTAAATTATTTTGATTCATAACAGCTCACCAAGACTAAGCCTCAAACATTAAAACTCTGATATTTTTTTTGATGCTTAAGAACAGAACAAGTCTTTAACTCAGGGGGAGCTTCGACTTTAAGAACTTCTTATAGAAAATTTTGAAGGATCATCTCAACATCTCAAATGGAGTTTTCTATTACTTTTTAATCTTTTGTTCTTAATTAAATCTATCAAAATATAATGTTTTGTCATCATAAAAAAGGGGTGGATTGATAGAACAAGATTTTGATTCTACCTCTCTAATTAGTTTTGATGATAACTGAAATTCTGTGATCAGGTGTGTGATGTCGAATGAGATGTTTAAACACTTGAAGACTTGAACAAAACTTAAAGTGCAGGAAAATTAAACAACACAGGAAATTGTTAACCCAGTTCAGTGTATAACCACACTTACATCTGGGGGCTACCAAGCCAGGAAGGAAATCCAATATAAGTAATATTAATTCTAGAATTAAACCACTCAGTTTAATCTTTCACTTAATATCTACCCAAGGAAATTTCTACCTAAGACACAACTTAGATATGAGTACCAACTCACTCCCCCTCAATCACACAGTTATATGTTTACAAGTTTAATAAAATTGAAGTCATACTTCAAACAAAACAGCTTGATCTTACTTCACAGTTTCAATCAAGACACAAATACACTTTTGCTTAAAAGCTCATAAAGTGATACACATAAACAACCTGCTATTAAAGCACAAACACCCTATTTAGTCTTCTTGATTTCGTAATCTATTCTGAGAGTTTTCTGTTGCTTAAATAGATGCTTGGATTTTGGGCTTTCTGTAGGTTATCCAATCTGTAAACACCCCAAATTTGCCCTCACCCATTCACACTATGGCTTGTGATCTCCTCATGTGCATAAGTTCAATCATATCATCTCATATTGCATTTTGATTCATTGCATTGGTTCAAAGTCATCTGCATCTAGGGTTGGTGATCTGAGCAATCCAAGAGCTTCTTGAGCCACTCTAAAGGTCATAAATCACTTCAAAGGGGTCCATTTATGTTCAAGCATCATATTATATCCTTTCAAAGTCAAGAATGTCAAAGAATCACAAGAACTGAGGATGGTATGGAAGCAGGGCCAGGTTTGACTGCACAGATGACCTAGAATTAGGGTTTTGGTTTCAGAGGCCATAACTCCAAATTTTTTGGTCATTCTTGTTTCCATTGGTTCCTATATGATATAGGGAGCATGCATATCAAATTTCATGAAGAAATTCCATGGGGAAGTCATCTGATCAAGAGTTGACTTTTCAAGCAAGTCAGTGTAAAATCAGGGCATCTGAGGCCCCCAATGACCCAACCAAAGGGTGTTCTTCATCATTTTGATTGTGTATGATCTTTATTTGATCATAGAAGATGTTGGAAGTTCACAAAATTGAAGAATTTCAAGTCATTTGCAAAGTTGACTTTTTGGGAAAGTTTGACTTTTAATGAAATTGCCATTTTGGGAAACTTTTTCAACCCTTGCTTTTTGATTCAAAAATGCTTCAAATGGAAAAACTTTGGTCATGAAAGTTGTAGAATGGATCATTCCCTTTTCAAAAAGTACAAGAACATGACCTAATTCATTTTGGATCAAAAGTTATGGCTTGTCAAAGTTGGCTAAAATCACAAAATTTGAAGTTTTTTACCAAAGAGACATTTTGCAAAATGGTTTGTTCAAGTGTTCTAGAGGCCTCAAATGTATACCATTTCTTCACAACATGATCATATGACCTCTAAAATTCAGAATGGGCCAAAGAACTTTGCATTTTGATGCCTTGAAACTCAAGAAATCTCAAAGGAACCAAACTTGAACCAACTTGCAAAACCTATCATAAGTTGCAAACCACTTGCTGCATTGCCTCTAAACCTTTTTCATAGCATTCCTTGATTCAAGCTGAGCAAAATCAAGCCAAGAAGAAAGTTGTACCATAGCCCATACCTCAAGTACACATCAAGTTGACATTTTGGCCAAAGACCCATACCAATCACCATAGGCCACCAACAACTTTCTGACCTATCCCCTTTTGATACATGGACAAAACCCAGCCTAACACATAACACAACTCACTCTGATCTTGCCCACAAGCCATATTTATCATTTTTGATCCAACTTGCATTTTCATTCGAAACACTCAGCACAAGCCTCAAACACAAAAACAAACTTCACAAACAATCTCAGCAGGCCTCACTGACCACAAACCACCCATCACCATAGCCTGAAACTCCCTGAATCAAAAACACGATTTCAACACATCCTTGACCTGAGTTTCTGCCAACTTGCTATAGAGGTCATATAAACCCCAACCAAGTGTCAAGAGCTTCTAAGGAGGACCATTGGGACTTGCTTGAGCCAAAGAGACAGCCAGAAACTTTAATTTCTTGTTAGAATATTGTTCTGTATGTTTCCCTGATCATGGGGATCTATTTGTTTTTGAAAATGAGCCAGAAACAAGCATGTTATGATGTTCTGAAAGTTTGACCTAAAAACTTCTTTGATTCGATTCGTGTTTGTGTTTGAAGTTAAACATGATTTTGTGCTTGATTCGTGTTTGGGGTGGGTAGGAGATGATTTCTGGAGAGTTAGAGCTTCTGAAGTGGCCTGGAGAGTGAGATTGTGTTTTTGGTTGGCCGGAGAAGATGACCGGAACACTGTTCCGGTCATCTGAGAGTCATTAGGGCATTTAATTAGGGTTTAATCATAATTAGGAGATTTTGAATTTCAGCCCTTGGATCTGGCGCCAAGTCAATTCGCGCGCGTGTGAGTTTGAATGCTGGCCTTTGATCTTGCATACTTTCATATTTTTCAGTTTAATTCAATTTTATTTACATTTTAAATCATTTCTTTTCTCCATTTTATTAAAAATAGCAAAAATCATTGAAAAATTCTGAAACTTTTTATACAATCTTTTATTAATTTTCAGAAACCAAAAACATTTTTATTTTTATTTTTTGCATTAAAAAATATTTTTAAATCATTTAAAAGTTTATTTTTAATTAATTAATGAGAATTAATTAATTAAAAATACTTTTAGGTATTTAAAAATCACCAAAAAATTCATGAAACCTTTAAAATCATTTAGAAACATTGTCCAACCCTTAAACCAAATTTCTTTTTTGATCTTGATGTCTTTTGACAATTTTTCATGGAATTAATTTCATTTCAAGGCATTATTTTGATCCAATCTTCAAAAATTCATTTCTGCCTAGTCTTTAAGAGTTTGACTTTGATTCTTTTTGCATTGTGTCTTACATATCATGTAGTTTATAGGATTAAATTGGCATGATTTGATCTTGCATTTTCAATTTGTTTGACATTTTTCTTGACAAGGTACCTTAAAACCCTAGCAATCTTAGGAAATTCATAACTTTCACTAGGTTAAGAATTGGGTCCCCTCCTTTGGGCAGTGAGTTGGTATAGGTTTAGGGTTCCATTTGATGCATTTTCAATTTTTTATCTTGATCGTTGCTTCTGGTTTTGGTTTTTGTTTTGTGCATTGATCATAAACCCTAATTTGGGCTTTCATTTGCATCCATCTTCCATTTGCTTGCATACCATGACTTGCCATGACATTTTGTGCATTCATTTGATTCATATTACATCTTAGGACATATTAGAATCATGTTTGATCATTGCATCTTGCATTTGCCATGTTGTATTCCATTTGCATTTCATAACTTTTCATGTATATCCATGGTTCTAAGCATGCCTTCTCTTGCATCCATATGTTTGTATGATCATCCTCATGCCTTGATTCATGTTTGCATCATCTCATAGCATCATTAGCATCATATTTATGCTTCTGATTTTGATTTACATCATCCCATTTCATCTCATTTTGCATTGCATTCCATTCCTTCACTAACTTTTCAGGTGGTAAGTTACTTTGAGAAATGAATTTGCCTTCACTTCTCACAATCTCTTTTCATCCCTCTTATGCATCATTGCTGCATTTTGTCTTGTGTTTGAGATTGAGCTTGCTCATTCTTCTTCATCTTACTTTCTTTCTTCAAGTGACTTGTCTTCTTAAATGAAGCAAGTTACTTTGCTTCTCTTGCTCCTTTCATCTGCTTCCTGGTGGTTCCTCTGAAGATGTCTCTTGTAAACCTCACAAACCTTAGGAACAACCAAGCATGACAATGATTAGGGTTTTGATTAGTTCCCCACTTAGTTTTACCTTTGTGTCTCATTGAGTCTTCTCTTCTCATCTCATAATCAAGGACTAAACCCTAAAGGTTTTAAGGCTTTGTGATTAAGCTTATGCCTGCATCCTTCTATTAGGATGGAGTGTATAACTTTAATCCTAAGTGTTAAACCCTTAATGTGTTTAAATCCTTTAATCAATTCACTTAATAACCATCAAGACATCAAACTTGTAACTTGGGCCTTGCATTAGGGTTCTAATTCTTCCTTAACTGGTTAAGAAGGACTAACCCTAGTGTTAATGGACAAGTCCCCCTCAAGTTGTCTTACAAACCCTAAAACTCACTTCATCATCTTATCATTAACTAAAATCCATCTAATAAAGGTTTTGTTTTGGCATGAGTTTAATCCCTAATCATGGATTAAGTTGAGGAGCATTCCTCAGCTTAAACATTCTCATCTATTATCCTTCTATTAGGATGGTGTAATGGGCCTGTTTAATCCCTGATTATGGCTTAACCTCATTACTTAACACTAAACAAAAACACCAAAAACATCTAAATAATCACAAGTAGGTTAATGATCTTAATCCTACACCATGGTGATTAAGTGTGAGAAGCTGACTTCATACTTAAGGTATTCTCATTACCCCTAATCGGAGGGAAGATGTGATGAGTTTACTAAATCCATTGGTTTAGGCTTAAGCTCATTAATTTATGACAAACTCTCCAAAAGCAATAAAAGACTGAAAACACAAAAACAAACAATAATCGTCTCCTCCGGGATTCTTTTCTCATCTCATTCACTCATAAACGAGAACTTGCTTCTCCCGTCTAATGCAAGACAGTTAGCACCTGAGCCAGACAGGTCACACACTTGAGCATGGACAAATAAGCAGTTCACAAGTCAATTCACCTTTCAGTCTCTTTGGGTCGAACTACGGTGTTCTGACTTCCTCATTGCACGAGAGGATACGTAGGCATAACTTAACAGTTATCGAACAAAAGTCTCTGTATATTCCCCCTCTTTCCAGCCTTATTCTTTAAGCCTCATGATCTTGAGCATTTTATTCTTGTTCTTACACTGACACTGTACATTTACACACTTCACTTCTTCACACTGACACCTGTACATCCTTTTCCAGCTATTTTATACACAAATTGCACTGACACTACCCCTTTAAAACACAAATCTTTTAAGCGTGGATCCCGTCGAGTACGGCGGACAATCTGGGTGCTAATACCTTCCCAGGTTGTAACCAACCCCCTTTCTCAGTCTCTCTGGTTCGCGACCGTCTTATCCATGTCTTTTCTTAGGTTTATGCAGCATTACCTTTCCCTCGGGATAAAAATGCCTAGCTGGCGACTCTTTCATTCTCTTGAGTTCACTCCTATGTGTTCTCATTTCATCCCTTCGCCGACCGTTCGCGTCTGTACCTTCATTTGAGCCGGTCTCATATGTCGGGAGCGACAGCTTGGCGACTCTGCTGGGGACCCTTATACTGTAACCAGGGCTTCTGGTTCTTTTTGTGGGTTCCTCCTAGCGCTTGTTTGATTTGTGTTTACTGGGGTGTTATGTGCTATCTGTGTTTGTATATTTGTTTTGTTTATTGCTTTATGTACAATTGTTTTATTGCTTTCTTTACAGCTTTATATACATCATACTGTCATACTGTTCTGGCTGGATCTGGTTTTGTTGCTTTGGTGGGTGGGGTTCATTGAGAGTTTAAGGTCCTATACCTGGGACCTGAGTGACACCTAGGCTAGAGTGGTTCATGTTCTTTCCCATTCCATTTCGGTCTGGTGCGGGAATATGAAACACAGTTCAGATATGGGTTTCTTCTTGAGAACTCTGTGCTACAGATTTCCTGTAGTGCTAGGGCTATCTGGGAAGCCTGCTAAGTCTGGATGACCTTTAGTATTGACCTTCAGAAACTGAGGTGAATTAGAGGAGGATCTTTTATGGTTATTGTAAACACTGTACCTCCGGGTTGGAAGTGTTTACACTTCTCATAATTGATCCAAGTCTGAGGATCCTTGTTTTAGAACACCACCTGTGAGGGGGTTGGGCTGTTTACAGGTTTGCAGGTACCCTTGACCTCAACATACCCTGTTACTTTGTTTTGATTAAGAGTACTCCATTTTGGAACAGTTCTTGTGATTTTTAACCCTGGACATGTGACTCTTTATTTGAGTCCCCCACCTTGGTTACTGGACTTATGAACCTCCATCTGGACTTCTTGAACATACATGGACCTATATCAAGGCAGTTAATCAGATCTAGTTTGATCACAAACCCTTGCATATCATTTGCATACATCATCATTGCATCATTTAACATTTGCTTATTTGTTTTTCAGGGTATCCATACTACATTTTGGCTTGGTTTTGACCCCTTCATCTGCATAGACCTATCTTCACCAGTATCTGCTTCAGCTATCCTCATCAGCTACCTGCTTCAGTCACCTGCATCACCAGTCTCAGCCTGTCAGTGGCCCATCTTCTAGTATCAGTCATCATCATCAGCATCTGTTTTAGCTTTTCTTCAGCAACATGGCACCCAAGAAGAGCAACATCTCCTACCATTTCTTTGAGCCTGAGCTGGCTGGCATCAGGAAGGTCTAGGCCCTGATTACTCCAGACCATATACCACTATTCAGAGAACATTATGGAGGTATCCTTGATGTGGTTATGGATTTGGACCCTTCCCAGAGGAGCTTGATTCATACTTGCCTGCAGTTCTATGATCCCCCTCTGAGGTGCTTCACCTTCCAGGATTTTCACTTAGGACCCTTGTTGGAAGAGTATTCATCACTGATTGGTGTACCTGTCAGGGGTGGAGTCCCCTTCAACCCTGAGATGGCCTTTCCTAGTAATGAAGAGGTGGCAAGGGCATTGTATCTGGAACCAGTTCTGATTGAGCAGAACATGACAGCAAAGGCTGGAATCTCTGGTCTATACTTGGATTTCTTGACTTCTCAAGCTATCCTGAAGGCCTCCTTGGGAGAATGGAAGGCAGTCTGTGCATTATTAGCCCTTAGCATATATGGGGTTATATTATTTGCAGACGAGCCTAAGTTTATTAGCAAGAATGCAATCCATCTTTTCATTCTAAGGAACCCAGTGCCCACCTTACTGAGAGATTTCTACTACTCTGTTCACCAAAGGAATGAAAAGCAGAGAGGAAGATTGGTGAGGTGCTGTGCTCCCTTGTTCCATACCTGGCTGCTCAAGCACTTGCCCAAGACTGATGCATTCTTGAATCCTCACCAGCAAAAGAATTGGTCTATAAGACTCGTTGCTTTAACCTCAGCTGACATCAGGTGGTGCACTCAAAGCACCAAGGGCAGGGACATCATTACTAGTTGTGGGCAGTTCCCCAATGTACCCCTGATAGGAGTGAAGGGTTGCATCAACTACAACCCTCTGCTATTCAAAAGACAATTGGGCTATGCATTGGTCCACCCTCCTAGAGCACAAGACTTGGCTGAAACCCTTTATTGTGAGATTAAGCCTAATCTAGCTATTGTCAGGCAAGCATCCTGGGCTTGGGACAATGTCCAGACCAAAGGGATGGCCATTCTAGGGAGATGCAACAATGTGGCCTCAGCTCAGTACTATGAGTGGTCTCATGCCAGGGCACAGATTTCTAGGATGCCCTTTACCATTGAGGATGCACCTGGGCCCTCCACAACACCGCCTCCAGCCACTGTCAGCCTGGAAGAGTTTTAGAAACTGAAAGAGAGGAATGAGAATTTGACTCAAGCTCTGCAGAAGACCCTCTGGGAGAGGAGTGATGGTCGTCTGGACATTGAAAGGTTAGAAAAGCTTAAGGTGGAGCATCTAGCCAGGATTGAAAAGTCAGAGGATTACATCAAGAAGTCAAGGGCTGGAGAACAGATTTTGAAGAATGCCTGTAAATAGGCCCAGTTCCAGAAGGCTAGGACTGATCTCTATCTGAAAGAGAGTCAAGCTAGGTGGGTCAGAATCACCGAAACTCGTACTCAGGAGGATAAGAGGACTCAGGACAAGATTGAACAGTTGGAGGCTAATGCAAAGGAATAACAGGAAGCCCTGCTAGCAGCCCGGAGAGAAATCTCAGAGTTAAAGATTAGGGCTGGTGTGAAGAGGTCAAAGGACCAGGGCAGACACAAGAAGCTAACTGCAGCTATTACCACCAGGAATCTTCTCATCAGGAATCTCACAGAGCATCCAGCTGACCCTGTGACTGAAGCACTTCTGAAGGAAGTCCAGGAGGATGAGTTTGGTCTTGGTGTCTGACTTTTGCTTGTTGTTGCTTTCATTTCATGTACTTTTCTTTTTCTTATGTTGTATTTTGACCCCTCAGAGGGCATGTATTGTAAAAAAAAAACAAGCTATGTATCATTCACTTTTTTGTAATATATTTATTGGTTTGTTTCATTTGAATCTCTCTCTCCTAAGCAACATCAAACAACATCTTCCTCGGGGTTTGGAAAGGTCAAAACCAAATGCCAAGCCGGATACCTTGGAAACAAATAAGAATACTGCATTGCATACTAACCTTTTGTTTTGTTTTGTAGGTTTTGTTTTGTTTTTGTTACTAACTCTGTTGTGATTCAGGAACTATTGCTCGGCGTCGGGTGTTCCCACTCAACCGTCCGCACAGATATCCTACCCGCAACAACCTTCCGGGTATACAAATGGACCAAGTACAGCAGGACCTTACAGAGGTCAGGACTCAAATGGCCAATGAGAGACTGGAGATGAGAAATCAGATGACCCAGTTTATGTAGGTGATGAATGGACTGGCACAGAGCCAAGAGAGATTAAGGGCATTAGTGGAAAGGCAGACCCAGGAGGAACCCCATCTAGGGACTGGGGGAACAAGCAACAATGAGAGGGTTCAGCCTCATGTTAATCCTCCAGTGTATGGACCCCACCTTCATCCAGAGATCAACATCCCTGCTAATGTGCAAGGGAATGCCACTGCAGGCAGAGTACTACAAGAAGACCCCCAAGAGGATCAATTTACTGTGATGGGAGCTGGGGATGAAGCCTATGACAGAAGGCTAGATGAAATTGCTGAAAAATTGAGATCCCTGGAGTCCCAAAATTCCTTGGGTTTTGATGTTATGGACATGGGTCTAGTGGACGGGGTAAGGATTCCCCACAAGTTTAAACCTCCGTGCTTCGAGAAGTACAACGGAACTTCCTGTCCCCGAACCCATTTACAATCCTTTCTGGGGAGGCTGAAGGCATATACCATGGATGAAAAGCTATGGATGTTTTATTTTGAAGATAACTTAACAGGAGCTTCAAGGGAATGGTACTCTCACTTGACTAGATTAACCATCAGATGCTGGAAGGACCTAGCTGAGGCCTTTATCAGACAATACCAGTACAACTTGGATATGGCTCCTAACAGGACCCTCCTGATGGGAATGTCTCAATCGTCCAGGGAGAGCTTCCGCGAGTACGCCCAGAGGTGGAGACAGCTTGCTGTTGTTGTCCAACCACCCATGCCGGAGAGGGAAATGGCCGACATGTTTATGAACACCCTCCAAGGGACATACATTGATAGGCTAGCTGCCTTTTCTTCCACCAGCTTCGCTGACGTAGTCATAGCTGGAGAAAGGATTGAGAGCCTGTTAAAGATGGGCAAAATTTATGACAACGGTGCGAGCTCGTCCAGCAACCCCAGAAAACCTTTTGTAGGTCCAAGAAGAACCGGTGAGACTAATGCTATTCAGGCTAGCAGGGGCAGACCACAATATGTTCATAGGTCAGTGGCAGCAGTCACTATTCCCGCTCCAATTCATCCACAACCAGCATATCAACCGCAGCAACAACCCCATTACCAGCAACAAACTCAATATCCTCCTCAGAGAAACTACAACAACAAAAACAACAATCAGCAAAGACCATTTCAACAGAGACCATCTCAGGCCAATAGGGTGATTGATCCAATCCCTATGCCTTATGCCGCTTTACTGCCACAACTCCTGAAGCTCAACCTGGTTGAGTTAAGGACTTTGGCACCACCAGACCCTTCCAGTTTGCCGAGAAATTATGACGCCAATGCCAGATGTGCTTTTCACTCCAACGCACCTGGCCACAGTACAGAGAAGTGCAGAGCTTTACAGATGAAGGTCCAGGACTTGGTAGATTCTAAAGCTTTAAACTTTGCACCCCCGCCAAATGTTAACAAAAACCCTATGCCCAACCATGGAGGGCCTAGAATTAATGCTATTGAGGAAGATATGCCGTCTTTCTTGATAACCAGTGTTGGGCAGATCCGGACACCCCTGGTAGAGATTAAAGCTCAACTCCTTGAATGCCAGATATTCCCTGGGTGTGAGCTCGGGTGCGGTTATTGCAACATTTCGGTAAATGGGTGTGATAATTTGAGAAGCGGCATAGACAGTCTTATCCAGAATGGCCTACTTCAAATCACAACATCAATACCTTCAAATCCGGCAATCCCTCCGACAATAGTTCCAGAGTCTCCTACAACTGCAACAACAATTATTCCAAACAATTCTTCAGTTTCATCAACAAACGCTTCAAATATCACTTCAACAAGCCAGATATCAACAAACATTACTTCTACAACGTCAGCACCCCTCTATTCAGAATCTTCTCCTACAACACCAGCAAACATCTCAACAGTCACTATTTATTATGATCCGTCAAGTATTCCTCCGAACAACAATTTTCAACAACAAACAATGGCATCTCCTGCCAGATCACCGGTTACCATCTACTATGATCCACATACTATTGCAACACCCTCCTCTGCTGCAGTCAGCCCGGTTACCATCACGGTACCTGGGCCTGTTCCATATGAAAGCAGTAATGCCATCCCTTGGCATTATGGTTCTGACCTTTACTGCAACGGGGAGAGAATCACTCTTGACTCTTCAACCTCTTCTCCACAGATTGACAATGTCGGGGGAGGTGGAGGCTTCACCAGAAGCGGACGCCTTTTTGCCTCGCAATCACAAAGACCTAATGCCGAAGCAGAAGCTGCTGCCAAAGCAAAGGGAAAGAGTGTAATAGCTGAAGAGCCCATTCTCAAAGAAGCACAGAAGACATCTTTTGAACAAGATGTAGACGAGTTTATGAGAATTATCAAGAGAAGTGATTACAAAGTGGTGGATCATCTTCACCAAACTCCCTCAAAAATCTCCATTCTGTCCTTGCTGATGTGTTCCGAAGCTCACCGGAATGCATTACTAAAAGTCTTGCACGCATCATATGTGCCAGAGGAGATCACCGTTAATCAGCTGGAGACCGTGGTAGCAAATGTCAATACAAGCCATGGATTGGGTTTTACCAATGCTGATCTAACGACTGAGGGATGCAACCACAATAAGGCTTTACACATCACCCTGGAATGCAAGGGTGCTGTTCTATCACATGTACTGGTAGACACTGGGTCTTCACTTAATGTCTTACCAAAGAAAGCCTTGGTGAAGCTAGAGTATGATGGCTTGGCATTGCGGCCAAGTAATTTGGTAGTGAGAGCATTTGACGGCTCTAAGAGATCAGTGCTAGGAGAGATTGATCTACCTGTAATGATTGACCCACAGACTTTTAAAATAACCTTCTATGTGATGGACATTCAGCCAGCCTACAGCTGTTTGTTGGGTAGACCTTGGATTCATGCCGCTGGCGCAGTTACGTCTACCCTTCACCAGAAGTTAAAATTCGAGTGGGAGGGCCAGATCATCACCATTTGTGGTGAAGAAGATATTTTTGTTAGCCATCTGGCTACATACAAATATATTGAGATGAACGGGGAGATCCATGAAACCATGAGTCAGGGATTTGAAGCCCTAAACATTAATGAAGCATCTGCTGTACTTGGGACCTCCATGACATCTTATCAGCAAGCCCGAAAGGTTGTTGAAGAAGGGACAACCCAAGGCTGGGGCAAGTTGTTGCCTGTAGAGAAGAAAGAGGATAGATTTGGGTTGGGTTACAAACCAACTCAACAAAATCAAGCAGAGGCTGCTAAGAAGCCCAATTTTGTCAGTGGGGGGATGCTCACCCCAGATGCCGTGAACAACTTGGAAGACGAGTCGGAAGATGAACGCAACCTGGAGAGCTGGATACGTCCAAGGATCCCGGGAAGCCGTATCTCAAACTGGTCTTCCCAGGAAATTATAAGGGTTACTCCTGCAGAGTAATTATTATTTCCTGTATATTTTAAGCATGCATCAAGTCTTGCATCTTGCCCAAGATGACAAGACTCATTTTGTAATCGGGCCATCATGTAATTTTGTGCAAACAGATCAATCAATGAATATCGGATGTCTTTTGCAAATGAGTCTTTTTCTTTTCTGCTCACTGTTTTTCATTTTTTCTTTTTGTACAAAAATAAAAATGGCAATGTTTTCAAAATGATAAACTTCATTTCACTTTTTCTAAGCAAGATTAAAATCAATCACTAAAATGAACAATCTAAACCCTTGCAGAGAATGCCTTTCAGACCGCACCGACAACAGCACAGCTATGGCTTCGTATGACTTTGACAATCCGATTAATCAAGCTGATGAAGGGGTTGAAGAAGATTATGAGCTACCTGAAGAGCTAGCCAGGTTGTTGAGACAAGAGGAAAAGGTTATAACTCCTCATCAGGAGGAGGTCAAGACGGTTAATCTTGGTACAGAAGAAGACCTGAAAGAAGTGAAAATCGGGGCCTGCTTGCAAGATTCAGTAAAAGAGCAACTTATTGACATGCTTCGGGAGTATGCGTATGTGTTTGCTTGGTCTTACCAGGATATGCCAGGGTTGGACACCGATATCGTCATGCACAAGCTGCCATTAAAAGAAGACTGCCCGCCAGTAAAACAGAAATTGCGTCGTACTCGCCCAGACATGGCAATGAAAATCAAAGAAGAGGTACAAAAGCAGTGGGACACCGGGTTCCTTGCTGTCACTAGCTATCCACCGTGGGTTGCTAATATAGTACCTGTGCCCAAGAAAGACGGCAAAGTAAGAATGTGTGTTGACTACCGGGATCTGAACAGAGCCAGCCCGAAAGATGATTTCCCATTACCTCACATTGATGTATTGGTTGATAATACGGCTCAGTTCTCGGTGTTCTCCTTCATGGACGGATTTTCAGGATACAATCAGATCAAAATGTCACCTGAAGACATGGAGAAGACAACTTTCATCACACCCTGGGGCACGTTTTGTTACAAGGTGATGCCATTCGGACTGAAGAATGCAGGTGCAACATATCAACGGGCTATGGTAACATTATTCCACGATATGATCCATAGAGAAATCGAGTGTTATGTGGATGACATGATTGCCAAGTCCCTCATAGAAGAAGACCACCTGGTGAATCTGTTGAAGCTATTCAAGCGTCTGAGGAAATACCAACTGAAATTGAACGCCAACAAATACACATTCGGGGTGCGGTCTGGTAAGCTGCTGGGATTTATTGTAAGCGAGAAAGGGATTGAGGTTGACCCTGATAAAGTCAAAGCCATTCAAGAAATGCCTGCACCAAAAACTGAGAAAGAAGTTCGAGGGTTTCTAGGTAGATTGAACTACATTTCTAGGTTCATATCTCACCTTACAGCAACCTGTGAACCCTTGTTCAAGCTGTTAAGAAAAGAACAGACGGTCAGGTGGAACGAAGACTGCCAGAGGGCTTTTGACAAGATCAAAGAATACCTGCAAGAACCACCAATCCTTATGCCTCCAGTTGAAGGAAGACCTCTGATAATGTACTTGACAGTATTAGAAGAGTCAATGGGGTGTGTGCTGGGCCAGCATGACGAGTCTCGTCGAAAAGAGTATGCGATTTACTACCTGAGCAAAAAGTTTACCGACTGTGAACAACGTTATTCACTGCTCGAGAAAACTTGCTGTGCTTTAGCGTGGGCTGCTCGCCGACTGAGACAGTATATGTTGACCCACACTACTTTATTGATCTCAAAAATGGACCCAGTTAAGTACATTTTCGAGAAGCCAGCTCTTACCGGACGGGTTGCAAGATGGCAAATGATCCTCACAGAATATGACATCCAGTACACATCACAGAAAGCCATCAAGGGCAGTGTATTGTCTGATTATCTTGCTGAGCAACCTATTGATGATTACCAGCCTATGAGATTTGACTTCCTTGATGAAGACATCATGTTCATAAAAGCAAAAGATCATGAAGAGCCTATTCACACTGAAGGGCCTGACCCGGAAGAAGAATGGACTATGATGTTTGATGGGGCTGTTAATATGAATGGTCGTGGTGTTGGTGCAATGCTCATTACACCTAAAGGAGTTCATATGCCTTTCTCGGCGAAACTCACTTTCAACTGCACTAACAACGAAGCTGAATACGAAGCTTGCATTATGGGTCTTGAGGAAGCTATTGACCTCAGGATCAAGACATTAACTGTATTCGGGGATTCAACTCTGGTAGTTAATCAAACCAACGGCAAATGGTACACCCACCAGGATCATCTGATACCTTACAGGGATTATACAAGGAGGTTACTGACTTTCTTTACAACGGTCAAACTTGAGTATATCCCTCGGGACGAGAATCAGTTTGCAGATGCTCTGGCTACCATTTCATCCATGATCAAAGTTCAAGCTGCCAACTTTGTGCCTCGGATTTCAGTGTCTAGACTCGACAGACCAGCATATGTATTTGCAGCAGATGTTGTCAAAGATGATAAGCCTTGGTTCCATGACATTAAGTGCTTCTTGGAGGATCAAACGTACCCACCTGGGGCATCTTCCAATGATAAGAAGACTTTAAGAAGGCTTGCTGGCAGTTTCTTTCTGAACACTGATGGTTCCCTGTACAAGAGAAACTTTGATATGGTACTCTTCAGATGCGTTGATAGAACAGAAGCAGACTTGTTGATGCACGAGGTGCACGAAGGGTCCTTTGGTACTCATGCAGGAGGGCATGCCATGGCTAAAATGTTTCTAAGATCAGGCTATTACTGGATCACAATGGATGCCGACTGTTGTGCCTATGCCAGAAAATGCCAGATCTATGCGGATAAAGTACACGTGCCTCCCAATCCTTTGAATGTGATGTCGTCACCCTGGCCCTTTGCTATGTGGGGTATTGACATGATTGGCAAGATTGAACCTACTGCTTCAAACGGCCACAGATTCATCCTGGTTGCCATTGACTATTTTACCAAGTGGATCGAAGCAGCTTCCTATGCGAACGTTACAAGACAAGTGGTAGCCAGATTTCTGAAGAGAGATATCATCTGTCGATATGGAGTTCCCGAGCGAATCATTACTGACAATGGTTCCAACTTAAACAATAAAATGATGGCAGAGCTGTGCCGGGACTTCAAAATCCAACACCACAATTCTTCTCCTTACAGGCCAAAGATGAACGGCGCTGTTGAGGCAGCTAATAAGAATATCAAGAAGATTGTGCAGAAGATGGTAGTCACCTACAAAGACTGGCATGAAATGCTACCGTTCACCTTGCATGGGTACCGCACATCAATCAGAACATCCACTGGGGCAACACCTTACCAGCTTGTGTATGGTATGGAGGCAGTCCTACCAGTTGAAGTTGAACTACCCTCCCTACGGGTACTAATGGATGTTAAGCTGAACGAAGCAGAATGGGTCCGATCCCGATACGAACAACTGAGTCTGATTGAAGAGAAGAGATTGGCTGCGATCTGTCATGGGCAGTTATATCAGAAAATAATGAAGAAAGCCTTCGATCAGAAAGTTAGGCTCCGAGAATACCAAGTAGGAGATCTTGTGCTGAAAAGACTCCTCCCTCCTCATACAGACCACAGGGGCAAGTGGACTCCGAACTATGAAGGACCATTCGTAGTTAAGAAAGTTTTCTCTGGTGGAGCACTAATGCTCAGCACTATGGATGGTGAAGACTTCCCGTCCCCTGTGAATTCAGATGCAGTTAAAAAATACTTCGCATAAAAATGACCCGCTGGACATAAAAACAGAATGTAAGTCCAAGAAAAAATAGGGCATCCCGGCAAGTCAAAAACAGAATAAAAGACATGGGCAAAAATAAGGGAAAATAAACAAAAAGACGTACACCCACTGAGTTGAAAAGCCACATTGGACAACTCAGGCAAAAATGGGTATCCCGATGGATTGAAAACCCGAAAGGGCGATCCATGCAAAATAAGGGAATAAGCGAACAACTGCACCCTGAATTCGTCTGTATCACCTACAACCTGGTAAGCTTCGAAAGGATCAAGCCTCTTTCAGAATCATCCTTCTTCATAAAGCAAGACGAGAAGAGTGTCAAATGTCATACGAGTCATACCAAAAGGGAAGCTCCTTGAAGCGTCGTCAACATTGCCAACATTTTGTTTCTCAACTTGTAACAATCTCCACATTTTAGGGGATATGTTTCTTTGACTGTATCTTGCCAATTCAGGGCGTATAAATTAATAAAATCAGATTTTCAGTCATGTCTCGTCTCGTACATTTTATTTTCATTTGCAAAATGTCCGATGTCTATAAGATACTGATTGCATAGATGCAGATGGTTTCTCTTTAAAAGAATGCGTACTTGCAGGAAATATACTTACTCCCAGGTGTGTCTAAACTCCTATGATGGAATCCGGTAAGGGATACCTTGGGATTACTTGTGCGTTTCTCTATCTTTTCAGGATTGCAGGCATTCAAAACACGACATGGGGCATGAAAACTTCACTCCCAGCAAGCTGGCAAATCACCACTCACTCAGTCTTAGCACCCAAAGTGCTTTCTCCCCAGCTGAGTTGCTGCTTGTTATTTTTCCCCAGCCGAGGTGCCAATCATTCTTCCTCCACGGTCAAGTACAAAAGCCGGGGAACCATCTCCCCACAGAGCTTCAGCCTCTATCAGAAGAGAAACACATGGAGGAATCACAACAGAGTAAGGGAAGTTTCTACAAACCCCAGCTGGGTCCCTCGTTACCAAGGATGGGTCTATCAGTGACCTATTCCCCAAGCAGATACATCTTGTCAGATCTACCAATGATCTCATCCCCAGCTGGGAGGCTCATTTCAAACAGATCAACCAGAGATCTTCACAGCAACGGGATCCGCATCCCGGATTGGTATCCTTGCATAATCATAGCATTCGCATCATATTCACCCCCACGAAGCGTAGCATTCCGTCTAAAACGGAGCATTACGGCAAAAATCAAACATGTTGCATAATCATAAGTCATGGTCTGAATCAAACACTTGTGAATAATGACAATCCATCAACAATATACGGAATGCTCCCCAGATTCCCCAGCAAAGAACTAAAGCAGTTGCCTTACACCCACGAACACCAGTACATACTCCTTGTGGCACCCGCCCGCGTCATATCCCTAGCAGAAAGCCAAAGCGTCCCCTTTGCACTCACAAGATACATATATATATAACTTTCTTGACACTCGTCCGTGTCACTTTCCCCAGCATAATTACCTAAACACTTTGTTAAGCATATACTTGTTTATATTACACTTTTCTCTCCTGACACTCGTCTGTGTCATTCTCCCCAACAAGTTGAACACTCATCTATACACCACTCATACTTATTTTACTTATACAGATACTTGTCCGTATCTTGTATACACCATTTATATCCCCGCAGATTCGACACTCGTCCGTATTCTCTGTTAACCAGTTGGTACTCGTCCGTACCATCATCTCAGAACATGCGTCAAGCGTTTGTTTCTACCTGATACTCGTCCGTATCATAGTCTTAAGGATGCTTGTCCGCATCTTTAATCCATACACTGTGTCAAACACTTATGTCTTCTTGAATTTAGACACTCGTCTGTGTCTACTTTTCCCCAGAAGAGTCCCATCAGAATCAACACTCGTCCGTGTTCCTTGTTAACCAGTTGATACTCGTCCGTATCATCATCTCTGAACGCGTGTCAGTATTCGTTTCTACCCGATACTCGTCCATATCGTAGTCTTAGGGATGCTCGTCCGCATCTTTAATCTATATACAGCGTCCAAACACTTATACCTTTTGTTCTTGGATATAAACACTCGTCCGTGTTTACTATTCCCCAGTAGAGCAATTTCTTTTCTATCTGACATTCTTCCTATGTCATGATAAACCCTGAGAGCAGCCGTCCCCTGCTAGGTGATCGTCCTTCACCTCTTGATGACCGTCCTTCATCATGCTCATTCGATGGCCGTCCCCATCGTTGATCTTCTTTATCCGACATTCGACCTGTGTCGTGATATCTTTAGCAGCCGTCCCCTGCTAGGTGATCGTCCTTCACCTTTTGATGATCGTCCTTCATCATTTTATCCGATGGCCGTCCCCATCGTTGATCTTTTTATCTGACATTCGTCCTATGTCATGATAAACCTTGAGAGCAGCCGTCCCCTGCTAGGTGATCGTCCTTCACCTCTTGATGATCGTCCTTCATCATGCTCGTCCGATGTCCGTCCCCATTGTTGACCTTTTATCCGGCATTCGTCCTATGTCGCGATATTTTCGGCAGCCGTACCCTGCCAGGTGATCGTCCTTCACCTTAGATGACCGTCCCTCATCTTATCCCCAACAGAGCAGCCGTCCCCTGCTAGGTGATCGTCCTTCACCTTTGATGACCGCCCCTCATCGTTATTTCATTTATTCTTTAACCCGATGGCCGTCCCCTTCGTGGTCCCTTTTCCCTTTCCTGATGATCGTCCTTCATCAGTTTAGCCCGATGGCCGTCCCCATCGTTGTTTACATTACTCTATGAACTTGATGGCTGTCCCCATCATTTTTCATTAATCCCCAGAGAATCTTATAGCTTCATCTTGATGGCTGTCCCCATCATAATACCTTTTATCCCCAGCATGTCGGCCGTCCCCGTCATTGCTTCATTTCCCGCACTCTCCCCAGCATGTCGGCCGTCCCCGTCATTGCTCATTCCCCAGCAGTCGTCCTCTGCTCGACGGTCGTCCTCCGTCGCCCACACTTTATATACACTTTATTTTTCTTTTACAATCTATATCCCTTTTCTTCTTCATTCTGTGAGTGCAAATTTTGGATTGTCTTTGGTATTCAACCACAAGTTATCTTGTTTGCCTGATAAGCCGTCGCTTACATCCTGCACAGCTAACTCATGTTTGAATAGGGGCAGCTGTAAACACCCCAAATTTTCCCTCACCCATTCACACTATGGCTTGTGATCTCCTCATGTGCATAAGTTCAATCATATCATCTCATATTGCATTTTGATTCATTGCATTGGTTCAAAGTCATCTGCATCTAGGGTTGGTGATCTGAGCAATCCAAGAGCTTCTTGAGCCACTCTAAAGGTCATCAATCACTTCAAAGGGGTCCATGTATGTTCAAGCATCATATTATATCCTTTCAAAGTCAAGAATGTCAAAGAATCACAAGAACTGAGGATGGTATGGAAGCAGGGCCAGGTTTGACTACACAGATGACCTAGAATTAGGGTTTTGGTTTCAGAGGCCATAACTCCAAATTTTTTGGTCATTCTTGTTTCCATTGGTTCCTATATGATATAGGGAGCATGCATATCAAATTTCATGAAGAAATTCCATGGGGAAGTCATCTGATCAAGAGTTGACTTTTCAAGCAAGTCAGTGTAAAATCAGGGCATCTGAGGCCCCCAATGACCCAACCAAAGGGTGTTCTTCATCATTTTGATTGTGTATGATCTTTATTTGATCATAGAAGATGTTGGAAGTTCACAAAATTGAAGAATTTCAAGTCATTTGCAAAGTTGACTTTTTGGGAAAGTTTGACTTTTAATGAAATTGCCATTTTGGGAAACTTTTTCAACCCTTGCTTTTTGATTCAAAAATGCTTCAAATGGAAAAACTTTGGTCATGAAAGTTGTAGAATGGATCATTCCCTTTTCAAAAAGTACAAGAACATGACCTAATTCATTTTGGATCAAAAGTTATGGCTTGTCAAAGTTGGCTAAAATCACAAAATTTGAAGTTTTTTACCAAAGAGACATTTTGCAAAATGGTTTGTTCAAGTGTTCTAAAGGCCTCAAATGTATACCATTTCTTCACAACATGATCATATGACCTCTAAAATTCAGAATGGGCCAAAGAACTTTGCATTTTGATGCCTTGAAACTCAAGAAATCTCAAAGGAACCAAACTTGAACCAACTTGCAAAACCTATCATAAGTTGCAAACCACTTGCTGCATTGCCTCTAAACCTTTTTCATAGCATTCCTTGATTCAAGCTGAGCAAAAGCAAGCCAAGAAGCAAGTTGTACCATAGCCCATACCTCAAGTACACATCAAGTTGACATTTTGGCCAAAGACCCATACCAATCACCATAGGCCACCAACAACTTTCTGACCTATCCCCTTTTGATACATGGACAAAACCCAGCCTAACACATAACACAACTCACTCTGATCTTGCCCACAAGCCATATTTATCATTTTTGATCCAACTTGCATTTTCATTCGAAACACTCAGCACAAGCCTCAAACACAAAAACAAACTTCACAAACAATCTCAGCAGGCCTCACTGACCACAAACCACCCATCACCATAGCCTGAAACTCCCTGAATCAAAAACACGATTTCAACACACCCTTGACCTGAGTTTCTGCCAACTTGCTATAGAGGTCATATAAACCCCAACCAAGTGTCAAAAGCTTCTAAGGAGGACCATTGGGACTTGCTTGAGCCAAAGAGACAGCCAGAAAGCTTCTGAATCGAAAGCTCAATCTCAGGTAGCATGATGAACAATTTTTCCAGAACTTTAATTTCTTGTTAGAATATTGTTCTGTATGTTGCCCTGATCATGGGGATCTATTTGTTTTTCAAAATGAGCCAGAAACAAGCATGTTATGATGTTCTGAAAGTTTGACCTAAAAACTTCTTTGATTCGATTCGTGTTTGTGTTTGAAGTTAAACATGATTTTGTGCTTGATTCGTGTTTGGGGTGGGTAGGAGATGATTTCTGGAGAGTTAGAGCTTCTGAAGTGGCCTGGAGAGTGAGATTGTGTTTTTGGTTGGCCGAAGAAGATGACCGGAACACTGTTCTGGTCATCTGAGAGTCATTAGGGCATTTAATTAGGGTTTAATCATAATTAGGAGATTTTGAATTTCAGCCCTTGGATCTGGCGCCAAGTCAATTCGCGCGCGTGTGAGTTTGAATGCTGGCCTTTGATCTTGCATACTTTCATATTTTTCAGTTTAATTCAATTTTATTTACATTTTAATTCATTTCTTTTCTCCATTTTATTAAAAATAGCAAAAATCATTGAAAAATTCTGAAATTTTTTATGCAATCTTTTATTAATTTTCAGAAACCAAAAACATTTTTATTTTTATTTTTTGCTTTAAAAAATATTTTTAAATCATTTAAAAGATTATTTTTAATTAATTAATGAGAATTAATTAATTAAAAATACTTTTATGTATTTAAAAATCACCAAAAAATTCATGAAACCTTTAAAATTATTTAGAAACATTGTCCAACCCTTAAACCAAATTTATTTTTTGAACTTGATGTCTTTTGACAATTTTTCATGGAATTAATTTCATTTCAAGGCATTATTTTGATCCAATCTTCAAAAATTCATTTCTGCCTAGTCTTTAAGAGTTGGACTTTGATTCCTTTTGCATTGTGTCTTACATATCATGTAGTTTATAGGATTAAATTGGCATGATTTGATCTTGCATTTTCAATTTGTTTGACATTTTTCTTGACAAGGTACCTTAAAACCCTAGCAATCTTAGGAAATTCATAACTTTCACTAGGTCAAGAATTGGGTCCCCTCCTTTGGGCAGTGAGTTGGTATAGGTTTAGGGTTCCCTTTGATGCATTTTCAATTTTTTATCTTGATGTTTGCTTCTGGTTTTGGTTTTTGTTTTGTGCATTGATCATAAACCCTAATTTGGGCTTTCATTTGCATCCATCTTCCATTTGCTTGCATACCATGACTTGCCATGACATTTTGTGCATTCATTTGATTCATATTACATCTTAGGACATATTAGAATCATGTTTGATCATTGCATCTTTCATTTGCCATGTTGTATGCCATTTGCATTTCATAACTTTTCATGTATATCCATGGTTCTAAGCACGCCTTCTCTTGCATCCATATGTTTGTATGATCATCCTCATGCCTTGATTCATGTTTGCATCATCTCATATCATCATTAGCATCATACTTATGCTTCTGGTTTTGATTTACATCATCCTATTTCATCTCATTTTGCATTGCATTCCATTCCTTCACTAACTTTTCAGGTGGTAAGTTACTTTGAGAAGTGAATTTGCCTTCACTTCTCACAATCTCTTTTCATCCCTCTTATGCATCATTGATGCATTTTGTCTTGTGTTTGAGATTGAGCTTTCTCATTCTTCTTCATCTTACTTTCTTTCTTCAAGTGACTTGTCTTCTTAAATGAAGCAAGTTACTTTGCTTCTCTTGCTCCTTTCATCTGCTTCCTGGTGGTTCCTCTGAAGATGTCTCTTGTAAACCTCACAAACCTTAGGAACAACCAAGCATGACAATGATTAGGGTTTTGATTAGTTCCCCACTTATTTTTACCTTTGTGTCTCATTGAGTCTTCTCTTCTCATCTCATAATCAAGGACTAAACCCTAAAGGTTTTAAGGCTTTGTGATTAAGCTTATGCCTGCATCCTTCTATTAGGATGGAGTGTATAACTTTAATCCTAAGTGTTAAACCCTTAATGTGTTTAAATCCTTTAATCAATTCACTTAATAACCATCAAGACATCAAACTTGTAACTTGGGCCTTGCATTAGGGTTCTAATTCTTCCTTAACTGGTTAAGAAGGACTAACCCTAGTGTTAATGGATAAGTCCCCCTCAAGTTGTCTTACAAACCCTAAAACTCACTTCATCATCTTATCATTAACTAAAATCCATCTAATAAAGGTTTTGTTTTGGCATGAGTTTAATCCCTAATCATGGATTAAGTTGAGGAGCATTCCTCAGCTTAAACATTCTCATCTATTATCCTTCTATTAGGATGGTGTAATGGGCCTGTTTAATCCCTGATTATGGCTTAACCTCATTACTTAACACTAAACAAAAACACCAAAAACATCTAAATAATCACAAGTAGGTTAATGATCTTAATCCTACACCATGGTGATTAAGTGTGAGAAGCTGACTTCATACTTAAGGTATTCTCATTACCCCTAATCGGAGGGAAGATGTGATGAGTTTACTAAATCCATTGGTTTAGGCTTAAGCTCATTAATTTATGACAAACTCTCCAAAAGCAATAAAAGACTGAAAACACAAAAACAAACAATAATCGTCTCCTCCGGGATTCTTTTCTCATCTCATTCACTCACAAACGAGAACTTGCTTCTCCCGTCTAATGCAAGACAGTTAGCACCTGAGCCAGACAAGTCACACACTTGAGCATGGACAAATAAGCAGTTCACAAGTCAATTCACCTTTCAGTCTCTTTGGGTCGAACTACGGTGTTCTGACTTCCTCATTGCACGAGAGGATACGTAGGCATAACTTAACAGTTATCGAACAAAAGTCTCTGTATATTCCCCCTCTTTCCAGCCTTATTCTTTAAGCCTCATGATCTTGAGCATTTTATTCTTGTTCTTACACTGACACTGTACATTTACACACTTCACTTCTTCACACTGACACCTGTACATCCTTTTCCAGCTATTTTATACACAAATTGCACTGACACTACCCCTTTAAAACACAAATCTTTTAAGCGTGGATCCCGTCGAGTACGGCGGACAATCTGGGTGCTAATACCTTCCCAGGTTGTAACCAACCCCCTTTCTCAGTCTCTCTGGTTCGCGACCGTCTTATCCATGTCTTTTCTTAGGTTTATGCAGCATTACCTTTCCCTCGGGATAAAAATGCCTAGCTGGCGACTCTTTCATTCTCTTGAGTTCACTCCTGTGTGTTCTCATTTCATCCCTTTGCCGACCGTTCGCGTCTGTACCTTCATTTGAGCCTGTCTCATTTGTCGGGAGCGACACAATCCTGATACGCATGCTGCTAACACCTTGAATTAGGGTTTGTTATTTCCTTGATTCTAGGTGAGTCAGTTTTTCTGTTTATACTGAAATCATATAACCAATCTTCCTACAGATGCGCCTTCTTCTGTTTTATCCATTCATAATTAATTCCAGATAACTTCCCTGAATTTACTCAGTTTTGTTAATCATTAATTAATTCTGGTAGCAGGTTTGAGATGTCACAACATCTGGTGTGACATCCTGAAAACTGAACTTACTTCATTAACTGGTACAATGTCACAACATCTGGTGTGACATCCTGTAAACTGAACTTACTTCATTAACTGATACAATGTCACAACATCTGGTGTGACATCCTGTATTAAGTTCATTTACTTATACTCTGTTTGATAATGTCACAACATCTGATGTGACATCCTGAACTAAGTTCAACACTTCTTGTTGGTCAAAAATTCTGCCAATTCTGAACATCTACAAACTCCCCCTCTGGCTAATTTTTGGCTAACATAATCTTCTGGTTTATCAGAGTGCAGCAAAGTTTCTTTTATCAGAGTACAACAGTTCTTTTCTGTTGAGTCATGTGTGAGTTTACTCCCCCTCAAACCTATATGTGTTCTGACTTGTTTCAACATAATTTTTTTAAATTAAAAACAACTTAGTTCAGAAACAACCGAAAAGTATTTTTCATTAATCAGTAAGTTGCAGCAGACATTGTTGTTGTTGTTGTTCAGTTCTCTTCTCCCCCTTGTTAGACACAAATTGGGGCCAAAATACAATGACAAAGAGAATTACAAAATTCAAAATACAATGCTGAAGCAGACATTACACATTCCTCACATACATTTTTCACTCAGAATCTTCATATTCAGTGTCTTCCTCTTCTTCAGTTTCCTCATCAGAATCAGCAGCCTTCTGAGCACTCTCTTATATTTCCAGCCTTTGAATAATCTCCTCAAGCTTTTGCTTCCTGGCATCAAGCTCTTTGCAGGTGTTCTTCAGCTCCGCAATTAAAGCAGCTTTGGATATAGGAGACTTTGCCTTTGAAGGTCCAGCAGATGTCCCAGAGGGAACTTCAACATCAGCTGCACGATGACTTAAGAACAACTTGTAGTGGAAGGCCAGAGGACTCTCTCTTTTGCAGATTGAATCCTTCTCAGTGAGGATACCAGGATACTGGCTAAGAATTATTCCACACAGCAAAGAAGGGAAGGCAATAGGCAGCTTTGTTGCAGATGTCCCAACATGCTTCAATGTCTGATAAAAAATGTAAGCCCCAAAGTCCAGCTTTGTTTGGGTGCCCACAGCATATATGAATCTGCCCAATCCAGTTGCTATTGAGGAGGTATGGTTGGTAGGGACCCAATTTACAATGCCAATCCTATGCATCATTGCATACTTCCTTGTTAGCAAGCTAACCGAAAGTTTTCCCTTGACTGGCCAAGCTTTGACTTGATTGGCAGTAATGACCTTGCACACCTGGTTGTCAGTCTTCCCCAGCTCATTAGGTCCATCAGATTCTCTCCCTAGATAGTGGTTGATAACCCTAGGAGAGAATTCCACACATCTCCCTCTTACATATACCTTTCTGAATTCATCTGACTTACCATCAGCATAGTCCTCTTGAAGGTTAACAATAAATTCCTTGACTAACAGCTCATAGCAAGGTGAAAAGTTTGACACTGTTTTGAATAAGCCAGCAGAAGAAATTAGGTCAATTACCTCAGTGCACTCAAGTGCATTGCTGCTTAGCTCTCTTTCAAGTGCTACCCTTCTTTGGTAGACAAATTTCCATCTGCTCACACTTGACACATGATGGAAAGAAATATTATCCAGAGGAGCTTCTGGAACAGCAGAGGAGGACCTTGAAGGTGCTGGTTTCTTCTTTGGTGGAGATTTTGGGACATCCACTTCAACATCTGAATCTGGAGGAGTAACAACTTTCCTCTTTTATGTACTAACTTTGCTCCATTGTTTGGTTGGTCCAAATGACACTTTAGCCTTGTCTTTCTTTGGAGTAGGCTGTTTCTTCTCAGGAGTTGCATGTCCTGCAGTCTTCTTTTCTTTCCTAGCCCTGAGCCTTTTTGCTATGCTAGGGTTTACAGAAGCAATGATCTCTGTGTCAGAGTCATTGTCTATGTCTTCAACATGAGGAGGTTGGGTAGTCTCCTTTTCACCAGGTGGATCAACAGAAGCTTGATCATCAGTGGCTTCATCATCATCATCAGTGGAGGCCTTGTGCTGTTCCTCAGATGTTTCAACATCTATTGGGACATCCTGTTGAGCAGGAATGTCCTCTTCAGCCTTATTGCTCTGTTCTTCTTGTGGAGCTGGCATGGTGTTCAGGGGAACAGATATACCACTCACAACTCTTTGTTCAGACAAAATCTTATTAACAATATGCTTGATGGTGGCATCCACATATTCAGAGGCTTTGGGGGTGGTGTTTGAGGATGAAGGAACCCATTTGCTTTTGCTGAACACAGGTTCCTTTTCCCTTTTCACAGTAGGAGTTCTTGGCTTTTGAGCAAGAGGAACACTTCCTCTGATTTCGTATATTGGGGTTGAATCCATAGGTACCACAAAGATGGGGGTTGCATGCACCACATCTTCTTGGTTGAGGATTTCTTCAGAGAGGTTAGGGTTTTGATGTTGAGACATTTTCGAATGTGGTGGAGGAAGAGGTTAAGTTTTGATTGAGTTTGATGAGCTCTGAAAATCAGCTATAGCATGCAAGTTGTTTTGAGAGAATGATGAGAAGATGAATAGCTGAGAGCAAGCTGGTATTTTTATAAGAGCCGTTACTTGGAGAATTTTTAGGAGTGGAATACACAGAGTTCTTGACCAGACTGGTGTTGCCATCTGGTGATCATGCCACACGATGTCATAGGACATGTTGGCACTTCTCCATAACTGCTATATTTCACATAAGCAGATTCCCAATTTTCCCCTTAGGTTTTCAAATTGGGTAGCATCCAAAGCTTTAGTAAATATATCAGCCAATTGCAAATTTGTAGCTACATGTTCCAATGAGATCACTTTCTCTTCCACAAGATCTCTGATGAAATGATGCCTGATATCAATATGCTTGGTCCTGCTATGTTGGATGGGATTCTTTTATATGTTAATAGCACTTAAGTTGTCACAGTACAATGTCATGACATCATGTGGGACATTGTACTCTGTGAGCATTTTCTTCATCCAAACCAACTGTGAACAACTGCTACCAGCTGCAATATATTCAGCTTCAGCAGTGGATAAGGAAACACAATTTTGTTTCTTACTGAACCAAGAAATCAAATTGTTTCCTAGAAAGAAGCATCCTCCTGATGTGCTCTTTCTATCATCAGCACTTCCAGCCCAATCAGCATCACAGAAGCTAGTGAGAATTGGTTCACATCCATGGGAGTACATTATGCCATAGTCACAAGTACCATTGACATATTTCAGAATTCTCTTAACCTGGTTTAGATGACTTACTTTTGGCTCAGCTTGATATCTTGCACATACACCTACTGCAAAGGCTATGTCTGGTCTGCTAGCAGTCAGATATAATAATCTTCCAATCATACTTATGTATAGGCTTTGGTCTACATTCTCACCCTTGTCATCTTTTGTCAGCTTTAAGTGAGTGGGGGCAGGGGTTCTTTTGTGACTAGCATTGTCCATCCCAAACTTCTTGGCAATGTTCTTAGCATACTTGCTTTGGGAAATGAACATGGAGTCCTCCATTTGCTTGATTTGCAATCCAAGAAAGTAGGTTAGTTCTCCTACTAGGCTCATCTCAAATTCAGATTCCATTTGAGTGACAAAATGTTTAACCATCCTGTCTGACATCCCACCAAAGACAATGTCATCAACATATATTTGAGCAATCATGACATTTCCTTCTTCATCCTTCACAAACAAGGTTTTGTCTATTCCACCTTTTCTGTATCCTTGTTTTGTGAGAAAAGTAGTCAGCCTTTCATACCATGCTCTTGGGGTTTGCTTCAGTCCATAAAGAGCCTTCCTTAGTTTGTACACATGGTTTGGACAGCTTGGATCAACAAATCCCTTAGGCTGTTCTACATAAACCTCTTCATTAAGATATCCATTTAGAAAAGCACTTTTCACATCCATTTGAAATAGCTTGAACTTCAGAATACAAGCAATTCCTAAAAGTAGTATAATTGATTCAAGCCTTGCTACTGGTGCAAAGGTTTCATCAAAGTCTACTCCCTCAATTTGTGTGTATCCTTGAGCTACAAGTCTAGCTTTGTTCTTTGTAACAACTCCCTGCTCATTTGACTTGTTCTTATACACCCATTTAGTGCCAATCACATTTATGTCATCAGGTCTAGGAACAAGATTCCACACTTCATTCCTTGTGAACTGACCTAATTCTTCTTGCATAGCACAAATCCAGTACTCATCAGTAAGAGCCTCCTTGATGTTTTTAGGTTCTATTTTTGAGACAAAACATGAACCTGAAATCACCTCTCTTGATCTAGTGCTTACACCTCTGTTGGGATCACCAATTATTAGATCTTTGGGATGATCCTTCTGAATTCTGATGGAGGGAGGTTTGCTGGATTGTTCTATCCTTGCTTCAGTTTGAGTGAAGTCAGGATGGTCACTCTTTATTTCAGCTTCAGTCTGACTGTCAGCAGATGTTCCAACATCATCTGTAACATCTGCAGGGGCATCATCAATTATCACATTTATGGACTCCATGATAACCTTGGTTCTAGAGTTAAATACTCTATAGGCTCTGCTATTTATAGAATATCCAAGGAAAATCCCTTCATCACTTTTAGGATCCATTTTTCTTCTTTGCTCCCTATCAGCCAGAATATAACAATTACTTCCAAACACATGGAAGTACTTAACTGTGGGTTTTCTGCCCTTCCAGACTTCATAGATTATGGAAAATGTTCCTTTCCTTAGAGTGACTCTATTATGAATGTAACAAGCTGTGTTCATAGCTTCATCCCAGAAGTACAATGGTAACTTTTTAGCATGGATCATAGCTCTTGCTGATTCTTGGATAGTTCTGTTCTTCCTCTCAACAATCCCATTCTGTTGAGGGGTGATAGGTGAAGAGTATTCATGATTGATTCCTTCTGAAGAACAGAAATCTGAGAATTTTTGATTCTCAAACTCCTTTCCATGGTCACTTCTTATTCTGACCACACAGCTTGCTTTTTCTCTTTGTATTCTTTGGCACAAATCCTTGAATACATCAAATACATCAGACTTTTCTTTGATAAAATTTATCCATGTATACCTTGAAAAGTCATCAACCACCACATAGGCATACCTCTTACCACCAAGGCTCTCAACCTGCATAGGTCCCATAAGATCCATATGCAATAATTCCAAAACTTTGGAAGTTGTCAGATGTTGGAGCTTTGGATGGGACATCTTGGTTTGCTTGCCTATTTGACATTCACCACATATTTTGCCATCATCAATCTTCAGTTTAGGAATACCTCTCACAGCTTCCATAGATATGATTTTCTTTATACCTCTGAAATGAAGATGACCCAGTCTTTGGTGCCATAGTTTCACTTCTTCTTCTTTGGCTAAAGAGCAAGTTGAAGTGAGACTGAAATCTTGAGGTTCCCACATATAACAGTTGTCTTTAGATCTGGCTCCTCTCATGACAACCTTCTGTTCTTTATTAGACACTATGCATTCAGTTTTGGTAAAGTTTACACTGTAACCTTGATCACATAATTGACTTATGCTGATCAAGTTAGCAGTCAATCCTTTTACCAGTAGCACATCATCTAGTCTTGGTACATCTGGACAGTCCAAGGTCCCAACTCCCTTGATTTCTCCTTTAGCTCCATCTCCAAAGGTTACATATCTGGATGAATATGACTTTAAGTCTACTAGCAGATTCTTCAATCCAGTCATGTGCCTTGAACATCTACTGTCAAAGTACCATTCTTCTTTAGCTGATACTCTTAGAGATGTATGAGCTATATATGCAACACCCTTCTTTGACCATTTGTATTGAGGTTTCCTTTGATGCCTCTGCCCTGTGTAGTGTCCATTTTTAGAGCTCCAAGGTTGTTTGTTGAGCTTGTAGCTTTGATCAGCATGAAGACTAACTTTAGGTACCCATACTTTATTGATGATCTCTGTCTTCTGCTTAGGAGGTTGCTGATATCTTTGATTTTGATGTCTATGCAACACTTTCTTTGTAGCCTCTATCCTCTGCTTAGGGGGTTGCTGATACATCTGATTTGGATATCCATGCAACTTGTAGCAATGAGGTTTGATATGACCAAACCTTCCACAATGATGACATCTCCATCTTTGATACTTCTTCTTCATCATGTTCTTTTCATGATGTTGAGACATCTGTTGGGACATTATGTTTGACTTTATGTTCTTTTCATGATGTTGGAGCATCTGTTGGGACATCTTGTTTGACTTTATGGAATTTGAACTAGTTTTGCTGGTGCTAGCCTCAACCTTTTGAACTTTGTTAAATCCCAGTCCAGTTCTATCCCTTGAATGCTTATTGTTGTTGAGAATAACATCCAGTGTGTTTGAGCTACTGTTCAGAATTCTAACAGATTTGGACATATGTTCCAACTTGGAGTTGAGAAGGCTTACTTCACTTTTCAAAGTGTCAATGATCTCTAGATCACTTGTTTTTTCAGCCTTTAGTGCCTCAATCTGCTTCTTCTGCTTTATACTCTCCATGCATATTTCAGTGCTCCTTTTAACTAGCATCTTGTATGATTCTTCTAGCTCTTCAAAAGTCATCTCCTCATCACTGGATCCACTTTCAGAATCACATACTCCAGCTAGAGCAGTGATGTGCTTTGCTGATTCTTCTTCTGAATCACATCCTGAGTCTTCATCAGACCAGGTCACATAAAGACCTTTCTTCTGCTTCTTTAGATAAGTAGGGCATTCATTTCTGATGTGTCCATATCCTTCACATCCATGACATTTAATCCCTTTATCTTGATTGGTATTTTCATCATAATTTGACCTTCTATTAGCATCATAAGGTCTTTTATTCTCAGAAGAGTTTGAGTATCTTCCACTTGGTCTGGACTTGCCATCCATCTTTCTGAGAATCTTGTTGAATTGTCTTCCAAGCATAGCAATGGTTTCTGATAAATTTTCTTCAGGTTCTGCTTCATTATTTTCTTCTTCCTTATCAGTATTTGACACCAAGGCTATGCTTTTGTTCTTCTTTACAATTGTGTCATTCATTCCCATCTCAAATGTTTGAAGGGAACCAATGAGCTCTTCAACCTTCATTGTGCATATGTCTTGAGCTTCTTCTATTGCTGTGACCTTCATGTCAAATCTTTTTGGTAAAGATCTGAGAATCTTTCTTACAAGCTTTTCATCAGTCATCTTTTCTCCCAAAGCACCAGAAGTATTGGCTATTTCCAAGATGTTCATGTAGAACTCATGAATTGTCTCATCTTCCTTCATTCTCAAGTTTTCAAACTTGGTGGTGAGAAGTTGAAGTCTTGACATCTTCACCTTTGATGTTCCTTCATGAGTTGTTTTGAGAGTGTCCCAAACATCTTTGGCCAGCTCACAGTGATGCACAAGTCTGAAGATGTTCCTATCAATGCCATTGAATAAAGCATTTAAGGCCTTGGAATTGCCAAGTGCTGAATCTTCTTCCTCCTTACTCCATTCTTCTTCAGGTTTCAACACTTTTGCTCCATCTTTGTTGTCTTGGACAGGGTGCTCCCATCCTTTGTTGACTGCTTTCCAGGCCCTATTGTCAAGTGATCTTAAGAATGCTACCAATCTTTGCTTCCAGTAGTCATAATTAGACCCATCCAATATAGGTGGTCTATTTACAGATCCTACATCTCTGTCCATGTTTCCAGAATTTGCAGTCCCTAGATCTCACTCAGTTAAACAGGCAGGGTGCCTGCTCTGATGCCAATTGAAATTCTGTGATCAGGTGTGTGATGTCGAATGAGATGTTTAAACACTTGAAGACTTGAACAAAACTTAAAGTGCAGGAAAATTAAACAACACAGGAAATTGTTAACCCAGTTCAGTGTATAACCACACTTACATCTGGGGGCTACCAAGCCAGGAAGGAAATCCAATATAAGTAATATTAATTCTAGACTTAAACCACTCAGTTTAATCTTTCACTTAATATCTACCCAAGGCAATTTTTACCTAAGACACAAATTAGATATGAGTACCAACTCACTCCCCCTCAATCACACAGTGATATGTTTACAAGTTTAATAAAATTGAAGTCATACTTCAAACAAAACAGCTTGATCTTACTTCACAGTTTCAATCAAGACACAAATATACTTTTGCTTAAAAGCTCATAAAGTGATACACATAAACAACCTGCTATTAAAGCACAAACACCCTATTTAGTCTTCTTGATTTCGTACTCTATTCTGAGAGTTTCTGTTGCTTAAATAGATGCTTGGATTTTGGGCTTTCTGTAGGTTATCCAATCCTGATACGCATGCTGCTAACACGTTGAATTAGGGTTTGTTATTTCCTTGATTCTAGGTGAGTCAGTTTTTCTGTTTATACTGAAATCATATAACCAATCTCCCTACAGATGCGCCTTCTTCTGTTTTATCCATTCATAATTAATTCCAGATAACTTCCCTGAATTTACTCAGTTCTATTAATCATTAATTAATTCTGGTAGCAGGTTTGAGATGTCACAACATCTGGTGTGACATCCTGAAAACTGAACTTACTTCATTAACTGGTACAATGTCACAACATCTGGTGTGACATCCTGTAAACTGAACTTACTTCATTAACTGATACAATGTCACAACATCTGGTGTGACATCCTGTATTAAGTTCATTTACTTATACTCTGTTTGATAATGTCACAACATCTGATGTGACATCCTGAACTAAGTTCAACACTTCTTGTTGGTCAAAAATTCTGCCAATTCTGAACATCTACAATAACAAATACTTTAAGAACAAAATATGATACCTAAAAATGTTATTGTTTAATTGTGAAGAACCATAAGTTCTTGAAAAGAAGAAGAAAATTCTAAGTCAAGCATCTTCTATATAAAAGCGAAGAAGCTACTATGAGAAGATCTAGCAAAAGAACTTATAAGATCTCAGACATAAATACACTAAGATCAACTGCTTATCAAATACTCTGAAACATGGACTACAAGTTCTGATTCTCAGAATCAGATGCATTTATTAAAGAATCAGAATTTTGGCTGAAGACAAAGATCTTTATTTTTGGAAGGTTTTAGTGGTATTCAACAAACAACCAAAAATAACATAAGATGTCTCCAATGGATCTTTTCTTACAAACCTATTTAAAGGAGTCATTGAAGAATTTTTGGGCCCTCTCTCTTACACTCTCGCGCGAAGCATTCTAAAACCAAAAATTCATTAGTGTTTGTTAAATTGTAAAAACTATCACAGTAGTGATACTAGCTTATTAGAAGCAATATTTTGTTACATCCCATGTTTATCATTGAATTATTCCGTGAGTGACCAAGTTTAGTCAGTAGACTCAAGAAGACTTTGACAGTAGGTCTTAGTGTTGTAATCACTTTTGAATAGCGGATTAAGACCTCGTGGAGAAAGGCGAAATCACCTTGGCGGGTGGACTAGATGTAGTTTGAGTTCAAACGAACCAGGATAAAACAAAGTGTTGTTTGCCTTTAATTTTTGAAAACCCAATTCTAACCCTCATTCCTTGTGTTTTTCCACCTTCAAATACATGTATGTCATCTAAGTGTCAGGGTTTGACCACCTAATAACTAATTGAACGAGTATAATTGTAAGAGTTTGATGGTGGATGCTTATTTCTTCTACCCTTGTGGTTCTCAAGAGGGACTTTTGGTTCAATGTGATGTGTAAATAATATTTTAAATAGTTTTAGATGATAAACACTTTTCAAATGATTTTTGATGATGACAATTAAATATGAACAAAAATGTTTAAAATCTAAAGAAGCATACATAAGTTTAAGTATTAACTTTTTAGATGAACTAGCAAATTAAAGTTGAATCAAAGGAATTTGTTGAATTAAAATAAACTTAAGTTAAGTTGAAAATGTTAGATATAGTTTAAATAAAATGATAAACAAAGTTCAAACAAGTAAAAGGAACTAAAGTTAAGTTTCAGTTGAAAGAACCAAACGTAATCAAATCAAGTTGAAAGAAACTGAAGTGTGAAGTTGTGAAAACTCACATGATCTCACACTGAGTTTAACTAGTTTTTGATCAGTTAATTGTTAATGAAGAAAAAGTAGATTTTGAGGTACTAAGGCTACACACACAAAAAGTATTTCAAACCTCTCTATTAAGTTAAGGAACTAGATAGGATGTAGTTGGAAAATTGATGATCTTGAACCGTGGCTTCGATCTCCCTAATGGCAGCGCGGAGTGGACCTGCATGGTTAACACTCCAACACCCAAAAGATTCAAGATGAGCATAGTGACATTGGAGATTAGAGATTATACCTTGCTCTCAGTGTACGAACGAATTTTATACCTTGGGCCAAGTGGAATGGATTTGAGATAGATTGAGCATTAGTCATTTGGGCCTTTTCCCGATCCAGAATAGTTGTCCCCAAGGATTTGCCGAACACAAAAGGAGATGAGGGAAACCTTAAGTATAATTGATCAACCTCCATGATGTGGTCCTATGTGGAATATAAATGGAACACTTGGGATCAATTTTAAAAAAAGTAAGAGGGAACAAACACATATAGTGTGGTTCCATCACTAAAGCACCTTATCACCCTTTTCTGATCCTTTATGAAATTCTGGTACGCAGATCACAAATGTCTAAACAACTTGTTGAGACATTGATATCTGCTAACAGTTAAACAAGATTCAGACTCAATGAATGATATTTAATTATATAAAAGTATGAACATGTCAGATGTCTTGACATCCAGTTTTACATGTTAACCATTAATCAAAACAGAATAAGTAAATCTGCCAAAAGATAAAAATAACACAAAATATATTAACCCAATTCGGTGCAATTCATCTACTCAAGAGGATACCATTCCATGAAGAAGAGTCCACTATCCGTAGTATTATCACAAAGCTAAACTCCCTCATTTACAACTTTATCTCCTAATCATTACCCAATTAATGTCTTTATAAAAGAACATCATATTTGACAAGCGAACCCCCTCTTTCTCTCCCTCTATCACAAACTTGTGATATCTTTATCTTTCTTCTGTCAATACATAATTCTGTCCAACATTATTGACATACACCCTAACTTATATTTTCTTTAAAGATTCATCCAAGAACAATATATATTCCATTACCAAATGGCTTCTGAACATGTATCATACCTATGTTTACCACAATGTATCAAACCGATACAAAGGGAGACTTACAAATCCTAAAGAGTATGTGACTCTCAAAACACTAATCCTTATTTTCTTCCTAAGAATTAGGTTACAAAATATATTCAAGGTTTATTAAACCCTAGGCATAAGTATCCTTACATAGCTTTCAGCTGCTCCATGGGCTTCGAATAATCTAACCAATCATTCCTTTATCCATGTGTTGATTGCAACAGATAAAATCTCTTCAAATATTCAAACCAGATCTTCTACAAAATCTGTTTTTAACAAACAAAGATGTTGAAACCTTTTGTTAGGACATTTTGTTCGACATCAACTTCAAGGCTTAAGTTTTATCAAAATTTAAGTCAAATCTCCAGAGCCTTCAATCTCCCCCTTTTGACAAATTTTGGCTAAAACTTCTCTTTTTCAAAATCCTAGGATGCTCCTTACCTTTTGGTCTCTTTACACAAATGACATATTAGTTACTTGATTGATATCCCATCCCTTGGCGAAAGTGAGGGAAATTTCTCCCCCTCAGGTTAGGGCTAGGTCATCCTAAGTAACTCAGAACATAAGATATAAAAATGTTCAAAACTCAGATCACAAGACACAATAAGAACCTGAAGAGAAGATGTTAGAACACCACTTAGAACATCTCTTTAAACATCCTTGAGACACCAACCAAAATAACTCTGTTCGTACTTCAGGACTTAGTAGACTATTCTCCCTATTTTTAGCCAAAACTTGGCAAAATAACTTAAAATAGATCCACTCCCATGACAGACAGGCGAACACCATATGTAGGTAAGATGGATAATTTATAATCTTTATTTATAGTCCACTAGACCCTTTGGAAATAACCACGAGAGTTTTGAAGGATTCCTATATCTGCCTTTATTCTTGTTAAACTGTTTTCCCATTTAGAGATTCAATGGTCTCACAATCAAGGTTTATAGCACATACTTCTTGCCTTTATGAAAAGTACTTAACTTCTCAACTAGTCTTGATGTGAAAATTAAGTTCTGAAAGATGTCCTATCATTATGTCAGACATTATCATTTCTGCTTTGTCTTTTTAAATCTCACCTTTGAGCATGCAATGTTATAAGATTACCTTCCCATGTGCATACTAATCTTCTATAGTGTTCTCAAGCTGAGTCAAATCTGGATCAAAAGTGAAGGCTCCTATGAGTTGGCACTGATTTTCGTAAAACAAACTGTTTGAATATGTTGGACAATATGTCCTATGTTGGTTATTATGGAGATGTCAGACAAGATGTTCTAACTTTTTTATTCGAAATTTTGGTTTACTAACTGATATATGAGAATATATTTTATTATGAGAATTTTAAATATTTCAGGTTATTGGATGATTATCCTATGTGGCACTTAGATTAAGGAATCATGAGGATTATCATAAGTGCACAAGACTGCACAAGGGTTCCTAAAGATGTGGAGACATTTTAGGAAACTTGCGATTGAAGGAATCACTTTTTGAAAGAATATTCTGCATGATTCGTGGATGTGACTTACTGCAGATTGGAAGCCCAAGTCTAGTCCTAATAGGGTTTTAAATATGATGGACTTGACCTAGTTTTTGTATCGAAAATAATTATTTTTATTTTCGTTGTGCTAGAGTTTTTAGCAATTGTGAGTCTCTCTTGTATTGCATTGAATACTTGTTGAGGACTGTGTGTTTTTTGAGTTTTAACTTTGTTTCTATCACTGTTGTGATAGAAAGGGATTTGAGAAGGGTCTCATACCTAGGAAGTGTCTTAGGTTGAAGACTAGGATTAGGTAATTTTAGGTAAAGTTACAAAATGTGGAGTTTGACTTTAACTATACTGCATAATGAAGATCCTGGATTGGTACCCCCCAGAGTAGGTTGTTAAACCGAACTGGGTAAACATTTTCTGTACTGTTACTATATTTCCTGTTCTAGCTCTTGTTTTACTAGGCAGAGATCAAGTGTTCTAACATCCTGTTAGGAAATCTTCGAGTATCTGCTATACCAGAGTTTCAATTTGTATCAAAGTAGGCATCCTGCTCTGCATCTAGGTGAGATTCAAGGATGATACTTTCTGGTGCGATGGACAAATAAGATAATCCACATAATAAGTCTCCTATTCTAGATGGAACTAACTATTATCTATGGAAGGTTCGAATGATCACATATATGGAAATTGATCCTAAGGTATGGAAAGATGTTTCAAGTGGATGGGATCCTCCTAAGGCTAAAGATAACTCACGAAAAGAGGCTAACGTCATATAACCAGAGGCTGATTGGGATGAGGAAGATGATAAAACTATTGTGTTAACTCCAAAGGTTTTAATGCTATGTTTAATTATGTGGATAAAAGCATTTTTAGACTAATTAAAAATTCTGCAACTGCGAAAGAGGTGTAGGAAATCCTGATAAAATCCTATGAAGGTAATTCTAAAGTAAAGGCATCAAGGCTTCACTTTATTACTTCTAAATTTGAAAATCTTAAGATGAGTGATAGTGAAACTGTTCATGAGATTTACATGAATCTTATTGACATAGAAAATTCATCTAGTGATCTGCGAGAAAAGATTCCAGAAAATAAGTTGGTTAAGAAAATTCTTAGATCACTCCCAAAGAAGCTTGAAATCAAGGCTACAACTATTGAAGAAACTCATGACTTGGATACCATACAAGTAGATGAACTCATAAGCTCTCTACAAAACTATAAATTGCTTATTATTGAAAAAGATGACAACAATAAAAATATATCCTTGATCACTAATCAAAGTGAAGGTGATCATAAGATAAATATGGAGTTAACCAAGGACGTGGAAGTTCTTGAAGAACAATGCAATCATCTGAGAAAGAAGTTAGAAGAGAAACCTAAAGATGAGGTTAAAAGATTACCTTTCAATAACAATAGAAGAGACTTTACTAGAAGATTCAATGAAGTCTGGAAAGGAAAAGGAGCTAAATGCCCTAAATGTCAAGGATTTGGACACACAAAGACTCAGTGCCCCACTTTTCTCAAGAAAAATAAGTGAGGTATGACTGTCTCATGGTCAGAAGATGATTCTTTCAGTGATGAAGAATTGGCTAAGAAAGTAAAAGCTCTAGCTGGTGTCTACAACATTGATAAAGAAAAAAATATATAAAAATTTCACTCCAAGTGAAATAAATGCCAAAATGACTGAAGTATGTGATTTAGGGTTTGATCAACAACAGTTGATCAGACAATTGCTTGAAGAAAGATCAATGTATCTAAATATTATTGCAGATTTGGAAGATAAAATTGACTTCTCTATTCTGAGTTAGACAACAATGTCTACAACAGCTTCACTGAGTCTTATCATCATTATAGTCATGATGGAAGAAGTCCCATTTTCAATTGATATCAAAAGGGACCAGGTTTTTCCAAAAGAAGGAAGTCCTACAAAAAGTCTCAACATTATAAAGGACATCAGAAGAGAAATTCTGGAAGAAAGAATCGGAGATGACATTATTATGGTAAGGATGGACATTTAAAACCCTATTTCTATAAGCTACATGGATATCCAATGAATGAAGGCCAATTCAGTAGAAACAAGGGTACAAACAAATGGGTACCCAGGAGAAATAATGTGGTTTTGTTGGATACACTCGATACTCAGATAATGAGGATTGGTATTTTGATAATGGTTATTCCAATCATATGATAGGTATAAACAGACTTATGTCTGATTTCAGACCATGCTCATCTGGAGGAGAGGTTAGTTATGGTGATGTCTCAAAGGGAAGAATAAGGGGAGTTGGAAGGATTACTCATCCAAATCAGTCAAGGCTTGACAAAGTAATGTTGGTAAATGGATTAACTATCAACTTGATCAGTATCACTCAGTTATATGATCAAGGATTTAAGGTTAGACTCACAAAAAATGAATGTTTTATGATTAATGATAAAGGAGCAACTATTATGAGAGGAGTTCAGGCTAAGAATGATTGTTATCGTTGGACTCCCACAACTGCTGTAGAATCTCTCAAGATACTTAGTAGAGATGATCTGAGAAGGATTAAACAAAAAATTGAATATACTTATTAAAGTATTTATAGAGCGAGAAGAAGTGAGATAAGCTATAAAGTTTACTTTGCTAAGGCTCAATTCATAGATAAGTCAACCCCTGAAGGAGGGATTAAAGAAAATGCTGGGAAAAACAGGCTCACAAAGGAGAAGACATGGATTGAATCTCTAAAAGTGAACAAGTTAATTGAAGATATCTTGACTTATCTGTATGACATCACCTTTAGGTCATTAACGAGTCTTCAAAATAACAATGAAATTTTGGGGTTTTTACAAAAAGGAGGGAACCAACATAAAAGTGATCAATTTCGAGCAATCTTTCAAACTTCAAGTTTTACCCTAACTACCCAAGCCAATAATACTGCTAATACCCAAAAGAAATTAATCTCAAAAACATGTCTCAACATTTTTCTACTAGAAAGGGTTCTGAAGAAGAGGTAGACATATCTTCAATCCATGGCAGAAAACCCCCATCAATGCGGTTCCACTGAATATGACTCTTGGACCTGATTTTGTTCTTGAAAAAGATGGAAAGCTTGATGTTAAAAGAATGAAGACTGTCTCTTCAAGTAATGTTTCTAACACTTCAAAAGATTTTTTAAACCCTAAGTCTGTAAGCAAGAAATCAAAAGAGCATGATAGGATTTCTGAAATCGTTAGAAAAACCCTAAAAGACTTAGAAGAGGAAGGGAATTCCAATGGAGACCAGGTTGTTGGGGTATCTAGTTCTAATGTTAGAATATCTGAGGAGAAATCTAATCTCAAAAGTGGTGAGCTTGAGATTGATGTCAACCAGGTATCAAATGACGAAGTTCTGCTAAAAAGCTTAAAACCAAGTATAAGTAAGAAACTGCAGAAGACTAGTTCCTTAGTTACTAAGGTAAACAAAAAGAAAACTATGGTTGGTCCTGTTAAAGGATGGAGTAAAGTAGTACCTCAAACTAAAAAAATAAAATATGTATCCACTTCAGAATCTGAAGATGATGTCGAAGAAGATGTTCAGAACATCACAAAAAGAAAAAAATTATGTGACAAGAAAACACTCTAAGACCACTGTGTCTGAAGATTATAGTGATAAGAGATAGTATGTCGAGTGTAGAAGAATGGGACTGGAAAGGAAGATTGGTTAGAAAATTCTAGACTACAGGGACATTATGAGGCTCATTGAGGGAGCTGGTCTCATGAAAAAAGTCACAAATCTTGGTAACTATTATGAGAAGCTGGTAAAGGATTTTGTTGTAAACATTACTGAAGGAAATAAGGACAAAAGAGTCCTGGAGGTTAATGTTAGAGGAAAATGTGTCACTATGTCACCTGATGTGATAAACAAGTTCTTGGAAATAAGAGAGGGTTCTTATCCAAAATTTGTTTACTCAAAATAATTAAATAAGTTAAGAAATTACTGAAAATAGTATTTGCAAATGGCCTGCTAAAAGATTGTCAATAGGAAATCTGAGTGTGAAGTATGAAATACTACACAAAATTGGTACACTAAATTGGGCTCCAACAAATCACATTTCCACCATCACCGCATCTCTTGCAAAATTCATATATTCCTTTGGAACAAAGTGCGACTTTGACTATGGTGAGCATATTTTTGAACAGATTGTCAAGCAAGCTTCTCTAACTGCTATAAAGAAACCTATTTGTTTTCCTACCCTGATATGTGGTATAATTCTCACTTAACATCCGACGATTCTTGAGTTTGAGGATAAAATCATGAAGCAAAAATCCATGATGACTACACATCACAAACGTTTTAAGGAAAACCATGTCAAGAACATCGCTAAATCATCAACTCCTTCATCTGGTTCTAAAACTAGACGACTTGAACCTATTGTTAGTTTTCATGAAACAATCATAGAACTAGATGGAATCATGAAGACAACTACAGGAAGAAAGGAAATTTCAGAACAACTTATGCTAGAAATGAAGGGTGAAGAATATGATACCTACAAAAGGGAAGGATTTCCAACAGAAAATCTGGATGATAACAATACAAATTCAGAAGTTGAAGAGAGTACAAATTCAACTGACAATGAAGAAACAGAGGATGAAGAGGTGAATGAACCAGATGACTGATTACAATAACATGTGTGTTGGGTTTTAACCCTTGTAAGGGCTATATGCCCAAGATTTTTTTTGTGTGCACTAGTTTGTTCTGTTTTTTTCTATTTTAGTAGAAACTTCTTACTTTTGATTGATCTCTTACCTTTGTCATATTTTGGATAAAAATGGGGGTTAATATTAGTAGATGATAATGCATGTGTTGAGGAGGAGTAGTGCTTACCTCTTGTGATTTTTTATGAGGCTATTTTTTTTCCCGCTGCTATCTGATATGTTTTTGCCTATGCGTTTCTTTTAGCCAAAATTTACCAAAGGGGGATATTGAAGGATCTTGTGAGTTGGCATTATTTTGGTAAAATAAACTGTTTGAATATGTTGGAAAATATGTCCTATGTTGGTTATTATGGAGATGTCATACAATATGTTCTAACTTTGTTATTCGACATTTTGGTCTGCTAACTAATATATGAGAATATATTTTGTTATGAGTATTTTAAATATTTCAGGTTATTGGATGATTATCCTATGTGGAACTTAGAGTAAGGAATCAAGAGGATTCTCAGAAGTTCACAAGTTAGCACAAGGGTTCCTAAAGATGTGGAAACATTTTAGGAAGCTTGTGATTGAAGGAATTGATTTTTGAAAGAATATTCTGCAGGATTCGTGAATGTGATTTACTTCAGATTGGAAGCCCAAGTCCAATCCTATTAGGGGTTTTAAATAGGATGGACTTGGCCTAATTTTTGTATCGAAAATAAGAATTGTTATTTTTGTTGTGCTAGGGCTTTTAGCTATTGTGAGCCTCTCTTGTATTTCATTGAATACTTGTTGATGATTGTGTGTTTTTTGAGTTGTAACTGTAGAAGCACGCCTTCAATCTCGGAGATTTTGATGAAGACAACACGGCGCATATATTTCAGACCTGCAAAAAGTCAAGAGCTCCAACTGATCAAGCTTCAAGCAACCGGCTTCGCTATCAAGCTTCGTTTGCATCATCATTCAACTTCTTGCTTGGATGCTTTTGGTTAGGTATATCTGTAACACGGTGGGAGAACTGACTTTAGTTATGTTGTGGATAGCAAGAGTCGCCACCGACTTTTATTTTATCCAAAGGAAAGGCATAAAAGAACAGGAAAGACCTTTAAAAGATTTTTGGGTCCGGGGGGTAGGTTATGTAAAGGGAAGGTGTTAGCACCCTTTACATCCATGGTTATCCATGGGCTCTTAGTTACTTAGCTCACTTAAAAATTTTTTTTTTTTGAAATGTGAAGTGTGTGAATAGAAACTTTCTTAAGTGTTTATAATGACCCATGTACGTATGCGTATAAACCTTTGTTTTGAAAATTTGTTTGAAATGTGTGAAGTGTTTGAAAAGTTTTTGAAGAGTGAGCAAGTATCTAAGAGGAACCTACCCTAAGTTTTAAGTCTTTTCTGTTCTTGAATCCTTTAAATGGTAAGACTATCCCTATTATTAAGGAATAGGTAGTCATTACCTTGGATGTGAGGGACAAGTGAAGGGTCATCTATTATTTAGGCAATTGTAGGGTGTATAAGCAATTCGAAGGGACTTATCATCTTTATTCGAAAGGGACAAGATCATTACGAAGGCAACATTCGAAAGGGACTTGATCTTTTATCTGTTAAGGGACTAGATGATGTGAAATTGAGGGACTTTGCTTTATACACCCTACTTGACCTTTTTGTAATAGGCAACATGAGAGGTATCCTTATGGAAGTGAGATGGCGATCAAAGATCGACTTACGTGTGTGAGTGTACAATTTTAATATTTATCTTTCAAATTAGTGATCTAAATTGAATTTTAAAATACAAACATGTTTTTGCACTCCCTATTTACTAACCATAGCATAAAATATGAACAATAAACATTATTACTAAATATTACACCAAGGAACAATTACATAATAATAATAAAAGCAAATTAAATAAATAAGCAAAATATTAAATAATAATAATAATTGAGTTAGTGAAATAATAATAATAATAAATCACAATGGGGTTAGTAATAAAAAATATCATATAAACATAATTAATAATAATAATAATGAAATAAGCAAGAATATTATAATAATTAAAAAAATCAAATTTTTATATAAACAATTATTTAAGATTAATAAGAAAATATGAACAATTATATTAATTATTATAAAGTTTTAAGTTATATGCAAATTATGAAAATTAAGTTAATTATAAACATATTATGAAAATAAAATTATAATTACAAAATTAAATTAGCAATTATTTTTAAACATATAATAAAAATTATTTACATACAAAATTAAATTATAAACAATTTATGGAATATTTACATATTATGAAAATAGGATTTAATTATAATTATATTTACAAAATTTTAATTATTTTAAACATATTTAAATGCAAGAATTAAAGTATAAACACATTATATAATATATATACATGATTAAAGTTTATAAATGATAAATTAAAAAAAATTGCAATAGAATTAAGTTTTAGGTAAGAAGAAAATTAGGGTTTTTGAAAAAAATATTAGGATTTTAATTTAATACATAATACTAATTTAATCATTAAATAAATATATACATATTAATAAAAGAAATTAGTTTTAGAAAATATTATTTTTTTTAGAAATTTTTGAACATATAATATTTACATATTAATTTAAATCTATTTACATATTAAACATAATTATATTTAATAATAAAACAATTAATAAAACAAATAAACAAAACAGAATTAAAAACTTACCTGGGGCAGGGATTGAACCCATGCCCTAGGCTTTGCCATTCTCTGGACGAAGCAAGCTACCACTGGGCTACAGGCGCGCGTGTGACATAGGAACAACCTCATTTGGTTTTGTTACATAACCTGAAAAATCATGGAAAAAAGAAACAAACCAAAAGGCCTGGGGGATCGAACCCAGGACCTTTGCAATGCACACAAACACACCTACCATTCCAGCCGGGAGGGCGCTTCTGTTTAACTAATGACTATAATGCATAAGATATTAAGTTTAATAGTTTAAATGAAAAAACAAAAAAAATTGTGGAAACCAGGATTCGATCCCTGGACCAAGACCTCCCACGCGCATCCTTTCACCAACTGAGCCAACCTCACAACTGTTAAATAATATCAAAAACAAAACAAAAAATATTATATCCAATATTCAAAATCTGAAATTCGCGCCAGGGTATCATCTTCTTCCTTGAATTTCCTGCGAAAATTGATACGGTTTTACCTGCGAAATTTCATGCGTGTTCATAAACCAGAAATCCTAGGTTTTTGAAACATCAAGCAAACAACAATATTAATGCAAATTGACAGCCCAGATCAATCATATGAAGTTTATACATTAAGGCCACGTTCTTAGAATTCATTTATCTTAAGTAAATCATGAATTCCCAATTTGAGAACTCTAACCCTAACAATGGTGATTTTCGGTTTAGGGCACGATTCTTCAATGTTCTTGCCCAGAAATCATCTAAACATCATAACAAACAAGATTAACAACACAAAAACAATTTATAATGGCTAAATGAATGAAATCGAAAAATTGAAAAATGATGAAGAACATGAATTCAGTTTGAGTGATTTAGGGTGTTTTTGATGTTGTTTATGATCCAGACATGTTAAATGAACATCATAGAATGTATTGCAATCCTTAGAACACCTTGAAATCACCTCTACCTTAAAATCCGAAAGTGAATTTTTGAATGAAATTTGAAAACTTGAATGTGCACTTGTGTCGCTCCCGATAGATGGGGAATGGCCCAAATAAAGGTACAGACGCGAACGGTCGGCGAAAGAGACAATGAGAACACACAGCCGTGAACTCACTGGAGAAGAAAAGAGTCGCCAGCTAGGCATTTTTATCCCGGAGGAAAGGCAATGCTGCATAGACCTAGAAAGAGATGGATAAGACGGTTGTGAACCAGAGAGACTGAGAAAGGGGGTTGGTTACAACCTGGGAAGGTATTAGCACCCAGATTGTCCGTCGTACTCGACGGGATCCACGCTTAAAAGATTTGTGTTTTAAAGGGGTAGTGTCAGTGCAATCTGTGTATAAAGAGCTGGAAAAAGGATGTACAGGTGTCAGTGTATAGTGTATAAGTGATATGAAGTATGAAGGTGTCAGTGTAAGAGCAGAGTGAAATGCTCAAGATCATGAGGCTAAAGAATAAAGCTAGAAAGAGGGGGAATATACAGAGACTTTTGTTCGATAACTGTTAAGTTATGCCTACGTATCCTCTCGTGCAATGAGGAAGTCAGAACACCGTAGTTCGACCCAAAGAGACTGAAAGATGAATTGACTGATGAACTGCTTACTTGTCTATGCTCAAGTGTATGACCTGTCTGGCTCAGGTGCAAACTGTCTTGCATCAGACGGAAGAAGCAAGTTCTCGTTTGAGAGTGAAGGAGATGAGAAAAGAATCCCGGAGGAGACGATTATTGTTTGTTTTTTGAGTTTTCAGTCTTTTATTGCTTTTGGATTTTTGTCATAAGTTAATGAGCTTAAGCCTAAACCAATGGATTTAGTAAACTCATCACATCATCCCTCTGATTAGGGGTAATGAGAATACCTTAAGTGTGAAGTCAGATTCTCACACTTAATCACCTTTTGATGTAGAGTTAAGATCATTAACCTACTTGTGATTATTTAGATGTTTTTGGTGTTTTTGTTTAGTGTTGAGTAATGAGGTTAAGCCATAATCAGGGATTAAACAGACTCATTATACCATCCTAATAGAAGGATAATAGATGAGAATGTTTAAGCTGAGGAAAGCTCCTCAACTTAATCCATGATTAGGGATTAAACTCATGACAAAACAAGCCTTTGATTAAGTGGATTTTATTTAATGATATGATGATGAAGTGAGTTTTAGGATTTGTAAGACAACTTGAGGGGGACTTGTCCATTAACACTAGGGTTAGTCCTTCTTAACCAATTAAGGAAGAATTAGAACCCTAAAGCAAGGCCCAAGTTACAAGTGTGATGTCTTGATGATTATTAAGTGGATTGATTAAGAGATTTAAACACATTAAGGGTTTAACACTTAGGATTAAAGTTATACACTCCATCCTAATAGAAGGATGCAGGCATAAGTTTAATCACAAAGCCTTAAAGCCTTTAGGGTTTAGTCCCTGATTATGAGATGGGAAGAGAAGACTCAAGAGAGACACCAAGGTAAAACTAAGAGGGGAGACTAATCAAAACCCTAATCATTGTCATGCTTGGTTGCTCCTAAGGTTTGTGAGGTTTAGAAGAACAATCTTCAAAGGAACCACCAGGAAGCAGATGAAAGGATCAAGAGAAGCAAAGTAACTTGCTTCATTCAAGAAGTCAAGTCACTTGAAGAAAGAAAGTGGGAAGAAGAAGAATGAGCAAGCTCAAACCCAAACACATATAAAAATGCAGCATGGATGCAAGAGAGATGAAAAGAAAAGTTGTGAGAAGTGAAGGCAAATTCACTTCTCAAAATCACTTACCACCTGAAAGGTTAGAAAAGAAATGCAATGCAATGCAAAATGGGATGAGATGACATGATGAGAAACAAAACCAGAAGCATTTACATGATGCCAATAATGCTATGAGGTGCTACAAACATGAGGCAGCACATGGAAGTGATCATACAAGTTCATGAATGCAAATGAAGCAAGTTAAGAAGCATGGACATACATGAAAAGTTATGAAGTGCACATGGCATACAACATGGCAAATACATGATGCAATGATCAAACAAGCTTTCAATATGTCTTATGATGTCAAATGAATCAAATGGATGCTAGAAATGTCATGGCAAGTCATGTTATGCAAGAGAATGCAAGATGGATGCATATGGAAGCCCAAATTAGGGTTTATGAACAATACATCAAACAAAAACCAAAATCAGAAGCAAACCCTAAGATAAAAAATGGAAATGCCACTCAAAGGACCCCTAATCCTATACTAAACCAATGCCCAAAGGAGAGGTCTCAACTCCTAACCAACTTCAAGTTATGATTTTCTTAAGATTTCTAGGGTTTTAGGGCTCCTAAACAAGAAAATTATCAAACAAATGGAAAATGAAAGATCAAATCATGGCCATTTAATCTCACAAACTACATGCTAAACACAATGCAATGCAAAAAGAATCAATGTCCAACTCCTCATGGATAGGCAGAAATGATTTTTGGAACTTTGGATCAAATTAATGCATAAAAATGATTTTAAATCAATGAAAAATTCTCAAAATGCATCAAGATGAGAAAAAAAATTTGGTTTGAAGGTTGGACAATGTTTCTAAATGTCTTAGAACATTTCATGAATTTTTTGGTGATTTTTAAATACCTAAAAGTATTTTTAATAAATTAATTCTCATTAATCAATTAAAAATAAACCTTTAAATATTTTAAAATACCTTTTAAATGCTAAAAATGAAAATAAAAATATTTTTGTGTTTTAAAAATTAATGAAACTCTTGACAAAAAGTTTCATAATTTTTAAACAATTTTTACTATTTTAAATAAATTATGCAAAACAAATGAAATAAATATGAAAATAAATGAATTTAAAACTGAAAAAAGTAAAAGTAATCAGATCCAACGTGTGGGATTCAAACTGGCCTGCGCGCGAATTGACCTGGCGCCAAATCCTACGGCCAAAATTCAAACTCAGCTAATTAATGTTTAAACCCTAATCCTGCCGTTAAACACCCTCAGGTGACCGGAACAGTGTTCCGGTCATCTTCCCCGTTCACCCCAAAAATCAATCTCTCTCTCCAGGCCATTTTAGGAGCTCTAACTCTCCAGAAATCATCTACTAACTATCCTAAGCACGAATCCAGCATCAAATCATGTTTAAACTCAAACACAAACAAGAATCGAAGCAAAGAAATTTCTAGGTCAAACTTTCAGAACACCATAACATACTCATTTCTTGCTCCTTTTCAAAAGTAAATAGATCCCAATGATCAGTGCAACATACAAAGCAAGATTCTAACAAGAAAATGGAGTTCTGGAAAAAAAGTTCATGGAGTCACCTGAGATGGAGCTTTTGATTCAGGAGCTTTCTGGATGGTTCTTTGGCTCAAACAGGTCCCAATGATCTCCCTTTGAAGCTTTGCACACTTGGTTGGAGTTTAAACAGCCTCTTGAGTGAGTTTGCAGAAGCTCTGGCCAAGGGAGTGTGAAAATCGTGTTTGTGATATGGGAGGTTTCAGGCCAAAACAATGGTTGGTTTCTGGTCAGTGGAGTGAGTGGAGATTGTTTGTGAAGTTTTTCTTTGTGTTTGAGGCTTGTGTAAAGAGATTCGAAGAGAAATGCAAGTTGGAGTGAGTCTGTGTATGCTGAGTTGTGGTGAGCTTCAGCCTTGCTTGTTATGTGTAATGGCTAGCATTTGGCTTGCATAAAATAATCTCATTGGTCAGATGATGTGACCTGGCCTGCTGTGATAGGTAAGTTCACTTTTGCAAATTGTCAACCTTTTGGTAAGAGAGGCATGGGTTGTGTTCTAGGCTAGTACAAAGGTGTGGGCTGGCGCAACATGGTGAGGTGAGAGGCTATGGCTGGTTCAATAGCCAATGCAACAAGTGGGTGAAGTGTGATGAGTGGTTTTGCAACTTGACTTTGTTTTTGCTTCATGAAAATATCTTGCTCCAAAACCATACAAAACATGTGATCTCTTGGCCTCATTCTGATTTTTAGAGGTTGTGTGATCATGTTGAGTGAATTAGAAGCCCATATGATGACTGAATTGGCCTTGAAAGGAGAATTTGCAACTTTGCCTTTTGGTGCATGTCTTGGAATTTAGTGATTTTTGCCAACTTTAACACACCATAACTTTTGATCCAAGAAGAATTAGATCATGTTCTTGTACTTTTTGAAAAGGGAAAGATCTAATCTACAACTTTCATGACCAAAGTTTTTCCATTTGAAACTTTTTTGGATCAAAAAGCAAGGCTTGAAAAATGGCATAAAATGACATATTCTTGAAAAGTCAACCATGCCCTAAAAAGTCAACTTTGCAAAAGCTTGTAATCCTTGAATTTTGTGAACTTCAAACCTCTTCCATGATCAAATAAAGATCAAATACACTCAAAATGATGAAGATCACCCTTTGGTTGGGTCATTGGGGGCCTCAGATGCCCTGATTTTGCACTGACTTGTCTGAAAAGTCAACTCTTGATCAGATGACTTCCCCATGGAATTTCTTCATGAAAATTGATATGCATACCCCCTATACCATATAGAGACCAATGGAAACAAGAATGACCAAAAAATTTGGAGTTATGGCCTCTGAAACCAAAACCCTAATTTTAGGTCAACTGTGCAGTCAAACTTGGCTCTGCTTCCATACCAATCCCAGTTCTTGTGATTCCTTTGGCATTTTTGACTTTGAGAGGATGTAATATGATAAAAGAACACACATGGATCCCTTTTAATTGATTGATGGCCTTTGGAGTGGCTCAAGAGGCTCTTGGATTGCTCAGATCACAAACCCTAGATGCAGATGACTTTGAACCAATGCAGTGAATCAAAAATGTGGTATGAGATGGTATGATTGAGTTTATGCATATGAGGAGATCACAAGCCATGGTGTGAATGGGTGAGGGCAAATTTGGTGTGTTTACAACTTGGAGGCCAGAAATTCGTGTCAATGCATTAGGTTTGTGTTATGTACTTATAGTGCAATGGATTAGGTCAAAAAATATTGATTGTTGTGTGAAGAAATTGATTGAAAAAGATTGAAAAAGATCAAGCTTTAAACTTCAAATATTTAAGAATTAAGCCTTTCTATTTCAAGCCAATCACCATGATTCTCATACCAATTTGATCCAAATCACTTTTATGAATTTCTAGAAACAAAATCCCATTTAAATATTTGACTTTTCTATTTTATTTCAATTTAAAATGATTTTAAATGAATAAAATCAAAATAAATAAAATAAAATAATAAAAAAATATGAACATTTGATGGTTGGGTCGTGCATGAGGTATTGGTATGGATTGGGTCATCATATGGCAAGCCCATTTAGAAAAAATTGGTTTTAAACCTCCATTTTCTTCATAAACCATCCAAATATTTCCCAACTTTGCAAGGGCACAAATCCTTCAATTTTAATTCTATGAGGGTGTTCTTGGACATTTTGGAAAGCTTGAAGAGTCCTCTAACCAACCCCACTGGTTTCATGTCCATATCATTTACCATTATCAAGTTATGCCCTTTTGAAGTTGTTGACGTTTTGTTGACTTTCAAAAGGACCTATAATGTCTTAGCTCATACCTTCCAAATGAAGCATTTTTGGGCTTGGCTTGTGAGACACAAAGTTGTAGAAAATTCATTTTCCTTCAAAATGAGCTTTGGATGGAAAATTGGTGATGAAGCATGTGAAAGTTATGGCTGGTCAAAGTTCAGTTGACTTTTCCTAAGGAAACCCTAATTTAGAAACCTCTGATTCTTGATGATATGAAATATCCTTGATGAATCATGATCAACCCTTGATCAATGATTAATTTTACTTCATATACTTGATGTTGGCAAAAAATCATGAAGTTTGACTTTGATTTGACCACATTTGACCTCAGTTTGACTTTTTAACTATTTTGACTGATTTTGACTTATCTGATCATCTGACTGAGCAAACCTCTGAGAAAAGTCTTGAAACTTATCATGGGGATTCTTAGACACATGTAAGATGTTATGAAGCTCACTTGAAGTCTTGGAAGTCCATTTAGCCTGATTAAAGTCAAAACCCTAGTTTTGGATACACTACTTAGGAGGATGCATTGTCTGAGGGAATTGTCAAATCTTCTGACCAATTGTGAACTTTATGAACCTTGTGAACCATCATAAGATGTCTTGTGAACCTTGTGAACCTCATGGAAGGTCTTGTGAACCTTGTGAACCTCATAAAGTATCTTGTAGACTTCATGATCCTCATGAAAGGTCTTGTAAGTATTGTGAACCTTGTGAACCTCATGGGAGGTCTTGTGAACCTTGTGAACCTCATAAAGTGTCTTGTAGACTTCATGAACCTCATGAAAGGCCTTGTAAGTATTGTGAACCTTGTGAACCTCATAAAGTGTCTTGTAAACTTCATGAACCTCATGAAAGGTCTTGTGAACCTTGTGAACCTCTTAGTACACAAAGCCTTGTATTGTGAGGGCAAATTTTGGGGTGCAACAGCTGCCCCTGTTCAATTTTCTGAAACCTGAGGGGTTAGATTGGTATATTTGCCAGTCGTAACTTGGAAGGTTGAAGGGGATTGAACACAAAAGCCCAAAAATTTGCACTCACCGGTGCGTAGAGTGATACTGATGACTAGTTGAATATGCTTGAGTGGGCTTAAAGATGCCATTTGGAGAAAAGTTCTTCAGATATATTTCTTGGAGGATAAAGCAGTCCAAAATATGAAGATATAATGATAGCTTTCAGGAGGATAAACAACGTCCCGAGGTAGTGGTGATAGCTTTCAGGAAGATAAACAACGTCCCGAGGTAGTAGTATGCTTTCATAAGGATAAACAACATTCTGAGGAAATGATATGCTTTCAGGAGGATAAACAATGTCCTGAGGTGATAGTATGCTTTCAGAAGGATAAACAACGTTCTGAGGTATGAGTATAACTTTTGGGAGGATAAACAACGACCCAATAATCATGATATGCTTTCAGGAAGATAAACAACGTCCCGAGGAAATGATATGCTTTCAGGAGGATAAACAACGTCCTGAGGAAATGATGTAACCTTTGGGAAGATAAACAACGGCCCAAGGTAATAATATGCTTTCAGGAGGATAAACAACGTCCTGAGGATGTGATGGTAGCTTTCAGGAAGATAAACAACGTCCCGAGGAGATAATATGCTTTCAGGAGGATAAACAACATCCTGAGGTGATGATATGCTTTCAGAAGGATGAACAACGTTCTGAGGTATAAGAAGCTTTCAGGAGGATAAACAACGTCCTGAGGAAATGATAACTTTTGGGAAGATAAACAACGACCCAATAGTCACAATTTGTTGATGAAATTTGTCTGCTGGAGAATTAACCTGAAAACAAGGTAGCATTCTATATGATAATATTACTTTATGCATTATGCATTTTTGTATGATATGATGCACCTAAGTAATGTATTATGTATCTATGTATATGTATGTTATGATGTAAATGATGTATGTATGCATCATGTAGCTTGAAGCGTCTGGATATCTTCGTATAACAACTGCTGGCCAGGTAAAATAAATCCCGATTTGTTGCTGGAGAATATGAGGAACTCGTTCCCGTCTCGTTTGATAATATAGTATATATAACCTCCCGTCTTCGTTTGATAGTAGGGTATGCATAACCTCCCGTCTTCGTTTGATAGTAGGGTATGCATAACCTCCCGTCTTCGTTCGTCGTACTCCTATTGGAGGAATAAATTCCCGATTATCCGTATGAGGATAAAAGAGATGGATATAAATTCTAGGGGAGATGTGACTTGAAGTATTTATGAAGATGGATTTGTCCTACTGGGGGACTTGTAACTGTCTTGTGGGAATGAACCAGCGAAGCTTCGTTGAAATCCTTCTCTCGTTCGTCTTTAGTAAATACTATTACTGCATCTTCATGCATTTCTGGTAAACATCAATCATATTAAGCATTTATGCATTTCTGGTAAACATCAATCATATTCAAAAGCATACATTCATTCAAACACAACCAATGGACGTTTCGCTTATGTAAATAGGGTAAAAGTAAATCTGGATTCAAAGATGGAATTTTATTTATATCAAAAAGTGACCTATACATAGGTAGGTTTGTACAAGGAGACAGAAATCCTAGTAAGAGGACTTTGTCATAAAATTTTTACAAAACAAGGAGAATCAGCTATGTGGTAAATAATCCTATTGAGTTTCAATTCTACTATTGCCATTATCTTCAAGTATCTCATCTTCTGCTGTTGAGACGGAAACGATTGGATTGAGCTTTATCTGTTCAAACTTGAGTAAGTAACACAACTGGTTGCAGTTTCATGGGTAATCCAAACGAGACATAGTCATACGCTTTAATCCCTAACTTTTGCCTGGATTGCCCTTTCAGGTTTTCAATCCACCGGGATACCCTTTTTTGCCCAAGCCGCCCTTTCAGGTTTTCGACTTGCCGGGTGTACATCTTTTTATATATATCCCTAATTTTTGCCCAAACCCTTTTGGTTTGCCGGGATGCCCTTATTTTTTCCTAGGCCTGTCAACCTAGCAGGTCTCTTTTCATGCGTAGTATTTTTTAACTATGTCTGCGTTTACAGGCTGCGGGAAGTCTTCACCATCCATAGTAGTAAGTATCATGGCACCTCCTGAGAATACTGTTTTGACTACAAATGGTCCTTCATATGTAGGAGTCCACTTTCCCCTAGGATCACCCTGTGGTAATATGATACGCTTGATTACCAAGTCACCAGCCTGATATACCTTTGGCTTAACCTTCTTGTTAAAATCTTTGATCATTCGTTTCTAGTACATCTGGCCATGACAAACTGCTGCTAACCTCTTCTCATCAATTAAATTTATCTGGTCAAGTCGAGTCTGAATCCACTCATCTTCATCCAAGCCTGCATCCTTCATAATTCTTAAGGAGGGAATCTGAACTTCAATGGGCAGAACTGCTTCCATACCATAGACTAAGGAGAATGGGGTTGCCCCTGTTGAAGTACGTATTGTGGTACGATAACCATGAAGAGCAAATGGTAACATCTCATGCCAATCCTTGTAAGTAACAGTCATCTTCTGTATAATCTTCTTAATATTCTTGTTAGCAGCTTCAACTGCCCCATTCATCTTTGGACGATACGGAGAAGAGTTGTGATGCTTAATCTTGAACTGCGTGCAGAGATCAGTAATCATAGTGTTGTTCAGATTAGAGCCATTGTCAGTAATAATCCTTTCAGGGATGCCATACCTACATATAAGATTATTCTTAATGAATCGAGCCACCACATTCTTAGTAACAGATGCAAATGAAGCTGCCTCTACCCACTTCGTAAAGTAATCAATAGCAACCAGGATGAAACGATGCCCATTAGAAGCAGTAGGTTTGATTTCACCAATCATATCAATGCCCCACATGGCAAAAGGCCAAGGAGCAGTCAACACATTCAATGGTGATGGAGGTATATGGACTTTATCAGCATAAATTTGACACTTGTGACATGTTCTGGAGTGTTGATAGCAATCAGCTTCCATGGTAGACCAATAGTAACCTGCTCTCAATATCTTTTTTGCCATAGTATGACCACTAGAATGAGTGCCAAAGATTCCATCATGCATATCTTCCATAATCTCTGTTGCTTCCTTCTTATCCACACAACGAAGCATAGTTGAATCATGATTGCGCTTATACAAAATCCCATTACTCAAAAAGAACTTAGCAGAAAACCTTCTCAGAAACTTCCTATCTTTGACAGATGCACTTTCTGGGAATTCCTGAGCTTCAAGATATCTTTTTACTTCATAGAACCAAGGCTTCTCCTCTGCCCCTTCAGTGTCAATCTCATTGCAGTATGCAGGCTTTTCAAACCTATCAATAGTAATCTTGGGAGCTTCATCATCCCAACTGATCTCAAACATGGATGCCATGGTGGCTAAAGCATCTGCCAACTGATTCTCTCTTCGTGGAATATGTCCAAAGGTAATCTCTTTAAAATGTGGGATCAAAGACAATACATGCTCTCTGTAAGGAATGAGGTTATCATGCTTGGTATCCCAATCTCCTTTGATCTGACTTACTACCAGGGCTGAATCTCCATACACGTCTAGGAACTGAATCTTCATATCAATGGCAGCTTTAATACCCAGGATACATGCCTCATACTCAGCCATGTTATTGGTACAATAGAAACAAAGTCTGGCAGTTATCGGGGTATGACAACCTTCAGGGGAACTGATCACAACACCAACACAATTACCCAGTGCATTGGAAGCACCATAAAAAACCATAGTCCATCGGGATCCTTGTTCAGGTCTGTCATATTGTCCAGGTTCTTTGGTAATAATCATAATATCTTCATCAGGAAACTCAAAACTCATTGACTGATAATCATCTACTGCTTGGTGGGCCAAATGATCAGCCACAACACTTCCTTTAATGGCCTTCTGAGTAGTATACTGTATATCATATTCTGTCAAGATCATTTGCCATCTTGCAATTCTTCCGGAGAGAGCAGGTTTCTCAAATATGTACTTGATTGGATCCATCTTCGAAATCAACAAGGTAGTATGGGTTAACATATACTGTCTTAGTCGGCGAGCAGCTCATGCCAAAGCGCAGCAAGTTTTCTCGAGCAGTGAGTATCTTGTTTCACAGTCGGTAAACTTTTTGCTAAGGTAGTATATTGCCTGCTCTTTTCGCCCAGACTCGTCATGTTGCCCCAAGACACACCCCATTGAATTGTCTAACACTGTTAAGTACATAATCAAGGGTCTTCCATCAACTAGTGGCATCAAAATTGGAGGTTCTAGCAGATACTTCTTGATTTCATCAAAGGCAGTCTGGCACTCATCATTCCACTCCATTACCTGATCTTTCTTCAACAACTTGAAGATTGGTTCACAGGTAGCTGTTAATTGGGAAATAAATCTTGCAATGTAATTCAAACGTCCCAAGAAACCTCTAACTTCCTTCTCAGTACGGGGAGCTGGCATCTCTCGTATAACTTTCACTTTTGTAGGATCCACTTCAATACCTTTTCCACTGACAATGAAACCCAGGAGCTTATCAGATCTAACTCCGAAAGTACACTTGTTTGGGTTCAATCTCAACTTGTATTTCTTCAACCTCTCAAACAACTTATGCAGATGATCAAGATGTTGCTCTTCATTTTGGGACCTGGCTATCATATCATCCACATACACCTCCATCTCATGATGAATCATATCATGAAACAAAGCCACCATAGCACGCTGATATGTTGCCCCTGCATTCTTCAAACCAAATGGCATCACCTTATAGCAAAAGGTGCCCCACTGTGTAACAAATGTTGTCTTCTCCATATCTTCAGGTGCCATCTTGATCTGATTGTAACCAGAGAATCCATCCATAAAGGAGAATACCTTATGCTGAGCAGTGTTGTCTACCAGAACATCAATATGAGGAAGCGGAAAGTCATCTTTGGGGCTGGCCTTGTTCAAATCCCTGTAGTCTACACACATACGTACTTTACCATCTTTCTTAGGTACCGGCACCACATTTGCAACCCACTGAGGATAAGAAGTCACAGCTAAGAACCCTGCATTGAACTGTTTCATTACCTCTGCTTTGATCTTCTTTGACATTTCAAGACGCATACGACGAACCTTCTGCTTCTTTGGACGACAATTTTCTTTTACTGGTAAACGGTGAACCATAATGTCTGTATCCAACCCTGGCATATCTTCATAGGACCAAGCAAAGATCTCCACATAGTCACGTAACATCTGAATCAGTCTGCTCTTGACACTATCCTCTAATTCATCCCCTATCTTGACTTCTTTCCTGTTTTCTTCAGTTCCCAGATTCACAACTTCGACTGGCTCTTCATGTGGCTGTATAGCTTTCTCTTCTTGTTGTAACAACCTAGCAAGCTCTACAGGTACTTCACAATCGTCCTCATTTCCGTCTTCAGTTTGATAGATCGGATTCTCGAAATTATAATTGGCAATAGTAGAACTGTTATCAACAGGATCCAGAGTGGATGAGGATCTGCATTTTTGTGATGTGGGTGTGTGTAAGAACATATAGCTGATAAAACAAAAATAAAAGAAAAAGAAAGACAAGGAACACAATATTTACGAAAACGAAACGTCCACTGATTTTTATTGAATGAAGTATGCAAATGAAATGACAGCCCGTAACAAGCACACCATTGTGCCCCGAGTAAGGCACAAGGCTTAAGAGTTTAAATTATTCAAGAAATTACAAACTTAAAAGCAACAACACAGTAATAGTATTTACTCCTGACTAAAGGAGATAGGAATAACATCTTCAGCTTTCCAATTATTGAGCCCAACATCCACAGTAGGAAAAATCCAAGCATCCAAGTTGTAGTCTTCGTCATATTCATCCACAGCATTGATCTGGTTCTTCATAATCCCCTGATTGGTGATACGAACAGCACGAGCACGACGAACAGCCTTCTGGGACTCTGCAGTGAAACCCAAACCAAACTTGTCAGACTTGTAAGGGATATCAGGAAGCTGACCCCAAATAGTACAACCACCTTCATCCACCACAACCCTAGCATCTTTAAGGGAGGCCATTGTTGGAGGTACTCTGGTGACCACAGGAACTTTCTTGACAACGGGAGGAGCTTCATAATCATTAACGACCCAAGGAACCACTTCAAATGTCTGACATGGAGTTTCAACATATTCACCCTCCACTTCAAGATACTTAAAGGTGTTCACATGGCTAACAAAATATTCTTCCTCTCCGTAGACAGTAACAACTTTTCCTTCCACCGGATATCTTAGCTTCTGATGTAATGTAGAAGTTACATCACCTGCCCCATGTATCCAGGGACGCCCAAGAAAACAGGAATATGACGGACGAATATCCATAACATAAAAGGTAGCATTGAAAACCTGAGAACCAACTTTGATTGGGAGATCAATTTCTCCATGCACCACTCTTCTCGAACCATCAAAAGCTTTCACCACTATGTTACTGGGTTTCAACATAACATCTTCTGGGCTAAGCTTATTCAGGACTTCTTTGGGCAACACATTCAGAGAGGAACCATTGTCTATCAATACATGTGACAGGGTAGTGCCCCTGCATTCCATTGAGATATACAGAGCCCTGTTGTGATCCCTTTTGGCAGGAGTCAAATCAACATCAGAGAAACCTAATCCATTATCATAGGTCAGGTGAGCAACACAATTTTCAAACTGGTCAACAGAAATTTCATTGGGTACATGAGCAGTCTTCAGGAACTTGATCAAGGCCTTGGCATGAGCCTCAGAGCACAACAACAAAGACAACATGGAAATCTTGGAGGGAGTATGCCCCAACTGATCAACAATGTCATAATCACTCTTACGAATGATCTTCAATACTTCTTCCATCTGCTTAGAGAGATCATCAGCAGCTGGTACATCAGTAGGTATAGGTTCAATAACAGGACCTTTTCCCCGAGCATCAGTGGTGGAGGTAGCAACTGGAGTAACTGCATTCTTAGAGGTAACTGGAGGAGAGAAAACTCTTCCGCTTCGTGTGATCTTACTAGACCCAGCAATATTATCAACATCAACAGGCATATCAGCTAAGGGTTCTTGCTTAACACCATGGATATAAACATCAGACCCATAATGCCAAGGCACAGCTTTATCAGACGTATATGGAATAGGACCAGGAGTGGTAATGACCATAGGAGCCACTCTAGCTTCAGCAACAATCTTCACAGGGCCTTCAGCAGTAATCTTAATTGGACCCTTATGAGTAATTTTGACAGGACCTTTGGAAGTGATCCTCACCGGCACTTTATCAACCATATCCACCTCTTCAATCTTCTTACCTTTAGTAATATGATCCACCATACTCTCTACAGAAGATGGAGTCCTCTCAAACACTATGGTGTATTTATCCATGAGACATTGAATTCCATCTCTCAATCTCCAGCAACTATCCGGCTTATAGGTACAATACAAACAATCTTCACGACAACCCGGAAAGAACCCAACTTATACTAGCTTCTTCTTAATGACAGACAATGGTGTGGTCAACTCTGCAACTAAATAAATATGTAAATCTTCATCAATGGCATTGACAGTCTTCTCATGATTTGGCATGGGAGCAGTAATCACATTTGGAGTACCCGGAGGGTCAAACTCAATCTCTCATGCCTCAATCATATCTTGAATTTTGTTCTTCAACACCCAGCAACTATTGGTATCATGTCCCTGGCAGTTTGAATGATATGCACATCGTGCATTAGGATTGTACCTGGGAGAGGTAACATTAGGATTCTGAGGAGAATCTTTCAGAGTGATAAGTTAAACCTTCAACAAGTGTTGCAATGCCTGAGCCATTGACATGTTGATCTTAGTGAACTGCCTTCTAGCCCTCTGTTGATTGCCCTGTGGCTGCTCTGGTGTTGTAGGAGTTGGATTTGAAATATGAACTGCACTCATAGACTGATGCCTTCTATTACGATCAGGTTGACTATAAACAACATTTGACTCTTTCTTCCCAGTGGGAGGCTTCTTTGCAGTACCTGATGAAGAAGCACCCACTTGAATCTTGCCACTTTCTACACTTTCTACACGCTCTCCTGTCATTATCAACTCAGTGAAGCCAGATGATGAGCTTCCAATGAGATGACTGTAAAAAGGACCATTCAACGTACACATGAACATATCAACTAACTCCCTGTCAGTTAGAGGTGGTTGCACTCTTCCAGCTAAGTCTCTCCACTTTTGAGCATACTCCTTGAAGCTCTCTTTAGCACCCATAGACATGCTCTGAAGTTGCATGCGAGTAGGAGCTAGATCAGCATTGTATTGATACTGCTTATAGAAGGCTTCAGCAAGATCATTCCAATCCCGGATGTTGACACTCTCCAACTGATAGTACCATTCCAATTGAGCTCCAGATAAGCTCTCTTGGAAGAAATGGATCCACAACTTCTTATCAGCAGTGTGGGGTTGAATTCTCCTGACATAAGACCTCAGATGCAGCTTTGGACAAGAGACCCCATCATAAACAACAAAAGTAGGAACCTTGAAACCAATGGGTATGACTACCCCAGATATCAGAATTAAATCTTCAAAATCCAGCCCAGAAGACTTCTGCAATTCCATAGCATCCATTCTATCCACCAGCATCTTGAATTTGTCTTCATTAGGCTCATGATAGTAGTTAGCTTCAGAATCAGAGTCCCCCATAATGTTGTGGAGACTGCCTCCCTCTTTTTTAGACTCTTCAGACTCATAATCCTCAACTTGTTCTTTGGTCTTGACAGGACCTCTGAACCTTCTTCCCATGTTGATCAGGCCACCTGACCTCCTAGTCTTCTTAGTCTTCTTAGCCAGCAGTGTCTTCAATTCATCCTGCCCCTTGGACAAGTTCAGGATCAGCTCTTGGAACTGTGCATTTTGTGCCTGGAGATCCTTAACTGTTTGTTCAAGAGCCATTGCTGAAATAAACAGCGAGAAGATGAGAAACCTGTGCACAATAAACCTGTGATGCAATGATATGGAATGTAAATGTATATGCAATGTTTTCAAGGACCGCAGGATTTAAATTTGCTTAAACAAACAAGAAGGTAAACTTTTATTAGTAATAAATTTGTTTTGCCTCTTAGGCTTACAGAAAATGAAATGCAATAAATACAAGAGATGGGGTTTTAAGTCTCCCATGGACGTTTTCTCTTTGTGTTGAGGTATGAGTTGAGATTCCGTTCCTCGTGAAGCTGCTTTGTTAGTTCTAGGATTCTTTCTTAGCTTGCTTTGTAATGAGCCTCGAAAGTATCCCTTTGCTCCTTCAACTGGATCCAGGATCTCTATAAGTCTTCCATGTCAGTAGGCATGTCTGGGTGAAGGATGGTATAAGCAGTATCTCCTTCAGCAACAGGTTCCATGGTAACTGGCAGGATAGCAGGATATGGCATCATGAGAGTCTGAGCACGAGATCGCACCCATCTGAGATAAGCCTCCATAGGAATAGTGTACTTAGGCTCCAGAGTCTTGCTGTCAACCTTGTTTACTTTTCCCCATGCTCGTATGAATCTCTGACGGTAACCTTGAAGATCGTTGTCGTAGTCAAACACAATACCCTGAATCAACATGTCATGTGGACCATCACTCCGAGCGTAACCAAACTGCCGTAAAGCTAAAGAAGGGTTGTAAGTAATGCCTCCTCTTATGCCTAGAAGTGGCACATTAGGAAACTCCCCACAACGGTCAATGATAGTGACATTCTCCATAGATCTGGAGCACCAATGAATATCTGAATGAGAAAGTGACATAATCCTCTTGGACCATCTGAATCCTTGCTCATTCTTCATTACTGAGCGAGGAAGGTGAGAAATAAACCACCTAGATAGCAAATGTATGCAACACATCAAAGTTCCTCTTGCCTTTGTAGTACGAGTATGAAGAGAGTGCAAGATATCTCCAAGCAATGTGGGCACTGGATTGTGACTCAGGAATATGTTGATGGCATGAACGTCTATGAACTGATCTGGATTGGGGAACAACACTAAGCCATAAATCAGCAAGGCTAAGATCTCCTCAAAAGCATCATGACTCATAGCCTTCAAGAACACTTGAGCCTTCTCTATCAACACCTTGGCAAGAATACCCTTAACCCCGCTTCTCGTTTCTAGAACAATGCCAGACTTCTTCAGATGTAGAGCTGCGGCAATAACCTCAGGTTTAGGCTCTTTTTCCAAGCCTGTGAATGGTTTCTGATCAAGAACAGGTATGCCCAGAAGTTTGGAGAATTCCTCCATGGTAGGAACCAGCTGGTAGTCGGGGAATGTGAAGCAATGGTGCTTAGGATCAAAGAACTAAAACAAAACACTCATCATGTCTTCATTGAACCCTGAAGTGACTAGATCCAATAGGTGACCATGTCTCTTGATGAACTGGGAATGATCAGACACTTGAGAAACCAACTCTTTAAGCTTAGCAGGTATCCCTACAAAATTGATCCTGATAGTGTTTCTACGAGCAGAAGCCATGACCTGCAACAAAGAACAAAGATAAATCCTTTGGTCCTTGAAATGGTTAGTGAGAATGGTATGCTTATGATGCATGATGATGTCATGATGTTATGCTCAATCACAAACATGTGGCACACACAAACAAGTCACACCATAGCCCTAGGTTTAAAGGCCTGCATGAGGTTCAAAGGTAAGTACCCTCCCCTGAAGTTAGTTAGTTCATCCTGTCCTACAAAAGTAACCAGGTTCTAAGGGATCTCAATATCATTGATCCTTCACAAGGGTGGTTGTTTAGTAGGCAACTTACTTGCCAACCAAAACCCTCCAAGTTTAGAATCTCAATGAGCGTAGCATCGAGTATCAACCAACTTCAGTCTGCACCAAAGCCGGTTATCTCACTACTTTCTAAAGGCCAAGATGGGATAACTAGGGTTCTAAAAGTTAGTTAGTGTATTGACAACATATGGCAGCCTCATATTATCCTCAACTTGACTTAAGGAACATAAGCACCAACCAAGAAGTCACACTAACTATGGCCACCAGATCAACCATATCGGTATACGCCGTACAGTTTCCTTGGTCTATTACCATTTACCTAAGGTACACTAGATCCGGGTTAGGACCTTTCACACATAAGAGCACCCAACAGATAAGTATAAAGCAAACAAGGCAAACAATTTAAAGTGATCTAATTCCTAAGGGTACCCCTCTTTTATTAAATCCCCAGCAGAGTCGCCAGTTCTGTAACACGGTGGGAGAACTGACTTTAGTTATGTTGCGGATAGCAAGAGTCGCCACCGACTTTTATTTTATCCAAAGGAAAGGCATAAAAGAACAGGAAAGACCTTTAAAAGATTTTTGGGTCCGGGGGGTAGGTTATGTAAAGGGAAGGTGTTAGCACCCTTTACATCCATGGTTATCCATGGGCTCTTAGTTACTTAGCTCACTTTAAAATGTTTTTTTTTGAAATGTGAAGTGTGTGAATAGAAACTTTCTTAAGTGTTTATAATGACCCATGTACGGATGCGTATAAACCTTTGTTTTGAAAATTTGTTTGAAATGTGTGAAGTGTTTGAAAAGTTTTTGAAGAGTGAGCAAGTATCTAAGAGGAACCTACCCTAAGTTTTAAGTCTTTTCTGTTCTTGAATCCTTTAAATGGTAAGACTATCCCTATTATTAAGGAATAGGTAGTCATTACCTTGGATGTGAGGGACAAGTGAAGGGTCATCTATTATTTAGGCAATTGTAGGGTGTATAAGCAATTCGAAGGGACTTATCATCTTTATTCGAAAGGGACAAGATCATTACGAAGTCAACATTCGAAAGGGACTTGATCTTTTATCTGTTAAGGGACTAGATGATGTGAAATTGAGGGACTTTGCTTTATACACCCTACTTGACCTTTTTGTAATAGGCAACATGAGAGGTATCCTTATGGAAGTGAGATGGCGATCAAAGATCGACTTACGTGTGTGAGTGTACAATTTTAATATTTATCTTTCAAATTAGTGATCTAAATTGAATTTTAAAATACAAACATGTTTTTGCACTCCCTATTTACTAACCATATCATAAAATATGAACAATAAACATTATTACTAAATATTACACCAAGGAACAATTACATAATAATAATAAAAGCAAATTAAATAAATAAGCAAAATATTAAATAATAATAATAATTGAGTTAGTGAAATAATAATAATAATAAATCACAATGGGGTTAGTAATAAAAAATATCATATAAACATAATTAATAATAATAATAATGAAATAAGCAAGAATATTATAATAATTAAAAAAATCAAATTTTTATATAAACAATTATTTAAGATTAATAAGAAAATATGAACAATTATATTAATTTATATAAAGTTTTAAGTTATATGCAAATTATGAAAATTAAGTTAATTATAAACATATTATGAAAATAAAATTATAATTACAAAATTAAATTAGCAATTATTTTTAAACATATAATAAAAATTATTTACATACAAAATTAAATTATAAACAATTTATGGAATATTTACATATTATGAAAATAGGATTTAATTATAATTATATTTACAAAATTTTAATTATTTTAAACATATTTAAATGCAAGAATTAAAGTATAAACACATTATATAATATATATACATGATTAAAGTTTATAAATGATAAATTAAAAAAAATTGCAATAGAATTAAGTTTTAGGTAAGAAGAAAATTAGGGTTTTTGAAAAAAATATTAGGATTTTAATTTAATACATAATACTAATTTAATCATTAAATAAATATATACATATTAATAAAAGAAATTAGTTTTAGAAAATATTATTTTTTTTAGAAATTTTTGAACATATAATATTTACATATTAATTTAAATCTATTTACATATTAAACATAATTATATTTAATAATAAAACAATTAATAAAACAAATAAACAAAACAGAATTAAAAACTTACCTGGGGCAGGGATTGAACCCATGCCCTAGGCTTTGCCATTCTCTGGACGAAGCAAGCTACCACTGGGCTACAGGCGCGCGTGTGACATAGGAACAACCTCATTTGGTTTTGTTACATAACCTGAAAAATCATGGAAAAAAGAAACAAACCAAAAGGCCTGGGGGATCGAACCCAGGACCTTTGCAATGCACACAAACACACCTACCATTCCAGCCGGGAGGGCGCTTCTGTTTAACTAATGACTATAATGCATAATATATTAAGTTTAATAGTTTAAATGAAAAAACAAAAAAAATTGTGGAAACCAGGATTCGATCCCTGGACCAAGACCTCCCACGCGCATCCTTTCACCAACTGAGCCAACCTCACAACTATTAAATAATATCAAAAACAAAACAAAAAATATTATATCCAATATTCAAAATCTGAAATTCGCGCCAGGGTATCATCTTCTTCCTTGAATTTCCTGCGAAAATTGATACGGTTTTACCTGCGAAATTTCATGCGTGTTCATAAACCAGAAATCCTAGGTTTTTGAAACATCAAGCAAACAACAATATTAATGCAAATTGACAGCACAAATCAATCATATGAAGTTTATACATTAAGGCCACGTTCTTAGAATTCATTTATCTTAAGTAAATCATGAATTCCCAATTTGAGAACTCTAACCCTAACAATGGTGATTTTCGGTTTAGGGCACGATTCTTCAATGTTCTTGCCCAGAAATCATCTAAACATCATAACAAACAAGATTAACAACACAAAAACAATTTATAATGGCTAAATGAATGAAATCGAAAAATTGAAAAATGATGAAGAACATGAATTCGGTTTGAGTGATTTAGGGTGTTTTTGATGTTGTTTATGATCCAGACATGTTAAATGAACATCATAGAATGTATTGCAATCCTTAGAACACCTTGAAATCACCTCTACCTTAAAATCCGAAAGTGAATTTTTGAATGAAATTTGAAAACTTGAGTGTGCACTTGGAGGCCAGAAATTCGTGTCAATGCATTAGGTTTGTGTTATGTACTTATAGTGCAATGGATTAGGTCAAAAAATATTGATTGTTGTGTGAAGAAATTGATTGAAAAAGATTGAAAAAGATCAAGCTTTAAACTTCAAATATTTGAGAATTAAGCCTTTCTATTTCAAGCCAATCACCATGATTCTCATACCAATTTGATCCAAATCACTTTTATGAATTTCTAGAAACAAAATCCCATTTAAATATTTGACTTTTCTATTTTATTTCAATTTAAAATGATTTTAAATGAATAAAATCAAAATAAATAAAATAAAATAATAAAAAATATGAATATTTGATGGTTGGGTCGTGCATGAGGTATTGGTATGGATTGGGTCATCATATGGCAAGCCCATTTAGAAAAAATTGGTTTTAAACCTCCATTTTCTTCATAAACCATCCAAATATTTCCCAACTTTGCAAGGGCACAAATCCTTCAATTTTAATGCTATGAGGGTGTTCTTGAACATTTTGGAAAGCTTGAAGAGTCCTCTAACCAACCCCACTGGTTTCATGTCCATATCATTTACCATTCTCAAGTTATGCCCTTTTGAAGTTGTTGACTTTTTGTTGACTTTCAAAAGGACCTATAATGTCTTAGCTCATACCTTCCAAATGAAGCATTTTTGGGCTTGGCTTGTGAGACACAAAGTTGTAGAAAATTCATTTTCCTTCAAAATGAGCTTTGGATGGAAAATTGGTGATGAAGCATGTGAAAGTTATGGCTGGTCAAAGTTCAGTTGACTTTTCCTGAGGAAACCCTAATTTAGAAACCTCTGATTCTTGATGATCTGAAATCTCCTTGATGAATCATGATCAACCCTTGATCAAATGATGAATTTTACTTCATATAATTGATGTTGACAAAAAATCATGAAGTTTGACTTTGATTTGACCACAGTTGACCTCAGTTTGACTTTTTAACTGTTTTGACTGATTTTGACTTATCTGATCATCTGACTGAGCAAACCTCTGAGAAAAGTCTTGAAACTTGTCATGGGGATTCTTAGACACATGTAAGATGTTATGAAGCTCACTTGAAGTCTTGGAAGTCCATTTAGCCTGATTAAAGTCAAAATCCTATTTTTGGATACACTGCTTAGGAGGATGCATTGTCTGAGGGAATTGTCAAATCTTCTGACCAATTGTGAAATTTGTGAACCTTGTGAACCATCATAAGATGTCTTGTGAACCTTGTGAACCTCATGGAAGGTCTTGTGAACCTTGTGAACCTCATAAAGTATCTTGTAGACTTCATGATCCTCATGAAAGGTCTTGTAAGTATTGTGAACCTTGTGAACCTCATGGGAGGTCTTGTGAACCTTGTGAACCTCATAAAGTGTCTTGTAGACTTCATGAACCTCATGAAAGGCCTTGTAAGTATTGTGAACCTTGTGAACCTCATAAAGTGTCTTGTAAACTTCATGAACCTCATGAAAGGTCTTGTGAACCTTGTGAACCTCTTAGTACACAAAGCCTTGTATTGTGAGGGCAAATTTTGGGGTGCAACAATATCAATCCCTTTTTAAATTGATGTACAAGTGTTCATGCATTCAATCATATACTAGCATATTGCATAAAATAATTTAACATATTTTTCAAACCGATTAACACTCTTAAAAAACCTTCTGTTTCTGGTTTTAACAGTGTTAACCGGTTAACCATTTGGTTAACCGGTTAACGGGTTCAATTTTTCAAAAGACCTGTTAACGTTCATAGGCGTTAACCGGTTAACACTGCAATATTTTTGAAAAATATTTTTCCTTTAAAATTCAAATTGCACCTTTTAATTATATCTCTTCAAAAAACTTTTTGATTCATAATTTTCACACCTTTTCAAAAGGGTATCTTGTATAATATAAAATCTGAATTTTTCAAATTAAAAAAAAAACACCTCCTACAATTTTTTATAAAAAATCACTTGAATCAAATTGATAAATTTTTCAAATATTTTCATACTTTTCAAAAGTGTTCATAAGATATTCATCTTTCATACTTCATCTTTGAACACTTGTATTGATACTTGAAAAGTGAATTGTGTACATAGGAGAAGATCATTATTGATATTAAAATCTTTGTATTACTAACTCAAAATTAAAAATATAGAAAGATATTTCTATTGTGTGACTTGTGTTCCAAGGTTTGTTTGGACACAAGGGTAAGTGTGGCAAGAGGATTGATCTTGCACACTTGTATGATAGTTTGTTAGAAAGTAGGCCTCACCATTGAAGGTGTGATAGGTTGTACTATTTCTAAAAACTAGTGGAAATCTCTTTCAAGTTGAAAGGGGACTGGATGTACCTTCAGACTGTGAAGGGAACCAGGATAACTTTCTGTGTCGTTTTTATTTTCTGCCTTACTGCTTTCCTTCCATACAAACTTAAAAGAAAAATTCTATCCATCAAAGAAAAAGAATCGAGAAAAATTATATATACCTAATTCACCCCCCTCTTAGGCGCATTCTGATCTTACAATTGGCATCAGAGCAGGTTTAGGTAACCTGTTCCTATAAGATCCTATGGCTTCCGCAAACTCGAATCCCGTTTTCAAAGATGGTGGAAGTAGCAACAAGCCTCCGCTCTTCTCCGGCGAATACTTCGATTTCTGGAAAATCAGAATGAGGGCACATCTTGAAGCCCAAGGAGAAGGCATATGGGAAGCAATCGAAGAAGGTCCGCATAATCCCGTCAATGTAATCAACAGTGTTGGAACGGCGAAGTTGAAGAGTATGTATGATGAAGATGATAAAAGGAAGATCCTAAATGAGAAGAAAGCAATCAACATACTTCAAAGTGCTCTTAGTATGGACGAATTTTTTTCGTGTATCACAATGCAAATTGGCAAAGGAGATTTGGGACACTTTGGTAGAAACACATGAAGGAACAACAGAAGTTAAAAGATCATGGCTTAACACCTTAAGTCAAGAATACGAAATGTTCCGCATGCAGCCCGGAGAATCTATTGTGGCTTTACAAAAAAGATTTGTTCATCTAACCAACCATTTGATTGCACTCGGAAAGACCTTCACCAACGATGATCTCAATTTGAAAGTTCTAAGGTCTTTGACAAGGGAATGGCAACCGAAAGTGACCGCAATCTCGGAGAAGAAGAGTCTCTCAACAATGACATCCGCATCTCTATTCGGCAAACTTCAAGAGCACGAGTTGGAACTTGGAAGGCTCGAAAAACATGAAAGTCAAGAGAAAAAGTCCAAAGGAATTGCCTTGAAGATTGACACGAAGGATGAAAAAGATGACGAGATCTCCGAAGGTGAGAATTTCATGCTTCTTGTTAAGAAGCTTGGTAAATTTTTTAACAAAAATAATAATTCTTCTTTTCCTAAAAAGAATAAACATTTCAGGAAGAAGGATGCATCCACATCGAACCAAGAAGTTACATGCTATGAATGTGGAAAGCAAGATCACATAAAACCGGATTGTCCAAGACTTGCGAAGAAAGGAGGATTCAAAGGCAAGAAGGACTTCAAGAATAAAAAGGCTTATGTCGCATGGGATGACAATGAAGTTAGTTCCTCACCGGAATCGGAAAGCGACGAATGTGCAAATATGGCGTTAATGGCGTCACATCACTCCGATGAAGAAAATAACGAGGTTAGTAGTAATTTTTCAATTTATGAAAATGATGCACAAGAAGTCATAGATGAACTTCTTAAGGAATGTAAGACATTGTACAAAACTATCTCATCCCAAAAGAAGAAAATATTATCTTTAGAAGAACAAAATGCATCTTTTGAAAAATACATTGAAAATGAAAAACAAAAGATAATGGATGAAGAATAAAGTCTTACATGTAAAAATTGTGAGTCATTGTCCTTTCAAATTGTTCAACTCAAAAGAGTTTTAGAAAGATATGAAAAAGGTCAAATTGACTTGGAGGAAATTTTTAGGCACCAAAGATATCCAAATGATAAAAGTGGCCTAGGATATTCTAAGTTTTCCAAACCAAGCACAAGTGAAACCATTTTCGTAAAATCTAGTGAACAAATTGTTAAGGAAAAGACTAACAATGCTAAACCTATGCATCAAAGTCATAAAAAGAAAAGGAGTCTTAAGAAACAAAATTATGTTCCTAAACTCAAAAGTCAATTTCAACCTATGTGTTTTTATTGTGGAATAAAAGGCCACACACCTAATGCTTGCTATGTGCGCAACATTGGTGTTGCTAAAGGGCATTATGTGTGGGTTGAAAAGGGTACTAACTATAAAGGACCCAAAGCAATTTGGGTACCTAACAAAACCTGATTTTGTTTTGTAGGTATGCTTGAAAACAACTTCTACGCAATGGTATCTCGATAGCGGTTGTTCAAAGCATATGACGGGCGACATCAACAAATTTTCAAGTCTAACACTTAAGGCCAAAGGATACGTTACTTACGGTGATGATAATAAAGGAAGAATTCTTGGAGTTGGAACCATTGGTGCATCTCCTCATACAATCATCGAAGACGTCCTTTATGTGGAAGGCCTTAAACACAACCTTCTTAGCATAAGTCAATTGTGTGACAAAGGGTTCCGAATCAACTTCACGAAGGAGGAATGTTTGATAGAACACGAAGTCACTCATGAACTCTTGCTAAAAGGTAAACGATTTAATAACATGTTTATGATCTCTTTTGATGACTCTCTCTTGAAGGTGAAGTGCTTAATGGCAAACAACAACGATGCATGGCTTTGGCATAAAAGAATTGCTCACATTCACATGGAGCATTTGAATAAATTATTAAAGCATGATCTAGTTGTTGGTCTTCCAAAGATGAAGTTTATCAAGGATAAGCTTTGTGACGCATGTCAAAAGGGGAAGCAAACCAAAACATCCTTCAAGACCAAGAAAGTGATATCTACTACAAGACCACTCCAATTGTTACATATGGATCTTTTCGGTCCATCAAGAACAAAAAGCTTCGGTGGTAACGTTTTTGCACTAGTTATTGTTGATGATTTCTCTAGATACACTTGGACCTTGTTTTCAGTGCAGAAAAGCAATGCCTTTAAAGCATTCAAGAAGTATGCCAAGCAAATTCAAAATGAGAAGTCACTCTCAATTGTTTCCATAAGAAGCGACCATGGTGGCGAGTTTCAAAACTCATCATTTGAAGATTTTTGTGAAGAGCATGGAATCTCTCACAACTTCTCCGCACCAAGGACTCCTCAACAAAACGGTGTCGTAGAAAGGAAGAATAGGGCACTAGTAGAACTTGCAAGGACAATGCTTAGCGACTCGAATATTCCTAAATATTTTTGGGCGGATGCGGTTAGCACGGCTTATTTTGTAAGTAACCGTGTCAATATTCGACCTATTCTCAAAAAGACCCCATATGAGTTGTTCAAGGGAAGGAAACCTAACATATCCTTCTTCCACATATTCGGATGCAAATGCTTCGTTCTCAACAACGGTAAGGACAACCTTGGTAAGTTTGATGAGAAATCCGATGAAGGTATTTTTCTTGGATATTCTCTATCAAGCAAAGCTTTTAGAATTTTCAATAAACGTACTCTTACCATTGAAGAGTCCATACATGTTTCGTTTGATGAGACTAACCCCTCGAAAGAGGATAATATTATTGTGGATGATGATGATGATGTAGATCTATCACAACAACAAAGGGAGGTATCAAAGGAACAAGCAATATCACAAGAATTGGAGTTTTGATGATGTTGAAAATCAGTATTTTTCTTGATTTTGATCCATCTTCAACTTAAAATCCATAATGAATTGGAGTTTTGTGTATTTGAATTATTTATAGTTTGTGATGAGATCTTTAATTTGAGCTTTGGTTCACCAAAATCTGATGCTTGGATCACAAGTTATGATGCTTGGAAGTTGGGTACTTGAACACTTTTTTCCATAACATATAAAATTTTCCAAGTTTCAAAGATTGCCCCTTTTACAAGTTATCTTCAAATTTCTTATTTTCCGTGATTAAATTCATTCATGGACTATATATTTTTGTAATATAGGTCATGAGGATCATTTTGGGTGAAAAAGTCAAACTTTAACTTTTTGGTCCAAATGAAAATTACACTAGATACCCCTGATTTTTTTTACTGAACATCCTCTGAGGTATTTTGATCTTATGAATGGACTTCCATGATGCACATGAGATATTTAAACCATTCCTTATGGTATTGTCTCTTGTCCAGATGAAAATCTTGACTTTGGGATCCTCGATTAGTCAAATACCCTAATCTGGGCACTGTAAAACCCTAATCTTGGAATCCTTGATCTCTGCACCTTTTGTACTTGTAAATGGCTTATCAAAGTCATATCAACATTCTTGATTATGTGTGGAGGACTTGGCTCCTTTTCCCATGAAATTTTTTATATGGAGGGCATCAGTTGACTGAAACCCTAATTGATGACTCTGATGGCTCGGACCCAGATCACTGAAATTTCTGTACAGTCTTTGAATGATTTCCCATCATTTGAGATTACTTAAACTTTGATAATGATTGTAAAGTTGAAAATATTATGTATTAACTAATGGTCCTTTTCCCGAATCCTCCGAGGGACTCAGGAATCTTAATCCATTATGGGGATACTGTTTAAACTAGTCTGACACAGTCCTTTGGTCAATGGATCTCCTTTGATGAGGCAGATATCTTAGGGTGAAAATTTAGGGAATGACAGATGCCCATATTTAATCTTCTTAGACCCGAAGATACGAATGGTGAAAGCATTGAGAGATTTTGGGTACAAGAGGATTAAACATCTTAGAATACCCGAAATTTTGATCCTAAGATGCCAGGTTGTTCATCTTGTTGGAGATCTTGAGGTCAAAATGGCTAGGTTACAGCGTTGCTGTAGAGGTTCAAGTTATCCAACTTGAAAATTGACATTCAATCCAAGAAAGAACTAGAGAGAAAAATCTTTATCACGTGGGATAAATGCGATTATGATTATGCAAATGTAAAATGCAAACATAATTATGAAGGTATGAATGCGTATGCTGACAAAACAGTCACGACACACAGGTTGATAAGACAAGACAAATAATACTGGGCCGATTCGGTGATGGTAATATCACCGTGGCTTGGCTGAATTGCTCATTATAGAGGGGAGCTCCTGCTTTTGTTGAATTTTGGAAACATGGCTCTGCAAGGAAACACAAGTTTATCCTTATGGGATATTCTAGAAGTTGGTCGCTTTTGGAGCAACTGAATGATTTCCTTTTACGTTCACAGACCAAGGAAAATCTCAAATTTTACTTTGAAAAATAAAATTGAAGTAAATTCATTTTAATTTCAAGAAAAAGATAAATCATTTTTGAAAACGTCACTTTGTAAAGATGATAAAATATAAGAGTTGCAAACAAATGGGCATATGCTCAAATTTTCATATATAGGGTTGGTAATCAGCCTAAGGCGTGATTCCACAAAGTATTTACAAAGTAGAAAATGGTAATTTATTGGGAAAAAGGTTACATTGAAACATGATGATTCTTATCCTTCTACCAATTTCGAGTTCGGAGACTTCGGAGCTTCTGCTGATGATGACTTAATAAATGACTTTCTTTTGATGATCCAATCTGGTTGGATGCAGTTACTTGCCCTGAATCCCTAACATTTTTCCTAGATTTCTCTAGCGGGATATATATCTATATCTATATCTATCTATCTATCTATCTATCTATCTATCTATATATATATATATATATATATATATATATATATATATATATATATATATATATATATATATATATATATATATATATATATATATATTTGAATGTCTCTAACTTTTTCCTGGATCGCCCTTTTGGGTTTTCAATCCACTGAGATGCTCATTTTTGCCTAAGCCTCCCTATCGGGTTTTCAACTTAGCGAGTTGTTTTTTTTACTTTTAAGCAAAGTTGTTCTTGACTGCATCAACATTTTTAGGATAAGTGAATTCCTCATCGTCCATTGTTGCGAGTGTCAGAGCACCTCCTAAGAAGGCTTTTTTGACCACATAGGGACCGTCATAATTTGTAGTCTATTTGCCCCGAGTGTCAGTGATAAAGGATTTGATTTTATCGAGTACAATGTCTCCTTCTTTGAAGACACAAGGTCAAACTTTCTTGTCGAATTCTCTCTTCATCCGTTGCTGATATAACTGGCCATGACAGAGGAAAATCATTCTCTTTTCTTCTATCAGATTGAGCTCGTTGAATCTGCATTGGCACCACTCAACTTCTGTGAGTTTGACCTCCATCAATATACTTAATGATGAGATTTCAACTTCTATGTGGAGAACTGCTTCAATTCCATATACTAGTGAGAAAGGGGTTGTCTTTGTTGAAGTGCGAACGAAAGTTTGATATCCATGATGCGCGTAAGGGAGCATCTCATGCCAGTCCTTATATGTCACGACCATCTTCTAGAAAATTTTCTTAATGTTTTTATTGCCGGCTTCCACTGTGCCTTTCATCTTTGGCTGATAAGGAGAATAATTATGGTGCTCAATTTTGAACTATGCACATAATTGCATCATTATTTTGTTGTTCAAGTTGGACCCATTGTCAATAATGAGTTGTCTTGGAATACCGTAATGGTAGATGATATTGTTTTTGATAAATCGGGCGACCACTTGTCGGGTTACATTGGCGTATGGTGCTGCTTCGACCTGTTTGGTGAAGTTATCAATGGCTACCAGGAAGTTTTATTTGTCTGCATGCATTTTACTGTTATCTTCACCAAAACAGATACACCATTCAAAACACTTAGGATCTTTCATTATAACTTACTAGGGGTTTACAGAGATAATAAGTTTCCCGGTGAAGTGCTTCTTTGTAAACTATCCCCATCCTCCTCTTGGGATTTGTTCAAGGACCCATGAGCCTCTTATAGGTAACCTAGCCTCCTTTTGGGCTTAAAAACAAGGACCCTCAAAGGCTTCCTATAAGCATATGAACAAAACTTTAGAAACAAACACATATAGTAGTCTCCCTTTCCTCGATGGATGACCAAACTATCCTTCTCTTGGGATTTTTACAATTGAATCCTCCCAGACAAAGGAAATTCTGATGACCATATCTCTCATAAATATCCCAACAGAAAAAACACTCTTCATACATAGTCAGTCTCCCAACAATTTTTTCAGCCTCCCATCCTAGGCTTCATATAAGATATAGATAAACTAAGAGTCAATGTCTCACAAATAAGCTTCACATCTGGGCTTCCAAATCAGGACACAGATTAAACTTGCCCTATAGAGTCAGTTTTCTTTGTTTAGTTTCAACCCTAGGCTTCAATCAAGACACAAATAAATCAAAACCCTTCCCTCTTTAGAGGTGACAAATTCTCTCTCTCTATTGAGTATCTTTTAGCTTCAACCTTGGGCTTTAATCAAGGCACAAATAGTCAAACACTTTACAGTCACTCAAAAATCAGTCATAGTCTTGGACTTTAACTAAGCTAACAACATCAATACAGTCACAGTCTTGGAACTTTAACTAAGCTAATAAAATCCAAACAGTTATAGTCTTGGACTTAAACTAAACTAATTTACCACAGTCATATTCTTGGACTCTAACTAAGCTAAACATCCAGCATTTCTTGAGCTATGAAAATCAAGCTAACCTATTCAGCTGTCCTGAGCTATGCAGTTCTTGTAAACCATTAATCCTTTCTTGAGCTATGAAAATCAAGATACAATTAAGCTTATGCCTTGAGCTATCCAATTCAAGCAACCTATCAGTTACAACTCTTCAGCTTCAATCCTGGGCTTTGATCAGGACACAAAAAAACTTTTCAGCTTCAATCTTGGGCTTTGATCAAGACACAAATACAAACTTTGAGCATCAACATCCTGTGCTTTAACTAGGATACAAATCAACCCATTACTCTTAGATCTAGTTTTTTAGGATGAACTACGAAGCTCTGATCCCTTAATTCTCTTTTTGGGGGTACGTAGGCAAAAGGTCATAAGATCTTTGCGAGCACACCAAACAAAAAACAACAACTAGGTTCTCAAACCTATGAAAAACATCAGAAAATTATGTAAACAACAAAAACAACTTCATAATATCATATCAACACTCACTTTATTCCCATACCCAAATCAAAGAAACCCCATCAATATAAAAAGAACAAATTTTGCACTAAACCAAAGGTGAAATAATCTAAAGAAGAACCCAAAACCATGTGGTCATCTATCAATCAGCAGTATGCAAAGTGGGGTGAGTTTAAGATAACTTCAAATGATTTTTTTCCATAACCAACTTTACCAAGAAAAAAAATAAGAAATAAGAAAGTAGAAAAAATGCGATAGTGATTAAAGACCATGAAAAATCGAGCTACATGAAAATGGCGCCATCAGTGAGAAAGTCTTCTTACTGTTTTAAGATAGAATTTTATTTTAAACATTTTTAGATAGAAAATCCCTAGGTTTAGGAACATGTATATATATATATATATATATATATATATATATATATTGCTTTTATACTGCTTTATGTTTATGTTAATGCAAAATATATGTTCAAATGATATCCTTTGGATGGTCTCTCAAAAATGGAATTGCGATTAATTCGCATCTGGGTGAGCTTGAGTTTACTCTAAGATAGGTAGGGCATAATTGAGTTAGGTTGTAAGGAGTCCAATCCCGACCGGATGAAACCTCAAAATTCCTTGAATCAATCTAGGTATCTGGTGTGAAATCTATGTTTATTGCGTATGTCGCTCCCGGGATTTTCATCCTAGTACAAACGCGAAAGTGGGGCGGAAAAGGTAGAGTCGCCAGCCAAGAATTTTTATCCCGAATGAATGGGAAAGGTAATGCTGCACAAACCCGGGGAAGAAAGAAAGGACAAGGTCCTGCGAACCAAAGATCTGGGTTCGGGAGTCGGTTACAACCTAGGAAGGTATTAGCACCCCAGACTGTCCGCCTTACCCAACGAGATCCACGCTTGTTTGTTTGTTTCAAAGGGTGAGAAATAAAATTGCTGCTGAATAAAGGAATTGATAACTGGATCTGGAATTGAAATTAGAAAGGGAATTGGAAAAGAAAATGGAAAGAAAGAGGAAAATATAGGGAAATTAAAGAATGTGCTCGAACGGGCCTACCCCGCTGCCTACGTACCTCATCAGGAAAATGAGGATCAGAGTAAACGTAGTTCGCCTAACTAAGGTGGGAACTATTTGTTTGTGTTTTTTTATGCGCTGGAACTACGTATGTCTATGCTCAGGTGTTGCAGGCTCGTCTGGTACGAGTGCGTTTACCGTCTTGCTTGCGAGAGAAGTTGTCGCAAGTTTGCGTTGAGAATGAATGAGATGAGAAGAGAAGTTACCGCAGGATAGTCGCTTATTATGTTTTTGTCTTTTATGAGAAGTGTTTTAAATTTGTTTGTGAACGTTGTCATACTAAGACCTATCCAACGTGGTAAATACTTACACCTCACCATGAAACAGGACGCGTATAAGTACTCTGCAACAAAGTCTCATGTCGTATGAGAGCATTCAACCTTTATTAGGTATTTTATTATTTTCTTCATGAGATGAAAAAGAAAGACTCAAGTTCAAAAAGGACAAACTAAGGGGGACTAAGACACAACCCTGAGTTATTTATTATATGCAAAAGGGAAATCCTAATGGTTTGTGAGGTTTTTCCAATCCTAAGGAAGAAAGGAAAAGAAGAAAAGATAATTAGAACTGAACTTACTTCCTAAGGAAGTTAAGTTGTTTCTAAGAAAGGGGAAAGCCTATACAAGCAAAGCACAAAATGCTAAGGAAAACACAATTTTAATGCATAAGATATAGGAATGAAGTGGGGCTTACATCAATATCCCCCCTTGTTACACCCCAAAATTTGCCCTCACAATACAAGACTTTGTGTTCTATGAAGGTTCACAAGTTTCCCAACACTTACAAGACCTTTCATGAGGTTCATGAAGTCTACAAGTTACTTTATGAAGGTTCACAAGGTTCACAAGTTTCACAATACTTTCAAATACCTTTCATGAGGTTCAGGAAGTCTACAAGTTACTTCTTGAAGGTTCACAAGGTTCACAAGCTTCTCAATATTTACAAGACCTTTCATGAGGTTCATGAAGTCTACAAGTTACTTCTTGAAAGTTCACAAGGTTCACAAGATTCACAATGTTTACATAATCTTTCATGAGGTTCATGAAGTCTACAAGTCACTTCATGAAGGTTCACAAGGTTCACAAGTTTCACAATACCTCCCATGAGGTTCATAAGACATCTTATGATGGTTCACAAAGTTCACAAAGTTCACAATTGGTCAGAAGAGTTGACAATTCCCTCAGACAATGCACCTCCTAAGCAGTGCATCCAAAACTAGGGTTTTGACTTTAATCAGGCTAAATGGACTTCCAAGACTTCAAGTGAGCTTCATAACATCTTATATGTATGTAAGAACCCCCATGACAAGTTTCAAGACTTTTCTCAGAGGTTTGCTCAGTCAGATGATCAGATAAGTCAAAATCAGTCAATGCAGTTAAAAAGTCAAACTGAGGTCAACTGTGGTCAAACCAAAGTCAAACTTCATGATTTTTTGTCAACATCAAGTATATGAAGTAAAATTCATCATTTGATCAAGGGTTGATCATGATTCATCAAGGAGATTCCAGATCATCAAGAATCAGGAGTTTCTAAATTAGGGTTTCCTTAGTAAAAGTCAACTGAACTTTGACCAGCCATAACTTTCACATACTTCATCACCAAGTCTCCATCCAAAGCTCATTTTGAAGGAAATTTAATTCTCTACAACTTTGTGTCTCACAAGCCAAGCCCAAAAATGCTTCATTTGGAAGGTATGAGCTAAGACATTATAGGTCCTTTTGAAAGTCAACAAAAAGTCAACAACTTCAAAAGGGTATAACTTGAGATTGGTAAATGATATGGACAAGAAACCAGTGGGGTTGTTTAGAGGACTCTTCAAGCTTTCCAAAATGTCCAAGAACACTCTCATAGCTTTAAAATTGAAGGGTATGTTCCCTTGCAAAGTTGGAAAATTTTGTGATGGTTTATGATGAAAATGGAGGTCTAAAATCAAATTTTGTCAAATGGGCTGAACTTCTAATGACCCAAGGCCATCCATGACATCATGCACGAAAATTCCATGATATTTTCATAATTTTTATTTTATTTAATTAATTTATTATGATTTTTTATACTTAAAATCATTTTAAATTTAAATAAAATATTAAATATGAGGATTTAATTTTATTATTGATTCTAGAAGATCATAAATTCAGCATGGAACAAGTTGATACAAGAATTATATGGAATGGCTTGAAATAGAAAGCATTGATGCAAAAATATTGAAAATTCAAAGCTTATCATTGTTAATCTTTTTGGATCAAATCTTATACACAACCAATCAAGTTTTTGACCTAGATTCAATCACATATAAGTACTGAACATAACCCTATCACTAATTCACGAATTTGCTGCCTCAAAGTGTAAGTTTCATTGCTCAAAAAAATCATCCAAAACTCACATTCGGATTCTTCAATCCAGGGCATTTGAAGGAAAAAAATAACATAGAGATGTTCTTTGGACATCACTGAAGCATTATCATCACTCATACGCATCAATGCCTTGCTATATTGCTTAGTCCGAACTCATCTTTCTCTTGAAAATTCAAATTTTCGAATCCATTAATATATGCATTATGAATTGTTTTTGATGACTGATATGTGTTTATCTTGATGCCTAGAACGATTCTGGACAATTGGGTTGAAGCTTCATGACCTATACTACCCGCGGCCATTGTTAGGGTTTAGAACTCAATTTTAGGGTTTCATGATTCAAGCCATATAAATGAATTTTAACAACGTAGAAAGATTGTATGAGTCATAAGGAACTCATTGATGTCTTTAATTTCTTGAATCGTTACTGCTTTGTACAAGTTTCACTTTCGTAGGTTTGAAGCATTGAGGAATTCGCAGGAAAGGTCGTGAGTGATTTCGCAGGAAAAAGTGCAGGTATGAGGTTGAAGAAGAAGCTGTTGGCGCGTTCAAGAAAAATTCAAATATTAATGAAAATATTTTATGTTTAATTGTTGGTTGGTTTGTCACACGCGCGTTTGTGTCTCAGTGGTAAGGCTGGTAGGCATATTGGGTGATGGCATTGGTTCGAGTCTTGGCTGGGACATTTTTTTTCTTTTATTTTTCCAGATGAAGCATACATAATATATTATGTTATATTACCATTAAAATATCAGGTAGGCTCTCCCAGCCAGGTGGTAATGCGCGCATATGAATATCCATGAGGTCCTGGGTTCAACACCACCCCAGGCCTTTTGTTTCTTTTATTTTTCCAGGTTTTTGTGACAAAGGATAAAACTAATAGGACTCATTCCATTGCTGCCTGCGTGCTGATGGCCAAGTGGTATGCTTTGTTGATGATAAACCTGGTGACCTGGGTTCAAAACCCAGCCAGGTATGTTTTGCTTTTTTTTTTATTTTTTTATTTAAATTGATTTAGATTTTTATAATTATATGCAATTAGATAATTCTAAATGTATTCCAATATTCTAAAAAAATTATCTTTCTTAATTTAATTTATTTTGTATATTTTATTATAAACCCTAAAAATATTTTTCTAAACAAAACCCTAATTTTATTTTCTAAATGATTTTTTCTAATTCTTAATATAATTATCATATATATATTTATTTAATACAATCTTTAATATAGTTAATTTTTGTAAATATAATCTTTAAATATAATTATAACTTGTTTTCTCCATATAATATGTAAATATCTTTTAATATATAAATAATTATTAATATATGTTTAGAAATAATTAAATTTATAATGATTAAATTTTATAATTATATTATGTTTAAAAATTTGTACATAAATTAAAATGTTATAATTGTTCATATTAAAAATCTAACTTTTGTTTATTATTTTAATTTTGTTCTTATAATATTTTGCTAATTATATTTATTATTATTAACCATGTTATTATTAACTTTTTATTATTATTATTTCACTAACATTATGTAATTTCTCATTTTTATTTTACTAACCCTATTTTTATTTCTTATTATTACCAACCCCTATTATGTTTATTTATTGCTTACTAATTATTTTTGCTTATTTATTTATTTATTTTTACTATTTATTTTATTTGCTTATTATTATAATTATGTAATTGCTTCTTGGTGTAATTTTGTAAATATATAATTTATTTAATTTTTATGCTATGGTTAGTAATTTAGGGAGTGTAAACATGTATTCTCTTAAAATCAAACTTAGATCACTTTAAATTATAAGATAAATAAAATTAAACACTCACACACGTAAGTCGATTTTTAATCGCCATCTCACTTCCTTAGGGATACCTCTCATGTTTCCTAATCAAAAAGGTCAAGTAGGGTGTATAAAGCAAAAGTCCCTCAAAATAAAGTCATCTAGTCCCTTAACAATAAAAGATCAAGTCCATTTTCGAATGTTGCCTACATGATGATCTTGTCCCTTCCGAATAAAGATGACAGTCCCTTCAAAATTGCTTATACACCCCACAGTTGCCTAAGTAAACAGATGTCCCTTACTTGTCCCACACATCCAAGGTAATGACTACCTATTCCTTAATAATAGGGATAGTCTTACCATTTAAAGGATTCTAGAACAGAAAAGACTTAAACTTTAGGGTAGGTTTCTCATAGTTACTTGCTCACTATTCAAAAACTTTTCAAACACTTCACAATTTCAAACAATTTTCAAACACAAGTTTTTTACGCATCCGTACATGGATCATTATCAAACTCATATGAAAATTTCTATTCACACACTTCACATTTCAAAAACAATTCAAAGTGAGCTAAGTAACTAAGAGCCCATGGATAACCATGGATGTAAAGGGTGCTAACACCTTCCCTTTACATAACCTACCCCCCGGACCCAAAAATCTTTTAAAAGGTCTTTCCTGTTCTTTTATGCCTTTCCTTTGGATAAAATAAAAGTCGATGGCGACTCTTGCTATCCGCAACATAACTAAAAGTCAGTTCTCCCACCGTGTTACAGAACTGGCGACTCTGCTGGGGATTTAATAAAAGAGGGGTACCCTTAGGAATTAGATCACTTTAAATTGTTTGCCTTGTTTGCTTTATATTACTTGTTGGGCTCTTATGTGTGAAAGATCCTAACCCGGATCTAGTGTACCTTAGGTAAATGGCAATAGACCAAGGAAACTGTACGACGTATATCGATACGGTTGATCTGGTGGCCATAGTTAGTGCGACTTCTTGGTTGGTGCTTATGTTCCTTAAGTCAAGTTGAGGATAATATGAGGCTGCCATATGTTGTCAATGCACTAACTAACTTTTAGAACCCTAGTTATCCCATCTTGGCCTTTAGAAAAGTAGTGAGGTAGTCGGCTTTGGTGCAGACTGAAGTTGGTTGACACTCGACACTACACTCATTGAGATCTTAAACTTGGAGGGTTTTGGTTGGCAAGTAAGTTGCCTTCTGAACAACCACCCTTGTGAAGGATCAATGATATTGAGATCCCTTAGAACCTGGTTACTTTTGTAGGACAGGATGAACCATCTAACTTCAGGGGAGGGTACTTACCTTTGAACCTCATGCAAGCCTTTAAACCTAGGGCTATTGTGTGACTTGCTTGTGTGTGCCACATGTTTGTGATTGAGCATAACATCATGACATCATCATGCATCATAAGCATATCATTTTCCCTAACCATTTCAAGGACCAAAGGATTTATCTTTGTTCTTTGTTGTAGGTCATGGCTTCTGCTCGTAGAAACACCATCAGGATCAACTTTGTAGGGATACCTCCCAAGCTTAAAGAGTTGGTTTCTCAAGTGTCTGATCATTCCCAGTTCAACAAGAGACATGGTCACCTATTGGATCTAGTTACTTCAGGGTTCAATGAAGACATGATGAATGTCCTGTTTCAGTTCTTTGACCCTAAGCACCATTGCTTTACATTCCCTGATTATCAGCTGGTTCCAACCATGGAGGAGTTCTCTAAACTTCTAGGTATACCTGTTCTTGATCAAAGACCCTTCACAGGCTTGGAGAAGGAGCTTAAACCTGAAGTTATTGCTGCAGCTCTACATCTGAAGAAGTCTGACATTGTTCTAGAAACGAGAAGCGGAGTTAAGGGTATTCTTGCCAAGGTATTAATGGATAAAGCTCAAATGTTCTTGAAGGCCATGAGCTATGATGCTTTTGAGGAGATCTTAGCCTTGCTGATTTATGGCTTAGTGTTGTTCCCCAATCCAGATCAGTTCATAGACGTTCATGCCATCAACATATTCCTGAGTCACAATCCAGTGCCTACATTGCTTGGAGACATACTACACTCTCTTCATACCCGTACTACAAGGGCAAGAGGAACTTTGATGTGTTGCATACCTTTGCTATCTAGGTGGTTTATTTCTCACCTTCCTCGCTCGGTAATGAAGAATGAGCAAGGGTTCAGATGGTCCAAGAGGATCATGTCACTCTCGCACTCAGATATCCATTGGTGCTCCAGATCTATGGAGAATGTCACTATTATTGACCGTTGTGGGGAGTTTCCTAATGTGCCACTTCTAGGCATAAGAGGAGGCATCACCTACAACCCCTGTTTAGCTTTACGACAGTTTGGTTACGCCCGAAGTGATGGTCCACATGACATGTTGATTCAGGGCATTGTATTTGACTACGACAACGATCTTCAGGGTTACCGTCAGAGATTCATACGAGCTTGGGGAAAAGTAAACAAGGTTGACAGCAAGACACTGGAGCCTAAATATACTATTCCTATGGAAGCTTATCTCAGATGGGTGCGATCTCGTGCTCAGACTCTCATGATGCCATATCCTGCCGTCCTACCAGTTACCATGGAACCTGTTGCTGAAGGAGACACAGCTTATACCATCCTTCACCCAGACATGCCTACTGATATGGAAGACTTGCAGAGATCATGGATCCAACTGAAGGAGCAAAGGGATACTTTCGAGGCTCATTACAAAGCAAGCCAAGCAAGAATCCTAGAGCTAACAAAGCAACTTCACGAGGAACGAAACCTCAATTCATACCTCAACACAAAGAGGAAACGTCCATGGGAGACTTAAAACCCCATATTTTGTACTTATTTCATTTTCATTTTTGTAAGCCTAAAAGGCAAAACAAATTTATTACTAATAAAAGTTTACTTTCTTGTTTGTTTAAGCAAATTTAAATCTTGCGGTCCTTGAAAACATTGCATATACATTCACATACCATTTCATTGCATCACAGGCTTATTTGTGCACAGGTTTCTCATCTTCTCGCTGTTTATTTCAGCAATGGCTCTTGAACAATCAGTTAAGGATCTTCAGGCACAGAACGCACAGTTCCAAGAGCTGATCCTGAACCTATCCAAGGGGCAGGATGAATTGAAGACACTGCTGGCCAAGAAGACTAAGAAGACCAGAAAGTCAGGTGGCCTGCTCAACATGGGAAGAAGGTTCAAGGGTCCTGTTAAGACCAAAGAACAGGTTGATGACTATGAATCTGAGGAATCTGAGAAAGAGGGAGGCAGTCTCCACAACACTATGGGGGACTCTGATTCTGAGGCTAATTACTATCACGAGCCTAATGAAGACAAATTCAAGATGCTGGTGGATAGAATGGATGCTATGGAGTTGCAGAAATCATCTGGGCTGGATTTTGAGGATCTGAGTCTGGTATCTGGGGTTGTTATACCCATTGGTTTCAAGGTTCCTACCTTTGTTGTTTATGATGGGGTCTCCTGTCCCAAGCTGCATTTGAGGTCTTATGTCAGAAGGATCCAACCTCACACTGCTGACAAGAAGTTGTGGATCCACTTTTTTCAAGAGAGCTTATCTGGAGCTCAGTTGGAGTGGTATTATCAGTTGGAGAGTGTCAACATCAGAGACTGGAATGATCTTGCTGAAGCTTTCTATAAGCAGTACCAATACAATGCTGACTTAGCTCCCACTCGCATGCAGCTACAAAGCATGTCCATGGGTGCCAAAGAAAGTTTTAAAGAGTATGCTCAAAAGTGGAGAGATTTAGCTGGAAGAGTTCAACCCCCTTTGACTGACAGGGAATTGGTTGATATGTTCATGTGTACGCTGAATGGCCCGTTTTACAGTCATCTCATTGGAAGCTCATCATCTGGCTTCACTGAGTTGATCATGACAGGAGAGCGAGTAGAGAATGGTATAAAGAATGGCAAGATCCATGTGGGTACTTCTTCATCAGGTGCTGCAAAGAAGCCTCCCACTGGGAAGAAAGAATCCAATGCTGTTTATGGTCAGCCTGATCGTAACAGAAGGCATCAGTCTGTTAGTGCAGTTCATATTTCAAATCCAACTCCTGCAACAACAGAGCAGCCACAGGGCAACCAACAGAGGGCTAGAAGACAGTTCACGAAGATCAACATGTCAATGGCTCAGGCATTGCAACATTTGTTGAAAGCTGAACTCATTACTTTGAAAGAGGCTCCTCAGAATCCTAATGTTACCTCACCCAGGTACAATCCCAATGCACGATGTGCATATCATTCAAACTGTCAGGGTCATGATACCAATAACTGCTGGATCTTGAAGAACAAAATTCAAGATATGATTGATGCTGGAGAAATTGAGTTTGATCCTCCAGGTACTCCAAATGTGATTACTGCTCCAATGCCAAATCACGAGAAGACTGTCAATGCCATTGATGAAGATCTACATGTCTATTCAGTAATGGAGTTGACCACACCATTGTCTGTTATCAGAAAGAGGTTAGTACAAGCTGGGATCTTTCCAGGTTGTCGTGAAGATTGTTTGTATTGTACCTATAAGCCGGATAGTTGCTTCATATTGAGAGATGGGATTCAACGTCTCATGGATAAGTATACTATAGTGTTTGAGAGGAGACCATCTTCTGTAGAAAGCATGGTGGATCATCTGACTCAAGGTAGGAAGATTGAAGAGGTTGATATGGTTGACAAAGTACCGGTAAGAATCACTTCAAAGAGACCTGTTAAAATCACCCATTCGGGTCCAATCAAGATCACTGCTGAAGGCCCTGTGAAAGTTGTTGCTGAAGCCAGAGTGGCTCCTCTGATCATTACTACTCCTGGTCCTATTCCTTATACATCTGATAAAGTTGTGCCTTGGCACTATGGGTCTGATGTTTACATCCATGGTGTTAAGCAGGAGCCTTTGTCTGATGTGCCTGTTGACATTGATAATATTGTTGGATCTAGCAAGATCACTCGTAGTGGAAGAGTCTTCTCTCCTCCAGTTGCTTCTAAAAATGCAGTTACTCCTGCTGCTACTTCCACCACTGATGCTCGGGGCAAAGGTCCTATTATTGAGCATGTATCTACTGATGTGCCAGCTGCTGATGATCTCTCTAAGCAAATGGAAGAAGTATTGAAAATCATTCGTAAGAGTGATTATGACATTGTTGATCAATTGGGGCATACTCCCTCAAAGATTTCTATGTTGTCCTTGTTGCTGTGTTCTGAGGCTCATGCCAAGTCCTTGATCAAGTTCCTGAAGTCTGCTCATGTGCCCAATGCCATTTCTGTTGACCAGTTTGAGAATTGTGTTGCCCACCTGACCTATGATAATGGGTTAGGATTTTCTGATGCTGATTTGACCCCTGCCAAGAGGGATCATAACAGGGCCTTGCATATTTCAATTGAATGCATGGGCACTACCCTGTCACATGTGCTGATAGACAATGGTTCCTCTCTGAATGTGTTGCCCAAGGAAGTCCTGAATAAGCTGAGTCCTGAAGATGCTGTGCTGAAGCCCAGTAATATTGTGGTGAAGGGTTTTGATGGTTCTAGAAGAGTAGTGCATGGGGAAATTGATCTTCCAATCAAAGTTGGCTCCCAGGTTTTTAATGCTACATTTTATGTGATGGATATTCGTCCTTCGTACTCTTGTCTGCTTGGTCGTCCCTGGATCCATGGGGCAGGTGCTGTAACCTCTACATTACACCAAAAGTTGAAATATCCGGTGAATGGAAAGGTTGTTACTGTCTATGGAGAAGAAGAATACTTTGTCAGCCATGTAAACACTTTCAAGTATCTGGAAGTGGAAGGTGAATACATTGAAACTCCGTGTCAGACGTTTGAAGTGGTTCCCTGGGTTGTTAATGATCATGTAACTCCTCCTGTTGTGAAGAAAGTTCCTGTGGTCACCAGAAAACCTCCAACAATGGCAATGGCCTCCCTCAATGATGCTAGAGCTGTGGTGGATGAAGGTGGTTGTACTATTTGGGGTCAGCTTCCTGATATCCCATACAAGTCTGATAAGTTTGGTTTGGGTTTCACTGCAGAGTCCCAGAAGGCTGTTCGTCGTGCTCGTGCTGTTCATATCACTAATCAAGGGGTTATGAAAGATCAGATCAATGCTGTGGGAGACTATGATGACGACTACAACTTGGATGCTTGGATTTTTCCTACTGTGGGTGCCGGACTCAATAATTGGAAAGCTGAAGATGTTATCCCTATCTCCTTTAGTCAGGAGTAAATACTATTACTGTGTTGTTGCTTTTTTAAATTTGTAATTTCTTGAACAATAAAACTTTCAAGCCATGTGCCTTACCCGGGGCACAATGGTATGCTTGTTACGGGCTGTCATTTCATTTGCATACTTCATTCAATAAAATCAGTGGACGTTTCGTCTTCGTAAATATTGTGTTCCTTGTCTTTCTTTTTCTTTTTTTGTTTTATCAGCTATGTGTTCTTACACACACCCACATCACTAAAATGCAGATCCTCATCCACTCTGGATCCTGTTGATAACAGTTCTACTATTGCCAATTATGATTTCGAGAATCCGATCTATCAAACTGAAGACGGAAATGAGGACGATTGTGAAATACCTGTAGAGCTTGCTAGGTTGTTACAACAAGAAGAGAAAGCTATACAGCCACATGAAGAGCCAGTCGAAGTTGTGAATCTAGGAACTGAAGAAAACAGAAAAAAGGTCAAGATAGGGGCTGATTTAGAGGACAGTGTCAAGAGCAGATTGATTCAGATGTTACGTGACTATGTGGAGATCTTTGCTTGGTCTTATGAAGATATGCCAGGGTTGGATACAGACATTGTAGTTCACCGTCTACCAGTGAAAGAAGATTGTCGTCCAAAGAAGCAGAAGGTTCGTCGTATGCGTCCTGAAATGTCAGAAAAGATCAAGGCAGAGGTAATGAAACAGTTCAATGTCGGGTTCTTAGCAGTGACTTCTTATCCTCAGTGGGTTGCAAATGTGGTACCGGTTCCTAAGAAAGATGGTAAGGTACGTATGTGTGTAGACTACAGAGATTTGAACAAAGCTAGCCCCAAAGACGACTTTCCACTTCCTCATATTGATATTCTGGTAGACAACACTGCTCAGCATAAGGTATTCTCTTTTATGGATGGTTTCTCTGGTTACAATCAGATTAAGATGGCACCTGAAGACATGGAGAAGACAACATTTGTGACACAGTGGGGCACCTTTTGCTATAAGGTAATGCCATTTGGTTTGAAGAATGCAGGGGAAACATATCAGCGTGCTATGGTGGCTTTGTTTCATGATATGATTCATCATGAGATAGAGGTATATGTAGATGATATGATAGCCAGGTCTCAGAATGAAAAGCAACATATTGATCATTTGCACAAGTTGTTTGAGAGGTTGAAGAAATACAAGTTGAGGTTGAACCTAAACAAGTGTACTTTTGGAGTTAGGTCTGGTAAACTCCTGGGTTTCATAGTCAGTGGAAAAGGTATTGAAGTGGATCCTGCAAAAGTAAAAGCTATACGAGAGATGCCAGCGCCCCGTACTGAGAAGGAGGTTAGAGGTTTCTTGGGACGATTGAATTACATTGCAAGATTTATTTCCCAGTTAACTACCATCTGTGAGCCAATCTTCAAGTTGTTGAAGAAAGATCAGGTGATGGAATGGAATGATGAGTGCCAGACTGCCTTTGATGAAATCAAGAGATATCTGCTGGAACCTCCAATTTTGATGCCACCAGTTGATGGAAGACCCTTGATCATGTACTTAACAGTATTAGACAACTCAATGGGGTGTGTGTTGGGGCAACATGACGAGTCTGGTCGAAAAGAGCAGGCAATATACTACCTTAGCAAAAAGTTTACCGACTGTGAAACAAGATACTCACTGCTCGAGAAAACTTGTTGCGCTTTGGCATGGGCTGCTCGCCGACTAAGACAGTATATGTTGACTCATACTACCTTATTGATTTCAAAGATGGATCCAATCAAGTACATATTTGAGAAACCTGCTCTCTCCGGAAGAATTGCAAGATGGCAAATGATCTTGACAGAATATGACATACAGTATACTACTCAGAAGGCCATCAAGGGAAGTGTTGTTGCTGATCATTTGGCTCATCAAGCAGTGGATGATTATCAGTCAATGAGTTTTGAGTTTCCTGATGAAGACATTATGACTGTTACCAAAGAACCTGGACAATATGACGGACCTGAACAAGGATCCCGATGGACTATGGTTTTTGATGGTGCCTCCAATGCACTTGGTAATGGTGTTGGTGTTGTGATTAGTTCCCCTGAAGGTTGTCATACCCCGATTACTGCCAGACTTTGTTTCTATTGTACCAATAACATGGCTGAGTATGAGGCATGTATCCTGGGTATTAAAGCTGCTATTGATATGAAGATTCAGTTCCTTGATGTGTATGGAGATTCAGCCCTGGTAGTAAGTCAGATCAAAGGAGATTGGGATACTAAGCATGATAATCTCGTTCCTTACCGAGAGCATGTTTTGTCTTTGATCCCACATTTCAAAGAGATTACCTTTGGACATATTCCACGAAGAGAGAATACGTTGGCAGATGCATTGGCCACCATGGCATCCATGTTTAAGATCAGTTGGGATGATGAAGCTCCCAAGATTACTATTGATAGATTTGAAAAGCCTGCATACTGCAATGAGATTGACACTGAAGGGGCAGAGGAGAAGCCTTGGTTCTATGAAGTGAAAAGATAACTTGAAGCTCAGGAGTTTCCTGAAGGGGCATCTGTCAAAGATAGGAAGTTTCTGAGGAGGTTCTCTGCTAAGTTCTTTATGATTAATGGCATTCTGTATAAGCGCAATCATGATTCAACTATGCTTCGTTGTGTGGATAAGAAGGAAGCAACTGAGATTATGGAAGATATGCATGACGGGACCTTTGGCACTCATTCTAGTGGTCATACTATGGCAAAGAAGATTTTGAGAGCAGGTTACTATTGGTCTACCATGGAAGCTGATTGCTATCAACACTCCAGAACTTGTCACAAATGTCAAATTTATGCTGATAAAGTTCATGTACCTCCATCACCATTGAATGTGTTGACTGCTCCTTGGCCTTTTGCCATGTGGGGCATTGATATGATTGGTGAGATCAAGCCTACTGCTTCTAATGGGCATCGTTTCATCCTGGTTGCTATTGATTACTTCACGAAGTGGGTGGAAGCAGCTTCATTTGCATCTGTTACCAAGAATGTTGTGGCTCGATTCATTAAGAATAATCTCATATGTAGGTATGGCATCCCTGAAAGGATTATTACTGACAATGGCTCTAATCTGAACAACACTATGATTACTGATCTCTGCACGCAGTTCAAGATTAAGCATCACAACTCTTCTCCGTATCGTCCAAAGATGAATGGGGCAGTTGAAGCTGCTAATAAGAACATTAAGAAGATTATACATAAGATGACTGTTACCTACAAGGATTGGCATGATATGTTACCATTTGCTCTTCATGGTTATCGTACCACAATACGTACTTCAACAGGGGCAACCCCATTCTCTTTAGTCTATGGTATGGAAGCAGTTCTGCCCATTGAAGTTCAGATTCCCTCCTTAAGAATTATGAAGGATGCAGGCTTGGATGAAGATGAGTGGATTCAGACTCGACTTGACCAGATAAATTTGATTGATGAGAAAAGGCTAGCAGCAGTTTGTCATGGCCAGATGTACCAGAAGCGAATGATCAAAGCTTTTAACAAGAAGGTTAAGCCAAAGGTATATCAGGCTGGTGACTTGGTAATCAAGCGTATTATATTACCACAGGGTGATCCTAGGGGCAAGTGGACTCCAACATATGAAGGACCATTTGTAGTCAAGACAGTGTTCTCAGGAGGTGCCATGATACTTACTACAATGGATGGTGAGGACTTCCCACAGCCTGTAAACGCAGACATAGTTAAAAAATACTACGCATAAAAAGAGACCCGCTAGGTTGACAGGCCTAGGCAAAAATAAGGGCATCCCGGCAAACCAAAAGGGTTTGGGCAAAAATTAGGGATATATATAAAAAATATGTACACCCGGCAAGTCGAAAACCTGAAAAGGCGGCTTGGGCAAAAAAGGGTATCCCGGTGGATTGAAAACCTGAAAGGGCAATCCAGGCAAAAGTTAGGGATTAAAGCGTATGACTATGTCTCGTTTGGATCACCCATGAAACTGCAACCAGTTGTACTACTTACTCAAGCTCGAACAGATAAAGCTCAATCCAATCGTTTCCGTCTCAACAACAGAAGATGAGATACTTGAAGATAATGGCAATAGTAGAGCTGAAACTCAATAGGATTATTTCCCACATAGCTGATTTTCCTTGTTTGTAAAAAACTTTATGACAAAATCCTCTTACTAGGGTTTATGTCTCCTTGTATAAACTTACCCGTGTATGGGTCACTTTTGATATAAATAAATTCCATCTTTTGAATCCAGATTTACTTTTACCCTATTTACATAAGCGAAACGTCCATTGGTTGTGTTTGAATGTATGTATACTTTTGAATATGATTGATGTTTACCAGAAATGCATGTATGCTTAATATGATTAATGTTTACCAGAAATGCATGAAAATGCAGTAATAGTATTCACTAAGGATGAACGAGGGAAGGATTTCAACGAAGCCTCGCCGGTTCATCTCTAACAAGACAGCTATAAATCCCTCAGTAGGACAAATCCATCTTCATAAAGTTACATCTCCCCTGGAATTTATATCCATCTCTTTTATCCTCATACGGATATACGGGAAATTACTTTCCAATAAGGGTACGACGAACGAAGACGAGGGTTATATATATACCTTACTATCCCCAGCAGACGGGAGGTTATATCTATCCTTATTCCCCCACTATCAAACGAAGACGAAGGTTATATATACCTTATTATCCCCAGCAGACGGGAGGTTATGTCTATCCTTACTATCCCCAGCATACGGAAGGTTATGTATATCTCATTATCAAACAAGACGGGGACGAGTTCCTCATATTCTTCAGCAATGAATCGGGATTTATTTTCCCTGGCCAGCAGTTATTATACAAAGATATCCAGACGCTTCAGGCAGTATCATATCATACATACATCATTTACATCATACCATACATATCCATAGATGCATAATACATTACCTAAGTGCATCATATCATACATGCATACATAATGCATAAACTAATATTATCATACAGAATGCTACCTTGTTTTCAGGTTAATTCTCCAGCAAACAAACTTATGACTATCAGGATTGCTTCATCCTCCTGAAAGCATATCATTACATCAGGATTGCTTCATCCTCCTGACAGCTTCTTATTATTACCTCAGGATTGCTTTATCCTCCTGACAGCTTCCCATCACTACCTCAGGATTGCTTTATCCTCCTGACAGCTTCTTATTATTACATCAGGATTGCTCTATCCTCCTGAAAGTACATCATCAATACCTCAGGACTGCTTTATCCTCCTGACAGCTTCTTATACATCAGGACTGCTTTATCCTCCTGAAAGCATATCACTACATCAGGATTGCTTTATCCTCCTGAAAGCTCATTATTACATCAGGACTGCTTTATCCTCCTGAAAGTTATCATCATTACATCAGGGCTGCTTCATCCTCCTGAAAAGTTATCATTCTTCAGGATTGCTTTATCCTCCTAAAAGCTTATCATTACCTCAGGACTGCTTTATCCTCCTGACAGCTTCTTATTACCACATCAGGATTTCTCCATCCTCCTGAAAACCTATCATCCCTCAGGACTGCTTTATCCTCCTGAAATTATATAACTACATCAGGATTGCTTCATCCTCCTGAAAGCTTATCATCTCTCAAGACTGTTTCATCCTCTTGAAAGCATACTACTACCTCAGGATTGCTTTATCCTCTTGAGAGCTATCATTATACCTCCATACTTTGGACTGCTTTATCCTCCAAGAAATGTATCTGAAGAACTTTTCTCCAAGTGGCATCTTTAAGCCCACTCAAGCATATTCAACTAGCCATCAATACCACTCTCTGCACTGGTGAGTGCAAATTTTTGGGCTTTTGTGTTCAATCCCCTTCAACCTTCCAAGTCACGACTGGCAAATATACCAATCTAACCCCTCAGGTTTCAGAAAATTGAACAGGGGCAGCTGTTGCACCCCAAAATTTGCCCTCACAATACAAGACTTTGTGTTCTATGAAGGTTCACAAGGTTCACAAGTTTCCCAACACTTACAAGACCTTTCATGAGGTTCATGAAGTCTACAAGTTACTTTATGAAGGTTCACAAGGTTCACAAGTTTCACAATACTTTCAAATACCTTTCATGAGGTTCAGGAAGTCTACAAGTCACTTCTTGAAGGTTCACAAGGTTCACAAGCTTCTCAACATTTACAAGACCTTTCATGAGGTTCATGAAGTCTACAAGTTACTTCTTGAAAGTTCACAAGGTTCACAAGATTCACAATGTTTACATAATCTTTCATGAGGTTCATGAAGTCTACAAGTCACTTCATGAAGGTTCACAAGGTTCACAAGTTTCACAATACCTCCCATGAGGTTCATAAGACATCTTATGATGGTTCACAAAGTTCACAAAGTTCACAATTGGTCAGAAGAGTTGACAATTCCCTCAGACAATGCACCTCCTAAGCAGTGCATCCAAAACTAGGGTTTTGACTTTAATCAGGCTAAATGGACTTCCAAGACTTCAAGTGAGCTTCATAACATCTTATATGTATGTAAGAACCCCCATGACAAGTTTCAAGACTTTTCTCAGAGGTTTGCTCAGTCAGATGATCAGATAAGTCAAAATCAGTCAATGCAGTTAAAAAGTCAAACTGAGGTCAACTGTGGTCAAACCAAAGTCAAACTTCATGATTTTTTGTCAACATCAAGTATATGAAGTAAAATTCATCATTTGATCAAGGGTTGATCATGATTCATCAAGGAGATTCCAGATCATCAAGAATCAGGAGTTTCTAAATTAGGGTTTCCTTAGTAAAAGTCAACTGAACTTTGACCAGCCATAACTTTCACATACTTCATCACCAAGTCTCCATCCAAAGCTCATTTTGAAGGAAATTTAATTCTCTACAACTTTGTGTCTCACAAGCCAAGCCCAAAAATGCTTCATTTGGAAGGTATGAGCTAAGACATTATAGGTCCTTTTGAAAGTCAACAAAAAGTCAACAACTTCAAAAGGGTATAACTTGAGATTGGTAAATTATATGGACAAGAAACCAGTGGGGTTGTTTAGAGGACTCTTCAAGCTTTCCAAAATGTCCAAGAACACTCTCATAGCTTTAAAATTGAAGGGTATGTGCCCTTGCAAAGTTGGGAAATTTTGTGATGGTTTATGATGAAAATGGAGGTCTAAAATCAAATTTTGTCAAATGGGCTGAACTTCTAATGACCCAAGGCCATCCATGACATCATGCACGAAAATTCCATGATATTTTCATAATATTTTTATTTTATTTAATTAATTTATTATGATTTTTTATACTTAAAATCATTTTAAATTTAAATAAAATATTAAATATGAGGATTTAATTTTATTATTGATTCTAGAAGATCATAAATTCAGCATGGAACAAGTTGATACAAGAATTATATGGAATGGCTTGAAATAGAAAGCATTGATGGAAAAATATTGAAAATTCAAAGCTTATCATTGTGAATCTTTTTGGATCAAATCTTATACACAACCAATCAAGTTTTTGACCTAGATTCAATCACATATAAGTACTGAACATAACCCTATCACTAATTCACGAATTTGCTGCCTCAAAGTGTAAGTTTCATTGCTAAAAAAAATCATCCAAAACTCACATTCGGATTCTTCAATCCAGGGCATTTGAAGGTAAAATAAGAACATAGAGATGTTCTTTGGACATCACTGAAGCATTATCATCACTCATACGCATCAATGCCTTGCTATATTGCTTAGTCCGAACTCATCTTTCTCTTGAAAATTCAAATTTTCGAATCCATTAATATATGCATTATGAATTGTTTTTGATGACTGATATGTGTTTATCTTGATGCCTAGAACGATTCTGGACAATTGGGTTGAAGCTTCATGACCTATACTACCCGCGACCATTGTTAGGGTTTAGAACTCAATTTTAGGGTTTCATGATTCAAGCCATATAAATGAATTTTAACAACGTAGAAAGATTGTATGAGTCATAAGGAACTCATTGATGTCTTTAATTTCTTGAATCGTTACTGCTTTGTACAAGTTTCACTTTCGTAGGTTTGAAGCATTGAGGAATTCGCAGGAAAGGTCGTGAGTGATTTCGCAGGAAAAAGTGCAGGTATGAGGTTGAAAAAGAAGCTGTTGGCGCGTTCAAGAAAAATTCAAATATTAATGAAAATATTTTATGTTTAATTGTTGGTTGGTTTGTCACACGCGCGTTTGTGTCTCAGTGGTAAGGCTGGTAGGCATATTGGGTGATGGCATTGGTTCGAGTCTTGGCTGGGACATTTTTTTTCTTTTATTTTTCCAGATGAAGCATACATAATATATTATGTTATATTACCATTAAAATATCAGGTAGGCTCTCCCAGCCAGGTGGTAATGCGCGCATATGAATATCCATGAGGTCCTGGGTTCAACACCACCCCAGGCCTTTTGTTTCTTTTATTTTTCCAGGTTTTTGTGACAAAGGATAAAACTAATAGGACTCATTCCATTGCTGCCTGCGTGCTGATGGCCAAGTGGTATGCTTTGTTGATGATAAACCTGGTGACCTGGGTTCAAAACCCAGCCAGGTATGTTTTGCTTTTTATTTTATTTTATTTAAATTGATTTAGATTTTTATAATTATATGTAATTAGATAATTCTAAATGTATTCCAATATTCTAAAAAAATTATCTTTCTTAATTTAATTTATTTTGTATATTTTATTATAAACCCTAAAAATATTTTTCTAAACAAAACCCTAATTTTATTTTCTAAATGATTTTTTCTAATTCTTAATATAATTATCATATATATATTTATGTAATACAATCTTTAATATAGTTAATTTTTGTAAATATAATCTTTAAATATAATTATAACTTGTTTTCTCCATATAATATGTAAATATCTTTTAATATATAAATAATTATTAATATATGTTTAGAAATAATTAAATTTATAATGATTAAATTTTATAATTATATTATGTTTAAAAATTTGTACATAAATTAAAATGTTATAATTGTTCATATTAAAAATCTAACTTTTGTTTATTATTTTAATTTTGTTCTTATAATATTTTGCTAATTATATTTATTATTATTAACCATGTTATTATTAACTTTTTATTATTATTATTTCACTAACATTATGTAATTTCTCATTTTTATTTTACTAACCCTATTTTTATTTCTTATTATTACCAACCCCTATTATGTTTATTTATTGCTTACTAATTATTTTTGCTTATTTATTTATTTATTTTTACTATTTATTTTATTTGCTTATTATTATAATTATGTAATTGCTTCTTGGTGTAATTTTGTAAATATATAATTTATTTAATTTTTATGCTATGGTTAGTAATTTAGGGAGTGTAAACATGTATTCTCTTAAAATCAAACTTAGATCACTTTAAATTATAAGATAAATAAAATTAAACACTCACACACGTAAGTCGATTTTTAATCGCCATCTCACTTCCTTAGGGATACCTCTCATGTTGCCTAATCAAAAAGGTCAAGTAGGGTGTATAAAGCAAAAGTCCCTCAAAATAAAGTCATCTAGTCCCTTAACAATAAAAGATCAAGTCCCTTTTCGAATGTTGCCTACATGATGATCTTGTCCCTTCCGAATAAAGATGACAGTCCCTTCAAAATTGCTTATACACCCCACAGTTGCCTAAGTAAACAGATGTCCCTTACTTGTCCCACACATCCAAGGTAATGACTACCTATTCCTTAATAATAGGGATAGTCTTACCATTTAAAGGATTCTAGAACAGAAAAGACTTAAACTTTAGGGTAGGTTTCTCATAGTTACTTGCTCACTATTCAAAAACTTTTCAAACACTTCACAATTTCAAACAATTTTCAAACACAAGTTTTTTACGCATCCGTACATGGATCATTATCAAACTCATATGAAAATTTATATTCACACACTTCACATTTCAAAAACAATTCAAAGTGAGCTAAGTAACTAAGAGCGCATGGATAACCATGGATGTAAAGGGTGCTAACACCTTCCCTTTACATAACCTACACCCCGGACCCAAAAATCTTTTAAAAGGTCTTTCCTGTTCTTTTATGCCTTTCCTTTGGATAAAATAAAAGTCGGTGGCGACTCTTGCTATCCGCAACATAACTAAAAGTCAGTTCTCCCACCGTGTTACACCCCTACAAAACAAAAGTTAGCATGACAATTCATATTGAAAGTAAAATCAAAGCATAAAAGCGATTAAGTACCATAAACGTCCTAGAATGGAACTAGGGTTCAAAGTAAGACCTAAGTATAAAGGTGAAGGTACCTAAAGGTTATATGACTTCTAAAGCCAGTATCTACATGCTATAGATCCCTAATTATTCTAGGATACCTCACAAGTTCAAACTATGTCAAACTATGTACAAAAAGTTCACCTAAGTTCACCTAAATGCAAGTTAGGGCTCATGGATGAAGTATGAATGCATATGGCTTATAAGCATGAATTAATACATGAAATGAGTATCAAAGTCAGTAGTGAATGCTTATGAATGAGGATGAATTAGCATACCATCATGGATGCAATGACTTAAGCATATGGAGCAAGGAGAAGAAGATGTGAGAAGAAATGGAGCAAATATCGCATAAGATCACAAATGATGCAAGTTAAAGATGAATGACATATAAATATGCATGAGATGGTTAGGGGTAAGTAGCATACATGATATGTGATGCAATTATAATGCATAGATAGGAATTTAAGATTTGCATTCAAGTCATATCAACATTTAGAGGAGAAGAGAAACAAGTTTAAGTTAAACTAATTTAAGTAATTATGCACTTTGAAACACCCCAAAAAACCAAATGAATATGGTTCAAAAAGTGACCTATAACTAGAATTAAGGACCTAAAATTTACCTATAATTAAATTCTAAAAGTTACCAAAAAGTATCTCAAGCAAATGGCATGAATGTCTTCCTAACATTTTGGTTATGGAACAAATAAACATATAATCGGACCTATAATCTAGGTGATATGAAAAATAGAAAAATGACTTGAAAACTATGAAATTAAATTCCTAACATGGTAGAGTCAGTAACTCACATAGTCTAAAAAGATTTCACAAAATTATGCACCAAAGTGCCAATACAAATACTTGATGAGCAAAGTAACAAGGCATGATCGCCGAAAAACAACTCCACAAAGTGGATAAAAAGCGACATCAAAAATTATGAAAAAATTACTAAGTAGCATCAAAATGTCACAAATTCTAGTGGTTAATCACACACAAAAAATAGGTCTCACACCTATTGGAAAAATGGTTTTTGGTCCCTTATGTCAAAACACTTCCTTTTGGGACAACTTGAAATGAAAAATCCAAATTAATTACTAAAACCATTCAAATATGGAAACAAAAATTATACAAAATTAATTAAGAGGCTAAGGATCATTCTTGAATTATTCCAGAATTTTATCGCACCCAATACTATTTTTAATAATTGCGACGAAACGGGCAAAAAATGATGATTTAAGGGAAAGTAAAAGGAAGCGAATATATATCAATATATCAATATATATCACAAGTAAATCCAATGCCTCAGGTGGGAGGGCTCAATATGAACCTTATGCTATATGATCCTAAGCCTCATACAAACTAGAATGATGCGTTAAAGTCAAAAAAAGTCGAAATTACTTACTTGATCGAAGTGACGATTCTTCATATAAAAGAAATCCAAAAACTTCATGCAAGGTCTTGTAATATCCCATAAGAAAAATAAATGCTTATCTTCCATAATTGCTATATAAAGATCTACCATAATCGAAACAAAAACAACGACACAAAATATCATTTGAATCCAAAGATATCCCACAAATAAAGTGGAATACCAACCAAACGACCGTCGTTAAGATCTTTGCGAGAACCTTGCATGAACTCAACAAACGCATTAGAAACCAAAAAGAGGTGCAACTGGAAGTTGCACCTTTGCCTCACAACTCAAGATCAAGTAGAAAGATGAATATACGAGTCATGGACATGCATTGAAATTTATGTTTCAAAACGGGGCAACACTTGTGCTCTAACATAAACAACATGCAAATTCAAACTGGAATCGAACAAATTTACATGCAATGAATGGAAAATGATCAACAAACATAAGTACAAGTCAAAACAAGATCAATGCATCAAAATCGCATCAAACCGAACTTAAAAAGCCTTAAAACGCGTCAAAAATCACCGGCTCGGAATTGAACGAAAATCGCGTGGTAATTTGCAAACGTGCCAACGGATTCACATATGCAATCGGATTTTGAAAATTCCGCTTGGAAGTGGTACTTTTTAGCCTATTTTGTCGGCTGACAGTAGCAAAATAGCCGAATAAAATTGTCCGAAATCGACTAAAAAGTTTGTAGGATCAAGCGCTTACCACTGCACTAAAAGCAATTGCTGTTAGTGAAGGCGCAACTTTATTTCCTTATAGTATAGAGTCTTTCAAGGGGCTGCGCCTATTAAGCGCCATGGGTTGGGATGTTAAGCCCATCGAATCCCTAAGGGTGACGCTGAATTAATAAATCCAACAATCTCCCCCCCAGTGTCAGCCGGGGGGATTCGAACCCATGACCGGGCTCTGATACCACTTGTAGGATCAAGCGCTTACCACTGCACTAAAAGCAATTGCTGTTAGTGAAGGCGCAACTTTATTTCCTTATAGTATAGAGTCTTTCAAGGGGCTGCGCCTATTAAGCGCCATGGGTTGGGATGTTAAGCCCATCGAATCCCTAAGGGTGACGCTGAATTAATAAATCCAACAAAGTTTACTAATGGCTCCGGAATAATCAACAAAGTCAATTTACACTATTCACATTCGCGAAAACGCGCTACGGTTAGGAAGTTATGACCCAAAGTAAATTCTCGACACACGATACATGAACAACATCATCAATTAGATATCAATCTATCCTATTCCGAATTTGCACATTGAAGCAAGCATGAATTCAAAAGTCAAGCACTTCAATCAATATCAAGTCACAATAATTAACTCTCTTAAGAATTTTGTCAAACACCTAACATGCATCGATTATTCTATGTCAATTTTAACAATCATTTCCAATTATGCACCACAACAATTATTAGGATCAATTAATCAAGAATCAATCAACAATAAAATCATGAATCAATGCACATATTCTCCACAAGATTAATTCAACTTGAAAATTCAATTCAAGAAACAATGCAACAATTATTCATGAATTAAAGTTTAAAAAGTTTACCAAATGAAGAATCGACGAAGAAATTGCGAATCCGGAGGAAGTGAGACGCGATCGTGAACGGAGGATAGGGGGAGAGGTCGCGTGGCTGCCGGTGGCAGAAGATGGTGGTCGCACGGTGGTGAAGTTGACCGGAGGTGGTGGTTCGTGGCGGCTCGGCTTCGGGAAGCTTGATCGGAATTGTTGTGTTCTTGAGTTCTTGATGAAGTTGTTGTTGTGTTCTTGAGAAAGAGTTGAGAGAATGAACTTTGATCCTTTAGAGAGAGTTTGTGAGAGTTTTTAGTGTTTGTGAATTATGATTGAAGTTATTAGACAAATTGTGGGTCAAAAGAATATATAGTGGAGTGTAAAATGAAAGGCAAAAGGTAGAATTTCGGCTTAAGTGAAAATAACAATATCTTCGGCAAGAAATTTCGACTCCGAGCCTTCCACAACATCATCCGCCTCTGAATCATGGTTGCAACGCAAAAAGAACGGACGCCATACGATCAAAATCGAGTGTGATCGATACGTTTAAGCTGCAAGACATCACTGAATAAGTTGATTTTTCGGGTTATTTGGTGTCTGCTACTCGAAAATCTGACGAGATCAACCTCTTTGGAGCATAATATCGACTCGACTTTGTCAGAAAAGTTGTAGATCTATGAGTCAGTGACCTGGTGTTAAAATGTAAGCTCAATCGGACAAACAAAGAGGGAGATATGAATTTTCTCGTGAAACCACTTTCAGCCTTTTTCTTCGGTTCAGCACTTGAGTTTTGTGAAATAAACCAAAACTACAATCTTTGGAGCAGCATTCGAACTCGCATTTGTCTTTGAACTTGAAGAGGATAAAATATTTGAAGCAACGCTTCAAGAATGGATGCAATCCGATGAAAATTGACCGAGTTATGAATTTTACAAAATCTGACAGACAATGCATTGCATCAAAGAACCTTACTGGTAATTCGCATTTTTGGGATCCTTCCGCTCGGACCTAACCCAAACTGAATTCACATAATGAATATAAAATATAAATGGAATTTTAGGCACCGGAACGACATCAATCCGATGAACGAGCCAAGAGTTATGAATTTTTTAGTGTTCAAAACTCACCGGTTCAACACTGTTTTTCACTATGTCGACTCTAAAAACTCGCACATTCGGAGATCTTCTTCAAAAAAATAGTTCTCAGCCAAAACCCGAAAATTGGAAAGGATATCAAGATAGAACTTTTGGCATATGAATCTCTCAGAAACGTTGATCCCATCAGAAGTTACGAACTCTTGAATTCCACTAGCACAATTAATCGGAGAAACCGAAATTTCAGAAACAATTAATTCCCGCCACTTTCCTTGATGAATTGACATCCGAGCCGAACACAAAAGTAGTAGAGAATACCGAAACAGTCTAAACTATTGAGTTTCAAGCAAAAATGAGTTTCTGAGCATAAGTTACAACTTTTGCAAACTGCACCATAAAACTGATATTCTGCTTAAACTCCTCTGAATTAACCAAGAACTTTTGGCTTCTTTTGAAATTCGTGTGCATGTGCCGCATGAAGAAATAAAGGTCAGTTGTAACCTATGAAAGCTCAAATGGAGTTATATGTTCATGTATGTTTATGATGCAATTGTGATCTAATGGAATATGCATATGAATATGAAGAGAAAACCAATTCGTTTAATAAAAGCGAGGGCAAATTTTGAGGTATTACAACTGCCCCTATTCAATCATCTGCAAGCCTGAACGAATAATTGCACTGGTTTTTAGACATTCAAGGTATGAAGTGATTGAATACTCGAATAAACCGGAAAATTTACACTCAGTGGGAAATAAAATATGTTTGGAAGAATGTCATTCTTGGATGACAACTCAAAATATGATCTTAGGATCCAACACGAAACCATCCTCGAATGAAAACACAATGGTATACTGGCCTCAGTCGATAACCAAAAACACAAAGAATGACCTCAGACAGACTTTTCAAGATAGACAAACTGACCTCAATCAATAGGCTCAAAATGGTCTATCATCCTCGAATGATAGCCACAACAACAAGACCAACTTCAGAAGGACTTGAAGAAGAGAATGCCATCCTCGAATAACAACTCCCAAAATATCCTCGGATCTAACTCGAAACCATCCTTGAATGGAGACGCAATGGTATACCGGCCTCAGTCGATAACCAAAAACACAAAGACTGACCTCATATAGACTTTGCAAAAGAGACAAACTGACCTCAATCAATAAGCTCAAAATGGTCTATCATCCTCGAATGATAGCCACAACAACAAGACCAACTTCAAAAGGACTTGAAGAAGAGAATGTCATCCTCGAATGAAAACTCTCAAAAGATCCTCGGATCTAACACGAAACCATCCTTGAATGGAGACGCAATGGTATACCGACCTCAGTCGATAACCAAAAACACATAGACTGACCTCAGACATACTTTGCAAAAGAGACAAACTAACCTCAATCAATAAGCTCAAAATGGTCTATCATCCTCGAATGATAGCCACAACAACAAGACCAACCTCAGAAGGAATTGAAGAAGAGAATGCCATCCTCGAATGAAAACTCTCAAAAGATCCTCAGATCTAACACGAAACCATCCTCGAATGGAGACACAATGGTATACCGGCCTCAATCGATAACCAAAAACACAAACAAATAAGACAAGCTGGAACGGGATCGTTGTACATAAACGAGAGCCCAGGAAAACAGGACCGTTGTACAAAACGAGAACCTACGACGCGATTGTTATACAAAACAAGACGCGGAATAGGTGACAAACATTGACTTGAAAAGACAAGGATGCCCGGAAAATGGTATTGGTATCCTCTATGGGGAGTACTTCAGATTGAAAAGATGTTACAGGTCTTATGTAATATACCTCAAAACTGGCCCATGCTGGCATGCACATGTTTGAACTTATGGCGTAATGCTCCATGATGACGGAAATTCTACGCTTTTGAGGATACAAATGCAATGATGATTACTAAATGCAAATGCAAATGCAAGGAGATCCCTTGACAAGGAGACTGCAAGCATCCCAGGTGACTTGACTGAGGAGAACTGATGATCACTGCATTGATCTGGTTAATCCTTGTGAGGAGAAAACAACTCTCCGGGGATAGTGTTAATACGTCGACTCTGAACTACCGTCATTGCCAAAAATAAATTGGACTTTGAGATTAGAGAGCCAAGACCCTCCTGGAGATGAACTCTTCTTGCTAGGTACGTTTCCCGTTGAACTCCGTTGGGGAAATGAAAACCTTCTGGCCTGGCCGGGGGAACCAGATGTATGACACTGCTGAGGTAGTAACCTGCTGGGGAGGAAAGAAACTCCTTGTACTGCTGGGGGATTGCTCTTGTGTTGAAGGAAAATCTCTGCTTGGGGAGGACACATGCCTTCTGTTGCCTTGCTAGGGAAGATTTCAACTTCCAACTCTACTGGGGATGGTGAAGAATGTCATTGATAAAGCTTCCTACTGAAGATGAGAGTTTAAGATGCCCCTCGCTGGAGATGAGAGGTGTAGAGTGTCTCAATGTTGGGAATGAGATATGTAAGGCGTCCCATACCGGGGATGAGAGACGATGATACCCTTTTGCTCAAGAAGTATCCTTCCCTTTGCTACACTGCTGGAGAAGGGATTGTCTAATGAGACTTGCTAAGAAATTCTGATCAATGAAGCATGCTGATGAAACAACTCTTGAAGTACTGTGCTGACAATGGCTTTGCCCCTAGACTCTGGGTTGACAGATTGCCACCTAATCATGAGTGAACAATGGTTCTTTGCAATTTTTAACTCGCCTCAGATTATGGTCCATCAGAAGAAAATGTCTCAAGAGGAGTATACAGAAAACATGACATATGAAATGCCTCAGTGTCTTCAAACTCTTGGAGAGATTCGTCGGATCTCAAAATAACTGCCCCAGACTGCATGGTCTGTGCAAGAATTTGCCTCGCGAGGATTCGTGATAAACCTCATATCACTGTGAGATATTCTGCCCCAGTATTTTGAACTTTGGATAGGTGCTTTGGATTGACCGTCTTCGGGAGAGAGTGACTTCTCATGCTCTTGGGGTGGCCTGCCCCAGTACGAGCCTTGAAGTGATCACCTCTGACTGACTGTGCTTTGAAGAAAACACCCATACCAATTATTCTTTGAGAGATTTGATCTCGAAGTAATTGCCCCAGTTTGGTTAAAATTTGAAGAATGCCTCAGTCTTATGGCTTTTTGAGAGATTTGAATCTCGAAGTGATTGCCCCAGCTTGGATGAATTTTGAAGAGATTTCTCGACATGGTTGCCCCATATTAGACGGCTCTTACCACGACTATTGGGAAAGTCCCTACTCAATGGAGTTTTCTTGAAAAGTGCACCTCGATATGATCATCCTTCAGAAGTTTCAGACTTCTCAACTTTGGCAAGATTAAGCTTCTGGACTGAGATTCCATATGTGAACTCCTTATGATTCCAAACAAATGTATGCAAGCAGAAAATGTTTATTCTGAGAATGAAAATTCTAATGCAACACACATGTTAATCTTGAAGTTTTACAAAAAAAGATATCGCAAACCCTTGTGAGTGAATCACTAGTTAAGCTATTAATTTTTTATGAAAGCATGTACTTGCAACACCAATAAATATCTTTTAGCACAACTCATAGGAGCCAGGAACGCGGTCTCGTGGTAGTACGCTCTCAAAATAACCCTGTTTCAATTAGGACTTTTGAGGGTTGTATTGTGGTCTGGTTCACGGTTATAGAAACAAAGGATATAGGCTCAAAGTTTATAGGCACCCACCCCTCTTTGTGATGTTCTCCATGCCTATGTTCAGCAAGCTCGACACAAGCGCTCACCTTTCATAAGGGTTTTGTGATGGTTGAGGAACCAATGACACTAACAGTTTCAAGCACCAATCAGGTTTTCGTTTGGAGTCAGTCACCCCTTTGTATTTTGTATTTGTATCACATGACTTTGTTCTAGTTTAAGGATCTTTCTTGTGTAATCCTTTTCATCTTTCATTTCTTTTGCTGTTTATCCCTAACTTTTGCCTGGATTGATTCTTGTGAATCTTTGATTGTGAAATCCAACGGGATGCCCTAATTTTTGCCTAAATCGCTTGTTTTCTAGTTTCGACTTAGTAGGTTTTTTCATTTTTTTTATTCTCTTTTTTGAACAAATCGTGTGACATTGGTTGTCTTGATTGCTTTGAAAGGGTCGTGACTGTCTCACTTCTTGGTTGTTGAAGGATAACCATTATGGTTTCTAGCCTCTAGACCTTTTGATTGGGATAACCATTGTGGTTTATGGTATTTGGACCTCTTGATTTGGTACAACAAAAGGTAATGGATCCTCAGATGTACACTCCTTTTTGAGATTTGAATGCTCGGTCAAACTAACTGACTCCTACCCTTCCCTGCAAGGGTTTTTTCATGCGAAAATAAACTCCTACTTCAAGGCTCAAATGGGTTGGCGAGGGTCTATCTCCCTTATATCTCTGGTGTTTAGGATTTGAAACAATGGCTATACATCCTTAACAGGGTCTTTCTCAAAAGCACACAATTAGAGATTTTTGCGTTTTCATTTCGTCATCCTCCCTCACAGAGTTTAAGCACAACAGTTGGTATTGCAATGCACATACACAAAATCATGAGTGAATACGAATGGATTACTTTAAGAAAAACATGTGCATTTTATTATGATTATCATTCAAAAATAAATAAGTTTCATGCATGCATACAAATGTTTAAACAAACAATAGAAACTACAAATGAAAATGCAGTAAAGAAGCTGAACATTTCCGTCATTGAGGAGACTTGACTTCATATGGACTTATTGCTTCTGAAAATGCCTTTTCAAATTGGGAGGTCCATTTGATGAGGAGACTCAATATGTGAGCAGACTTTCTGGCATGATGACCTTTGAGTCTATCAAATTTTGCACCTTGTGCCTGAACGCATCACATTTGTCAAATGGTATGCCTAAATGCCCCTGAGTGGTACTTGCATCTAGCATTCCCACCGTGGTTGCCATTATTGAGGAGGCCTGACTCCGTCTGGACTTATTGCTCTCTGAGATTTTCAGCAGTCAGTAGTCTGTATGTTTATTCTATTACTGTCCTGGTGCCATATTCCCACTTTTACCTGGTGTGAACACAATAGTCTTGAAGTCAATCAAATTCGCGACCTTGTCTTTACCTTTGCCTCTGAAGACTTGAAATCTTCAATTAAAAGTCCAGGTGCCCCAGAATGGTAGTCATACCTGGCATTGAAACCCCAAAGGAAGATTTTTCGGAGTTGATCCTGATGCGGCTAGCTCAACCAGTTTTGAATCTGAGCAAATGGGGAAGCCCGTTGCATGTACGACCTCAAAATATGATCAAACTTCTACTCAAGATGTTCTGGCATTTACTCTTATGCTCTGCCCCTAGGACACTCTTGGAAAGCTCAGGTTGGATGCTGACAAATGACGTATGGATGGAAGAGGTTGATAAAGTTAATAAATAAGGTTGCTCGCAAAGATCTCACGATCTCCTTCCCACGTATCTCCATTGACTAATGGAGAATCAGAGCGACGTAGTTCCTCTCATTAGGGATGAAAATAGCTTCATTTAGAATTTCCATAACCAAGCTCATCTGAGTCTTCATCTGGTTGACTTCATTTTTCAGCAGTTTCTGGTTCTGAAATAAAGCTTGTATCTCTGCCATGAATGGCCTCAGCTGGGTCTTCGTTTCGGTTACCTCCACCCGGAGTTGGTACATGTTCATACTTTGATGATGGTGATTCAGGTTGTCCTTTGTGAAGGGAAACCAAGTCATGATACTAATCTGTCTCTGAACACCTATCATGAATGCAAGTATGTATTCAAATACCATGTTCAGTTATTTATGAGGAATCTATCTGCTTTGATTCATGTTTTGACACAGAAAAAGTCTAATGGCATAAGTCAGATATGCGATCCTCAGAAATAACTGAACATGTGTGTTGGAATGATATGATGTCATGTATGTAGCAGGCATGTTATCAATGGTCAGATGTCTATGCTGAGCAAATAGCCAAGCGTCTGGATAGAGCCACAATAGTAGTATAATCTCTGTATAGAATCCCATAACTAAGAACCTAAGGACTGTAGAACTGGATCGCATCATAGAACAGTCACTGATGGTGTTGAAGTTGAACAACGAGCCAAGTGTCTCTGGAGAGTCATAATAACAGTCACAATATCAAGGTCACAATTGTAATCACAGTAACAATTTCTCTGAATAGAAATCCCAAATCTCAAAATCAAAGAACCATATAACACTGAACAATACTAGCAAAATGGGTATGTTGAAGTTTAGGGTTCCTGCAAACCTGTAAACCCCTTCTAATCTCACGAGTGTGCTAATCGGGTCAACATCACGGGCTCTCAAAGCCTAATAACAATAATACATTCACCATTTCCGAGAAATGGCTCATGACCAAATCATGGAATCGGTTTGGCATTATGTACTACTCAGGGAGGTCTTAGTTGAGTCTAAGGAAACAAGCATCCCTCATAAGTCCCCAACTTCAAGTACTGAATCGAGAAACAATAATACATTCATCCTGAAGGGTACAATACTATCGTCATACGAACAATTTGCCTTAATTGGATTCCTATGAGAGAACTAGGCCATCCTATGTGAGTTCCTAGTGGGCCCTCGGATGCGAGTGGTTTTGCCAACAAATGTGGTCTTCCACTGTCATCACTGGAGAGGGATGTTTTCACAAAGGTTCTCAATGATCGGTCCCCAGATGCACATAACTATCAAGGTTCTATCCTGAAGTGGAGGAAATCCCCACACAAGATATTTCCAAGACGGTCGCAGTCTGGGTGTGGAACACATCACCACTCATCATGTAACCATGCGAGTACAACATGTCCACGCTAATCCTAGGGTGCACTCAAGCCGGGTATTTGGCTTATCTCACAGTAACTCCCATCCTGTTAGAAAAAATGAAAACTAGCACAGCAAGACAATCCAATATATATGATGCATGGAAAATAAATACTGAAAGCAGTAAATAAATGCTGTAAAGTAAAGCTGTAAAGTAAAATTGTAAATGAAAACAATAAAGCTAAACTAAAGCACACAAGAAAAAACAGATAAACACCCAGAGAATCGGAAACAAACAGACGCTAGGATTGACTCTACCAGGGAAACAAAAGATTCTGGGTTCGATCCCCAGCAGAGTTGCCAGCTGTCGCTCCCGGGATTTTCATCCTAGTACAAACGCGAAAGTGACGTGGAAAAGGTAGAGTCGCCATCCAGACATTTTTATCCCGAATGAATGGGAAAGGTAATGCTGCACAAACCTGAGGAAGAAAGAAAGGACAAGGTCCTGCGAACCAAAGATCTGGGTTCAGGAGTTGGTTACGACCTGGGAAGGAATTAGCACCCAAGACCGTCCGCCATACCCGACGAGATCCACGCTTGTTTGTTTGTTTGTTTCAAAGGGTGAGAAATAAAACTGCTGCTGAATAAAGGAATTGCTAACTGGAACTGGAATTGAAATAAAAAAGGGAATTGGAAAAGAAAATGGAAAGAAAGAGGGAAATGTAGGGAAAATAAATAATGTGCTCGAACGGGCCCTATTCCGCTACCTACGCACCTCATCAGGAAAATAAGGATCAGAGCCGACGTAGTTCGCCTAACTAAGGCGGGAACTATTTGTTTGTGTTTTTTTATGCGCTGGAACTACGTATATATATACTCAAGTGTTGCAGGATCGTCTGGTACGAGTGTGTTTACCATCTTGCATGCGAGACAAGTCGTCGCAAGTTCGCGTTGAGAGTGAATGAGATGAGAAGAGAAGTTCCCGAAGGATAATCGCTTATTTTGTTTTTGTCTTTTATGAGAAGTGTTTTGAATTTGTTTGTGAATGTTCTCATACTAAGACCTATCCATCTTGGTAAATACTTACACCTCGCCCCGAAACAGGACGCGTATAAGTACTCCGCAACAAAGTCTCATGTTGTATGAGAGCATTCAACCTTTATTAGGTATTTTATTATTTTCTCTATGAGATAAGAAAGAAAGACTCAAGTTGAAAAAGGACAAACTAAGGGGGACTAAGACACAACACTAAGTTATTTATTATATGCAAAAGGGAGATCCTAATGGTTTGTGAAGTTTTCTAATCCTAAGGACGAAAAGGAAAAGAAGAAAAGAGAATTAGAACTCAACTTACTTCCTAATGAAGTTAAGTTGTTTCTAAGAAAGGGGAAAGCCTATACAAGCAAAGCACAAAGTGCTAAGGCAAACACAATTATAATGAATAAGAGATAGGAATAAAGTGAGGCTTACCTCAATCTTCCCCCTACAAAACAAAAGTTGGCATGACAATGCATATTGAAAGTAAAATCAAAGCATAAAAGCGATTAAGTACCATAAATGTCCTAGAATGGAACTAGGGTTCAAAGTAAGACCTAAGTCTAAAGGTGAAGGTACATAAAGGTTATATGACTTATAAAGTTATTAACTACATGCTATAGGTCCCTAATTATGCTAGGATACTTCACAAGTTCAAACTATGTCAAACTATGTACAAAAAGTTCACCTTAGTTCACCTAAATGCAAGTTAGGACTCATGGATGAAGTATGAATGCATATGGCTTACAAGCATAAATTAATACATGAAATGAGTATCAAAGCCAGTAGTGAATGCTTATGAATGAGGATGCATTATCATACCATCATGGATGCAATGACTTAAGCATATGGTGCAAGGAGAAGAAGATGTGAGAAGAAATGGAGCAAACATCGCATAAGATCACAAATGATGCAAGTTAAAGATGAATGACATATAAATATGCATGAGATGGTTAGGGGTCAGTAGCATACATGATATGGGATGCAATTAGAATGCATGGATATGAATTTATGATTTGCATTCAAGTCATATCAACATTTAGAGGAGAAGAGAAACAAGTTTAAGTTAAACTAGGTTAAGTAATTATGCACTTTGAAACACCCAAAACAAACCAAATGAATATGGTTCAAAAAGTGACCTATAACTGGAATTAAGGACCTAAAAGTGACCTATAATTAGCTCCTAAAAATTACCAAAAAGTATCTCAAGCAAATGGCATGAATGCCTTCCTAACATTTAGGTTATGGAACAAATAAACATATAATCGGACCTATAATCTAGGTGACATGAAAAATAGAAAAAAGGCTTGAAAAATTATGAAATTAAATTCCTAACATGGTAGAGTCAGTAACTCACATAGTATAACAAGGCATGATCGCCGAAAAACAACTCCACAAAGTGGATCAAAAGTGACACAAAAAATTATGAAAAAAATGCCTAAGTAGCATCAAAATGTCAAAAATTCCAGTGGTTAATCACACACAAAAAATAGGTCTCACACCTATTGGAAAAAATTGTTTTTGGCCCCTTATGTCAAAACACTTCCTTTTGGGACAACTTGGAATAAAAAATACAAATTAATTACTAAAACCATTCAAATTTGGAAACAAAAATTATAAAAAATTAATTAAGAGGATAATAATCATTCATGAATTATTCCAGAATTTTATCGCACCCAAAACTAGTTTTAATAATTGCAACGAAACGGACAAAAAATGATGATTTCAGGGAAAGTGAAAGGAAGCGAATCCTATAATCCGTAACCTAATCCCTAAGCTCCGATATCGACACATATCAATATATATCACAAGTAAATCCAGTGCCTCAGGTGGAAGAGCTCAATATGCACCTTATGCTATATGATCCTAAGCCTCATACAAACTAGAATGATGCGTTAAAGTCGAAAAAAAGTCGAAATTACTTACTTGATTGAAGTGACGATTCTTCATATAAAAGAAATCCAAAAACTTCATGCAAGGTCTTGTAATCTCCCATAAGAAAAATAAATGCTTATCTTCCAAAATTGCTTTGTAAAGATCCACCATAATCGGGAAAAAAACAACGACATAAAATATCATTTGAATCCAAAGGTATCCCACAATTAAAGTGGAATACCAACCAAACGACCGTCGTTAAGATCTTTGTAAGAATCTTGCATGAACTCAACAAACGCATTAGAAATAAAAAAGAAGTGCATCCAGAAGTTGCAATTATGCCTCACAACTCAAAATCAAGTAGAAAGATGAATATACGAGTCATGGACATGCATTGAAATTTATGTTTCAAAACGGGGAGCACTTATGCTCTAACATAAACAACATGCAAACTCAAACCGGAATCGAACAAATTTACATGCAATGAATGACAAATGATCAACAAACATAAGTACAAGTCAAAACAAGATCAATGCATCAAAATCGCATCAAACCGAACTTAAAAAGCCTTAAAACGCGTCAAAATCACCGACTCGGTATTGAACGAAAATCGCATGGTAATTTGCAAACGTGCCAACGGATTCAAATGTGCATTCGGATTTTGAAAATTCCGCTTGGAAGTGGTACTTTTTGGCCGATTTTGTCGGCTGGCAGTAGCGAAATAGCCGAAAAAAATTGTCCAAAATCGACTAAAAGTTTACCAATGGCTCCTGAATAATCAACAAAGTCAATTTACACTATTCACATTCGCGAAAACGTGCTACGGTTAGGAACTTATGACCCAAAACAAATTCTCGACACGCGATACATGAACAACATCATCGATTAGACATCAATCTATCCTATTCCGAATTTTCACATTGAAGCAAACATGAATTCAAAAGTCAAGCACTTCAATCAATATCAAGTCACAATAATTAACTCTCTTAAGAATTTTGTCAAACACCTAACATGCATCGATTATTCTATGACAATTTTAACAATCATTTCCAATTATGCACCACAACAATTATTAGGATCAATTAATCAAGCATCAATCAACAATAAAATCATGAATCAATGCACATAATCTCCACAAGATTAATTCAACTTGAAAATTCAATTCAAGAAACAATGCAACAATTATTCATGAATTAAAGTTTAAAAAGCTTACCGAATGAAGAATCGACGAAGAAATTGCAAATCCGGAGGAAGTGAGACGCGATCGTGAACGGAGGATAGGGGGAGAGGTCGCGTGGCTGCCGGTGGCAGAAGATGGTGGTCGCACGGTGGTGAAGTTGACCGGAGGTGGTGCTTCGTAGCGGCTCGACTTCCGAAAGCTTGATCATAATTGTTGTGTTTTTGAGTTCTTGATGAAGTTGTTGTTTTGTTCTTGAGAAAGAGTTGAGAGAATGAACTTTGATCCTTTAGAGAGAGTTTGTGAGAGTTTTTAGTGTTTGTGAATTATGATTGAAGTTATTAGACAAATTGTAAGTCAAAAGAATATATAGTGGAGTGTAAAATGAAAGGCAAAAGGTAGAATTTCGGCTTAAGTGAAAATAACAATATCTTCGGCAAGAAATTTCGACTCCGAGCCTTCCATAACATCGTCCGCCTCTGAATCACGGTTGCAACGCAAAAAGAACGGACTTCATACGATCAAAATCGAGTGCGATCGATACATTTAAGCTGCAAGACATCACTGAATAAGTTGATTTTTCGGGTTATTTGGTGTCTGCTACTCGAAAATCTGACGAGGTCAACCTCTTTGGAGCATAATCTCGACTCGACTTTGTCAGAAAAGTTGTAGATCTATGAGTCAGTGACCTGGTGTTAAAATGTAAGCTCAATCGGACAAACAAAGAGGGGGATATGAATTTTCTCGTGAAACAACTTTCAGCCTTTTTCTTCGATTCAACACTTCAGTTTTGTGAAATAAACCAAAACTACAATCTTTGGAGCACCATTCGAACTCGCGTTTGTCTTTGAACTTGAAGAGGATAACATTTGTGAAGCAACTCTTCAACAACGGATGCAATCCAATGAAAATTGACCGAGTTATGAATTTTACAAAATCTGACAGACAATGCATTGCATCAAAGAACCTTACTGGTAATTCGCATTTTCGGGATCCTTCCGCTCGGACCTAACCCAAACTGAATTCACATAATGAAGATAACATCTAAATGGAATTTTAGGCACTGGAACAACATCAATCCGACGAACGAGCCAAGAGTTATGCATTTTTTAGTGTTTAAAACTCACCGGTTCAACACTGTTTTTCACTATGCCGACTCTAAAAACTCGCACATTCGGAGATCTTCTTCAAAAAAATAGTTCTCGGCCAAAACCCAAAAATTGGAAAGGATATCAAGATAGAACTTTTGGCATATGAATCTCTCAAAAACGTTGATCCCTCAGAAGTTACGAACTCTTGAATACCACTAGCACAATTAATCGGAGAAACCGAAATTTCAGAAACAATTAATTCCCGCCACTTTCCTTGATGAATTGGCCTCCGAGCCGAACTCAAAAGTTGTAGAGAATACCGAAACTGTCTAAAATATTGAGTTTCAAGCAAAAATTAGTTTCTGAGCATAAGTTACAACTTTTGCAAACTGCACCATAAAACTGATATTCTGCTTAAACTCCTCTGAATCAACCGAGAACTTTTGGCTTCTTCTAAAATTCTTGTGCACGTGCCACATGAAGAATTAAAGGTCAGTTGTAACCTATGAAAGCTCAAATGGAGATGTATGTTCATGTATGTTTATGATGCAATTTTGATCTAATGGAATATGCATATGAATATGAAGTGAAAACCAATTAGTATAATAAAAGCGAGGGCAAATTTTGAGGTATTACAACGTACTCCCCGAGAACTCGACGATTTCCAATTGGATACTCATAATGCTGAAGATTTAGTAAAACTTTATCCCTTAACTTGACTTACATGATCTACAGGTACAAAAATCTTTTACTGTAGTATAAACCTTTGGGAATGGGTAGAGCTCTGGCCTCATGACACCGAACCTTTAAACCCATGTTTTCACCATGTTTTTTAATGTTGCATTCATGCATTCATCAAAAGTAAAACGTTTTTTCTAAAATATTCATCCTATTTTATCTTTTAAAAGAACTGAACGAAAGTTTGTTTCATATTATCAGTCTTTTCAAAAATGGACTTTGGGCGACGAAAAACCCACAAGTTTACTTTCAAGAGTCCGAGATTGGACGATCTGATAATGCTAGGAAAGCTTGTCACAAATGTAGAAGATTTTAGGGAAAATTTTGGAGAACATTTATCCCTACTAAAGGTCAACATAGTAGAATGTGTTTTTGAGTAGTGAGATCACACTTGGGAGAAGGATGAGTCCTAGGATCTCCATGGTATAATAATATAGCAAATGGCTGGATCAAGTTGTGGCCTTCAAGTTGCATAAACAAAGTGTTTTGAGGTTTTGAAGGGTGATTTTTGGTTTGAGATGTTTCAGAGGTGATCTAAATATTTGAAAACCTTATACATATCATATGTGATGTGTTTGAGCAATTGGTTTGAGCTTGTTATGCCTCAAACTCAAAAACCGATGGTGATTGCTCAAAATATCAAGTTTTGAGTCTTTAGAAGTGAAGGAGAGAAAGCTTAGAGTGTGTTTGGATGGAGAATTTTAATGAGGGAAAGTAATTTTTTGAGGGAATTTGAAATGACTTGACCAAAATTCATTGTTTGGATACAAAATATGGAGAATTGATAAAATGATGTAAATTTTGGAGTATTTTACTCATGTTAAATTTAAGGAATTTAAAATTACACCAAAAAGTAGAGAATTTCAAATTGCTTCATCACTCTATATAATATGAATATTAAATTGTTTATTAATAATTTTTCAAATTTTGCAAGACGGTCCTCATATTTTATAAAAATTTCAAATTCATCCCCAAAATTTTCAAAAAATTGCAAATAAGTCCTTAATAATTTTCAAGTTTTACAAATTGATCCTTAAAATTTTCAATAATTGCAAATTGGTCCATGTTTTTCATATTTGTAGGATAAGTGAATTCCTCATTTTCCACAGTCATAGAATATTCTTGGACTTTAACTAAGCTAACAACATAAATACAATCATAGTTTTTAAGGTCACTCAAAAAACAGTCATAGTCTTGGACTTTAACTAAGCTAACAACATAAATACAATCATAGTCTTGGACTTTAACTAAGATAATAAAATCCAAACAGTCATAGTCTTGGACTTAAACTAAGCTAATTTTCCACAGTCATATTCTTGGACTCTAACAAAGCTAAACATCTAGCCTTTCTTGAGCTATGTAAATCAAGTTAACCCATTCAGTTGTCCTGAGCTATGTAGTTCATGTTAACCATTCATCCTTTCTTGAGCTATGAAAATCAAGATACCATTAGGCTTATGCCTTGAGCTATGCAATTCAAGCAACCTATCAGTTACAACTCTTCATCTTTAATCCTGGGCTTTGATCAGGACACAAACAAACTTTTCAACTTCAATCTTGGGCTTTGATCAAGATACAAATACAAACTTTGAGCATCAACATCCTGTGCTTTAACCAGGATACAAATCAACTCTTTCCTCTTAGCTCTAGTTTTTTAGGATGAACTACGAAGCTTTGATCCCTTAATTCTCGTTTTGGTGGTACGTAGGCAAAATGTCGTAAGATATTTGTGAGCACACCAAACAAAAAACAACAATTAGGTTCTCAAACCTATGAAAAACATCAGCAAATTATGAAAACAACAAAAAAAACTTCATCATATCATATCAGCACTCACATAATTCCCATACCCAACTCAAAGAAACCCCATCAATATAAAAAAGAACAAATTTTGCACTAAACCAAAGATGAAATAATCTAAAGAAGAACCCAAAACCATGTGGTCATCTATCAATCAACAATATGCAAAGCGGGGTGAGTTTAATATATCTTTTCCCCCTCCTGGTAAATGGGAGAGGATGATTTTTAACTTTCATGTTTAGAAAAAATTCATTTGAAGCTTTTTTTATGATGAAAAGTCAAGTTGAATGTGACTTATAAAGCTTCTAAAAATGGAAACTTTGAATTACAAGTCATTTCCAAATCCAGTAACTTTGCCATGGACCTTGAATCTTGATGAATGATGGAAATCTTGACATTTTAAGACCATAGGAAGATGTAATACCATGAAAATCATGATTTAGACCTTAAGAATCCACAATTGACTTTTCTTTCTCCACAATTGACTTTTACTTAGATCACAAGTAGTTGTCTGATTGAAAACCCTCTATGAGGAACCAATGTATTAAACCTCATCTATGATCACTTGGCAATATATATAGGACCATGAGAACAAGTTAGAACCCAAAATCCTTCAAGAGACCCCTTGGAACCAAAACCCTAGTTTGGGCCAGTTGTGTAGGAGGTGAAGCTCTGAGTCAGCTTCCTTATCCATTCACTTCTTTTGGTGACTTGAAGTATCATTTGAGGTTGTATGGGATGTGAGAGACCCTCGAGACTTGTTGAGAAACACTTGGCTATTGTTCTTGGCCTTGGATGATCACACACTTTGATAAATCACTAACCATATTCCTTATGCTTCAACTATGAATGTTATGCTTCACCTTCTATGACATGAATGAAATGCTAAGTACGCAAAATGATATGATAAAGGCTATGAAAATGAGAGGAAAAATTGTGGAGTATTACACCTGCTCCGAAAATGGAGAAACAAGTATGAGCATTCATGGGACGTCTAAATTACATCTCCAGGTTTATATTCCTCATGACCGCGACATACGCGCCAATATTCAAAATTCTTCGGAAGAATCAAAGTCATGACAAGTGTAATACTATAATTTTTGCCCCTAAGTTTGTGTTTTCATTTGCATCATTTTGCATACAAACAAAATCGTACACTGGTTCCTCGGTCCTTTTTGGTTGCAGGTTTATGCCTCACAGGGGATCACCATTGCTTTTATGTGTTTTTATTTGTTTACATTTACTAATCTTTAATTAAAATTCAAAAATATTTTTTTTCTTCTATTAACATTTTCAGGGGAAGAGCAGGTCAAAAATACCAAAAATAGCAGTCGCACACTCGAATGAATTTCACAGATAAAAAGTCGAAGTTGATCCGCAAATAATTCAAATTTATTTGGTCAAGGATTCCTCAAGTTTTATTTGATCTATTCAAGGAATTCCAAGGTTCATGTGTTTATTTCCATGCCTTCTTCGATGCGCAAGAGAATCGAGTCGGAACCACAACAGTGCAAAGAAAAGCAAATATTTTTCAAAATTTGCACTGAGTAACTGGTTACCACCCTGGTAGTAACCGGTTACCAGCGCATAAATTTGAAAATTTGGCAGCAAATTCAAAATTTGAGATTATGGCACCAATTTTTCTTTTGATCACATTTGGAATATTCTAGACCATCTCCATTTTATTATCACACATCATCAAAATTAATTCCCACCATATACCTTCAATAATCACCACTCTTTTGATAATTCCCTCCATATTTGAATTCCAAGCCTAATATTGATTTTCCAAAGCAAGCTCCATTCCACCAAATTCCCATACCTAAAGTCTTTATATAGTTCTATCATTTCATTCATTTCACAAGCTTTTGATAGCCAAAAATCCCTTGCAAAATATCTTCCCAAACCACAAAATTCACCAAATCTCACTTTCTTCTCTTGAAAGTTATCAAGAATTTGCATTGAATTCTTGAATAACTTTGAGCTAAACCTTCATCCTTTTCATTTTTCTTCATCAATTTCAGTAGATCAAGCTTGCTAGTGGAGTAATTTGACGTTTGTTCTTGGTAATTCTTCTTCCTCCATTGTTTCACCTTCATCACCATCATTCAAGATGTAGATCTTTGGTGCTTTTGGTTGTTGATCCTTTGGATAATAAATTATCGTTTGATTGCAGGGATTCCACTATATTTTCACTTTAAAATTCGTGCCAATTCAGTTCATGATCATAAGGTGTTTGAAAATTATTTAAAAAGAGGATCATGATAAATTTTGGTCAATTTTTTGCTAATGCGCGTAGAGTAATCAGTTACCAGCCTGGTAGTAACTGGTTCCTCAGTGTTATTTTGCCCAGAAAACTGTATTTCTGAACGAAGTAACCGGTTACCAACATGGTAGTAACCGGTTACTCTGGAACATACTTGTATTTTTCACTTGTTTTAGGGATTTTTTTGGTTACTCTTCCCTCTTCTTCCCCTTTCTTCTTATTTTTACCTTGGGAGACATTTTTGGGACTGATTTCTCTTTAATTTCAATGGACTTTAAGTGTAGATTAGAGTAGTTAATATTCATTAGTTCAAATCTACTTCTAAGTGAATCATTTAATTCACTTTAGGTGCTTTACATTAGTGATATATTTTCATATCTTGAATCCACCAAAATGAGTGATTGAACTTAAATATGAAAGAATACCATAAGTGTAGCTCAATTTGATATTCATCTTTATTTTTGTGCGGCAGTACGTTCGGATGGAGATTTACATATCGTTTATCTCGCAAGTATTAGTACTAACATCGTTAACCTAAATTTGTTATAGTCGGCCTCATTTGTAGGGAAATTACTCCATAAATTACTCGGTTATTGCTTAACATAGACCTAAATGTTTCCCTACTTTGGAATAAAAATCCAATTGGATACTTGCACTTTTGTGGACCAGACCTCATGTTGGTCACGTCATCCTAAGATGGTTAATCATTTGCATTAGATCCACGACTTTTGAAGCTTGATGTGTAGTTGCATTGTGTCTCAGAGAGCCTTGATCCCACTTCTTAGTAACCCAATGATGCATATTTAGTTTTGTAAGACTGGACTGTAATGCCATGCATGAAAATGATATGTTATATGCTTATGAATTAAGAGGGAAAATTTTGGGGTGTTACAAGGGGTTGTAAGCTTGAACAAAGAGGTGATTGGGATATCCATTTTCCGTTGATCGAGTTCATGTATAACAACAATTATCATTCCAGTATCAGAATGGAACCTTTTGAGGCTTTGTTTCGTTGAAGGTTTCAGAAGCCTTTGTGTTGGTTTGAGCCCGGTGAGAGTGGGGTGCTTGGACCTGATATCGTCCAGTAGACTACAGAGATGGTGAAGTTGATTCAAGAAAAGATTAAGGCTTCACAGAGTAGACATAAGAGCTATCATGATAGGAGAAAGAAAGATCTCAAATTTTATGAAGGAGATCAAGTGTTTATGAGAGTCACTCCGGTGACTAGTGTTAGGGTTACTTTGAAGTCGAGAAAACTTACTCCTTGGTTCATTGGCCCGTATCAGATATTTTCAAGAGTTGGACATGTTTCCTATAGAGTTGCGTTGCCATCCAATTTTTCGAATTTGTATGATGTATTCCATGTTTCACAACATCGGAAGTATGTTTCAGTTCCGTCACATATGATTCTGATGGATGAGGTGGAAGTGAGAGACAATCTTACGATGGAGGCATTACCAGAGCATATCGATGACCGCAATGTTAAGTAGTTGAGAGGAAAAAATATTGTTCTCTTGAAGGTATTATGGGGAGGTATTGCCGGTGGTAACATGACGTGGGAATTAGAGATTAAGATGCGGGAGTCGTACTAGAGTTTTTTCGCATCAGGTAATTTTCAAGGACAAAAATATTCTAAGTGGGGGAGATTTGTAACACCCTGTTTTCCTTTTAATTATTATTTGAGAAATAATTAGGAACTGTTTTGACCCTTTATGTGTTTTAGTGTGGTTCAATGTGTTTTGAGTACTCTTATTAAGGGTGTATGACGTATGTGTAGAGGAATGGTGAAATTAGTAGAGATGAGGATTATTATTATTATTATTTTATAAATATTGAGAGGGTTCAATGAAATAATTAATAATATAATAAAATATTTGGTTGTGTAAAGAATTGAGGGATAAGTTGGTAATTATCGAAGAAAGAAGTGAGGGTAAAAGAGGCATAAAATAATTGATGGATTTTTATATAGAGAATTTGAGAATAAGGGATTTTTGTTTTGATCGTACGTGAAAAGGGAGAACAGAAGTGGAACAGTCTAGGACAAGAAGGGAGAAGACTCCATTAGAGAGAACTAAGGCTCATCAATCTAAGGTAAGGGTGGGACTCTTTCATCTCTAAAGGGATTGATGATATATGTGTTTGGGTAGTTAATCATTAGGTTGAATACATGAAAATGTGATTGTTGAGTGGTTAGGGTTTATGAAGAGTTCATGATTTAAAGGATTGAAATTGATGGAAGTGTAATGTTTGATTATTGTATTGAAAATAATATGTTAGGTCTTGGTTACTATAAAAAAATCTGTGTTAAAATTAGTTTAAGAGGGTTGAATTCACAGTGGTGAGATGCTGTTATCGCAGGGTTTTGCTGTCAAAATCACTAAAGGCACTTAGTGCGGTGTAGCGTGCTTAGCACAGTCTGGAAATAATTTGGTCTTTCGAGGCAGTAGCGTGCATGCTTAACGCGACTTGGAATTAAAAATATTTTATTTATTTATTTAAAATTAATTGAAAATAAGTGTTTTACGCTATAGTAATGTTGTATTGTTGTTGTATCGATGTTTCCATGTATCAATGCTTATGTATGTGTTTGTTGGTGTTTTAATATCATATACCGTGAATGTGAGACTTAATTGTGCAACAATATGTGTTAGTTGTAGAAGCATGAAGATACACGTTTGAATAATTGTATACCGTAGTTGAGTTGTTGTGGTATAACTTGTATTGCACTGATTGTTGAGTTGTTGTAGTATATATAATTATTGAGTTGTTGTGGCATAAATTATAAATGCGATAGTTGTTGATTGTGTTGTAGTATGATGTTGTTGTGTGTTTATGGTAGCATGTTGTGTTGTCGTTTAAAGTTTCATGATACATAGATTATGTGAGAGTCATTATATGTTGTTGTTGAAATGCATGTTTGTAGACAAGGATTTTCGACGCCACGAAAAATGAAGATCAAAGTGATGTATTTTTGACTAGAAAGAGGAAGTCATTTCAGATATCAATTTCGACCAAGCAAGTGAAGATATGTTTTTTCTGACGTTTTCGGCAGATGAAAAAGGCAAATTTCGACAAGATTAGTCAGTAATGTCGTTTTCGACATTTCAACAACATTAATCTTGTTTTCGATATTTCGATAAATTTGAAGAGATGCATCGTTTTGACACAGAAGAAGACATTCAAATTTCGAAATTTGACATGTTTGGCAGAAAGACGCGTGGAAGCATTTGGCGGAAAGAAGACATGCCAAAAGCCAAGTGTCATAGTTTTAGGATTTGTCCATTAGTGGTAGTTATTTTGTTTATGTATAAATAGAGTAGTTCTTGTCAGAATTACGTGTGTGAAAATCTTGTACAAACTTCCTGTAAAATACTCAAAGTAACCGTGTGTGAGAAAAGAGTCTTGTTCTGGAAAGTGTACGTGTGAAACACCACTTTATTTTACCAAGTCTAATAAAATTCAAGTTATTTATCATTCCTTTAAATTTACAAATCATTTACTTGTTTCATCATTAATTTTTTCACATTGCCAAATATACTATTTTGAGTTTTCGTCAAGAATTTTACTTTGCAATCTACCTTATGCATTGTCATATTTTAGTTCTTCTTGAAGTTTTCGCCAATCTTTCACTTTTGTACTTAGTCAGATAAATCATACATAAAAAACCTAATAAAAGTAAAACCGCAAGATTACTAGAGTTATAATTTCGACAACATTTGCACTTAGGTCCTAGGATTTGTATGGTTGATCCTGCAAGTAAACCAATTTAGTGTTAATTGGAAAACCAGAGGTTGTTTGTCAAAATCAACTACGAACAAATTGGCACGCCCAATAGGACCTTAGTGCAAAGTTAAAAGATACCATAATCACTTTGAATAAAAAATGTTATACTTCATTGTATGATTCTAAGAAGCGGTAAATTAGCCCATAACTTACTTAGAAAGACCTAAGAGAACTAGAGTGAGAAGAATGGAGAATCCGCCAAACAGTCAAAACGAAAACACTGCGGTGCTTAACCCTACCCCTTCGACAGGAGGAAATACGGGGTCAATCTCTGTATCATAGGCCATACCTTCGTCATCAGGGTCAACACCAGAATTTGCAGAGTCTCAAAATGCGCCCAGGTTCTCCACCATGGGCCACCAAACACCCATAGGGACACCTCCTCCTATAGGGAGTGTTCATAGGCCTTTTGTGACGAGTTTTACAATGCTTCCATATGGTAGGGAACAACCTTATGGAATGCCAACTACAACGATGGCAAATTTGAAAAATGCATCATCACTATTTTTTGATTCCTTGGTCAATAGGTCTTCACCATTACAAGGATCAGGATCTGGTGGAAACTTAGGAAGATTAAGTCAGCCCCCACCAGGATTCCAAACTTATATGTCAACAATTACAAATAATTCTGCAGAGATAATTAGACAACAAATGGATGAAAGCAATCATGAGATGGTCCAAATGTTGACACAACAGATGGGAACAATGTTCAATCCTCTAATACAAAACACCACCCAAACAAACCAATTATTGGCACAACAAATGACACACATTGCTGATTTAATTGGTGTTCCTGAGACTCGACAACCAGATCAAATAGTTCAGAACCCTAGGTTAGGTGTTGAAGAAGAACCCTCAATAAATTAAAGACCTGTAGACATTCCCCAGACGAACCTTAGAAACCAGGAGGAAGTAGTCGAACAACCTCGTATAGAAATTCCTGTCCAACAAGATCCTAGGAGGATATTTAGTCCATAGAGGTCAAGATGTTTATAATATAGTGCAGCAGATGCGTTATAATAATTTGCCCGCCGAAAAATAACTTAACAACCATGGTCGAAAGGATAATGGCACAGAATGGGGTGAATGTAGGATTACAAAGACCTAGTTATATTTCTCCATTATTAGAATACATTCTGCAACAGGAATTACCCCCAAGATGGAAAGTTCCTAAGTTCACCAAATTCTCAGGGGACACTAGTGAATCCACCATAGAACATGTTACTCATTACCTGATCGAAGCAGGAGAAATAGCCCACAATGAGAATTTGAGAATCAAATATTTTCCAAGTTCGTAGGCGAAAAATGCATTTACTTGGTTTATGTCCTTGCCCGCAGGTTCTGTATACACATGGACTCAATTAGAAAGGTTGTTCCATGAACAAATCTATATGGGACAAACCAAAATAAGCCTAAAAGAGTTAGCCAATGTTAAAAGTAAATTCTTTGAACCAATAGATGATTACCTGAACAAGTATAAATTACTAAAGGCAAGATGTTTTACCCAAGTGTCTGAACAAGAATGAGTCGAAATGGCTGCAGGGGGTTTGGATTACTCCATAAGAAAGAAACTAGGCACCCAATATTTAAGAGATATGGCACAATCAACAGATAAGGTGAGTCAAGTCGAAAGACTGAAAACTGAAAAATTTAGAGCGAGTAAGAATAAGAAAGAAAGAGTGGCCTATGTAGGGATGCACCAAGAAGATGATAGTGGCGAAAATGAGTTAGTGAGTTTCGACGAACAAGAAATCGACCTAGAAAAACTAAAACAATGTCCACCATATTCCTGTAAAGTTTTGGTCCCGTCAAATGGAAAAAGTCCTGTCGAATCTGAAAAGAACGATTAAGTTCCGAAAAGAACTTATACATTCGACGTAGCCAAATGTGACGAAATCTTTGACAAATTAGTCGAAGATGGTTAGATGATAGTACCACCAGGCACGAAAGTGCCTTCTATGGAACAACATAAAAAGAGATGTTTTTGTAAGTACCATGGATTTCTAGGTCATAAAACATATCAATGTTTCCTTTTCAGGGATCTTGTACAGAATGCTATCCGTGACGGAAGGTTGAGGTCCGGTGACAAGCAAAAGCAACAGATGAAAATTGATTCAAATCCTATGCAAAATGTTGAAATCCATTATGCTGAGCCATCCATCATAAACATGGTGGAGGCCGAAGAGGGTTATGAATACAATTTTGAGATGGTGGATGCCACTGTAGGTTTTGACAACAATATCAACATGGTGGAGATTGCTGATAATATTACAATCCATGACGAAGTCACTGAATGGCAGAATATTGAACACCTTGTGCAGGGAGATTCAACTGGCTACACCAACAAGGAGGCTACTGAAGGCCTAAATGATACAAAAAACAATGTTGAAATCACTAAGGATTCCAGCGAAACAATAAAGGGCGAAATCACTGAAGATTCCGTCTCAGAAAACATGAAGGCTACTGAAGGCCTCAACAACTCAAGAAAAGTTGAAGCCATTGAAGGTTACAACCAAGCAAGCAACGACGAAATCATTGAGGATCTCGTCAAAAAGAAAATGAAGGCTGCTGAAAGCCTCAACGTAACAAAATACCAAGTAGCTACTGATAATTTGATCAACACTGAAAGGGAGACCACTGAAGGCGACAATGTCGAAAAGAAGGTCATTGAAGGCCTCACTATCAACACTGAGTTTGACAAGGATGCTACCAAGATGAAGGAAAGAATTGCTGAAGGACTTGAGGAATTAGTCATTGTCGCTCCCGATAAATGAGACTAACCCAAATAAAGGTACATACGCGAACGGTCGGCGAGAGGAGGATGTGAGAACACACAGGAGTGAACTCACAGGAAAAGAAAAGAGTCGCCAGCTAGGCATTTTTATCCCGAGGGAAAGGTAATGCTACATAAACCTCAGAAAAGACATGGATAAGACGGTTGCGAACCAGAGAGACTGAGAAAGGGGGTTGGTTACAACCTGGGAAGGTATTAGCACCCAGATTGTCTGTCGTACTCGACGGGATCCACGCTTAAAAGATTTGTGTTTTAAAGGGGTAGTGTCAGTGAAATCAGTGTATCAAAGCTAGAAAGAATGCAAGTGTCGGTGTAAAAGAATGTGGAGTGTATAAATGTACAGTGTCAGTGTAAGAGATGAATGAAGCTCAAGATCATGAGACTAAAAGAATAATTCTGGAAAGAGGGGGAATATACAGAGACTTTTGTTCGATAACCGTTAAGTTATGCCTACGTATCCTCTTGTGCAATGAGGAAGTCAGAACACCGTAGTTCGACCCAAAGAGACTGAAAGGTGAATTGACTTGTGAACTGCTTACTTGCCTATGCTCAAGTGTATGACATGTTTGGCTCAGGTTCAAACTGTCTTGCATTAGACGGAAGAAGCAAGTTCTCGTTTGTGAGTGAATGAGGTGAGAAAAGAATCCTGAAGAATGACGATTATTGTTTGTTTTTGAGTTTTCAATCTTTTATTGCTTTTGGATGTTTGTCGTAAATTAATGAGCTTAAGCCTAAACCAATGGGTTAGTAAACTCATCACATCCTCCCTCTGATTAGGGGTAATGAGAATGCCTTAAGTGTGAAGTCAGCTTCTCACACTTAATTACCATGGTGTAGGATTAAGATCATTAACCTACTTGTGATTATTTAGATGTTTTTGTGGTTTTTGTTTAGTGTTGAGTAATGAGGTTAAGCCATAATCAAGGTTTAAATAAACTCATTACACCATCCTAATAGAAGGATAATAGATGAGAATGTTTAAGCTGAGGAAAGCTCCTCAACTTAATCCATGATTAGGGATTAAACTCATAACAAAACAAAGCCTTTATTAAATGGATTTTAATTAATGATAAGATGATGAAGTGATTTTTATGGTTTGTAAGACAACTTGAGGGGGACTTGTCCATTAACACTAGGGTTAGTCCTTCTTAACCAATTAAGGAAGAATTAGAACCCTAATGCAAGGCCCAAGTTACAAGTTTGATGTCTTGGTGGTTATTAGGTGAATTGATTAAAGGATTTAAACACATTAAGGGTTTAACACTTAGAGTTAAAGTTATACACTCCATCCTAATAGAAGGATGCAGGCATAAGCTTAATCACAAAGCCTTAAAGCCTTTAGGGTTTAGTCCTTGATTATGAGATGAGAAGAGAAGACTCAATGAGACACAAAGGTAAAAATAAGTGGGGGAACTAATCAAAACCCTAATCATTGTCATGCTTGGTTGTTCCTAAGGTTTGTGAGGTTTACAAGAGAGTCTTCATAGGAACCACCAGGAAGGAAGCAGATGAAAGGAGCCAAGAGAAGCAAAGTAACTTGCTTCACTTAAGAAGACAAGTCACTTGAAGGAAGAAAGTAAGATGAAGAAGAATGAGCAAGCTCAATCTCAAACACAAGTTAAAATGCAGCAATGATGCATAAGGGAGATGAAAAGAAAATGTGAGAAGTGAAGGCAAATTCACTTCTCAAGGTTACTTACCACCTGAAAAGTTAGTGAAAGGAATGCAATGCAATGCAAAATGAGATGAAATGGGATGATGCAAACCAAAACCAGAAGCATAAGTATGATGCTAATGATGCTATGAGATGATGCAAAAATGAATCAAGGCACGAGGATGATCATGTGAACATATGGATGCAAGAGAAGCATGCTTAGAACCATGATCATACATAAAAAGTTATGAAATGCAAATGACATACATCATGGCAAATGCAAGAAGCAATGATCAAACATGATTCTAATATGTCTTAAGATGTCTAATGAATCAGATGGATGCATAAAATGTCATGGCAAGTCATGGTATGCAAGCAAATGGAAGATGAATGCAAAAGGAAGCCCAAATTAGGGTTTATGATCAATGCACCAAACAAAAACCAAAACCAGAAGCAAACATCAAGATAAAAAATTGAAAATTCATCCAAGGGAACCCTAAACCTATACAAACTCACTGCCCAAAGGAGGGGTTCTAACTCTTAACCTAATGAGGGTTATGAATTTCTTAAGAATGCTAGGGTTTTAAGGTACCTTGTCAAGAAAAATGCCAAACAAATAGGAAATGCAAGATCAAATCATGCCAATTTAATCCTATGAACTACATGATATGCAATACACAATGCAAAAAGAATCAAAGTCCAACTCTTAAAGACTAGGCAAAAATGAATTTTCAAAGATTGGATCAAAATAATGCCTTGAAATGAAATTAATTCTATGAAAAATTGTCAAAAGACATCAAGATCAAAAAAGAAATTTGGTTTGAGGGTTGGACAATGTTTCTAAATGATTTTAAAGGTTTCATGAATTTTTTGGTGATTTTTAAATACCTAAAAGTATTTTTTATTAATTAATTCCCATTAATTAATTAAAAATAAACTTTTAAATGATTTAAAAATATTTTTTAATGCAAAAAATAAAAATAAAAATGTTTTTGGTTTCTGAAAATTAATAAAAGCTTGCATAAAAATTTTCAGAATTTTTAAAGATGTTTTACTATTTTTAATAAAATGAAGAAAACAAATGCAATTAAATGAAAAATAAAATGTATTAAAACTGAAAATGAGAAAGTCATCAAGATCAATGGCTAGAATTCAAACTCACACGCGCGGGAGTGGACCTGGCGCGCATCTGGACGGCCAAAATTCAAATTCACGCAATTAAGACTAAACCCTAATTAATTAACCCTAATGACTTTCAGGCGACCGGAACACTGTTCCGGTCGTCTTCTCCGGCAAGCCAAATCTCTAACTCTCTCTAAACGCAATAAAAATGAAATCTAACTGCCCAGAATTCATCCCCATTCAACACTGAATCAAAACCCCCTAACAAACATCATTTTTCATTCATCAATCAGCCAAATCGAAGCAAAACATTCCTAGGGCAAAAAGTTTCAGAGCATTCATACATCCTGGTTTCTCAACCATTTTCAAAAATAATCATATCCCCATGATCAGGGGAGTGCATAGAAGCATTTAAGAACTTAAAATGGAGTTTCTGGAAAAAAAGTTTGAGATGGCTACCTGAACTGAAGCTTTGGTTTCTGGTACTTTCTGGCTGGTTTCTTGCTTTCAATCAACTCCACTGGACCCCCTGAGAAGCTTTCAATGCTTGTTTGAAGTTTATAATGGATGGTTTGAGAGATGGCAGAAGTTCTGTTCAATGGAAGGTGGTGATCGTGTTTTTGTTTCAATGAGTTTCAGGCTATGGTGAGGGGTGGTTTGTGACCAGGGAAGTGTGCTGAGTTGATTTGTGAAGTTGGTTTGTATGTTTGAGGCTTGTGCTGAGTGTTTCGAAGAGTTTTGCAAATGGGGTGGAAAGTGAGAATGCTAAGTTCTGGATACTTTCAGGCTTGTGTTGTATGTGCTTTGGCTTGCTTTTTGTTTGTATAAACTAATGGGATTGGTCATATGAGTTGATGTGTGCTTTTGTGATTGGTATGGCTCAAGTTGCCAAAATGTCAAAGTTGTGTAAGAGAGGCATGGGCTACTTGCTAGCCAAGGACAGATGGGGTGTCCTGCGCAGCAAGATGTGTGGAGAGCCCTTGGATTGTTTGTGAAGTCAGCAAGCAAGTGGATTCATACTTGAGTGAGTTTTTGCAACTTGCCTCACTTTTGCTTCTTATGAGATTTCTTGCTCCATAGGCCATAAAAATGAGTGATCCCTTGGCCCATTCTGAAATTTAGAGGTCATATGATCATGTTGTGAGGAAATGATACACATTTGGGGCCTTTAGAACACTTGAACAAACCATTTTGCAAAATGTCCCTTTGGTAGAAAACTTCAAATTTTGTGATTTTAACCAACTTTGACAATCCATAAATTTTGATCCAAGATGAATTAGGTCATGTTATTGTACTTTTTGAAAAGGGAATGATCCATTCTACAACTTTCATGACCAAAGTTTTTCCATTTGAAGCATTTTTGAATCAAAAAGTAAAGGTTGAAAAAGTTTCCTAAAATGGCAATTTCATTAAAAGTCAAACTTTCCCAAAAAGTCAACTTTGCAAATGACTTGAAATTATTCAATCTTGTGAACTTCCAACATCTTATATGATCAAATAAAGATCATACATAATCAAAATGATGAAGAACACCCTTTGGTTGGGTCCTTGGGGGCCTCAGATGCCCTGATTTTACACTGACTTGCCTAGAAAGTCAACCCTTGATCAGATGACTTCCCCATTGAATTTCTTCATGAAAATTGATATGCATGCTCCCTATACCATATAGAGACCAATAGAAACAAGAATGACCAAAAAAATTGGAGTTATGGCCTTTGAAACCAAAACCCTAATTCTAGGTCATCTGTGCAGTCAAACCTGGCTCTGCTTCCATACCATTCTCAGTTCTTGTGATTTTTTGACATTCTTGACTTTGTGGGGATGTAATATGATGCTTGAACACACATGGACCCCTTTGAAGTGATTGATGACCTTTGGAGTGGCTCAAGTAGCTCTTGGATTGCTCAGATCACAAACCCTAGATGCATATGACTTTGAATCAATGCAGTGAATCAAAAATGTGATATGAGATGCTATGATTGAGTTTATGCATATGAGAAGATCACAAGCCATGGTGTGAATGGGTGAGGGCAAATTTGGGGTGTTTACAGCTGCCCCTATTCAAACATGAGTTAGCTGTGCAGGATGTAAGCAACGGCTTAACAGGCTAGCAAGATAACTTGTGGTTGAATACCAAAGACAGTCCAAAATTTGCACTCACAGAATGAAGAAGAAAATGGATATAGATTGTAAAAGAAAAATAAAGTATAATTGTAAAGTGTGGGCGACGGAGGACGACCGTCGAGCAGAGGACGACTGCCGGGGAAAGAGCAATGACGGGGACGGCCGACATGCTGGGAAAGGTGCGGGAACTGAAGCAATGACGGGGACGGCCGACATGCTGGGGATAAAAGGGATTATGATGGGGACGGCCATCAAGATGAAGCTCTAAGATTCTCTGAGGATTAATGAACAAATGATGGGGACGGCCATCAAGTTCATAAAGTAAAGTAACCAACGATGGGGACGGCCATCGGGCTAAACTGATGAAGGACGATCACCAGGAAAAGGAAAAGGGACCACGACGGGGACGGCCATCGGGTTAAAGAATAAATGAAATAATGATGAGGGACGGTCATCAAAGGTGAAGGACGATCACCTGGCAGGGTACGGCTGCCGAAAATATCGCGACATAGGACGAATGCCGGATAAAAGGTCAACGATGGGGACGGCCATCGGACGAGCATGATGAAGGACGATCATCAAGAGGTGAAGGACGATCACCTAGCAGGGGACGGCTGCTCTCAAGGTTTATCATGACATAGGACGAATGTCGGATAAAAGGTCGACGATGGGGACGGCCATCGGATGAGCATGATGAAGGAAGATCATCAAGAGGTGAAGGACGATCACCTAGCAGGGGACGGCTGCTCCCGAGGTTTATCATGACATAGGACGAATGTCAGATAAAAAAGAAATTTTGCTTTGCGGGCGATCTACTGGGGAATAGTAAACACGGACGAGTGTTTATATCCAAGAATTAAAAGGTATAAGTGTTTGGTGTTGTGTATAGATTAAAGATGCGGACGAGCATCCTTAAGACTATGATATGGACGAGTATCAGGTAGAAACAAATATTGACACGTGTTCAGAGATGATGATACAGACGAGTATCAACTGGTTAACAAGGAACACGGACGAGTGTTGATTCTGAGGGGACTCTTCTGGGGAAAAGTAGACACAGAAGAGTGTCTAAATTCAAGAAGACGAGAGTGTTTGACACAGTGTATGGATTAAAAATGCGGACGAGCATCCTTAGGACTGTGATACGGACGAGTATCAAGTAGAAACAAACGCTTGACGCATGTTCTGAGATGATGGTACGGACGAGTACCAACTGGTTAACACAAAACACGGACGAGTGTTGAATCTGAGGAGTAGTGAGTAATATAGGCAAGATACGGACGAGTATCTGTATATGTGAAAACGGGAGTAATGAGCATGAGCGGTGTATAGTTGAGTTTTTATCCTGCTGGAGAGAGTGACACGGACGAGTGTCAAAAGGAGAAGAGTATAGTATAAACAAGTATCTTATATACAAAGTGTTTAGGTAAATATGCTGGGGAAAGTGACACGGACGGATGTCAAGAAAATTATATATATATCTGCGAGTGCAAAGGGGACGCTTTGGATTTCCGCTGGGGATATGACACGGACGGGTGCCACAAGGGGTATGTACTGGTGTTTGTGGATGTAAGGCAACTGCTTTAGCTCTTTGCTGAGGAATCTGGGGAGCATTTTGTATGTTGTTGATGGGTTGTTATTATTCACAAGTGTTTGGTTCAGACCACGACTTATGATTATGCAACATGTTTGATTTTTGCCGTAATGCTCCGTTTTAGACGGAATGCTACGCTTCGTGGTGAGAATATGATGCGAATGCTATGATTATGCAAAAGATGTCGATCCGGGGTTCGGGTCCCATTGCTGCAAAGATCTCTGGCCGATCTGTTTGAAGTGGACATCCGAGCTGGGGATGAGACCATTGAGATGTATCTTCTTGGAGGAATAGGTCATTGATAGACCTTTTCTCGGTAATGAGGGACCCAGCTGGGGTTTGTAGAAGTCTTTGTCACTCTGTTGTGATTCTTTAGTGCGTTGCTCTTCTGACAGAGGCTGAAGCTCTGTGGGGAGATGGTTTCCCGGCCTTACACCTGATTCGTGGAGGAATAGTAAATGGTAACTCGGCTGGGGAGAAAGAACTTTGGGTTCTAAGACTTGAGTGAGTGCTGGTTTGTCAGCTTGCTGGGATGAAGCTTTCATGCCCCATGTTGTGCTTTGAATGCCTGCAATCCTGCAAAGATAGGAACGTACAAGTAATCCCGAGGTATCCCTTACCGGATTCCATCGTGAGAGTTCAGACACTCCCGGGAGTAAGGATATTTCCTGCAAGCACGCATTCTTTAGAAAGGAAACATCTGTGTTTATGCAATCAGTATTTCTAAAGACATCAGACATTTTGCAAATGGAAATAAAATGTACGAGACGAGACATGACTGAAAATCTGATTTTATTAATTCGTATGCCCTGAATTGGCAAGATACAGTCAAAGAAACATATCCCCTGAAAAGAGGAGATTGTTACAAATAAACAAAATGTTGGCAATGTCGACGACGCTTTGAGGAGCTTCCCTTGGCTATGACTCGTATGACATTTGACACTCTTCTCGTCTTGCTTTCAGGAGAAGGCTGATTCTGAAAGAAGCTTGATCCTTTAGAAGCTTACCAAGTTGTAAGTGATACAGACAAATTCAGGATGCAATTGTTCGCTTATTCCCTTATTTTGCATGGATCGCCCTTTCGGGTTTTCAATCCATCGGGATACCCATTTTTGCCTGAGCTGTCCAATGCGGCTTTTCAACTCAGCGGGTGTACATTTTGTTTATTTTCCCTTATTTTTGCCCGAGTCTTTTATTCTGTTTTTTGACTCGCCGGGATGCCCTATTTTTGCCTGGACTTACATTCTGTTTTTATGTCCAGCGGGTCATTTTTTATGCGAAGTATTTTTTAACTGCATCTGAATTTACAGGGGACGGGAAGTCTTCACCATCCATGGTGCTGAGCATCAGTGCTCCACCAGAGAAAACTTTCTTGACTACGAATGGTCCTTCATAGTTCGGAGTCCACTTGCCCCTGTGGTCTGTATGAGGAGGGAGGATTCTTTTCAGCACAAGATCTCCTACTTGGTACTCTCGGAGCCTAACTTTCTGATCGAAGGCTTTCTTCATTCTTTTCTGATACAACTGCCCATGACAGATTGCAGTCAATCTTTTCTCTTCGATCAGACTCAGTTGCTCGTATCGGGATCAGACCCATTCTGCTTCGCTTAGCTTAACATCCATCAGTACCCGCAGGGAGGGTAATTCAACTTCAACAGGTAGGACTGCCTCCATACCATACACAAGTTGGTACGGTGTTGCCCCAGTGGATGTTCTGATTGACGTGCGGTACCCATGCAAGGCAAACGGTAGCATTTCATGCCAGTCTTTGTAGGTGACTACCATCTTCTGCACAATCTTCTTGATATTCTTATTAGCCGCCTCAATAGCGCCATTCATCTTTGGCCTGTAAGGAGAAGAATTGTGGTGTTGGATCTTGAAGTCCCGGCATAGCTCTGCCATCATTTTGTTGTTCAAGTTGGAACCATTGTCAGTAATGATTCGCTCGGGAACTCCATATCGACAGATGATGTCCTTTTTTAGAAATCGGGCTACCACTTGCCTTGTAACATTTGCATAGGAAGCTGCTTCAACCCACTTGGTAAAATAGTCAATGGCTACCAAGATGAATCTGTGGCCGTTTGAAGCAGTCGGCTCAATCTTGCCAATCATGTCAATGCCCCACATAGCAAAGGGCCAGGGTGAAGACATCACATTCAGAGGATTGGGAGGCACATGCATCTTATCCGCATAAATCTGGCATTTATGGCATTTTCTGGCATAGGCACAACAGTCGGCATCCATAGTGATCCAGTAATAACCTGATCTTAACAACTTTTTAGCCATGGCATGCCCTCCTGCGTGGGTACCAAAGGATCCTTCGTGTACCTCGTGCATCAACAAGCCTGCTTCTATTCTATCAACGCATCTGAGGAGTACCATATCAAAGTTTCTCTTGTACAGGGAACCGTCAGTGTTCAGAAAGAAACTACCAGCAAGCCTTCTTAAAGTCTTCTTATCATTGGAAGATGCCCCAGGTGGGTATGTTTGATCCTCCAAGAAGCACTTAATGTCATGGAACCAAGGCTTATCATCTTTGACAACATCTGCTGCGAACACATATGCTGGTATGTCAAGTCTGGATACTGAAATCCGAGGCACAAAGTTGGCAGCTTGAACTTTGATCATGGATGAAATGGTGGCAAGAGCATCTGCAAACTGATTCTCGTCCCGAGGGATATACTCAAGCTTGACCGTTGTGAAGAAAGTCAATAACCTTCTTGTATAATCCCTGTAAGGTATCAGATGATCCTGGTGGGTGTACCATTTGTCGTTGGTTTGATTAACTACCAAAGCTGAATCTCCGAATACGGTCAATGTTTTGATCCTGAGGTCAATAGCTTCCTCAAGACCCATAATGCAAGCTTCGTATTCAGCTTCGTTGTTAGTGCAGTTAAAGGTGAGTTTTGCCGAGAAAGGCAGGTGAACTCCCTTAGGTGTAATGAGTACTGCACCAACACCACGACCATTCATATTAACAGCCCCATCAAACATCATAGTCCATTCTTCTTCCGGGTCAGGCCCTTCAGTGTGAATAGTCTCTTCATGATCTTTTGCTTTTATGAACATGATGTCTTCATCAGGGAAGTCAAATCTCATAGGCTGGTAATCATCAATAGGTTGCTCAGCAAGATAATCCGACAACACACTGCCCTTGATGGCTTTCTGAGATGTGTACTGGATGTCATATTCTGTGAGGATCATTTGCCATCTTGCAACCCGTCCGGTAAGAGCTGGCGTTTCGAAAATGTACTTAACTGGGTCCATTTTTGATATCAACAAAGTAGTGTGGGTCAACATATACTGTCTCAGTCGGCGAGCAGCCCACGCTAAAGCACAGCAAGTTTTCTCGAGCAGTGAATAACGTTGTTCACAGTCGGTAAACTTTTTGCTTAGGTAGTAAATTGCGTACTCTTTTCGACCAGACTCGTCATGCTGGCCCAGCACACACCCCATTGACTCTTCTAATACTGTCAAGTACATTATCAGAGGTCTTCCTTCAACTGGAGGCATAAGGATTGGTGGTTCTTGCAGGTATTCTTTAATCTTGTCAAAAGCCCTCTGGCAGTCTTCGTTCCACCTGACCGTCTGCTCTTTTCTTAACAGCTTGAACAAGGGTTCACAGGTTGCTGTAAGGTGAGATATGAACCTAGAAATGTAGTTCAATCTACCTAGAAACCCTCGAACTTCTTTCTCAGTTTTCGGTGCAGGCATTTCTTGAATGGCTTTGACTTTATCGGGGTCAACTTCAATCCCTTTCTCGCTTACAATAAATCCTAGCAGCTTACCAGATCTCACCCCGAACGTGCACTTGTTGGGGTTCAACTTCAGTTGGTACTTCCTCAGACGCTCGAATAGTTTCAGCAGATTCACCAGGTGGTCTTCTTCTGTGAGGGACTTGGCAATCATGTCATCCACATAACACTCGATTTCTTTATGGATCATATCGTGGAATAATGTTACCATAGCCCGTTGATATGTTGCACCTGCATTCTTCAATCCGAATGGCATCACCTTATAACAGAAAGTGCCCCAGGGTGTGATGAAGGTTGTCTTCTCCATGTCTTCAGGTGACATCTTGATCTGGTTGTATCCTGAAAATCCGTCCATGAAGGAGAACACCGAGAACTGAGCCGTATTATCAACCAATACATCAATGTGAGGTAATGGGAAATAATCTTTCGGGCTGGCTCTGTTCAAGTCCCGGTAGTCAACACACATCCTTACCTTGTCGTCTTTCTTAGGCATAGGTACTATAGTAGCAACCCACGGCGGATAGCTAGTTACAACAAGGAATCCGGCGTCCCACTGCTTTTGCACCTCTTCCTTTATCTTCATTGCCATATCTGGGCGAGTACGGCGCAGCTTCTGTTTTACTGGCGGGCAGTCTTCTTTTAATGGCAGCTTGTGCATGACGATATTGGTGTCCAACCCTGGCATATCCTGGTAAGACCAAGCAAACACATCTGCATACTCCCGAAGCAAATCAATCAGTTGTTCTTTCATTGAGTTTTGTAGACAGGCCCCGATCTTAACCTCTTTCACGTCTTCAACTGTACCAAGATTAATCGTTTCGACTTCCTCCTGATGAGGAGTGATAACCTTCTCCTCTTGCCTTAACAACCTGGCTAGCTCTTCAAGAAGCTCATAATCTTCTTCAACCCCTTCATCATCTTGATTGATTGGATTGCCAAAGTCATACGAGGTCATAGCCGTGCTGTTGTCGGTGCAGCCTAAGAGGCACTCTCTGCAAGGGTTCAGTTTGTTCATTTTAGTGATTGATTTTAATCTTGTTTAAAAAGAGTGAAATGAAGTTATCATTTTGAAAACATTGCCATTTATTTTTGTACAAAAAGAAAAATGGAAAAACAGTGAACGGAAAGGAAAAAGACTCATTTGCAAAAGATGTCTGATTATCATTGATTGATCTGTTTGCACAAAATTACAGATGGCCCGATTACAAAATGAGTCTTGTCATCTTGGGCAAGATGCAAGACTTGATGCATGCTTAAAATATACAGGAAATAATAATTACTTTGCGGGAGTAACCCTTATAATTTCCTAGGAAGACCAGTTTGAGATACAGCTCCCCGGTATCCTTGGACGTATCCAGCTCTCCAGGTTGCGCTCATCTTCCGACTCATCTTCCAAGTTGTTTACTGCATCGGGGGTGAGCATCCCCCCACTGACAAAATTGGGCTTCTTAGCAGCCTCTGCTTGATCTTGTTGAGTTGGTTTGTAACCCAACCCAAATCTATCCTCTTTCTTCTCTACAGGCAACAACTTGCCCCAGCCTTGAGCATTCCCCTCTTCAACAACCTTCCTGGCTTTCTGGTAAGATGTCATGGAAGTCCCAAGTACAACAGATGCTTCATTTATGTTCAAGGCCTCAAACCCTTGACTCATGGTTTCGTGGATCTCCCCATCCATCTCAATGTATTTGTATGTAGCCAGGTGGCTGACAAAAATGTCCTCTTCTCCACAAATAGTAACGACTTGGCCCTCCCACTCGAATTTTAACTTCTGGTGAAGGGTTGAGGTCACGGCTCCAGCGGCGTGTATCCATGGTCTACCCAATAGATAGCTGTAGGCAGGCTGTATATCCATCACGAAGAAGGTCGTTTTGAAAGTCTGTGGGCCAATCGTTATAGGCAACTCAATCTCTCCCAGAACCGATCTCTTAGAACTGTCAAAGGCTCTTACTACCAAGTTGCTGGGGCGTAATGACAATCCTTCATACTCCAGCTTCACAAGGGCTTTCTTAGGTAGGACATTGAGGGATGACCCTGTGTCCACCAATACATGAGAAAGGACTGCACCCTTACACTCTAAGGTAATGTGCAAAGCCTTGTTGTGACCGTGGCCTTCCGTTGTCAAATCAGTGTTGGTAAATCCTAGTCCATGACTAGCGTTAACATTTCCAACTACAGCTTCCAACTGATTGACGGTAATCTCCTCTGGCACATAAGCTGCGTGCAAGACTTTTAATAGTGCGTTCCGATGAGCCTCGGAGCACATTAGCAATGATAAAATGGAGATCTTGGAAGGTGTCTGGTGAAGCTGGTCCACTATCTTGTAATCACTTTTCTTGATGATTCTCATAAATTCATCAACCTCTTGATCAAAAGGGGTCTTTAAAGCTTCTTTAGCAGCTTGTTCTTCTTGCACCATGCTCTTCCCTTTTGCCTTGGCTGCAGCTTCTGCCTCAGCAATGGGTCTTGGAATTTGTTGGGCAAAAAGACGTCCGCTTCGTGTGAAGCCTCCGCCTCCCCCCACATTGTCTATTTGTGGTGAAGAAGTTGATGATTCAAGAGTGATTTTCTGCCCTTCGCAGTATAGATCTGAGCCGTAATGCCAAGGGATGGCATTGCTGCTTTCATATGGAACGGGCCCAGGTACTGTGACGGTAACCGGGCTGACTGCAGCAGAGGAGGGTGTTGCAATAGTATGTGGATCATAGTAGATAGTAACTGGTGATATGGCATGAGATGCCACTGCTTGCTGTTGAAAATTGCTGTTCGGAGGAATACTTGACGGATCATAATAAATAGTGACTGCTGAGATATTTGCTGGTGTTGTAGGAGAAGATTCTGAATAGAGGGGTGCTGATGTTGTAGAAGTAATGTTTGTTGGAATCTGACTTGTTGAAGTGATAAATGAAGCATTTGTTGATGAAATTGAAGAATTGTTTGGAATTATTGTTGTTGCAGTTGTAGGAGACTCTGGAACTGTTGTCGGAGAGATTGCTGGATTTGAAGGTATTGATGTTGTGATTTGAAGTAGACCATTCTGGATAAGACTGTCTATACCGCTTCTCAAGTTATCACATCCATTTACCGAAATGTTGCAATAACCGCACCCGAGCTCACACCCAGGGAATATCTGGCATTCAAGGAGTTGAGCTTTAATCTCTACCAGGGGTGTCCGGATCTGCCCAACACTGGTTATTAAGAAAGACGGCTTATCTTCCTCAATAGAATTGATTCTGGGCCCTCCATGGTTGGGCATAGGGTTCTTGTTAACATTTGGCGGTGGTGCAAAGTTTAGAGCTTTAGAATCTACCAAGTCCTGTACTTTCATTTGTAGAGCCCTATACTTCTCTGTACTGTGGCCAGGTGCGTTGGAGTGAAAAGCACATCTGGCATTGGCGTCGTAATTTCTTGGCAAACTGGAAGGATCTGGTGGTGCCAACGTCCTTAACTCAACCAGGTTAAGCTTCAGGAGCTGTGGCAGTAAAGCAGCATAAGGCATAGGGATTGGATCAATCACCCTATTGGCCTGAGACGGTCTCTATTGAAATGGTCTTTGATGACTGTTATTGTTGTTGTTGTTGTAGTTTCTCTGAGGAGGATATTGAGTTTGTTGCTGGTAGTGAGGTTGTTGCTGTGGTTGATATGCTGGTTGCTGAGGAAGTGGAGAGGGAATAGTGACAGCTGCCACTGACCTATGAACATATTGTGGCCTGCCCCTGCTGGCCTGAATAGCATTAGTCTCACCGGTTCTCCTTGGACCTACAAAAGGTTTTCTGGGGTTGCTGGACGAGAACGCACCATTGTCAGAAATCTTGCCCATCTTTAATAGGCTCTCAATTCTTTCCCCAGCTATGACTACATCAGCGAAGCTAGTCGAAGAAAAGGCAGCTAGCCTGTCAATGTATGTCCCTTGGAGGGTGTTCATAAACATGTCAGCCATTTCCCTTTCCGACATGGGTGGCTGGACAGCAGCAGCAAGCTGTCACCACCTCTGGGCGTACTCTCGGAAGCTCTCCCTGGATGATTGAGACATTCCCATCAGGAGGGTCCTGTTAGGAGCCATATCCAAGTTATACTGGTATTGTCTGATAAAGGCCTCAGCCAGGTCCTTCCAGCATCTAATGGTTGCTCTAGTCAAGTGAGAGTACCATTCCCTTGAAGCTCCTGTTAAGCTATCTTCAAAATAAAACATCCATAGCTTTTCATCCATGGTATATGCCTTCAGCCTCCCCAGAAAAGATTGTAAGTGGGCTCGGGGACAGGAAGTTCCGTTGTACTTCTCGAAGCACGGAGGTTTAAATTTGTGGGGAATCCTTACCCCGTCCACTAGACCCATGTCCATAACATCAAAGCCCAAGGAATTCTGGGACTCCAGGGATCTTAATTTCTCAGCAATTTCATCTAGCCTTCTGTCATAGGCTTCATCCCCAGCTCCCATCACAGTAAATTGATCTTCCTGGGGGTCTTCCTGTAATACTCTGCCTGCAGTGGCATTCCCTTGCACATTAACAGGGATGTTGATCTCTGGATGAAGGTGAGGCCCATACACTAGAGGATTAACATGAGGCTGAACCCTCTCATTGTTGCTTGTTCCCCCAGTCCCTAGATGGGGTTCCTCCTGGGTCTGCCTTTCTACTAATGCCCTTAATCTCTCTTGGCTCTGTGCCAATCCATTCATCACCTCCATAAACTGGGTCATCTGATTTCTCATCTCCAGTCTCTCATTGGCCATTTGAGTCCTGACCTCTGTAAGGTCTTGCTGTACTTGGTCCATTTGTATACCCGGAAGGTTGTTGCAGGTAGGATATCTGTGTGGACGGTTGAGTGGGAACACCCGTCGTCGAGCAATAGTTCCCGAACCACAACAGAGTTAGTAACAAAGATAAAACAAAACCTACAAAACAAAACAAAAGGTTAGTATGCAATGCAGTATGCTTATTTGTTTCCAAGGTATCCGGCTTGGCATTTGGTTTTGACCTTTCCAGACCCCGAGGAAGATGCTGTTTGATGCTGCTTAGGAGAGAGAGATCCAAATGAAACAAACTAATGAATATATTACAAAAAAGTGAATGATACATAGTTTGTTTTTTACAATACATGCCCTCTGAGGGGTCAAAATACAACATAAGAAAAAGAAAAGTACATGAAAATGAAAGCAACAACAAGCAAAAGTCAGACATTAAGGCCAAACTCATCCTCCTGAACTTCCTTCAGAAGTGCTTCAGTCACAGGGTCAGCCGGATGCTCTGTGAGATTCCTAATGAGAAGATTCCTGGTGGCAATAGCTGCAGTTAGCTTCTTGTGTCTGCCCTGGTCCTTTGACCTCTTCACACCAGCCCTGAGCTTCAATTCTGAGATCTACCTCTGGGCTGTTAATAGGGCTTCCTGTTGCTCTTTTGTACTAGCCTCCAACTGCTCAATCTTGTCCTGGGTTCTCTTATCCTCCTGAGTGCGAGCTTCAGTGATCCTGACCCACCTAGCTTGGCTCTCCTTCAGATAAAGATCAGTCCTAGCTTTCTGGAACTGGGCCTCTTTGCAGGCATTCTTCAAAATCTGTTCCCCAGCCCTTGACTTCTTGATATAGTCCTCTGACCTTTCAATCCTGGCTAGATGCTCCACCTTAAGCTTTTCTAACCTTTCAATGTCCAGACGACCATCACTCCTCTCCCAGAGGGTTCTTTTCAAGGCTTCAGACAAATTCTCATTCCTCTCTTTGAGCTTTTCAAACTCCTCCAGGCTGACAGTGGCTGGAGGTGGTGCTGTGGATGGTCCAGGTACATCTTCAATGGTGAAGGGCATCCCAGAAATTTGAGCCCTGGCATGAGACCACTCATAATACTGAGCTGAGGCCACATTGTTGCATCTCCCAAGAATGGTTACTCCTTTAGTCTGGACATTGTCCCAAGCCCAGGATGCTTGCCTGACAATAACCAGATTAGGCTTGATCTCACAATAAAGGGTCTCAGCTAGATCTTGTACTCTAGGAGGGTGGACCAATGCATAGCCCAGTTGTCTTTTGAATAGCAGAGGGTTGTAGTTGATGCAACCCTTCACTCCTATCAGGGGTACATTGGGGAACTGCCCACAACTAATAATGATGTCCCTGCCCTTGGTGCTCTGGGTGCACCATCTGATATCATCTGAGGTTAAAGCAACAAGTCTCCTAGCCCAATTCCTCTGTTGGTGAGGATTCAAGAATGCATCAGTCTTGGGCAGGTGTTTGAGCAGCCAGGTATGGAATAGGGGAGCACAGCATCTCACCAATCTTCCTCTTTGCTTTTCATTCCTTTGGTGAACAGAGTAGTATAAATCTCCCAGTAAGGTGGGCACTGGGTTCCTCAAAATGAAAAGATGGATTGCATTCTTGCTAATAAACTTAGGCTCATCTACAAATAATATAACCCCGTATATGCTAAGGGCTAATAATGCACAGACTGCCTTCCATTCTCCCAAGGAGGCCTTCAGGATAGCTTGGGAAGTCAGGAAATCCAAGTGTAGACCAGAGATTCCAGCCTTTGCTGTCATGTTTTGCTCAATCAGAACTGGTTCCAGATACAATGCCTTTGCCACCTTTTCATTAATAGGGAAAGCCATCTCAGGGTTGAAGGGGACTCCACCCCTGATAGGTACACCAATCAGTGATGAATACTCTTCCAACAAGGGTCCCAACTGAAAATCCTGGAAGGTGAAGCACCTCAGAGGGGGATCATAGAACTGCAGGAAAGTATGAATCAAGCTTCTCTGGGAAGGGTCCAAATCCATAACCACATCAAGGATGCCTCCATAATGTTCTCTGAATAGTGGTATATGGTCTGGAGTAATCAGGGCCTGGACCTTCCTGATGCCAGCCAGCTCAGGCTCAAAGAAATGGTAGGAGATGTTGCTCTTCTTGGGTGCCATGTCTGCTGCTGAAGAGCTGAGATAGATGCTGATGATGATGATTAACACTGGAGATGGGCCACTGACAGGCTGATACTGGTGATGCAGGTGACTACAGCAGGTAGCTGATGAAAGTAACTGAAACAGATAGCTGGTGAACAAAAGGCCTATGCAGATGAAGGGGTCAAAACCAAGCCAAATGTAATATGGATACCCTGAAAAACAAATAAACACATGTTAAATGATGAAATGATGATGTATGCAAATGATATGCAAGGGTTTGTGATCAAGCTGGATCTGATTACTGCCTTGATATAAGTCCATGTATGTTCAAGAAATCCAGATGGAGGTTCATAAGTCCAGTAACCAAGGTGGGGGACTCAAAATAAAGAGTCACATGTCCAGGGTTAAATCACAAGAACTGTCCAAAGTGGAGTACTCTTAATCAAACAAAGTAACAGGGTATGCTGAGGTCAAAGGTACCTGCATACCTGTAAACAGCCCAACCCCCTCACAGGTGATGTTCTAAAACAAAGATCCTCAGACTTAGATCAGTTATGAGAAGTGTAAACACTTCTAACCCGGAGGTACAGTGTTTACAATAACCATAAAAGATCCTCCTCTAATTCACCTCAGTTTCTGAAGGTCGTAATAAAGGTCATCCAGACTTAGCAGGCTTCCCAGATAGCCCTAGCACTACAGGAAATCTGTAGCACAGAGTTCTCAAGAAGAAACCCATATCTGAACCGTGTTTCATATTCCCGCACCAGACCAAAATGGAATGGGAAAGAACATGAACCACTCTAGCCTAGGTGTCACTCAGGTCCCAGGTATAGGACCTTAAACTCTCAATAGAATACCCACCCACCAAAGCAACAAAACCAGATCCAGCCAGAACAATATGACAGTATGATGTATATAAAGCTGTAAAGAAAGCAGTAAACAAACTGTACATAAAGCAATAAATAAAACAAATATACAAACACAAATAGCACATAACACCCCAGTAAACACAAATCAAACAAGCGCTAGGAGGAACCCACAAAAAGAACAAGAACCCTGGTTATAGTATAAGGGTCCCCAGCAGAATCGCCAAGTTGTCGCTCCCGATAAATGAGACTAACCCAAATAAAGGTACAGACGCGAACGGTCGGCGAGAGGAGGATGTGAGAACACACAGGAGTGAACTCACAGGAAAAGAAAAGAGTCGCCAGCTAGGCATTTTTATCCCGAGGGAAAGGTAATGCTGCATAAACCTCAGAAAAGACATGGATAAGACGGTTGCGAACCAGAGAGACTGAGAAAGGGGGTTGGTTACAACCTGGGAAGGTATTAGCACCCAGATTGTCCGTCGTACTCGATGGGATCCACGCTTAAAAGATTTGTGTTTTAAAGGGGTAGTGTCAGTGCAATCAGTGTATCAAAGCTAGAAAGAATGCAAGTGTCGGTGTAAAAGAATGTGGAGTGTATAAATGTACAGTGTCAGTGTAAGAGATGAATGCAGCTCAAGATCATGAGACTAAAAGAATAATGCTGGAAAGAGGGGGAATATACAGAGACTTTTGTTCGATAACCGTTAAGTTATGCCTACGTATCCTCTCGTGCAATGAGGAAGTCAGAACACCGTAGTTCGACCCAAAGAGACTGAAAGGTGAATTGACTTGTGAACTGCTTACTTGCCTATGCTCAAGTGTATGACCTGTCTGGCTCAGGTGCAAACTGTCTTGCATTAGACGGAAGAAGCAAGTTCTCGTTTGTGAGTGAATGAGGTGAGAAAAGAATCCCGAAGAATGACGATTATTGTTTGTTTTTGAGTTTTCAATCTTTTATTGCTTTTGGATGTTTGTCGTAAATTAATGAGCTTAAGCCTAAACCAATGGGTTAGTAAACTCATCACATCCTCCCTCTGATTAGGGGTAATGAGAATGCCTTAAGTGTGAAGTCAGCTTCTCACACTTAATTACCATGGTGTAGGATTAAGATCATTAACCTACTTGTGATTATTTAGATGTTTTTGTGGTTTTTGTTTAGTGTTGAGTAATGAGGTTAAGCCATAATCAAGGTTTAAATAGACTCATTACACCATCCTAATAGAAGGATAATAGATGAGAATGTTTAAGCTGAGGAAAGCTCCTCAACTTAATCCATGATTAGGGATTAAACTCATAACAAAACAAAGCCTTTATTAAATGGATTTTAATTAATGATAAGATGATGAAGTGATTTTTATGGTTTGTAAGACAACTTGAGGGGTACTTGTCCATTAACACTAGGGTTAGTCCTTCTTAACCAATTAAGGAAGAATTAGAACCCTAATGCAAGGCCCAAGTTACAAGTTTGATGTCTTGGTGGTTATTAGGTGAATTGATTAAAGGATTTAAACACATTAAGGGTTTAACACTTAGAATTAAAGTTATACACTCCATCCTAATAGAAGGATGCAGGCATAAGCTTAATCACAAAGCCTTAAAGCCTTTAGGGTTTAGTCCTTGATTATGAGATGAGAAGAGAAGACTCAATGAGACACAAAGGTAAAACTAAGTGGGGGGACTAATCAAAACCCTAATCATTGTCATACTTGGTTGTTCCTAAGGTTTGTGAGGTTTACAAGAGAGTCTTCAGAGGAACCACCAGGAAGGAAGCAGATGAAAGGAGCCAAGAGAAGCAAAGTAACTTGCTTCACTTAAGAAGACAAGTCACTTGAAGGAAGAAAGTAAGATGAAGAAGAATGAGCAAGCTCAATCTCAAACACAAGTCAAAATGCAGCAATGATGCATAAGGGAGATGAAAAGAATATGTGAGAAGTGAAGGCAAATTCACTTCTCAAGGTTACTTACCACCTGAAAAGTTAGTGAAAGGAATGCAATGCAATGCAAAATGAGATGAAATGGGATGATGCAAACCAAAACCAGAAGCATAAGTATGATGCTAATGATGCTATGAGATGATGCAAAAATGAATCAAGGCACGAGGATGATCATGTGAACATATGGATGCAAGAGAAGCATGCTTAGAACCATGATCATACATAAAAAGTTATGAAATGCAAATGACATACATCATGGCAAATGCAAGAAGCAATGATCAAACATGATTCTAATATGTCTTAAGATGTCTAATGAATCAGATGGATGCATAAAATGTCATGGCAAGTCATGGTATGCAAGCAAATGGAAGATGAATGCAAAAGGAAGCCCAAATTAGGGTTTATGATCAATGCACCAAACAAAAACCAAAACCAGAAGCAAACATCAAGATAAAAATTGAAAATGCATCCAAGGGAACCCTAAACCTATACAAACTCACTGCCCAAAGGAGGGGTTCTAACTCTTAACCTAATGAGGGTTATGAATTTCTTAAGAATGCTAAGGTTTTAAGGTACCTTGTCAAGAAAAATGCCAAACAAATAGGAAATGCAAGATCAAATCATGCCAATTTAATCCTATGACCTAAATGATATGCAAGACACAATGCAAAAAGAATCAAAGTCCAACTCTTAAAGACTAGGCAGAAATGAATTTTCAAAGATTGGATCAAAATAATGCCTTGAAATGAAATTAATTCTATGAAAAATTGTCAAAAGACATCAAGATCAAAAAAGAAATTTGGTTTGAGGGTTGGACAATGTTTCTAAATGATTTTAAAGGTTTCATGAATTTTTTGGTGATTTTTAAATACCTAAAAGTATTTTTTATTAATTAATTCCCATTAATTAATTAAAAATAAACTTTTAAATGATTTTAAAATATTTTTTAATGCAAAAAATAAAAATGTTTTTGGTTTCTGAAAAATTAATAAAAGCTTGCATAAAAATTTTCAGAATTTTTAAAGATGTTTTACTATTTTTAATAAAATGAAGAAAACAAATGCAATTAAATGAAAAATAAAATGAATTAAAACTGAAAATGAGAAAGTCAGCAAGATCAATGGCTAGAATTCAAACTCACACGCGCGGGAGTGGAACTGGCGCGCATCTGGACGGCCAAAATTCAAATTCACGCAATTAAGACTAAACCCTAATTAATTAACCCTAATGACTTTCAGGCGACCGGAACACTGTTCCGGTCGTCTTCTCCGGCAAGCCAAATCTCTAACTCTCTCTACACGCAATAAAAATGAAATCTAACTGCCCAGAATTCATCCCCATTCAACACTGAATCAAAACCCCCTAACAAACATCATTTTTCATTCATCAATCAGCCAAATCGAAGCAAAACATTCCTAGGGCAAAATGTTTCAGAGCATTCATACATCCTGGTTTCTCAACCATTTTCAAAAATAATCATATCCCCATGATCAGGGGAGTGCATAGAAGCATTTAAGAACTTAAAATGGAGTTTCTGGAAAAAAAGTTTGAGATGGCTACCTGAACTGAAGCTTTGGTTTCTGGTACTTTCTGGCTGGTTTCTTGCTTTCAATCAACTCCACTGGACCCCCTGAGAAGCTTTCAATGCTTGTTTGAAGTTTATAATGGATGGTTTGAGAGATGGTAGAAGTTCTGTTCAATGGAAGGTGGTGATCGTGTTTTTGTTTCAATGAGTTTCAGGCTATGGTGAGGGGTGGTTTGTGACCAGGGAAGTGTGCTGAGTTGATTTGTGAAATTGGTTTGTATGTTTGAGGCTTGTGCTGAGTGTTTCGAAGAGTTTTGCAAATGGGGTGGAAAGTGAGAATGCTGAGTTCTGGATACTTTCAGGCTTGTGTTGTATGTGCTTTGGCTTGCTTTTTGTTTGTATAAACTAATGGGATTGGTCATATGAGTTGATGTGTGCTTTTGTGATTGGTATGGCTCAAGTTGCCAAAATGTCAAAGTTGTGTAAGAGGGGCATGGGCTACTTGCTAGCCAAGGACAGATGGGGTTTCCTGCGCAGCAAGATGTGTGGAGAGCCCTTGGATTGTTTGTGAAGTCAACAAGCAAGTGGATTCATACTTGAGTGAGTTTTTGCAACTTGCCTCACTTTTGCTTCTTATGAGATTTCTTGCTCCATAGGCCATAAAAATGAGTGATCCCTTGGCCCATTCTGAAATTTAGAGGTCATATGATCATGTTGTGAGGAAATGATACACATTTGGGGCCTTTAGAACACTTGAACAAACCATTTTGCAAAATGTCCCTTTGGTAGAAAACTTCAAATTTTGTGATTTTAACCAACTTTGACAATCCATAACTTTTGATCCAAGATGAATTAGGTCATGTTATTGTACTTTTTGAAAAGGGAATGATCCATTCTACAACTTTCATGACCAAAGTTTTTCCATTTGAAGCATTTTTGAATCAAAAAGTAAAGGTTGAAAAAGTTTCCTAAAATGGCAATTTCATTAAAAGTCAAACTTTCCCAAAAAGTCAACTTTGCAAATGACTTGAAATTCTTCAATCTTGTGAACTTCCAACATCTTCTATGATCAAATAAAGATCATACATAATCAAAATGATGAAGAACACCCTTTGGTTGGGTCCTTGGGGGCCTCAGATGCCCTGATTTTACACTGACTTGCCTAGAAAGTCAACCCTTGATCAGATGACTTCCCCATTGAATTTCTTCATAAAAATTGATATGCATGCTCCCTATACCATATAGAGACCAATAGAAACAAGAATGACCAAAAAAATTGGAGTTATGGCCTTTGAAACCAAAACCCTAATTCTAGGTCATCTGTGCAGTCAAACCTGGCTCTGCTTCCATACCATTCTCAGTTCTTGTGATTTTTTGACATTATTGACTTTGTGGGGATGTAATATGATGCTTGAACACACATGTACCCCTTTGAAGTGATTGATGACCTTTGGAGTGGCTCAAGTAGCTCTTGGATTGCTCAGATCACAAACCCTAGATGCAGATGACTTTGAATCAATGCAGTGAATCAAAAATGTGATATGAGATGCTATGATTGAGTTTATGCATATGAGAAGATCACAAGCCATGGTGTGAATGGGTGAGGGATAATTTGGGGTGTTTACAGTCATGTATGGAATTCTACGTAGAATAACGGAAGATCCCAGAGGAATGTCAGTCGAAGACTGCTGCCAAGATGTCAATGGAGACTTATCCCCAAATGAAGAGTGTGACTCAACAAAGAAGATAGGTGAAACTGAGCAAGCACTTATTGAGAAGATGAACAAATAAAAAATTGGTCATGAAAAAATGGCACAATATCAACATGGTGGAAACATCCCAGAAAAATCAAATACAGGCTGTCGAAGAACTCCGTTGAGAGGAGTACCAGAGGTTGGCGTATCCAAAAGAGGATGAAAGCTTGATTGAATTCATCCAAAAGTGCCAAAGAAAAAAAATCTGAAGTGATGATGTGCCCATGTTGTAGCGCTATCTTCAACAGGAAGGCAACAAACAATCTGGAGGTGATAGAGAAGTCCAAGAGAAAAGGAAATTAGGGAGCATTCCTAGCTACCAAAATAGAGAGATACGATCCAAGAAGGAGTAAACGCCACCAACAGAGGGTTGAAGGTAGAAAACATAATTCGTACAAACCAACAAACAAAGCTAGAGACGACAGATGGGTGCAACCAATTAGGGACGCCCAGGGACGAAAAGACTGGAGAAGCTTTGACGTTCAAAGAGGCCCTTCAGTAGCAGAAAGGAATGAAATCGAAAAACTCAAACCAAGAACTTATCCTTCTGAAAACTATAAGGGTAAAAATCCCATGACAAGGTCCCAATGGAGAAGGTTCCAAAGGAAGAAGAGAGCAGAGAAAGAGGCTGCGGAAAGAAGCATGGTCGAAAAGGATGTCGTCAAGAAAGACGAAGTTGCATCCAACAACAACATCCAAGCGATGGACATAAAAGAATCATCCCACCACAATAATCCAGAAAATCAGGTCGAACAAATGAAGCCTAAAGAAAAATCCCAAAAGGACGAGGAAATCTCTGATGATTTCCAATCCGACTCAGAGGCGTCCTTCGACGTCGTCTGCAACATGGTCTCAGTCCTGCCCAGAGACTATGACAGAGTAATGGAGGCCGAAGACAAAGACGATAGTATGGAAGAAGAAAAAATGGAACATAGACATGTTTGCTATTATATAATGAATAATGGTTGTGTGGAAGAACAAAATGCATTCTTTGAAAGGCCAGATGACTCAATGAAAGGGCACTTGAAACCCTTGTTCATAAAAGGGAAAGTTGAAAATGTGGGAGTAAATAAGATACTGATAGATGGGGGAGAAAAAGTTAACCTAATGCCTCATTTTATGTTAAATAAAATTGGTAAGGATGATTCCGACGCCAAACCTCATAATATGGTATTATCAAATTATGAAGGAAATATAGGAACCACCATGGGTGTAATCCAGGTGGATTTAATTGTCGGAACAATAACAAGACCGACGATGTTCATGCTGATCGCTTCAAAAGCAAACTATAATTTGCTTCTTGGAAGAGAATGGATACACGGTGTAGGGGTTGTACCCTCATCAATGCACCAACGAATAACTATTTCGTAAGCAGGTGGCATAGTCGAGAACATCGAAGCGGACCAGAGTTACTTTATGTATAAAGTGAACCACGTGGACTGTCTAAGTTTCGACAAGAACCTGGCTCACATACCCCCATGTAGCCCAACAGATTTCGACCTCAAGGAAACTGATAATGCCTATTTTTCAATGTATCTCCACCCAACATATGGTTTTCAGTGGGATGAAGAAGTGGTCGTTGAGTCGAATTTTATATGGGGAACTTCCCATATAGAACCAACTAGGTGGGGAAGTGAATTCGACGATAATGACTGGAGTATCAGCGCTCTAAAGAATTAAGACTTACGTAGCCGAGAATAAACAAAAAGCGGCACTGGAAGCCGAAGTGAAATATATGGCTGTCGAAGCCAGCCAAAAACGATTCCAACAATCAATGTCCTCAGAGAGACGTTGAAGAAGACTATGAAAATAGTCAGATGGGCGAATGGCAACATCAAAAGCTTGACAACATCTATGACGACGAACCTTAAAAGATCCAGTGTCGACCAACATGAAGATGGTAACACAAGATCCATTAGAAGAAATAGACCTAGGACTGGGGGCAGAAAAAAGGCCAACTTACATAAGTGCCAAGATGGACCCATAGTTCAAAATCGAAATAGTCCATTTGCTACATGAATACAAAGATTGTTTCACATGGGACTACGATGAAATGCCTGGTTTAGATAGAAGCTTGGTCGAATTGAAGCTGCCAATATTGGAAGGGAAAAAACTAGTGAAGCAAGTGCCAAGACGCTTCGCACCAGAAATTCTGTCGAAGATAAAAGAAGAGGTCGAGAGACTTCTGAAGTGAAAATTCATCCACACGGCCAGGTATGTTGATTTGATTGGAAATATAGTTCCTGTAATTAAGAAAAATGGCAATTTAAGGGTATGCATTGATTTTCGAGACTTAAACTTAACCACCCAAAAAGATGAATACCCTATGCCAGGAACAGAGATGCTTATAGATTCAGAAGCAGGCCATGAGTACTTAAGCATGTTAGATGGATACTCTGGTTATAATCAAATTTTTATTGCCGAAGAAGATGTTCCTAAGACGGAATTTCGTTGTCCTGGGGCAATAGGAACTTACGAATAGGTAGTAATGGCCTTCGGTCTTAAAAATGCAAGAGCGACTTATCAACATGCTATGAATTCGATTTTCCATGATTATATTAAAAATTTCATGCAAATTTACATTGATGATATTGTGATTAAGTATGTTTCAGGAAAAAGTCATGTAGACCATCTTCGACAATCCTTTAAGAGGATGAGAATGTTTGGTTTAAAGATGAACCCCTTAAAGCGTGCTTTTGGTGTGTAGGCGGGTGATTTATTAGGCTTTGTGGACCACAAGAAGGGGATCGAAATAAATGAAAATAAAGCCAAGGCCATAATGGAGGCGAAAACGCCATCAATGAAGAAGGGATTGCAGTATCTGCTAGGGAAAATCAACTTCCTCAGAAGATTTATCTCCAACCTTAGTGGAAAAATGCAGGCTTTCTCACCTCTACTCTAACTGAAGAAGGAAGAATTCACATGGGGGCAAGAACAAAAAGTCGCGTTCGACAAAATCAAAGAATACTGGTCCAGTCCTTCCATTCTAATGCCCCAAAGTAGAAAGAAAAGCACGAGGTTGTACATTTCAGCATCAAACAAAACACTAGGAAGCATGCTCTGCCAAGAAGATGAAAATGGCATCGAAAGGGCCATTTACTACCTCAGCAGAGTCCTAAACGATGCCGAAACTAGATACAGTGTTATAGAAAAATTGTGTTTATGTGTATATTTTTCTTGTATAAAGTTGAAGCACTATATAAAACCTGTTGATGTATATATTTCTTCTCATTTTGACGTAATAAAATACATGTTATCTAAGTCTATTTTACATAGTAGAATTGGGAAGTGGGCTTTGGCATTGACAGAATACTCCCTGAAATACTTGCCTTTGAAAGTTGTTAAGGGACAAGTGGTTGCTGATTTCATAGAAGACCACTCAATAAGTGAAAATGGTGTGGAATATGTCGAAGTAGAACCATGGAAATTATATTTTGACGGTTCCAGTCATAAGAATGGAACTGGTGTTGGAATTTTAATAATTTCTCCTAACAAAATTCCAACAAAATTCAAGTACAGAGTCAAAGGTCTGTGTTCGAATAACGAAGCAGAGTACAAATCATTGATTGCAGGACTTGAGATCCTGTTGGAATTGGGGGCAATGAGAGTCGAAATAATGGGTGACTCTGAATTGTTTGTAAGACAATTGACCAAAGAATATAAATGTGTAAAAGAGAATTTAATTATGTACTTCGTAATAGCCAATAGACTTCTCAAAAGATTCGACAATGTGACCATCAAGCATATACCTAGGATGAAGAATCAAGAAGCAAATGACCTTGCTCAAATTACATATGGATATAAGGTGTCGAAAGAGAATCTAGAAAAAGCTATTGAAGTTAGAGGAAGAGTCATATCCACCAAGATGTTTCCATCAAATTTAGAAACAATAAAGTTAGGATATGATGACGAAGAAAATTTTGAAATTTTCAATGTAGATGATTCAAGAGTTGAAGATTGGTGAAAACCCATCAAGGATTATCTACAAGACCCAAATATGAAAGACGAAAGAAAAGTTAAGTACATAGCTTTAAGTTATGTACTCTTCGGAAATGAACCATTCAAAAAGAATTTAGAAGGAGTTTTGTTGAAGTGCTTGGGCGAAGAAGAAGCTTACATAGCTTCGTCGAATGTACATAGTGGGGCTTGTGGTGCACATCAAGCAGGCCATAAAATGAAATGGATATTATTTCGACAAGGAATGTATTGGCCACCAATGTTGAAAGACTGTGTCGATTTCTCCAAAGCATGTCGGGAATGCCAATTGCGTGCAGACATACCACACGTTCCTGCAAGTGAGTTGCATTCAATTGTAAAGCCTTGTCCATTCAGAGGTTGGGCTTTGGACTTAACTGGCGAAATTTGGCCAACTTCTTCAAAAGGACATGAGTATATTTTGGTTGGAATAGATTATTTCTCTAAGTGGATTGAAGTTATACCATTAGTGAATGTGGATCAAGAAGCAGTCATCAAATTTATTCGACGACATATAATTTATAGATTTGGAATTCCAGAAAAAATAACTACAGATCAAGGATTTGTGTTCACTGGAAAGAATATGCAATTGTTTGCAAAGGAAGTAGGATTTAAACTCCTTAATTCGACACCTTACTACGCTCAGGCGAATGGACAAGTTCAAGAAGCTAATAAAGTCGTGATTAATTTGATTAAAAAGCATGTGGGTAAAAAACCTAGGAATTGGCATAACACTTTGAATCAGGCTTTATGGGCTTGTCGAACGTCTCCTAAAGAAGTTACAAATTCTACTCCATTTAGGTTAACTTATGACCATGATGCAGTCTTACCAGTCAAAATCTACTTACAATCGATTCGAATTCAGAGGCATCATGAAATCCCATCAGACGTTTATTGGAGTATGATGATGGATGAGTTAGTAGATTTAGATGAAGAAAGGTTGTGTGCGCTAGATTTGGTGAAGAGGAAAAAAGAGAGAGTTGAAAAGTTTTATAACAAGAAAGTGAAACATAAAACTCTTTTAGTTGGTGACCTGGTGTGGAAGGTAATTCTTCCCATGGATTGAAAAGATAGATTAATGGGAAAATAGTCTCCTAAGTGGGAAGGACCTTTCCATGTTTTGAAAATCTTTTTGAATGGCGCATATGAAATTGAAGAAATAGGAAAAGACATGAGAATTTTAAATATAAATGGGAAGTATTTGAAAAATAACAAACCAACATTGTAAGAAGTTAAAATCAGCATAGAATAATTATACATAGTACAAAGTAATGGTGTACTTCGCCAAACAGATGGCATTAATATCATTACAAACTAAAATTTACATGAGGGTAATACAAAAACAAAATAAAATAGAACTATTTCTGTTACAACTGAATGTTGGCAAAAGACTTCTTCAATTCATCAAATTTCTTCTTTTGAATTTGGAGTTGACGGTCGAAAAAGCTTTTGTTGGTCGAAAGAGTTTCAATTTCTTGAGTGAGTGTTTGAGCCCTTTCAGCATGATGAACACCCACCTTTAGCTCCCCATCGATCTCATCTTGTCTAGGCTGTTGAAGGGCTTCCTTACGCCTATGTTCCTGAGAAATCTTCTTTTGGAGCGTAGCTATCTATTTCTCCCACTTTTGGATATTGCCGTCACATTCGTTAATCATGTTGGTGTAGGTTTCAGAAAGCTGTTGCAACTCTAAGACTTTATTGGTTGAAACAGCTACAACATCCCATTCAGCAAGTTGTGTTTCAATTTTTTTAGAGATTTGTTTAGAAAAGTCCTTGAGATGGTTCAGGTCAACACTCACCAAGTCGATTAAAGTAATCAGGTCCATCACAAAACTGCTCACTTCAACAGGAGACTCCAAGATGTTTACTTGTTTTAGGATCTTCTTCAAGACGAAGCAAGCAGTCGAATTTTTCTCTAAAACCGTGAACAAATCCACATCAAGGATTTTCGTCTTGATCTAAACCATTATGGAATCAAGAGAGTGCACACTGGATGTTGCTCCTAAAGTAGTCAAAGTGCTATGAGAAGAATCTTGAAAAGTGTAACGAGCACTGAGCATGGCCCTTAAATACTCCAAAGGCTTTTGCACTTTGATACTCTCAATTTCTTGCGGCGAGAGAGATTAGTCAAACTAGTGGACAATGAACCTCCTTTAGTTGTGACAGGATTTGGTAGACTACTTTCTCCTTGAATGAACTCAATGATTGATTGTTTTGTGTTGCCATCATCACCAACAGTTTCTCCATTTTTATCATTTTCATATTCGACCTCAGCATCAAAATTCAGATCATCACTTTTCTGAGCTGCATCTGATTTTGGAGGAGGAGGGGGAGAATGATCATCAGAATATTAAGGAGAATCAGGAGACTGTTCATTCTCCATTTCTGATTCCTTCGTTGAATTCTTTGGAGAAAGAGGTGTGGGCTTGCAGACTAGTGAATTGAATCATCTTGTTTTGTTGATGTATTTTTCTTTTGAGGTGTTTCGTCTAGGTTGATCTGCAAGCGGCTCAAAATTAAGAAAGAAAATGTAATAAGAAGTAAGAAGTAAACACTCGAAATAAAGAAATACCTGAGGAATCTCAGTGTGAAAACTAGAGTTTTCACTCTCTGCATCATTTACTTTCACTTTCACAGCTGGACTGTGTGGGAGAGTTTCTTTGGGCGGTTTGACTTTGGATTTTTGAGAGGAAGCCTTTGTGATTTTCTTCTTTTTCCGAGGTTGACTTAGTTCTGGTGATTCATCACCAGATTCTTCTCTAGAAACCTTTTCTTCTTGTTGTTTTCTTTTTGGAGCAGGTGGTGGTTTTCGACCTCCTTGGACATAGAGATAAAAGATGATTCAGTGTTGAAAGACAAAATAAGCCAAACAGAGGAAAGGGTTGTACCTTTGTCACAATCTTTTTAGTAGTGACTGGTGGGTCATCTTCCATCATGTCAGTTTTGCTTTCGACAACAACTTTTTTGAGCGGAATTCTTGTGGCTAAGAAAACAAAACAAAGTCAGAAATGAATACAAGAAATATACAAAGTTAGAATGTCAGAATAGAGATTTTTTCGTTAAACAACTTCAAGAATGGGAGTTTCCACGCGAACATGTTCTATTCCAACATGAAGGTGTCCCTTGAAATTGTCCAAAGTAAACTTAGTCGGAACCACACACTCAGCAGGCATTTTGCTTTGTTGTCAAAGCAGTTTTATGGAATCCTCACAAATGAACCAATCTGGAAATGGAGGGCTCAACGCCATGCCAAAGTCAACAGAAAGTAGAGGGGGAAACCTTGGTGGATAAATATTTAAAGCCAATTCATATCGTTGTTCTGCTCGAACATATGAAGGCAACTTCAACTTTTCCAATCATTCTGTCAACTTGTGTTTTAAAGTTACTACTGCTTCGCTTATGGTCTGACTAAGTTCCTCTGGCCTATAGATAGTTTCAAAATATTTTTGAAATTTCTTTATCTCTTTGATGTGTCTTTCTTTACCTTTTTCATCCAGTCCTACACAAGAGCAAAGGCGTTTATTAGATGAGTAGTGAAAGCTGCTACGTCATAGAATTTGGTGAGATAATATTCCTTCCACCAGACATCGAACTCATGGGCGCAAAGTAAAGAAGGTCGAAAGACCACTGGGAAAATGTCAAGAGATTTGTGAAAAAATTTCTTCGCCAACTCTTTGCTTTGTTCTTCAATGTGATAGGAGTTATAGAAGATGATAAAGCCTTTTTTGGGAAAGATATATTTGGGTTTTGGTTGAACGAGTCCAAACTGTCGAGCAATGAGGTTAGGTTGATAAACAATCAGCGTAACTTTTGTTTTTGTGACGTTGTGATGAGAAGGGAGAATCCTAGGAATCAGAAATGATTCCCAAACGTCGAGGAATCCGTTTTCATCCTGCAGCATCTCAAAGGGAGGTTGTTTGGTAAACCACTCAGGTCCAACTGTCCTGTTGGCAAAAGGTTCCATGGAGGGGGTGAAGTTATATCATTTTGAGAACATAATGATATAACTGGTGAAAGATTGGCGAAGACTAAGCCCTTTCTCAGATGGAGTCAGTTGTACCAGGCGAGGACATTCGACAGCCATATCCTTCACTTCATCTTCGTTTATGTTATTCTTGACAGGGAAGAGGCTTCAAAAGTGACATTGAGACACAATTGCAAAAGCCAAATTGGCCTTAACACGCTAAGGTTGCCTTTCTCTTTCATGGTCTTCAGGAAGCTTACACTTTCACTTAACGATTCATAAAGGCTTGCCAAAATCATTTCGCTTAGGCATAGTTTTGTTCGTTTGTGGAGGTTGTTAGCCATAGTGATAAAACGTTTGGGTACCTGGAGAGATCGAGAACAAAAGATGAACCTCGACAACCATAAGGTCAGAAAGGCTATATGCTCTTTGTCAGAGACTTCTGCAGTTGTTTTGAGATGGTAGTGGTCTGTAAACGCAGAGTAGGAGGCTTTGTTGGTGTCAAATTCTATGGTTTCTTTTTCAAAATAGTAGGGTCGAAATTTGCTCCTAAAGGACTTAGTCCAGCAATAGCAATTATGTCGAAGAGGGTAGGGGTGACCATTCCACAGGGAAGGTGGAAAGTATTGTATGTGCTATCCCAAAAATAGAAGGAAGCCAACAACATGTTGGGGGAAATGTTAAGTCCTACTTTTGACAACTGAATCAGGTCAAAAATTCCTAGTTCTTTCCAAAATGGTGCCTTGACTTTTTCAACCTTATTAACCAGGCTACATAGTCTAAAAGATCTTTAGACCTGGGTGTAACACCCCAAATTTGCCCTCTTCTTTTTAGCATCATCATCATATCATAATCATCATAAGCATGTCATATCCTTAGCATTTTTCATAGAAAAATGAAGCATGGCACTCACATGTTCTAGCATAAGGCATATGATCGATCATCTGAGAACTCGGGATCTTACAAGTCAAAGTTAAGAGCATGGTGACCTGACAGGAAGCTCACAGGACCTTTTGTACAAGCTTGGTATCATGGTCAAAGCCTTAAAAGGATTAAGAATCAAGATCAGATTGGAATGGTTGGCACATATGTATTCTTGGAGCTTCCCACCCAAAGGAGGGAAAATTCAAAAAATTTCTGCGTTAACCGGTTAACGCTTTGGTTAACCGGTTAACGACTGTGAATTTTGAATTCCAGCAGCAGGTTCAGCATGTGTTTTGGCTCCTTTTTTTCATTATTTCTGATTTTATTCATTTTTGAATTAATTGGGAATTATGGAGAAGGATCTAGAGGGTTTACCAAGCCTAATTCCAAGGCTAGATCCTAATCACCTTTCTAAGCTAATTCCAAACCATTTTTTGGACTCCAAACCAATATTTTGGGCCCCAAACCTAGAGGATATTTATCCCATTTCCCTCCAAACCAAAAATAAAAAACCCTCTCATAATTCACACTTCTCATTTCTGAATTTTCACTACTCTCTCACCATTCTCTCATTTTTTCTCTCCCAATTTCCAAATCACTCAAAGTTCCTCTTTGAAGATCACAAAACTTTGCTTTAAAGCTTGTTGATCTTGGAACTAGACCTTCATCCATAGCTTCTTTACATCAATTTTCTGGTTTCACTACTTGGTTCAGATCTGATTTGGTGGTTAGAAGTGCTTTTGGAGCCAAGTTCTTGCATCAAGATCCTTTGCTTGCATTTATTTTGCATTGCGTGTGAAGAATAGCACCGGATCTTCGAAGTTTTCCATGAGATTCCTTATTTCCAGCTCGAACAACATTTACCAAAGCATATTTCAGCTTTATAGGTTGGTTAAGTTCAGATCTATCTCTGATTTTAGCTTATTTGCATGCTTGCGCTTAGATCCACCATGTGCTTGTGTATTTGCTTGTCTTGCTTGAATTGTTTGGTTGATTTGTGATCGGATCTATGTGTTAATGTTCATGAGCCTAATTTTGTTTGATTAATGTGAATTGATCTTACTATTTCATGCATAATTGATTGCTGGACTGTTGGTGGATTATTTGAAATAAGCTGGTTTGGACTGATTTTTCTGCATGTTTTATTGTTGTTCGCACAGTGTTAACCGGTTAACGCTCTGGTTAACCGGTTAACGCGTCTGTTTTCAGTGTTATTTGTTGCAGGTTTAAGTTGGTCAACCGGTTAATGCTCTGGTTAACCGGTTATCACTGAAGCAGAATTACATTTTTGGGTTGTTTGGAGTTTGTTTGCTTCTCTTACTTGCCTTAATCACCATGGATCATTGTATGATCATTTTGTATGCCTGTTTAGGGTGATTTGTTTGCTGGTTGATGTATGCTTTCGTTTTCTCGACACATGAATTCATGTATTTTCAAAGCTTGGCATGTTTGTTGACTTTGTTTTCTTGAAACTTCAAACATGTTAATTCCATGAATTGTGTTGATGTGTTAGCATTGATTGATGTGCTGAATGTGTGCTGGAAATTTTGCTAACATTTGTAGGTGCAATGGTAAGTGAAGTGTGGATGTTTATCCACATTTCAACCCTTCATCTCTTCTTTTTAATTTGTTTTCTATTTTGTGATTGTTGATGTACCATATGTCATCATGTGATTCAACTTTGCATCCTCCCCCTTTAGAAGCAACTTATCTCCTTTAGAGGAGTAAGTTGTTCTCTAGCTTTCTTCTCCTTTTTTTTGTCTTCTTCTTTTCTTTCCTTCTTCTTCATTAGGATAGATTTCAAGTTGTAAACACCCCAAATTTTCCCTCACTCATACCACACCATGGCTTGTGATCTTTCATGTCTGCATAAGCATACCATCTCATATTGCATTTTGTTCCACTGCATAAGTTCAGGTCCATCTGCATCTAGGGTTTGTGATCTGAGCAATCCAAGATTCATCTGAGCCACCCCAAGGGCCATGAAGCTATTCAATAGGGTCCATGTGTGGTCTATGGTCATTATATGCTCCCCAAGATTCATCAAAGTCAAGAAAAGTCAAAGCATTGCACAAAAGTTCAAGCAGAGCTAGGGTTTCACTGCACAGATGACCTGAAATTAGGGTTTTGGTTTCAGAGGCCATAACTCCAAATTTTGGGGTCATTCTTGTTTATATTTTTCTTAAGGTGATATAAGTATCATGTGTACCAAGTTTGATGAAGAAATTCATTGTGGAAATCATCTGTTCATTGGGTAACTTCTTGAGCAAGTCAGAGCAAAATCAGGGCATCTGAGGCCCCCAACAATGGAACCAAATTGATATTTTCATCAAATTGAAGTTATATGATCTTTATTTGATCATTGAAGTGGTTAGAAGTTCACAAAGTTGAATAATTTTGAGCTAATTGCAAACTTGCTATTTTTGGAAATGACTTGTAATGGAAACTTGCCATTTTGGGAAAGTTTTTCAACCTCCTCTTTTTTATCCAAAAATGCTTCAAATGAAAAATCTTTGGTCATGAAAGTTGTATATTGGATCATTCCCTTTTCAAAAAGTACAAGAACTTGATCTAATTCTTCCTAGAACTCAAGGTATGGCTTTGCAAAGTTGGCAAAAATCACATAATTTTCACTTTCATGCCAAAGAGGGAGTTTTGCAATTTCACATGCCAAGCCATTTTGTGACCTCTAATCAACCTCTAAGCATCATAACAACACAAAGAAACTTCCAAAGACCATAATTGCACAAGAAATCACAAGTTTCTATGGCTTGCATCACAAGATTTCTCAAAAGGACAAAAATGCATAAACCTTGCAAAATCTCTTGCAGCCATGCTTCCACTTGTGCCAGCTGCATAAAATGAATCCCATGGCTCTCCTTGAACCAAGCTGAGGCCAGACATGCCCTTGAACAACTCCTGCCATAGCACATACCTCAAGTACACACAAATTGACTTTTTTTGCAACTTGCCCATACCAATCACCACAGGCCACCACCCATTCTCTGGCCAATAGAGACTTGTTATGTGGACCAAAAGCAAGCCATTTCACAAAAATCTTCTCCACCTTCAAACTTTCGATTCTCACTGCTCAGCCACTCAAACCTCAAACAAACTTCATAAACCAACTCACCATCATCCATAAATCATTTCCCAACCATCAAACAAGCCTGAAACCCCACAAACACAAAACACGATTCTGGTGCAGCAAGAGTTCATCCTCTCAATCCAGCCATTCTCAACTCATTCCAAGCCTTGCAACATCATCAGGGGATCAAGTGGAGGCTTTTTGCATCAAGGAGAGGTCCAGAAAGTGCCAAACTTAAAAGCTTCATCTCAGGTATACCTCAAGAACAAAATTTCTAGAAATCCTTTTTTAGGTTATAGAAATGATCTGCATGCTTCACTGATCACACTGCACCTTTTATTTTTGAAAATGATTGAATATTGAGCCTGTATCGTGCTTCTGAAAGTTTTTCCATTTTTGTGTTTTGATTCATATCTTGATCATGATGCAATATAAATTTGTTTTGAGGGTAGATTCATGCTCAGGGAGGTTTGGGGATTTGATCTGGAACTTTAGAGCTCCTAAAACAGCCTAGGGAAGAAGTTTGATTTGAGGCCCTGCCGGAGAAGACGACCGGAACACTATTCTGGCCGTTTGAGGTGGATTAGGGCTAATCTCAGGTGATTAAGTGAGTTTGAATTTGGGCCGTTTGATGAGTGCTTGCCGCGCGTTTTGGAGGGCTAGGATCATATCATTAAACCCTAAACTTAATTAATTAATTAAATTAGGTCAGATTAAAACACAACCATTGGATTTCATTTAAGTGAGAAGATTAAGTCATGGCCTTAAGATCTGAATACCTCAAGTCACGTGGACTTTGATTCCTGACCCCTGGATCATCCAGCTTGCAATCTCAGCCTTTCATTTAGCATACTTTTATTTTTATTTGGTTTTTATTTGTATTTTATTTTACAAATTTATTTAAAATACTTAGAAAAATCCCAAAAATATTTCCTTTTGCATTTTCATTCCAAATATTTTTCTTAATCAGAAAATGATTTTTATTTTATTTTTTGCATAAAAATTGTATTTTTAAAATATTTAAATATTTATTTTAATTAATCAATTGAATTTAATTAATTAAAATACCATTTAAGTTTCTAAAAATCACCAAAAAAATCATGAATCATCCCTTTGCATTTAGAAACATTTTCAAACTCTTCACACAAATTTATTTTTAGGTTTGATGATCATTTGAGAATTTTGTTTGAATTAAGGGTCATTGAAATCTTATTTTTGAACCCTAACTTTGAAAAATCTTTTCTGCCTAACCATGAAGGGTTTAAAGATGATTCTTTTTGCATTGTGATATGCATAGCATGAAGTTTCTAGGATATTTGTGTCATGAAGTTATATATAATTTTCAATTTGATTTGCATTTTTCCCTTAGAAGCACCCTAAAACCCTAGCTAACTTAGAAAAATCATAACTTTCTTTAGGTTAAGAGTTAGACCCTCTCCTTTGGGGTGTGATATAATATGGGGTTAGGGTTTGTTTGAGCTCATTTGCAAATTTGTATCATGGCATATGCTTCTGTTTTGATCATTTTCATCTCATCCTTTCATGTAACCCTAATTTTGCATCTTTACTTGCATCTTACATTGCATTGCATGAACATATGAACTTGTCATGTCATTCCAAGCATTTGTATGCCATCTTAGACATTTTAAGACATTGCTTGAACATTGCTTGATCATTTCTTCATTCATTTGCCATGATTTTCATTCATTTCCTTTCATTAACTTTCATGAACTTTCAAACTTCAAAGCATGCCTCATATGCATTCACTCTCTTGTATGATCACATATATGCATCTTGCATGTCTTTGCATCACATTATAACATCATTTACAGTTTAAGTTAATTTGAGAAGTGGATTTTCCTTCACTTCTCATTTCTCTTAATCTTCATCATATGCATCTTTGATTCATTTTTAATTGTCTTTGAGTGGGCTTTCTCATTCATGTTCATCTCTCACTTTCTTTCTCTAAGTTACTTATCTTCCTCAGTGAAGTAAGTAACTTATTCATCAGCTTCTTCTTCCTTTCATCTGCTTCTTCCATTGGTGGCTTCTTTGAAGATTTTTCTCAAGCCTTACAAACCATAGGAACATTCAATAATGATAATAATTAGGGTTGTGATTAGTCCCCCTTAGTTTTCACCTTTGTGTCTTCTTTGTGTCTCTCTTCTCACCTCATCATTAGAGACTAAACCTTTAAGGCTTTAGGACTTTGGAATTAGGGTTATGCTTGCATCCTTCTCTTAGGATGGAGTGTATAACTTTAATCCTAAGTGTTTAACCCTTAATTTGTTTAAACCTATTAATCAATCCATCTAATAATCACTAAGACATTAACTTGTAACTTGGGCCTTACATTAGGGTTTTAATTCTTCCTTTATGGTTAAGAAGGACTAACCCTAGTGTTTAATGGACAAGTCCCCCTCAAGTTGTCTTACAAAACATAAAATTCACTTCTTAATCTCACCCTTGATTAAAATCCACTTTAATAAAGGCTTGTTTTGTCATGAGGTTAATCCCTAACCATGGATTAAGTTGAGGTATCTTCCTCAACTTAAGTGTGCTCATCTATTATCCTTCTATTAGGATGGTGTAATGGGTTCACTAATCTTTGATTATGGCTTAAACTCATTACTTAACACTAAACAAAAATCCAAAAAACATCTAAATAATCACAAATAGGTTAATGATCTTAATCCTACTTCATCATGGTAACTAAGTTGAGATGCTTATCTCATACTTAAGTATTCTCATTATCCCTAATCAGGGAGGATATAGTGAGTTTACAACCTTTGATTTAGGCTTAAGCTCATTAACTTATGACAAACTCCAAAAACAATAAAAAACTCAAAGCACAAAACACAAACAATAATCGTCTCCTCCGGGATTCTTCTCTCATCATTTTCAATCGCAAACGGGAACTCGCTTCTTTCGTCTAATGCAAGACAGTTAGCACTTGAGTCAGACGAGTCATACACTTGAGCATAGACAGGTAAGCAGTTCACAGTAAATTTATCTTTCAGTTTCTTTGAGTCGAACTACGGTGTTCTGACTTCCTCATTGCATGTGAGGATACGTAGGCATAACTTAACAGTTATCGAACAAAAGTCTCTTTGTCCCCCTCCTCTTTCAGCATTCTTTAAAAGCTTTAGTTCCTGAGCATTTCACTCTCTTTTGCACTGACACCTGTACATTTATTCTTAGCTTTTGCACACAGATATCACATACACTTACCCCCTTTAAAAAAAATCTTATAAGCGTGGATCCCGTCGAGTACGACGGACAATCTGGGTGCTAATACCTTCCCAGGTTGTAACCAACCCCCTTTCTTAGTTTTTCTGGTTCGCAACCGTCTTATCCATATCTTTTCTTAGGTTTATGCAACATTACCTTTCCTTCGGGATAAAAATTCCTAGTTGGTGACTCTATTCAGCTTCATTTCATCTTCTCCTTTCACCGACCGTTCGCGCTTGTACCGGGATGCAAATCTTCGGGAGCGACAGCTTGGCGACTCTGCTGGGGACCTTATATTGCAACCAGGGCTTCTGGTTCTTTTTGTGGTTTCCTCCTAGCGCTTGTTTGATTTGTGTTTACGGGGGTGTTATGTGCTACTTGTGCCTATTTATTGCTTTATTTATTTATTGTTTTCCGTACAACTTTATTTATTGCTTTCATTTACAGTTTTTATGCACTTCATCCTGTCATTATCATGTGCTGGATCTGTTATTTCCATGGTGGGTGGGGGATCATTAAGTGATTAAAGTCCTATACCGGGGACCTGAGTGACACATAGGCTAGAGTGGCTTCATATTCTTTCCCATTCCATTTCGGTCTGGTGCGGGAATATGAAACACGGTTCAGACATGGGTTTCTTATTGAGAACTCTGTGCTATGGATTTCCTGTAGTACTAGGGCTATCTGGGAAGCTTGCTAAGTCTGAATGACCTTTTATGACCTTCAGCATCTGAGGTGAATTAAAGGAGGATCTTTTATGGTTATTGTAAACACTGTACCTCCGGGTTAGAAGTGTTTACACTTCTCATAACTGATCCAAGTCTGAGGATCCTTATTCTAGAACATTACATGTGAGGGGGTTGGGATGTTTACAGGTTTGCAGGTACCCTTGGCCACATCATACCCTTTTACTAATGTTGTTTTAAGAATGCACCACTTTGGACAGTTCTTGTGAAACCCTGGACTTGTGACTCTTTATTTGAGTCCCCTACCTGGTTACTGGTTTTCTAAGCCTCCATCTGGACTTATGAACACACATGGACTCTATCAAGGCAGATAACAGATCCAGCACTTGATCACAAACCCTTTGCATATCATTCTGTATACATCATTTTGCATCATTTAACATTTGCCTATTTGTTTTATAGGGTATCCATCTTATTATCTTTGGTTTGGTTTTAACCCATTCTACTGCTCAGACTGCTTCAGTTATCTTCTCCAGCACCTTCTTCAGTTTGTCAGAAACTCTCCTCCAGTTGTCTTCATCAGTCTTCAGCAGTTACCTTCATCAGGGTTTATCTTAGTCTTCTTCACCAGCATCCATTATCAGCATGGACACTTCCAGGAAGAGCAACATCACATATCACTTCTTTGAGTCTACCCTAACAGGCATCAGACAGATCCAGTCTCTTATCACTCGAGATCATGTCCCATTATTCAAGAAACATTATGGAGGCATATTGGACATGATCATGGACCTGGATGCATCCCAGAGGAGCATGAATCACACCTGCCTGCAGTTTTATGATCCTCCTCTCAGATGCTTCACATTCCCTGATTTTTAGTTGGGACCTCTGCAAGAAGAATTTTCCATGTTGTTAGGAGTTCCTATCAGGAGAGGGATTCCTTTCAACCCTGAGATGGTTTTTCCCAAGAATGAAGACATAGCCAGGGCATTGCATTTGGAGCCTGCCCTCATTGATCAGAACATGACCACCAAGGCTGGGGTTCCAGGCTTTCACCTAGATTTCTTGATCTCCCAGGCCACCCTGCATGCTGCAGTAGAGAAGTGGGATGCTGTTTGTGCACTCTTGGCACTCAACATATATGGAGTTATCTTGTTTGCAGATGAGCCAAAGTTTGTAAGCAAGAATTCCATTCACCTGTTCTTATTGAGGAACCTAGTTCCTACCTTGCTTGGAGACTTCTATTATTCAGTACACCAGAGGAATGGGAAGCAAAGTGGAAGACTGGTCAGATTCTGTGCTCCCCTTTATTACTCTTGGTTGTTAAGACATTTGCAAAAGTCAGACACTTTCCTGAAGCCTCATCAGCCAAAGAACTGGGCTAAGAGATTGATTGCCTTGACATCAGAAGACATCAGATGGTGCACTCAGAGTACCAAGGGCAAAGACATCATTACTAGCTGTGGTCAATATCCTAATGTGCCTTTGATTGGAGTAAAAGGTTGCATCAACTACAACCCCTTGCTTTTTAAGAGACAATTAGGGTATGCTTTGGTTCATCCTCCAAGGGGGAAAGATTTGACTGAGACCCTCTATTGTGAAATCCAGCACAACTCTGTTGTTGTCAGACAAGCTGCCTGGGCTTGGGACAACATTCAGACTAAGGGTACATCCATCCTTGGCAAATGCAACAACATAGCTTCAGCCTAGTATCTTGATTGGTCTCGTACCAGGGCACAGATCACCCGGATGCCATTCACCTTAGAAGATGTACCTGGACCTTCAACAGTACAACCTGCAGCTACTGTCAGTCTGGAAGAGTTTGAGAAGTTGAAGGAAAGGAATACTCAGCTCTCTGAAGCCTTGAAGAAGACTCTCTGGGAGAAAAATGATAGTCGTCTGGATAATGAGAGATTAAAGAGGCTCTGGATTGAGCACTTGACCAAGATTGAGAAGACGGATGACTACATCAGAAAAGCTAGGGCAGGGGAGTTAGTACTGAGGAATGCTTGCAAGGAAGCAAAGAATCAAAAGGCTAGGGCAGAGCATTATTTAGAGGAGAGCCATGATAGGTGGATCAGGATCACTGAAGCTCGTGCACAAGAGGCTCAAAGAACTCAAGCTAAGATAGAATAACTGGAGGCTAGTGAAAAGAAGCATCAGGAGGCATTATTAGCAGCACAGAGGGAGATATCTGAATTGAAACTCCGGGCGGGGTTAAAGAGGTCAAAGGATCAGGATATGTACAAGAAGTTGACCAGTGCCATTACCACTAGGAACCTCCTCATCAGGACTATCACAGAGCACCCGGTTGGTCCAGTGACTGAGGCCCTCCTGAAGGAAGTCAGAGAAGATGACTTTGGGCTGGATGTTTGACTCTTTTTGTTTGTACTTCATTTTGATTGTATTTTCTTTTTGTTGATGTATTTTGACCCACCATAGGAATGTATTGTAATCAAACTATGTATCTTCACTCTTTGTAATATATATGGTTTGTATTATTTTTGGTGGGCTTTATCTCTCTCTACAACATCATCAGCATTTCCTCGAGGTCTGGAAAGGTCAAAACCAAAGAACCAAACCGGATACCCTTGGAAGACAAATAGGCATCTTGCATTGCATACTAACATTTTCTTTGTTTTGTAGGTTTTTGTTTGTTATTGTTTCTCACCTTGTTGTGGTTTCAGGAAATATTGCTCGCAGAAGAGTGTTCCCTGTCAACAGAATACACCAGTACCCGACAAGAAACAACCTTCCGGGACTACAGATGGATCAAGTTCAGCAAGACTTGAATGAAGTAAGGGCCCAGATGGCCAATGAAAGGGTTGAGATGAGAAATCAGATGACTCAATTCATGACAGTGATGACTGGTTTAGCTCAGAGCCAAGAAAGACTGAGGGAATTGGTTGAGCGACAAACTCCTGAGGAGCACCATCCAGGTACATGAGGTACTAGTAACAACGATCACGTGCAACCTCGCACTAATCCACCAGAGTTTGGACCTCATCTGAATCTAGATATCAATGCCATAAGAAATACCCAGGGTAAAACTACTGGAGGAAGGGTCTTGCAGGAAGATCCTCAAGAATAACAATTTACAGTGGTTGGGGCTGGAGACGAAGTTTACGACCGCCGGTTAGACGAAATTGCAGAGAAACTGAGGTCTCTTGAATCCCAAAACTCCCTAGGCTTTGATGTCATGGACATGGGATTAGTGGAATGGGTGAGAATTCCTCACAAGTTCAAACCCCCGTGTTTTGAAAGATATAATGGCACATCCTGCCCACGTACCCACCTTCAGTCTTTCTTGGGAAGGTTAAAAGCATACACCATGGACGAGAAGCTGTGGATGTTTTACTTCGAGGATAACTTGACAGGGGCATCCCGAGAATGGTATTCCCACTTGACCAGAGCCATAGTAAGAAACTGGAAAGACTTGGCTGAAGCTTTTATCCGTCAATATCAATATAATCTGGACATGGCTCCAAACAAAACCCTTCTAATGGGAATGTCTCAATCTTCCCATGAAAGCTTTAGAGAGTATGCCTAAAGGTGGAGGCAACTTGCTGCTGCCGTTCAACCCCCTATGTCTGAAAGGGAAATGGCAGACATGTTTATGAACACCCTCCAAGGGACTTATATTGACAGATTGGCTGCATTTTCTTCCACCAGCTTTGCAGATATGGTGATAGCTGGGGAGAGAATTGAGAGCTTGCTGAAGATGGGAAAGATCTCCGACAATGGTGCTAGTTCAAGCAGTGCAAGGAAGCCATTTTCTAGGCCCCGTAGATCTGGTGAAACAAACTCTGTACACACGGGAAGAGGAAGACCCCAATATCTACCCAGATGAGTTGCTACTGTCACTATTCCTGCTCCACCTCCTCAGTATACTCAACAACCACAACACTTTCCGCAACAACCACAATTTCCTCAACAGAGATCCTACAACAACAATAAAAATCAACAACAACGCCCTTTTCAACAGCGGCCATCCCAGATCAACAGGGTGATTGACCCCATTCCAATGCCATATGCTACACTGCTGCCACAAATCCTAAAGCTCAATCTTGTTGAGTTGAGGACATTGGCTCCACCTGATCCTCAGAACCTTCCAAGAAACTATGATGTCAATGCTAGGTGTGCTTTTCATTCCAATGCACCTGGTCACACCACGGAAAAATGCAGAGCTCGACATATGAAGGTCCAGGATCTGGTAGATTCAAAGGCCCTGAACTTTGCACCACCTCCTAATGTCATGAAAAATCCTATGCCAAGCCACAATGGGCCAAGGATTAATGCTATAGAGAAAGGCTCACCCATGAGTCTAGTAGAAGATATTGCAAGTATTTAGACACCTCTGGCAGAGGTTAAAGCCCATCTTTTGAAATGCCAAGTGTTTCCAGGTTGTGAGGCATGTTGTGAACCATGCAAACTATCCGAGAATGGGTGTGCAAGTTTGAGGAATGGAATTAATGGCTTGATTAGAGAAGGCATTCTGCAAATCACCACAACAGCTTCTACAACACCAGCAACTCCTTTTACAACAAGTAATTCTTCTACAACTACAACAACCATTGTTCCTACTGATTCATCTACAACTTCAGCAACCATTTCTTCTGTCACTTCAACAAACAATAGTTCCATTTCATCTCCTTCTACAACTCCAACAACCACCAACAACGACGTTTCCACAGTTACCATCTATTACGACCCGACAACAGTCCCGAATTCCAGCAACTTTCAACAATCTCAGCAACAGTTTCAGCAACAATCAAGCTTCAATTCACCAACACCAACATCCACCAGAAGTCCGGTGACTATCTTCTATGATCCACAGACAATTATGGTTCCAATTTCTGCTGCAGTGAGCCCAGTCACTATCACAGTGCATGGGCCAATTCCATATGATAAAGACAATGATGTACCATGGCATTACAATGCTAACCTTTACTGCAACAGAGAAAAATTCCTTCTGGATTCTTCTGTTCCTACTCCCCAAGTGGATAATGTCGGGGGGGGGGGGGAGGCTTCACCCGAAGCGGACGTCTCTTTGCGTCACAAGTTCCCATAACTAATACTGAGGCAGAGGCTGCTGCCAAAGCCAAAGGGAAAAGTGTGATACCTGAAGAATCTGCACCGAAAGAGACTCATAAATAATCCTTTGATCAGGATGTGGATGAATTTATGAGGATAATTAAAAGAAGTGACTATAAAGTCGTGGACCAGCTCCACCAGACTCCTTCTAAGATCTCTATATTATCTTTGCTGTTCTGTTCCGAAGCCCATCGGGATGCACTACTCAAAGTTCTGCATGCTGCCTACTTGCCAGAAGAGATCACAGTAAATCAGCTTGAAACAGTGGTGTATAATTTCACTGATGCTGATTTGACAACAGAAGGACGTCACCACAACAAAACTTTGCACATAACCCTGGAGTGCAAAGGAGTTGTACTATCTCATGTTCTTGTAAACACTGGGTCCTCACTCAATGTCTTACCAAAGAAAGCTCTTGTCAAGCTCGAATATGATGGAATAGCTCTCCGACCAAGCAACCTTGTGGTCAGGGCTTTTGATCGCTCCAAAAGATCTGTTCTTGGAGAGGTGGAGCTACCAGTGATAATCATTTTGCAGGTCTTTAAGACTACTTTCTATGTGATGGACATTCAGCCGGCCTACAGCTTTTCGTTGGGTCGACCATGGATTCACGCCACAGGTGCAGTAACATCGACCCTTCACCAGAAATTGAAATATGAGTGGAAAGGACAGATTATCACCATCTGTGGTGAAGAGGACATCTTTGTTAGCCATCTGGCTACATACAAGTATATTGAGATGGATGGTGAAATCCATGAAACTATGAGCCAAGGGTTCGAGGCCCTGAACGTCAATGAGGCGACGACTGAAGTATTTGCTGCATCCCAGGAGGACATGATGGGTACTTCAATTGTTTCCTATCAGCAAGCCCGGAAGGTTGTTGAAGGTGGTAATGCCCAAGGCTGGGGCAAGCTACTACCGGTAGAGAAGAAGGAGGACATATTCGGTTTGGGTTACAGACCATTCCGACAAGATCAATCAGAGGCTGCAAAGGAGCCCAAGTTCATCAGTAGGGGGATGCTCACCCCAGATGCCGTTAACAACCTAGAAGACGAGGCGGAAAGCGACCGCAACCTGGAGAGCTGGATACGTCCAAGGATCCCAGGGAGCCAAGTCCTTAACTGGTCTTCCCAGGAAATTATAAGGGTTACTCCTGCAGAGTAATTATTATTTCCTGTCTTTTTTAGCATGTATCAAGTCCTGCATCTTGCCCAAGGTGTCAGGACTCATTTTGTAATAGGGCCATATTGTAATTTTGTGCAAATGGATTGATCAATGAATATCAGACATCTTTTGCAAACGAGTCTCTTTTTTGCTCACTGTCTTTTCATTTTTTACTTTTGTACAAAACAATAAAATGGCAATGTTTTCAAAATAAACAACTTCATTTTCACTTTTTCTAAAACAATATTAAAATTGATCACTAAAACGCACAATTCTCAACCCTTGCAGAGATTATCCTCCAGATTGCACTGATAACAGCACTGCTATGACCTTGTATGACTTCGACAATCCAATTAATCAAGCTGATGAAGGGGTTGAAGAAGACTATGAGTTACCTGAAGAGTTAGCCAGGTTGTTAAGGCAAGAAGAGAAAGTGATTACTCCTCATCAGGAGGAGGTTGAAACAGTTAATCTTGGTACCGAAGAGGATTTGAAAGAAGTGAAAATTGGGGCCAGTCTGCAGGTTTCAATAAAAGAACAGCTCCTTGACATGCTTCGAAAATACGTCGACGTCTTTGCCTGGTCCTACCAAGATATGCCAGGTCTGGATACAAATATTGTTATGCACAAGCTGCCTTTGAAAGAAGATTGCCCTCCAGTGAATCAAAAGTTACGCCGTACTCGCCCAGATATGGCCATGAAGATTAAAGAAGAAGTACAGAAAATGTGGGACGCCGGTTTCCTTGCTGTGACTAGTTATCCTCCGTGGGTCGCTAACATTGTACCGGTGCCCAAGAAGGATGGAAAAGTATGTATGTGTGTGGATTACTGGGATCTGAATAGAGCTAGCCTGAAGGATGACTTCCCATTACCTCACATTAATGTATTGGTCGACAACACATATCAGTTCTCGGTGTTTTCCTTCATGGATGGTTTTTCAGGGTATAATCAGATCATAATGTCACCCGAAGACATGGAGAAAACTACCTTCATCACACCTTGGGGCACATTTTGCTACAAGGTAATGCCTTTTGGACCGAAGAATGCTGGTGCCACTTATCAACGGGCTATGGTCACATTATTCCACGATATGATCCACAAAGAAATTGAATTCTACGTGGATGACATGATTGCCAAGCCCCTCACTGAAGAAGATCATCTGGTAAATCTGCTGAAGTTGTTCAAGCGTCTGAGGAAGTATCAACTGAAGTTAAACCTCAACAAATGCACATTCGGGGTACGGCCCGGTAAGTTGTTGGGGTTCATCGTAAGTGAAAAGGGAATTGAAGTTGATCATGACAAAGTCAAAGCCATTCAGGAGATGCCGGCACCTAGGACTGAAAAGGAAGTTCGGGGGTTCTTAGGTATATTGAACTACATATCAAGGTTCATATATCATCTTACCGAAACCTGTGAGCCCCTGTTCAAATTGTTAAGAAAGGAACAAACGGTCAGGTGGAACGAAGATTGTCAGAAAGCTTTTGACAAGATCAAGGAATACCTACAAGAACCTCCAATCTTATGCCTCCAGTTGAAGGAAGACCTCTAATAATGTACCTGACAGTATTAGAAGGATCAATGGGGTGTGTGCTGGGCCAGCATGACGAGTCTGGTCGAAAAGAGTATGCAATATACTACCTAAGCAAAAAGTTTACCGACTGTGAACAACGTTATTCACTGCTCGAGAAAACTTGATGTGCTTTAGCGTGGGCTGCTCGCCGACTAAGACAATATATGTTGACTCACACTACTTTGTTGATTTCAAAAATGGACCCCGTCAAGTACATATTTGAGAAGCCAACACTTACTGGAAGGGTTGCAAGATGGAAAATGATTCTGACAAAGTATGACATTCAGTACACATCTCAAAAGGCTATCAAAGGCAGTGTACTGTCTGACTATCTAGCTGAGCAACCCATTGATGATTACCAGCCAATGAGATTTGACTTCCCTGATGAGGACATCATGTTCCTAAAATCAAAAGATCATGAAGAGCCTGTTCACACTGAAGGGCCCGACCCAGAAGAAGAATGGACAATGATGTTTGATGGGGCTGTCAATATGAATGGTCGTGGGGTTGGTGCATTGCTTATTACACCTAATGGAGTTCATATGCCTTTCTCGGAAAAACTCACCTTTTCCTGCACTAACAACGAAGCTGAGTACGAAGCATGTATCATGGGTCTTGAGGAAGCCATTGACCTTAGGATCAAGACATTAACTGTATTCGGAGATTCAGCTTTGGTAATCAATCAGACCAACAACAAATGGTACACTCACCAAGAGCATCTAATTCCATACCGTGACTATACGAGGAAATTATTGACTTTCTTCACAACAGTCAAACTTGAGTATATCCCTCGAGACAAAAATCAGTTCGTAGATGCTTTAGCTACCATCTCCTCCATGATCAAGGTTCAGACTGCCAATTATGTGCCTCAGATTTCGGTATCCAGGTTAGACCGACCAACATATGTATTCTCTGTGGACATTGCTAAAGATGACAAGCCTTGGTTCCATGATATCAAAAGCTTCTTAGAGGATCAAACATACCCACCTGGGGCATCATCCAATGATAAGAAGACATTAAGAAGGCTGGCCGATAGTTCTTCCTTAATGCTGATGGTTCACTATACAAGCGAAACTTTGATATGGTTCTGCTCAGATGTGTTGACAAGAAAGAAGCAGACTTGCTGATGCACGAGGTGCGTGAAGGATCTTTCGGTACCCATGCTGGAGGACATGCAATGGTTAAGAAATTATTAAGATCAGGTTACTACTGGATCACAATGGATGCAGATTGTTGTGCCTATGCTAGAAAATGCCACATATGCCAGATCTATGCAGATAAAGTGCATGTGCCTCCAAATCCGTTGAACATAATGTCTTCACCTTGGCCCTTCGCCATGTGGGGAATTGACATGATTGGAATGATCGAACCGGCTGCTTCGAATGGCCACCGATTCATCCTGGTAGCCATTGATTACTTCACTAAGTGGGTCGAGGCAGCTTCGTATGCAAACGTCACCAGACAAGTGGTAGCCAGATTCCTGAAGAGAGACATCATCTGTCGATATGGAGTGCCCGACGAATCATTACTGACAATGGTTCCAATTTGAAAAACAAAATGATGGCAGAACTGTGTCAGGACTTCAAAATCTAACATCACAACTCTTCTCCTTACAGGCCAAAGATGAATGGCGTTGCTGAGGCAGCCAACAAAAACATCAAGAAGATTGTGCAGAAGATGGTGGTGACTTACAAAGACTGGCATGAAATGCTACCATTTGCCCTGCATGGGTATCGAACCTCAATCAGAACATCTACTGGGGCAAAACCTTATCAGTTGGTGTATGGTATGGAAGTTTTCCTACCTATTGATGGATGTAAAGCTGAATGAAGCAGAATGGGTCCGGTCTCGGTACAATCAATTGAATCTGATCGAAGAAAAGAGGTTAGTTGCTATCTGCCATGGGCAACTATATCAAAAAAGGATGAAGAAATCCTTCGATCAGAAAGTCAGGCTTCGAGAATACCAAGTAGGAGATCTTGTGCTGAAAAGACTCCTTCCTCCTCATACAGAACACATGGGCAAGTGGACTCCAAATTGAGATGGTCCATTCATAGTAAAGAAAGTTTTCTCTGGTGGAGCACTGATGGTCGCTACTATGGATGGTGAAGATTTCTTGTCCCCTGTGAATTCAGATGCAGTTAAAAAAATACTTCGCATAAAATGACACGCTGGACATAAAAACAGAATGTAAGTCCAGGCAAAAATAGGGCATCCCGGCGAGTCAAAAACAGAATAAAAGACTCAGGCAAAAATAAGGGAAAATTAAAAAAAATGTACACCCGCTGAGTTGAAAAGCCACATTGGACAACTCGGGCAAAAATGAATATCCCGGTGGATTGAAAACCCGAAAGGGCGATCCACGCAAAATAAGGGAATAAGCGAACAACTGCATTCTGAATTCGTTTGTATCACTATCAACACGACAAGCTTCGAAAGGATAAAGCATCAGTCAGAATCAACCTTCTTCAGAAAGCAAGATGAGAAGAACGTTAAGGTCATACAGGTCATAGCAAAGGAAGCTCGCCGGAGCATCGTCAACATTTCCAGCACTTTTACTTTTTCAATTTATAACAATCTCCTCATTCCAGGGGATTTATTTCTTTGATTGTATTTGCCAATTAAGGGCACCCAGATTAATAAAATCAGATTTTCAGTCACACGTCTTTTTTTACATATTTGTTTCGTTTGCAAAATGCCCAATATCCATGATATAATATTTGCATAAAACAAATGAGCCATTCTTGATAAATGCTTGTAGGAAATATATTTACTCTCAGGAATATCTAACTCCTATGACGGAATTCGGTAAGGGATACCTTGGGATACTTGTGCGTCTTTCTTGTCTTGACAGATTGCAGGTATTCAATGCGCAGCATGGGGCATGCCAAGCCTCACTTCCCCAACATACCTTCTCCCCGAACAGTATCTGGAATGTTTTCCCCGGCGGAGTTGTCAAAGCCTCCTCAGCACAGGTCTACTCAACAAGAGCATCCCCATCATATCTCCCCACATAAATTCCAGCCTCTCCCCAGAAGAGCAATGCCTGAAATTCTTACAACAAAGTGATGAAAGTTTCCTTCTCCCCCAACTGGGTTTCTCCTTACAGGATAGGTCTATCAATGATCTATTTCCCCAAGCAGAGCTATATATCTTAACAGATCTACCAAAGGTCTCCCCCAGCTGGGATATCCCTCCCTAGCAGATCAGCCAGAGATCCAATCTTCAGTGGGATCCGGATCCCAGATCGGTTTCTCTTTTGCATAATCATAGCATTCACATTATTCTTCCCCACAAAGTGTAGCATTCCATTTAAATACGGAGCACTACGGAAAAAATCAAACATTTTCATGATCACAAGTCAGGATCGAGCCAGTCACCTGCAAATACCATCAATGTTTCATCAGCAATATATAAAAGCTCACATCCCTTGCAAATAAAAGCCAATGCGTCCCCTTTGCACCCTCCAACATAAATGCCTTTTTATACACACTCTTTCGACACTCGTCCGTGTCATATCATCCCCCCGCAAATATAAGCAAAAACATCCTCTTTTTATCAAGATACCTATATACTCTTTTGACACCCGTCCGTGTCACCTTTCCCCAGCACAGTTACCAAAAGACTTGTTGCAAACCATGTATTTATTTATAACATACTCTTCTCAACACTGATCTGTGTCACCCTATCCCCACAGGTCGCCAAAACACCTTTTAAACTCTCACATACAAATATTTGTTCATAATTTATACATTCTCTTTTGACACTTGTCCGTGTCATACTTTCCCCAGCAAGTTGAACACTCGTCCGTGTCTTGCTCGTACTTCACCAATAATATTCACTCATACTTATACATATACTCGTTCGTATCTTGTATATATATATTCATTCCCCCATATATTCGACACTCGTCTGTGGTCTTTGTTAACCAGTTGGTACTCGTCCGTACCATCATCTCTGAACATGCGTCAGCGTTTGTTTCTACCGATACTCGTCTATATCATGGTCTTAAGGATGCTCGTCCGCATCTTTAATCTATACACAGCGTCAAAACACTTATACCTTTTACTTCGGAAAGAGTAAACACTCGTCCGTTGTCGCTCCCGATAAATGGGACCGGCTCAAATAAAGGTACAGACGCGAACGGTCGGCGAAAGGAGGAATGAGAACACACAGGAGTGAACTCAAAAAGACAAAGAGTCGCCAGCTAGGCATTTTTATCCCGGAGGAAAGGTAATGCTGTATAAACCTAAGAAAAGATGGATATGACGGTTGTGAACCAGAGAGACTGAGAAAGGGGGTTGGTTACAACCTGGGAAGGTATTAGCACCCAGATTGTCCTCCGTACTCGACGGGATCCACGCTTAAAAGATTTGTGTTTTAAAGGGGTAATGTCAGTGCAATCTGTGTAAAAGAGCTGGAAAAAGATGTACAGGTGTCAGTGTAAGAGAAGTGAAGTGTATAAGTGAAGTGTCAGTGTAAGAATAAGAATGAAATGCTCAAGATCATGAGGCTAAAAGAATAAAGCTAGAAAGAGGGGGAATATACAGAGACTTTTGTTCGATAACTGTTAAGTTATGCCTACGTATCCTCTCGTGCAATGAGGAAGTCAGAACGCCGTAGTTCGACCCAAAGAGACTGAAAGATAAATTGACTTGTGAACTGCTTGCTTGTCTATGCTCAAGTGTATGACCTGTCTGGCTCAGGTGCAAACTGTCTTGCATTAGACGGAAGAAGCAAGTTCTCGTTTATGAGTGAATGAGATGAGAAAAGAATCCCGGAGGAGACGATTATTGTTTGTTTTATGAGTTTTCAATCTTTTATTGCTTTTGAAAGTTTGTCATAAGTTAATGAGCTTAAGCCTAAACCAATGGATTAGTAAACTCATCACATCATCCCTCTGATTAAGGGTAATGAGAATACCTTAAGTGTGAAGTCAGCTTCTCACACTTAAACACCTTTGGTGTAGGTTTAAGATCATTAACCTACTTGTGATTATTTAGATGTTTTTGTGGTTTTTTGTTTAGTGTTAAGTAATGAGATTAAGCCATAATCAGGGATTAAACAGACTCATTACACCATCCTAATAGAAGGATAATAGATGAGAATGTTTAAGCTGAGGAAGACTCCTCAACTCAATCCATGATTAGGGATTAACCTCATGACAAAACAAAGCCTTTATTAAGTGGATTTTAGTTAATGATAAGATTAAGAAGTGAATTTTATGGTTTGGAAGACAACTTGAGGGGGACTTGTCCATTAACACTAGGGTTAGTCCTTCTTAACCAATTAAGGAAGAATTAGAACCCTAATGCAAGGCCCAAGTTACAAGCTTGATGTCTTGATGATTATTAAGTGGATTAACTAAAGGATTTAAACACATTAAGGGTTTAACACTTAGGATTAAAGTTATACACTCTATCCTAATAGAAGGATGCAGGCATAAGCTTAATCACAAGGCCTTAAAGCCTTTAGGGTTTAGTCCTTGATTGTGAGATGAGAAGAGAAGACTCAATGAGACACAAAGGTAAAATCTAAATGGGGGACTAATCAAAACCCTAATTATTGTCATGCTTGGTTGTTCCTAAAGTTTGTGAGGTTTACAAGAGAAATCTTCAGAGGAACCACCAGGAAGCAGATGAAAGGATCAAAGAGAAGCAAAGTCACTTGCTTCATTTAAGAAGACAAGTCACTTGAAGAAAGAAAGTAAGATAAAGAAGAATGAGCAAGCTCAATCTCAAACAAAAAACAAAATGCAGCAATGATGCATAAGAGAGATGAAAAGAAATTGTGAGAAGTGAAGGCAAATTCACTTCTCAAAGTGACTTACCACCTGAAAAGTTAGCAAAGGAATGGAATGCAATGCAAATGGAATGCAATGTGATGATGCAAACCAAAACCAGAAGCATATGTGTGATGATAATGATGCTATGAGATGATACAAGCATGAAATAAAGCATGGGGATGATCATACAAACCTATGGATGCAAATGAAACAAGTTTAGAACCATGAACAAACATGAAAAGTTATGAAAGGTAAATGACATACAACATGACAAATGAAAGATGCAATGCTCAAACATGAATCTAACATGTCTAAAGATGTCTAATGAATCAAATGGATGCATAAAATGTCATAGCAAGTCATGGTATGCAAGCAAATGCAAGATGAATGCAAAAGGAAGCCCAAATTAGGGTTTATGATCAATGCACCAAACAAAAACCAAAACCAGAAGCAAACATCAAGATAAAAAATTGAAAACACATCCAAGGGAACCCTAAACCTATACAAACTCACTGCCCAAAGGAGGGGTTCTAACTCTTAACCTAGTGAGGGTTATGAATTTCTTAAGTATGTTAGGGTTTTAAGGTACCTTGTCAAGAAAAATGCCAAACAAATAGGAAATGAAAGATCAATTCATGCCAATTTAAACCTACAAACTACATAATATGCAAGACACAATGCAAAAAGAATCAAAGTCCAACTCTCAATGGTTAGGCAGAAATGAATTTTGGAAGATTGAATCAAAACATTGCCTTGAAATGATTTTAATTCCATGAAAAATTGTCAAAAGACATCAAGATCAAAAAATAAATTTGGTTTGAGGGTTGGACAATGTTTCTAAATGATTTTAAAGGTTTCATGAATTTTTTGGTGATTTTTAAATACCTAAAAGTATTTTTAATTAATTAATTCTAATTAATTAATTAAAAATAAACTTTTAAATGATTTAAAAATATTTTTTAATGCAAAAAATAAAAATAAAAATGTTTTTGGTTTCTGAAAATTAATAAAAGTTTGTATAAATATTTTCAAAATTTTTGAATAAGTTTTACTATTTTAAATAAAATGTAGAAAACAAATGCAATTAAATGAAAAATAAAATGAATTTAATGAGAAGTATGCTGAATCAATGGCTGACATTCAAACTGGGAAACACGCGCGTTGACTGGCGCCACATCCAAGGGCTGGAATTCAAACTGGCCAGATTAATTTATAAAACCTAATTAAATGGATAATGACGTGGATTAGGGTTAAGTGAATGGATCTGGACAATTGAGCACGCGCGGGAGTTGACTAAGTCAGCCTATCCTACGCACCAAATTCAAAGTGCAATTAATTACAAGGATTAGCCCTAATTACTTTCAGGTGGCCGGAGAAGACTTCCGGTCGTCTTCTCCGGCAAGCCCCCCACCTGAAAGTTGCTAAAATCCTTAAAACACCATGAAAATGAAAACTAATCACCCAGAAATCATCCCCATTCGAAACTAAACCAAAACCCCCAAACAAAACCCATTTTTCATTCATCAATCAGCCAAATCGAAGCAAAACGTTTCTAGGGCAAAAAGTTTCAGAGCATTCATACATCCTGGTTTCTCAACCATTTTCAAAAATAATCATATCCCCATGATCAGGGGAGTGCATAGAAGCATTTAAGAACTTAAAATGGAGTTTCTGGAAAAAAAGTTTGAGATGGCTACCTGAACTGAAGCTTTGGTTTCTGGTACTTTCTGGCTGATTTCTTGCTTACAATCAACCCCACTAGACCCCCTGAGAAGCTTTCAATGCTTGTTTGAAGTTTATAATGGATGGTTTGAGAGATGGCAGAAGTTCTGTTCAAGGTGGGATGGAAATCGTATTTCTGATTTAGGGAGTTTTAGGCTATGGTGATGGGTGCTTTGTGACCAGGGAAGTGTGCTGAGTTGATTTGTGAAGTTTGTTTGTGTGTTTGCAAGCTGTGCTGAGTGTTTCGAATGCTTTCGCAAGATGAGGTGAAAATGAGAGAGCTGTGTTGGAGAGTGTTTCAGGCTTGTGTTGTATGTGCTTTGGCTTGCTTTTTGTTTGCATAAACTAATGGGATTGGTCAGATGAGTTGATGTGTGCTTTAGTGATTGGTATGGCTCAAGTTGCCAAAATGTCAAAGTTGTGTAAGAGAGGCATGGGCTACTTGCTATCCAAGGACAGATGGGGTGTCCTGCGCAGCAAGATGTGTGGAGAGCCATAGGATTGGTTCTGATGTCAGCCAGCAAGTGGATTCACACTTGAGTGAGTTTTTGCAACTTGCCTCACTTTTGCTTCCTTTGAGAAATCTTGCTCCATAAGCCATAGAAATGAGTGATCCTTTGGTGCAATCTGACTTTTAGGTCTTGGTACATGTTTGTGTGAAGATTAGAAGTTTGTTTGATAGCTCAATTTGCCTTGACAAGTGAATTTGCAACTTTGCCTCTTTGGTAGAAAACTTCAAATTTTGTGATTTTTGCCAACTTTGACAAGCCATAACTTTTGATCCAAGATGAATTAGGTCATGTTCTTGTACTTTTTGAAAATGGAATGATCCATTCTACAACTTTCATGACCAAAGTTTTTCCATTTGAAGCATTTTTGAATCAAAAAGTAAAGGTTGAAAAAGGTTCCTAAAATGGCAATTTCATCAAAAGTCAAACTTTCCCAAAAAGTCAACTTTGCAAAAGACTTGAAATTCTTCAATTTTGTGAACTTACAACATCTTCTATGATCAAATAAAGATCATAAAAAATCAAAATGATGAAGAACACCCTTTGGTTGGGTCATTGGGGGCCTCAGATGCCCTGATTTTGCACTGACTTGCTTGAAAAGTCAACTCTTGATCAGATGACTTCCCCATGGAATTTCTTCATGAAAATTGATATGCATACTCCCTATACCATATAGAGACCAATGGAAACAAGAATGACCAAAAATTTGGAGTTATGGCCTCTGAAACCAAAACCCTAATTCTAGGTCATCTGTGCAGTCAAACCTGGCTCTACTTTTATGCCATTTCCAGTTCTTGTGATTTTTTGACATTCTTGACTTTGAGAGGATATAATATGATACTTGAACATATATGGACCCCTTTGAAGTGATTGATGGCCTTTGGAGTGGCTCAAGAAGCTCTTGGATTGCTCAGATCACAAAACCTAGATGCAGATGACTTTGAACTAATGCAGTGAATCAAAAATGTGATATGAGATGCTATGATTGAGTTTATGCATATGAAATGATCACAAGCCATGGTGTGAATGGGTGAGGGCAAATTTGGGGTGTTTACATCCGTGTTTACCATCTCCCCCAATAGAACAACTTTTCTCCTATCCGACATTCGTCCTATGTCGTGATACTTTCGGCAGCCGTCCCCTGCCAGGTGATCGTCCTTTGGATGACCGTCCCTCATCCTTTCCCCACTTGAGTCTCCATTTTTGGAACCCTTTTCTATCCGGCATTCGTCCTATGTCGTGATATTTTGAGCAGTCGTCCCCTGCTAGGTGATCGTCCTTCACCTTTTGATGACAGTCCCTCATCATTTTATCCGATGGCCGTCCCCATCGTTGATCTTGTTATCCGAAATTCGTCCTATGTCGTGATAAACCCCGAGAGCAGCTGTACCCTGCTAGGTCATCGTCCTTCACCTCTTGATGATCGTCCTTCATCATGCTTATTCGATGGCCGTCCCCATCATCGACCCTTTCTATCCGACATTCATCCTATGTTGTGATAAAGAGCATCCGTCCCCTGCTAGGTGATCGTCCTTCACCTTTGATGACCGTCCCTCATCATTTATTTCATTTATTCTTTAAACCGATGACCGTCCCCGTCGTTGTTTACATTACTTTGCAAACCTGATGGCCGTCCCCATCATAATTTCTTACTTCCCCAGCTTGTCGGCCGTCCCCGTCATGGCTTAATTTACTGCTTCATCCCCAGCAGTCGTCCTCTCTTCGATGGTCGTCCTCCACCGCCTGCACTTTATAATCATACCATACTTTCTTTTACAATTTATATCCCTTTTCTTCTTATCCCCAGTGAGTGCAAATTTCAGACTGTCTTTGGTATTCAACCACAAGTTATCTTGTTTGTCTGTTAAGCCAGGCGCTTACATCCTTCACAGCTAACTCATGTTTGAATAGGGGCAGCTGTAAACACCTCAAATTTGCCCTCACTCATACCACACCATGGCTTGTGATCTTTCATGTCTGCATAAGCATAAGCATACCATCTCATATTGCATTTTGTTCCACTGCATAAGTTCGGGTCCATCTGCATCTAGGGTTTGTGATCTGAGCAATCCAAGATTCATCTGAGCCACCCCAAGGGCCATGAAGCTATTCAAGAGGGTCCATGTGTGGTCTATGGTCATTATATGCTCCCCAAGGTTCATAAAAGTCAAGAAAAGTCAAAGCATTGCACAAAAGTTCAAGTAGAAAATTTTGGATCATGGACAACGTGGCGAAAATTTTGTGGAGAAAGTAGGCTGAAGGAAGTTGAAATGCCTATGACTTCCTAGCGTTTAGGAAATGATAAGGGTGATGTCAGAAACGTGGGTTGGAGTTGACATTTTGAGAAAACACAATGATGAGTTTTTCGGGATTTTAGAATCAAGTCTTAGAAATGAAAAAAGTGGTAAAGGTAACATGGCATCGAAAAGACTCATCGACAACAAATGATATTTCTCCAGGATGAGTCGGAAACTCTTTTCTGGGGGGAAATTTGTAGACAAGGATTTTTGACACCATGAAAATTAAGATCAAAGTGATGTATTTCGACTAGAAAGAGGAAGACATTTCAGAAATCAATTTCGACCAAGCAAGTGAAGATATGTTTTTCTGGCGTTTTCGGCAGATGAAGAAGAAATATTTTGACAGGATTAGTCAGTAATGTTGTTTTCGACATTTCGAAAGCATTAATCTTGTTTTTGATATTTTGACAGATTTGAAGAGATGCGTCGTTTCGACGCAGAAGAAGATATTCAAATTTCAAAAGTTGACACGTTTAGCAGAAAGACGCGTGGAAGCATTTGGCAGAAAGAAGACATGCTGAAAGCCAAGTGTCATAGTTTTAGGATTTTTCCGTTAGTGGCAGTTATTTTGTTTATATATAAATAGAGTAGTTCTTGTCAGAATTATGTGTGTGAAAATCTTGTACAAACTTCCTGTAAAATACTCAAAGTACTCGTGTGTGAGAAAAGAGTCTTGTTCTGGAAAATGTATGTGTGAAACACCAATTTATTTTACCAAGTCTATTAAAATTTATAGTTATCATTCCTTTTCATTTACAAGTCAATTACTTGTTTTGTCATATATTTTTCCGTATTGTCAAATGTACTATTGTCGCTCCCAAAGATTTGCATCCCCGGTACAAGCGCGAACGGTCGGCGAAAGAGAAGAAATGAAAAGAGTCGCCAGCTAGGCATTTTTATCCCGAAGGAAAGGTAATGATGCATAAACCTAAGAAAAAAGATGGATAAGACGGTCGCGAACCAGAGAAACTGAGAAAGGGGGTTGGTTACAACCTGGGAAGGTATTAGCACCCAAATTGTCCGTCGTACTCGACGGGATCCACGCTTAAAATATTTGTGCTTAAAGGGGTAGTGTCAGTGCTATCTGTGTATCAAAGCTGGAAAAGAATGCAAGTGTCAGTGCAAAAGAAATGTGAAGTGATGAGCTACCTGATGTAGGATTAAGATCATTAACCTAATTGCATTTATTTAGGTGTTTTCGGAGTTTTTTTGTTTAGTGTTAAGTAATGAGCTTAAGCCATAATCAAGGATTTAATGGACCCATTACACCATCCTAATAGAAGGATAATAGATGAGAACATTTAAGTTGAGAAAGGCTCCTCAACTTAATCCATGATTAGGGATTAACCTCATGACAAAACAAGGCCTTTATTAAAGTGGAATTTAGTTAAGGGTAAGATTAAGAAGTGAGTTTTATGATTTGTAAGACAACTTGAGGGGGACTTGTCCATTAACACTAGGGTTAGTCCTTCTTAACCATTTAAGGAAGAATTAGAACCCTAATGCAAGGCCCAAGTTACAAGCTTGATGTCTTAGTGATTATTAGGTGGATTGATTAAGAGATTTAAACACATTAAGGTTTTAACACTTAGGATTAAAGTTATACACTCCATCCTAAGAGAAGGATGCAGGCATAACCTTAATCACAAAGCCTTAAAACCTTTAAGGTTTAGTCCCTGATTAAGAGATGAGAGGAGAAGACACAAAAGATGACACAAAGGTAAAACTAAATGGGGACTAAACAAACCCTAATTGTGATCATGCTTGGGTATTCCTAGGGTTTATGAGGCTTGCAAGAGATCTTCAGGAAAAGCCACCAAGGAAGAAGAAAGATGGAAGGATGAGAAGCAGAAGAAACAAGTCAACTTATTTCACTTAAGAAGATAAGTTGCTTGAAGAAAGAAGGTGAGGAAGGAAAATGAATGATCAAGCTCACTCTAATACACATACAAAATGCAGCAAAGATGCTTAAGAGAGATGATAAGAGATTGTGAGAAGTGAAGGCAAATTCACTTCTCAAAACAACTTACCACCTGAAAAGTTAGTAAAAGGAAATGAAAATGAAATGAAAATGAAAAGTATGCAATGAAGCAAATCAAAACCAGAAGCATGTTCATGGTGCTAATGATGTTAAGAGATGATGCAAATGCATGTCATGAGATGTGAATGATCATACAAGCAATGAAGATGCAAATGAAGCATGAAAGGAACATGAAAGTTCATGAATGCACATGAAATGAAATGAATGCATAACATGGAAAATGGATGATTCAATGATCAAACATGATTCTAAAGTGTCCTAGGATGTCTTATGAGTCATGAGAATGCACAAAATGTCATGGCAAGTTCATGGATGCAAGCATATGCAAGATGGATGCAAATGAAGGTACACGATTAGGGTTATATGAACATGTGAAATGCAAATGGCAAAGACAGAAGCAAATGACATGATAAAAAATTGAAAATGCACTCAAAGGAACCCTAAACCTATACTAGGTTACCATCCAAAGGGGGGAGGTCAGAAGCTAAACCTAGAGGGACTTATGAAATTTTGAAGTTTCTAGGGTTTTAAGGGTGATCCTACATGGAAAATGCCAAACAAATTGAAAATGGAAGATAAAAATGAAACAAAAATGTTTTTAGATGCTTGAAGACATGCATAGCACAATGCAAAAATAATCATTCACAAACTCAACTTGGTTCAAAAGTTATGAATTTTTGAAGTTAGGGTTAAAAATATTCAAGTTTAAGAACCCTAATTCATTTGAAAAATGTCAAAGTGTGATCAAAACCAAAAAGAAATTTGTGTGGTGAGTTTGTAAATGTTTCTAAATGCCTAAGAATGTTCTCTGAATTTTTTTTTGTGATTTTTAAATACCTAAATCTATTTTTAATTAATTAATTTTCATTAACTAATTAAAAATAACATTTAAATGATTTAAAAATATTATTTTAATGCAAAAAATAAAAATAAAAATATTTTTGGGTTCTGAAAATTAATAAAAGGTTTGTTAAAGATTTTCAGAATTTTTTGATGCTTTTTACTATTTTTAAAAATTCGTGAAAGATTAAATAAGAAAAATGTAATAAAAATTAATTAAATGAGGAAAAAGGAAAAGTCAGCTAATCTTAGGGTTGAGGTTCAAAGCTGGATTGGAGGGAATTGACCCCGCGCGCATCTGGACGACTGAAATTCAAACTGCACTAATTACGCAATTAAGCCCTAATCTGAACCCTAATGACTTTCAGATGACCGGAACAGTGTTCCTGTCATCTTCTCCGGCAGCTCTCTCACTCAATCTCTCTCAAAACGCCACTAAAACTCTCTAAACTCTCCATAATCAATCTTGGAACATCACTAAACACAAACCACACAACAAAACTCATTTATTTTTCGTAAATCATGAGAATCGAATCAAAACATATTTCACGGGCAAAGTTTCAGAGCAACATAAAATCCTTAAAACTCAACCATTTTCAAAAAGAAAAGCATCAACATGATCAACACAACATGAGGAACAATTCTATAACCTAAAATCAAGTTTCTGGAAAATTTGTTCTTGAGGTTACCTGAACTGAAGCTTTCGAAAATGACACTGTCTGGGCTTTTCTTTGGTGCTTTTCCACTCCTCTTGATCCCCTTATGCTTCTGGAATGCTTTGCTGAGATGTTTGTGGCCTCCTCTTGAAGTTCAGTGAAGTTCAGTTCAAAGGGGGCAAAAACCGTGTTCTGTGTATGGTGGTTTTTAGGGAAAAGTGAAGGGTGGGAAATGATCAGTGACGAATTTGGAGATGAATGGTGGAAGAAGTTTGAAGCTTTGATGTTTGTGTTAAGTGTTTCGAAGAAAAATGCAAGAGAGGGAGTTTTTGTGAATGCTGAGTTATGGGAGAGTTCAGGCTTGCTTCTTGTTATGTTTGGCTTGCTTTTGTTTAGTATAAGGTATTGTGATTGGTCAGAAAGTTGGTGATGGCAATGTGTGATTGGTATGGCTTGTTTTGCAAAAAGTCAAGATTTGTTGTCCTTTGAGGTATGGGCTGTTTCAGGCCAAGGACAAGGGTATGTCTGGTGCAGCTGAGATCAAGGATGATCATGGAAACCAGCTTGAGGCAAATCAGCAAGTTTGTGAGAAGTTGTGGGAGGTTTTGCAAATTTGTGAAAGTTTGGCCCCTTTTGGATTTCTTCATGTGCAAGTCATGGAAATGTGAAATTCTTTGGGCAATTTGCAGCAAAATGAACCATGTGATGTTGTTATGATGTTTTGAGACCAATTAGAAACCAAACTAAACATTAGAAGTCCTTCTTGCAAAAATCCCTCTTTTGAGAATTTATAAAAAATGACTTATGGAAGCTTGTGATACAAGGCATGAAACTTTGTGAATTTGTGCAATTATGATTTTGGCAAGTTGTAATGATGCATAGAAGTCATTTAGAAGTCACAAAAATGGTTTGGCATGAGGTTTTGCAAAAATCCCTCTTTGGCATGAAACATGAAATTATGTGATTTTTGCCAACTTTGGAAAGCCATAACTTGAGTTCCAAAATGAATTAGATCTTGTTCTTGTACTTTTTGAAAAGGGAATGATCCAATCTACAACTTTCATGACCAAGAATTTTTCATTTGAAGCATTTTTGGAAGAGAAAGAGGAGGTTGAAAAACTTTCCCAAAATGGAAAGTTTACATTACAAGTCATTTCCATATTTGGCAACTTTTTGTTTTGCTCACTTTTATTCAAATTTGCGAACTTCTAAGCACTTAAATGATCAAATAAAGACCATATAACTTCAATTTGATGAAAAATCCACTTTGGTCCCATGTTGGGGGGCCTCAGATGCCCTGATTTGGCTCTGACTTGCTCAGGAAGTTACCCAATGATCAGATGACTTCCACAATGAATTTCTCCATCAAACTTGGTATGTATGATCCTTATACCATATTGAGACCAATAGAAACAAGAATGACCAAAAAATTTGGAGTTATGGACTCTGAAACCAAAACCCTAATTTTAGGTCATCTGTGCAGTTAAACCTGGGCTCTGCTTCCATGCCTTGCAAGTTCTTGTGATTTTCTGACTTCCTTGATCTTTGGAGGATATAATATGATGATTGAACATACATGGACCCTCTTGAGATGATTTAAGACCTTTGGAGTGGCTCAGATGAATCTTGGATTGCTCAGATCACAAACCCTAGATGCAGATGAACTTGACCTAATGCAGTGAAGCAAAAATGCAACATGATATGCTATGATTGAACTAATGCAAATGAGAAATATCACAAGACATGGTGTGAGCTTAGTGAGGGCAAATTTGGGGTGTTTACAACTATTTTGAGTTTTCGTCAAGAATTTTACTTTTCAATCTACCTTATGCATTGTCATATTTTAGTTTTTCTTGATGTTTTCGCCAATCTTTCACTTTTTTACTTAGTCAGATAAATCATACATAAAAAAACCTAATAAAAGTAAAATCACAAGATTAATAGAGTTATGATTTCAACAACATTTGCACTTATATCTTAGGATTTGTAGGTTGATCCTGCAAGTAAACCAATTTAGTGTTAATTGGAAAACCAAAGGTTGTTAATCAAAATCAACTGCGAACAATGTCATATTGGATGAGTTGTGGGATGACGTATGCCCATGTGGGTTATGAGCGTTTATCCATATTCCTTATGACGGAATTGATGTTGTTGTTGTTGATGTGATTGTGTGCCCATCTGAGGTGTGAACAATCATGTATGTCGTGTGCCCATGTGGGGTGTGAGCAACCTAAATAGATGTTCCGACGGGAACTGTGATCATGAAACAAGGATCAAATTGATACCACATGTATTGAGTCTAGTTGTGTCTCATTGCATTTATGATAGTTGTGTTGCATTGTATTTGGTGCTTTTATATGTCTATGTGTTGAAGTGTGATTTTGTTGATGGATTATGATGTGGGTGAATTACTTGATGATTTATACTCTTATATTTATATCATCTATTTCTTTTGATTGATTTGAGGATCCCACCCCTTCTGTTTGAATGTTGCCTCTACGTGGTTAATGTGTAGGTAATCAGGAGTAGTTAGAGTTCATGGTCGGTGAAGATGAGGTGCTTCACATTAGTGGCATCTGCTCTGATATGTACTATTGGGACTCGGGAACACTTTAAATTTGATTTGTTTGATTGAATAATCTTATATTTTCCTTACGATTCTGTAAACTAATGTTTTTACATTTGAAATGATTTATCTTTCGTTGCGTATGTCTCTCCCGAGATTTTCATCCTAGTACAAACACGAAAGTGGCGCAGAAAAAGAAAGAAGAGTCGCCAACCAGACATTTTTATCCCAAGGAGAGGGAAAGGTAATGCTTCACAAACCTAGGGGAAAGGAAAGAACGAGGTCTTGCAAACTAGATAGAACATGTAAGGGAGTCGGTTACGTGAAAGGAAGGTATTAACACCCTTTCACGTCCATCGTACTTGACGGGATCCACGCTTTCTTGTACTGTTTCAAAGGGTGTTGATCTACGTCATTTGCTGCTAAATTGGGAGAAAAGAATGGGAAACATAGGAAAAAGAAAGAAGTGTGCTCGAATAGGCCCTGTCCCACTGCCCACGTATCTCATCGGGAATGAAAATAAAAGTAAACGTAGTTCCCTTAACTAGGGAGGAAATTTGTTTGTTTGTGTTTTTATGATTGAACTGCTTATGCATATGCTCATGTGTTGCAGGTTCGTCTGGAACGAGTGTGTTATCTTCTTGAAAAATACAAGTCGAAGCAAGTTCTTTCATTTAGAGTGAAGGAGATGAGAAGAGAATTCCCACAGGAAAGACGCTTATTGTTGGTTTGGAGCTTTTTAGAAGCTTTTTATTTGAGTTTGGATTGAAGAGTGTATTCGAGTCTCATTAAATGGAATGTATACTTATTACATCACTCCGAAATGGAACGGATAAGAATCACACCTATTTATGAGGGCGATCCCCAAACATAGTTCCAAAGGTTAAGGCTCAAGAACACTAGCCTATTTTACTTGTTAGGTGTTTTTGTTGATTTTGGATTAAGAAGTATTTTTTAGTTTATGTTTGTGAATCATCCTCATGCTAAGACTTATTCATTATGATAGATACCCTAAACCTCATCCCCATATGAAATGTGTGCAAGTATCCCATGGCAAAGTCCCTTGGCACATGAAAAAGTTTAACCTTTATTAGATGTTTTAAGTTTGTTTAGAGATGATAAAGAGAAGACTCAAGTGGGGAGAAAGGGAAAACTCTAAGGAAAACTAAGACTCACCCTATGTTATTATATAATGGATATCCTAAGGTTAGTAAGGTTTGAATAAATCTAATCCTAAAATAAGAGAAAATAAGAACAAGTTCTAACTAACTTCAAAGATTGAAGATGCGATAAGAACTCAAAGGGATAAAGAGAAGTGAAATGTCAAAGAAGCATCTAACGCTTTTCATAAACACAAGTTGAATGCTTAAAAGAAAAGGGATAAGAGCCATGAGTATGGATAAGCATGCACATACTCAATTACTAACCATAGCCCCTACATAAAAGGTTAGTAACAATTTTATATGAAATCAACAATAAGAAAAACAATTAAGCCTCACACATCCTATAAAGTGAAACTAGAGTTCAAACCAAACCCAAACCTAAGACTAAAGGTAACTAAAGGTTACATGACTTCTAAAGTAAGTAGCACATCTCTAAGGTTTCTCTTTAAGTCCAAGAAACTAAACACAAGCCAATCAAGCTCAAACTATGTACTAAACCTCAAGGAAACTCCATGTGAAGTTAGTGTAAGAAGTATGAATGATTATGCAAGATGGACATGTATTAATGTTTAATTAATGGAAAAAGTCAGTAGCATACATAGTTTGTGAATGTCCTATAATGTCTATAAAGGAGCATACAAAGCATGAGAAGACATGTTCAAGTAATAGAATAAGTAAGATGAGGAAGAAGTAGGAAGAAGTGAACATGTATCACATAACATGAAGTAACTTGGAACATAAGCAAAGTTGAAAATGAAAATGAATGAACACGGATAAGGTCAGTACCAAATGTCAATTAAGATGAGGTTAGTATGAAAGAATTAGTCATACAATAAGTATATACAAGTCACTTTGAAACTAGTGGAGGAAAAGATGCAAATTAGGTCAAAATAGTTCAAGTAATGATACAAGTTAGGAATGAATGACATTTGAATGCATGAAGTGATCATGGGTCAGTGGTATACTCAATATGAAATGTACATGAGAGGTATTAATGAGCATTAATGATTCAATTACAAGTCATGTTGATGGTTAAAGGAGAAGAAATGAGAAGCTAGGTGACAAAAGATTTAAGTTAAGGATGAATATATACCACATACACAAACCAAATGAAAGCACAATGCACATGACCTATAATTCTAACTATATGACCTATAATGTTTTAATGAAGACGTATAAGAGGATCAAATTGGTTCTAATGTGATGGCACAAGTGCCTTGCCTAAACTAGGGTTAGGAGTTGAACAAATGATCACACAATGCTACCTATACTTAATAAGCATGGAAAAAATAGAAATGAATGAGAAAAAAATTATGAAATCAAAGTATGAAACACATAAGTCATAGGTAAACAAAGTGCCAAAATATCATTTAAAGATTCATTAATAAAAGAGTTCAAAAAAATCACAAAACTCACATTAGGTCAAGAGGAAAGAAGCACAAAGGTGAATGCCAAATGCTATGTAAAAATGACTTAAAAATTCCACTATTTTTTTTATATTCCTTCATATGTTGTATGAACATGGTAAAAAGACTTAGTGCAAAAAAAATTGAGGAACTATGTCAAAGAAATTGGTATATGCACAACAATCATGAAGAAATTTATTTGAAAAGAAATTAAGTGACAATTATGAAAATAAAGGAAAAATCAAATAAAATCATAATTAAAATTTATAAAAATTTGTTAAATGTGTTTAGGGGCTATGTGAATTTATTTAGAATTTTTAGGAGCCTTTTGATATTTTTAATAAAAGAAAATCAAAACTATATGAAAATTAAAATTAAAATATGAAGAAAATGGGTGAGGGGTGAGAAAATAGTAAAAGTGCAGTTCAAAACATACATTGGGCCTAAAGGTGGGGTGTGGATATAGCTACTGATCTAGTCCAATAGGACGCTGAGGTCTATGGGAATAAAATATACCTTAGTCAAGATGTTGACTTAATATAAGCCACATGATCTTGTCAAACACACATCATCATACAAATCATTCAATTAAAGGGATCAAGATGAACCTACATGCTTGTTATGATGGACACAGGCAAACAAAGACAGGTCAAGTTAACACTTATAACACTCAGACACACGTGAGGGATGTGTGGTTTCATTAATATGTTGGTGCACTTATGGATATTGGATTAACAAGATCCAATGGCTGGGACTTAACCTAGGTAAATCCTAGGGTTTATGCAACGTTCGAGATTCACGTGACCGGAGAAGACTTCTGGTCGTCTTCTCCAGTGGACCTCAAGTGGTCACATCCACAAAACTTCTAGAAATAACTAAAAATGGTACTGTTTGAAAGCTTAAGCTATGCACAATCCAAATCTACAAATAGAATCATCATATGAAGCAAGATCAGAGAGAATCGAAGCCAACATTTTTGCCCTAAGATTTCAAATCTAAACCTCTATAGGCATATCAACTAGCCAAATCATTCAACATGCTTCTATTTAGCTCAAATAACATAAAACAAGCTAAAACTCATTAGATTCTTGCCATAAAGTTTGAGATGAAAACCTGGAATGGAAGTTTCTTTAGGTCAAAAGAAATCCAGAGAGGAGGATCTTGAGCTTCTTGAACTTGAATTTGAACAAAATAAATGCTTTCCAGGCTTTGAATCTTGAGAAATCCACGTTACATCAAAGCTGAAACTGAAGAAGAAGAAGCTAAACAACCAGCTCAAGCTTCCATGAGTGAAGGATGATGATGATTGATGAAGAAACTTGAGAATTCGTGGCAAAGAAAGAGAGAATTTCAGAGAGAAATCTTGAGATTTTAAAGTATGGAAAATGGTGGAAATGATGAAGCTAGTGCAATTCTGTTATGCTCTTGATATTTATATGCATGGTTAATGTTTAACTAGCATGGTTGACATTTACAAGCATGGTTAGTTAGTTATGGTTTGTGGCTTTTGCAAAAATGAAGCTCAAGCTCAAAAATATAAAGTGAACTGTGTGTGAGGGTTTGGTTATGTATGGAGCACTTATGGTTGTTTATGGTGTGGATATGATGAAATGAATGATGATGAGATAATGTTGTTGTAGCATAGGTTTGTCACATAAGCATTTTACTTTGAATTTTGAATTTTTGCTTATTATAGTGCATGGTGATGCATGTTATAGATATGTAAGAATATGTATGCACAAATGAAGCAATGCATAGGGATTATGTGTGTATGCGTGTGATCATGTGATTTCAATGCATGAAAAAAATTAAATCATCCACCATGGGCAGCCAAGATGCAATGAAAAGTATGAGATTGCACAATGAATTTCTCTCAATACAGTGCATGAAATGCTATGATTTTGGATGCATATGATCAAGAATGTATGATAGAACACGTTTGTAATGGATTACAACAAGAATGGAAGCTTGTAAGATAGTGCAAAATGACTTAGAACATAAGTAAACATAACTGGCCCATGGGCGTGTCAAGCTTGGCCCAAGCCTAAGGCAAATTCAGCTTTGAGGACCCATGTTTGACCCATTATATCTTCAAAACATTGATCAAATGAAAAATCTATAGACATGAAATTTGTAGAGGAGATCAAGATGAACAACTTTGATGTTCAAAAAAATTTCATTTGAAGCTTTCTTGATGGAGAAAAAGGCTTGACATTCAGCACACCACATGTTTGATAAAATGCCCAGCATCTAGCACACCCATGCCTTGGCTTCTTGGCAAAGTTGCCCAAGTTTTGTTAAACTTTGATTGATCATGTCTCCCTCAATTTTGATCCAATGCAAATGTTCTTGGTATAGATTTGAAGCTCAGGATGTGCTCTTTAATTGGCTCAACCTAGGCCTGAAGTTTGAATCCATTATCTTGAAGAAAGAGAGCTTGAAAGTGAGGTGCAAAATGACCTAAAATTGCCTTAAATAGAAACCCTAAGTTTCTATTTTGGGCAATTTTATGATTTCTTGATTTTTCCATGAATCTCTTGACTTTTCTTGATCAAATTTCAACCAATTAACATATTCAACTTGTGGACCATGATTTTGACCTCAAAAAGTCAGGAATTGATTTTTCCTCTACACAGTTGACTTTTCCCCAATTTCTTGATTTTCAAGTAACTGACCAATTGAATACCTTCTGAGATGATCCAATGATCATTATCCCATCCTTATATCCTTGATGACATATCGAAAACATTGAAATCAATTTTTATCCAAAATATCATCAAGAAGCCCTTTGAATCAGAAACCCTAATTTCTGGCCCTTTTTGTTATGAGATGTTGCATTGGTGAAATTCCTTGATCAATCCACTTCTCCCAAAGACTTGAGGAATCGTTTGAGACTGTGTGGGATGTGAAATGCCCTTGAGGCTTGTTGGAAGACACTTGACTCTTGCCTTTTGGCTTTGAAAGATCAAAACTTTGACCATCATTGATCACATGCCCTATGCTCCAAACTATGAATGTATGCCTTCTCTTCCGTTGATTTATATGCAATGAAATGTATGGGAATGGTATGCTAAATAGCTTGAAAAAAGGAGGGCAAATTTTTGGGTGTTACAACGTAATGAATTAAATTCAGTTTACTCTAGTTTTATGTTAAGTGTCTTGAAAAGAGAAATTGTTCGTTGAAATTAATACCTTAATTTCTTAATTGTATTCTTTTACTATGATTTTTCAATTAAATTATGCGGGAACTTAGGGTATTATATATTACACCCTTGAAGCAACACATCTTAGATTCAGGATCAACTCCCCTTATCTAAGATAACCAGTGCTTCTTTACTCTACACTTCTATTGATGAATGAAAAACATAAGACACATCTTCATGTCTTCAAGAGCTCACTCTTTGTCCAACTCGCCTGCTGAACACAATTATCCCTTGTAGTATTTCTTATTTGAACTATTAAACATGATAGCTTACCAGCATCATCATGCTTACTTTGAAATCACATAGAATCACCAACCTATAACTAACAAACTCTTGAATTAAGATTAACATCGCCATTAATCCCTCTCGTCTAGAACTTTACCATACAACTCACTAACTCCACCTGAGCCCCCTATTGTAGATATCCATATTCCTGAGATACAATTATGTTGAATTTGGATTGCTTCACACTCCTCATAGAGATACCCTTACCTCCTAGTTCGTTAGCTACTTCTTGATGCCCTAGTATTTCTCAGCTTTCCGTCTGATCGACCTTCTTCTAGCATGACTTATAGCAAAAGAAATCTTCTCTTCACATGCCATTTGACTTCAACCTTAGTCACTCAATTTGATAGATACCCAATAATCCTATATAATAATTCCTTCATTATTCTCCTGTATGATTACCTAGAATACTTTTGATTTAACTGGTGAATATCTTCATTCAGACATCCATGCAATCACCACATGATTCTCTTCAGTCTTCTCTACATCATCATTACAAGACAGTCTTTCTAATCCATCATTCTCCCATATGATAAGATAGAAACTCCTTAGATACAATGTAGGAAACAAGTTCCTAAACCATAACTAAGAATCCTCCTCCAAGGATAACCAACCCAGATAATGTTCTAACAACTATTAGAACATCTTCCATACATTTGTTCTTGATATGCTCCACCATTGGACTTACTATAACATATTAATCCAAACTTAAGATCTTCAAAGACTTCTGCTCCTCAAGCTTGATCAATAAGCACTCCAAAACCAAAGAGAGAAATAAACTATCATCTACTAATAAGAAGATAACCTTCCATAAGCTAAAAGCTTCTACCACATGCTCCAAGATATGAACAAAACCGACACCTCCTTAAGTATTCAATAAACTACCCTTATGTACAAGGATAAGTAGTTCCAAGACAATCCTTACAAACAACCAAATTCCATAGTTTGATTATTTCACCTTTATTTAGAACTCCCACAAGATATCCCAATCAACCAATCAAACTAGAATCTTCAAGCTACATACTCCACTTGCTCCAAGTGTGACACCATATAACATCTTCTCCTTCTTAGAGCTCCTACTATGAGATAAAATTTTTGAAGCATCCAAGATCTTCATTCCTGTAGATCATCATATCTTAAGCTGATGTTCCACTTCACAAATTGAGATTCTGATGTTTGAGCTAAATGTCAGAACCTTCTGATACAACATCTAGCTGTTAAATTTAGCTCCATCTTCTTCCACTTAGAAGAACCTCCTCCCTTTAATAGAACAAGAGTCTCGTGCTCTCATATACTTGATTCACTGATCAATTTTAAGTAAACAACCTCTATTAATTTGATCTGCAGTAATTCCATACAAGCACACACCTTGATGAATTCATGCAGTTTTTTCCAAAGTCTTCAAACTTGCCACTGTTTATATCTTCAAAAAGGAATAGTCATAGACTACACCCTATAGCTCTACCACGAATGTCACCTTTCCTTGATTAAAGTAGTCTTCACGAAATCACAATATTGCCAACTATCCTTGAACTTCTCGACGAGCATCTCAATATGCACCAAAGTACCTAGATCAGAAATAAACCAATCCAAGTAATAGTCATCAAGATTGTGATGTCTTCATCTCCATATTAAAAAGTATCAACCTCTGGACAAGTTTTTCTCCCGTAATAACTTTTAGGAACCATATGGTTAAGCCTTACATGCCTAAGTCAAAAATCTTAGGTCAACACCCAAGAGACTTTTACGTGCATGTGTAAACACCCCAAATTTGTCCTCACCCATTCACACCATGGCTTGTGATCTTTTCATATGCATAAATTCAATCATATCATCTCATACCACATTTTTGATTCACTGCATTGCTTCTAAGTCATCTGCATCTAGGGTTTGTGATCTGAGCTATCCAAGAGCCATTTGAGCCACTCCAAAGGTCTTCAATCACTTCAAAGGGGTCCATATGTGTTCAAGCATCATATTGTATCCCCACAAAGTCAAGAAAGTCAAAGAATCACAAGAACTGGGAAAGGCATGGAAGCAGAGCCAGGTTTAACTACACAGATGACCTAAAATTAGGGTTTTGGTTTCAGAGGCCATAACTCCAAATTTTTTGGTCATTCTTGTTTCTATTGGTCTCTATATGTTATAAGGATCATGCATATCAAGTTTCATGAATAAATTCCATGGGGAAGGCATCTGATCAAGGGATGACTTCTTGAGCAAGTCAGTGTAAAATCAGGGCATCTGAGGCCCCCAATGACCCAACCAAAGGGTGTTCTTCATCATTTTGAATGTGTATGAACTTTATTTGATCATAGAAGATGTTGTAAGTTCATAAAATTGAAGAATTTCAAGCCATTTGCAAAGTTGCCATTTTGGGAAAATGACTTCTAATGGAAACTTACCATTTTGGGAAACTTTTTCAATCCTTGCTTTTTGATTCAAAAATGCTTCAAATGAGAAAACTTTGGTCATGAAATTTGTAGAATGGATCATTCCCTTTTCAAAAAGTACAAGAACTCATTCTAATTCATTTTGGATCAAAAGTTATGGCCTTGCAAAGTTGGATAAAATCATTGAAATTTCACTTTTGCACAAAATGGGAAACTTGCAAATTCTCATGACAAGCCTTTATGTGATCTCAATATGACCTCTAATCATCACACAAACACAAGGCATGACCAAAAAATCAGTTTGGCCCAAGAGATTTCCCATTTCTATGCCTTGATTTTCAAGTAATCATAAGTCATTCTTCATGAAAGTGCAAAGAGGGATTTCTTGCAAATTGATTCTCAAAGGGGTTGTTTGACCTCTAGTTGGTTTCAAGACTTTGCCATGACCTAATGAAGCATACCACACCAAAAATTCAGCAAGAGTTCTCACATGTACATAGCCAAAAATCATGAGATGTAACAAGTTGTCAAGTTGCAAAAACCCTTCCAACTCATGATCCAAATGCTGCAGTCCTTCATGAATCATCCAAGGGCCATCCTTGACTCAAGCTGAGGCAGGACAAGCCTCTAGATTGCCTCTGACCCGAGCCATGCCTAGGGTACACAATGTCTTGACTTTCTTGCATTTTGCCCATACCAATCCCACAGTGACACACCAACTCTCTGCCCAACCAGAGCATGATATGTGGACATCAAGTAATCCAAAAACACACCATACACAAGCCATAAGCTCCCACATTGCAGCACACACAAAAATCTGCCAAGAACTTCCCTCCTTCGAAACACTCAACACAACCATCAAACTTCAATAATTCCTTCACCAATCAACCACAAATCACTCATAGAACAAGAAGCACCCCCTGAAACAACATGAATCACCACACATAAAGACCTTCATTTCTGCTACACCAGAACCAAACAGTCACAACCAGTCACTCTCAAAGCATTCTAAGCTTCATTCCATCATCAGGAGGATCAAGGGAGAAGGATTGCACAAAGCTTGAGGCCAAAAAGCTCAAAATCAGAAAAGCTTCATCTCAGGTAACATGAAGAACTTTTTTCCCAGAAACTGATTTTTAAGTTCTTTTATGATGCTATGTCTTCCCCTGATCATGAATATGTGTTTAGTTTTTGAAATGGTGAAGAAACCAGCATGTATGGTATCTCTGAATATTTGCCCGTGTTTCATACTTTGCTTCGATTCAGGCTTGTGAGTGAAAATAAATGAATTTTGGGTGAGGGGTTAGGTTTAGATTGAGGAGAGGATCATTTTGGTGGAAGAAATTTCATGATTAGTAACCTGTAGCAAAATCTAGGGTTTATGCTCGCCGGAGAAGATGACCGGAACCACTGTTCCGGTCACCTGAAACTCATTAGCCCTAATTGTGTAATTAAGGAACTTTGAATATTTACCCTTGGATTTGCCTTCCCGCGCGTGAATGAGTGGACAGGATTTGTCATTAAAACCCTAATCTTTGTTTAATTAATTAAAATCAGTTTAATTAAGTCATAAAGCAAAATTAGCCAGATTTGAATCTGGGCCTTTGGATCTGGCGCGCAGTCAACCAGTCCAAGCCCAGATCAAATCCTGGCCATCCTTTTGAATTACTTTCATTATTTTCATTTTTAAATTCATTTTCTTTTCATTTTATTTATACGTTTTATTTAAAATAGCAAAATACCTTTAAAAATTATGAATTTTTTGTCAAAGATTTCATTAATTTTTAAAACCCAAAAATATTTTTATTTTTATTTTTTGCACTGAAAATTATTTTTAAATCATTTAAATGTTTATTTTTAATTAGTTAATGGAAATTAATTAATTAAAAATACATTTAGGTATTTAAAAATCCCCAAAAAATTCACATTGCATTTAGAAACATTTAGAAACATTGTCCAACTCTCAAACCAAATTTCGTTTTTGTTCTTGATGCCTTTTGATCATTTTCATTAGATTTAATTTCATTTCAAGGCAATATTTTGTGTCAAAACTTCAAAAATTTCTTTCTGCCTAACCATTGAGAGTTGAATGATGATTCTTCTTGCATTGCACTCTTCATAGCATGTAGTTTATAGGATAAAATTGGTTTGATTTGATCTTGCATTTTCAATTTGTTTAGCATTTTTCTTGATGAAGTACCCCAAAACCCTAACAATCTTAGGAAATTCATAACTTTCACTAGGTTAAGAGTTGGATCCTCTCCTTTGGGCAGTGAGTTTGTATAGGTTTAGGGTATCTTTGATAGCATTTTCAAATTTGTATCATGTCATTTGCTTCTGGTTTTGGATTTTTGCTTTGTATGATGCATGTAACCCTAATTTGTGCCTTCCTTTGCATCCATTTCTCATTTGCTTGCATCCATTGACTTGCCATGACATTTTGTGCATTCACTTGATTCATAATACATCTTAGGACATATTAGAATTATGTTTGATCATTGCATCTCTCATTTTTCATGTTATGTATTCATTTCATTTCATAAACATTCATGAACTTCCATGGTTCAAAGTATGCCTCATTTGCATCCTTATGCTTGTATGATTATTCTCATGTCTTGCCTCATGTTTGCATCATCTCTTAGCATCATTAACATCATACTCATGCTTCTGGTTTTGGTTTTCATCATGACATTGCACCTCATTTGCATTGCATTTCATTTTCTTATGCTAACATTTCAGGTGGTAAGTTGTCTGAGAAGTGAGTTTGCCTTCACTTCTCACAATCTCTTCTCATCTCTCTTGCATCTTTGCTGCATTTTATCTTGTGTATTGGATTGAGCTTGCTCATTCTTGTTCTCTTACTTTCTTTCTTCAAGCAACTTGTCTTCTTAAGTGAAGCAAGTTGTTTTGCTTCTCTTTGCTTATTGCTCCTTTCATCTGCTTCTTGGTGGTTTCTCTGAAGATCTTCTTGCAAACCTCATTAACCCTAGGAACAACCAAGCATGACAAAAATTAGGGTTTGATTAGTCCCCTTTTATTTTTTCCTTTGTGTCATCTTTGAGTCTTCTCTTCTCACCTCATAATCAGGGACTAAACCCTAAAGGCTTTAAGGCTTTGTGATTAAGCTTATGCCTGCATCCTTCTATTAGGATGGAGTGTATAACTTTAATCCTGAGTGTTAAAACCTTAATGTGTTTAAATCCTTTAATCAATCCACCTAATAATCACTAAGACATCAAGCTTGTAACTTGGGCCTTGCATTAGGGTTCTAATTCTTCCTTAATTGGTTAAGAAGGACTAACCCTAGTGTTAATGGACAAGTCCCCCTCAAGTTGTCTTACAAACCATAAAAGTCATTTCTTCATCTTATCATTAACTAAAATCCACTCTAATAAAGGCTTTGTTTTGTCATGAGGTTAATCCCTAATCATGGATTAAGTTGAGGAGTCTTTCTCGGCTTAAATGTTCTCATCTATTATCCTTCTATTAGGATGGTGTAATGAGTCCATTAAATCCTTGATTATGGCTTAAACTCATTACTTAACACTAAACAAAAACAACAAAAACATCTAAATAATCACAAGTAGGTTAATGATCTTAATCCTACATCATGGTGATTAAGTGTGAGATGCTGACTTCACACTTAAGGTATTCTCATTACCCCCAATCAGAGGGAGGATGTGATGAGTTTACTAACCCATTGGTTTAGGCTTGAGCTCATTAACTTATGACAAACTTCAAAAAGCAATAAAAGACTGAAAACACAAAAACAAACAATAATCGTCTCCTCCGGGATTCTTTTCTCATCTCATTCACTCATAAACGAGAACTCGCTTCTTCCGTCTAATGCAAGACAGTTTGCACCTGATCCAGACAGGTCATACACTTGAGCATATACAAGTAAGCAGTTCACAAGTCAATTTACCTTTCAATCTCTTTGAGTCGAACTACGGTGTTCTGACTTCCTCATTGCACGAGAGGATACGTAGGCATAACTAACAGTTATCGAACAAAAGTCTCTGTATATCCCCCCTCTTCCAGCTTTATTCTTTTAAGCCTCATAGTCTTGAGCTTTGCACTCTTTCCTTACACTGACACTTCTTTTATTCACTTCATACTTTCTTCCAGCACTGACACTTGCATTCTTTCCAGCTTTGATACACAAATTGCACTGACACTACCCCTTTAAAATACAAATCTTTTAAGCGTGGATCCCGTCGAGTACGGCGGACAATCTGGGTGCTAGCACCTTCCCAGATTGTAACCAACCCCTTTTCTCAGTCTCTCTGGTTCGCAACCGTCTTATCCATATCTTTTCTTAGGTTTATGCAGCATTACCTTTCCTTCGGGATAAAAATGCCTAGCTGGCGACTCTTGTCTTCTGAGTTCACCCTTGTGTCTTCTCCCCTTTTCGCCGACCGTTCGCGTCTGTACCCCATTTGACCAGGTGTCATTTGGTGGGAGCGACAGCTTGGCGACTCTGCTGGGGAACCTTATATTGTAACCAGGGCTTCTGGTTCTTTTTGTGGGTTCCTCCTAGCGCTTGTTTGATTTGTGTTTACTGGGGTGTTATGTGCTAATTGTGTTTATGTATTTGTTTTATTTACTGCTTTATGTACAGTTATTTATTTGCTTTCTTTACAGCTTTATACATCATACTGTCATATTGTCATCTGGCTGGATCTGTTTCTTGTTTTGGTGGGTGGGGTTCTACTGAGAGGTTAAGGTCCTATACCTGGGACCTGAGTGACACCTAGGCTAGAGTGGTTCATGTTCTTTCCCATTCCATTTCGGTCTGGTGCGGGAATATGAAACACGGTTCAGATATGGGTTTCTTCTTGAGAACTCTGTGCTACAGATCTCCTGTAGTGCTAGGGCTATCTGGGAAGCCTGATAAGTCTGGATGACCTTTACTATGACCTTCAGAAACTGAGGTGAATTAGAGGAGGATCTTTTATGGTTATTGTAAACACTGTACCTCCGGGTTAGAAGTGTTTACACTTCTCATAACTGATCCAAGTCTGAGGATCCTTGTTTTAGAACACCACTTGTGAGGGGGTTGGGCTGTTTACAGGTTTGCAGGTACCATTGGCCACATCATACCCTGTTACTATTTGGTTTAAGAGTACCTCATATTGGGACAGTTCTTGTGATTTGAACCCTGGACATGTGACTCTTTATTTGAGTCCCCCACCTTGGTTACTGGATTTCTGAACCTCCATCTGGACTTCTTAAACATACATGGACTTATATCAAGGCAGTTAATCAGATCCAGCTTGATCACAAACCCTTGCATATCATTTGCATACTCATCATTTGCATCATTTAACATTTGTTTATTTATTTTTCAGGGTATCCACATATTATCTGGCTTGGTTTTGACCCCTTCATCTGCATAGACCTCTGTTCATCAGTTATCTGCTTCAACTATCTTCATCAGTTGCCTGCTTCAGCTACTTTTACCACCAGCTTCAGCCTATCAGTGGCACATCTCCAGTATCAGTCTTCATCATCAGCACTTGTTTTCAACCCTTCATCAACAGTCATGGCACCCAAGAAGAGCAACATTTCATACCATTTCTTTGAGCATGTGCTGACTGGCATCAGGCAGGTCCAGGCACTTATCACTCCAGACCACATCCCATTATTCAGAGAGCATTATGGAGGCATCTTTGATATGGTTATGGACCTGGACCCTTCTCAGAGGAGTTTGATCCACACTTGCCTACAGTTTTATGACCCTCCTTTGAGATGCTTCACTTTCCAGAACTTTCAGCTAAGACCCCTGCTGGAGGAGTTCTCATCATTGATTGGAGTACCTGTCAGGGGTGATATCTCCTTCAACCCAAAGATGACTTCTCCCAGCAATGGAGAAGTGGCAAAAGCACTGTACCTGGAACCTATTTTGATTGAGCAGAACATGACAACAAAGGCTGGGATCCCTGGTTTGCACTTAGACTTTCTGATTTCTCAGGCCATCCTGAAGGCCTCCTTGGGAGAATGGAGGGTAGTTTGTGCATTGTTAGCCCTCAGTATATATGGGGTTATACTATTTGCAGACGAGCCCAAATTTATCAGCAAGAATGCCATTCATCTTTTCCTTCTGAGGAACCCAGTGCCCACATTGCTGGGAGATTTCTATTATTCTGTTCACCAAAGAAATGAGAAGCAAAGAGGGAAGTTGGTGAGATGCTGTGCTCCCCTGTTTCATACCTGGCTGCTTAAACACTTACCCAAGACCGATGCCTTCCTGAATCCTCACCAACAGAAGAATTGGGCTAAAAGACTTATTGCTTTGACTTCAGATGACATCAGATGGTGTACCCAGAGCACCAAAGGAAGAGACATAATAACTAGCTGTGGGAAGCACCCCAATGTGCCTCTAATAGGAGTGAAGGGTTGCATCAACTACAACCCTTTGTTGTTTAAGAGACAGTTGGGCTATGCTTTGGTTCACCCTCCTAGAGTGCAAGACTTGGCTGAAACCCTGTATTGTGAGATAAAACCTAATCTAGCTGTTGTCAGACAAGCATCCTGGGCTTGGGACAACATCCAGACCAAAGGGATGGCCATTCTTGGGAGGTGCAACAATGTGGCTTCAGCTCAGTATTATGAATGGTCCCATGCTAGAGCCCAGATTTCTGGGATGCCTTTCACCATTGAGGATGCACCTGGACCATCCACAGTACCACCTCCAGCCACTGTCAGCCTGGAAGAGTTTGAGAAGCTGAAAGAAAGGAATGAGAATCTGTCTCAAGCTCTGAAGAAGACCCTCTGGGAGAGGAGTGATGGTCGTCTAGACATTGAGAGGTTAGAAAAACTTAAGGTGGAGCATCTAGCCAAGATTGAGAAAGCAGAGGACTACATCAAGAAATCAAGAGCTGGGGAGCAAATATTGAAGAATGCCTGTAAAGAGGCCCAGTTTCAGAAGGCTAGGACTGATCTCTATCTGCAACAAAGTCAAGCAAGGTGGGTCAGGATCACTGAGGCTCATACTCAAGAAGATAAGAGAACTCAAGCCAGGATTGAGCAATTGGAGGCCAATGAAAAGAAACAACAAGAAGCTCTGTTGGCAGCCCAGAAGGAGATTTCAGAATTGAAGCTTAGGGCTGGTCTGAAGAGGTCAAAGGACCAGGACAGGCACAAGAAGCTGACCACTGCTATTGCCACCAGAAACCTTTTTATCAAAAACATTACAGAGCATCCGGCTGGTCCTGTAACTGAAGCACTTTTGAAGGAGGTTAAGGAGGATGAGTTTGGATTAGATGTTTGATTTCCTTGCTTGTTGTTATTTCCATTTCATGTACTTTTCTTTTTATGTTGTATTTTGACCCTTTAGGGGCGTATGTTGTAAAAACACACTATGTATGATCCACCATGTGTAATATATTTGTTAGTTTGTTTCATTGAGTTTCTTTTCTCAAGCAACATCAAAGCATCTTCCTAAGGGTCTGGAAAGGTCAAAACCAAGAGCCAAGCCGGATACCTTGGAAAACAAATAAGCATACTGCATTGCATACTAACTTTTGTTTTGTTTTGTAGGGTTTTGTTTTGTTTGTTACTAACTCTGTTGTGATTCAGGAATTATTGCTCGCCGTCGGGTGTTCCCTCTCAACCGTCCGCACCGGTATCCTACTCGCAACAATCTTCCTGGTATCCAAATGGATCAAGTACAGCAAGATCTGACAGAGGTCAGAACTCAGATGGCTAATGAAAGGCTGGAGATGAGAAACTAAATGACCCAATTCATGGAAGTAGTGAATGGCTTGGCCCAAAGTCAAGAAAGGTTGAGGGCATTGGTAGAAAGACAAAGCTCGGAAGAACCCCATCTGGGAATCAGAGGAACAAGTAACAATGAAAGGGGTCAGCCTCGTGATAACCCACCAGTATATGGGCCTCATCTACATCCGGAAGTCAACATCCCGGGTAATGTGCAAGGAAATACTACTGCAGGCAGGACCTTGCAAGAAGATCCTCAAGAGGAGCAGTTTACTGTAATGGGAGCTGGGGATGAAGTCTATGATAGGAGATTTGATGAAATTGTTGAGAAGTTGAGATCTCTGGAGTCTCAAAATTCCCTGGGTTTTGATGTCATGGATATGGGGTTAGTAGACGGGGTAAGGATTCCCCACAAGTTTAAACCCCCGTGCTTCGAGAAATACAATGGCACTTCCTGTCCACGAACTCACTTACAGTCTTTTCTGGGGAGACTTAAGGCATACACCATGGATGAAAAATTGTGGATGTTTTACTTTGAAGACAGTTTGACTGGGGCTTCAAGGGAGTGGTACTCTCACTTGACCAGAGCTACTATCAGATGCTGGAAGGACCTAGCTGAAGCCTTCATCAGGCAGTACCAATACATTCTGGACATGGCTCCTAACAGGACCCTTTTGATGGGAATGTCTCAATCCTCCAGGGAAAGCTTCAGGGAATATGCCCAGAGGTGGAGGCAGCTTGCTGCTGCTGTCCATCCACCCATGTCAGAAAGAGAAATGGCCGAAATGTTTATGAATACTCTGCAAGGAACGTATATTGATAGGCTAGCTGCCTTTTCTTCCACCAGCTTTGCAGACGTAGTTATAGCCGGGGAAAGAATTGAGAGCCTATTGAAAATGGGTAAGATTTCTGATAATGGTGCAAGTTCGTCCAGTAACTCCAGGAAACCTTTTGTGGGACCTAGAAGAACCGGTGAGACAAATGTCGTTCATGCCAGCAGGGGCAGACCTCAGTATGTCCACAGATCAGTAGCAGCTGTCACTATTCCAGCTCCGATTCCTCAGCAACCAACATATCAACCACAACAACAACCACATTTTCAACCGCAAGTTTAGTATCCGCCACAGAGAACCTACAACAACAATAACAACAGCAATCAACAACAAAGACCTTTTCAGCAAAGACCGTCACAGGAAATTAGGGTGATTGACCCTATCCCTATGCCTTATGCCGCCTTATTGCCACAACTCCTAAAGCTTAACTTGGTTGAGTTAAGGACATTAGCACCACCAGATCCCTCCAATCTTCCAAGGAATTATGATGTCAACGCCAGATGTGCTTTCCACTCCAATGCACCTGGCCACAATACTGAGAAATGCCGGGCTTTACAAATGAAGGTACAAGATCTGGTGGATTCTAAAGCCCTCAACTTTGCACCCCCTCCAAGTGTCACCAAGAATCCCATGCCCAATCATGGAGGGCCAAGAATTAATGCCATTGAGGAAGACAAGCCATCTTTCTTAATCACCAGTGTTGGACAGATTAGAGCAGCTCTGGTCGAAATTAAAGCTCAGCTTCTAGAGTGCCAGATGTTCCCCGGGTGTGAGCTCGGTTGTGGGCATTGCAACATTTCGGTCAACGGGTGTGATAATTTGAGAAGCGGCATAGATGGTCTTATCAAAGGTGGTATACTTCATATCTCAACAACGGCACCTACAAATCCAGCAATCCCTTTGACAACAATTCCTGATTCTTCTACAACTGCAGCAACAATCATTCCGACCAATTCATCAATATCATCAACAATGGCTTCATTAATCACTTCAACAAATCAAATGTCAATAACCATTTCTTCTACAACATCAGCATCCCTTTATTCAGCAGAATCTTCTACAACACCAACAGAAATTAATGAAGATATCTCAGCAGTCACCATTTACTATGATCCATCAGATGTTCCTCCAAACAACAACTTTCAGCAACAAACAGTGGCACCTCCTGCCAGGTCACCAGTCACCATTTACTACGATCCGCACACTGTTACAGCACCCTCCTCTGCAGCAGTCAGTCCAGTTACCATTACGGTACCTGGACCAGTTCCATATGAAAGCAGCAATGCCATACCCTGGCATTATGGCTCTGATCTTTACTGCAATGGGGAGAAAATCACTTTGGATTCTTCAACTTCTTCTCCACAGATTGATAATGTTGGGGGAGGTGGAGGCTTCACCAGAAGCGGACGCCTTTTTGCCTCACAATTGCAAAGACCTAATGCCGAAGCAGAAGCTGCCGCAAAAGCAAAGGTGAAGAGTGTGATACCTGAAGAACCAATCATCAAAGAAACTCAGAAGACATCTTTTGAGCAAGATGTAGATGAGTTCATGAGAATTATAAAGAGAAGTGATTACAAGGTGGTGGATCAGCTTCACCAAACTCCCTCAAAAATCTCCAAATTATCCCTGTTGATGTGTTCTGAAGCTCACAAGAATGCATTATTGAAAGTCTTGCACGCATCATACGTGCCAGAGGAGATCACTGTTAATCAGCTAGAAACTGTGGTGGCAAATGTCAACACCAGTCATGGACTGAGCTTTACCAATGCTGACTTAACAACTGAGGGACGTAACCACAACAAGGCTTTACATATCACCTTGGAATGCAAAGGTGTTGTTCTATCTCATGTGCTGGTGGACACTGGGTCCTCACTCAATGTTTTGCCAAAGAAAGCCTTAGTGAAGCTGGAGTACGATGGCTTGGCACTGCGTCCAAGTAATTTGGTGGTGAGAGCATTTGATGGCTCTAAAAGATCAGTGCTAGGGGAGATTGATCTGCCTGTGATGATTGGCCCGCAGACTTTTAAAATTACCTTCTATGTGATGGACATTCAGCCAGCCTACAGTTGTTTGTTGGGTAGACCTTGGATTCATGCCGCTGGCGCTGTTACGTCTACCCTTCACCAGAAGCTGAAATTCGAGTGGGAAGGCCAGATCATCACCATCTGTGGTGAAGAAGACATCTTTGTTAGCCATCTGGCTACGTACAAGTACATAGAAATGGATGGAGAGATCTATGAAACTATGAGCCAAGGGTTTGAGGCCCTGAACATAAATGAAGCATCTGCTGTACTGGGAACTTCCATGACATCTTATCAGCAAGCCAGGAAGGTTGTTGAAGAGGGTACTGCCCAAGGCTGGGGCAAGATGCTGCCCGTAGAAAAGAAAGAAGACAGATTTGGGTTGGGTTACAGACCAACTCAACAAGATCAATCAGAGGCTGCCAAGAAGCCCAATTTTGTCAGCGGGGGAATGCTCACCCCTGATGTAGTGAACAACTTGGAAGACGAGGAGGAAAGCGACCGCAACCTGGAGAGCTGGATACGTCCAAGGATCCCGGAGAGCCAAGTCCTTAACTGGTCTTCCCAGGAAATTATAAGGGTTACTCCTGCAGAGTAATTATTATTTCCTGTATTTTTTAAGTATGCATCAAGTCTTGCATCTTGCCCAAGATGACAAGACTCATTTTGTAATCGGGCCATCTTGTAATTTTGTGCAAACAGATTAATCAATGAATATCGGACATCTTTTGCAAATGAGTCTTTTCCTTTTCCGCTCACTGTTTTCCATTTTTCTTTTTGTACAAAAATAAAATGGCAATGTTTTCCAAAATGATAACTTCATTTCACTTTTTTCTAAACAAGATTAAAATCGATCACTAAAATGAACAATCTAAACCCTTGCAGAGAGTGCCTTTCAGACTACACCGACAACAACACAGCTATGGCTTCGAATGACTTTGACAATCCAATCAATCAAGCCTATGAAGGGGTTGAAGAAGATTATTAGCTTCCTGAAGAGCTAGCCAGGTTGTTAAGGAAAAAGGAGAAGGTTATTACTCCTCACCAGGAGGAGATTGAAACGGTTGATCTTGGTACGGAAGAAGATGTGAAAGAAGTTAAGATCGGGGCCTGCCTACAAGATTCAGTAAAAAAGCAACTGATTGATATGCTTCGAGAGTATGTGGATGTTTTCGCTTGGTCTTATTAGGATATGCCAGGGTTGGATACCGATATTGTCATGCACAAGCTGCCTTTAAAAGAAGATTGCCCACCGGTAAAACAGAAGTTGCGCCGTGCTCGCCCAGATATGGCAATGAAGATAAAGGAAGAGGTACAAAAGTAGTGGGACGCTGGGTTCCTTGCTGTGACTAGCTATCCGCCGTGGGTTGCTAATATTGTACCCGTGCCTAAGAAAGACGGCAAAGTAAGAATGTGTGTGGACTACCGGGATTTGAACCTAGCCAGCCCGAAAGATGATTTCCCATTACCTCACATTGATGTATTGGTTGACAATACGGCTCAGTTCTCGGTGTTCTCCTTCATGGACGGATTTTCAGGATATAATCAGATCAAGATGTCACCTGAAGACATGGAGAAGACAACTTTCATCACACCCTGGGGCACGTTCTGTTATAAGGTGATGCCATTCGGACTGAAGAATGTTGGTGCAACTTATCAACGGGCTATGGTAACATTATTCCACGACATGATCCATAAAGAAATTGAATGTTATGTGGATGACATGATTGCCAAGTCCCTCACAGAAGAAGACCACCTGGTAAATCTGTTGAAGCTATTCAAGCGTCTGAGGAAGTATCAACTGAAGTTGAACCCCAACAAGTGCACATTCGGGGTGCGATCTGGTAAGCTGCTGGGATTTATTGTAAGCGAGAAAGGGATTGAAGTTGACCCTGATAAAGTCAAAGCCATTCAAGAAATGCCTGCACCGAAGACAGAAAAAGAAGTTCGAGGGTTTCTAGGTAGATTGAACTACATTTCAAGGTTCATATCTCACCTTACTGCAACCTGTGAACCCTTGTTCAAGCTGTTAAGAAAAGAACAAACGGTCAGGTGGAACGAAGACTGCCAGAGGGCTTTTGACAAAATCAAGGAATATTTACAAGAGCCTCTGATCCTTATGCCTCCAGTCGAAGGAAGACCTCTGATAATGTACTTCACAGTATTAGAAAAGTCAATGGGGTGTGTGCTGGGCCAGCATGACGAGTCTGGTCGAAAAGAGTACGCAATATACTACCTAAGCAAAAAGTTTACCGACTGTGAACAACGTTATTCACTGCTCGAGAAAACTTGCTGTGCTTTAGCATGGGCTGCTCGCCGACTAAGGCAGTATATGTTGACCCACACTACTTTGTTGATATCAAAGATGGACCCAGTTAAGTACATTTTCGAGAAGCCATCACTTACCGGACGGGTTGCAAGATGGAAAATGATCCTCACAGAGTATGATATTCAGTACACCTCTCAAAAAGCCATCAAGGGTAGTGTATGTCTGATTATCTTGCTGAGCAACCCATTGATGATTACCAGCCTATGAGATTTGACTTCCCTGATGAAGACATCATGTTCATAAAAGAAAAAGACTATGAAGAGCCTATTCACACTGAAGGGCCTGACCCGGAAGAAGAATGGACTAAGATGTTTGATGGGGCTGTTAATATGAACGGTCATGGTGTTGGTGCAGTACTCATTACTCCTAAGGGAGTCACATGCCTTTCTCGGCAAAACTCACCTTCAACTGCACTAACAACGAAGCTGAATACGAAGCTTGTATTATGGGTCTTGAGGAAGCCATTGACCTCAGGATCAAGACTTTGACTGTATTCGGAGATTCAGCTTTGGTAATTAATCAAACCAATGGCAAATGGTACACACACCAGGATCATCTGATACCTTACAGGGATTATACAAGGAGGTTATTGACTTTCTTCACAACGGTCAAGCTTGAGTATATCCCTCGAGACGAAAATCAGTTTGCGGATGCTCTAGCTACCATTTCATCCATGATCAAAGTTCAAGCTACCAACTTTGTACCTCGAATTGCAGTGTCCAGACTTGACAGACCGGCATATGTATTTGAAGCAGATGTTGTTAAAGATGATAAGCCTTGGTTCCATGACATTAAATGCTTCTTGGAGGATCAAACATACCCACCTGGGGCATCTTCCAATGATAAGAAGACTTTAAGAAGGCTTGCTGGTAGTTTCTTTCTGAATACTGACGGTTCCCTGTACAAGAGAAACTTTGATATGGTACTCCTCCGGTGCGTTGATAGAACAGAAGCAGACTTGTTGATGCACGAAGTGCACGAAGGATCCTTTGGTACCCATGCTGGAGGGCATGCAATGGCTAAAAAGTTGCTGAGATCGGGCTATTACTGGATCAAAATGGATGCAGACTGTTGTGCCTATGCTAGGAAATGCCATAAATGCCAGATCTATGCGGATAAAGTGCATGTGCCTCCGAATCCTCTGAATGTGATGTCTTCACCTTGGCCATTTGCCATGTGGGGCATTGATATGATTGGCAAAATTGAACCGACTGCTTCCAACGGCCACAGGTTCATCCTGGTCGCCATTGACTATTTCACCAAGTGGGTCGAAGCAGCTTCCTATGCAAATGTTACAAGGCAAGTGGTAGCCCGATTCCTGAAGAGAGACATCATCTGTCGATATGGAGTGCCCGAGCGAATCATTACTGATAATGGTTCCAATTTAAACAACAAAATGATGGCAGAGCTGTGTCGGGACTTCAAGATCCAACACCACAATTCTTCTCCTTACAGACCAAAGATGAATGGCGTTGTTGAGGCAGCTAACAAGAATATCAAGAAGATTGTGCAGAAGATGGTAGTTACATACAAAGACTGGCATGAAATGCTACCGTTTGCCTTGCATGGGTACCGTACGTCAATCAGAACATCCACTGGGGCAACACCGTATCAACTTGTGTATGGTATGGAGGCAGTACTACCTGTTGAAGTTGAATTACCCTCCTTGCGGGTACTAATGGATGTTAAACTAAATGAAGCAGAATGGGTCCGATCCCGATATGAACAATTGAATCTGATTGAAGAAAAGAGATTAGCTGCAATTTGTCATGGGCAGCTATATCAGAAAAGAATGAAGAAAGCCTTCGATCAGAAAGTCAGGCTCCGAGAGTACCAAGTAGGAGATCTTGTGCTGAAAAGACTCCTCCCTCCTCATACAGACCACAGGGGCAAGTGGACTCCGAACTATGAAGGACCATTCGTAGTAAAGAAAGTTTTCTCTGGTGGAGCATTGATGCTCAGTACTATAGATGGTGAAGACTTCCTGTCCCCTGTGAATTCAGATGCAGTTAAAAAATACTTCGCATGAAAATGACACGCTGGACATAAAAACAGAATGTAAGTCCAGGCAAAAATAGGGCATCCCGGCAAGTCAAAAACAGAATGAAAGACTCGGGAAAAAATAAGGGAAAATAAATAAAAAATGTACACCCACTGAGTTGAAAAGCCACACCGGACAACTCAGGCAAAAATGGGTATCCCGATGGATTGAAAACCCGAAAGTGCGATCCATGCAAAATAAGGGAATAAGCGAACAACTGTATTCCAAATTCGTCTGTGTCACTTACAACTTGTTAAGCTTCGAAAGGATCAAGCTTCTTTCAGAATCAGCCTTCTTCAGAAAGCAAGACGAAAAGAACGTCAAATGTCATACGAGTCATAGCAAAAGGGAAGCTCCTTGAAGCGTCATCAACATTGCCAATACCTTTTGTTTCTCAATTTGTAACAATCTCTTCATTTTAGGGGATTTGTTTCTATGACTGTATCTTGCCAATTCAGGGCACACGAATTAATAAAATCAGATTTTCAGTCATGTTTCGTCTCGTACATTTTATTTTCATTTGCAAGAATGTCCGATGTCTTTAAGATACTGATTGCATAAATACAGATGCTTCTCTTCTAAAAAATACGTGCTTGCAGGAAATATACTCACTCCCAGGAGTGTCTAAACCCCTATGATGGAATCCGGTAAGGGATACCTCGAGATTACTTGTGCGTTTCTCTGTCTTTTCAGGATTTGCAGGCATTCAAAGCACAACACGGGGCATGAAAGCTTCATCCCAACAAGCTGGAAAATCATTATCTACTCAGTCTTAGTGCCGGAGGTGCTTTATCCCCAGCTGAGTTGCCATTTGTTATTCCCTCCTCAGCCAAGTACAAAAGTCAGGGAACCATCTCCCCACAGAGTGTCAACCTCTATCCGGAAGGGCAACACGTGAAGAAATCACAACAGAGTGAAGAAAGCTTCTACAAACCCCAGCTGGGTCCCTCATTACCAAGATGGGTCTATCATTGACCTACTCCCCCAGGAAGAGTCACATCTTATCAGATCTACCAATGATCTTATCCCCAGCTGGGGTGTCCACTTCGATCAGATCAGCCAGAGATCTCCGCGGCAACGGGATCCGAATCCCGGATGGTTACCTTTTGCATAATCATAGCATTCGCATCATTATTTTCCCCACAGAGCGTAGCATTCCGTCTAATACGGAGCATCACGGCAAAAATCAAACATATTGCATAATCATAAGCCATGTTCTGAATCAAACACTTGTGAATACTGGCAATCCATCGACGATATACAGAAAATTCCCCAGATACCCTGACAGAGAGCCCAGGCATTTCCCCTAAAGATACATATACTTCCTGACACACGTCCGTGTCATATCCCCGATAGAAAGCCAAAGCGTCCCCTTTGCATTCACAGATACTTATACACAACTTCCTTGGTACACATACATTTGTTTATATTACACTTTTCCCTTTCTTGACACTCGTCTGTGTCACTCTCCCCAGCAAGTTAAATACCCATCTATACACCACTCATACGTGTTACTCCTGTTTTACTCATACAGATACTCGTCCGTATCTTTTATACACCACTTATATCCCCTCAGATTCGACACTCGTCCGTGTTCTTTGTTAACCAGTTGGTACTCGTCCGTATCATCATCTCTGAACATGCGTCAGTGTTTGTTTCTATTGATACTCGTCCGTATCATAGTCTTAAGGATGCTCGTCCACATCTTTAATCTATACACCGTGTCAAACACTTAGGTCTTCTTGAATTTAGACACTCGTCTGTGTCTATTGTTCCCCAGAAGAGTCCCCTCAGATTCGACACTCGTCTGTGTTCTTTGTTAACCAGTTGATACTCGTCCGTATCATCATCTCTGAACATGTGTAAGTGTTTGTTTCTACCCGATACTCGTCTGTATCATAGTCTTAAGGATGCTCGTCCGCATCTTTAATCTATACACAGTGCCCGAAAAATTATACCTCTCATTTCTTGGATATAGACACTCGTCCGTGTTTACTATTCCCCAGCAAAGTCCCCAACAAAGCTTGTTGAACTATTTCCTTTTTATATGGCATTCGTCCTATGTCATGATACCTTTTCAGCAGCCGTACCCTGCCAGGTGATCGTCCTTCACCTTTTTGATGATCGTCCTTCATCATTCCCAGTGGAGTCTCTATTCATTAGAACCCCTTCTTATCCGACATTCGTCCTATGTCGTGATATCTTTAGCAGCCGTCCCCTGCTAGGTGATCATCCTTCACCTCTTGATGATCGTCCTTCATCATTTTATCCGATGGTCGTCCCCATCGTTGATCTTGTTATCTGACATTCGTCCTATGTCATGATAAACCCTGAGAGCAACCGTACCCTGCTAGGTGATCGTCCTTCACCTCTTGATGATCGTCCTTCATCATGCTTATCAGATGGACGTCCCCATCATCGACCTTTTTATCCGACATTCGTCCTATGTCATGATACTTTCGGCAGCCGTACCCTGCCCGGTGATCGTCCTTCACCTTAGATCACCGTCCCTCATCTTATCCCCAACAGAGCAGACGTCCCCTGCTAGGTGACCGTCTTTCACCTTTGATGACCGTACCTTATCATTTATTTCATTTACCTCTAATCCCCAGAAAGTCTTATAGCTTCACCCGATGGCCGTCCCCATCATAATCTCTCATATCCCCAGCTTGTCGGCCGTCCCCGTCACTGATTTATTTCCCGCATCTTCCCCAGCATGTCGGTCGTCCCCGTCATCACTTTATCCCCAATAGTCGTCCTCTGCTCGACGGTCGTCTTCCGTCGCCCGCACTTTATAATTATACTTTATTTTCTTTTACAATCTATATCCCTTTTCTTCTTCATTCTATGAGTGCAAATTTTTGACTGTCTTTGGTATTCAACCACAAGTTATCTTGTTTGCCTGTTAAGCCGTTGCTTACATCCTGCACAACTAACTCATGTTTGAATAGGGGCAGCTGTAAACACCCCAAATTTTCCCTCACTCATTCACACCATGGCTTGTGATCTTTTCATATGCATAAATTCAATCATAGCATCTCATACCACATTTTTGATTCACTGCATTGCTTCTAAGTCATCTGCATCTAGGGTTTGTGATCTGAGCTATCCAAGAGCCATTTGAGCCACTCCAAAGGTCTTCAATCACTTCAAAGGGGTCCATGTGTGTTCAAGCATCATATTGTATCCCCACAAAGTCAAGAAAGTCAAAGAATCACAAGAACTGGGAAAGGCGTGGAAGCAGAGCCAGGTTTAATTGCACAGATGACCTAAAATTAGGGTTTTTGTTTCAGAGGCCATAACTCCAAATTTTTTGGTCATTCTTGTTTCTATTGGTCTCTATATGTTATAAGGATCATGCATATCAAGTTTCATGAAGAAATTCCATGGGGAAGGCATCTAATCAAGGGATGACTTCTTGAGCAAGTCAGCGTAAAATCAGGGCATCTGAGGCCCCCAATGACCCAACCAAAGGGTGTTCTTCATCATTTTGAATGTGTATAAACTTTATTTGATCATAGAAGATGTTGGAAGTTCATAAAATTGAAGAATTTCAAGCCATTTGCAAAGTTGCCTTTTTGGGAAAATGACTTGTAATGGAAACTTGCCATTTTGGGAAACTTTTTCAATCCTTGCTTTTTGATACAAAAATGCTTCAAATGAGAAAACTTTGGTCATGAAAGTTGTAGAATGGATCATTCCCTTTTAAAAAAGTACAAGAACTCATTCTAATTCATTTTGGATCAAAAGTTATGGCCTTGCAAAGTTGGATAAAATCATTGAAATTTCACTTTTGCACAAAATGGGAAACTTGCAAATTCTCATGACAAGCCTTTATGTGATCTCAATATGACCTCTAATCATCACACAAACACAAGGCATGACCAAAAAATCAGTTTGGCCCAAGAGATTTCCCATTTCTATGCCTTGATTTTCAAGTAATCATAAGTCATTCTTCATGAAAGTGCAAAGAGGGATTTCTTGCAAATTGATTCTCAAAGGGGTTGTTTGACCTCTAGCTGGTTTCAAGACTTTGCCATGACCTAATGAAGCATACCACACCAAAAATTCAGCAAGAGTTCTCACATGTACATAGCCAAAAATCATGAGATGTAACAAGTTGTCAAGTTGCAAAAACCCTTCCAACTCATGATCCAAATGCTGCAGTCCTTCATGAATCATCCAAGGGCCATCCTTGACTCAAGCTGAGGCAGGACAAGCCTCTAGATTGCCTCTGACCCGAGCCATGCCTAGGGTACACAATGTCTTGACTTTCTTGCATTTTGCCCATACCAATCCCACAGTGACACACCAACTCTCTGCCCAACCAGAGCATGATATGTGGACATCAAGCAATCCAAAAACACACCATACACAAGCCATAAGCTCCCACATTGCAGCACACACAAAAATCTGCCAAGAACTTCCCTCCTTCGAAACACTCAACACAGCCATCAAACTTCAATAATTCCTTCACCAATCAACCACAAATCACTCATAGAACAAGAAGCACCCCCTGAAACAGCATGAATCACCACACATAAAGACCTTCACTTCTGCTACACCAGAACCAAATAGTCACAACCAGCCACTCTCAAAGCATTCTAAGCTTCATTCCATCATCAGGAGGATCAAGGGAGAAGGATTGCACAAAGCTTGAGGCCAGAAAGCTCAAAATCAGAAAAGCTTCATCTCAGGTAACATGAAGAACTTTTTTCCCAGAAACTGATTTTTAAGTTCTTTTATGATGCTATGTCTTCCCCTGATCATGAATATGTGTTTAGTTTTTGAAATGGTGAAGAAACCAGCATGTATGGTATCTCTGAATATTTGCCCGTGTTTCATACTTTGCTTCGATTCAGGCTTGTGAGTGAAAATAAATGAATTTTGGGTGAGGGGTTAGGTTTAGATTGAGGAGAGGATCATTTTGGTGGAAGAAATTTCATGATTGGTAACCTGTAGCAAAATCTAGGGTTTATGCTCGCCGGAGAAGATGACCGGAACCACTGTTCCGGTCACCTGAAACTCATTAGCCCTAATTGTGTAATTAAGGAACTTTGAATATTGACCCTTGGATTTGCCTTCCCGCGCGTGAATGAGTGGACAGGATTTGTCATTAAAACCCTAATCTTTGTTTAATTAATTAAAATCAGTTTAATTAAGTCATAAAGCAAAATTAGCCAGATTTGAATCTGGGCCTTTGGATCTGGCGCGCAGTCAACCAGTCCAAGCCCAGATCAAATCCTGGCCATCCTTTTGAATTACTTTCATTATTTTCATTTTTAAATTCATTTTCTTTTCATTTTATTTATACGTTTTATTTAAAATAGCAAAATACCTTTAAAAATTATGAAATTTTTTGTCAAAGATTTAATTAATTTTTAAAACCCAAAAATATTTTTTTTTTTATTTTTTGCACTGAAAATTATTTTTAAATCATTTAAATGTTTATTTTTAATTAGTTAATGGAAATTAATTAATTAAAAATACATTTAGGTATTTAAAAATCCCAAAAAAATTCACATTGCATTTAGAAACATTTAGAAACATTGTCCAACTCTCAAACCAAATTTCGTTTTTGTTCTTGATGCCTTTTGATCATTTTCATTAGATTTAATTTCATTTCAAGGCAATATTTTGTGTCAAAACTTCAAAAATTTCTTTCTGCCTAACCATTGAGAGTTGAATGATGATTCTTCTTGCATTGCACTCTTCATAGCATGTAGTTTATAGGATAAAATTGGTTTGATTTGATCTTGCATTTTCAATTTGTTTAGCATTTTTCTTGATGAAGTACCCCAAAACCCTAACAATATTAGGAAATTCATAACTTTCACTAGGTTAAGAGTTGGATCCTCTCCTTTGGGCAGTGAGTTTGTATAGGTTTAGGGTATCTTTGATTGAATTTTCAAATTTTTATCATGTCATATGCTTCTGGTTTTGGATTTTTTCTTTGTATGATGCATGTAACCCTAATTTGTGCCTTCCTTTGCATCCATTTCTCATTTGCTTGCATCCATTGACTTGCCATGACATTTTGTGCATTCACTTGATTCATAATACATCTTAGGACATATTAGAATTATGTTTGATCATTGCATCTCTCATTTGTCATGTTATGTGTTCATTTCATTTCATAAACATTCATGAACTTCCATGGTTCAAAGTATGCCTCATTTGCATCCTTATGCTTGTATGATTATTCTCATGTCTTGCCTCATGTTTGCATCATCTCTTAGAATCATTAACATCATACTCATGCTTCTGGTTTTGGTTTGCATCATGACATTGCACCTCATTTGCATTGCATTTCATTTTCTTATGCTAACATTTCAGGTGGTAAGTTGTCTGAGAAGTGAGTTTGCCTTCACTTCTCACAATCTCTTCTCATCTCTCTTGCATCTTTGCTGCATTTTATCTTGTGTATTGGATTGAGCTTGCTCATTCTTGTTCTATTACTTTCTTTCTTCAAGCAACTTGTCTTCTTAAGTGAAGCAAGTTGTTTTGCTTCTCTTTGCTTATTGCTCCTTTCATCTGCTTCTTGGTGGTTTCTCTGAAGATCTTATTACAAACCTCATTAACCCTAGGAACAACCAAGCATGACAATAATTAGGGTTTGATTAGTCCCCCATTTATTTTTGCCTTTGTGTCATCTTTGAGTCTTCTCTTCTCACCTCATAATCAGGAACTAAACCCTAAAGGCGTTAAGGCTTTGTGATTAAGCTTATGCCTGCATCCTTCTATTAGGATGGAGTGTATAACTTTAATCCTGAGTGTTAAACCCTTAATGTGTTTAAATCCTTTAATCAATCCACCTAATAATCACTAAGACATCAAGCTTGTAACTTGGGCCTTGCATTAGGGTTCTAATTCTTCCTTAATTGGTTAAGAAGGACTAACCCTAGTGTTAATGGACAAGTCCCCCTCAAGTTGTCTTACAAACCATAAAAGTCATTTCTTCATATTATCATTAACTAAAATCCACTCTAATAAAGGCTTTGTTTTGTCATGAGGTTAATCCCTAATCATGGATTAAGTTGAGGAGTCTTTCTCGGCTTAAATGTTCTCATCTATTATCCTTCTATTAGGATGGTGTAATGAGTCCATCAAATCCTTGATTATGGCTTAAACCCATTACTTAACACTAAACAAAAACAACAAAAACATCTAAATAATCACAAGTAGGTTAATGATCTTAATCCTACATCATGGTGATTAAGTGTGAGATGCTGACTTCACACTTAAGGTATTCTCATTACCCCCAATCAGAGGGAGGATGTGATGAGTTTACTAACCCATTGGTTTAGGCTTGAGCTCATTAACTTATGACAAACTTCAAAAAGCAATAAAAGACTGAAAACACAAAAACAAACAATAATCGTCTCCTCCGGGATTCTTTTCTCATCTCATTCACTCATAAACGAGAACTCGCTTCTTCCGTCTAATGCAAGACAGTTTGCACCTGAGCCAGACAGGTCATACACTTGAGCATAGACAAGTAAGAAGTTCACAAGTCAATTTACCTTTCAGTCTCTTTGAGTCGAACTACGGTGTTCTGACTTCCTCATTGCACGAGAGGATACGTAGGCATAACTTAACAGTTATCAAACAAAAGTCTCTGTATATCCCCCCTCTTCCAGCTTTATTCTTTTAAGCCTCATAATATTGAGCTTTGCACTCTTTCCTTACACTGACACTTCTTTTATTCACTTCATACTTTCTTCCAGCACTGACACTTGCATTCTTTCCAGCTTTGATACACAGATTGCACTGACACTACCCCTTTAAAACACAAATCTTTTAAGCGTGGATCCCGTCGAGTACGGCGGACAATCTGGGTGCTAGCACCTTCCCAGATTGTAACCAACCCCCTTTCTCAGTCTCTCTGGTTCGCAACCGTCTTATCCATATCTTTTCTTAGGTTTATGCAGTATTACCTTTCCTTCGGGATAAAAATGCCTAGCTGGCGACTCTTGTCTTCTGAGTTCACCCTTGTGTGTTCTCCCCTTTTCGCCGACCGTTCGCGTCTGTACCCCATTTGACCAGGTGTCATTTGGTGGGAGCGACAGCATGCAATACTCCTTTAGTGATTCTGCACTATTCTATGATGGATAGATGTTTCAACATCTGATTGAACATCACCAATCCTGAATAATAAGGATAATCAATTGAGTGTTTTACAAACAACAAATGATCATAAATCCTTGTCCAATAACCCTATCCAATACTAACACCAGATGAAAACCTCAAGATATTCTATCCATGTCAGCTTCTTCTTTGTGCTAGGTGTTGAGATACCAAGGTCGTCACCATTGACTAGAGCAACTAAGATCCTCTTTGAACGAATCCTAATTAATTCAACTAACTAAACTTATCCTTAGGGTTATGAAGTATGGGTTCTTCCTTGCAATTGTGAACGATGAAAATAAATCGCCTCTAGTTTCTTCAATTGTGTGCTTCATAGAAGCACCCTCTAGTCTGAAAAAATAACTAGAGTACTAAATCGGCATAGCTGAGATGTCTTTATGAGTGGACTTGAGAGAATACTTAAGTATCTTTGACAACTTAGCTGAAAAGAGATTATCAAATTACCAAAGCATGAACTTGATAACTCCAATCTCCTCTTCTGACTTCACGATACATGATGATCCCAAGTATCTAAGTATCAAGTCTGCATCAACCAATACTCAATCCATTCCATTGCTCCCGATTTTGGAACAACTTAGAGTCTTCACAATAGTTGATGTCATCCAAATCAGATATAGGAAAATATGACATTGTCCATGTCATACCCTAAATGTTGACCCTAATATATATACCTCATCAAAGGAAATTCACTGACCAAATGGCTATGTCAGACAGGTTTGGACAGTATCCCCACAATGAATCAGGATTCTTGAGTCCCTCAGAGGATTCAGAAAAAGGACAATTCATTAATACATAAGAATTTAGACCTTTGAATCACCAATCAAAGGGTTAAGGAATCTCAAATGATGGAAAATCTTCCAAGGACTGTACAAAAGTTTTAGTGATCTGGGCCCCGAGCCATCACAATCCCCAATTAGGGTTTCAGTCAACTGATGCCCTCCTGATGAAATTTTTCATAGAGAAAGGATACAAGACCTCTTACATCATCAAGAATGTTAACATGACTTTTACAATCCATTTATAAGTACAAGAGGTGTAGAGATCAAAGACTGCAAGATTAGGGTTTCATAGTGCCCAGATTAGGGTTTTTAATTAATTGGGGAACCAAAAGACAAGGTTTTCATCTGGACAAGATCCTATACAATAGGGAATATTATAAATATCTTATATACATCATGGAAGTCCATTCATAAGGTCAAAATATCTCATAGGATGTCTAGTCAAAAAATAAGAAAACCAGGGGTATCCAATGTAATTTCCATCAAGACCAAAAAGTCAAAGTTTGACTTTTCATCCAAAATGATTCTCATGACCTATATTACAAGAATATTTGTTCCATGAATGAATTTGATCACAAAAAATTAGAAATTTGAAGATAACTTGTAAAAGGGGAAACCTTTGAAACTTAGAAATTTTTCTAAGTTATAGAAAAAGTGTTCAAGTGGTCTACTTCCAAGCATCATAACTTGTAATCCAAGCATCAGATTTTGGTGAAACAAAGCTCAAATGAAATATCTCATCATAATCTACAAATTAGTCAACTATATTAAACTCCAATTCTTCATGGATTTTAAATTGTGATTGAATCAAAATCAAGAAAAATACTGATTTTCAACACTAGGACAAATTTTGTCTAAGTACAAAATAAGCAAAACACCAAAACTTGGAGGGATTTTTCACCAAGATCCAAGTTGAATCAGATCCTTCTCAAAACACCAGTGTTGTTGCAAATGTTGCCAACAATTCAAAGAACCAATTGGCATGAAAAGATCTTGCTTGTACATGAAGAAATCATGGATCAAAGTGGCCATCCCAAACTGTTTTGCAAAAAACAGATTTTCACAAACTTTTGAAATCTCTTCTTTTGAATAAAAGGAAAATGTCAAGTGGGTTGAAGCATCTAAACAATCATTACAAACCTGAGCATATCTTAAAATTCGTGATTACACCATGGAATTCACCAAAATGACATTCATGAATTTCAACATTATGCATTTTGATCCAAGGGTCACCAATCTCCAAAATGGCATATTCTTGGATCTCTTGTTCAACAAGCAATATGTGTACTTAATCCAAGCAAAAAACTTCCGAGGAATATAAAATTTGCCTCTACATAGCTGAGCTATTTGAGAAATTCATCATTTCATGTGTAAGAGATATTTTTACAAAGCATGACTCAATATTGTGACCTCATCTCTTCAAGACTTAAGGGCTAAGAAATTTCAACAATTTTACCTATAAATAGAGATCCCATTTGATTATAAAAATTACACCAAAGCCTCTAATCTCCAAGATTTTTCTCCTTTGATCTCAAAGACTCAAAACTTGATATTTTGAGCAATCACTACTGGTTTTTGAGTTTTGGCCACTATCTACTCAAACCAATTGCTGAAACACATCACATATGATGTTTATGAGGTGTTCGAACACTTAGATCACCTCTGGAACACTCCCAACCCATAATCACTCTTCAAAACCTCAAAGAAGCTTGGTTTCTGCAACTTGAAGATCAGAAGTTGATCCATCCATTTGCAATCAATTACAAGTGTTCAAACACACTCAATATGGTGTAAGGAAGCTGTCCAGATCATCACAACATCTCTGTAACACCTCCAGCTCGAAATCACAACTCCAGCTGCAAGCTCAAGTTCAGGTAAGCCTCAAACTTTACAAATTCATGATCTATGCATATTTCCTTGCACTATATTGTTTCCATATGTGCATAATCATATTCTAAGTAATTCCCCTCAATCAATTTCACAAAATCATCATCATGTAGAATTTCATGAGGCTCAGACCAATTTAGGGTTCTTCAGTGTTCTTCAATGATTCTTCACTCTACACACAAAATAAATGAAATGAAATGGTTCCATTGTGTTAGTGGGATCAAAACATACAATTTTGATGTTTATTTCATCTCAAATGGATGCCTATTCCATGAGATACGATTGATTTTGCAAATTCAGGGCAAAACAACCATGACGCGTGTTCTCGGCGCCCTTTTTCAAATTTTTAAATATTTGAATTTTGTGATTTTATTTAGTTCAATCCAAAATTAATTTCTCTCTGATTATTTTGAGTTTTTAAATGATTATGTTTTCATTAATTCTCAAAATTGTTTAAATATTTTATTCCGTGAAAAAATTTCCAAAACATATATTTGTTAATATATTTATTATTTTCATAAAGAATTAATTTTATTTGTTTCTAAACATTTCAAATTTCATTTCTTTCACTTGATTTTTCAAACATAAATGATATTCAAGTTGTCTCATGCATAAAACGTAATTTTTCAAACATTGATCCAATGTTTCAACTTGTTTTGTCAATTATGTTTGAAATTTAACAAAGATTTTAAATATTTTTATATTTAAAATATCAAAAACTAGGGTTTTGATTTTAATCACCCTCAAATTGATTTTTATCACTCTTGGGCCTATATTAGAGTGTAATACCCATCCCTTTTTGAAAAATGAATCATTAGATATCATTTGATCCATTTTCAAAAACTCGGCACGATCGCCTTTTTCACCGTATTAAGTTTTCATCTGTGAATATTTTTACACATAACCATTTATTTTCTAAAATTAATAGTAAAAATGTGTTATGAGGAATCCTTTGTGTTTATGACTCATTTCTTTTGTTTTAATCTTTCTCCGGTCTATTTTAAAACTTCGTCGGGCTTTCGTATAATTCCTGAACCTCCCAACTAATTCTTAAATAGTTTTTATTCTCCTAAGAAGATATTCACGAGAATTTGTTTACAAATATCATCTCCTTTTAATTTTTTTCATCTTTATGACTAAAAAATCTAATGCACCAGCAACTAGACTGAGCTTCACTCTGGTGAACTGCTTTCTAGGCTGCAGGCAGCTTTTCAGCACCCACGTCCTATTTTGTGTATGAAATCATCAAATAATTAATCAAAAAAAAAATTCCATAGTCATCCTTATGTTTAAGCCATATTATTAGATTCTAAGACATCTTTTCTCTTTCTAACTTCTCTCTGTTTTCTTAAACTATTGTGCTTGCTTAGAATATAACTGTTTGCAAAAATTATATTTCTTCACCTCATACTAAAGCCAATATAATAATAAACTTCTTAATGAAAAATAGAATACAATGTATAAAAAACATCTGTAATCTTTCTCCATCGGGATTTTGGGCCTCTGCTTCCCATGTAACCCCCAACTTCATTCTTAATAAAACAACTTATGAATATTCAAACCATAGCAAAGACATCCTAAAAGTTGTTAAACACATTCACTGACACATTTTATCTGTCTGCATACATATTTACTGTTTATACTTGCATCTTTCTAGAATCTCTAAGTAGTTAGGTTATCTCTATCCAAACAGATACACCATTCAAAACACTTAGGATTTTTCTTTACAACTTACTAGGGGTTTATCCAGTGAAGTGCTTCTTTGTAAACCATCCCCAGCATCCTCTTGGGCTTTGTTCAAGAACCCATGGGCCTCATACAGGTAACCTAGCCTCCTTTTGGTCTTAAACACAAGTACCCTTTAAGTCTTCCTAAAAGCATATGAACAAACCTTAGAATTAAAAATATATAATAGTCTCCCTCTCCCTGATGAATGGCCAAGCTAGCCTTCTTTTGGGCTTTGTACAATTGAATTCCCCGAGACAAAGAATGTCTGATGACCACATCTTATAAATTTCCAACAGACAAAACACTCTTCATACAAAGTCAGTCTACCAACAATTTTCAGCCTCCCATCTTAGGCTTCATATAAGATACAAAACAAATCAAGAGTCAGTCTCTCTCAAATAAGCTTCACACATGGGCTTTCAAATCAGGATACAAATAAAACATTCCCATAGAGTCAGTTTTCTTTTTTTAGCTTCAACCTTGGGCTTCAATCAAGGCACAAATAAATCAAAATTTTCCCTCTTTAGAGATGAAAATTTCTCTCTATTGAACACCTTTTAGCTTTAACCTTGGGCTTCAATCAAGGTACATACAGTGAAACACTTTACAGTCACTCAAAATCAGTCATAGTCTTGGACTTTAACTAAGCTAACACCAGTCATAGCCTTGGACTCCAACAAAGCTAACACTAGTCATAGTCTTGGACTTTAACTAAGATAACAACAACAATATAGTCATAGTCTTAGACTCTAACTAAGCTAACATCAGTCATAGTCTTGGACTTTAACTAAGCTAACAACATCAATATAGTCATAGTATTGGACTTTAACTAATCTAATTTCCCACAATATATTCATAGTCTTTGACTCTAACTAAGCTAAACATCCATCCTTTCTTGAGCGATGCAAATCAATATAACCCATTCAGCTGTCCTGAGCTATGAAATTCAAGCCAACCATTTAGTTCTCCTTGAGCTATGCAATTCAAGGTACTCATTTAGACTTTCTTGAGCTATGAAAATCAAGATACCATTTAGCTTATGCCTTGAGCTATGTAATTCAAGCAACCAACCAACTAGTTACAAACAACTATTTTTCAGCTTCAATCATGGGCTTTGATCAGGAAACAAACAGACTTTTCAGTTTCAATCTTGGGCTTTGATCAAGACACAAATACAAACTTTTGAGCATTAACATCCTGTGATTTAACAAGGATACAAATCAACCCTTTCCTCCTATCTCTAGCCTTTTAGGAGGAACTACGATGCTCTGATCCCTCAATTCTCTTTTTAGGGGTGCGTAGGCCAAATGTCGTAAGATCTTTGGGAGCACACCAAACAAAAACAACAATCAGGTTTTTTTAAACCTAAGAAAAACATGAAAAAGTTATGATGATACATTAACACAAAAACATCAACATCACCCTATTAATCAACACTCATCTCATACGGAGACCCAAAACAAAGAAATCCCCATCAATATCAAAAAGAACAAATTTTGCACTAATCCAAGAGTTAAAATAAGCTAAAGAAGAACCTAAAACCATGTGGGTATCTGTTAAATAATAGTATGCAAATCGGGGTGAGTTTAAGATATCTTTTCCCTTCCATAACCAGTTTCACCAGGAAAAAATAAAAAATCAGAAAGTAGCAAAAATGCGATTGTGATTAAAGACCACAAAAAATGAGCTACAATCCATCTTCATTCGAAACTCTAGAATCCCATAATCCCAAAGTTCTTCCTTCATAGATGTATGCAACAGAAACACCAAAGAACAACTTCAGCATGCCCTAAACAAGATGTCACCACATCTTTCAGGACACCATTCAAAAGGACTATTCTCTCTTTCTGTTGTTGTTATTGTTGGTGGTGGTGGTGGTGTTGTTGTTATAGACACTCCTTGAACATTCATCCTGTTTATCAATGCCCTATAAGTATATCCGAATGGATGCTCATCAAAACTCCTATTATTTAACACCCGAAAGTATCCCCCTAAGATCTCATCCAAATGCATACAGGATGCCTACTCTGGTACTAATTGAAATTTTGGTACGCGGATCACAAATGTCTAAACCACTTGTTGAGACATTGATCTCTGCTAACAGTTAAACAAGGTTCAAGTGTAAGGGCTGCTATTCAATAATATCATCGTATGAACATGTCAGATGTCTTGACATCCAGTTTGATATTCTAACCATGAATAAAAATAGAATAAGTAAATCTACTGAAAGATAAAAATAACACAAAATATGTTAACCCAGTTCAGTGCAATTCACCTACTCTGGAGGATACCAATCCAGGAGAAGACTCCAGTATCAGTAGTATTATCATAAAGCTAAACTCCCCCATTTAAAACTTTATTTCCTAATCAATACCCAATGAATGTATTTATCAAAGAATTCCATATTTGATAAGATAACCCCCTCTCTCCCTCTATCACAAACTTGTGATATATTCATCTTTCTCCTATCAATACAAAATCATGTCAAGTATTCTTGACCAACATACTAACTTGGATTTGCTTCAAAGCTTTATCTAAGAACAATATACATTCCACTACCTAATGACTTCTGAACTTGTATCATACCTATGACTACCATAATGTATCAAACCAATACAAAAGGAGACTTATAAATCCTAAAGAGTCTGTGACTCTCAAAACAATAATCCTTATTTTCTTCCTAAGAAATAGGTTAAAAAATATATTCAAGGTCAATTAAACCCTAGATATAAGTCTCCTTAAATAGTCTTCAACTACTTCAGGGGGCTTCGAATATTCTAACTAATTATTCGTTGATCCATGCGTTGATTGCAACAGATAAAATCTCTTCAAATCTTCACATAAGATCTTCTACAAAATCTGTTTGTAACAGACAAAGATGTCGAAACCTCCTGTTAGGACATCTTGCTCGACATCATCTTCAGTGCTTAAGTCTTACCAAAATTTAATTCAAATCTTCAGAGTTTTCACTTTCAACCGTCATTTCTTATAAATAAGGTGAGTTAAGTATATGGAAGTTTTTTGAAACCTCTAGAATTCAATCTTACAATTTATTTCTAGAAAGCGTCTTCATTTCTTCTTCCCTAAGAGTATCGGTAAAATCGATTTTTATTGTTTTACTTGAAGCTCTCGTCTTTGTTCATCTTATCTTGTTTCATCGGCCTGACATAACTATATAGCATTCTAACACAAGCTTTTATGTTCCTATATTTACTATCTTTTATTCAGGATGAGCGTTAATATGGTGGATCTAGTGAGTGATTATGATGTTTAAACTTTATCTACCTCTGCAATGGGAACATCCCCTAATTCTCATCTCCCCCCTTAGTAGAGATCACCTAGAATCATAATTCATATCCCTATTAGACGATTTTGACTCAAAAAGGGTGTATAAGGATTCATTGAAAGAAGAAAATCCATCCTCTAGTTCATTAGATGCCCTTATATCAAATGTTGGCAGAGGAATAAATCCCACAAGGTCCATATGCCCCCCACATCTTATCAGAAGAGGATGTGCAACTAATATGCAAAGGAGATAGTGTACTAAAGATTACATTAAGCTTTGCATGCCGAATGATAGTTGTGAGCCCAATGATGCTGAAATGTTGGCCCACTTGAATCTTTGAATATGATCGGTTGCATCAGAGTATGACTTGTTGGATGAAAAAGAAGTAGGTACTTCATCGTTTTAAACCAATGAAACTACTATAAATGTGACTGCCATTAAGGTTGATGGTCCTATGGAGTGGTTAGCGCTCCCATTTTAGAGTAAAAGGGGATATGCAATTCTTTTGATGACTACTTAGTCCCATTCTATGAGTGTTTCTTCACAAGAATAAGACTTCAACTGCCTTTTATCCTTGTACAAATCCCGAAAGAGTGTACATATCCATACAAAAGAGTGTTCAAGTTATGTATAGAGCACAAATCCTGAAAGCAATCTATTAGCTTATTTTTCGGTCTTTTCCATCCGAGATGCACTTACCCAAACAACTTTTGAAATTATGAGCTTATTTACTTTCTTCTAGTCAACATTTGGTTCGACCCCTTTACTCTAGATTGGGGTGAATTCCTGGGGCATTTCCTGTTGGTGAAGCTCCTCAAACCCATAACCCATATTGTTTTCTCAAATCTCCCAACCATTTCTCCTTGTATCTATTGGTTTGTGTATCCAAAGTATTGGTCCAACATCCATATTAACCAGAATGATCACTTCTATTGTACCAAGCCATACTCTCTTTCTCAGGATGAGGTGATAATGAAGGAGGAAATGCAATATTGTTTTTAATAATTCAACTATGAGGAACGTTCATCCCTAATGAGGTGCCCAATGACGAGGTGACAAAGTGAAAAATTGAAACTCATGTTATCTTGAGTGCAGTTAAATAGGAGAAAAGGAGAAATATTTTTGGATAGGATAAATTCTTTATGATTTTTTTAACATGTGTTATTTCATTTTGCAGATAGCATAGATAAGGTGAACAAACTGAATATATTCTACAACCTTGCATATGCTCACGGTATTCAGGCTATAGTTAATACTAGAACTACCCCTTTTGTACCCGCCTCTTAAGCCACTATTGTTCCAACTCCGATCCCTTCGCCTACTCCAGGTGTAGAGATTCATACTCCTACTTCCAAGGTGGAATATCTTGTAGATGCTACGACTATCATATCAGTGGGAGAATCAAAGTTGCATCTGATTTTGATGAATAGGTCCCAGGGTGAGGAACAACAATCCCCTCAAACTGAGGGTTATCCAAAATGGACCCATGTTGATGAGTGTGGTGTCTCTGAGGAGATAAGTCCCTTCATTTGGGTGCCATATGTCTTATTTTTCAGGCTTGATCGAACTCTTGAGGAGATAGCCACAAGTGTTTCAACATCAGATTTATCCTTCGTTCATAAACTCTCTGAGTGGGATAAGAGAGATATGGCTTATGATCTTGCCCAGAACATGTTAAAAATTTCTTTTGTCCTTTATTTTGTCTCTGTTGGTTAGGGGGATGTCTTGACCCCTGGTAACCCCTTCAGGGAAAATGTTACTTGGAAAAGGAAGGTCAAAATTATGGAATTGTGGTGCATTATTCTCTAGAAGGATCTTGTTACGTTGTAGAAGAAGGTTAGAACTTCCAACTCTTTGCAAGATGCAGTGCAAATAAATGGTTTTCTTTCTATTCTAGGTGCTCATTTGATTGAGCTGGAGGGTTCCCTCGAAGTTGCAGAGAAATAATATCAAGTTTCTTCTTATTCTGTCAAGGAGAAGACTCTCCACATGGAGGAGAACCAAAAAACATTTCTTTTGGAAACTAAGGCCTATGCAAAGGTCGTAAAATCTCTCTAGGACGAGGTGGTAGGTTTGAAGCCAAGTCTCCATTACTTTCTTTAGCGGACTATGTAGGACGTATTCAAAGTCTATAAGCGAGTTATGGAACAGGTCAAGACGTTATGTCTTGATGCTATGATTTCTAGAAAAGCGTTGGACTTGTTAGAACCCACTCCTAGGGTGATTCATGGAGCTGGTCCCAATACCTCAACTTTCAATGCTTTGGCTTGATATTCTTTTGCTTTGTATTATTTTATTTCCAATAATGCTTCCCAGGATTTTGCCTTGAGTGTAACAATGTTTGATGTTTAACGAAAATAATTTACTTTGATGATACAAGTGTGATTTACTTCAAATTTTATTCTTATATTCATTTAATCACAATTCGTTGTTGACAAATTGTTATAACTTTGGGCTTACTCTTTTACCCTACAAAATTTGTTTCCTTAGGTCAGGCCACCGACACTCACAAGCTTCGACATGATATATGTTTTGTGTAACACCTCGTAATTTATTTAATGCTCTGAATAATATTATTTGATATTAATATTGTTCCGGATTACTCTAAGAAATTTTAACGAAAATAAATAGAGTAATCAACGGGATTTTATTTTATTAATTAATATTAGCTGACTCATAGGTTTTATAAAATATTGGATCAAGAGACATTTTTGGATACTCTCTATTTTGGACCCATTGGTGGGAAAATAAGTTTTTCCTTTATATTATGTCTTATAGAAAGAAAAATATAGAGAAAGGAAAAATGAGAAGTTAGTAAGGAAGAAGAGAAAGAAGGAAAATAGAAGAAGAAGAAGAAGAAGAGAACTGAACCCTAGAGCTTCAAAATCATCATTCTCCATCATCTGTCCTTCGAATCAACTCTTTCTTTCCGCCAATCTTCATCTCTCGAGGTGGGTTCATATTTAGAAGCTTTTGTTTTAGATTTTGGTTGAGTTTTAGATTTTTATGAGTTTATAGGTTTTGGTAGAAATTTTAAAAATCAGAAGTCTTAAACGGTTAAAAACTCGATATATTTCTAGTATATGATTATAAATATGTTTGATGTTGGTTTCCTCTGTTGGTTGAGTAGTTGATAAGCTTTTACCCCTCTTTGTGAAGTGTTATTTGCACCTGAGTTTTCTGCAGAATTCGCAAAGCTCATGTAGCGAGCAAGTCAATTCTTAGGAAGGTCAAAATACAGGGATTTTCTCGCTTAGCGAGCATACCCCCTCGCTTAGCGAGACCTGGAAGTTGATGTTTAGTGTTTTAATTCCTAACTTCTTACTCGTTTATCCGATTTAAATATTCCTTATATCGCTGGGAAGCTAGAATTAGGTACTTTCACGTGATGCCGGAAAATATTATTTTTACCCGACTTTTTGATTATACTGTAAAAATGTTAAGTTAGGGGATTGTGAACCAAAAGTAATAATAAAGGTACAACTCGTGAGGTATCTAAGACTCCCTTAGTCTAGTGTAAATTGAGAAGTGCATTACTCTAGGTCCTCCGTATAGTCTTGATTAAGTCTTGACGTGGATACCTTACGTTCCGTTAGAGCATCCGTAAAGACTAGAAGAACCGTTATTAAGAAGCATAGTGAGGCTTGTGGTGGGTATTACATTGAGTCCCACGGGAAGCATAGTGAGGATTATGGTGGGTATTACATTGAGTCCCACGGGAAGCATAGTGAAGCTTGTGGTAGGTATTACATTGAGTCCCACAGGAAGCATAGTGAGGCTTATGATGGGTATTACATTGAGTCCCACGTGAAGCATAGTGAGGCTTGTGGTGGGTATTCCATTGCGTCCCACGGGAAGCATAGTGAGGCTTGTGGTGGGTATTCCATTGAGTCCCACGGGAAGCATATCGAGGCTTGTGGTGGGTATTACATTGAGTCCCACGTGAAGCATTAATAACTTATCGAATGCCCCTTTTTCGTTTTCGGTTACTTATAGAGAAGTGACTCTGGCACCTTATAGAACTTTGGAAATTGAACCCTTAGAGCCGAGAGAACTCTAAGATAGGGAACTCACTGAGATGTTTTATCTCACCCCATGTTAATGTTGTTATTTCAGGTACTTCAGGTTCCGCAAAGGGTAAAGATAAGATGAGTTGATTATCTTTGCTTGTTTGATGGTTTCTTCCGCTGTGGACATTTGAGATCTTCAGATATAGTTCTTAGATTTTTATTTTGTGGACATATTGTATTATTTATAGCCTTTTGATAGTACCTTATGTTGTAGTGGATATATTTATGCAATGTGTAACTAAGAACTTATTGTATTTCAATACCAAAATTATTTATATATATGAAAAATATGCTTTGATGTATGTTTTTAATATATGGGTATTACATTTTGGGTACGAGAACCTTATTTGTCTACTTAGAAATAATGCATTTGATTATAACAAAGTGGCATATGTTTCTCTTGACGTTTCTTCCTTTGTGATTTTCAACTTTGTGCATCAGATGATGTCAGCTACCATTTTTTGTTACTATACTTGCTTGATGTATTTAGCATTATTGTTTGTAGAGTATTGTCGCTCTCCCGAAAAGACACCGGGTCAGATAGGGTGCAGATGCGAACGGTCGGCGAAAAGAGAGAATGAAGTGAACTGAATAGAGTCGCCAGCTAGGCATTTTTATCCCGAAGGAAAGGTAATGCTGCATAAACCTAGGAAAATATGGATAAGACGGTTGCGAACCAGAGAAACTGAGAAAGGGGGTTAGTTACAACCTGGGAAGGTATTAGTTCTCCTGTGTTTAAAAGGGGGTAGTGTAGGTACTATCTGTGTGCAAAAGCTGGAAATGAATATACAAGTGTCAGTGCAAAAGGGTGAAGTGAAATGCTCAGGAATGAGGTTTTAAAGAGAATGCGGAAGGAGGGGGAAGACATAGAGACTTTTGTTCGATAACATTTAAGTAATGCCTACGTATCCTCTCGTGCAATGAGGAAGTCAGAACCCCGTAGTTCGACTCAAAGAGACTGAAAGATAAATTGACTGATGAACTGCTTACTTGTCCATGCTCAAGTGTATGACTCGTCTGGCTCGAGTGCTAACTGTCTTGCATTAGACGGAAGAAGCGAGTTCTCGTTTGTGAATGAAGATGATGAGAAAAGAATCCCGAAGGAGACGAGTATTGTTTGTTTTTGTGCTTTCAGTTTTTTATTGTTTTTGGAGTTTGTCATAAGTTAATGAGCTTAAGCCTAAATCAAAGGCTTTTAAACTCATTATATCCTCCTTGATTAGGGATAATGAGAATACTTTAAGTGTGAGATAAGCATCTCAACTTAATTGCCATGATGATGTAAGATTAAGATCATTAACCTACTTGTAATTATTTAGATGTTTTTGGGTTTTTGTTTAGTGTTAAGTAATGAGTTTAAGCCATAATCAAGGATTAGTGAACTCATTACACCATCCTAATAGAAGGATAATAGATGAGCACACTTAAGCTGAGGAAGATACCTCAGCCTAATCCATGATTAGGGATTTTTCTCATGACAAAACAAGCCTTTATTAAAATAGATTTTAATTAAGGGTGACATTAAGAAGTGAGTTTTATGGTTTGTAAGACAACTTGAGGAGGACTTGTCCATTAAACACTAGGGTTAGTCCTTCTTAACCAATAATGGAAGAATTAGAACCCTAATGTAAGGCCCAAGTTACAAGTTAATGTCTTAGGATTGATTAAGAGGTTTAAAAAAATAAAGGGTTTAACACTTAGGATTAAAGTTATACACTTCATCCTAAGAGAAGGATGCAAGCATAACCCTAATTCCAAAGTCCTAAAGCCTTAAAGGTTTAGTCTCTAATGATGAGATGAAAAGAGAGACAAAAAGAAGACTCAAAGGTGAAAACTAAGGGGGACTAATCACAACCCTAATTATTATCATGCTTGGATGTTCCTATGGTTTGTGAGGCTTAAGAAAGGTCTTCAAAGAAGCCACCAATGGAAGAAGTAGAAGGAAGGAGGAAGAAGCAGATGAATAAGTTACTTACTTCACTGAAGAAGATAAGTAACTTAGAGAAAGAAAGTGAGATGAACATGAATGAGCAGGCTCACTCTAAGACAATGAAAAATGCAGCAAGGATGCATATAAAGAAGATGAAGAGAAATGAGAAGTGAAGGCAAATTCACTTCTCAAATTAACTTACCACCTGAAAATGTTAGCACAAGATGCATAAGGAAAGAAATGAAATGGAATGAAGCATATGCAATGACAAAGATCAAAACCAGAAGCATACACATGATGTAAATGATGCTAAGACATGATGCAAAGGTATACAAAGTGCAATGAATGGTCATACAAGAGAATGGATGCAAATGAAGCATGCTTTGAAGTATGAAAACACATGGATATTTATGAAATGAAATGGATGCAAAACATAGCCAATGTATGAATAAATGACCAAGAAATGTTCAAGCAATGTCTTAATATGTCTAAGATGGCATACAAGTGCTTAGAATGTCATGGCAAGTTCATATGTTCATGCAATGCAATGTAAGATGCAAGTAAGGATGCAAAATTAGGGTTACATGAAAGGATGAGATGCAAATGATCAAAACAGAAGCAATTCACATGAAAAAAAATTTGCAAATGAGCTCAAACAAACCCTAACCCTATATGATATCACACCCCAAAGGAGAAGGTCTAACTCTTAACCTAAAAGAGGTTATGATTTTTCTAAGTTAACTAGGGTTTTTGGGTACCTTAAAAGGAAAAATGCAAATCAATTTGAAAATGAAAGATAAATTCATGACAAAAATATCCTCGAAACTACATGTTATATGGGAAACAATGCAAAAAGAATCATTATCAAACCTTCATGGTTAGGCAGAAAAGATTTTTCAAAGTTAGGGTTCCAAAAAGGGAATTTTATGAACCCTAAATTCAAAGAAAATGTCAAAGTATGTTCAAAACCAAAAAGAAATTTGTATGAATGGTTTAACAATGTTTCTAAATGTCTTAAGATGCAATGTGAATTTTTTTGTGATTTTTAGAAACCTAAATGGTATTTTAATTAATTAATGCAAAAAATAAAAATAAAAAATGTTTTTGGATGGAGAAAAATATTTGAATCAGAAATGCAAAGTTTGAAATTTTTGGATGAGTTTTGATATTTTTAATAAAATGCATAAAATAAATGAAAACAAAACAAAATAAATATGAATAAAAAGAAAGTCAGCGCATCCAATGGTCCAGGTTTAAACTGGGAATGGAGGGAAAGACTGAACGCCAGATCCCATGGTCCTCATTCAAACTGACTTAATTATTTAATTAATTTAATTAATACGAATTAAACCCTAAGTGAACTAATCCTGGCCATTCATTTTAAATTAATCCTGATCCAAAGGCCCAGAATGCATCTGGCAAACTAAACCCTAATTAAGCCCTAATCACTTTCAGATGACCGGAACAGTGTTCCAGTCATCTTCTCCGGCGAGACCAAACAATCAACTTCTTCCATAGGCCATTTCAGGAGCTCTAAATCTTCAGATCAAATCCCCAACCCTTCCTAAGCAAGAATCAACCCTCAAAATTCATTTCTCATTCATCATTATCAAGATTCGAATCAAAATATAAAAATGACCAAACTTTCAGACAGCCATGAAATACTCAATACGCAACCAAGGTTATGTGAATTGGCTTGCTTTTGGTCCACATAACATGTCTCTATTGGCCAGAGAGTTGTTGTGGTTGCAGCTGATTGGTATGGGGTGATTTGCAAAAAGTCAACATTATGTGTACTTGAGGTATGGGCTATCGCAGGAGTTGTTCAAGGGAATGTCTGGCCTCAGCTTGGTTCAAGGAGAGCCATGGGATTGAAATTATGCAGTTGGATGTCTTAGAGGCAAAGATTTCATAGGTTTTGCAAGTGTTATGTAATTTTCCCCTTTTATGATTTTTTGTGATGCAAGCCATGAAAGCAAGTGATTCTTTGGGCAATTCTGGTCACAATGAGTTGTACTATGTTTTTATGATGCTTAGAGATGCATTAGAAGTCACAAAATGACTTGGCAAGTGGTTTTGCAAAAAATCCTCTTTGGTGTGAAAGTGAAAATTATAGGATTTTTGCCAACTTTGCAAGGCCATAAATTGGGTTCCATAATGAATTAGAACATGTTCTTGTACTTTTTCAAAATGGAATGATCCAATCTACAACTTTCATGACCAACAATTTTTCATTTGAAGCATTTTTGGTTGAGAAAGAGGAGGTTGAAGAACTTTCCCTAAATGGAAAGTTTCCATTACAAGTCATTTCCATTTTTGGCAACTTTTGGTTTAGCTCAAATTTCTTCAATTTTGTGAACTTCCAAGCACTTCAATGATCAAATGAAGATCATATAACTTCAATTAGATGAAAATACCACCTTGGTTCCATTGTTGGGGGCCTCAGATGCCCTGATTTTGCTCTGACTTGCTCAAGAAGTTACCCAGTGAACAGATGACTTCCACAATGAATTTCTTCATCATACGTGGTACACATGATCCTTATAACATTTTAAGACTATTAGAAACAAGAATGAACCAAAACTTTGGAGTTAAGGCCTCTGAAACCAAAACCCTAATTTTGGTCATCTGTGTAGTGAAAACCCTAGCTCTGCTTCCATGCCTTGCCAGTTCTTGTGATTTCTTGACTTCCTTGATCTTTGAGGGATATAATATGATGATGCAGCACACATGGACCCTCTTGTAATGATTGGAGACCTTTGGAGTGGCTCAGATGGATCCCTGGATTGCTCAGATCACAAACCCTAGATGCAGATGAACTTGAACTAATGCAGTGAAACAAAATGCAACATGAGATGGTATGCTTAAACTAATGCAAATATGAAAGATCACAAGCCATGGTGTGATATTAGTGAGGGAAAATTTGGGGTGTTTACAGCTGCCCCTATTCAAGCAGGAGTTAGTTGTGCAGGATGTAAGCGCCTGGCTTGACAGACAAACAAGATAACTTGTGGTTGAATACCAAAGACAGTCCGAAATTTGCACTCACTGGGGAGAAGAAGAAAAGGGATATAAATTGTACAAGGTAGCATATTATGATTATCAAATGCAGGCGATGGAGGATGACCATCGAGCAGAGGACGAATGCTGGGGATAAAGCAATGACGGGGACGGCCGACAAGCTGGGGAAATAAAGAGATCATGATGGGGACGACCATCAAGTAAAGAAACAGGGTTCTCTGGGGATTAAAGTAAAGGCAATGATGGGGACGGCCATCAGGTTTGCAAAGTAATGTAAACAACGATGGGGACGCCCATCGGTTTAAAGAATAAATAAAATAATGATGAGGGACAGTCATCAAAGGTGAAGGACGATCACCTAGCAGGGGACGGCTGCTCTTTATCACGACATAGGACGAATGTCGGATAGGAAAAAGGTCGACGATGGGGACGGCCATCGGATAAGCATGATGAAGGACGATCATCAAGAGGTGAAGGATGATCACCTAGCAGGGTACGGCTGCTCTCAGGGTTTATCACGACATAGGACGAATGTCGGATAACAAGATCAACGATGGGGACGACCATCGAATAAAATGATGAGGGACGGTCATCAAAGGGTGAAGGACGATCACCTAGCACGGGACGGCTGCTAAATATCACGACATAGGACGAATGATGGATAGAAAAGGATTCCAATAGTGGAGACTCCGTTGGGGAAAGGATGAGGGACGGTCATCCAAAAGTGAAGGACGATCACCTGGCAGGGTACGGCCGCCGAAAGTATCACGACATAGGACGAATGTCGGATAGAAGAAAAGTTGCCATGCTGGGGAATGGTAAACACGGACGAGTGTTTATGCTTTCTGAAGTAAAAAGGTATAAGTGTTTTGACGCTATGTATAGATTAAAGATGCGGACGAGCATCCTTAAGACCAAGATATAGACGAGTATCGGTAGAAACAAACGCTGATGCGTGTTCAAAGATGATGATAAGGACGAGTACCGACTGGTTAACAAAGAACACGAACGAGTGTCAAATCCGTGGGGAATAATAATAGAAACAAGATACGGACGAGTATCAAAGATTTTTGTATAAGTATTGGTGAAGTATGAGCAAGACACGGACGAGTGTTCAACTTGTTGGGGAAAGTATGACACGGACGAGTATCAAAAGAGAATGGGTATAAGTTATGAACAATCATTTGTATATGAGAGTGTAAAAGGTGTTTCGGCGACCTGTGGGGATAGGATGACACAGACGGGTGTTGACAAGAGTGTATTATGAAGAAGTGTTAGGGAAAGGTGACACGGACGAGTGTCAAAAGAGAGGGTGTATATAAGTTTCTGAATGCAAAGATGTCTTGGCCTATATCTGCAGGGGAATAATATGACACAGACGAGTGTCGAAAAGGGTATATATGACAGGCATTTATGTCGGAGAGTGCAAAGGGGACGCTTTGGATTTTATTTGCAAGGCATGGGAGCTTTTATATACATTGTTGATGGAATGCTGGTGGTATTTGCAGGTGACTGGCTCGAACCAGGCTTGTGATCATGCAAATGTTTGATTTTTGCTGTAATGCTCCGTATTAGACGGAATGCTACGCTCTGTGGGAAAAAATGATGCGAATTCTATGATTATGCAAAAAGAAACCGATCCGGGATTCAGATCCCGTTGTTGAAGATAGGATCTCTGGATGATCTACTTGGAGGAGTATCCCAGCTGGGGAAAATCATTGGCAGATCTGTTTAAGATATATAGTTCTGCTTGGGGAAATAGATCATTGATAGACCTATCCTGTAAGGAGAAGCCCAGCTGGGATAAGGAAGCTTCCGTCACTTTGTTGTATGAGAATTTCAGGCATTTCTCTCCTGGGGGAGAGGTTGGAACCTCTGCGAGGAGATAATTCTTTTGTCTTTGAGATACCTAGCACTCTGTTTGGGGAAGAAAAGATCACTGAACAATCTTCCTAGAGAACTCTGTGGGGATCCCGGCTGGGGAAGCTCCTGTTGCATAGACTCCTACTAGGGATGAGGAGGCTTTTGACAACTCCGCTGGGGAAAAGCATTCCGGATGCTGCTCGGGGAGGAGGTATACTGGGGAGAGGTACTTGGCATGCCCCATGCTGTGTATTGAATACCTGCAACCTGTTAAGACAAAGAAATGCACGAGTATCTCGAGGTATCCCTTACCGGATTCCGTCATAGGAGTTAGATATTCCTGAGAGTAAATACATTTCCTGCAAGCATTTATTAAGAATGGCTCATTTGTTTTATGCAAATTATATCATGGATATTGGACATTTTGCAAACGGAACAAAAATGTACAAGACAAGGTGTGACTAAAAATCTGATTTTATTAATCTGGGTGCCCTGAATTGGCAAATACAGTCAAAGAAACAGATCCCCTGAAATGAGGAGATTGTTATGAATTGAAAAAGTAAAAGTGCTGGCAATGTTGACGACACTCTGGGTGAGCTTCCTTTGCTATGACCTATATGACCTTGACGCTATTCTTATCTTGCTTTCTGAAGACGGTTGATTCTGACTGACGCTTTATCCTTTCGAAGCTTACCGTGTTGTGAGTGATACAGACGAATTCAAAATGCAGTTGTTCGCTTATTCCATGATTTTGCATGGATCGCCCTTTCGGGTTTTCGATCCACCGGGATACCCATTTTTGCATGAGTTGTCCTATGCTGCTTTTCAACTCAGTGGGTGTACATACTCTTTTAATTTTCCCTTATTTTTGCCCGAGTCTTTTATTCTGTTTTTGACTCGCCGAGATGCCCTATTTTTGCATGGACTTACATTCTGGTTTTATGTCCAGCGGGTCATTTTATGCGAAGTATTTTTTAACTGCATCTGAATTCACAGGGGATAAGAAATCTTCGCCATCCATAGTAGTGAGCATCAGTGCTCCACCAGAGAAAACCTTCTTTACTATGAATGGACCATCGTAATTTGGAGTCCACTTTCCCCTGTGGTCTGTATGAGGAGGAAGTAATCTCTTTAGCACGAGATCTCCCACCTGGTATTCCCGAAGCCTGACTTTCTGATCAAAGGCTTTCTTCATCCTTTTCTGATATAACTGTCCATGACATATTGTAGCTAATCTCTTTTCTTCGATCAGATTCAATTGATTGTACCGAGATCGGACCCATTCTGCTTCGTTCAATTTTACATCCATCAGTACCTGTAAGGAGGGTAGCTCAACTTCAACAGGTAGGACAACTTCCATACCGTACACAAGCTGATACGGTGTTGCCCCAGTAGACGTTCTGATTGATGTACGATACCCATGCAAGGCAAATGGTAGAATTTCATGCCAGTCTTTGTAAGTAACCTCCATCTTTTGCAAAATCTTCTTGATGTTTTTGTTAGCTGCCTCAACAGCGCCATTCATCTTTGGCCTGTAAGGAGAAGAGTTATGATGTTGGATTTTGATGTCCAGGCATAGTTCTGCCATCATTTTGTTGTTCAAATTGGAACCGTTATCAGTAATGATTCGTTCGGGTACTCCATATCGACAAATGATGTCTCTCTTCAGGAATTTGGCTACTACTTGACGAGTGACATTGGCATAAGATGCTGCTTCAACCCATTTGGTGAAGTAATCAATGGCCACCAGGATGAATCTGTGGCCATTTTAAGCAGTCGGTTCGATCTTTCCAATCATGTGAATGCCCCACATAGCGAAGGGCCAAGGCGAAGACATTACGTTCAACGTATTTGGAGGTACATGCACCTTATCTGCATAAATTTGGCATTTGTGGATCTTTCTGGCATAGGTACAACAGTCTGCATCCATTGTGATCTAGTAGTAACTTGGTCTTAATAATTTCTTAGCCATTGCATGCCCTCCAACATGGGTACCTAAAGATCCTTCATGCACCTCGTGCATCAGCAGGTCTGCTTCTTTCTTATCAACACATCTGAGAAGAACCATGTCAAAGTTTCGCTTGTATAATGAACCATCAACATTAAGGAAGAAACTACCAGCCAGCCTTCTTAACGTCTTCTTATCATTGGACGATGCCCCAGGTGGGTATGTTTGATCCTCTAAGAAGCTTTTTATGTCATGGAACCATGGCTTGTTATCTTTAGCAATGTCTACGGAGAATACATATGCTGGTCGGTCTAGTCTGGATACCGAAATCCGAGGTACATAATTGGAAGTTTGGACTTTGATCATGGAGGAAATGGTAGCCAAAGCATCTGCGAACTGATTTTCGTCTCGAGGGATGTACTCAAGTTTGAATGTTGTGAAGAAAGTCAATAATCTCCTCGTATAGTTACGGTATGGAATTAGATGCTCTTGGTGAGTGTACCATTTGCCGTTGGTCTGATTGATTACCAAAGTTGAATCTCCGAATACAATTAAAGTCTTGATCCTGAGGTCAATGACTTCCTCAAGACCCATGATATAGGCTTCGTATTCAACTTCATTGTTAGTGCATGCAAAGGTGAGTTTTGCCGAAAAAGGCATGTGAACTCCTTTAGGTGTAATGAGCACTGCACCAACTCCACGACCATTTATATTGATAGCCCCATCAAACATCATTCTTCTTCTGGATCAGGCCCTTTAGTGTGAACAGGCTCTTCATGATCTTTTGCTTTTAGGAACATGATGTCTTCATCAGGGAAGTCAAATCTCATGGGCTGATAATCATGAATGGGTTGCTCAGCTAGATAGTCGGACAGTACACTGCCCTTGATGGCCTTTTGAGATGTGTATTGAATGTCATATTCTGTCAGAATCATTTGCAATCTTGCAACCTGTCGCTCCCGATAAAATGGGACCGGCCCAAATAAAGGTACAGACGCGAACGGTCGGCGAGAGGGACAATGAGAACACACAGCCGTGAACTCACTGGAGATGAATAGAGTCGCCAGCTAGGCATTTTTATCCCGGAGGAAAGGTAATGCTGCATAGACCTAGAAAGATACGGATAAGACGGTTTGCGAACCAGAGAGACTGAGAAAGGGGGTTGGTTACAACCTGGGAAGGTATTAGCACCCAGATTGTCCGTCGTACTCGACGGGATCCACGCTTAAAAGATTTGTGTTTTAAAGGGGTAGTGTCAGTGCAAATTGTGTGTAAATGAGCTGGAAAAGATGTACAGGTGTCAGTGTAAAGAAATGTGATGTGTACAAATGTACAGTGTCAGTGTAAAGAAATGTGATGTGTATAAATGTACAGTGTCAGTGTAAAGAAATGTGATGTGTATAAATGTACAGTGTCAGTGTGAGATCAGGAATGAAATGCTCATGACCATGAGGCTTAAAGAATAAAGCTAGAAAGAGGGGGGATGTACAGAGACTTTTGTTCGATAACCGTTAAGTTATGCCTACGTATCCTCTCGTGCAATGAGGAAGTCAGAACACCGTAGTTCGACCCAAAGAGACTGAAAGGTGAATTGACTAGTGAACTGCTTGCTTGTCTATGCTCAAGTGTATGACCTGTCTGGCTCAGGTGCGAACTGTCTTGCATTAGACGGAAGAAGCAAGTTCTCGTTTGTGAGTGAATGAGATGAGAAAAGAATCCCGGAGGAGACGATTATTGTTTGTTTTTGAGTTTTCAGTCTTTTATTGCTTTTGAAGGTTTGCCATAAGTTAATGAGCTTAAGCCTAAACCAATGGGTTAGTAAACTCATCACATCTTCCCTCTGATTAGGGGTAATAAGAATACCTTAAGTGTGAAGTCAGCATCTCACACTTAATCACCTTTGATGTAGGATTAAGATCATTAACCTATTTGTGATTATTTAGATGTTTTTGTTGTTTTTGTTTAGTGTTGGGTAATGAGGTTAAGCCATAATCAAGGATTAAACAGACTCATTACACCATCCTAATAGAAGGATAATAGATGAGAATGTTTAAGCTGAGGAAAACTCCTCAACTTAATCCATGATTAGGGATTAAACTCATGACAAAACAAGCCTTTGATTAAGTGAATTTTATTTAATGGTATGATGATGAAGTGTTTTTTATGATTTGTAAGACAACTTGAGGGGGACTTGTCCATTAACACTAGGGTTAGTCCTTCTTAACCAATTAAGGAAGAATTAGAACCCTAATGCAAGGCCCAAGTTACAAGTGTGATGTCTTGATGATTATTAAGTGGATTGATTAAGAGATTTAAACACATTAAGGGTTTAACACTTAGGATTAAAGTTATACACTCCATCCTAAGAGAAGGATGCAGGCATAAGCTTAATCACAAAGCCTTAAAGCCTTTAGGGTTTAGTCCCTGATTATGAGGTGAGAAGAGAAGACTCAAAGAGACACAAAGGTAAAACTAAGAGGGGAGACTAATCAAAACCCTAATTCATTGTCATGCTTGGTTGTTCCTAAGGTTTGTGAGGTTTGCAAGAACAATCTTCAAAGGAGCCACCAAGAAGCAGATGAACAAGATCAAGAGAAGCAAAGCAACTTGCTTCATTCAAGAAGTCAAGTCACTTGAAGAAAGAAAGTGGGAGGAAGAAGAATGAGCAAGCTCAATCTCAAACACAAATAGAAATGCAACAATGGATGCAAGAGAGATGAAAAGAAAGGTTATGAGAAGTGAAGGCAAATTCACTTCCCAAGTTTACTTACCACCTGAAATGTTAGAAAGAAATGCAATGCAATGCAAGATAGGATGAAATGGTATGATGCTAAACAAAACCAGAAGCATGTTGATGATGATTATGATGTTATGAGGTGCTGCAAACATGAGGCAAGGCATGGAGATGCTCATACAAGATCATGGATGCAAATGATGCAAGTTAAGAAGCATGGATGAACATGAAAAGTTATGAAGCATACAAGGCAAATGACATGGCAAATATGTGATGCAATGATCAAACATGCTTCCCATGTGTCCTAAGATGTCAAATGAATCACAAGAATGCTTGAAATGCTAAGACAAGTCATGTTATGCAAGAGAATGCAAGAGGGATGCAAATGAAAGCCCAAATTAGGGTTTATGAATCAAACAACAAACAAAAACCAAAAACAGAAGTAAACCCTAAGATAAAAAATGGAAAATGCCACTCAAAGAAACCCTAACCCTATACTAAACCAATGTCCAAAGGGGAGGTCTCAACTCTCAACCAATCTCAAGTTATGATTTTTCTAAGTTATTAGGGTTTTTAGGGCTCCTAAACAAAAGAAATGCCAAACAATTGGAAAATGCAAGATCAAATCATGGCCATTTAATCCTAGAAACTACATGCTAAACACAAAACAAAGCAAAAAGAATCAATGTCCAACTCTTCTTAGATAGGCAGAAATGATTTTTTGAACTTATGATCAAAATAATGCACAAAAAATGATTTAATTCAATGAAAAACTCTTAAAATGCATCAAGATCAAAAAAGAAATTTGGTTTGAAGGTTGGACAATGTTTCTAAATGTCTTAGAACATTTCATGAATTTTTTGGTGATTTTTAAATACCTAAAAGTATTTTTAATTAATTAATTTCCATTAATCAATTAAAAATAATCTTTTAAATATTTAAAAATACTTTTTTAATGTTAAAAAATAAAATAAAAATATTTTTGTGTTTACAAAATTAATAAAACTCAGAGGAAAAAGTTTCATAATTTTTAAACCTTTTTTACTATTTTAAAATAATTATGCAAGTTAATTGAAAAGAAAATGAATTAAAATAAATAAAAATGAAAGTAATCAGGATGGAGGGCCAGGATTGGGTCTGGATTCAAATTTGTTGACCAGCGCGCAAATGAAGGGTCCAGATGGCTTCTGATCAAATTAAATTAATTGTGGATTAATTAAGATAAACACGTGGATTAGGGCATAATGGCTTGATCTGAACCATCCATTCGCGCGGGGAGTCAAACGTTTCAACGCAATCAACGCTCAGAATTCAAACTAACATTAATGACCTGAGATTAGGGCTAATCAACTCAGGCTGCCGGAGAAGACTTCCGGTCGTCTTCTCCGGCCAGCATCTCCCCTGAAAATCTCCAAACTCCCTCAAAACGTAACAAAAACAAAATCTAAGAATTGGGAAATGATCCTTACACACTCACGAATCAAAACCCTCTCTCAAAACAAATTTATGCTTCCTAACTAAGCTGAATCGAAGAAAATAAGAGCTAGGGCACGTAAGCTTCAGAGAGCAATTAAATGTTCATTTCATCACCATTTGCAAAACCAAAAACATACTCATGATCAGGAAGACACAAAGAACAAGTTTAGAACAAAAGAAATGATTTCTGGAAAAATATTTTTCAAGCTACCTGAGATTCGAAGCTTTCACCCTGATGACTTTCTGGCCACTTCCTTCAGTGCAATCCACTCCACTTGATCCCCAGATGATGTTTGAATGCCCAAGAGGAATTTATGTTGGCTGGATAATGAGTTTGACAAGTTTCTGCTCAAGCTCAGTCAGAAATGGCAATGGAGTTTCAGGCAGTTTCAAGTCATTGTGATGGGTTCTTTGTGATCCAGATGGTGAGTGGAGAAGCTTTGTAAAGCTTGTTTGGATGTTTGCAAGCTGTGGTGAGAGTTTCGAAGGAAACTGCAAAATGGAGTGAGAATGGCAATGGGGAGTTCTGGTTTGATTCAGGCCTGGCTCTTGGTGGTTTGAGGTCTATGAAGTATGGTGAGTTGAAGTGTGGAAATGGTTTTTGTGTTTGTATGCTAGGCAGAGAGATTCGAAGGCTTATGCAGCTGGGGTGTGTTTTGTGAATGTGATGAATGAATCAGTTTCAGCCTTGCTTGATGTGTCCTATGGCCAGCATATGGAAAGTATATTTTAATCCCATATGTCAGGGGATGTGACATGGCCTGCTGTGATAGGTAGGTCACCTTTTGCAAAATGTCAACTTCTTTGTAAGAGAAAGTATGGCTTGATCTATTGCTAGTACAAAGCATGGCTCTGGTGCAGCAAGATGAGGTGAGAGGCTAGCTTAGTGCAGTAACCAATGCAGCAAGTTGTAGGAAGAATGATCATGAGTTCTTGCAAGTTGTGGCTTTTGGTTCACATGTGACTATTCTTGCTACACAAACCATAAACATGAGGGATTCTTGGTCCAAATCTGATTTTTAGTGTCTATGTAATGTTTGCATACTGGTTTGAAGTGAATTAGAAGTCACATTTGGCTTTGGTTCATGATCTTGCAAAATTTCCATTTGAAGCATGCCTTGAAAATCAATGATTTTTGCCAACTTTGTCTTGCTATAACTTTTGATCCAAAAAGAGTTTGATCATGTTCTTGTACTTTTTGAAAAGGGAAAAATGAGATCTACAACTTTCATGACCAAAGTTTTTCCATTTGAAGCATTTTTGGATCAAGAATCAAGGCTTGAAAAATGACCTAAAATGATGCATTCTTGAAAAGTCAACTATGCCCAAAAAGTCAACATTTGCAAAAACCCTAAATTCTTGATTTCTATGAACTTCAACCTTCTTCCATGATCAAATAAAGATCATATACACTCAAAATGATGAAGATCACCCATTGGTTGGGTCATTGGGGGCCTCAGATGCCCTGATTTTACACTGACTTGTCCAGAAAGTCAACCCTTGATCAGATGACTTCCCCATGGAATTTCTTCATGAAAATTTATATGCATACTCCCTATACCATATAGAGACCAATGGAAACAAGAATGACCAAAAAATTTGGAGTTATGGCCTCTGAAACCAAAACCCTAGTTTTCAGTCAACTGTGCAGTCAAACCTGGCTCTGCATCCCTTCAAACCCTAGTTCTTGTGATTCCTTTGCATTTTTGACTTTGAGAGGATGGAATATGATATAGGAACACACATGGACCCCTTTGAATTGATTGGTGGCCTTTGGAGTGGCTCAAGATGCTTTGGGATTGCTCAGATCACAAACCCTAGGTGCAGATGACTTAGAAACTATCCAGTGAACCAAAAATGAGATATGAGATGATGTGTTTGTGCTTATGCATATGAGAATGATCACAAGCCATGGTGTGAATGAGTGAGGGCAAATTTGGGGTGTTTACACAACCCTTCCGGTAAGTGCTTGCTTCTCAAATATGTACTTGACTGGATCCATTTTTGAGATCAACAAGGTAGTGTGAGTCAACATATACTGCCTTAGTCGGCGAGCAGCCTACGCTAAAACATAACAAGTTTTCTCGAGCAGTGAATAACGTTGTTCAAAGTCGGTAAACTTTTTTCTTAGGTAGTATATTGCATACTCTTTTCGACCAGACTTGTCATGATGGCCCAACACAAACCCCATTGACCCTTCTAATACTGTCAAGTACATTATTAGAGGTTTTCCTTTAACTGGAGGCATAAGAATTGGAGGTTCTTGTAGGTACTCCTTGATTTTGTCAAAAGCATTCTGACAATCTTCGTTCCACCTGACCGTTTGTTCCTTTCTTAACAATTTGAAAAGGGGCTCACAGGTTGCAGTAAGGTGGGATATGAACCTTGATATGTAGTTCAATCTACCCAAGAACCCCCTAACTTCCTTTTCAGTCCTAGGTGCAGGCATCTCCTGAATGGGTTTGACCTTATCAGGATCAACTTCAATTCCTTTTTCACTTACAATGAATCCCAGCAGTTTGCCGGAGCGTACCCCGAATGTGCATTTGTTGGGGTTTAGCTTCAGCTGATACTTTCTCAGACGCTTGAACAACTTCAGCAGATTTACCAGGTGGTCTTCTTCAGTGAGGGACTTGGCAATCATGTCATCCACATAGCATTCAATTTATTTGTGGATCATATCGCGGAACAATATTACCATAGCCCGTTGATAAGTCGCACCGGCATTTTTCAGTCCAAAAGGCATTACCTTGTAACAAAATATGCCCCAAGGTGTGATGAAGGTTGTTTTCTCCATGTCTTCGGGTGACATCCTGATCTGATTATACCCAGAAAAACCATCCGTGAAGGAAAATACCGAGAACTGAGTTGTATTGTCGACCAATACATCAATGTGAGGTAATGGGAAGTCATCCTTCGGGCTAGCTCTGTTCAGATCCCGATAATCCACACACATCTGTACTTTGCCATCCTTATTAGGTACTGGTACAATATTAGCGACCCACGGCGGGTAACTAGTCATAGCAAGGAAACCGGCGTCCCACTATTTTTTTACTTCTTCTTTAATCTTCATGGCCATATCTGGACGAGTACGACGTAGCTTTTGTTTTACTGGAGGGAAATCTTCCTTCAAAGGTAGCTTGTGCATAACAATGTCAGTGTCAAGACCTGGCATGTCTTGATAGGAACAAGCAAAGACGTCGACGTATTCTCGAAGCATGTCAATGAGTTGTTCTTTTACCGAAGCTTGCAGACCGGCCCCAATCTTCACTTCTTTCAAATCCTCTTTGGTACCAAGATTAACTGTTTCAACCTCCTCCTGATGAGGAGTGATCACTTTCTCTCCTTGCCTCAACAACCTGGCTAACTCTTCAGGTAACTCATAGTCTTCTTCAACCCCTTCATCAGCTTGATTAATTGGATTGTCGAAGTCATACAAGGTCATAGCAGTGTTGTTGTCGGTGCAATCTGGAGGGTAATCTCTGCAAGGGTCGAGATTGGTTCATTTTAGTGATCAATTTTAGTCTTGTTTAGAAAAGTATAAAAATGAAGTTATTTATTTTGAAAACATTGCCATTTTATTGTTTTGTACAAAAGTAAAAAAATGAAAAGACAGTGAGCGAAAAAGAGACTCGTTTGCAAAAGATGTCCGATATTCATTGATTAATCCATTTGCACAAAATTACAATATGGCCCTATTAAAAAATGAGTCCTGACACCTTGGGCAAGATGCAGGACTTGATGCATGCTAAAAAAGACAGGAAATAATAATTACTCTGCAGGAGTAACCCTTATAATTTCCTGGGAAGACCAGTTAAGGACTTGGCTCCCCGGGATCCTTGGACGTATCCAGCTCTCCAGGTTGCGGTCGCTTTCCGCCTCGTCTTCTAGGTTGTTAACAGCATCCGGGGTTAGCATCCCCCCACTGATGAACTTGGGCTCCTTAGCAACCTCTGATTGATCTTGTCGGAATGGTCTGTAACCCAAACCGAATTTGTCCTCCTTCTTCTCTACTGGTAGCACCTTGCCCCAACCTTGGGCATTACCATCTTCAACAACCTTCTGGGATTGCTGATAGGAGACAATTGAAGTACTCATCATGCCTTCCTGGGATGCAGAAAATACTTCAGTTGTCACTTCATTGACGTTTAGGGCCTCGAACCCTTGGCTCATAGTTTCATGGATTTCACCATCCATTTCAATATATTTGTATGTAGCCAGATGGCTAACAAATATGTCCTCCTCACCACAGATAGTGATAATCTGTCCTTCCCATTTGTATTTCAGTTTCTGGTGAAGGGTCGACGTTACTGCACCTGCGGCGTGAATCCATGGTCGACCTAACAAACAACTGTAAGCAGGCTGTATGTCCATCACATAGAAAGTGGTCTTAAAGACTTGCGGACCGATTATCACTGGTAACTCCACCTCTCCTAGAACAAATCTTTTGGATCCATCAAAAGCCCTGACCACAAGATTGCTTGGCCGGAGAGTTATTCCATCATATTCGAGCTTGACAAGAGCTTTCTTGGGTAAGACATTGAGTGAGGACCCAGTGTCTACAAGAACGTGAGATAGTACAGCTCCTTTGCACTCCAGGGTGATGTGCAAAGCTTTGTTGTGGTGACGTCCTTCTGTTGTCAAATCAGCATCAGTGAAACCTAGCCCATGGCTAGTATTGACATTAGACAACACTGTTTCAAGCTGATTTACTGTGATCTCTTCTGGCATGTAGACAGCGTGCAGAACTTTGAGTAATGCATCTCGATGGGCTTCGGAACACAACAACAGGGATAATATAGAGATCTTTGAAGGAGTCTGGTGGAGCTGGTCCACGACTTTATAGTCACTTCTTTTAATTATACTCATAAATTCATCCACATCCTGATCAAAGGATGATTTATGAGTCTCTTTTGGTGCAGATTCTTCCGGTATCACACTCTTCCCTTTGGCTTTGGCAGCAGCTTCTGCCTCAGTATTAATTCTGGGATCTTGTGACGCAAAGAGACGTCCGCTTCGGGTGAAGCCTTCGCCTCCCCCGACATTGTCCACTTGGGGAGTGAGAACTGGAGAATCAAGAAGGACTTTTTCTTCGTTGCAGTACAGGTCAGCACAATAATGCCATGGTATAGCACTGTCTTTATCATATGGAATTGGCCCGGGCACCGTGATAGTTACTGGGCTTACTGCAATAGATGTTGGAACTGTAATAGTCTGTGGATCATAGAAAATAGTAACAGGACCTCTGGTGGATGTTGGTGGTGGTGAATTGAAGCTTGGTTAAAACTGTTGTTGAGATTATTGAAAGTTGCTGGAATCCGGGACCGTTGTCGGGTCGTAATAGATGGTAACTTTGGAAACGTCGTTGTTGGTGGTTGCTAGAGTTGTAGAAGGAGATAAAATGGAACTGTTGTTTGTTGAAGTGAAGGAAGAGATGGTTGCTGAAGTTGTAGATGAATCAGTAGGAACAATGGTTGTTGTAGTTGTAGAAGAATTAATAGGAACAATGGTTGTTGCAGTTGTAGAAGATTCACTTGTTGTGGACAAAAGAGTTGCTGGTGTTGTAGAAGAAGTTGTGGTAATTTGTAGGATGCCTTCTTTGATCAAGCCATTAATACCACTCCTCAAGCTCGCAAACCCATTCTCAGAAAGTTTGCATGATTCACAATACGCCTCACAACCCGGAAACACTTGGCATTTCAAAAGCTGGGCTTTAACCTCTGCCAGCGGTGTCTAAATACTCGCAATATATTATATTAAACTCGTGGGTGAGCCTTCCTCTATAGCATTAATCCTTGGCCCACTGTGGCTTGGCATAGGATTTTTCATGACGTTGGGAGGTGGTGCAAAGTTCAGGGCCTTTGAATCTACCAGATCCTGGACCTTCATATGCAGAGCCCTACATTTTTCCGTGGAATGACCAGGTGTGTTGGAATGAAAAGCACACCTAGCATTGACATCATAATTTCTCGGAAGGTTCTAAGGATAAAGTGGAGCCAATGTCCTCAACTCAACAAGATTGAGCTTTAGGAGTTGTGGCAGTAGTGTAGCATATGGCATGGGGATAGGGTCAATCACCCTGTTGATCTGAGATGGCCGCTGTTGAAAAGGGAGTTGTTGTTGATTGTTGTTGTTATTGTTGTATAATCTCTGTTGAGGAAACTGTTGTTGTTGTGGAAAATGTTGTGGTTGTTGAGTATACTGAGGAGGTGGAGCAGGGATAGTAACAACAGCAACTGTTCTGGGTAGGTATTGGGGTCTCCCTCTTCCCCTGTGCACAAAGTTTGTCTCACCAGATCTACGGGGCCCAACAAATGGCTTCCTTGCACTGCTTGAACTGGCATCGTTGTCGGAGATCTTCCCCATCTTCAGTAGGCTCTCAATTCTTTTCCCGGCTATCACCACGTCTGCAAAGCTGGTGGAAGAAAATGTAGCCAATCTGTCAATCTCCCTTTCAGACATAGGGGGTTGAACAGCAGCAGCCAGTTGCCTCCACCTTTGGGTATACTCCCTAAAACTTTCTCGGGAAGATTGAGACATTCCCATCAGAAGGGTCCTGTTTGGAGCCATGTCCAGGTTATATTGATATTGACGGATGAAAGCTTCAGCCAAGTCTTTCCAGTTTCTTATTGTGGCTCTGGTCAAGTGGGAGTACCATTCTTAGGATGCCCCGGTTAAGCTATCCTCGAAGTAAAACATCCACAGCTTCTCGTCCATGGTGTATGCTTTTAATCTTCCCAAGAATGACTGAAGGTGGGTGCGTGGGCAGGATGTGCCATTATACCTTTCAAAACAAGGGTGTTCGAACTTGTGAGGAATTCTCACCCCTTCCACCAATCCCATGTCCATGACATCAAAACCTAGAGAGTTTTTGGATTCAAGAGACCTCAGCTTCTCTGCAATCTCATCCAGCCGACGGTCGTAAACTTCGTCTCCAGCCCCAACCACTGTAAACTGCTCTTCTTGAGGGTCCTCTTGCAAGACCCTTCCTCCAGCAGTGTTACCCTGAGTATTTCTTATGGCATTGATTTCTGGGTTCAAATGAGGTCCAAACTCTGGTGGATCAGTGCGAGGCTGCACGTGATCGTTGTTACTGGTACCTCCTATACCTGGATTGTGTTCTTCAGGGGTTTGTCTCTCAACCAACTCCCTCAGTCTTTCCTGGCTCTGAGCCAGGACAGTCATTACTGTCATGAATTGAGTCATCTGATTTCTCATTTCAACCCTTTCATTGGCCATCTGGGCCCTCATTTCATTCAGGTCTTGCTGAACTTGATCCATCTGATGTCCCAGAAGGTTGTTTAATGTCGGGTACCGGTGTATTCTGTTGACAGGGAACACTCTTCTGCGAGCAATGTTTCTTGAAACCACAACAAAGTGAGAAACAAAAACAAACAAATACCTAAAAAACAAAGAAAATGTTAGTATGCAATGCAGGATGCCTATTTGTCTTCCAAGGGTATCCGGTTTGGTTCTTTGGTTTTGACCTTTCCAGACCTCGAGGAAATGTTGATGATGAAGAGAGATTAAGCCCACCAAAAATAATACAAACCACATATATTACAAAGAGTGAAAATACATAGTTTGATTACAATACATTCCCATGGTGGGTCAAAATACAACAACAAATTCAAAAGTACAACAAAAGAAAAGTACAAGCAAAAGAGTCAAACATCTAATCCAAAGTCATCCTCTCTGACTTCCTTCAAGAGGGCCTCAGTCACTGGACCTACTGGATGCTCTGTGATAGTTCTGATGAGGAGGTTCCTGGTAGAAATGGCATTGGTCAACTTCTTATGCTTATCCTGATCCTTTGACCTCTTCAACCCCGCCCAAAGTTTTAACTTAGAGATCTCCTTCTATGCTGCCAATAATGCCACCTGATGCTTATTCTCTCTAGCCTCTAACTGCTCTATCTTAGCCTGAGTTCTTTGATCTTCTTGTGCACGGGCTTCAATGATCCTGATCCACCTAGCCTGGCTCTCCTCTAGATAATTCTCTGCCCTAGCCTTCTGAATCTTTGCTTCCTTGAAAGCATTCTTCATTACTAACTCCCCTGTTCTAGCCTTTCTGATGTAGTCATCCGTCTTCTCAATCTTGGTTAAGTGCTCAATCCTGAGCTTCTCTAACCTCTCATTATCCAGACGTCTGTCATTCCTCTCCCAAAGGGTCTTCTTCAAGGCTTCAGAGAGCTGAGTATTCCTCTCTTTTAGTTTCTCAAACTCTTCCATGCTGATAGTAGCTGCATGTTGCACTGTTGAAGGTCTAGGTGTATCTTCTGAGGTAAATGGCATCCGAGTGATCTGTGCTCTGGTACGAGACCAATCAAGATACTGTGCTGAAGCTATATTGTTGCACCTGCCCAAAAGAACCGTCCCTTTAGTCTGAATGTTGTCCCAGGCCCAGGCTGCCTGTCTGACCATAACAGAGTTGTGCTGGATTTCACAATAGAGGGTCTCAGTCAAGTCTTGCCCTTTGGGAGGATGAACCAAAGCATACCATAACAGTCTCTTAAAAAGCAAAGGGTTGTAATTGATGAAACCTTTTACTCCAATCAAAGGCACATTAGGATACTGCCCACAGCTAGTAATGATGTCTTTGCCCTTGGTGCTCTGAGTGCACCATCTGATGTCTTCTGATGTCAAGGAAATCAATCTCTTAGCCCAGTTCTTTGGCTGGTGAGGGTTCAGGAAAGTATCTGATTTTGGCAAATGTCTTAGCAACTAAGAGTAATATAGAGGATCATAGCATCTGACCAGTCTTCCTTTTTGCTTCTCATTCCTCTGGTGTACTGAATAATAGAAGTCTCCAAGCAAGGTAGGCACTGGGTTCCTCAGTAAGAACAGGTGAATAGAATTCTTGCTTACAAACTTTGGCTCGTCTGCAAACAAGATAATCTCATATATGCTGAGGGCTAAGAGTGCACAAACAACATCCCACTTCCCTACTGCAGCATGCAGGGTGGCCTGGGAGATCAAGAAGTCTAAGTGAAGTCCTGGAACCCCAACCTTAGTGGTCAGGCTCTGATCAATGAGGACAGGATCCAAATACAATGCCCTGGCTATGTCTTAATTCTTGGGAGAAACCATCTCAGGGTTGAAAGGAATCCCTCTCCGGATAGGAACTCCTAACAACATGGAAAATTATTCTAGCTGAGGTCCCTACTGAAAATCAGGAAATGTGAAGCATCTGAGAGGAGGGTCATAAAACTGCAAGCAAGTATGGATCATGCTCCTCTGGGATGCATCCAGGTCCATGATCATGTCCAATATGCATCCATAATGTTCTCTGAATAGTGGGACATGATCAGGAGTGATAAGAGACTGGATCTGTCTGATGCCTGTCAGGGTGGGCTCAAAGAAGTGGTATGTGATGTTGCTCTTCCTGGAAGTGTCCATGCTAATAATGGATGATGGTGAAGAAGACTGAGATAAGCCCTGATGAAGGTAACTACTGGAGACTGATGAAAACAACTGGAGAAGGTGCTGAAGAAAGGTCTCTGATGAAGACTAATGGAGAAGAGTCTCTGATAAACTAATGAAGGTGCTGGAGAAGATAACTGAAGAAGTTTGAGCAGCAAAAATGGGTCAAAACCAAACCAAAGATAATAAGGTGGATACCCTGTAAAACAAATAGGCAAATGTTAAATGATGCAAAAATGATGTATGCAGAATGATATGCAAAGGGTTTGTGATCAAGTGCTGGATCTATTATCTGCCTTGATAAGGTCCATGTGTGTTCATAAGTCCGGATGGAGGTTTAGAAAACCAGTAACCAGGTGGGGGACTCAAATAAAGAGTCACAAATCCAGGGTTTCACAAGAACTGTCCAAAGTGATGCATTCTTAAAACAACATTAGTAACAGGGTATGATGTGGCCAAGGGTTCCTGCAAACCTGTAAACATCCCAACCCCCTCACATGTATTGTTCTAGAACAAGGATCCTCGGACTTGGATCAGTTATGAGAAGTGTAAACACTTCTAACCCGGAGGTACAGTGTTTACAATAACCATAAAAGATCCTCCTCTAATTCACCTCAGATGCTGAAGGTCATAAAAGGTCCTCCAGAATTAGCAGGCTTCCCAGATAGCCCTAGTACTACAGGAAATCCGTAGCACAGAGTTCTCAAGAAGAAACCCATGTCTGAACTGTGTTTCATATTCCCGCACCAGACCGAAATGGAATGGGAAAGAATATGAAGCCACTCTAGCCTATGTGTCACTCAAGTCCCCGGTATAGGACCTTAATCACTCAATGATCCCTACCCACCAATGAAACAGCAGATCCAACATATGATAATAACAGTATGAAATGCATAAAAAACTGTAAATGAAAAGCAATAAATAAAGTTGCACATGAAGCAATAAATAAAGCAATAAATAAGCATAAGTAGCACATAACACCCCCGTAAACACAAATCAAACAAGCGCTAGGAGGAACCCACAAAAAGGACCAGAAGCCCTGGTTGCAATATAAGGATCCCCAGCAGAGTCGCCAAGTTGTCGCTCCCCCGAAAAGACACCGGGTCAGATAGGGTGCGGACGCGAACGGTCGACGAAAGGAGAGAATAGAGTGAACTGAATATAGTCATCAGCTAAGCATTTTTATCCCGAAGGAAAGGTAATGCTGCATAAACCTAGGAAAAGATGGATAAGATGGTTGCGAACCAGAGAAACTGAGAAAGGGGGTTAATTACAACCTGGGAAGGTATTAGCACCCAGATTGTCCGTCGTACTCGACGGGATCCACGCTTAAAAGATTTGTGTTTAAAAGGGGGTAGTGTAGGTACTATCTATGTGCAAAAGCTGGAAAAGAATATACAAGTGTCAGTACAAAAGGGTGAAGTGAAATGCTTAGGAATGAGGTTTTAAAGAGAATGCTGAAGGAGGGGGAAGACACAGAGACTTTTGTTCGATAACAGTTAAGTTATGCCTACGTATCCTCTCGTGCAATGAGGAAGTCAAAACACCGTAGTTCGACTCAAAGAGACTGAAAGATAAATTGACTGATGAACTGCTTGCTTGTCCATGCTCAAGTGTATGACTCGTCTGGCTCGAGTGCTAACTGTCTTGCATTAGACGGAAGAAGCGAGTTCTCGTTTGTGAATGAAGATGATGAGAAAAGAATCCCGAAGGAGACGATTATTGTTTGTTTTTGTGCTTTCAGTTTTTTATTGTTTTTGGAGTTTTTCATAAGTTAATGAGCTTAAGCCTAAATCAAAGGCTTGTAAACTCATTATATCCTCCCTGATTAGGGATAATGAGAATACTTTAAGTGTAAGATAAGCATCTCAACTTAATTGCCATAATGATGTAAGATTAGGATTGTTAACCTACTTGTAATTATTTAGATGTTTTTGGGTTTTTTTAGTGTTAAGTAATTAGTTTAAGCCATAATCAAGGATTAGTGAACTCATTACACCATCCTAATAGAAGGATAATAGATGAGCACACTTAAGCTGAGGAAGATACCTCAGCTTAATCCATGATTAGGGATTAACCTCATGACAAAACAAGCCTTTATTAAAATAGATTTTAATTAAGGGTGAGATTAAGAAGTGAGTTTTATGGTTTGTAAGACAACTTGAGGGCTTAACACTTAGGATTAAAGTTATACACTCCATCCTAAGAGAAGGATGCAGGCATAACCCTAATTCCAAAGTCCTAAAGCCTTAAAGGTTTAGTCTCTAATGAGGAGATGAGAAGAGAGACACAAAGAAGACTCAAAGGTGAAAACTAAGGGGGACTAATCACAACCCTAATTATTATCATTCTTGGATGTTCCTATGGTTTGTGAGGCTTAAGATAGATCTTCAAAGAAGCCACCAATGGAACAAGCAGAAGGAAGGAGGAAGAAGCAGATGAATAAGTTACTTACTTCACTGAAGAAGATAAGTAACTTAGAGAAAGAAAGTGAGATGAACATGAATGAGCAGTCTCACTCTAAGACAATGAAAAATGCAGCAAGGATGCATATGAAGAAGATGAAGAGAAATCAGAAGTGAAGGCAAATTCACTTCTCAAATTAACTTACCACCTGAAAATGTTAGCACAAGATGCATAAGGAAAGAAATGAAATGGAATGAAGCATATGTAATGACAAAGATCAAAACCAGAAGCATACACATGATGTAAATGATGCTATGACATAATGCAAAGGTATACAAAGTGCAATGAATGGTCATACAAGAGAATGGATACAAATGAAGCATGCTTTGAAGTATGAAAACACATGGATATTTATGAAATGAAATGGATGCAAAGCATAGCCAATGTATAAATAAATGACCAAGCAATGTTCAAGCAATGTCTTAAGATGTCTAAGATGGCATACAAGTGCTTAAAATGTCATGGCAAGTTCATATGTTCATGCAATGCAATGTAAGATGCAAGTAAGGATGCAAAATTAGAGTTACATGAAAGGATGAGATGCAAATGATCAAAACAAAAGCAATTCACATGATAAAAATTTACAAATGAGCTCAAACAAACCCTAACCCTATATGATATCACACCCCAAAGGAGAAGGTCTAACTCTTAACCTAAAAGAGGTTATGATTTTTCTAAGTTAACTAGGGTTTTTGGGTACCTTAAAAGGAAAAATGCAAATCAATTTGAAAATAAAACATAAATTCATGGCAAACATATCCTAGAAACTACATGTTATATGGGAAACAATGAAAAAAGAATCATTATCAAACCCTTCATGGTTAGGCAGAAAAGATTTTTCAAAATTAGGGTTCCAAAAAGGGAATATTATGAACCCTAAATTCAAAGAAAATTTCAAAGTATGTTCAAACCCAAAACGAAATTTGTATGAATGGTTTGACAATGTTTCTAAATGTCTTAAGATGCAATGTGAATCTTTTTGTGATTTTTAGAAACCTAAATGGTATTTTAATTAATTATTTTCCATTAATTAATTAAAATAAACATTTAAATATTTTAAAAATGCTTTTTTTAATGCAAAAAATAAAAATACTAAATGTTTTTGGATGGAGAAAAATATTTGAATCAGAAATGCAAAGTTTGAAATTTTTTGGATGAGTTTTGATATTTTTAATAAAATGCACAAAATAAATGAAAAGAAAACAAAATAAATATGAATAAAAAGAAAGTCAGCGCATCCAATGGTCCAGGTTTAAACTGGGAATGGAGGGAAAGACTGCACGTCAGATCCTATGGTCCTCATTCAAACTGACTTAATTATTTAATTAATTTAATTAATACGAATTAAACCCTAAGTGAACTAATCCTGGCCATTCATTTTTAATTAATCCTGATCCAAAGGCCCAGAACGAATGTGGCAAACTAAACCCTAATTAAGCCCTAATCACTTTCAGTTGACCGGAACAGTGTTCCGGTCATCTTCTCCGGCGAGACCAAACAATCAACTTCTTCCCTAGGACATTTCAGGAGCTCTAAAGCTCCAGATCAAATCCCAACCCTTCCCAAGCAAGAATCAACCCTCAAAATTCATTTCTCATTCATCATTATCAAGATTCGAATCAAAACATAAAAATAACCAAACTTTCAGACAACCATGAAATACTCAATACGCAACCAATATCAAAACCAACAAGTGCAATGTGATTAGTGAAGCATATAGATCATTTCTATAACATAAGAAACAAGTTCTGGAAAATTTGTTCTTGAGGTATACCTGAGATGAAGCTTTTCAGTTTGGCACTTTCTGGGCCTCTCTCTTGTGCAAATAGCCTCCACTTGATCCCCTGATGATGTTGCAAAGCTTTGAATGAGTTTAGAATGGCTGGATTGAGAGGATGAACTCTTGCTGCACCAGAATCGTGTTTTGTGTTTGTGGGGTTTCAGGCTTGTTTGATGGTTGGGAAATGATCTATGGATGATGGTGAGTTGGTTTATGAAGTTTGTTTGAGGTTTGAGTGGCTGAACAGAGAGAATCGAAAGCTTGAAGGTTGTGGGTGATTTTGTGAAACTTGCTTATGAGAGGTTCTGAGCTCCAAGGTTATGTGAATTGGCTTGCTTTTGGTCCACATAACATGTCTCTATTGGCCAGAGAGTTGTTGTGGCTGCAGCTGATTGGTATGGGGTGATTTGCAAAAAGTCAACATTATTTGTACTTGAGGTATGGGCTATGGCAGGAGTTGTTCAAGGGCATGTCTAGCCTCAGCTTGGTTCAAGGAGAGCCATGGGATTGAAATTATGCAGCTGGATGGCTTAGAGGTAAAGATTTCATAGGTTTTGCAAGTGTTATGTAATTTTCCCCTTTTGTGATTTCTTGTGATGCAAGCCATGAAAGAAAGTGATTCTTTGGGCAATTCTAGTCACAATGAGCTGTACTATGTTTTTATGATGCTTAGAGATGCATTATAAGTCACAAAATGACTTGGCAAGTGGTTTTGCAAAAAATCCTCTTTGGTGTGAAAGTGAAAATTATAAGATTTTTGCCAACTTTGCAAGGCCATAACTTGAGGTCCATAATGAATTAGAACATGTTCTTGTACGTTTTGAAAAGGGAATGATCCAATCTACAACTTTCATGACCAACAATTTTTCATTTGAAGCATTTTTTATTGAGAAAGAGGAGGTTGAAGAACTTTCCCAAAATGGAAAGTTTCCATTACAAGTCATTTCCATTTTTGGCAACTTTTGGTTTAGCTCAAATTTCTTCAATTTTGTGAACTTCTAAGCACTTAAATTATCAAATAAAGATCATATAACTTCAATTAGATGAAAATACCACCTTGGTTCCATTGTTGGGGGCCTCAGATGCCCTGATTTTGCTCTAACTTGCTCAAGAAGTTACCCAGTGAACAGATGACTTCCACAATGAATTTCTTCATCAAACTTGATACACATGAACCTTATAACATTTTAAGACTATTAGAAACAAGAATGAACCAAAAATTTGGAGTTAAGGCCTCTGAAACCAAAACCCTAATTTTGGTCATCTGTGTAGTGAAAACCCTAGCTTTGCTTCCATGCCTTGCCAGTTCTTGTGATTTCTTGACTTCCTTGATCTTTGAGGGATATAATATGATGATGGAACACACATGGACCCTCTTGGAATGATTGGAGACCTTTGGAGTGGCTCAGATGGATCCCTGCATTGCTCAGATCACAAACCCTAGATGCAGATGAACTTGAACTAATGCAGTGAAACAAAATGCAATATGAGATGGTATGCTTAAACTAATGCAAATATGAAAGATCACAAGCCATGGTGTGATATTAGTGAGGGCAAATTTGGGGTGTTTACAAGTATTGATTTGAATATCACATTCAACGATTTTATTGTGCTCCTTGGGGTGAGGCCTGGTATTGGTGATATCATTGTGATATGTGTAACACCCTAAAATTTACCCTCCCATTTTCATAACATTTGGCATCCCTTTCTCATGCATTGCATTGCATTTAAATCAAAAGAAAAGAAAGCATACATTCATTGGTTAAAGCCTAAGGCATGTGGTCAATGGTTCATCAAAGTGTATGATCATCCAAGGAAAAGAACAAGAGCCAAGTGTCTCAACAAGTCTCAAGGGTCTCTCACATCCCATACAATCTCAAATGATACTTCAAGTCACCAGAAGAAGTGATTGATCAAGAAGCTCAAGCAGGGAAACATCTCATACACACCTGGCCCAAATTAGGGTTTTAGTTCCAAGGGGTCTCTTGAAGGATTTTTTGTTCTAACTTGTCCCCATGGTCTTCTATATGTTTCCAAGTGTTCATGGATGCAATTTGGTGCATTGGTTCCTTGAGGAAAGTTTTCAATCAGATAGTTACTTGTGATCTAAGTAAGAGTCAACTATGGATTCTTAAGGTCTAAATCATAATTTTCAAGGTCTTATATCTTCCCATGGTCCTAAAATGTCAAGATTTCCAACATTCATCAAGAATAAAGACTTAGGGCAGAAGTTACTAAAAATGGAAATGACTTGTAATTTGAATTTTCCATTTTTGGAAGTTTCCTAAGCCACATCCAACTTGAATTTTCATCATAAAAAATTCTTCAAATGAAATTTTCCAAACATGAGAGTTGAAGATAATTCTCTCCCCTTTCCAAAAAGTACTAGATCATCCTCATACCATTTGTGAATCTCAAGTTATGATCAAAAGACCTAAGGTTGTGTTTTAGGGTTTTTTACATGCACCTAATATTCCACTTTTGCAAGAAGCCTTCTACATGACTTGCATTGATTCCACTTGCCCAATTCAGTTCATACACTCAAAGTACATTTAATTTGGAGCAAAATTGGCCTTTGAATCAATGTATTCTATGGCTTATTTCTCATGAAATTTTGAAATGGCCAAAATGCATAAAGGATCAAAACTTGAAAACCAAGCATCCACAAGCCAAAGACGAAATCCAATGCTGAGCAGGGGTTAATATGGAAGCTCACCATGCACATGATCATGCCCATGCACGTGTGATTAACCATGAACACTCCAAGTTGTAATTTTGCAAAATCACTCTAAACTAACTAACCACTGATCCATTGGATCTCTAACCATGGTTAGAAAAAAATTTCACCAAATAAAAGCTCTTAACCCCACTGGTTAGAACTAGAGTTCAACAGATTTTCAGATTTCACAAAATTGCACCATCCTTTCTCTTCTTCGATTCTCTCTCCTCACGAGGTTTTCTTGAGTTTTTTCTTCACATTCTTGATCAGTGAAGTTCATAGAACAAAAATCAATCAACATTTGGAGCTCTAATAAAGTATTTCACCAAGTCAAGTTCAAGATCCTCTTTTTTCAAATCTCAAGATTTCAGCCAAATTCAAGCTCTAATTGCATTTGTTTTGCAATTAGAGGTTCAAAGGGTTTGATCCGCAGCTTCTAGAGGGATTTCTTGGAGTATTTTCACTCCTGCAAGATTTAGGTTGGTGCAATTTTCGAACTCATGGATCTAGTTTATTTTGAGTGCATTTTACTCTCCTTGATGTGCTGGTTATTCTGATATGTTTAGATCAAGAAATGGGTATTATGGATGTTATGTGGATCTGAAATTTTTCAGATCAAACTTTTTCTCTTTGATTTGCCTTATCCTTGCATTATTTGAAAAACGAAGGCGATATTTGGATTCTGGAAGTGATTTAGAGTTGATATATGGTGTTTGTTTGTGTTTCTGGAAATAAAATTAGGTTGAGGCCACCGGAGAAGGTGATCGGAGCTAGGGCTCTGGCACCCGAGTCTTTAACAGTTGAACGAAGGGTTTTTTGAAGAAGAAGTAATCTACACTTTCCATTTTTATTATCCAATGGCTATTAGAGAGCCAACCAATTAAAAAGTCTCATGCTAAGCACGTGCCTTATGTTTTCATATTAATCTGTGTGTTTGCTAGCATATGCGTGTTAGGGTGAGCGTGAGATCTGGTTTGTTGATCTAATTTACTTTTTTGATTTGTTGACTGAATGATGTACGGTGGATTGATCTGAGGGCTTGTGTATGGTCAACCTTGTTGATTGCTAACTATAATATTGTTGACTGCGCTCTTGGAGTTGGACCTGTTTTTTTTTAAATATATTTCCACCCCTTAATTTGTTTTGAAAAAGATATTTGCTTTATCTGAACCCCGTGCTTGGTTTTCATATTTTTTTATTTCATTTTCACATAGTTTGCATTTTATTTTTCTAAAAAACATTTCTAAGCATCTAAAAATCATAGAAAAAATCATGAACCACATTTATACATTTAACTCATTTCTGGAATTTTTTATTTCTGAATTTGGTGTTTTTTTTATTACATTTTCAATATTTTCTTGTATTTTCTTTTTCATTTGTTTCAATCTTGAACACCTAAACTTCAAATATTTCTTCTACATAAAATACTAAACATATTTCAATAATTTTTTTTGCATTCAGTCCCTAACATATTAAAATTCATAAAATTGTTTTTTGCATATTTTTAAATACTTTTTAATTGCATTTTGGTCCTTGTACTTTGCATACTTGTTCATTGTTCTTACTTAAACTTTAAGCCATTGTTTGAAATATTTTGACATTGAATTTTTGTATGAGATTTTTGTGAGTGATTAGTCTCTGACTTAAGCCACTTTAGGTATAATTTAACAATTTTTGAACATTTTTCGGTATGTGCTTGGTTACTTGTAATTGAAGTTACTTTTCATGAACCATTCTCATCACTTCCTTAACCCTAATTGCTTGAAGGTATTTATGTCGTTATTTGAGGTTATTTGTAGGGGTTTGATTGATTTTTTTAGACTCTTATAAGCCTTGTGTGATAATTTATAGGTCCATTTGACTCATGTTTACCTTTTGGTTTGTATGATGCACCACTTGTTCATGTTTGACCTAATTCTCCATGTCCTTCATCCCATACTTCTTATGCTTACTTATATGCATCTAACATGTTCATACCTTCATAATTTTCATTATACATCAATTATGACTCTTAATGCATGCATAAGCATTCATATTTGCATGATATGTTGCATAATTTGTTATTCATTTCAAGTATGAAACACCTTTGCCTTATGTGAGTTTCTTTTACATGTTTGATAACTTGCTTGAACTTGTTTGCCATGTGAACTAGACATGTTTGAATGCGCATATTTAATATGTCATCCTCATCATGTGATAATTACCTTCATCATCTTATGATCATTCTCACTCATTTGACTTTCATCTTAACTTGTGTTCATCCTTACATGGTACATGCTTACTCTTCTTACTTCTTGTTCATCTTAATCCTTCAATCACTTGATTGTTTCTTAAAATGACTTGTATACTCATTTATAAGCATCATATGACATTAATAAGTGATTTATTCTACTTAATTTATTCATCTCATGTTATCTATTCACATTTGATTTTCACTTTTGCTTTACTTGTTTCTTCTCTTATGAATGTGTGAATGACTCCCTTTCTTCATCTCTCATTCTACCATGAACTTTGGTATGATCATTTAGGGTAACATTATACATTCTAATTTGATATAAAATTATGACTTTGGTGATTCTCATGTGTTTTCATCCATGTTTGTACTCTTTTGCATCCTTACTTCTTCATGTGTGGTTCCTTAGAACTTCTTTGCCACTTTGGTGCTTCTTAGCACTTGTTTTTTTAGTTTGAGTTCCTTAAGTTTCATTTAGGGTTTGGTTCTGAATTGTAAGGTTCATAGACCTTTAGATTCATTTAATTTGTTTCCATTGTGTGTTTAGCTTTCATTTCGTGTCTTATGAACTATTGTGTTTCATTTTCTAACCTTGTAGGGGCTTTGGTAAGTTTTAAGAGTGTGAAAATGATTCTACATTCCAACCTCTATATCTCCTTTTAAATTTCAATATTGTATTTGTGTAAGCATCTAATATGCTTTGATTTGCATAATTTTTCATTCCCCCCTTTGAAGTAACTTACCTTCCACCATGGAAGTTGTCTTCTAATCCTTTTCTTTTTCTTTTTCTTTCTTCTTCTTTTCTCTCCTTCTTCCTTATTAGGATAGAAATATTCAAACTTCACTAACTTAGGATATCCAAGAATGACAACTTACTTAGGTTTAGTCCCCCTTATACTTTTTATCTTTTGAGATCCTTTTGGTGTCTTCTCTCTCTCTCTCTCTCTCTCTCTCTCTCTCATCTCAAAATAAAAGGCAAAACATCTAACAAAGGATAAAGCTTCTCCATGTGCCAAGGGACTTTGCCATGGGATACTTGCACACATTCCATATGGGGATGAGGAGTAGGGTATCTATCATGATGAATAATTCTTAGCATGAGGATGCTTCACAAATAAACTAAAAAACACTTCTTAATTCAAAAACAACAAAAACACCTAACAAGTGAAATAGGCTAGTATGTTTAAGACTTAGTCTTTGAAACTAGGTTTGGAGGTCTTCTAATTACCTAGGTGTGCTACTTATCCATTCCATTTTGGGGTGATGTAAGAAGTACACACCCTATTGAAAGAGACTTGAATACACCATCTTATGCAAACTCAAAATAAAAAGCTTCTGAAAAGCTACAAACCAACAACAAGCTTCTTTCGTGCGGGAGTTATATTCTCATCTCCCTCACTCTTAATGAAAGAACTCGCTTCGACTTGTCTCTTGAAAGACGGTAAACACACTCGTTCCAGACGATCTTGCAACACCTAAGCATAGGCATAAGCAGTTCAATCATAAAAAAAACACAAACAAACAAATGCCATCCCTATTTAGGGGAACTATGTTGAATCTGATTCTCATTCCCTCTAAGATACATAGGCAGTGGGGTAGGGCCCATTCGAGCACAATTCTTTCTTTTCCCTACATATTTCCCGTTCTTTTTCCCAGTTTAGAAATATATGAAGCATATGTTTATACCCTTTGAAACAGTACAGGAAAGCGTGGATTCCATCAAGTACGATGGACGATTCGGGGTGCTAACCCCTTCCCAATTTGTAACCGACTCCTGAAATTAATCTCTTTGGTTTGCAAGACCTTGTTCTTTCCTTTTCCCTAGGTTTGTGCAATATTACCTTTCCCTTTCCTTGGGATAAAAATGCATGGTTGTCGACTCTTCTTCTTTTTCCGCTCCACTTTCGCGTTTGTACTAGGATGAAAATCCTGGGAGCGGGAGCGATAATATGGTCATACTTTTGTACCGTGCTCCGCATCAGATGATTGTTCCAAGGCTAATGGTATGATCCATGTCTCTACCTCTGAGGCTTGACTCAGGTCGAGGTGGACATCTCTAGGATCTACCATATATGCCCTTAGATTAGATAGATAAAAAGGGGGATGAAGTGTGTTAGCTACACATAAATGCGTTTAATATGCCTCAAATGAGAAGTCACATGAGTTTCATGTTTAAGCCGTATCGGAAATGAAAAAATATGTTTAGTATATACCGGACATACAACCGGGCATACAATGTGTTTAAGTCATGTTAGAATCACAAAAATGCGTTAAATCTGAATCGAATACACATTCATGCAAGCAATGTGTTTCAACTGTATCAGAATTGTAGAAATGTGTTAAGCCTATATCGAATACATAATTATGCATTTTGTCTTTATTTCTCTTGCCTTATAGATAAAAATAGATAAGGAAACATACACCAGAGAAATATATATATATATATATATATATATATATATATATATAATGAATTGAGTTCTTCATAAATAAATAATGAAATGAAGGGGTAGATAAACCTTTAACGGTGTGACCAGTCATAGGAAGTTGGCCTTCTCCGGGGTATCAGATTGAGTGCACATTTCAATTTAAAGTGTCTTCTTTGATTGGACATGATGCTTGGGTATCCTGCTTTGTATTTTTTTGCCATTGTGTAGTTGAAGGATAATCTTATCTAGGGGTGTAGCTTGAAGGCGAACATTGAAGATTTTTATCTTGTTGAATATGTTTAACCAATGTTTCGATAAAGCATGTCTTGATCACTATGGTTGTGACACTCCGACTTATTCCCCATTCCAAAGTAGATATCTACCCCCAAGTAATTCGTAGGAGGCCGAAGGTCTTTCTGTGGTCGATTTGACCTACCGATCAACTTCCCATGGACGCGATATTATGGTTAGGGTTTATGGTGTTCCTTGATAGGCCCTCCTCCCTAACTTCCATAGTAGAAGTGAGAGTTACAATTCCCATCCAGGTTTTCCTTGTAAACAAGGTAACTAAGTGGCAGTTTGGGATTGAATTTGATTGGTATCGTTGCACATGGAGTCTAGGGTGCATTTCTCTGGGAATGCTTGGCGAACCTCTGCTCTTTGATATATCCTTAGCAGAGCCCATTGCATCAAGTGGAAATGATATGGCGCCCATGAGAGGCATTAAGGTATTGGATTTGCATCTAACGTTAACTATGAACTTGTGGTATTCGAGTACCATTAACTCTAAAGTTATGGTATCTTCTGATGTTACCAAGTTAAGTACCCCAATGGAGGTGTGAGTATGTGCGACATTAGATAGGAGGACATATTACGAATTTTCGACATGACCTTCATGGAAATATCCTTTACACACCGATGTAACCCTATATCTGGATCTGAGACTTCACTTTTTTCTATTCTATAGAGTTCTTGAGAGAATCAATGATCTGGATTCCAAGGAGTTGAAGCAGAAACAATGATTAACCGAAGCGACGACAACATATCTCTGAATTTTTTCTTCTTCAGAGTGCTTCTCAATTATGAGATATGAGGAAGTTAGGACCAATAGAGTCGGAAGATGAATGATAATTTCTAGAAAGCGTATGAAACACATGTTGATTTGTTATTGATTTGGTGGCTTAAAGAGTTTACAAGCAGGTAAATCGGAGATTAAAATGAACCCTTAAGAATCCATATCCAATACTCCTATGTTCGTATGATGAGTTTGGAGAGAAAATATTGAATTCGTGGAAATCTTAGGATCATAAGTCGTTTCCCACAGAGGATTCAATTGTTCTGTTCGAGAATAAGAAATGGATGCAATTGGAAAATCGAGTATCTTTAGCGGTGGCTCCGATCTTACATATGTCGGTGTGAGGTGAATTTGAATAGTTAGTGATGCGCTAAAGACGTGTCTAATTATGTGTCTAGCGGTATCTTAACTGCAAGTGCACAGCCTATCGAAGTAATATTTAAGATTATCGATCCACAGGGACTCTATGGTTACTTAGTGCTAGATGAACTTCTAGTTTAGCTAAGGTGGAGGGTTGTCACGATTTTTTTGTTGCTTTTAAAATATTAAGGCGTGAATTAAATTTAAGTTTTAATAAAATAATACTAAAGCGGTCGGTATGTAATTATACTAACTTAGGCGGGTCAATCTAACCTAGGCTTATAAAGGTGTTCACTTAAACTATTTTGTAGAGGTTACCAGTTTAAATACCCTCAACTCACACTCTCGTGGTCTTATCTCGGATCTTACCCCTAAAGCCCTATGCCTACTCTCGCTAGCCCATAAGTGTTTAGAGATAATTTTTGGAAACTTAGTAATTCTAATTTATTTTAAAGCGCTCTCGCTGTGTTTAATTTAAATGCCTAACTTTAGCTATCTGGTTAAAATCTCACACTCTCGTGGTCTTGACCTAACCTAATACTCTTTCCTTACTCTCGTAACGAAAAGGTCGATTTTAAATAAAAAGTATCAGCCAGAATGTTAAGTTATTAATTATTTTAAGCCTATGGTTAATTTTTACCGATTAAGTTTGTTTTAACTATATACCGCCCTAAGGTAATTAGCTACTCATTTTTGTTGAACCAGAGGCAGAGAAACAATAAACAAAATATTCATGGCAGAAAAATAAATAAATAACATAAATATTAAATTGCAAATAATAAAAACCTGGTTAACAATAAAATGGCAGACTCCTTCTTCCACAGACCGGAAAGCTCAGAGTAATTGGCGGAAATCGAAAATAAAATAAAATTCTGAAGGTTTAGAAACAAGTAATTTTTATAACAATTTCCTGATGTTGGAAATTGTTATAGGTTGGGTTTGGATACAATGAAAATAGAATACTGAAAATAATGCTGAAATAAAAGGGTTGTAAAATAAATCGGCAGAGCTTCCGCAGGAAATTGATAGAAAAAATGCTCTGTAATTTCTTCATAAAACTTAATCTATTTATAGAACAATTAATGGGCTTGAAATTTGGACTTGTTGCATTGGGCCTTGCTGAAGCAGTGGAGGAAATATAGGAACGTGGCTAAAAAATAGGCAAACCTTCCTCACGTAATGTTTTGACGTGGTCTCAGTCAAATAACCTACTTTTACACTTGTCACGGTCGTGACAAGGTCTTCACGCTCGTGTCCCTTGCATTTTAAGTGTCACGGTCGTGACAATGTGATCACGGTCGTGATGGCTTCTTTTGGGGTGTCACGGTCGTGACACCTAGGTGACGACCGTGAGTGCAACAAATTTAGCAGGTTTTGCAGGTTTCTTCATTTCTTCATCTTTTATGGTTGTTTTTGTTCCTTTTGCTCTTAATTCATGATTTAGCTCCATATATGATGTACCTGCAAAATAGTAAGAAAAACTCGAGGAATCGAGTGTTAAAACGATGATTATTCGATAAAACGTTAATGAAACTTAGCAATATAATCGATACATTTTCTCGTTATCAAACTTCCCCAAACTTAAACCTTTGCTTGTCCTCAAGCAAATAGTCGGTTGAAAATCGTCGGACAAGTTTTCATTGACGCATACACATAACAAACCGTACGAGGGATCGTTTTGTCGGATAAACCGGTACTTTGATAGAACACTAACGATACACTAATGACACAAGAAACAAGCTATGTCGTCGACTTCCTGTTAATCGAAACAATCAGAAATTTCTTTACGATTTCACCTAGAGTTTTTCAATCTTATTTCGCCCGGTTTCATTCTAGCGCAATCACATCAAGCCCTTTGCCTTAGCACGCACGTAGTGGAGTAGCCGGTTAGCGACTTTGATCCTTTTTTAAGCACGGGGTCTGGTACACGAGTGTGGTAACCCTACATATATTATCCGATTTGGAGGTTGTGGGGGATCGAGCCGTAGCACGCCCTACCAAGTTCAGAACCAGTACCTCTGAACCAACCCGCAATGGACTCCTTCTCATATTTCTCGTTTCTTATATGCGACCGTGTACTTTGGTGAAATTTCTTTTCATTTGCGTCGAGATATGAAGGATCATTATTGATTAGGCATCAAGCGCTTATATTCATCGGCTCCCCACGTGGTTTGTGTTCAGACGGTGCTGACTGCTAGTATAAACTACTAGGGGTTACTTTTGAACTGAAACTTAAAGTGTACTCGTAATGATAATCGGAATGGAATCGCTTAAGTGGGAAGTCAAAGGTGTCAAGATTGTATTGGTCTTGTTGAATCGTTCTCAGCTTCCGAATTATGATTCCGTAGGTAAGTCGGGTAATGCGAATAATTAAAGATTTTTTTCTGGTATGGCTAAATAAACGGGGAAAGTTCGAAGCTAAAGAAAATATCACAAAGATTTGCTCGTTTCATTAACTTGCGAAAAGAAATACAATGGAATGGAAAATTGCGAAAAGGAAAAATGCGGAAATGAAAGGTACCTCTCCCACACTATATCAGACATTGTCCTCAATGTTATGATATAATAGCGGTAAAAGTACAGTACAGACTACAAAAACGAAAAAACAAACATAAGCAAAACTAAGACTAAGGCTGCTGAAGACCGCGGGGTCGGCTTCTGGTGCGGGAGCGTCTGGTAGGAGTCACTTCAGGATCAGAACCGGTACCGGTAACAGCAGTGATGCCAATGCGTAAGGCTTCTAGCTCGCTGAAAATTTCTCCAAACTTCTCATTAGTAGCTTCCTGGTTTGCTGCAATAGTGCGGAGTAAAACATCATACTGCTCCTTCTGCCTACGCTCCAGTGCGGCGTGCATCTGGTTCTGCTGATGAATCGCACGGAGGACATCCTCAAGAGTGAAATCCTGTGCAGGAGGCTGTCGAGTAGATGTCTCTGGAATGTCCTAGACAGGCTCAGCTGCATCCATCGCGTCCTGCATCTCATCCGCTGGAGGATCGGCCTGATCATCATGAATGGGGGCATGGCCGGCAGCATCTGGTAAAACAAAGAGCCAGTTGGCTCGGCTGGATGGGTCGATGCGGTCGCGGGATGGCAGAATGATATGGTGGAAAACAGTGCCATGGACAACTGGGCTATACCTGCCATCCTCTCGTTGCGCAATCAGGTGAGCGGACCTGCAATAACTCTTGGTGAGGAATTCTGCGGCTATGCCAGGCAAATTGTCGAGCAAGTCACTGAGCCCTAACTGAAAGGCGAGGGAGGAGACAATGCCGCCAATGAAAAATGGGGTGGAGCCTCTTTGCGCAATGGCCTGGATGTGAGAAAGCATGAACGAGGCAGCGTTGATCGGCTCGTCATTTAGAGCGCAGTGCAAGAACAGAAGCTCCTTGGAGTTGAGCTTATGGTTACTCTCTCGTGCAAATATGGTGTTGCAAATGACTCGGTGGAAATATCGGATTGTCGGGTTGTGGATGTGTGTAGCATTGAGGCTTTGAAAGGCTGAGGCACGGGTATTGGTTATGTCGTGCCATAAAGTGAAAGCGGTTTCACTAAAATTATCCGGCACGCGGAGGTGAGCTTCATTCCCGTGAGCGAAGCCTAGCAACTCGGCTATCCTTGTTTGCGAAAGTTCAAACTCCCGGCCAAACAATCTGAATTTAGCAACGCCGGTAAGCTGACTCTGAGAACCGGTACCGGTGATGTAACAGAACGAGCTTAGGAACTCCAGTGTCAGCAACTCGAATGTGGGCTGAGGCTGACTGCATAGAACCCACAGATTAACCTTCTTAAGCAGGTTCTTGACATTGTTGAGCATTCCGAGCTCTCTCAAGCATTCAGTGTCGATATAACGCGTAGGTTGCAGACCGCGGTTCTGGAATCGGATAAATCTTTCTCTCTGGGTTTCTCCAGCATCACCCTCTCTGAATTGAATGGCATCCATTGCATGCAAGAACTATAGTGAGAGATGAGGATTTTGGATTTTTGTGAAAAAGTGATAAAATGAGAGAAATAATGGTTCGGATAAATATTGGAAGGTGAGAATGTGATAGGTGTGGTGATAATGGGGGGTTAATGAGTTTTAATTTGGTAATGGGTGGTTTTTGGAAGTTATGGAGGAAGAAGAAGAAGAGGTTTCGAAAAGAAACAGTTCTGTTTCTCACGAATCCTATATTTAGGGTTGTCACGGTCGTGACAGGGAGGTGACGGTCGTGACACGCTAAATTAGCACGTCACGATCGTTAGGGGGGCGTGACGACCGTGAGAGTTTGCTTTGTTGAATAATTTCCAGAAAACACTATCTCTTACGCTTCACATACTTTATAATAATTTATTTTCTTCACTTCTCACTCAATAATACATTTAAACACCATATAATAATTTATTTCAACATATTACTTTGCTAACTTGCATGGCATGAGAGATTTTTATATAATAGGAATAAATGCAAGCATAACAGTACATAGAATGAAATATATAAATTGATTTAAAATGGAGAAATTTTAGAACTAGAAGTGCATTGCATATGGTAATTGAAAATGAAATTACATAAATGAAAATACGGTACGAAATTGTTTGCAAAAAATAAATCTAACTAGAAACGAAAACAATGAGAAAAATAAACTAAATCACTTATAGCATTTTCAAAAGCGTTTCTTCAAATCTTCGATTGCGGAGTTCAAGTGATAGAATTGTTCACAGGTTATGTCAGTCAAACCTATAATGTCCAATCGCATGCTCTTAATTTCATCCTTGAATGAATTTATATCAGTTTGGTAAGCTTCAAGAGTGTTCATGATATTCTGTAAGTTGTTAGCATAATCTCCTTGATTCACTTCAGGGGTTTCAATAACTTCGTCAGTGTTGTCAATGTCATGGTAACCAGGAGGTGTCTCAGGGTCAGTTTCGACATCGGTCATTATATCATCTTTTATCTTGTAAGACTGAGGTGTTTCAGGAGTAGATGGATAATCAGGTGGGGTTAACTCATAAAGCCAGTTATCCTTATTGTGAACACTTACTCTAGCATGGTTTGGTAGTGTGAACAGGGTTACTACCTCATTCCGGATTAAGTACTCAAAAGGTGGATGTCCTAAATTCCTTATGATATGGCGATTAAAGCAAAAGTTAAGATTCATAGGACGGATGTTACCTAAACGGTTGCACCTGTGCAATTGGTATCTAAGTCCTAAGGCATCATCAATCATGGTTACAAGACCTCCTACTAATATAGGTAATTCAGGTTCTTCTTGGATTCGGGTGAAGGTTTGCATCATGAAAGGTACACCATTAACAGGCTGTCCATTAGTGAAACATGACATAATGAATATCTCATCTTTAGAGACTCCGGTAATGTTTTCTTCTTTTCCAAAGAAGGTGTGGGCAAGGATCTTATGGAAGTAACGGAGAGCTGGGTTATGGATTTCATCATTGTTCATGCTATTTGGTTCAGGGTGGTAGTTTCCGGTTAAAGTTCCCCAAAAGAAATCTAGCTCAATGTCCATCAGTTCTACCTGTGTGGTAGTAAAAGCAAAGGGTCCACTAGGGAATCCTAATAAGTCAACTAGTTCTTTATGGTTAAAGTCATATTCTATTCCAAATAGGCGAAAACTGATAAATCCTTTCCTAAATCCAAAACCGCGCTCAGGTAGGTAAACTAAGGAGCTAAGGAACTCAAGGGTGAGCTCGCGGTAAGTCACAAACTTATGTTGAATCCGTGCATTCTCCCATCCAAGTCGGTTAAACAAGTACAGGATGCTATCATGTATACCTAGGGTTTCCATAGTCAGATCATCCGGGTACAGGGTCAAATCCATTTGCCTCTGTGATAACTCTTCAAATTTCATTCTTTGGTTCCTACCTCTAAATTTGGTTTCCATGTGGTTAATCGGTTGGTTAGCCATGGTCAGTGCAAATATGGAGGAAACAAATCAGGGGGAGAAGGAAAATGGGAAAGACTTTTAGAAAATCTGTAAAAAGTGATTTAAAATTAAAATAAAGAAAAATAAGGAAATGAAATGCATAATTTAAAGGCAATAATAGTAATAATGAAATAAAACTATTAAATAACAAAATAAATAAATAAAGCGATAAATGACAGAAATAATAGAATGATAAAAATGAATTAAATGATTAAATGAGTAAAATGGGTTGCCTCCCACTAAGCGCTGTTTTTATCGTCAAAAGCCTGACGTAATGCTTAGGTGTAGATTAATCAGGGGAATTAGTGGACAACTCTAAAAGCCTTAGACTATTTTCATAATCTCTATTTTCAACTTTATGATAATGTTTTAAACGTTGTCCGTTTATTATGAATGGTTCACTATTCCTACCCTTAATTTCTATTGCTCCACTCGGGAACACTTTATTTATTTCAAAGGGTCCTGACCATCTAAATTTTAATTTTCCAGGAAAGAGCCTGAGTCTTGAGTTAAAAAGGAGTACAACGTCTCCCACACTAAATTCTTTCCTAGATAGGCGTTTATCATGCCATCGCTTAGTTCTTTCTTTATATATCTTAGCATTCTCATAAGCATCTAGCCTTAATTCTTCTAATTCGTTAATGTCTAGGATTTGCTTTTCTCCTGCAGCATTATAGTTTATATTGAGAGTTCTAATCGCCCAATAAGCTTTGTGTTCTAGTTCTACCGGGAGGTGACAAGATTTTCCATAAACTAATTTGAAAGGTGTAGTACATATGGGTGTCTTGTAAGCGGTCTTATAAGCCCATAAAGCTTCATTAAGTTTAGATGACCAATCTTTCCGAGATATGGCGACAGTCTTTTCTAAGATTTGTTTGATTTCTCTGTTTGAGACTTCGACTTGTCCACTTGTTTGTGGGTGATATGGTGTTGCCACACGGTGTCTTACTCCATACTTAGATAGTAATTTGTCAAAGATTTTTGAAATGAAGTGCGAGCCACCGTCACTTATGACGAGTCTAGGCACACCAAATCTGGGAAAGATTATATTTTTGAAAAGCTTTATTACTACTCGTGTATCGTTTGTAGGAGAAGCTATAGCTTCAATCCATTTCGAAACATAATCAACAGCTACGAGTATGTAATTGTTACCGAAAGATGATGGGAATGGTCCCATGAAATCTATTCCCCAGACGTCAAAGATTTCTACTTCTAATATTCCTTTTTGAGGAATTTCATCTCTTCTTGAAATATTGCCGGTGCGTTGACACCGATCGCAATTTATAACAGCGATGTGGACATCCTTCCATAGATTAGGCCAGAATAAGCCGGCTTGTAAGATTTTTGCACAAGTCTTGGAAGTGCTTGCATGTCCACCATAAGGAGATGAATGGCATTGAGCAATGACATCTTCTATTTCTTCTTCGGGAATACATCGACGAAAGATTCCATCGGGTCCTCTTTTGAACAATAATGGTTCATCCCAATAGTAATGTTTTAGATTGTGAAAGAATTTCTTTTTCTGCTGATAGGTTAAATCAGGTGGAAGAGCTCCTGCGGCTAGGTAGTTGACAATGTCAGCGTACCATGGCAGTCCTACAGTTGTCTGGATTGTTTCCACGGGTTCTGGTTCATTTAAGTCTAACTGAACTGGGTCGCTTCCTATTTGTGCTATCAGCTGTTCATACGGAAAATCATCGTTAATCGGCACTTGTTCAGGTTTAATACCTTCTAATCTAGATAAATGGTCCGCTACGACGTTTTCAGTACCTTTCTTATCTTTTATTTCGAGATCAAACTCTTGTAAAAGTAAAATCCATCTCAAGAGTCTCGGTTTAACATCTTTCTTAGTTAATAGATATCGGATAGCAGCATGGTCTGTGTAAACGATTATTTTCGCTTCTACTAGGTAAGAACGGAATTTGTCAAGCGCAAAGACAACTGCTAACAATTCTTTTTCAGTAGTGGCGTAGTTCATCTGAGCAGAATCTAAGGTTCTACTGGCATAGTAAATCGCATGAAGTTTCTTTTCCTTCCTCTGGCCTAGAACTGCGCCTACAGCATAGTCACTCGCATCGCACATGATTTCGAAAGGTAATCTCCAGTCAGGGGGTTGCATGATTGGTGCGGTGATGAGGGTTGTTTTTAGGGTTTCGAATGCTTTAAGACAATCTTCATTGAATATGAACTCAGCATCTTTCATTAATAAACCAGTAAGAGGTTTAGTGATTTTCGAGAAATCTTTGATGAATCGTCGGTAGAAACCGGCGTGTCCTAAAAAGCTTCGTATTTCTCGAATGGTTTTAGGGGGTTGAAGATCTTTTATGACTTTTATCTTAGCTTTATCTACTTCAATTCCCTTGTCGGATATAACGTGACCTAATACGATTCCTTCTCTGACCATAAAATGACATTTCTCCCAGTTAAGCACGAGGTTTACTTTTACACATCATTCTAACACCATTTCTAAGTTTGATAGGCATCCTTCAAAACTTTGCCCGCATACAGAGAAGTCGTCCATGAACACTTCCATGATGTTGTCTATAAAATCTGCGAAGATTGACATCATACATCTTTGAAAGGTTGCAGGAGCGTTGCATAATCCAAAGGGCATTCGTCTGTAAGCGAACGTTCCATATGGGCATGTGAATGTGGTCTTCTCTTGATCATCTGGATGGATAGGGATTTGGAAAAATCCTGAGTAACCATCAAGATAACAGAAGTATGAATGCTTGGCTAATCGTTCTAACATTTGATCTATAAAGGGTAGTGGGAAATGATCTTTTCGAGTGGCTTTATTTAGTTTACGATAGTCTATGCACACTCTATGTCCCGTTACTACTCTTTGCGATATCGATTCGCCTTGAGCGTTTTTCACAACAGTGATACCTCCTTTCTTTGGCACTACATGTACTGGACTAACCCATTCACTATCAGAGATTGGATATATTATTCCGGCATCTAGTAGTTTCTTAACTTCTTCTTTTACTACAGTGCTAAGGATTGGGTTAATTCTTCTTTGAGATTCTCTGGAGGTTCTGCAATCTTCTTCTAGCAGAATACGATGCATACAGACTGAAGGGCATATTCCTTTGAGATCAGATATGTTATATCCTAATGCAGTTGGATATTTCTTCAAGACATCTAAAAGTTTCTTTGTTTCTATAGTTCCTAAACTGGAATTTATTATAACTGGTCTTTTACATTCAATGTCTAAGAATTCGTACCTTAGGTTATGAGGTAAAGTTTTTAATCCTAATGTAGGTTTATCTTTACTTGGCATGGGATCCGGTGTAAGTGCTAAACTTTCGCTTAGACTATCATCCTGATATGGTTTACGCCAATTATCATCTTCGAAAATCGGAGGGATTTGAATTTTCATTATTTCAGAATAGGTAGTTTCTTTCAGTTCCATTTCTCTTACACATTCGTCAATTACGTCCAATAGATAGCAGGTATCCTCTATAGCTGGTGATTGTAAGAATTGTGTTAAAATAAATTCAACTTTCTCTTCACCTACTTCAAAGGTTAGCTTTCCTCTTTTTACGTCTATTATAGCTCCGGCGGTAGCTAAGAATGGTCTTCCTAGTATGATAGGTGTAGTGGAGTCTTCAGAGATGTCCATGATTATAAAATCAGTAGGGATGTAGAATTGTCCTATTCGCACTGGGACGTTTTCTAGTATGCCTACAGGATATTTAACTGAGCGATCGACTAGTTGAACAGACATTTTAGTTGGTCTTAGGTCTCCCATGTCTAGCCTTTTGCAAATCGTTAAGGGCATAACACTGATACTGGCTCCTAAATCGCATAGAGCTTTGTCAATGACGAATTTTCCTATTACACAGGGTATAGAGAAACTTCCTGGATCTTTTAGCTTTGGAGGCATATTATTCTGAATTATGGCGCTACACTCAGAAGTAAGTGTAACTGTTCCGTTATCCTGTATCTTTTTCTTATTGGATAAGATTTCTTTTAAAAACTTAGCATACGAGGGTATTTGGGTGATAGCTTCTGTAAACGGAATAGTAATATTCAACTGTTTCAGAAGTTCAACAAATTTCTTAAATTGACCCGTCGTCTTGGAATTTGTTAATCTCCGAGGGTACGGAATTGGTGGTTTATAGGGTGGTGGAGGCACATAAGGCTTTTCTTTCTCCACTGCCTCTTGATTATCATCTTCCTTTTCTTCTGGATCATTCACCACTTCAGTCGGTTTATCCGGTTTTTGGTACATGGCTGGATTGTCAAGTCTTGGATCGGTAGGTCCGTCAAGTTCCTTGCCACTTCTTAATATTACGGCATTTGCATGTCCTTTCGGATTAGGTTGAGGTTGTCCAGGGAATACTCCAGCTGGTGCAGCGGTAGGTGCTTGTTGTTGAGCTACTTGTGAAATCTGAGTTTCAAGCATTTTGTTATGTGTAGCTAATGCATCTACTTTGCTCACTAATTGTTTAATCTGCTCACTAGTATGTATGTTTTGGTTTAAGAAGTCCTTGTTTGTTTGAGATTGGTTAGCTATAAAGTTCTCCATCATCAACTCAAGGTTCGATTTTCTAGGGACATTAGGAGCAGTCTTTTGATATCCTGGTGGCGTAGCTGGTGCTTGACCTGGTGCGTATAAAGCATTGTTATTCTTATAGGAGAAGTTCGGATGATTTTTCCAACCTGGGTTGTATGTGTTTGAGTATGGGTTTCCTTGAGCATAATTCACTTGATCAGTGGGAACTCCTGTCAATAGTTGACAATCAGAAACTTCGTGTCCTGAAACTCCACATAACTCACAGTTAGGTGTTACTGCAGCCACGGTGGCTGTTGGTGTTATGGCCAAGTTGTCGATCTTTTGGCTTAGTTGGTCAAACTTTGCATTGACTTGGTCCATACTACTCACTTCGTACATACCTCCTTTTGTTGGTTTCTTAGTTGCGACTCTCTCGCTTCCCCAGAGGTAATGGTTTTGAGCCATAATTTCGATAAGTGCATAAGCATCATTATATTCTTTGTCCATCAATGCACCGCCCGCGGCAGCGTCAATTGTCATTCTTGTATTGTACAAGAGTCCATTATAGAAGGTATGGATGACCATCCATTCTATTAATCCGTGATGTGGACAAAGTCTCAGCAAATCCTTATAGCGTTCCCAAGCTTCGAATAGTGATTCGCTTTCCCTTTGCTTAAATCCGTTGATCTGAGCTCTCAGCATAGCCGTCTTGCTAGGTGGAAAATATCTGTTCAAGAAAACTCTCTTAAGTTCCTCCCACGTAGTTACTGAGTTCGAAGGCAGAGATTGAAGACAAGCTCTTGCTCTGTCTCGAAGTGAAAAAGGAAACAAACGTAGTCTAATAGCTTCTTGGGTAACTCCATTGGCTTTTACGGTATCTGCGTATTGCACAAAGATCGAAAGATGAAGGTTCGGATCCTCGGTAGGATTTCCGGCGAATTGATTTTGTTGCACGGCTGATATCAACGAAGGTTTTAGTTCGAAATCATTTCGGTTGATAGCCGGTGCGGCAATGCTTGAATGTGGTTCAGCTTGCGAAGGACTGGCGTAATACTTGAGTGGGTGATTCTGTTCTTCAGCCATCTCTGCGTCCTTTGATGTTACGACTGGTTTAGGCGGATCTAATTGAAGATCTGGAATATTGTAACTTTGTTCGTAATCGAATATACGTCTTCTTACGTGTAAGAAGCGTTCCGATTCTGGGATTGGAGGTTGCAAGTCTTCGCCTTTAGAGCGAGTACTTGGCATACACTCGGAAATTAAATTAAATAAATTGTTGATACCTTAGTCTAGACAATGCTACCTAAAGTGCACTAGTAACTAAATTAAGGTCCCCGGCAACGGCGCCAAAAACTTGATGCGCTAAAGACGTGTCTAATTATGTGTCTAGCGGTATCTTAACTGCAAGTGCACAGCCTATCGAAGTAATATTTAAGATTATCGATCCACAGGGACTCTATGGTTACTTAGTGCTAGATGAACTTCTAGTTTAGCTAAGGTGGAGGGTTGTCACGATTTTGTGTTGCTTTTAAAATATTAAGGCGTGAATTAAATTTAAGTTTTAATAAAATAATACTAAAGCGGTCGGTATGTAATTATACTAACTTAGGCGGGTCAATCTAACATAGGCTTATAAAGGTGTTCACTTAAACTATTTTGTAGAGGTTACCAGTTTAAATACCCTCAACTCACACTCTCGTGGTCTTATCTCGGATCTTACCCCTAAAGCCCTATGCCTACTCTCGCTAGCCCATAAGTGTTTAGAGATAATTTTTGGAAACTTAGTAATTCTAATTTATTTTAAAGCGCTCTCGATGTGTTTAATTTAAATGCCTAACTTTAGCTATCTGGTTAAAATCTCACACTCTCGTGGTCTTGACCTAACCTAATACTCTTTCCTTACTCTCGTAACGAAAAGGTCGATTTTAAATAAAAAGTATCAGCCAGAATGTTAAGTTATTAATTATTTTAAGCCTATGGTTAATTTTTACCGATTAAGTTTGTTTTAACTACATACCGCCCTAAGGTAATTAGCTACTCATTTTTGTTGAACCAGACAGAGGCAGAGAAACAATAAACAAAATATTCATGGCAGAAAAATAAATAAATAACATAAATATTAAATTGCAAATAATAAAAACCTGGTTAACAATAAAATGGCAGACTCCTTCTTCCACAGACCGGAAAGCTCGGAGTAATTGGCGGAAATCGAAAATAAAATAAAATTCTGAAGGTTTAGAAACAAGTAATTTTTATAACAATTTCCTGATGTTGGAAATTGTTATAGGTTGGGTTTGGATACAATGAAAATAATGCTGAAATAAAAGGGTTGTAAAATAAATCGGCAGAGCTTCCGCAGGAAATTGATAGAAAAAATGCTCTGTAATTTCTTCATAAAACTTAAGCTATTTATAGAACAATTAATGGGCTTGAAATTTGGACTTGTTGCATTGGGCCTTGCTGAAGCAGTGGAGGAAATATAGGAACGTGGCTAAAAAATAGGCAAACCTTCCTCACGTAATGTTTTGACGTGGTCTCAGTCAAATAACCTACTTTTACACTTGTCACGGTCGTGACAAGGTCTTCACGCTCGTGTCCCTTGCATTTTAAGTGTCACGGTCGTGACAATGTGATCACGGTCGTGATGGCTTCTTTTGGGGTGTCACGGTCGTGACACCTAGGTGACGACCGTGAGTGCAACAAATTTAGCAGGTTTTGCAGGTTTCTTCATTTCTTCATATTTTATGGTTGTTTTTGTTCCTTTTGCTCTTAATTCATGATTTAGCTCCATATATGATGTACCTGCAAAATAGTAAGAAAAACTCGAGGAATCGAGTGTTAAAACGATGATTATTCGATAAAACGTTAATGAAACTTAGCAATATAATCGATACATTTTCTCGTTATCAGTTAGCACTCCAATGCCCAAGTCCGGTTAAGATTTTAGATGAGTATAATGAAAATTGGAGATCAGAGATCATACCTTACTCTTAGTGCGCGGACTAATTTTATACATTGGGTCAAGTGGAATGGATTTGAGATAGATTGGGGCTAAGTTATTTGGGTCTTTTGTCGATCCAGAATACTTACATATTTTTTTAGAAAACTTCTTAAAACCAATATGAGCAAGTTCTTAAACGATCAAAAAGCTTGTTTGATCAATTAGAAAAAAAAATATAATGGTTAATCAGTAAAATCTTTGTTCTAATAGATTAAAACAAGGTGAAATGTCTCTTAATAGATTAAAAATACTTTTAATCGATTAAGTGACGTTGAAATTAAAATTTTCCTTTTTGGATTAAGCCAACTAATTAATACATCAATTTAATTGATTACAAGATTTTAAAGCTCATGAACTGTTACCTTTTTGAGTCATATTTTTCCTTATATAAATGAGGGTTCTCCTAATGCCAAAATACACTTGTTTTATTAACATAAACTCTTTCTTATATTTCAATCTTTCATTCTTTTATAATATTTTTTCACTAGAGTTGTTTTAGTGTCAAGAGAATGAAAAGTTTTATATGAGAGTTGTGTTGTACTGATGTTGTATTGTAATTGTATATTCAAGGGGATTTGTTCTCCCGTGATCCTTTTATAATAGTTTTGGAGGTTGTAAGGTAAACCTATAAAAAAATTGATTTAAAGTTACTGAACTGAGCCTGTGTGAAAGCCCTAGTTGTTTGTAGAAGGTTATTGTGTTGGGTCTGTGTAAAACTTCTTGATTGTTTTGTAAGGTTGGTGGGCTAATCCTATGCAAAATATCTAGTTGTTTTGTAAGATTGTTTGGGAGGATCCCATAAAAAAGTTCAAGATTGTTTTTAGTGGATATCTCAAGGGAATACTCCTAACGGGAATAAGCCAAATGATTAAGGTCAAACCATGATAAATCTTTGATTCAGTCTTTATCGTTTTCTATTTTTATTTGTATTTATTCTGCTACTTATTTCTCAGTATCTTCTCTTTTCTATTATTCCTCTTCTTCATCTCTGCTTATTTCTATCTTCTAACATAAATCATTTTAAATCAAAACATTTTTATAAACTTATTTTTGAAATTTAAATATCACAATTAACTCCTATTATGTTTGAGGTCGCTTGATCAAAAAAAAACTTGTAAGGCGTTTGGTAGATACACCAATGTTTAAAGCTACTACACAACCCTAATTTATTTTAGGGTTAAATATATTTTTGGTCCACCTAAATATCTCAATTTCGTTTTTAGTCCCTCAAAATATTTCCTTCAAAGAATGGTCATTATGAAATTTTACACCCATAATTTTGGTCCCTAATACTAAAATCGTCGCTAAGCAATAAATTGTCGCTAATTCTTTCACTAAGTTGTAAAACCCGTCGCTAATTTGCAAGAGGGACCAAAAATTTGGATGAAAAAGTATAAAAGGACCATTATTTGAAGAAAATATTTTGAAAGATTCAAACTAAAAATTGAGATATTTAGGAAGACCACAAACATATTTAACCATTTATCTTAATTAATCACTTAAAGAGTTCAAGTTTGAGTCAAATAGGTCTATAAAGAAGTCACTAATTATATGTTGGCCGTCCACCAACTAGAGGTGGTATAATACCAAACACCCTCACCAAGTTTTTTAAGACTTTATTTGGAAGTTTGGAGGGGAAAATAGAAGAGTGTTTTGGAAAAAATGAAATGATTGAGTAAAAAAGATAGAAGGATTTAGGTGGAGAGGGTTTTAGAGAATTTGTTTCTATTTAAAAATTAAAATTCTCCTAATTTGGGGAAAATATATTGGAGAAGGGTTTTGGAGTGCTTAAATAAATTGTTTAAATATATATTTTTTTGATATAGTATTCTAAAAATTAAAATTATGTTAATGATAAATACTATTTTATCATTCTATACATTTTCTTCTAATATATTAAAAGTTTTTCTATATTTAAAAAAAAAAAATCATTTTTCAAAACCATCCCTTCCTCTATTCTCCAAACTCCAAAAGAAAGCCTAAAATTATTTTGGTAACATGTATCATATGAATTATTACTTGAAAGTTTGCAAGTCTAATACTCTATCATTGTAATATTGTGTTTTTATACTTGTGAATTAAGAAACGAATATAAATCAATACACGTTATTAGTTACGACTACGTGGACTACTTAGCGTTGAATGTGAATGAACACAAATGTTTCTTTGTTCGATTAAATATTTATATTTGCTCTTTCACGTTTGATGTGATGTCTGGGTGTGAGTGTTTTTGTTTAAAGATAAAGATGGTGCATCGTCGATGTAAACTATATTTACACTGACAACATAATAATCAAGTGTATTCTACAAAATTACAAAGGTATTTTAAAATTGTTTATATAACATGGTAAATTCATTTAAAATTATTATTTTTTACCACCCAAATAAGGAAACACACGATTGGTTATAATCTTATAAGACAAATTGAAACTAGGTCATACACACATGCATATAGATAGAAGATAAAACTGTGTGACGAATTGTATATTTTCCTTTCTAAATTACATGCATGCATAAGAACAAGGATATATAGTATACACGTGAGGGTGAGATATCTCTCAAATCCCAATAGTTGTAGGTGTGGACGAAAGATCATAAAGTCAAGAAAACGAAATGCTATCAGAAAGAGGGAATGACAGTTGGCCTTTTTAGTTTTGTTAGCTCGAGGACATTATATTATGGGCCTCTTTTTTCTTTCTATATTGAAATCACCTATGTACCCTCTCTCACTATTTGCTTGTCAATTCTTGTGTAATCCAAAAACTCCTCTTCTTTCTCACACATGCTTGTGGGTTCCATTATGTCCCCACATTCTTGAAACACATTATAGTTAGACAATGATGCCAATATTTGGATCTACATTATCTTGATATATCTAGATTACAAAATTACATCTAATAATACAATTTATTTTTTAAGATTTTGTGTTCTAATTTCGATGATTACATCGAACTTAATAATACCGGTTTCTTTCAGTATAAATTAGAATTTAATTCGGGGACGATTAAACTATTATTATTATTATTCGATTTTTATATAAAGCGAGACTATTTTGGTTAATTCAGAATATTTGTATTCAATTAAGGGTAAGAGATAAGGTACGAGTGTGTGTGGACTCGGTCCATCCCTCTAGTGTCAATGTTTCGATTTTCCTCGAGTTCGCATTCCAGCGAATGTTAGGGTTTGAACTTTTGTGATGACGTCTAACTTAATAATATTGATTTCGGTCACTTACACTAGAATTTTTGTACTATTAGACTATTATCATTACTCGATTATTAAGTAAAGTGTGATTTTTTTGGCCAGCATGAAATAGTTGTCCCAGTCGAAGTTAAGAGATAAGGTACATGCATGTGGGTCCAAATCTTCCTTCTAACGTCAATATTTTGATCAATTCAAGCTCGCACCACTACAACTACGAGATTATGTCTATTTTATGTGTAAAAGTCTTTACGACTTTTTTCTTTAAAAAGACCATTTCGCTAGGTTAAAATTGATGAGTATTACATCTAAACTATCCTTAATCATGATTTTCAAATAATACGAGAGTATTTAGATTTATCTAAAATATTATTATTATTATTATTATTATTGACTTTGAAAAAAATGTGAATGCATGTGGAGTATGAGTGACTTTGATGGGATTGTCTTGAAATGCAACTTGATGGCTTTAGCTATTTATTATAATCGCTTTTTAGGTGGTCCATCAATTATTTATTCCTAGTTAAATATCCAAACACAAATATTTTGCTTAACAATTTGCCAATTATAGCCTAAATTGATTTTTACGAAGTTGCCTATATGTTTGTTTGTATTTAGGAATCCAAATTGGACTATATATTAAAGAAAATCACGAGCCTTAGGTCTTTGCTTACGTACTTTCTTAGCTATCTATTTTATATAATAGATTTAAATAAATCATAACGTAATCATAATCTAGCAAACCAGTTTTAATTAAGAATAAAACACAACAGATACAAAATTATGTCATAAAAAAAGTTGATTAGTTGAACTATGCTATATTTCTGTCAAAACTTTTTTAACCTATGATATGTGAATCATACAATATTTATTTTTGGAAACTAACTTGGTGTTGCACATAATCCAAGATTTAATAGAAACTGTTAAAAATATATTTTTTTAGTGTATAAAGATATTGTTAGGATGCACCCTAACAAATTAAAATATATATATATATATATATATATATATATATATATATATATATATATATATATATATATATATATATATATATATATATATATATATATATATATATATATATATATATATATATATATATTGTGAAAGGAAATTTTTTACCCTATATTCATGTAATTATTACTCATACCTCTACTTTTTTATTAAAAAAACCAATTTTACTTTTGTTTATTTCTTTTTATTTTTTTCTTTTCGTGTTAGACCTATCAGAGTTTCGAAAAAATTATCTCATCAATATCGTTTCAGAAGACTTCAAAAATGAGTTTCGGTAAGTTGGTTTTTCAAATCGGAAGACATGTTGCAAGAGTTCTAGTTCACACACAAAACATGTACTGGAAGTGTTATTCAAAGACATCTGGTAATATAGCCCCACATTGAATTAACCGGAACACTTATGCATGTCTTCCGGCTTGCTTGTTTCATAGTACCGGGAGACTTTCATTTTGTCTTCTAGTATGGTTTTTAGTTCACCGGAACTCTTATGATGAGTCTTCTGGTTTGGATTTCGTAATTTTTATTTTTTTATTTCATAGGTACGGAAATTCCTCCGCAAAGAGGCGATAAAGACTAAATATGTGTAGATACCCCTGATATTTTTTCAACTACTCAAAATTTTGGTACATGAGAAGAGGTGATAAGGTGCATTAAAGTTATCAGAAATCGAAATAAAGTAACGGTTATCATCACTAGTACGGATATTAAAACAGACAAGAGATGAAGAAGTAACAAATTAATATTTGGTTGTGATAAAGGTGGAAAATACAAAAATTTTCATAATGGAACCTAAAGTGTGACGAAAAATATGTGGATGTCCATTTAAAATCAGGTCAACTCCGGCGAAAGTTGGATCTGAATGGAAGGTTGATGTAAAATGTGGAGTTCATAGCCATGGTTTACCTGATATATTAGAATGTCACTCCTTTGTTGGTAGGTTGATAGTGGATCAGAAGTATCATGTTGTTGATTTGACAAAAAAGAGTTCCACCTAGACACATATTGCGTTCCTTACAAGAGAAAGATTCAGAGAATGTCACTCGGATCACGCAAATATACAAGCACAAAAGTATGATAAAAAAAGAGATAAGAGGTCCTAGAAGTGAGATAAAACATTTGTTTAAGCTTATTGAGGGTGTTGGTTATGTTTATTGGAGTAGAAAAAAGATGACTATGAAGTTATTAGAGATATATTTCCGGCTCATCCAGATTCAATTAAGTTGTTGAATATTCTTCATATTGCCTTAGTTATGAACAACACTTACAAGACAAACAAATATAGACAAACTATTTGAAATTATTGGCCTGACATCAACCGAGTTGACTTTTGCTGTCGCATTTGTGTATATTGAGTCTGAGCAGACTGAGACTTTTTTTGGGTGTTAGATAAGCTTAAACAATTGTTTATGAAGAAAGATTTGTGCCCACAAGTGATTTTGACAGATAGAGATATTTCTTTGATGAAAGCCATTGAGACTGTTTTTCCAAGGCCGAACCATTTTCTATATTGATTTCACATTAACAAAAATGTTGGTCTATACATAAACAATATGTGATTAGCACTACACCAAATAAGGGAAAAGACAACACTTGTTTTGGCCTTTAATGGCGCTTAAAAGTGTTGCCTAAGATGGCACTGTCGTAGGTAAAGACAACGCTTTTTATTTATGAGAAAGAACTGCTAAAGGCTTACTTTAGGCAGCGTTTTACCTTTAAAAGCACTTACTAAAGTAGGCCTTTAGTAGCGTTTTTACCTGAAAAAGCGCTTTCTTAAGTGGGCCTTTAGCAACACTTTTTCTATCATTTTATGCTTTCTATTAGCATCTATAGGCAACGCTTTCTCAGGAAAAAATGTTTTCTATTGTCCCCCTTTAGACAACACTTTTGAAAGCACTGTCTAATGTATTTTTTTATTTTCACTTTAAGGCAGCGCTTTTAGTAGAAAGCGCTTTCTTTTGTGTATTATATACAACGCTTTTTTCCTAAATGCCTTTCTTTTCTTCATTTTTTTTAATGAATTTTAAAAAAAATCACATTTTCCTTCTTTTTTATGCAGAAACCTGTATAATTCAAGCCATTCTAATCCTTATATGATTCACATTTTAAGCCATTTTCATTATCATTTCCAATCCTTATAAATCACATAAACCATTCTAATCCTTATATGATTCACATTTTAAGTCATTTCCATTAACCATTTCCATAACAACCATTCTAATCCATAAACCATTCACATAATAATTAAACAATTTTAATCCATAAACCATTCACATAAACGATTCACATAAACCATTTCCATAACTAAATCATTCTAATCCATAAACCATTCACATAAATCAATCACATAACTAAACCATTCTAATCCTTTAACTTCTAAAGATCTCCTAATATACAACAACTTCTAAAATTACACAATTACACTCCATAACTACACACCAACTTTCATACCTTATATGGTTATTTTCTCAATAAGGTATTCACACAATTACTCCTTGATTTCTTCCAATTTATCTTTCGTGTAATGAGCACACGTGTATTCATCAAAGTACTACATAACAAAACATAATATGCATGATTTAGTTTAAATAATAAATTATATGAAATATCCGATAAATATTAAAATAAATCCTAAGTTATAAATCCATACCATGATGGGAATCTCTAATCAATCCAAATGAAGGATTTCTCTCATAAACTTCAAAATGAAATAACCGCAGTCTATATCATTGTGCTGACAAGGACACTACACTTAGAAAAACAAATAAGAATTAATATATAGTTGTCTTGTGTTATCAAGTAGCATCACTATTATAAGTAACATTGTGAAAATTAATATACCTCAACTTTGATCCGTGTAATGTTGTTTGCATTAGACCGTGAGACTCGAGCGTCTCTTTGTGCTCGGTATACTAGTATTGCTCTATAGAGGAAAAACATAAATTTAGAAAAATCTCACATGAATAATTAAATATACAAATACAAACAAATATTTAGAACAATTTCCCTTACGTATCAACCATATCCTTCATATTATGATATATTATCCATTCATGATCTAATGAATTCAGATAATACGCCACTTTTCTTATAGGATTAATAGCAACCAACAATCAGTGTCCACTGTAAAATATTACAAAAGTTTAGATGGATAATTTTTATGCAAAAGTTACAAAGATTAGATTGAAATTAGAATGAATATCTAACTTGTTTCCAGTATTATACGGTAAAAGATACAAACTTTTTGTACAGTTGGCCATAAATCTCTCGAGTAAGTGACATTTTACTCAATCTAGATCCTTAGCAATTAATGGAGCGTTGACACAGGCAGAAGACACGAAATAGAATATGTTTGAAAATTGATTCCCACGCATCAATTTGTCATACAGGCACCTTAAATAAAAACATAATAAACATTAGACTATTTTTTATTGAAATGTGTAAATAAATTGTTCAACTAATTAAATAATATATTGATCGGAGTACCAGATGTTTGAATGCATGACACCGATGCCTAATTCAAGATGCTTAAAAATATGATCCATGTCCTCTTTTGCAATTATTTCGGAATGAGGAAAACCAAAAACACCTTCCTCCATATCTATTTGATGAATAGCACCATCCATCAAATCTGATGTTGCCACAAGTGTTTCAAGACACATCCGAAAGCGAGGTGTAAGTGCTTTTTTTTCCTGCTCGGTCCTTGTAGGAGCTCTTTTCTTGCTGACTTGTTGTGAAACTTGAGTAGGAACCTAAAAATAAAAGAATTTAGGTAATGTAGAAAATCATGAAGCTTTTGAATTCATATCATAGAATAACACTTTCAATGTACCTCTTTTTGTGATGCAACAGACTCGTTGTGCGGCAAAACCTTTATCCTTAGATGCAGGTTTTGTAGGAGTCTAACATTACCATGTAAAAAAATGTACGTAATAGTTCATAATGATTTTCATAATGGTTCAGAATTGACATTTGAATACTAAAAGATTCATAATGGTTTTCAACATACCTCATCATCAATGAAAATGACGTCTGACGGTCATGCAACAAACGAGCCTATTACACCTCCCAACAATGTTATCTTTGAAACCAAGTCAGGTATAGGTAGTAATGCATCCCTATCTAAAGAAATATCAACTGACACTTTTATATATCCATCGGGGAGCGGATTATGATGAAGTAACTCTCCCAATTTGTTATCTACTTTTCCCTTGCCAACTATACGATAAGTCGGTAACGATAAATATAAATGACAAGATGAAATTCCCTAAAGCAATAATAAATATGTAACTGTTAATGTGTATATATATGAATTAAAATAAATGTGCTAATTTAATTAAAATAAATATATGTCAATTAAAATAAATGTGCTACTTACCTAAAGAATTTTCTTTTGACAATTGATATTAGCTTTGTTACTAGTATCTTTCAACTCTGAACCGCATTTTTTTGCCTCATATCTCTCTTTAGCCCTTTGCAATTCATGGACTTGCGCTTTTAATTCCTCCAACGATTGCATGACTTCTTGATTGCTAGGATTTTTTTCTCTATGGATGCTTATACAAGGAAGATGGAATCACACCAAATTCATTTACCCCTCACCTAACCGAAATAATCAGGAACATTTAGTACTCGACTAAGTATGCTCTTGCAATCCTCCTCACGTGTGGTTAAGGTTTAGATAGAGTCTCCTAAAATTCATTGATATATCGAAAATTATTAGTGGAGATTAAAAATTAATTTTATTTTAATAAAATTTTGATTAACTTAAAGACATAATGTTATACTTACACATTCGTCATAAACATGCTGAACATTTTCCCTAACAACTCCATCTTTGCCTACACGAGCTTCTTTTTACAAAACATGTTCCAGAAGTGATGTTTCTCCACTTTTTGTCACTTCTAACTACACATTGAGATAAATAATAAGATCATCAATTATAGCATAATAAGACAATTAATAAAATCATAGAATTTATATATACTTACCATTTTTTGTTGTAAAAGCGTGCATATCCTAAACGCCATTTTCTGTATGGATGCGCGGGTTTTGATGTTCTTTTACGATTCCTGGCACGTAATTCCTGGATAAACAAGTTTAAATTATATCATAACAAACTAATATAACAAGTATAAAATTAAAATTAATTGACATGACAAATTAACATTACATTGAATTTTTCGGTTTTTCGTTTGGCTACAAAAAGTGTCTCATTCTTCAGGTGTAATCAAGTCCGCATACAACTGTGAAAGTTCAGCTTCAACAATTTTTTATCTCATCCCTAAGATATTTGTTTGATAACATAGTTCGAAACCCTCTATGTCTTTTTTCGGCCAATTTAAGACAATACTTTTTTTCCGGCTTTCATCAATATTAAAAGACCTCTACGAAAAAACATACACATGGAGTGTGTTAGTTTAAGTAAATTAAAGACTTAATCTTCAACAAAAATCTAATAACATAAATCATATTCGGTATGTACCTATAAATCAGTTCATATTTTTTCTTTACCGGCTTGCAACTATTGATTCCTCCAATTATCAATGGTGATTGAAATGTGCTGACGGACAAGTGAACCTATGTACATCAAATTTGAACGGTTAGGCTCAATTAGTTGGTTTTCATCCCTCAGATGTACATCAAATATTATCCCTTTATTTCTTGCACGAATGATTGACTTCATAATAGTTATTCCTCGTTTAATTTCACTTTCTACATTTTGTGCTTCATGTGTATCTTTTGTATCGTGTGAGTCTTCCTGGTTACTAGCCATTTGACCTGTAAGAAAGAAAAAAACAAAAATCAAATGACAAATGTAAAAATCCATAATCCATAATCCATTGAATATATATAACATGACAACTATTTAATATTATTGAATTATATAAGCTATAATTTTATAACTAGTACCTTTTTCTCTAACGTCTCTTTCTTTTCTTGGTTGGTATATGTTCTACCCGTCTCTTAACAACACAAACGATTGGATTGATCCAAATACCCTCATTATGATCATTTCTAGCATATGATTCATTTGTTATAATATTTTCATCTTGACCATTTCTAGTAAGCGATTCAATCTCAACATCAATATCACCTTGATCTTCAATGTTTTCATTAATTACTTTGTTAGATAGAAGCACTATAGACCATTTATTACTTGTCAGATCAGTGACATAGAACATTTATTTAGTTTGAGAGGCTAGATTCTATAGGATTTGTGTCTCCACAAAGCGCTCAATCATAGATTCTAGCCTAGTTGTTGTTTCAATGAAATCCTCCAATAATGTTTCGAGGTTAGAATCTTGCGGTTCCTCGAAATATTGGGAATGGTGTTCATGGAGGAGATTTGGGTGTGGTTTCTCGAGATATTTGGAGTGATAATCATAGGGAAAATTTGGTTGCGGTTCCTCAAAATACTGGGTGTCTTGCGGTAGGTAATTGTAGAAAAGATTTGGGTGCGACTCCTCAACATTTTGGGATTTGTAGTTGAAGAGGAAATTTGGGTAAGAATAAGTTAGTGATGCATTGAGATTCTCCATTTGTATTTCGAGGTTGGGATTAGCGGGTTCTTGTGATTCATCGAGATACTAGGAGTGGTGATTGGTATCCTTGCACATGGATTCCGAGGTGCATTTCTCTTAGAATTCTTGGTGAACCTTCGCTCTTTGATATATCCTTAGCAGAGCCCAATGCATCAAGTGGAAATGCTATGGTGCCCATGAGAGGCATCAAGGTACAAGATTTGCGTCCAACGTTAACTATGAATTTGTGGTATTCGAGTACCGTTAACTATAAAGCTATCGTATCTTCTGATATTACCAAGTTAAGTACCCCAATGGAGGTGTGAGTATGTGTGACGTTAGATAGGAGGACATATTATGAATTTTCGACATGACCTTCATGGAAATCTCCTTTACACATTGATGTAAACCTATATCTGGATCTGAGACTTCACTTTTTCTATTCTACATAGTTCTCGAGAGAATCAATGATCTGGATTCCAAGTAGTTGAAGCAGAAAAAATGATTAAACAAAGCGACGACAACATATCTCCGAATTTTTTCTTCTTCAGAGTGCTTCTCAGTTATGAGATATGAGGAAGTTATGACCAATGGAGTCGGAAGCTGAATGATAATATCTAGAAAGTGTATGAATCACATGTTGATTTGTTATTGATTTGGTGGCTTAAAGAGTTTACAAGCTGGTAAATCGGAGATTAAAATAAAACCTTAAGAATCCATATCCAATACTTCTATGTTTGTATGATGAGTTTGGAGAGCAAATATTGAATTCGTGGAAATCTTAGGATCATAAGTCGTTTCCCACAGACGATGCAATTGTTCTGTTCGAGAATAAGAAATGGATGCAATTGGAAAATCGAGTATCTTTAACGGTGGCTCCGATCTTACTTATGACAGTGTGAGGTGAATTTGAATAGTTAGCACTTCAATGCCCAAGTCCGATTAAGATTTTAGATGAGTATAATGAAAATTGGAGATTAGAGATCATACTTTGCTCTTAATGCGTGAACTAATTTTATAAATTGGGTCAAGTGGAATGGATTTGAGATAGATTGGGGCTAAGTTATTTGGGCCTTTTGTCGATCCAGAATACTTACATATTTTTTTAGAAAACTTCTTAAAACCAATATGAGTAAGTTCTTAAACGATCAAGAAGCTTTTTTGATCAATTAGAAATAAATATAATGGTTAATCGGTAAATATAGATTAAAACAAAGTGAAATGTCTCTTAATATATTAAAAATACTTTTAATCGATTAAATGACGTTGAAATTAAATTTTTCCTTTTTGGATTAAGACAACTAATTAATACATCAATTTAATTGATTACAAGATTTTAAAGCTCACGAACTGTTACCTTTTTTAGTCATATTTTTCCTTATGTAAATGAGGGTTCTCCTCATGCCAAAATACACCTGTTTTATTAACATTATCTCTTTCTTATATTTCAATCTTTCACTCTCTTATAATTTTTTTCACTAGAGTTGTTTTAGTGTCAAGAGAATGAAAAGTTGTATATGAGAGTTGTGTTATACTGATGTTGTATTGTAATTGTATATTCAAGGGGATCTTTTCTCTCGTGATCCTTTTATAATAGTTTTGAAGGTTGTAAGCTAAACTTATAAAAAAAACTTGATTTAAGGTTACTGAACTGAGCCTGTGTGAAAGCCCTAGTTGTTTGTAGAAGGTTATTATGTTGAGTCCGTGTAAAACTTCTTGATTGTTTTGTAAGGTTGTTGGGCTAATCCTATGCAAAATATCTAGTTGTTTTGTAAGATTATTTGGGAGGATCCCATAAAAAAGTTCAAGATTGTTTTAGTGGATATCTCAAGGGAATACTCCTAACGGGAATAAGCCAAATGATTAAGGTCAAACCATGATAAATCTTTGATTCAGTCTTTATCATTTTCTATTTTTATTTATTTTATTTATATTTATTTTGCTGCTTATTTCTCAGTCTCTTCTCTTTTCTATTATTCCTCTTCTTCATCTTGGCTTATTTCTATCTTCTAACATAAATCAGTTTAAATCAAAATATTTTTATAAATTTATTTTTGAAATTTAAATATCACAATTGACCCCCTATTATGTTTGAGGTCGCTTGATCAACAAAAACTTATAAGGTGTTTGGTATATACACCAATGTTTAAAGCTACTACACAACCCTAATTTATCTTAGGGTTTAATATATTTTTGGTCCTCCTTAATATCTCAATTTCGTTTTTAGACCCTCAAAATATTTCCTTCAAATAATGGTCCTTCTAAAATTTTACATCCACAATTTTGGTCCCTAATACTAAAATCATCGCTAATTGAATCGCTAAGCAATAAACCTATGTACATCAAATTTGAACGGTTAGGCTCAATTAGTTGGTTTTCATCCTTCCAATGTACATCAAGATTGATCCCTTTATCTCTTGCACGGATGATTGACTTCATAATAGTTATTCCTTGTTTAATTTCACTTTCTACATTTTGAGCTTCATTTGTATCTTTTGTATCATGTGAGTTTTCCTGGTTACTATCCATTTGACCTGTAAGAAAGAAAAAAAAATTAAATGACAAATGTAAAAATCCATAATCCATAATCCATTGAATATATATATAACATGACAACTATTTAATATTATTGAATTATATAAGCTATAATTTTATAACTAGTACCTTTTTCTCTAACATCTCTTTCTTTTCTTGGTTGGTATATGTTCTACCCGTCTCTTAACAACACAGACGGTTGGATTGATCCAAATACCCTCATTATGATCATTTCTAGAATATGATTCATTCATTATAATATTTTCATCTTGACCATTTCTAGTAAGCGATTCAATCTCAACATCAATATCACTTTGATCTCCAATGTTTTCATCAATTACTTTGTTAGATAGAAGCACTATAGACCATTTCTTACTTGTCAGATTAGTGACATAGAACATTTGTTTAGCTTGAGAGGCTAGATTCTATAAGATTTGTGTCTCCACAAAGCGCTCAATCATAGATTCTAGCCTAGTTGTTGTTTCAATGAAATCCTCCAATAATGTTTCGAGGTTAGAATCTTGCGGTTCCTCGAAAGATTGGAAATGGTGTTCATGGAGGAGATTTGGGTGTGGTTCCTTGAGATATTTAGAGTGATAATCATAGGGAAAATTTGGTTGCGGTTCCTAAAAATAATGGGAGTCTTGCAGTAAGTGCTTGTAGAAAAGATTTGGGTGCGGCTCCTCAACATTTTGGGATTTGTAGTTGAAGAGGAAATTTGGGTAAGAATATGTTAGTGATGCATTGAGATTCTCCATTTGTATTTCGAGGTTGGGATTAACGGGTTCTTGTGATTCATCGAGATACTGGGAGTGGTGATTGTAGAAAAAGTTTGGGTGAAACATAGTTATAGGGATAAGAATTCCTTAGTTTATACGGTACAAAAACAGAATAACAATATTAATTATTGGTCCCCGGCAATGGCGCCAAGAACTTGATGCTCCGCAAGTGCATGGAAGTATCGAAGTAATATAAAAGATTGTCGAACCCACAGAGACCAATGTCAACCTACAGTAGTCTATCGTCGCTTTGTAAAGCTAAGGCTAATGAATATTTGATTAAGAGGAAACTAGAACTAAAACTAAAAATGAACTTAGAAAATATGATAATAAAGAGAGATCGGAATATGGATTTTGTGTTCCTAAGGGACTTTGTAGAATTTGGGTACTAATCACAATTAAAACTTACTTCCATAGAATATACCGACTTAAAAACTCCGCCTCACGCTCTCGCGGTATTAACTAAAGTCATACTTCCTAATCGCTAGATTTTTCTCTCGTTCATCCGGTATCTAAGAAATATATTTTGAAAGCCAATAATATCCTAAAAGTATCTAAAATTCTCTCGTTGTATTTAGATATGTTGCGTAATTCCCACTATCCGGTTCGATCCCCACGCTCTCGCAGTGCCGGTTCTAACCCAAATTAATTCCTCACTCTCATGAAGAAATCATGTTAAATAACCTCTCACTCTCGTGACAAAGCTACTTAAATTAAAATTGGAAATTAAAACCAAAACAGAATATGATCATAATTTTGCGCCTATTGTTTTCTATTGAGTCTCGTCGGGAACGACGGTTCTCATACGCTGGACTCAAGACTATTTAGCTAGACATGGATAGGAAAATAAACATGCAGATATGGAAATAAAATAAAATCGGAAACATGATTTGGCAATTAAATAAGAAAATGATAAAATAAATGGCAATAAATAAAACCTGGAATAAAGGGGTGCTTTGAATCATACACTGAAATCTTGAACATGAATATGGTTTTAGAAAATAAAATGGCAAAAAATAGAATCCTAAAACTAATGGTGTGGTAGTTCCTCGATGTGAGAAACTACCACTTTTATATGGTAAAATAAAACTGCTAAAAACTAAGAATAATAATCAAAAGAATGTCCCTTGTTCAAGTTCACTTGGTTCCTATTTATAAGCCTTGAGTACGATTGTTGTTGGAGAAATTATAGGAAATAATTTTGTTGGGCTTGAGAAATATTTGGTTTACTGTGACTGGGTTGAGTCTGAGCATGAGAGAAATATATGGAAAAAAATATGCGCTTCTGGCTTGACAGAGCAGTGTGCGTAATTTAATTTCTGGAAAATGAACTATGACGGGCGTCACTCATCTCCGACGGTCGTCCCACTTACTTAAGTGTGTGATAGTCGTCCTAGTGTTGTTACGGGCGTCATGCCTCCAAAGTGCATATTTTCTATTTTCTGCTATCAGTCTTCATTTCTTCTCTTTTTCTTCTTCTTTTTTAATACTTTTACGATTAAATCCAAGTCATTTGAAAACATAATAATCAAGACATAAATCGAAGCATAAATCAAATAAATTATAGGAAACCATAATTAAAACTCATGTAAGTCAAACCAAATCATCGATATAATTTTGCATTATCAAATTCCTCCACACTTAAACCTTTGCTTGTCCTCAAGCAAACCATGAATTGTAAGAAAAATAGTGCTTACGGATACTCTTCCTAGGCTACTAACTCTACATCGTTTATCTTTGTGTCGATAGGTACTTGCTCACACACTAAGGATATTGTAACAATACAATTCCGCTTTTATGGTCATCAACCTCCTTTTATTCAAACCAATCTGAATCATATCATTATACCTAATTCTAACTCACTCATCTGTCGCAATCTTTATTAATATTTTTAAAAAATAAGGACAGTTAGTGTAAATTGTTGTGGTATTTGTCTCTATAGGAGAATTACGACCATTATTAAGTAATTGTCGCAATTTTTGTGTCGTAAAGCCATGATTTTCTTGTAGTGCATCCCTTTTCGTTATGGCACAATCACATTAAGCTCGTTATCCTTTCACACTTATGGTAGGACAGCCTGCTAGTGACTATGATCTCATTATCTTCATCTTTTCTCTTTTGCACATATTAATAAAGAAATTTACACCATTGGGCTAAGTGATCGGGTGAGGATCCCCTAACTTAGAAGGAGCATTTCTTTTCAATCATTCATTTTTTTCTTTTCTTAATTGACCTTTTAACCCTGAGATCATACACTTATTTGCATCTGCTTCCTACTTAGTGTGTGCTTAGGATGGTGTTGACTGCTAAATAAACTAATTTGGAACTACTAAAGGAGTGAGAACTTAAGGCTATAGCATAACAAGTACTCAAATTGATTTCCATAATTGGGAGGCTCACAGTGTTAAGACGATACTGATATTGTGGAATTTTCCCAAGTCTCACAATATAACCTCAAATTCGTCTGTAACCTAAGATTATCAAAAGCAACATTGTTTTTAACACAAAATCCTATATAAAACTTGACAACACATGCAAAGATACAACGAAAGTAGAAATTTAAAAAAAAATTATGCTAGAAAGCAATAAATATAACTAAATCTGACTAAAAAGCGTTAAAACGAAAGAGGTAGAGTTCCTCCCCCACACTTAAACCAAACATTGTCCTCAATGTTTTGATAAAAGGTGGTAAAGGAGAAATAGAACATGTATGACTGCCATTGCCACCACAACCAAATTCACTCTAACTCTTCCCTAGTTGTCTCAATCCTCACTGACCACTTCTACTCCGACGTCCTTTACTACAACATATTTAGATTCGGTGGAACTTCACTTTTCATGAAGTCGCTCATCATAATGCCTATTTTCGAAGGAAGTACTTGCAAAGAATGTTAGAAAAACACGGTGCGGTGTGTGCAGGTGGAACCTGGCCATATGAAAGGACAAGGAGGAGATGAGTTATGAATGGAAGAATTATGCCATCTCCTATCATACTTATCATCGGTGTCACCACCAATAGGGACACTCGTAGGAACGTCTGTGGGAACCAACTCATCTTAAGGGATTGTCGTCTAGAGACCCTTTTGTAGCGGTAAAATCATGAGTGTAAGTTATTGGTTAACTTAACTCAAAGTAAACAGAGTCGTCACCGCGCTTTTATTTTATTCCAAGTGGAAAAGGAAAAAAGTGGGATTAAATCCTAATGAATATAAAAGCAAAAAGCTAAAAAATAAGCAAAGAACCGGGTAAGGGGATAGGTTACAAAATGGGAAGGTTTTATGCACCCAAAATGTCTGTGGTACTCCACGGGAACCCTTTGAAAAATTTATTGCTTTTGGTTTGAAAAGGTTTGTAAAAAGAGAGTGGAGAGATGAGAGAAGAATTAATTTTTAATGTTTTTGTGTTTGGAAAGGTTTACCACCTCATGCCTACGTACCCACAATGTGCAATGCGAGATCAAAACCCTGTAGTTCGTGGTACAAATAGTGAAAAATTAATGTGTTGGATTAATTTTAAAATGTAAAGATAAGTCGTCATTCTTTAGCAAATAATTCCTCTAGAAAGAATGAATCATAACTAAACATGTAAAAAAAAGGTTAAAAGGAAAAGTGCCCAAAGGCACAAAAATATTTTATGAGTTTAGTATTTTTTTTATGGTATTTTGAAAAATGTCTTCATATACTTACATGATTTAACATTTATTTAAGAAAATAAAAGAAAAGGTAAAAATCTCTTGACCTTAGTCAAGGTTTGATTATGAAAGTGGTTTCAAATTTGAAAACAAAGAAGTTTTTGTAAAGAGGGAGAAGTTTTGAAAATTTAAGAATGGGAGGAGATGAAGAGACTATCCTAAAAAGAAAATAACAGTGATAAAGGAGGAAAGATCTAACCAAACTTGATGATACTTCCACTTATGAGCATAAGAGTTCCATCCTTATAAGCTAGCAAATGGCCAAATAAAGGCAAACTATTAACTCCTTGAAGATCAAAGCAAAGGGAAGATGTCCTAGAATCTAAGTCCAAAACTCTCACTCCAATGCAAATGATAGTAACCAATAGTCCAAGATCAAAATCACAAGTTTTTTTAGAGGTTTAATCCTTTAACAATATTTTTGTGTCCAAGTGGACAAAAGAAAAATTAACACAACAATATAATAACAAGAATATAAACATGATAATGAATGATAAAGCAATATAAAGCATAATAAAAATAAAGGAGATAAGGGTGTGAGAAGGAAATTAAAATGTTAGTATAGTAATAGTAATATACATAATAGTGGTATGGTGAACTTAAACATCCACAACCAAAAGAGTAACCAAGGTACTTAGTACCAAGAATCGAAAAGGCAACCAATTACGCTTAGTATCTTACACTGTAGTGATTAATCAAGGCGATTAGAACCAAATTCAATGAAATTTGAAATAAAATTGGGAGACCCAAAACAACTACGCATCAAACTTCACAAGTCTTGGATCTTAACGCAAAAAGATAAATCACTTTGGGATTACACGACCAACACGAGGTCCGGTCCACAAAATTGCAAGCATCCAATTGGATTTTATTCCGAAGTAGGGGAACATTTAGGTTTATGTTAAGCAATCGCAGAGTAATTTACGAAGTAATTACCCTATAAATGAGGCCAGCCAACACCAATTAAGGTGAACGATATTTGTGCTAATGCATGCGAGATAAACGATATAAATCGCCATCAGAATGCAATACCGCACGAAAATAAAGATGAATATCAAATTGAGTTTCACTTATGGTACTCTTTCATCTTTAAGTTCAATCACTCATCTTGATGGATTCAAGTATGAAAATATCTCACTAATGCAAAGTACCTAAAGTGAATTAAATAATTCACTTAGAGGTAGATTTGGACTAATGAATATTAACCACTCTAATCTACACCCAAAGTCCATTGAAATTAAAGAGAAATCAGTCCCAAAAATGTCTCCCAAGGTAAAAATAAGAAGGAAGAAGAAACAATAGGAACCAAGATCAAGTAAAACACAAGCCAACAATAGTTTCTGGAGTAGTGTTAATCGGTTAACCAAATGGTTAATCAGTTAACACGACAATTTTTCAAATTCTGGCGCAAAATTAACATTGGTTAACCGGTTAACCATTTTGTACTAAAAATGGTTAATCGGTTAACAGTGCACCAGTAGTAGAAAAATAGCCAAAATTTAGCATGATCCTCTTTCAAAAACACTTCCCAAAAACTATATGATCATGAACTGAATTGAAACGAATTTTAAAGTTAAAAACCAGTGAAATCTCTGCAATCAAATAATAATTTATGATTCATCGGATCAACAACCAAAGATCTACATCTTGAATGTTGATGATGAAGGTAGAACTATGGAAGAAGATGAATTACCAAGAGCACTCTTCAAATTGATCCAATATCAAGCTTGATCTACTGAAATTGATGAACAAAAAGGAATAGGATGAAGGTTTAACTCAAAGTTAATCAAGAATTCAAGGTGAATTCTTGATAACTTTCAAAAAGAGGGAAAAGTGAGCTTTGGTAATTTTTGGGTTTGGAAGGATATTTTGCAAGAGATTTGTTGGCTATCAAAAGCTTGAGAATTGAATGATAAAATGCCTCTATTTAAAGAGTCTAGGTATGGGAATTTGGTGGAATGGAGCTTGCTTTGGAAATTCAAATTTGGAGGGAAATGTAAAAGAGTGGTGATTAGTGAGGGTTTATGGTGGGAAATGATCAAAGTGATGTAGATAATTTAAGAGAGAAGTGGATCTAGAATATTCCAATGAGATCAATGGCTAAGATGTGCTGAAATTTGAACAAAACATTCAAATTTCGCACTGATTAATAGGTTAACACATTCGTTAACCGGGTCAAATTTTGAATATTTTGTTTAATTTTGATTGCTTGGTTGCTTCGGCGCGGTTCTCTTGCGCATCGAAGAAGGCATATAAATAACACACGAACCTTGGAATTCCTTGAATAAATCAATTAAATCAGGAAATCCATGATCAGATAAATTTGAATTATTTGTTGATCAACTTTGACTTTTATCTGTGAAATTCATTCGAGGTGCGGGACTGCTATTTTTGACATTTTTTACTTGAAAAGGGATTAATAGAAAGAAAACAAAAATATTTTTGGATTTTAAATAATGGTTAGTAAACATAAACAAAAAAAAGAAAACGATGATCCCCTGTGAGGCATAAACCTACATCAAAGAAGAACCGAGAAACCAATGTGATCTTGTTTGTATTGTAAGATACAGATGAAAAATGCGAAGAAATCTTAGGGCCAAAATTAGGGTGCTACAGTTGCACCTATTTAAGTTTCTTCAATCTGGAGATATGAATATTGACATCTTTGTCTCTACAAGATGGGAGAGACTTAAATATAGAAAACCCAATTTTTGTCCTAAGAAACCATGATATGACATGAATATGATATGATATGATACGCAAACCCAATTCAATATTCTTTCACCAGGAAAATAAATCACTGGATAGATGACTCACCTTGGGAAAAGATTTTGAAACATAATTAGGATAAAATTCAGCAGGGAAGAGTAAAACTCTGCCAGGGAAATATCAACCAAATAACGTATTCAAGTCCAATATATGAAAGAATACTGAATTGGGAAAGGATCATCAACTACCGGTGCAATTGGTAAGATAAAAGAATCAATTACTAGTGCATTTGGTAAGAAATAGGCTCAACTATCGGTGTACTTGGTAGGAAATGGGTTCAACTACCAGTGCATTTGGTAGGAAATAAGATCAACTACCGGTGTAATTGGTAGGATAAAGGTCAACTACCGGTGTAATTGGTAGGTTAAAGATTAACTACTGGTGTAATTGTTAGGATAAAGATCAATTACCGATGTAATTGGTAGGATAAAGATCAATTACCGATGTAATTGGTAGGATAAACTCGTTGGGGAATTTAGAGAGGATAAACACTTTCTGCTTAATGGTCGACACTCTAATCTTAAGGAAAGACAACACACACTCTGTTGGAAAAATCCACACCAAAGAGAGGAGAACAATGATATATCAAAGAATGCAAGAATGCAAACATATGATGTCAGGCACAAAGAGAATGCATGAATATGCGTATGAATATGTTGATGAAACAGACATAAGGATAAGCAACATGTGATATAAACATCACAACAACCGGAGACTCGACTAATCCCAAGACAACAAAGCTGGGAAATCATGCTGGAGATCAACTTGAAATCCTGCAGGAGATAATCAAAATCCATAAAAGGAATAAAATCCTACTACAAGGCTTAACCCATACTGAGAAAATACTTCTAGGGATTCAATCCACAAAGCAATCTTTAGCAATCCATCCAAAATTTCACTCTGAGAGGAGAACATGTTGGAAATACAACAACACAAAATCTTCCACTCTTTAGGGAAAAGGGAAGTATTCTTGTTAAAATATGATGGGGACAAAAATCTTCACAACTATGTTTAGGGAAATAAGGTAAATATCTATCAATGGTGCAAATAAAGCATAGCCTACTGGAGTATCAAACATAAACTCTACGTAAGGATATCACCATGCTGAGGAAAAGTAATGATATGTCCGGGATAGGGAAATGCTTCCACGATCCTTTCTAGGGACAAAGATATTCTTGTTAAGAATCAAATTCCACGAGGAATAACCACCATAACGCTTCTTTTCCACTTGGGGAAATATTGTAATATTTGCTGAGGATCGCATAGGAACCTGTTTGAAATCATCACAAATAGACCTATTGGGGATCTGAGAGAAAACATGTGGAAATTAATCATCACTAGAGAATTTTGGGCTTGTCGACCCATGTAGGGATACCAGAAGTTAACATCATATCCAAAATACAGTTGCAAGGTATTTTAAATCAATACCTACCACTAGGTAGAAGAAAACTTCTAAACTGACTACTATATCAATACTTCTTTTAGGAGATATAACCAACTCAAACTGAGGAATAAAGACTTGGCTGAGGATTCCCTACATTACTTCTTAAAATCAAAGATAATCTGTTGAGGAAGAGATCAAAACTCAGCTGGGGATACTCGTGTGACAAGACTATCACTTCTAACAACTCTTTTGAGGAAGAAAAATTGGAACTCAAACTAAGAATAATCATACAGTAACCAATCTCCACTCCTTCTTGCTATTGGGGAGTAAACCATCATTAATATCAAAATGCCAGAACTATTCATGAATTCCGTAGGGAAACAACTGGATTAAACTCTGCTTTGGGAGATGCAAGTTACACACATCAAGATTTTACCATCCCTGGAATTTCTGTCGATATTCTTTCTTTATTCATATAACAAAAGAAAAATGTTTTTGTAATCTTCAAAAATTCAATTTATTAAATTTGTTTCAAAAAATTATCATAAAAAATAAATGAAATTTGTAAACAAAAACAACATAAATAATTACAAACAATTGGATAAAAGGTCAAATTCATTGATAGAATGGTAGTCAGCAAATGACACGACTCCATGGATCATTACAATTTTGAAAAATGGTAAATACATGGAAAAGGGATACATTGAAATACAATTATCACTATTCTCCCTATCAAATTTGAACTCCATTGTGTCTGAAACTTCAGTCAAAGATGAGTGAATAAGAATCTTTGATAGGTAATTCTGCTGAGGGATAGAATCTGAAATCCTCGGTTGCTTCAAGTGATCCAGTCTGTCGATGCAGTTACTTGCCATGATCCCTAAGTTTTACCTATATTGCCCTTTCGGGTTTTCAATCTACTGGATAATTATTTATGTTTATGTATCTAATTTTTGCCTGGACCTCCCTTTCGGGTTTTCAATCCACCGAGACGCTCCTTTTTGCCTAAGTCTCCCTTTCAGGTTTTCAACTTAGTGAGTTGTTCTTTTATTTTTTTAGGCGAATAATTTCTTGACTGCAACCGCATTCACAGGACGAGTGATATCCTCACCATCCATAGTTGTAAGAGTCAATGAACCGCTAGAGAAGGCTTTCTTAACAACATATGGGCCAACATAGTTTGGAGTCTACTTGCCCCGAAAATATATAATGAAAGACTGAATCTTTTTGGGCACGAGGTCGCCTTCTCTGAACACACGAGGTTTGACCTTCTTGTCAAAAGCTTTATTCATTCTTTGATGGTACAATCGACCATGACACAAAGTTGTTATCTTTTCCTCAATAAAATTCAACTGATCAAATCTACTTTGACACCATTCAGCCTCAGTCAACTTGGCTTCCATCAGAACTCTCATTGACGGGATGTCAACTTCGACGGGGAGCACTACTTTTGTACCATAAACAAGCGAGAAAGGGGTTTCCCCTGTTGAAGTGTGGACAAATGTACGATACCCATGCAAAGCAAAAGGGAGCATATTATGACAGTCCTTATATGTCACAACCATCTTCTGAATGATCTTCTTAATGTTCTTATACGTAGCTTCAACAACCCCATTCATCTTCGGTCTATATGGAGAGGATTTATGGTGTTGAATCACAAATTCTTCACAAAGCTCTTTCATTATCTTATTATTCAAGTTCGAACCATTATCAGTAATTATTCTATTCGGAACACCATATTTGCAAATAATATTATTCTTAATAAACTGAACCACAACTTTCTTGGTCATATTAGCAAACAATGTCGCTTCCACCCACTTGGTGAAGTAGTCAATTGCCACAAGAATAAAATGATGTCCATTTGAATCCTTGGGTTCAATCATACCAATCATATCAATTCCCCACATAGAGAAGGGCCATAGGGAAGAAATTACATTGAGATGAGTTGGTGGCACATGAATCTTATCAGCATATACTTGGCACTTATAGCTCTTTTTCAGATACTTACAACAGTCAGATTCCATTGTCACCCAATAATAACCTGATCTCAACATCTTTTTAGCAATTTCATGCCCATTGGCATGAGTACCAAAAGATCTTTCATGAATTTCTTTCATTAACAGGTCTGCTTCGTATCTATCCACGCATCTGAGCATGACCATATCAAAATTCCTCTTATAAAGCACATTCCCATTCAGGAAGAAATTGCCTGTCAATCTCCTCAAATTCCTCTTATCTTTATCTAATGCCTCAAGTGGATATTCCTAACTCTGGAGGAAACATTTAATATCATGATACCAAGGCTTGCCATCATGGACCTCTTCAACTGCAAACACATGAGATGGTCTTTCAAGCCACAACACACTAATCATGGGTACATCATTCCATTGGTGCACCTTTATCATAGAAGCTATAGTTTCCAAAGCATCTGCCATCTGATTTTCATCGTGAGGCACATAATGAAACTAAACTTTAGTGAAGAAAGTTGATATCCTCCTGGCATAATCTCTGTACAGAATCAAGTGAAGTTGATGAGTTACCCACTTACCCTTGATCTGATTAATTACCAAGGCAGAATCTTCATACACATCAAGATGTTTAATTCTCAAATAAATAGCTTCCTCAAGACCCATAATGCAGGCTTCATATTCAACTTCATTATTGGTACAAGGGAAAGTCAATCTTGCGGCAAAAGGAATATGTGAACCATAGGGAGTAATGATCATTGCCCCAATTCCTTTTCCATGTGCATTCACAGCACCATAAAAAACTAAACCCCATCGAGATCCCGGCTCAGGCCCTTCCTCAATCAAAGGCTCATCATAATCTTTCATTTTCAAATGCATCACATCCTCATCCGGGAAATCAAACATGATAGACTGGTAATCGTCAATCGGTTGATATGCCAAATGTTCATCCAAGATACTACCCTTTATAGATTTTTGAGCTCGGTACTCGATATCATATTCTGACAACAACATTTGCCAACGAGCAATCCTCCCAGTCAAAGTAGGATTTTCAAAGATATAATTGATTGGATCCATTTTGGATATCAACCAATTCATATGATTCAACATATACTGGCAAAGATGCTTTGCAGCCTAAGTTAAGGCACAACAAGTTTTTTCAAGCACGGAGCACCAAGACTCACAATAAGTGGATTTCTTACTCAAGTAGTAAATCATATATTCTTTTCTTCCAGATTTATCTTGCTGACCAAGAACGCAACCCATGGAATCTTCCAACACAGTCAAGTACATAATAAATAGCCTACCTTCCACAAGAGGAGACAAGATAGGAGGTTCAAGCAAATACTCTTTGATACTTTCAAAAGCTTTCTAACAATCATCTATCTAGACACAACCTTGGTCTCTCCGAAGCAACTTGAAAATCGGAGCACATGTGGCAGTCATGTGAGAGATAAACCTCGAAATATAATTCAAACGGGCCAAGAATTCTCTTACCTGCTTTTCAGTTCTTGGAGAAAGAATTTCCCAAAGAGCTTTCACTTTATCAGGATCAACTTCAATGCCTCTTTGGCTGACAATGAAACCTAACAACTTTCCAGAATATACACCAAGAATTCAAACGAAGCTTAAACTTCCTTATTCTCTAAAACAACTTTAATAAATGTTCAACATGATCTTCTTCGGTCCTCGACTTAGCAAGCATATCATCAACATATACCTCAATTTCTTTGTGCATCATATCATAGAAAAGAGTAGTCATAGATCTTTAGTATGTCGCACCAGCATTCTTCAATCCAAAGGGCGTCACTCTATAGAAAAATGTTCCCCATGGTGTAATAAATGTGGTATTTTCCATGTCCTCAGGTGCCATATTTATTTGATTATAACCAGAAAATATGCCAATAAAAGAAATCACATCAAACTTAGCCGTATTATCTACCAGCACATCAATGTGTGGCAATGGAAAATCATCTTTTTGACTGGCTTTATTCAAATATTTGTAATTAACACACATTCAGACTTTTCCGTCTTTCTTTAGAACATGCACAATATTGGCCACCCATTGAGGATAATTAGATGTCACAAGAAAACCTGCATTAATCTGCTTTTGAAACTCCTCTTTGATCTTTACTTCCATATCAGGATGAGTTCTTCTCAACTTTTTCTTTGGAACAGGACATTCCAGGTCTTGATAAGACCAAGCAAACACATCAACATACTCTCTAAGAAGCTCTACCATCCTCTTCTTAACATCAGGGCCAAGCAATGCTCCAATCTTAACTTCTTTCTTATCATCTTCAGAACCCAAGTTGACCATCTCTAACAACTCTCCATGAGGCTGAATAACTCTCTCCTCGTGCTCAAGCAACCGGGAAATCTCATGAGGAATCTCTTCAACATCTACTTCCTCAGCTTCAAACACAGGGAATTCAAAGTTGGGAGTGGGCATAAGATCATTGTTTTCAATGGGTTTAACAATCAATCTTCACAATGATTTTATTTTTATTTTAGAGTATGAACAAAAGTGCAAACATTATGCAGATAAACAATGATTATTTTTGGTTTTTTATGTTACCATTTTTCAAAATAAAGCAAAAAGGAAAAACACATATGGAAATAACAAAATAACATTTTATTGATGATAATAAAATTTAAAACAAAGCCCGACAAACATCACTTCCACCTTGGGAAGAGTGAAAGGATTTTTGAAAAAAAAATAAAACAAATAACTATGAAGCATGTCAATATAAGGAACATCAACAACAATCCAGTTCTTGCAAGTTTTTCCATGTGTAACAAAGTTAGGCATTTCTTCATCTTCATCATCTTCAATGATAGCAGTAGAAGAATGATCGTTGATAAAGCCATCACTTCGGAATCCTTCCTGAATACTCTTCGGGTCATTGAGAGCCACACCTAGTTCAAAACCAATACCAAATCCTTCTTTGTTGTCAACAACATCAATAACTCGTCCCCAACCGTCAAATCGACCAGTTTCAAGTACACGCAGATCATCCTTGAGAGAACACATGGGTATAACATTCCTCTTAGCAGTATCATCAATAACAGAAAGAGCCTGGAACGAAGTTCCTACCTCTTCTTCAACATCAATATAGGAAAAGGATGACAAATTGCTCACTAGCATCGCCTTCTCACCGCTGACAGTCATTAATTTCCCATCTCACAAACTTCAGCTTCTGATGGAGAGTATAAGTCATAACTCCCGCATCATGAATGCAACCTCTTCCAAGGAGACAACTATAAGCTGGACATATATCCATCACTTGAAAATTTATTTGGGACATAAACGGTCCAATCAGAATAGGAAGATCAACTTCACCAATCACAGTTTTCTTTTACCCATCAAAATCTTTCACAATAATCTCATTATGCCTCATGGGAGCACCTTGGTACCAAATACTTAACAAAGTCGACTTTGGCATCACATTCAGAGACGACCCAATATCAACCATCACTTTAGACATAGCATCTTCTTGACAATTCACCGAAATGTGCAAAGCCAAATTATGGTTCCTTCCTGCTTCAGGCAATTCATCATCATAGAAACTAAAATTATTGCATGATGTAATATTAGCTACAATATTATCAAACTAATAAACCATCAAATCATAGTCAACATACGCTTGATCAAGAATCTTTTGCAAAGATTGTTTATGAGCCCCATAACCCATCAAGAGTGATAAAACTGATATCTCAGACGGAGTATGCAACAACTGCTCAGTAATATTGCACTCAATCTTCTTTATCAATTTCAAGACTTCATCTTCAGTATCATCAAATTGACCTGATCCGGCAACAACATCCTCGATTTGTTTCATTGCACTTATATCTCCAGTTCTCTTTGAAGGATCCGAAGCAAAAACTATACCATTTCGAGTAACCCTTGTCACATCAGTAATGCTAACCATATAATTTGAAGAAGGAATAGGAACTTCCTTACCATTTTCTATCATTGTAGCATTATACCGGTACATAAAATCTTTATTAGACTCATATGGAATTGGACCAGGCAGATTGATCACCAATGGAGTAACAACTTATTTACGGCTATCAAAAGAAATAACCACCTTCTCAGGAACAACCTTCTCGTGAATATTGAATTGAGTCATAATAACATTCACTTCATTTTCATACTCGTCTCTTTTCGCTGTCACTTCAATCAACTTATTGTCCATCATCTTTTGAATGTCTCTCTTAACAATCACACAACCATGAGGGTTCACCAAGAAAATGCAACAGCTAGCATAATCGTGATCAATATCGTGATACTCTCTTAAGAAAGCATGCATATCAACCAGAGACCTTTGAATCCAACAGACATCATAAATCTTAAATAAACTAGGACAACCATAAACCATGTTCACAAACATATTACCATGTTTAGGAAGCGAATTTGTCTTCACATTCGGATTAACATCATTGAAAGACAAAACATTTCTCCTTATCAATTTATGCACTTCAATCTTTAGTGGAAAGAAATTCTCAATAACATGCCCCGGGGCACCTTGATGGAAAACACAGTAAGCTTCTAACTTATACCACCATTGAATAATTTCTGGAACCAGAGGTGGAGAACGTGTTTGCACAAGATTCTTCTCGATCAGCGATGTAAGAAAAATCTTCATACAACACTAGAATGGGATCAAAACTCGGCTTTGAACGACCTTGTTGAGTACCATTCTGTTGTGCATAAGGTTGTTGATAGCGAGATTGATACTTTGGAGCTACTGGCACAGTCAGAGTCAATTTAATCATTGGAGTTATAAAAGCTACGTGTTTCTGATGACGATTTTCTTGACCACAGGGTCTCTTGTAACTCTCACGAGACACACCATTAGTCTCACCTTCTTTCTTCTTACCAAAGTTGAACCTCTTAGAACTCTAGCCAATATTACTTTCTTTGCTCAAACGTCCCTGTCGCACCCTGAAAAATATGACCTTACGCAATCTAAAGAGAAGAGTCGCGCGCTGGGCAGACATGAGAGTCGCCACCTAATTCTAATTTATTCCCAAAGAGGGAAGGGAAAGATATAGATAAAACTCGTTGAAAAGGAGGATGGGGACAAAGGTCTCGCAACCATTGCCTGGGTTCGGAAGCCGGTTATGCAGGGGGGGGGTATTAGCACCCCCTACATCCATCGTACTTGATGGGAACCATCTAAGTTGTCACGCGCAAAAGGATGTTTATGCTTAATGAAATACTTGCTAGAGGGAAATGAGTTGAATTATAAGTTAGATTGATCCTAGGTGCTCGACAAGGATTGAGATCCTTGTGCCTACGTACTCCCGCGTGCAATGGGAAAGTCAGAGCCTCGTAGTTCGGCCTACTATGGGTATTGGTTGTTGATTTTATTACCTTTCTTCGATGAAAGGATTTAGGAGTCGAATTGCACTAAAGACTATGGATAGATGTGATCATTCTGAACCAATAAGACGTGCGTCTTGCGATGGAAATAATCGGAGCGAGTAATGAGAGCTCGTAGTCCTCCTTTCTACCACTTAAGGCTCGTGGCGTACAATATTTCTCGTATTATTAATGTGTTTTATTAACCTACGACCGCTTGACGTTGGATCAAGGGTTTGGATCTAAGAGAAATGTTTTGGTTTTTTGAGGTTTAGAGGGTGAATTCAAATGGAGTTTTATTTTGTGGTTTTCTAGAGAGGCACAATGCGCAGGGCTCGCAAGGTTAGGTGGATCCTAGGAAATGAAACGATAACCAAAAAATAAAGTGTGAGTATACAAGTGCATCGAAATGTGGCTTTTTAACTTCCTTAGAATCGATTCAAAGTTTAGAATCATTCTATGAGGAGTCGAACATTTATGTTGAAATGCGAAAAATAAAATAAACTAAATAAATGAAATGAAATAAAATGATCTCATCATAATCGAGATTTCGAGTCGGCTTGCGACGAATCTCAAGATTATTTAGATGTTCATCGGCCATAAAATAAAATAAAGCGATTAAAATAAAATAAACCAAATTGAATTGTTAAAATGGAAAATAAACTATAATAAAATGATAAGCTGAAATAAACTAAACTAAGGGGGCCTCATATTGATCAAGTTTTCCGATTTAATGAAATCGAAACCAATTTAATTTTTTAATATATCATTGGCCCTAAAAAAACTAAATCAAAGACTCATCATTTTTTTAGGACATTTTCATAGACAAAATGATCATCAACCAAGAAAATAAAAATATATATCATATGGATAAAGATATAAACAAGATAAAAATGAAATAAATGAACATAAATAATATACAAATAGAGAGGGAGTGTTGCACTGATAAAAGAAGTGTGTGGATAGAGGAATCAGGATGGTGAAGTGTGCATAGAATATATAATGGGCTCAGCCCAATTTGAACTAAGTCAAAGAAAATAGAACTAACAAATAATTAGGTCAGAAAATAGAAATAAATAAAAAAGGAAATTAAAAACAAGTAACATATTAAAAGCACCAAACACAACACCATCAGTTTTTTTATGAAGAAAGAACCACTAATCAGGAAAAAAAACTCAGAAGGCAATAAACTGAGAGAAAAGAAAGGAACACGATCTCACACCGTCGGCTATGGTCTTGTGCGATAACGGGTTTCACAGTGGTGGGTTTCAGATTTGTGTTTGGTTTGCGATTTCGAGTTTGGTTTGCGGCTTTGATTTTGGAAAGAGGGTGTTTTATGATGCGAGCGATTTATGTTTGTTTTTTTTTTCTTTCTGCGATTTGATTTTCACGGCTCAGTTTTATGCGCTTTGCTTCAGATTGAGGTTTCTGTATTTTCTTTCCCTCTCGTTTCAGTTTTTGTTCTGTTTTTTGTATTTTCGGTTTGTGCGATTCCACAGTTTTGATTATGGCTTCACAATTATGGTTTGATGGGTTGCGATTTTGGAAATGAAGGTGAGCTATGGGTTTAAAAAAATGATTTTTATTTGCGGTTTTGTGCAGGTGGTGAAGGAAGATGGTGTAAGAAGAAGGTATTAAAGTGATGAAGATTATATTTGCATAGCCAAATTATTATGATAGGAGAAAAGTTTTGATACAGTTTATTTTGGTTCTGTTGTTTTGTAGTTTTGGTTGAAACTTGGAATTATTTGAAAGAATTTATGCAAAGGTTAGATATGCTCTCCAAGCTTAGATTTGGAATGAATGAGAGTCTATTATATAGAAAAATATATTGAGGGTGAATATGGAAAACTTGGGGCCAAAGATTTGAGAAATGATAAGGATTGTGTCACACCCTAAATTTTGACCGAACTTTTTATTTCCAAATCTGCGTTCATCAGATGTATCGTTATCACGTATAGATAGTTCATTTTCTGCATTTTTTAGTCCATTAATCATAAATCGCGCATTTTTCCCATTTAATCTCGTCTTGATTCAATTTTGTCTTATCTTAGGTTTTGTTCCAATTTTTTTTTTATAAAAAAAAAGAGATAGTTGTTTCACTTTATAATTTATTTTTTATTCAATAACTATTAGATAATTTAGAATTAATTCTAGTTTATATTATTTTTTAAATTTTGATCTATCTTTGAGGTTAGCTTAACTTAAATTTTAGTTTATTAAGTTTTAACATATTTATTTTGTATATTCTAATTTATTGTTCCCTTTAAAAAAAATTATTCAAAAAATATATTTAAATTCAATTTATGTTTGGTTTCAATTTAAGTAGTATTATCTAAATTTCAATTTAGTTTAAATTCAATTAACTTTTTTTTAAAATTAGTTTTTTATTAGTTAATTTTAATTTTTTATTTATTTTTATTCATTTATTTTTATTTAAATTTAGTTTAATTTACTTATTTAAATGAATATATGTAACTAAGTTTAAATTTAAGTTTATAATTAGTCCAACTTTTATCTAATTTTTCTTAAATCATTTGATTCTAGTTTTTATTAATTGTTTTTGCTTTTATTAATTAATAGTGTATTTTTCCTTTGGTTTTGACTCTAGTCCTTACATTTACACAACATAACATCACATTTTTAAAAGTGAAAACTGTACTAATTTTTTTCCCCTTAATTATGCATCATTGACCAAATTGTACCCTCCTACAACAGCTGTACACTGCTACACTCCAAAACCATTATGCACCATCCTGTAGGTGAAAGTGAAACATCAATACACAACAATATAGGAGAATTTGGAAAGGGACTTCACAATATAACTAGACAAAACCATTGTACCCTAAGACTTAATCAACAAGTTTTGCTTTGTTTTAAAAAGAGAAAGGATACGAATCACACGGGGAGGGGCTTGAAATCAAAAACCTGTAAAACTTTAACCACCAGAGCCATGAACTGAATTAACACAGAAAAAAATTGAAAAGCTTTCTTGAAGACTCCCTCTGCCTTGCATATACCAACTCCACCCTTCCATCTCATCATCCTTCACTGTTAATAAACCACAAAAACAAAAACCTTCTTAATCATCCATCACCTATCCGACCCTAACCACCCATAAATCTCCATCCTTGTTGCAATTGTGCGCCGCTGTGTAAAGAGGGAGAACACTCCACCGAGACTACCTTCACCGACCCTTAAACCGCAAGAGCACCTCCAAACTGTCTCCACCGCGGACCAACCTTCCCTCACCATCGAACCGCCGACCCTTAAACCGCAAGAGCACCTCCAAACTGTCTCCACCTGGAAACCTCACCGCACCACCGCAAATCGTTCGACCCTGTAACAAACCCAAAAATGTTGTCTCCCTTTCCGTCGAAAACCACTGTTGCACAAACGCCTCTACGACCACATGCGAACCAACAAACAGAAAGCCATACATATCCACCTTCACCGACCGAATCGAAACCAAACGCACGAACATGTGCGATGTCCGAGTGAGAACCATAAACTGCATGAGATCTAGACGAGTGAATGTTGAGAATCGTGAGTGAGAGAATTTCGAATTGAGTTAGACCCACCGAGAGAGCAACGAGTGATTCTCCAAGGGAGAGAGATATCTGTTTTTGAGAGAAATTTGAGAATGGAAGAGCCGTCACTTAGTCGATTTCATTGAGAAAGGGTAGGACGTTTTTCTTCCATTTTTTTTCTTTCGTTTCCTTTAATATAATTTAATTGTTTATTGGGTCAAGTGGCTGTTGTTATTGTTATTTTTAGCCCATTCTTTTTTTTCTCAATGCTAAAACGTTTTCCTCTTCTCTTTTTATAAGTTGTTTTTTTATTATTTCAGGTTTGTTTTGAATGGTTTGATGCACCCATAGTGTCTACATAATATTTGGTTGATATTTAATGTATTATCTCTTTTCCAAAATTGATTGGTCACTATCCAATGCTAGAATTCTCCTTCAAAAAAAAAATTAGTATCCTTTGCACCATGGGTGGGTCGATGCAGACCGAAGGAAGGTTTTTGGGTGTAAATCACACCACTGGTCCGTCACTCTTTGTTGGTGTGCCTGGGCCCATGTTTGGATTAAAATAACGCACCCATTCATCTGATATGAACACACGGCACACCTCTCTTTTTTTTTTAAATTATTATTTATTTATTTATTTTATTTTGTTAAAATCTTTTATATTGTTTTTTAACTTAATTTTATAGTTTTTTTATTCCAATTGTATTTAGTTTTCTTTTTTTTTTTGGGCCGATGATATATTAAACGGTTGATTTTAGCCCGATTTCGTTAAATCGACAAAATTCAACCAATATGAGGCCATTTATTTATTGTATTTTCATTCTATTTAATTTATTCTATTTCCACAATTTATTTCAATTTATTTAACCTATTTATTTATTTTATTTATTTCTTGCACTTTTATATTAAATTCTAACAGTTCCGATTAATCCATACACTACACACATGCTTCCTCTTGGGTAAATTACAACGATACCCTTTATTTCTTCGCAATTCCATGTAAATTATTATTATTGTATCCCTCTCCCGTTTATTTTTGTACGCAGCTTATTTTTCCGCCTTATTTTACAATTTCACATTGCTAGGAATATCCATAGGAACTAGAAATCGAATCCACTTATATAATCAATTAAAACATTTCTACGCCTACATTTTACACACACGTAAGTCGGTCACTAAGTGATCGTCATCTGCACGATTTTTATTGCGTCTTAATCAATGAACGAGGAACTGAACTTCAGAATCTAGCATTCTGCGGGTTCTTTAATGAACCACTCTTGAGGCTAGCCTTCGAGTTGTGTTTCATTTACTCCTTCGTTTTTAAAATATTAAACCCTAAATTATTTTTAAAAAAACAAATACCAAAACACGTCTTAATACACATAATTAATTAAATGTAAGAACTAAACTCAGGAATCCAGAATTCCTCGGGTTTTTGAATTGAATTACTGTTGGGGCTAGCCCTCAATTTGTAATTCATTCGCTCTTTCGTTTTCAAAATGTAAATTTCTAATTAAAATCGTGAAAGAACTAAACTCAGGAATCTAGCATTCCTCGGGTTTTTGAATTGAATTACTGTTGGGGCTAGCCCTCGATTTGTAATTCATTCGCCCGTTCACAATGAAATAATACATCTTAAAACTCACCAACAAACGCAAATCGCTTTACAATTAATCAACGAATAACTGAACTCTGGAGTCCAGCACTCCACGAGTCCTTGAATGCAATCACTCTTGAGGCTAGCCCTCGAGTTGTGGTCCATTCGCCTTTCGTTTAAAAACTCCTTAATAAAGGTCCAACATTTTCTCTAAACGAACATTGTTTAAATCTTTCTATCTCGCAAACAAGCTAGCACTTCAGCCTCCACCGCGAGTATAAGCCAACGCTTAGCAGTAGAATGCGTTTTAAACTGTCGTTCAATTAAAAAACACAAACCTTAGTTGCTCGAACTACGAAGCTCTGACTTTCCCATTGCACAAGGGAATACGTAGGCATGGGGATTTTAATCATTCGCGAGCACAATAATAAAAAACTTTAATCTTTTCTTCGTCATAATAATTTAAAACTTGAATTTCCTTTAGAACAAACATATTAATAACCATTTAGAAGACAAAAAAAACTTAAGATCAACATTTAATCGCATAGTTAGCTAAGAGGTTCCCGTTGAGTACAACGGACGTGAGGGGTGCTAATACCTTCCCCTTGCGTAACCGACTCCCGAACTTAGAATTTGGTTTCGTAAACCATTTCTTATCCTTTATTAGGTTGTATCTATATCTCTCTTTTCTCTCGTAGAATAAATAGAATTAGGTGGCGACTCTGTTGTTTTCTTTCCGCGTCCCATCACGAGGATCGTATTTTTTCGAGGTACGACAGCTTGGCGACTCTGCTGGGGATCAGCTCCATGCTAGAGAGAGTCGAGCCTAACTTAGCCTTGTGTGTTTATTTGTTTGATCTTATCTTCTTGTCTTCTCTATGTTTATTATTTATGTTTGTTTATTTGTTCTTTTACCTCTTTCTCTTATTTGCTCATTATATTACTTGTCTGTGGGATCTCGGGGTCACATTGCTAGTAAAATCTGAGTTGTGGAAAAAGAAGAGGGAACACCTAGGTTAGAATTGGTAGTCATTAGTGTTAGTCTCCAATTACTCGCTTCTTAAGGTCCTAGCGTGAAAGCTCCCCCAGATAGTTAGACTTTTCATAGATCTTGTCACAACGCAGCTAGCTTGTCGCGTGACCTGATTCATGAAAGGGTTGTAATTATGGGATCCACTGTTAAGAACCAGTTTCGATAGTGGTAGTTGTGTATTGTTAGTCTCCAAGGGCTCTCCTCTTGAGGGCCTAGCATGAGAACTTCACTCAGGGTAGACCTTATCGTTATTATCGTCAAAATGCAGCTAGCCTGCGGCGGGGCGTTAATACGATAAAACATCCATGACCTTGAATTTCCTTAAACCACCACTGTAGAAACCATCATGCGAGTGGGACTCATGGTTAGTAAAACGTAGAACTAATCTCTTACGGCCTACCTATTAAGAAGGTTTCAGATTTACTTGTGACACCTTGCATCCTTACATCCTTGCATCCCTGCGTCTTTGCATCTCAGCATCATGTGCATCATTTCGGTAAGGTCTTCAAGGAACAAAGAGACGTCTATTGCAAACATCACAAAGTTCAACCATAGACAAACTTCAGCTTGTCATCCCTTTCGAAAATGTTTTTATATTTGGATGTTTGCAATCGCTTTTTGAGTTCCTTGAAACCATCCTTGCATTGCATCCATTTGCATACCATTGCATCTACATTGCATATCATTTTCTTCCCTCAGTGTAAGCTCATTCTATCCTTTGTCTTGGGTCAGCAGTTTGATTCTCGGCACGTGTCCAGAGCTAAGAACCATGTCTCAAGGAACGGTGGATGAACTAAGGAAAGGTCAAGATTGTTGAAAAAAGAGATTAATTCCTTGAAGAAACAGATGGAGTGGGTCTCGGAAACCTTGCAAGCTCTGTTGAAGAAGGAGGCCCGCCCTATGCCCATGGCCGCAGCAGAGGGAGCTAATGTCCTACCTCCATTTGGTGCCGCCTCAAGCCAAGAATGTTTCCCTGTGGAAACTCCTCATCTGCCAGCCCATGGCCCTCCCCTGCTAGGACAAAGTCAACCTCGGATTTTCAAATCAGTACCTCAATGTCCTCTGGCAGTTTCTTCTCAAGGTCAGAAAAAGAAGCGAAAGCGAAACAAGGGGTTGGGTCAGAACAAAAGGAATGAAGCTCACTATCAACCCATTCATATGCCGCTCAACAAGCTCTACCCGCTACTAATCCAAAATTCATTGATAACTCCTTACACACCCGTGCCATCGCCAAATACATGGTACAACCCTGATACGAATGCGATGTGTGAATTCCATAAAGGGGTGGTAGGACATGATTTGGATACTTGCCCTGAATTGAAAGTCTGGGTACAAAGGTTGATCCATAACAAAAGGTTAATTCTTGAAGAGGACCATCCAGAGGTTGAATGTGGATACCGCACTGGAGCCATGGGGTACCCTATTGAAGAATGCCAGAATTTTGAGCTCAAGTTACAGAGTGTGATTAAGTCGCTAGTCCCCCAAGAAGGAAAGCCAAATGCAGACAATTTGATTTTTGAGTTAGGAGATAAGAAAGGAAATATACCTATGAAGGTTCTTAAGGTTTCGTACCACAAAGAACAGGTCGTACGCATAACTGATGGAGTATCTTTGCTTTCTCACAAGAATAATAGGACACCATCTTGGAATTTCAATGTCGCCACCCCTGCTGGCGAAAGCAAAAGAGAAGTAGGAGGTGGATCGAAAGGGGTGACATCCAGCGTTGAGTTTGAGGAACTTAAAAGTCATCACAACAAGCGGCTAGTAGTACCTAGAGTGCCAGCTTATCAGCGATTGAAAGCTCAAGATCCTCACCCGGAAGGTGTCTAAAATCAGAATAGAAGACAAGGGAGAAGACCTCCAACCCCTCAAATCCAAATGACCTACACAGAATTATATCCTTCATTGTTGAAAAAAGGATTTGTTGTTCCAAGGCCTTTGGGTCCTCCGCCAGATCCACTCCCAGCAAACTACAACCCAAATGCTCATTGTTTATTCAATGATGGCGCTTCAGGGCATGATTTGGAAGGCTGCTATGCCTTAAAACACGTTGTGAAAGATTTAATTGAGAAGAACATTCTTTCACTTAAAGACACTACTTCGATTATCAGGGACAATTCCCGTCCAAGTCAGCAAGCCCAAAGCCGAGGATATCTGAACCAGCATCAGAACCAACATAAGCCTCGCAACAATTTGGAAAGAAGGAGTGCTCCTCTCCATCCAGTACCTTTATCATACACTCAGCTTCTGCAACCTTTGATTCAAAGCTCATTAGTGGTTCCCAAGTTTCTCAAGCCATTGCCAGAGCCATACCCGCCTCAGTATAATCCACATGAGCAATGTGGATATCATGCTAGATCAATAGGGCATTCAACTGAAGACTACAAAGCTCTTCAAGCCAAGGTACAACAATTGATCGAAGAGAGGTACATATCCTTTTCAGAAGGAAACCTGTTGGTGCATGTCAACCTCTCACCTGAGTGAGCGCAGAGACTTTTTGGTGCATCTCTTGAAGACAGTAAATCAAGACATTTTCAATTCCCTAAAGCTGGCAATCACCTGTTTATTTCAGCATTGTTGTTATTTTCTTTGCATGTTGATTTTGTATTTGCTTGTTAGCATTATTGTTTTTGAATTGGAAAAATTAATGAAATATTTATGCATCTTTTGAATTAATCCATTTGTATTCACTCGTTTTCTTTCATTGTTAAAAATATATTTCTATCATTTTGTTTATCAAACTTTTGTTTTAGCAAAGATTGGAGGGAGGATGATGAAAACCAGCTACCTGAATTCTCCATTTGTATGCTCTCAATTAAAACCCTGCCAATGATGTACATGCATTGTTTCGAATTCCCAGACACTGGTGAAATAAGGAAGATAATCCCTTGCTAACCCCTTGGAGCCTAGAAATAGGAGTTTTCTTTTTCAAAAATGAAAAAAAAAACCTTAATTTCAAACCTGGGGCAGGGTAGTCAGTTCAGTTAATCTGTTTGCATTCAATATTCAAGAGATTCGTTCCATCATTTAAGAAGGATCAGCTACATACTTTCCTTCGCACATCAAAGAAGTCGTGAAAGGTCAAAATTTCGTAGTACCTGTTCTCTATTCTCCAACAAAATGGCAGTCACAACCATTCAATAAAAGAATGAAGTGAAAAGGAGAAATACAAAGAAAAAGTCCGCTAAGTCAAAAACAGAAAAAGACGACTTAGGAGAAAATTAATGAAGTCCTCAAACCGTCAATAAAGCAAAGATAAAGCAAAGTGGCTGCCATCACTTTTAAATCCCGGTCCTTATCATACGTCGTCAAAGACTTTTGAGATCTGAATACGTATGTCAATTTAACTGAATGTAGGATTAGAGTTCATCACGAAGATAGGGTGGGTACAAATAAATTTTGAGCCTTTTATCCTTTGTTTCATAAACCGCGAACCAAGCCACGTTACAACCCTTAAAAGACCTAATTGAGGCAGGGTTTATTTCAAGAGCATACCGCAACAAGGTTGTGCTAACCTGACTCCTAATGAATTTTGCTAATCATTTGTACTGATCACTTCATCTGCCATTCTATAAATGGCTAGATCCATTTTTTTATTTTAATCAACTCCACTGTATCACTATCCTACTAATAAATTGTGATTTCAAAACTTGCATAAATGTTACATTAAAATTTCCAATTTTTAAATGAATAGTGTTTGTTTGCAAGTCAATTCAGTATCAATGGAATCCCAACAAACACAACCAGTTAGGGAATTTGACTGGATAAGTGGAGCCCAGCTGAGGGCAACCACTTCAAGAACCAGTCAATCATTCTCTTCAAGAGTTAGCTACTCAGAGGTTGAACCTTCAAACTCAGACTAGAGTGAGCTATCACAAACGGTTCAAGAATTCGATTTCCAGTCAAATCAAAAGTTTCCCATCCCAGGGATCAGATAATCAGGGGGGAAATCTCCGACATTCAAGCACTGGGGCAACCATTTCACCGGGGCAAGATGAATCACACATGGGCAAATCCTCTCTGTGCTTTCAAGTTGTTCAAATAGACCTTATGTCCGCAAATTTCAAGTTCAAGACAGGTGTCGAGAATCATGTCGCCATCTTTGTCTCCTTCTAAGGAGTGTTCTGCAGAAAGAACTATCCCATCCAATACCCATTATAGGGGCATATTTGGAAATCATTTGAGTCGGTGTGTCTTTCTCATGTGCTGGTTATGTCGCTTCGCTCTTAGCATTAAGCCCTGCTACCGTCTTACTTATCGAGCATCTGCCCACAGTAGGAAGAGTCATACCTTACAAAACAGGCCTCTGCTGACGTAAAATCTACTGTCACTTTACCAGAATCTCTTTGAAGTCCAATTGTCATTAGCATGAATTTGTTAAGCAGGTCGTGAAACCCTTTGCTTGTAGTCTCCCACTCGATTTGGCATCATATCCGTGTTTTCCTGATGGTTCCTGAAGGTTTTCTTCGAACTCTTTATTTAGGGAATTTCTAGAGGTTGGGAATTTATCTTGTTGAAAACTCCAACATTTATTCTTGTTGCCAGTCGGTCGCTTGGAGCATTTGATTTATCTTTAAATGCTTCACATTCTACTCCCAGTATTAGTTGTTTGCACCGACCACTGCCCAAATACTGTGTTCGTTTTCTTTATCCTCGGTATACACAGTTACACTTGAACCTATAGATTTACAACTTTGGATTATTTGTCTGTCATTTTATTTCCCGACCGCTGTGTCGATGTCTGCTTATTTATTTCCTGACCGTCGCGTCAATGTCTGTTATTTATTTCCCGACCACCATGTCGATGTCTATTATTTTATTTCCTGACCGCTGGATCGATGTCTGTTATTTTGCTTTCCAGACCGCCGTGTCGATGTCTATTATTTTGCTTCCCTGACCGCCGTGTCGATGTTCGTTATTTTGCTTTCCCGACCGCTGTGTCGATGTCTGTTATTTTGCTTCCCCAACCGCCGTGTCGATGTTTGTTATTTTATTTCCCGAATGTCGTGTCGATGTCTGTTATTTTATTTTCCGACCGCTGAGTCGATGTCCGTTATTTTGCCTTCCCGACCGCCGTGTCGATGTCTGTTATTTTGCTTTCCAGACCGCCGTGTCGATGTCTGTTATTTTATTTCCCGACCGCCGTGTCGATGTCTGTTATTTTATTTCCCGACCAACGAGTCGATGTCTGTTATTTTATTTCTCGACCACCGTGTCAATGTCTGTTATTTTATTTCCCGACCACCGTGTCGATGTCTGTTATTTTATTTCCCGACCATCGTGTCGATGTCTGTTATTTTATTTCCCGACCACCGTGTCGATGTCTGTTATTTTATTTCCCGACCATCGTATCGATGTCTGTTATTTTATTTCCAGACCACCCTGTCGATGTCTGTTATTTTATTTCCCGACCACTGTGTCGATGTCTGTTATTTTATTTCCCGACCACCGTGTCGATGTTTGTTATTTTATTTCCCGACCACCGTGTCGATGCCTGTTATTTTATTTCCCGACCACCGTGTCTATGTCTGTTATTTTATTTCCCGACCACCGTGTCGATGTCTGTTATTTTATTTCCCGACCACCGTGTCGATGTCTGTTATTTTATTTCCCGACCCCCGTGTCGATGTCTGTTATTTTATTTCCCGACCACCGTGTCGATGTCTGTTATTTTATTTCCCGACCACCGTGTTATGTCTGTTATTTTATTTCCCGACCACCGTGTCGATGTTTGTTATTTTATTTACCACCACCGTGTCGATGTCTGTTATTTTATTTCCCAACCACCGTGTCGATGTCTGTTATTTCCCATTTTGTGGAGTCTAATATTTTATTTGTATGATAATTGTTCTATTTGTGAAATTATCATGATGATATTTTATGTTGAGGAATTAATGTGATATGTTTGTGTGATATGTGATTTTACCGATTTGTGAATTTTCTGGTAAAATTGGTTTGGAGGGTATTTTAGGTATTTGTTAATTAGTGATAAGTTAGAAATTAGTAAAATATGTATTTTTGTGAGAGAATGATATTTGGTTGGAAAGAAATAGAAAGAATAGAGTTAAGTGTAGAAATAGGAAGGAAAGAATAAGAATAGTTAGTAAGAATAGAAATAGAGAGAAAAGAGTATAAGTTAGGAGAAAGAGAAAGAAAAGAAAAAGATAGAAAGAAAGTAGAAGAGAGAGAAAAGGAAGAGAAGAGAAAAGAAGAGAAAAGAGGGAAAACTTGGTAAAGCTAGATTTTGATCAAGATTGCTCCACGTAGACGAAATAATCGGGTAAGGGTGATAAGCATTGTTATCTTAATATTGTGTATGATTATGTATGTGTTTGATTGGTTGAGTTTTGGTTTTGATGGAAGTTTAGAGAAGATGAATAGTTAGCGTTTGAGAGAAAATGTGAGAAATTGGTAGATTAATCGGTTAGAAATCGTTATAATCGAAGTATGATGTTAGATATATTCTTTAGATCATGTTTGTGCAAGTATTGTGGAGATTGGGAAGGTTTTGGTAGGTCTGTTACGCAGCTGGAAATTCTGGAAATTGCAGCGGTCGCTCAGCGAAAGTTCCAGGGTGATTCTCGCTCAGCGAGCGAGAGTGCGCTTAGCGAGCCTGTAGGTTTTGAGGGGTTATGTGTTTTAATCCGTAGCTTTAGTTTCGGGTACCCTTTTTTAGTGATCCTCATATCGATTCGAAGCTAAAAACGTGTAGAATCTATTGATGCTAAAATATGTAATTTTTAGCCGACTCTTACCCGACTTTTCCGATAAAACGTAATTATGTTAATTATGGAATTGTGGGTTCGATTGTTGTGTTATGGCCGTTTGGCAAGTAGATACATTGCTTGAATTAAATGCGAGTGTATGCTAATTGTATGAGATGAATGCGTAACTATATTGTGAATATGTATGCATTTTCAAGAATGTCGTGTGTCATTTTGCATGTAAGCATAATGTATGCATTCTTGTGATGTGGGATTCTTTGTGAATCTGTTGTAGCATCGTGTGCTCATGTGGGGTGTGAGCGATGACTACAACAAGATCGTGTGCCCATGTTGGGTGTGAGCGATTGGATTGTGTGCCCGTGTGGGGTGTGAGCAATTCAGAAACATCGTGTGCCCGTGTGGGGTGTGAGTGATGGGTAATTTATTCACATTGATTGTGTACCCGTGTGGGGTGTGAGCAATCGGATTGTGTGCCCGTGTGGGGTGTGAGAAATCCATAAACATTGTGTGCCCATGTGGGGTGTAAGCAATGGGTGAACATCGTGTGCCCGATGGGGAGTTACTTTAGGTAACAACCGATGATTCCATTTGGTTCCTGAGTGAACCTGCTGAAATGTTGAGTCGGTACCGCATTTGCATCTGCATAGAGTCGTGTGTCGGTCTCTATGAGTTGCATTTTATCATTTTAATTATGATATGAAGAAATAAACATGAATGTGCATATGTTTATTTGGAGTATTATGGAGATGATAGTATGTGTGATGAAACATACTTATTCGTATATATGCATGTTTGATATATGTATATGTATGTGATTTATACATTTGTAATGTATTTGTGTGATTAAACATAGCTAGACGTATATTTATGTGGAATGAATAGAATTATGGAATAAACATAATTAATGTAAGTTTATGTGAATTAGTAAATTGGTGCATGATGAACATGCTTGAATTGTGTATGTACACGTTACGATGTGTATAGGTGATAAGGAATGATCTGTGGTGAGAATATGTTTTATGTGCATTTTATATGTTGAGATATATAATTATATGCAATGTTATTATGATAATGTTTCTCACCCTTCTGCTGTTTTATGATGCTCTACGAGGCATTGCAAAGTAGGTTGCTGGATGGCATATTTTTGTGAAGCTCGTCATCATCTTTTGGTCGGTCGGCTCTGATATGTAGCATCGGGTAGTTAGGTTGGCTTAGCGCCATTTTTGTGATGCATTGTGTACATGTATATTTTTGTATAGACATGAATATTTTTTGTTGGCATCAAACTTGTTGATATATATATATATATATATATATATATATATATATATAGATATATATTTATATATATATATATATATATATATATATATATATATATATATATATATGAATGGAAATATATATATATGTTTGAGGTTGTTGTGAAATGTTTTCGATGTATAATCATTTATCGTTTGGGAATTACCCTATTGTTGCATATCTATTATGAGCAGGTGTTGTGTGTTTTTAATTTCAAGCATAATGTGACATGCCTCTTTTATACCATGTTTAATTATACTCTGATGAAATTTTTAACATGTGCCTAAATGATTTAATTAATTATTTGGGGGTATAGAAAGGGGGTGTTACATTAAGTGGTATCAGAGCCAGTGTTCGAGTCAGTTGTGTCTGTCTTGATGTTGTTATGATTGAACTTCTGTTTAATCTTGTTGTTGTCTTTAGGATCAATCAGAATATGGCTGGTAGAAACGACAATGATATGGCTGCTGCTTTGGAAGCAATGGCTAGGGCGGTGCAGGGAGCGCCGAATGTGAATGCGAATGATGAGTTCAAGAAGAACCAACTGCCGGACTTCAATAGAAGATTCGATCCTGATGGTGCTCAGAATTGGTTGAAGGAGATTGAAAGAATATTCAGAGTCATGGACTGTGCTAAAGAGAGTAAGGTGAGGCTTGGTTCTCACATGCTGAAGGAAGAAGCCGACGATTGGTGGGTCGGTAGAAGTCAAGCTCTTGAGGGGGATGATGAAGAGATAACTTGGGAAGTTTTTCGTACTGAGTTCTTAGGGAAGTACTACCCTGAGAGTATGAAGGGAAAGAAAGAGATGGAATTCCTTGAGCTGAAGAAAGGTAGTATGTCAGTGGTTGACTATACTGCTAAGTTTGTGGAATTGGTTCAGTTTCATCCTCATTATGCTGCTGCTACTGCTGAGTTTTCGAAGTGTATTACTTATGAGAATGGCTTGCGTCCTGAGATTAAGAAAACTGTGGGATATCAGAGGATTAGAAGGTTTTCAGATTTGACTGAATGTTGTAAATCCTTGAAGAAGATAACAAAGCTCGTTCTACACATTACAAGAGTGTGAATGAGAGGAAAGGGAAGCAACAAGCTAGAAGTGGACCGTATGTGACACCCGCTGATAAGGGAAAACATAGGGGAAACTTTGATAGGAGATTTGGTGGAGGGAGTTTTGGTCCCGTTAAGTGTTACAAGTGTGGTGATTTAGGCCACAAGTCTTTTGAGTGTGGGAAGAATATTGTGAAATGTTCAAACTGTGGAGGTCTTGGACATGCTACTACCGAGTGTAGGAGGAATGTTGTGAAGTGCTTCAATTGTGGGGAAGTTGGTCACATTAGTACTAAGTGTACTAAGCCGAAGCAAGCTCAGGCGGGCGGAAAGGTGTTTGCATTAGCAGGGAAGGAAACTACTAGTGCAGACCGTTTGATTAAAGGTACATGCTTTATTAATAGTACGCCTTTAGTTACTATTATTGATACGGGAGCGACTCATTCATTCATTTCTCTTGAGTGCGCTAAACGTTTGAATTTGTTTATGTCTTATTGGGGTGGTGAGATGGTTATTGAGGCTCCTGCTTCAGGGTCGGTAACTACTTCTTTGGTGTGTGTGTGTGTGTGTAAGTTGTTCTTTGACCATGTATGGTAAAGATTTTGTTATGGATTTAGTTTGTTTGCCGTTGGAAGGTTTGGACGTGATCTTGGGTATGAACTGGTTGCAATTTAATCGAGTTCATATAGATTGTTATCATAAGTTAGTAAGGTTTCCTTCTTTGGATGATGAAGAAAAGAGTTTCCTATCCACGAAAGAGTTGAAGAAACGTTTAGTGGACGAAGTTCAATTGTTTAGTTTGTTTGCATCGTAGTCAGTGGAAAGAGAAGTGGAGATAAGTAGGTTTCCAGTGGTGTGTGATTTTCCAGAAGTGTTTCCGGATAATATTAAGGATGTACCGCCGGAAAGAGAAGTTGAGTTTTCTATTGATCTTGTTCCGGGTACTAGACCGATTTCGATGGCACCGTATCGTATGTCAGCTTCAGAGTTGGTAGAATTGAAGAAGCAATTGAATGACTTGTTGGATAAGAGGTTTGTTAGGCCGAGTGTTTCTCCTTGGGGTGCAACGGTATTGTTGGTAAAGAAGAAGGATGGAAGTATGTGGTTATGTATTGATTATCGACAGTTGAACAAGGTGACAATTAAGAACAAGTATCCGCTTCTGAGGATTGATGATTTGATGGAAAAATTGGTTGGTGCACGTGTTTTTAGTAAGATTGATTTGAGATCAGGATATCACCAGATTCGTGTGAAAGAGGAGGATATTCAAAAGATGGCTTTTAGGACACGGTATGGTCATTACGAGTATTCTGGGATGCCATTCGGAGTTTCTAATGTGCCAAGTGTGTTTATGGAATACATGAATCATATTTTTCATGAACAGTTGGATCGTTTTGTGGTTGTGTTCATCGACGTCATTTTGATTTATTCTAAGTCTCAAGAAGAGCATGAAGAGCATTTAAGGATTGTGTTACAGATTTTGAAAGAGAAGCAATTGTATGCTAAGTTGTCAAAGTGCGAGTTTTGGTTATCGAAAGTAAGTTTTCTTGGACATGTTATTTCCGATGGTGGTATTAGTGTTGATCTATCCAAGATTGATGCGGTAATGCAATGGGAAGTTCCTAGATCGGTTACGGAGATTCGAAGCTTTTTAGGCTTGGCGGGTTATTATCAGAGGTTTATTGAAGGATTTTCAAAGTTGGCACTTCCGTTAACGCAGTTGAATCGTAAAGGAAAAGCTTTCATTTGGGATATTTATTGTGAAGAGAGTTTTATGGAACTTAAGAGAAGGTTAACAATGGCTCCGATCTTGATTTTTACGAATCCGACAGAACCATTTGTGGTGTTATGTGATGCTTCATTGTTTTGGTTAGGTGGTGTTTTGATGAAAGATGGAAAGGTTGTAGCTTATGCTTCAAGACAATTGAGGGTGCATGAAAAGAATTATCCTATGCATGATTTGGAATTAGAGGCTGTGGTTTTTGCTCTAAAAATTTGGAGGCATTATCTTTATGGTGCAAGGTTCGAAGTTTTTAGTGATCACAAAAGTTTGAAGTATTTATTCGATCAAAAGGAATTGAACATGAGACAAAGGAGATGGTTAGAACTTTTGAATGATTATGATTTTGGTTTGAATTACCATCCGGGTAAGGCGAATGTGGTGGCCGATGCCTTGAGTCGTAAGTTTTTACATATGTCCGCATTGATGATAAGAGAATGGGAACTTTTGGAGAATTTTAGAGACTTGAGTTTGGTTTGCGAGATGACGCCGAGAAGCATGAGACTTGGTATGCTACGTGTTACGAATGATTTTCTTGCAACTGTTTGTGAAAAGAAAAAGTTAGATTTGAAATTTGTTGATTTGATGATGAATGAGAATGAGGATTTCAAGGTTGATAATTTGTGAGTTTTGAGATTTCATGGTCGTATTTGTATTCTCGATGATGAGGAGTTGAAAAAGATGATATTGGAAGAGGGACACCGGAGTAATTTAAGTATACATCCGGGAGCGAATAAGATGTACCAAGATTTGAAAAAGATCTTTTGATGGTCCGGATTGAAGAGAGATGTAGCTCATTTTGTTTATGCGTGTTTGACTTGTCAGAAGTCTAAGGTGGAACATCAGAAGCCCATTGGTTTGATGCAACCGTTGGATATTCCGAAATGGAAATGGGATAGTATATCGATGGATTTTGTTACGGGATTTCCGAATACGCAAAGAGGTCATAATGCTATTTGGGTAATTGTCGATAGGCTTACTACATCTGCTCACTTTATTCCGATTGATATTAGTTATTCTTTGGAGAAGCTAGCCGAGATTTATGTTTCTGTGGTTGTAAAGTTACATGGAGTTCCTAAGAGTATCGTATCGGATAGAGATCCTAGATTTACATCGAGTTTTTGGGAAAGTTTACAAAAGGCTTTGGGTTCTAAGCTAAGATTGAGTTCGGCTTACCATCTGCAAACGGACAGTCAAACCGAGAGGACAATTCAATCGTTGGAGGATTTGTTGCGTGCTTGTGTGCTAGAACATGGTGGTGTTTGGGATAGTTATTTAGCGTTGATTGAGTTCACCTATAATAACAGTTTTCATTCGAGTATTGGTATGGCACCATTTGAGGCTTTGTATGGTCGGAGATGTCGAACACCTTTGTGTTGGCATGAAACCGGGGAAAGAACGGTAGTTGGATCGGAGACGGTACAACAAACGACGGAAAAAGTAAAGTTAATTTGGGAGAAGATGAGAGCTTCTCAAAGTAGACAAAAGAGTTATCATGACAAGAGAAGGAAGGATCTTGAGTTTCAGGAAGGCGACCATGTGTTCTTGAGAGTTACACCGGTTACGGGTGTGGGTCGTGCTTTGAAGTCGAAGAAGTTGACTTCTCGTTTTATTGGGCCGTATCAGATTACTGCACGAGTGGGTGTTGTGGCTTATCGTGTGGCGTTGCCTCCGAATCTTTCGAATTTGCATGATGTGTTCCATGTTTTGCAACTTCGGAAGTATGTTCCGGATCCGTCACATGTTATTCCTATGGACGAGGTTGAAGTAAGAGACAACCTTACGGTGGAAGCTTTTCCGGTTAGGATTTTGGATCGTGAAATTAAGAAGCTAAGAGGGAAGGATATTGCGCTTGTGAAAGTGGCGTGGGGAGGCGTTGTGGAAGGCAATATGACTTGGGAATTGGAGAGTATGATGCGCGAGTCGTATCCGGAGTTGTTTGAATCAGGTAATATTTTCGAAGACGACAATTTCTAAAGTGGGGGAGAGTTGTAACGCCCCGATTCGATTATTTCCCATTTTGTGAAGTCTTTTATTTTATTTGTATGATAATTTTTCTATTTGTGAAATTATCATGATGATATTTTATGTTAAGTAATTAATGTGATATGTTGGTGTGATATGTGATTTTACCGATTTGTGAATTTTCGGGTAAAATTGGTTTGGAGGGTATTTTAGGTATTTGTTAATTAGTGATAAGTTATAAATTAGTAAAATTGGTATTTTTGTGAGAGGATGATATTTGGTTGGAAATAAATAGAAAGAATAGAGTTAAGTGTAGAAATAGGAAGGAAAGAATAAAAATAGTTAGTAAGAATAGAAATAGAGAGAAAAGAGTATAAGTTAGGAGAAAAAGAAAGAAAAGTAAAAGATAGAAAGAAAGTAGAAGAGAAAGAAAAGGAAGATAAGAGAAAAGAAGAGAAAGGAGGGAAAACTTGGAAAAGCTAGGTTTTGATCAAGATTGCTCCGCGTAGACGAAATAATCGGGTAAGGGTGATAAGTATTGCTATCTTAATATTGTGTATGATTATGTATGTGTTTGATTGGTTGAATTTTGGTTTTGATGGAAGTTTAGAGATGATGAATAGTTAGGGTTTGAGATAAAATGTGAGAAATTGGTAGATTAATCGGTTAGAAATCGTTATAATCGAAGTATGATGTTAGATATATGCTTTAGATCATGTGTTGTGGAAGTATTGTGGAGATTGGGAAGGTTTTGGTAGGTCTATTACGCAGCTGGAAATTCTGAAAATCACAGTGGTCGCTCAGCGAACTACCCCTCGCACAACGAAAGTTTCAGGGTGATTCTCGCTCAGCGAGCGAGAGGGCGCTCAGCGAGCCTGTAGATTTTGAGGGGTTATGTGTTTTAATCCGTAGCTTTAGTTTCGGGTATCCGTTATTAGTGATCCTCATATCGATTCAAAGCTAAAAAAGTTTAGAATCTATTGATGCTAAAATATGTAATATTTAGCCGACTCTTACCCGACTTTTCCGATAAAACGTAATTATGTTAATTATGGAATTGTGGGTTTGATTGTTGTGTTATGTCCGTTTGGCAAGTAGATACATTGCTTGAATTAAATGCGAATGTATGCTAATTGTATGAGATGAATGCATAACTATATTGTGAATATGTATGCATTTTCAAGAATGTTGTGTGTCATTTTGCATGTAAGCATAATGTATGCATTCTTGTGTTGTGGGATTCTTTGTGAATCTGTTGTAGCATCGTGTGCTCATGTGGAGTGTGAGCGATGACTACAACAAGATCGTGTGCCCATGTTGGGTGTGAGCGATCAGATTGTGTGCCCATGTGGGGTGTGAGCAATCCAGAAACATCGTGTACCCGTGTGGGGTGTGAGCGATGGGTGATTTATTCACATTGATTGCCCGTGTGGGGTATGAGCAATCAGATTGTGTGCCCGTGTGGGGTGTGAGCAATCCATAAACATTGTGTGCCCATCTGGGGTGTGAGCAATTGGTGAACATCGTGTGCCCGATGGGGAGTTACTTTAGGTAACAAGCGATGATTCCATTTGGTTCCTGAGTGAACCTGCTGAAATGTTGAGTCGGTACCACATTTGCATCTGCATAGAGTCGTGTGTCGGTCTCTATGTGTTGCATTTTATCATTTTAATTATGATATGCAGATATAACCATGAATGTGCATATGTTTATTTGGAGTATTATGGAGATGATAGTATGTGTGATGAAACATACTTGTTCGTATATATGCATGTTTGATATATGTATATGTATGTGATTTATACATTTGTAATGTATGTGTGTGATTAAACATAGCTAGACGTATGTTTATGCGGAATGAATAGAATTGAGGAATAAACATAATTAATGTAAGTTTATGTGAATTAGTGAATTGGTGCATGATGAACATGCTTGAATTGTGTATGTACACGTTGCGATGTGTATAGGTGATAAGGAATGATCTGTGGTGAGAATATGTTTTATGTGCATTTTATATGTTGAGATATATAATTATATGCAATGTTATTATGATAATGTTTCTCACCCTTCTGCTGTTTTATGATGCTCTACGAGGCATTGCAAAGTAGGTTGCTGGATGGCATATTTTTGTGAAGCTCGTCATGATATTTTGGTCGGTCGGCTCTTATATGTAGCATCGGGTAGTTAGGTTGGCTTAGCGCCATTTTTGTGATGCATTGTGTACATGTATATTTTTGTATAGACATGAATATTTGTTGTTGGCATCAAACTTGTTGATATATATATGAATAGAAATATATATATGTTTGATGTTGTTATGAAATGTGTATAATCATTTATCGTTTGGGAATTACCCTATTGTTGCATATCTATTATGAGCAAGTGTTGTGTGTTTTTAATCTCAAGCATAATGTGACATGCCTCTTTTATACCATGTTTAATTATACTCTGATGAAATGTTTAACATGTGCCTAAATGATTTAATTGATTATTTTGTGGTATAGAAAGGGGGTGTTACATTGATGTCTGTTATTTTATTTCCCGACCACCGTGTCGATGTCTGTTATTTTATTTCCCGACCACAGTGTCGATGTCTATTATTTTATTTCCCGACCACCGTGTCGATGTCTGTTATTTTATTTCCCGACCACCGTGTCGATGCCTGTTATTTTATTTCCCGACCACCGTGTCGATATCTGTTATTTTATTTCCGACCACCGTGTCGACGCCTGCTATTTTATTTCCCAACCACCGTGTTGATGTCTGTTATTTTATTTCCCGACCGCCGTGTTGACACCTGTTATTTTATTTCCTGCCTGCTGTGTCGTTGACTGTTATTTCATTTCCTCAACCGCTGTGTTGAATTGCTTTCTCAACCGCCTTGTCGATGTCTGCTATTTTATTCCCGACCGCCGAGTCGATGTCTGTTATTTTGCTTCCCGACCGCCGTGTCGATGTCTGCTATTTTATTTCCTCAACCGCTGTGTTGAATTGCTTTCCCGACCGCTGTGTCGACGCCTGTTATTTTATTTCCCGACCGTCGTGTTGATGTCTGTTATTTCATTTTCCCGACCGCCGCGTTGATGACTATTATTTATTTCATCAACCGTCGTGTTGAATTTTATTCTCGACCGCCGTGTCGATATCTGCTATTTCATTTCCCGACCGCAGTGTCGATGTGTGCCATTTTGTTCTTCTCACCGCCGAGTCGATGTCATTTCAACTATTTTTCTCAGTCACCGAGTTGCTGTATTGGGATCCCCAGCAGTCATTTTTAAACTTGCTAACCTATCACGCCAAATAGTCTGTTCTCGTTCATAGTGTTAGTTGGGCGCATCAAGCCATTGTGTTTCCCCTTCAAACTGTTTTCTCGCTATCCTAGGGTGTCAGTCTGTCGTTAATCCTATGCTCTAGATTTCTGTTTTGTTTCCCGTCTTTTATGATTCTTAGTGCCAGCAGTTAGACTTGAACCTGCTTATCTATTACTTTGAATACTTCTTGTTTTCATCTTGCTGTCCCCAGCATTTTGTTATCCCCAGTGAGTCTTCACCCTCAGTTTTGTTTTTGTGGATCACCATTAGCATTTATCTTCATCAAACCATATCCAAAATATCCATCATTTTTAAATAAAAAAAAATCAGCATGTTAGGGTTCATTGCATCTCGCATGTCGTAACCCCACCAAAACAAAAAGAGTCCATCATGAATTCATAACATTACATATCCCGAAGGAACGGGAATGGTAATGTTGCACAAACCAGAGGAAAAGAAAAGGAAGGACACGGGTCCTGCGAACCAAAGAGACTGAGTTCGGGAGTCGGTTACGACCTGGGAAGGTATTAGCACCCCAGATCGTCCGCCGTACCCGACAGGATCCACGCTTGCAAAGAAACTGTTTCAAAGGGTGAAGGAATGAAAGCTGCTGCGAAGAAAAGGAACTGAACTGGATAAAAGAAAAGAAAAGGCAACTGAAAATGAAAAGGAAAAATGTAGGGAAAGTAAAGATTGTGCTCGAACGGGCCCTACCCCGCTGCCTACGTACCTCATCTGGACAATGAGGATCAGAGACGCCGTAGTTCCCCTAACTAGGGGTGGAAACAATTGCTTGTGTCTTAAGGCTTGAACTGCCTATGTCAATGCTCAGGTGTTGCAGGCTCGAAAGACGAGTGTGTTACCGTCTTGCAAAATGACAAGTAGGAGCAAGTTCGTATGATGAGAGTGAAGGTGATGAGAAAATAAGTCCCGAAGGAGAGACGTTTATTGTTTGTCCAGTGTTTTTTATGATTTTTTATGAGTGTGGCACAAGGGAGTGAAATCAAGCTCTTTTCCATGGAATGTGTACTTGCTACTACATTCCAAGATGGAATAATAGAACAAGCACACTCAAGTAAGGAGAAGATCCCCAAAACTTGGTTCCAGAGATTAGGGCCTAAGCTCACTAACTCTTTGAATTTATTAAGTGTTTTTGTAAATTTTGTGAAGAAGTCTTTTTTATGATTTTCTTTGTGAAAGTAGTCTCATGATCAGACTTGGGCATCATGATAGACAAGCTTGTATTATCCCAAGATGGGAAGACTACAAGTGCTCCATGGAATAATGCTATTGCATAGGGGACCACTTCAATCCTTATTAAGGTGTTTTTTTTAGGTTTTTTTGCTTTGAAATGAGAAGAGAAGAGAACCAAAGGAACAGAAAAGGTAAACAACTAAGGGAGACTAACAAATCTTAATGTTATCATGCATGGATGAACCTAGGTTAGTAAGGCTTCAACTATACTAAAGAAGAAGGAGATAAGGAAAGAAGAAGTAGAAAGAAGAAGAAGGACTAGAAAAAGAAAGGAGAAGTGGAACACCAACTTACTTCTCTTAGAGAAGGTAAGTTGTTCCCTAAAGGGGGAAGGGAAGAAGATAAGCAGGTGATGGCATAGAGCACATCCTAAACAAAAATGAGAAAGCATATTGAAATAAGAAAAGAAAAGAGTTGGAGATGTGGGAATCTCATCCACACCTCTCACTTATCAAGGCCCCTGAAATGGTTATAAGCATAGACAAGTAGCAAGACAGAAGAAAGTAAGACTAAATGAGATACCAATGAACAAACGATCAAGCCAAGACATCACAACCAGAATTAAAACTTCATTCTCAAGTGCCAAGATCAAGCACACAACATAGGATGAAAAGTGGATCAAACAACTCAACATAAAGCATTACAAATCACCATGACAAAACAAAACACTTATGAGATAGCACAAAGCATACAAAGTAAACAAACATCATACCCTTCAAGACCAGAACCCTAACATGCCAAGAATGTGCCTAAGCAACATAAGAGAACAAGAAAAGAAGCATACAAATTTAATCATTATCAAGATGAGAAACACGTGAGCATAAGAGGTGAAATGAACATGTACATAAATGTATAAGCTTCAAAGACAAGTAACACAAACCTCCTCAAGGTACAAACATCAATCAAAGACCAGGGAGATATCCTCATCCTAAAAGAGCTATAAAAAACCTAATGGAGTTGGCACAAGTGCCCTCCTAGCCTAAAGACTAAGCATATGACCAAAAAGGATGCAAAAAGAGAGAGGCAAACAAGAAAATTCACATTAAATCAAGAATTCATCCAAAAATTCCACAAATTTACACAAGGGCTCCTCAAACATCTAATATTAACATGCCAAAAGGACAAACATAAAATCAGAAGCAAGGTGGGTTAAAGGGATGCCTAAACATGGATTAGGGTTATGAGACTTCACACACAAGTTAAAGACCAAAAATGATCAAGCAAGCTTCTAAAATCAGTATAAAAATCACCAACAAACTACATCTCAATATGAATCCAGTGCAAAAAGAATCAACTCAAAATTCCCAATAATGATCAAGATATGAAATTCACAAGTCAGCATGCCTTTTAAAATAAATTAAACCAATTAATAAAAGCAACAATTAATTCCAGCGTGGAAAATAAAAATAAATGAAAAAAAATATATTAAAAATTAAAGAAAACTTAAAATAACATTCATGAATTTTGTTAGAATTTTTATAAACTTCTAAGTATTTTTTAAAATTAAAAAGCAAACTGAAAATAAAATTTAAATGAAAATAAAATGGAACATGAGAGGGGTGCAGTCAGCAAGATAATTCAGTTCAAAATCCCTTGGGCTCACAAACCTGGGGGCGCAAATAGCAGTAAAAGCCCACTGGGCGCTCAATCAACAGAATTGTGGTATGCACATCCAATGGCTAGAAGCAAAAGTCAACAAGAAAAGTCTACGTAATCCAAGGCTCACACGCAGTCAAAGGAATTCCAGTCATTCAATCCAATGGTTTAGGAAAGGTCAAATCAACACAAAGTCATTAGATCTGAAGGAATACACATGTTATCACCAAGTAATTAAAATCAACGCATCAAAACCAAAGTCTACTCCCTAAGTCAACACAAGGAAAGGTCCAGATTGAATGCCCATACACGCTACCATGCATTGGCAAGCAAAAACAATAAAATAGAAATTAGAACGCACGTGAGAGGGAGGGTGAGATTTAATGTGCTGGCATCACCACGTCCATCCAGATGAAAGATCCAAAGGTCATGAACTCATCTTCTTCCTTTCAACTCAGGTGATAACTCCAGAATCTGGCGATCGGAGCCCTAACTCCGGCGCCGGAATATTCAAAGATATGAACAAACGTCAACAGAAACACGTCAAACTTTCCAGACTTAACAAATCAAACACCCTGAGTTCAAATATCCACTTAAATTTCTCATTAAATCAAAGGATCAAACAAATCGAACGCAAACAATTTTGTGCATCAAACTTCAAATCCATATATTTCACTCAATACTCAAGCAAAATCAAAACCAATTCCAACAGCATAATCAGTGAGGCAAATAGAACACGAAACACACAAAAAAAAAGAGATCTAGATCTGAGAAAACAGAGGCATACCAAAGCTTGAGATTCTTCAAAAACACCAAGAAAACCCTCCAACTCGTGCAGATCTAACCCTTGGCCTCTCTATTTGCAAAATAAATGCAAATAGAGCTTCAAATCCTTCTGAAATGCAAGATTCGAATCAAACTAATTCTAACTTGCACTATGGGAAAACCTTGCCCTAAGCCTGAATCAATGGTGGATTCTTACTCTTTGAGCTTCACTGAACATCATGGTGAAGAAAGAAGTAGAAATGTGAGTGTGATGAGGGAGATTCGAGGGTTTTTGCAAGTGTGCAAGAAAAAATGAATTTCAGGAATGAAAGAGGTCCAGCTACAGAACTTGTGTGCAAATGCTTTTATATCCTCTATCCATCAGATTGATTAGGGTTTTTATGAAGTGTGTGGGCATGAGGAGTGTGAATGGAAGGGTTTTGCAAAGTTGCATGATATGTGTGACCTCCTCCTTTTCTCGTGCATTCTCCTCCCCATGTGTATAAGTTTACTCCACTCAATCTACTAATCACCCTTGGATCAACTTTGCAGCCTTATATCCCTTGGATCAAGCAATTGGAACAAAATTGCAAGAATGCATTTAGTGTCATGTCATGCTTTCCCTCCACGCATTCTTCATAACTCTTGGACAAAAATGATCCTTATGCCTTATACTTGATATTTGAGGTCACAATTAGTATAAGGAATGGCTTGAAAATGCATTACATGAGTTTTTGCAAATGGTAGAAACTTGGATTTTAAGGAAAAACCCTAAAAATGGATGAATTTCGATTGGCCATATCTTTTGATTCATGAAGGTTATGAAAATGAACTTGTACTTTTTTAAAAATGGGAGACCATATTCTACAACTTTTATGTTTAATGGAAGTTCATTTGAAATCATCTTGGCCATGAAAGAATGGTTTGAAGATTAGGGCAAAACTTGCCAAAAATGGAAACTTTCATTACAAGCCATGTGCCAAAAATGGAAAGTTCTTCAAAACCCCTTGATTATTGATCTTTGACTTTGCCAAACCTCTTCTAAGACCTTAAGGACATCCCTTGGCTTGAAAAATGGGATTGGAACCCTTGAATTGTCACAGTTGACTTTTCAAATGATCAGTTTGACCAATTTCTTCTTATGCAAGCAACTGATGAAATAACTGCCTTCCACAAGGAATTTTCTCACCAAATTTCATCCATAGGAACCTCTTATCATATGAAGGACTTTGCCCACATGAAATGGCCAAAGTCACAAAGAATCCCTTCTTGAAAGTGAAACCCTAATTTGGGAACCAACGTGCAGGAGTTTTCCCTAGCTTGGATTCTCTGATGACATCCCAACCTTCTGGGCTCTTGTAAAGGATCTTGAGCTTGTGAATGTCATGTAGACTCTTCATGGGACTTGGACAAATCCACTTGGCCTCTTGCTATGGCTTGTAAGGCCTCAAATACACCAATAGTTTATCATATGCTCAATGCTAGAACATGAAAGAGTTATGTTTTATTTTTCTTATGCAAAGATGCCAAGGATATGACATGCTTATGATGATTATGATATGATGATGATGCTAACAAGAAGAGGGCAAATTTGGGGTGTTACACATGTTAGGGTTCATTGCATCTCGCATGTCGTATCCCCAGCAAAACAAAAAGAGTCCATCATGAATTCATAACATTACATATCATTGCATTTCATCTGCATTCAGTCAAAATTTTAGGTATTTTAATATTTAATCCTCTTCTACCTTGAATGTCCAAAAAAACTTTGTTATTCATACATTCAAGTTCAAGAAGATTAAATAGGTGCAACTGTCACACCCTAAATTTTGACCGAACTTTTTTTTTTCCAAATCTGCGTTCTTCAGATGTATCGTTATCACGTATAGATAATTCATTTTCTGCATTTTTTAGTCCATTAATCATAAATCGCGCATTTTTCCCATTTAATCTCGTCTTGATTCATTTTTGTCTTATCTTAGGTTTTGATCCAATTTTTTTTTATAAAAAAAAAGAGATAGTTGTTTCACTTTATAATTTATTTTTTATTCAATAACTATTAGATAATTTAGAATTAATTCTAGTTTATATTATTTTTTTAATTTTGATCTATCTTTGAGGTTAGCTTAACTTAAATTTTAGTTTATTTAGTTTTAACATATTTATTTTGTATATTCTAATTTATTGTTCCTTTTAAAAAAAATGATTCAAAAAATATATTTAAATTCAATTTATGTTTAGTTTCAATTTTAGTAGTATTATCTAAATTTCAATTTAGTTTAAATTCAATTAACTTTTTTCTTAAATTAGTTTTTTATTAGTTAATTTTAATTGTTTATTTATTTTTATTTAAATTTAGTTTAATTTACTTATTTAAATGAATATATGTAACTATGGTTAAATTTAAGTTTATAATTAGTCCAACTTTTATCTAATTTTTCTTAAATCATTTGATTCTAGTTTTTATTAATTGTTTTTACTTTTATTAATTAATAGTGTATTTTTCCTTTGGTTTTGACTCTCGTCCTTACATTTACACAACACAACATCACATTTTTAAAAGTGAAAATTGTACTAATTTTCCCCCCTTAATTATGCATCATTGACCAAATTGTACCCTCCTACAACAGCTGTACACTGCTACACTCCAAAACCATTATGCACAATCCTGCAGGTGAAAGTCAAACATCAATACACAACAATATAGGAGAATTTGGAAAGGGACTTCACAATATAACCAGACAAAACCATTGTACCCTAAGACTTAATCAACAAGTTTTGCTTTGTTTTAAAAAGAGAAAGGATATGAATCACAGGGGGAGGGGCTTGAAATCAAAAACCTGTAAAACATTAACCACCAGAGCCATGAACTGAATTAACACAGAAAAAATTTGAAAAGCTTTCTTGAAGACTCCCTCTGCCTTGCATATACCAACTCCACCCTTCCATCTCATCATCGTTCACTGTTAATAAACCACAAAAACAAAAACCTTATTAATCATCCATCACCTATCCGACCCTAACCATCCATAAATCTCCATCCTTGTTGCAATTGTGCGCCGCTATGTAAAGAGGGAGAACACTCTGCCGAGACCACCTTCACCGACCCTTAAACCGCAAGAGCACCTCCAAACTGTCTCTGTCACGGACCAACCTTCCCTCACCATCGAACCGCCGACCCTTAAACCGCAAGAGCACCTCCTAACTGTCTCCACCTGGAAACCTCACCGCACCACCGCAAATCGTTCGACCCTGTAACAAACCCAAAAAAGTTGTCTCCCTTTCCGTCGAAAACCACTGCCGCACAAACGCCTCTACGACCACATGCGAACCAGCAAACAGAAAGCCAAACCGATCAACCTTCATCGACCAAATCGAAACCAAACTCACGAACCTATGCGAAGTCCAACTGAGAACCATAAACCGCATGAGATCTAGACGAGCGAATATTGAGAATCGTGAGTGAGAGAATTTCGAATTTAGTTAGACCCACCGAGAGAGCAACGAGTGATTCGCCAAGGGAGAGAGATATCTGTTTTTGAGAGAAATTTGAGAATGGAAGAGTCGTCACTGAGTCGATTTCATTGAGAAAGGGTGGGACGTTTTTCTTCCATTTTTTTCTTTTGTTTCCTTTAATATAATTTAATTGTTTATTGGGTCAAGTGGCTATTGTTATTGTTATTTTCAGCCCATTCTTTTTTTTTTCTCAATGCTAAAACGTTTTCCTCTTCTCTTTTTATAAGCTATTTTTTTTTTTTATTTTAGGTTTGTTTTGAATGGTTTGATGTACCCATAGTGTCTACATAATATTTGGTTGTTATTTAATGTATTATCTCTTTTCCAAAATTGATTGGTCACTATATAATGCTAGAATTCTCCTTCAAAAAAAAAATTAGTATCCTTTGCACCATGGGTGGGTCGATGCAGACCGAAGGAAGGTTTTTGGGTGTAAATCACACCAATGGTATGTCACTCTTTGTTGGTGTGCCTGGGCCCATGTTTGGATTCAACTAACGCACCCATTCATCTGATATGCACACACGGCACACCTCTTTTTATTTATAAAAATTATTATTTTTTTATTTTATTTTATTTTGTTAAAATCCTTTATATTGTTTTTTTAACTTAATTTTATAGTTTTTTTATTCCAATTGTATTTAGTTTTCTTTTTTTTTGGACATATGATATATTAAACGGTTGATTTTAGCCCGATTTCGTTAAATCGAAAATATTTGACCAATATGAGGCCATTTATTTATTGTATTTTCATTCTATTTAATTTATTCTATTTCCACAATTTATTTCACTTTATTTAACCTATTTATTTATTTTATTTATTTCTTGCACTTTTATATTAAATTCTAACAATTCTGATTAATCCATACACTGCACACATGTTTCCTCTTGGGCAAATTACGACGATACCCTTTATTTCTTCGCAATTTCGTGTAAATTTTTATTATTGTATCCCTCTCCCGTTTATTTTTGTACGCAACTTATTTTTCTGCCTTATTTTACAATTTCACATTGCTAGGAATATCCATAGGAACTAGAAATCGAATCCACTTATATAATCAATTAAAACATTTCTACGCCTACATTTTACACACACGTAAGTCGGTCACTAAGTGATCGCCATCAGCATGATTTTTATTGCGTCTTAATAAATGAACGAGGAACTGAACTTCAGAATCTAGCATTCTGCGGGTTCTTTAATGAACCACACTTGAGGCTAGCCTTCGAGTTGTGTTTCATTTACTCCTTCGTTTTTAAAATATTAAACCCTAAATTATTTTTAAAAAAACAAATACCAAAACACGTCTTAATACACATAATTAATTAAACGTAAGAACTAAACTCAGGAATCCAGCATTCCTCAGGTTTTTGAATTGAATTATTGTTGGGGCTAGCCTTCGATTTGTAATTCATTCGCTCTTTCGTTTTTGTCACTCCCACCAAATGAGGCTAGGTCAAATGGGGTACAGACGCGAACTGTCGGCGAAAGGAGAGAGAACACACAAGGGTGAACTCAAAAGACAAGAGTCGCCAGCTAGGCATTTTTATCCCGAAGGAAAGGTAATGCTGCATAAACCTAAGAAAAGATATGGATAAGACGATTGCGAACCAGAGAGACTGAGAAAGGGGGTTGGTTACAACCTGGGAAGGTATTAGCACCCAGATTGTCCGCCGTACTCGACGGGATCCACTCTTAAAAGATTTGTGTTTAAAGGGGTAGTGTCAGTGCTATTCGTGTATCAAAGCTGGAAAGAATGCAAGTGTCAGTGTAAAGGAAATGTGAAGTGTATAAGAGAAGTGTCAGTGTAAGAACAAGAATGAAATGCTCAAGACTATGAGGCTTAAAGAATAATGCTGGAGGAGGGGGGAATACACAAAGACTTTTGTTCGATAACAGTTAAGTTATGCATACGTATCCTCTCGTGCAATGAGGAAGTCAGAACACCGTAGTTTGACCCAAAGAGACTGAAAGAAAAATTTACTGTGAATTGCTTACTTGTCTATGCTCAAGTGTATGACCTGTCTGGCTCAGGTGCAAACTGTCTTGCATTAGACGGAAGAAGCAAGTTCTCGTTTGTGAGTGAATGAGATGAGAAAAGAATCCCGGAGGAGACGATCATTGTTTGTTTTTGTGCTTTCAATATTTTATTGCTTTTGGAGTTTGTCATAAGAAAATGAGCTTAAGCCTAAACCAAGGGTTAGTAGACTCATCACATCCTCCCTCTGATTAGGGGTAATGAGAATACCTTAAGTATGAAGTAAGCACCTCACACTTAATCGCCATGATGTAGGATTAAGATCATTAACCTACTTGCATTTATTTAGATGTTTTTATGGTTTTTGTTTAGTGTTAAGTAATGAGATTAAGCCATAATCAAGGATTTAATGGACCCATTACACAAACCTAATAGAAGGATAATAGATGAGAACATTTAAGCTGAGGAAGGCTCCTCAACTTAATCCATGATTAGGCATTAACCTCATGACAAAACAAAGCCTTTATTAAGTGGATTTTAGTTAATGATAAGATTAAGAAATGGATTTTATGGTTTGTAAGACAACTTGAGGGGGACTTGTCCATTAACACTAGGGTTAGTCCTTCTCAACCAATTAAGGAAGAATTAGATCCCTAATGCAAGGCCCAAGTTACAAGCTTGATGTCTTAGTGATTATTAGATGTATTTATTAAAGGATTTAAACACATTAAGGGTTTGACACTTAGGATTAAAGTTATGCACTCCATCCTAATAGAAGGATGCAGGCATAAGCTTAATCACAAAGCCTTAAAACCTTTAGGGTTTAGTCCTTGATTATGAGATGAGAGGAAGAAGACTCAAAGATGACACAAAGGCAAAACTAAATGGGGGACTAATAAAACCCTAATTATTATCATGCTTGGAGATCCTAGGGGTGGTGAGGCTTAAAAGGGAAAGGAATCTTCAAAGAACCACCAAGGAAGGAGCAGATGAAAGGAGGAAGAAGCAGAGAGAAGCAAGACAACTTGCTTCACTTAAGAAGACAAGTTGCTTGAAGAAAGAAAGTAACAGATGAACATGAATGAGCAAGCTCACTCTAGAGCACAAGATAAAATGCAGCAATGATGCATAAGAGAGATGAAAAGTGATTGTGAGAAATGAAGGCAAAGTCACTTCCCAAAACAACTTACCACCTGAAAAGTTAGCAAAAGAAATGAAATGCAATGCAAATGAGATGAAATGCCATGATGCAAGACAAATTCAGAAGCATGGACATGATATTAAGGATGCTAAGAGATTATGCAAACATATGACAAGAGATGAGAATGATCATACAAGCATAAGGATGCAAATGAGGCGTGCTTTGAACCAGAAGAATCCATGAATGCTTATGAAATGAAATGAACATATAACATAGCAAATGAAAGATGCAATGATCAAACATGACTCTAAGATGTCATAATATGTATTATGAATCATATGGATGCACAAAATGTCATGGCAAGTTATTGAATGCAAGCATGTGAGAGATGGATGCAAGGGAAGGCAAGAATTAGGGCTTATGAACAACATGCAACACAAAAATTCAAAATCAGAAGCAAATGACATGACAAAAATTTGAAAATGGGATCAAAGGAACCCTAACCCTACACAAGTTCACTTCCCAAAGGAGGGGACCTAAGTCTTAACCTAATGGAAGTTATGATTTTCTCAAGTTGGCTAGGGTTTTAAGGTACCTCATCATGAAAAATGCAAAACAAATTGAAAATGGGAGATCAATTCAAAACAAATTTATCCTATAAACTACATGCCATGAAGGATGCAATGCAAGAATAACCATCATCAAACTCTCAAAGGTTAGGCAGAATGGATTTTTCAAAGTTTGCACAAAAATATTGCCTTAAAATGAATTTAATTCCATGGAAAATTGTCAAAATGCATCAAGAACTAAAAAAAAATTTGTTTTGAGAGTTGGATAATGTTTCTAAATGTTTTGAAATGTAATGTGAATTTTTTTGTGATTTTTAAATACCTAAATGCATTTTTAATTAATTAATTTTCATTAACCAATTAAAAATAAACCTTTAAATGATTTAAAAATAATTTTTAATGCAAAAAATAAAAAAAAAATATTTTTGGGTTCTTAAAATTAATGAAATGTTTAACAAAAATTTTCAGAATTTTTAAATGTATTTTGCTATTTTAAATAATTCGTAAAAGATAAATCAAATAAAATGAAAATAAAAATGAATTAATGAGAAGTATGTAGATCCAGAGGCTGAGGTTCAAACAAAATTGGGGGGAATTGACCTACGCCATATCCAACGGCTGACATTCAAACTGACTGGATTTATTTAAACTTAATTAATTAATCTAATTAATTAGGATTAGGGTTTTAATGAATGATCCAGGCCATTCAAACACGCGGGAGTCAACAAAAGTCAGCCAGATCCACGGTCCAAATTCAAACTAAACCCTAAACGTGATTAATACACTAATGACTCTCAGGTGGTCGGAAATGACCTCCGGTCATCTTCTCCGGCCACACCCCTCCCTGAGAATTGCTAACTTCTTCCCTAGGTCACTAAAATCCAATCTCTTTGCCCAGAAATGATTCCCATACATCATACATCAAGAATCAACAAACAAACAATATTTAAAACACACCAACAATGAGAATCGAATCAAAACAGTTCTAGGTCAAAAAAATTCAGAACACGAATACATGTTTATTTCTCAACCATTTTCGAAACAAAACATATCAGCATGATCAGTGAAGCATAGAGAATCATTTAGGAACTTAAAAACATGTTTCTGGAAAAAATGTTCTTGAGCTCACCTGAACTGGAGCTTTGATCTTTGGAACTTTCTGGCTGCCTCTTTGATCCAAAACGCCTCTAATGAACCTCCTGAGAAGCTTGCAATGCTTGGTTGGAGTTTCTTTTGGCTGATTTGAGAGATTGATAGAGTTCTGTTCAGGAGGGGTGAGTAATTGTGTTTCTGCTTGGGGTGGTTTCAGGGGCAAATGAGGGTTGGGAAATGATCAGAGGAACATGTTGAGTGATTCTATGAAGTTTGTTTTGATGTTTGTGGCTTGTGTTCTGAGTTTCGAAACAAAATGCATAAGAGGTGAGTTTTGAGAACTATGGCTTATGAGATGTTTCAGGCTGTGTTGTTCTATGTGTTGGGTTGCTTTTGGTACACATATCAATCCTTGATAGGTCAGAGAGTTGTTGTGGAGCAGTGTGATTGGTATGGAGCAAAATGCATAAAGTCAACTTTTTGTGTAAGATAGGTATGGGCTATGGCAGTCAAGGTACAAGGCATGGCTTGGCTGCAGCTTGAATCAGGGAGAACCATGGAAATGGATTAGAGGCAATGCAGCAAGTGGATTAGGGTTTGTGAGAGTTTTTGCAATTTCACAAAGTCTTAGCCCTTTTGAAGTTTCTTAATGCACAAGCAATGAAATTGGACAATTCTTTGGTGCACTCTGACTTTTAGGTCATGGTTCATGTTTGTGCAAAGGTTAGAAGTCACATTGAAGTCATATTTTTCCTTGGCAAGAGGTTTTGCAACTTTGCCTATTTGGTACAAAACTTGAAATTATGTGATTTTGTCCAACTTTGACAAGCCATAACTTTTGATCCAAAATGAATTAGAATGAGTTCTTGTACTTTTTGAAAATGGGAAGATCCATTCTACAACTTTCATGACCAAATTCTTCTCATTTGAGGCATTTTTGAATCAAAAAGAGAAGGTTGAAAAACTTTCCCAAAATGGCAAGTTTTCATTACAAGTCACTTTCCCAAAAAGGCAATTTTGCAATTGGCTTGAAATTCTTCAATTTTCTGAACTTCTAGCATCTTATATGATCAAATAAAGATCATAAACATTCAAAATGATGGAGAATGCCCTTTGGTTGGGTCATTGGGGGCCTCAGATGCCCTGATTTTGCACTGACTTGCTCAAGAAGTCAACCCTTGATTAGATGCCTTCCCCTTGGAATTTCTTCATGAAAATTGATATGCATGATCCTTATAACATATAGAGACCAATAGAGACAAGAATGACCAAAAAATTTGGAGTTATGGCCTCTGAAACCAAAACCCTAATTCTAGGTCATCTGTGCAGTTAAACCTGGCTCTGCTTCCATACCTTCCTCAGTTCTTGTGATTCTTTGACTTCTTTGATCTTGAGAGGATATAATATGATGCTTGAACATACATGGACCCCTTTGAGATGATTGAAGACCTTTGGAGTGGCTCAAATGGCTCTTGGATTGCTCAGATCACAAACCCTAGATGCAGATGACTTTGAATCAATGCAGTGAATCAAAAATGTGGTATGAGATGCTATGATTGAACTTATGCACATGAAAAGATTACAAGCCATGGTGTGAATGGGTAAGGGAAAATTTGGGGTGTTTACAGCTGCCCCTATTCAAACATGAGTTAGCTGTGCAGGATGTAAGCAACGACTTAACAGGCAAACAAGATAACTTGTGGTTGAATACCAAAGACAGTCCAAGATTTGCACTCACAAAATGAAGAAGAAAAGGGATATAGATTGTAAAAGAAAATAAAGTATGATTATAAAGTGCGGGCAACGGAGGACGACCGTCGAGCAGAGGACGACTGCTGGGGATGAAGCAATGACGAGGACGACCGACATGCTGGGGATATAAGGGATTATGATGGGGACGGCCATCAAGTAAAGCTATAAGACTCTCTGGGGATTATAGGTAAATGAAATAAATGATGAGGTATGGTCATCAAAGGTGAAGGATGATCACCTAGCAGGGGACGGCTGCTCTGTTGGGGATAAGATGAGGGACGGTCATCTAAGGTGAAGGACGATCACCTGGCAGGGTACGGCTGCCGAAAGTATCATGACATAGGACGAATGTCGGATAACAAAGGTCGACGATGGGGACGGCCATCGGATAAGCATGATGAAGGAAGATCATCAAGAGGTGAAGGACGATCACCTAGCAGGGTACGGCTGCTCTCAGGGTTTATCATGACATAGGACGAATGTCAGATAACAAGATCAACGATGGGGACGGCCATCAGATAAAATGATGAAGGACGATCATCAGGAGGTGAAGGACGACCACCTAGCAGGGGACGGCTGCTGAAAATACCACGACATAGGACGCATGTCGGATAGGAAGGGGTTCTATTGAATAGAGACTCCACTGGGAATGATGAAGGACGATCATCAAAAAGGTGAAGGACGATCACCTGGCAGGGTACGGCTGCCGGAAGGTATCATGACATAGGACGAACGTCAGATAGAAAGAAAAATAGTTTAACAAGATTTGTTGGGGACTCTCCTGGGGAATGGTAGACACGGACGAGTGTCTAAATTCAAGCAAATAAGTTTTTGACACGGTGTATAGATTAAAGATGCGGACGAGCATCCTTAAGACTATGATACGGACGAGTATCAGTAGAAACAACGCTCGACGCATGTTCAGAGATGATGATACGAATGAGTACCAATTGGTTAACCGAGAACACGGATGAGTGTCGGATCTGAGGGGATTTACATGATATATACAAGATACGGACGAGTATCTGTATGAGTAAAAAGATCACGGACGAGTGTCGGAAAAAGTGTGCTATAAACAAGTGTACGGCTCCCAAAGTGTTTGGGTAACTATGCTGGGGAAGGTGACACGGACGAGTGTCAAGGAATTGTATATATATGTATCTGCGTTAGTGAGTGCAAAGGGGACGCTTTGGCTTTCTACTGGGGATATGACACGGACGGGTGTCAGGAAGTATCTGTATCTTTAAGGAAAATGCTTTGGCTCTCTAGTAATGAATTTGAGAGGTATTTGTATAATGTTGATGGAAAGCCAGTATTTACAAGTGTTTGATTCAGAACATGGATTATGTTTATGCAATATGTTTGATTTTTGCCGTAATGCTCCGTATTAAACGGAATGCTACACTCTGTGGGAAAATATGATGTGAATGCTATGATTATGCGAAGACACCAATCCGGGATTCGGATCCCGTTGCCGTGAAGATCTCCGACTGATTTGCTTGAGGTGGATATCCCAGTTGGGGATGAGATCATTGATAGATCTGACATAGATGACTCTGCATGGGGGAGTAGGTCACTGATAGACCTATCTTGGTAATGAGAGACCCAGCTGGGGTTTGTAGAAGCTTTCGTCACTCTGTTGTGAGATCTTCAGGTGCTGCCCCTCTGGATAGAGGCTGAAACTCTTGTGGGGAGATGGTTCCCTGTCTAGCATTTGGCTGGGGAAGAAGAAAGATCACTAAAAGATCTTCCCAGAGATTTCTGTGGGGATCCCGCTGAAGATGATACTTGACAACTCAGCTGGGGATGTGAACACCTTTAGGCGCTGCTCTGGGAAGGAAGCATCTCTGGTGCTGTTTGGCAGGTGTGCTGGGGAAACAATGATTTGGTAGCCTACTGGGGAGAAGCTTCCATGCCCCATGCTGCGCTTTGGATACCTGCAATCCTGTAAAGACAAAGAAACGCACAAGTACCCCGAGGTATCCCTTAATGGATTCCATCACAGAAGTTTAGACACTCCCGGGAGTAAGTATATTTCCTGAAAGCACGTATTTTCAGAAGGGAAACATCTGTATTTATGCAATCAATATCTTAAGGAACACCGGACATTTTTGCAAATGAAAATAAAATGCACAAGACGAAACATGACTGAAAATCTGATTTTATTAATTCGCGTGCCCTAAATTGGCAAGATACAGACAAAGGAACAAATCCCCTGAAATGAGGAGATTGTTACAAACAAGAGAAAATCCTGGCAATGCTGATGACGCTTCAAGAAGCTTCCCTTTTGCTATGACTCGTATGACATTTAACGTTCTTCTCATCTTGCTTTCTGAAGAAGGCTGATTCTAAACGAAGCTTGACCTTTTTAGAGTTTACCATGTTGTAAGTGATGCAGATGAATTCAGAATGCAGTTGTTCGCTTATTCCCTTATTTTGCGTGGATCGCCCTTTCAGGTTTTCAATCCACCGGGATATCCATTTTTGCCTGAGTTGTCCAATGCGGCTTTTCAACTCAGCGGGTGTACATTTTTTGTTTATTCTCCCTTATTTTTGCCCGAGTCTTTTATTCTGTTTTTGACTCGCCGGGATGCCCTATTTTTGCCTGGACTTACATTATGTTTTTATGTCCAGCGGGTCATTTTATGCGAAGTATTTTTTAACTGCATCTGAATTCACAGGGGACAGGAAGTCTTCACCATCCATAGTGCTGAGCATCAGTGCTCCACCAGAGAAAACTTTCTTTACTACGAATGGCCCTTCATAGTCCGGAGTCCACTTGCCCCTATGGTCTGTATGAGGAGGGATGAGTCTTTTCAGCACAAGATCTCCTACTTGGTACTCTCGAAGCCTGACTTTCTGATCGAAGGCTTTCTTCATTCTTTTCTGATACAGCTGCCCATGACAAATTGCAGCCAATCTCTTTTCTTCAATCAGATTCAGTTGTTCGTATCGGGATCGGACCCACTCTGCCTCGTTCAACTTGACATCCATCAATACCCGTAAAGATGGTAACTCAACTTCGATTGGTAGGACTGCCTCCATACCATACACAAGCTGATATGGCGTTGCCCCAATGGATGTTCTGATTGACGTACGGTACCCATGCAAGGCAAATGGTAGCATTTCATGCCAATCTTTATAGGTAACCACCATATTTTGCACAATCTTCTTGATATTCTTGTTAGCTGCCTCAACAGCGCCATTCATCTTTGGCCTGTAAGGAGAAGAATTATGGTGTTGGATCTTGAAATCCCGGCATAGTTCTGCCATCATTTTATTGTTTAAGTTGGAACCATTATCAGTAATGATTCGCTCGGGAATTCCATACCGACAAATGATGTCTCTCTTCAGAAATCGGGCTACCACTTGCCTTGTAACATTTGCATAGGAAACTGCTTCAACCCATTTGGTAAAATAGTCAATGGCAACCAGGATGAATCTGTGGCCATTCGAAGCAGTCAGTTCAATTTTGCCAATCATATCAATGCCCCACATGGAAAAGGGCCAGGGTGAAGACATTACATTTAGAGGATTCGGAGGCACATGCACTTTATCTGCATAAATCTGGCATTTATGGCATTTCCTGGCATAGGCACAACAGTCTGCATCCATTGTGATCCAGTAATAGCCTGATCTTAGCAACTTTTTAGCCATAGCGTGCCCTCCCGCATGGGTACCAAAGGATCCTTCATGCACCTCGTGCATCAATAAGTCTGCTTCTGTCCTATCAACGCATCTGAGGAGTACCATATCAAAGTTTCTCTTGTACAGGGAACCATCAGTATTCAGGAAGAAACTTCCAGCTAGCCTTCTTAACGTCTTCTTATCATTGGAAGATGCCCTAGGTGGGTATGTTTGATCCTCCAAGAAGCACTTGATATCGTGGAACCAAGGCTTATCGTCTTTAACGACATCTGCTGAGAACACATATGTTGGTCTGTCAAGTCTGGATACTGAGATCCGAGGCACAAAGTTGGCAGCTTGAACTTTGATCATGGATGAAATAGTAGCCAGAGCATCCGCAAACTGATTCTCGTCTCGAGGGATATACTCAAGCTTGACCGTTGTGAAGAAAGTCAATAACCTCCTTGTATAATCCCGGTAAGGTATCAGATGATCTTCGTGGGTGTACCATTTGCCGTTGGTTTGATTGATTACCAGAGCTGAATCTCCGAATACAGTCAAAGTCTTGATCCTGAGGTTAATGGCTTCCTCAAGACCCATAATACAAGCTTCGTATTCAGCTTCGTTGTTAGTGCAGTTGAAGGTGAGTTTTGCCGAGAAAGGCATGTGAACTCCCTTAGGTGTAATGAATACTGCACCAACACCACGACCATTCATATTAACAGCCCCTTCAAACATCATAGTCCATTCTTCTTCTGGGTCAGGCCCTTCAGTGTGAACAGGCTCTTCATGATCTTTTGCTTTTATGAACATGATGTCTTCATCAGGGAAGTCAAATCTCATAGGCTGGTAATCATCAATGGGTTGCTCAGCAAGATAATCAGACAATACACTGCCCTTGATGGCCTTCTGAGATGTGTACTGAATGTCGTATTCTGTGAGGATCATTTGCCATCTTGCAACCCGTCCGGTAAGTGCTGGCTTCTCAAAAATGTACTTAACTGGGTCCATCTTTGATATCAATAAGGTAGTGTGGGTCAACATATACTACCTTAGTCGGCGAGCAGCCCACGCTAACGCACAACAAGTTTTCTCGAGCAGTGAATAACGTTGTTCACAGTCGGTAAACTTTTTGCTTAGGTAGTATATTGCATACTCTTTTCGACCAGACTCGTCATGTTGGCCCAGCACACACCCCATTGACTCTTCTAATACTGTCAAGTACATGATTAGAGGTCTTCCTTCAACTGGAGGCATAAGGATTGGAGGCTCTTGTAAGTATTCCTTGATTTTGTCAAAAGCCCTCTGGCAGTCTTCATTCCATCTGACCGTTTGTTCCTTTCTTAACAGCTTGAACAAAGGTTCACAGGTCGCAGTAAGGTGAGATATGAACCTTGAAATGTAGTTCAATCTACCTAAGAAACCCCGAACTTCTTTTTCAGACTTCGGTGCAGGCATTTCTTGAATGGCTTTGACTTTATCAGGGTCAACTTCAATCCCTTTTTCACTTACAATAAATCCCAGCAGCTTACCAGATCGCACCCCGAATGTGCACTTGTTGGGGTTTAACTTCAGTTGGTACTTCCTCAGACGCTTGAATAACTTCAACAGATTTACCAGGTGGTCTTCTTCTGTGAGGGACTTGGCAATCATGTCATCCACATAACATTCAATTTCTTTATGGATCATGTCGTGGAATAATGTTACCATAGCCCGTTGATAAGTGGCACCAGCGTTCTTCAGTCCGAATGGCATCACCTTGTAACAGAACGTGCCCCAGGGTGTGATGAAAGTTGTCTTCTCCATGTCTTCAGGTGACATCTTGATCTGATTATATCCTGAAAATCCGTCCATGAAGGAGAACATCGAGAATTGAGTTGTATTATCAACCAATACGTCAATGTGAGGTAATGGGAAATCATCTTTCGGGCTGGCTCTGTTCAGATCCCGGTAATCCACACACATCCTTACCTTGCCATCTTTCTTAGGCACAGGTACAATATTAGCAACCCACGGCGGGTAACTAGTTACAGCAAGGAAACCGGCGTCCCACTGCTTTTGCATCTCTTCCTTTATCTTCATTGCCATATCTGGGCGAGTACGGCGCAACTTCTGTTTTACTGGTGGGCAGTCTTCTTTCAAAGGCAGCTTGTGCATGACAATATCGGTGTCCAACCCCGGCATATCCTAATAAGACCAAGCAAAGACATCCACATACTCCCGAAGCATATCAATCAGTTGCTCTTTTACTGAATCCTGTAGGCAGGCCCCGATCTTAACTTCTTTTATGTCTTCCTCCGTACCAAGATTAACCGTTTCGACCTCCTCCCGATGAGGAGTGATAACCTTTTCCTCTTGCCTTAACAACCTGGCTAGCTCTTCAGGAAACTCATAATCTTCTTCAACCCCTTCATCAGCTTGATTGATTGGATTTTCAAAGTCATACGAAGTCATAGCAGTGTTGTTGTCGGTGCAGTCTGAAAGGCACTCTCTGCAAGGGTTTAGATTGGTTTATTTTAGCGATAAATTTTAATCTTGTTTTTAAAAAAAGTGAAATGAAGTTATCATTTTGAAAAACATTTCCATTTTATTTTTGTACAAAAAGAGAAATGAAAAACAGTGAGCGAAAAAAGGAAAAGACTCATTTGCAAAAGATGTCCGATATTCATTGATTAATCCATTTGCACAAAATTACAAGATGGCCCGATTACAAAATGAGTCTTGTCATCTTGGGCAAGATGCAAGACTTGATGCATGCTTAAAAATACAGGAAATAATAATTACTCTGCAGGAGTAACCCTTATAATTTCCTGGGAAGACCAGTTAAGGACTTGGCTCCCCGGGATCCTTGGACGTATCCAGCTCTCCAGGTTGCGGTCGCTTTCCTCCTCGTCTTCCAAGTTGTTTACAGCATCCGAGGTGAGCATTCCCCCGCTGACAAAATTGGGCTTCTTGGCAGCCTCTGATTGATCTTGTTGAGTTGGTCTGTAACCCAACCCAAATATGTCTTCTTTCTTTTCCACGGGCAGCAGCTTGCCCCAGCCTTGGGCGTAACCCTCTTCAACAACCTTCTGGGCTTGCTGATACGACGTTATGGAGGTTCCCAATACAGCAGATGCTTCATTAATGTTCAGGGCCTCAAACCCCTGGCTCATGGTTTCATGGATCTCTCCATCAATTTCTATGTACTTGTATGTAGCCAGATGGCTAACAAAGATGTCTTCCTCACCACAGATGGTGATGATCTGACCTTCCCATTCGAACTTCAGCTTCTGGTGAAGGGTAGATGTAACAGCGCCAGCGACATGGATCCAGGGTCTACCCAACAAACAGCTGTAGGCCGGCTGAATGTCCATCACATAGATGGTAGTTTTAAAAGTCTGCGGGCCAATCATCACAGGCAGATCAATCTCCCCAAGCACTGATCTTTTAGAGCCATCAAATGCTCTCACCACCAAATTACTTGGACGCAGTGCCAAACCATCATACTCCAGCTTCACTAAGGCTTTCTTTGGTAGAACATTGAGTGAAGACCCAGTGTCTACCAGTACATGAGATAGAACAACACCCTTGCATTCCAAGGTGATATGTAAAGCCTTGTTGTGGTTACGTCCCTCAGTTGTCAAGTCAGCATTGGTGAAGCCCAGTCCATGACTGGTGTTGACATTTGCCACCACAGTTTCTAGTTGATTAACAGTGATCTCCTCTGGCACGTATGCTGCGTGCAGGACTTTCAATAATGCATTCCTGTGAGCTTCAGAACACATCAACAGGGATAATATGGAGATTTTTGAGGGAGTTTGGTGAAGCTGATCCACCACCTTGTAATCACTTCTCTTTATGATTCTCATAAACTCGTCTACATCTTGCTCAAAAGATGTCCTCTGAGTTTTTTTGATAGTTGGCTCTTCAAACGCCACACTCTTTCCTTTTGCTTTGGCAGCAGCTTCTGCTTCAGCATTAGGTCTTTGCACTTGTGAGGCAAAAAGGCGTCCGCTTCTGGTGAAGCCTCCGCCTCCCCAACATTATCAATCTGTGGAGAAGAGGTTGAAGAATCCAAAGTGATTTTCTCCCCGTTGCAGTAGAGATCAGAGCCATAATGCCAAGGTATGACATTACTGCTTTCATATGGAACGGGTCCAGGCACCGTGATGGTAATTGGACTGACTGCTGCAGAGGAGGGTACTGCAATGGTGTGCGGATCGTAGTAGATTGTGACTGGTGACCTGGCAGGAGGTGCCACTGTTTGTTGTTGAAAGTTGTTGTTTGGAGGAACATTTGATGGATCATAGTAGATGGTGACTGCTGCGACGTCTTCATTCATTTCTGTTGGTATTGTAGAAGATTTTGCTGGTAAAAAGGATGCTGATGTTGTAGAAGAAATGGTTGTTGAAATCTGACTTGTTGAAATGATGGACGGAGCCATTGTTGATGATATTGATGAGTCGGTAGGAATGATTGTTGCTGCTGTTGTAGAAAAATCAGGAATTGTTGTCAAAGGGATTGCTGGATTTGTAGGCGCCGTCGTTGAGATCTGAAGGATGCCATCCTTGATAAGACCATCTACGCCGCTTCTCAAATTATCACACCCGTTGACTGCAATGTTGCAATACCCACAACCGAGTTCACATCCGGGAAACACCTGGCACTCTAGAAGCTGAGCTTTAATTTCGACCAGAGGTGTTCGAATTTGTGCAGCACTGGTGATCAAAGTAGACGGTCTGTCTTCCTCGATGGCATTAATCCTTGGCCCACCATGGTTTGGCATAGGATTTTTGTTGACATTTGGAGGAGGTGCGAAATTAAGGCCTTTAGTGAAATTCTGTAATGAGATGTCCTAAGAGATGTTCCAACACTTAATAGGACATTTGACAAATTTAACCAAAACTTTAAACAGCAGGAAAAATAAACAACACAGAAGTTTGTTAACCCAGTTCAGTGTATAACCACACCTACATCTGGAGGCTACCAAGCCAGGAGGAAATCCACTATTAGTAATATTAATTCTAGACTTAAACCACCCTGTTTAATCTATCACTTAATACTTACCCAATGCAATTTCTACCTAAGACTCACTTAGATAAGAGTACCCTACTCACTCCCCCTTAATCACCCAGTGATCAAGTTTACAAGTTTACAGAAATTGAAGACATCCTTCAAACAATAACAGCTTGATCTTACTTAACAGTTTCAATCAAGTCACAAATGCACTTTTGCTTAAAAGCTCATAAAGTGGTACATAAAAGCAACCTGCTATTAAAACACTAGACACCCTATTTAGTCTTCTGAAATTCGTGCTAAATTCTATGATTTTCTGTTGTTTAAATAGGTTCTGAATTTTGGGCTTTCTGTAGAATGATCCAGCCCTAATGTGCAGCAGCTGTCACCTTGAATTTAGGGTTTGTTACCTCCTATATTCTAGGTGCATTAGGTCTTCTGTTTTAATCTGAATCTTCAATTTAAAAACTCCCTACAGATGCGCCTTGGTCTGTTTTATCCAGCATTAATTAATTCCAGATAGTTCTCCTTAAATATCTCTGATCTGTTAATCAATAATTAATTCTGGTAGCAGGTCTGAGATGTCTCAACATCTGTTGGGACATCCTGACAAAACTGAACTTAGTCATTTATACAATGTCCCAACATCTGGTAGGACATCCTGAACCAAGTTCACATACTCTGTTTGCTAATGTCCCAACATCTGATAGGACATTCTGAACTGAATTTAACATTTCTTGTTTGGTCAAAAATTCTGCCAATTCTTAAACATCTACAAACTCCCCCTTTGGCTAATTTTTGGCTAACATCTTTTCTGGTTTTCAGAGTGCAGCAGAAGTTCTTTTTATCAGAGTAAATCATTACTATTCTGTTGATTCAAATTTGAGTTTTACTCCCCCTCAAACATATATGGGTCCAGTCTTGTTTCAACAGAAATATTCACACTTATTCAGTTCAGTCAGAAACAAACAGATTTCATTCATCATTTAAACAGCAATTACAGTTGATGTTGTTCTCCCCCTTGGTAGGCACAAAATTAGGGGCCAAAGAACTATTATCCAGAATTACAAATCATTGCTGTCATTACAAATGCCTCACATACATTGGATCACTCAGAATCATCACTCTCAGTAGCTTCCTCCACCTCAGTGTCTTCATCTTTATCAGCTTCACTGTCAGCTTCACTGTCTTTATCAGATGCAGCTGTCTGATCTTCTTCACTTTCCAACCTCTTAATTATTTCTTCAAGCTTCTGCTTTCTAGCTTCAAGCTCTTTGCAGGTGCTTTTTAGCTCAGCAATTAAGGTCTTCCTGGAGATTGGATTCTTAACAGTGGATGGACCAGCAGATGTCCCAGAAGGAGCTTCAACATCTGCAGCATGATGACTGAGGAATAACTTGTAGTGAAAAGCCAGGGGGCTCTCTCTCTTGCAGGCAGTATCCTTGTCAGTTAAAATCCCAGGATATTGACTGAGTACAATACCACACAGCAATGATGGAAAGGCTATTGGTAGCTTGGTTGCAGAGGAGCTGGCATGCTTCATGGTTTGATCAAAGATGAAAGCTCCATAGTCCATTTTGGTTTGAGTTCCAACAGCATATATAAATCTGGCTAGACCAGTTGAGATTGAGGAAGTGTGGTTAGTAGGCACCCAATTAGATGTACCAATCCTGTTCAGCATGGCATACTTTCTGGTAAGCATGCTTACAGATAGTTTTCCCTTCACAGGCCATGCCTTTACCTGGTCAGCAGTTATCACCTTACAGACTTGATTATCTGTCTTGCCCAGCTCATTTGGTCCATCTGTTTCTCTTCCTAGATACTGATTTATGATTTGGGGAGAAAACTCCACACATCTACCTCTAACAAAAACTTTTTGGAATTCAGAGGACTTACCATGTGAACAATCTTCCTGAAGATTCACAATGAACTCTTTGACAAGAAGTTCATAGCAGGGAGAGAGGTCTGAGACTGTCTTGAACAGTCCTGCAGCAGATATGAGGTCTATCAGTTCTGTGCACTCAAGTGCATTGCTGCTCAGTTCTCTTTCCAGGGCAACCCTTCTTTGATACACATATTTCCACCTGTTCACACTAGAGACATGGTGAAATGATATGTTATCCAAGGGAGCTTCTGGTACAGCAGATGAAGCTCTGGATATTGCTGGTCTCTTCTTAGGAGGAGATGTTGGGATATCTGATTCAACATCTGAATCTGATGGTGTGACAGCCTTTCTTTTCTGAGTTTGAACTTTACTCCATTGTTTTGATGGCCCAAAAGAGGCTTTAGCTTTCCCTTTCTTTGGAGAGGCTTTCTTCTTTTCAAGAATTGCTGCTTCAGCTTGCATCTTACCCTGCCTGGACCTGAGTCTTTTGGCTATGCTGGGTTTGACAGATGCTATGATTTCTGCATCAGAGTCCTGCTCCAGATTGACCTCTGGAGGAGATTGAGCAGTCTCTTCTTCAGCTTGTTGATCAGCATGAATTAGATCTTCATCTGAGGCTTTGGTCTGATCCTCAGAGACTTTGTCATTATCTTCATTTAAGGCCTTATTCTGATCCTCAGAGTTTTCTTTATCACTTTCACTTGAGGCCTTTTCTTGGACCTCAGTCTGTTCAGCATCAGATGAATTTTCTTTCTCATCTGCAGATGTTCCAACATTTATTGGGACATCTTGTTCTGCAGAAGTGCCCTCTGCAGTTTGAGATGGTTCTTCTTGGGGAGCAGGCATGGTTTGCAATGGAACAGAGATCCCACTCACATTTCTTTGTTCAAACAGAATTTGGGTGACAATCTCCTTGATTGAATCATCCACATAGTTTGAAGATTTTGGTGGCATGTTAGCAGGAGAAGGAATGCCTCCTTTGGCTTTGCTACAAACTTGATCTTTAGCTCTCTTTGGTGTTCTTGCCTTTTTAGAGTGAGAAGCGCTTTCCCTGAGCTCGTCTAATGGTGTTGATTGCATTGGCACCATAGAAATAGGAGTAGCATGAACCACGTCTTTCTGATTGAGAACTTCTTCAGATGTTTTAGGGTTTTGAGACATTGTTGAAGAAGATGAATGTGCAGCTTTAGGGTTTAAGATTTCTGAAGGATTACTAGTCAATGTGATTCGCTTGTGATGATGTGATGAGACTCTTGATAGCTGCTTATAAGGAAATACTAAATAAGTAGCCGTTACAGTCCAAATGATTAGGAATGAAATTCCCAAGGATCTAGTCCAGACTAGCTTTGCCATCTGGAACTTATGCCATGCAATGTCATATGACATGTTGGCACATCTCATTAACTGCTAGATATCACATAAACAGATTCCAAGTTTGCCCCTTAAGTTCTCAAATTGTGCAGCATCCAATGCCTTGGTAAAGATATCAGCTAACTGCAGATCTGTGGCTACATGCTCCAATGAAATCACCTTTTCTTCTACAAGATCTCTGATGAAATGATGTCTGATATCAATATGCTTTGTCCTGCTGTGTTGGATAGGATTTTTAGATATGTTGATTGCACTTAAGTTGTCACAGTACAATGTCATGACATCCTGTGGGACATTATACTCAGTGAGCATATGCTTCATCCAAACCAACTGAGAACAACTGCTACCTGCTGCTATGTACTCAGCTTCAGCTGTAGATAAGGATACACAATTCTGTTTCTTACTGAACCAAGAAATCAGATTGTTTCCAAGGAAGAAGCATCCTCCTGAAGTGCTTTTTCTGTCATCAGCACTTCCTGCCCAATCAGCATCACAGAAGCCAGTGAGAATTGGTTTGCATCCATGAAAGTACATTATGCCATAGTCACATGTACCATTAACATATTTAAGGATTCTCTTGACTTGATTGAGATGACTGACTTTTGGATCAGCTTGATATCTTGCACAAACTCCTACTGCAAATGCAATGTCTGGTCTGCTAGCAGTCAAGTATAACAAGCTTCCAATCATGCTTCTATATAAACTTTGATCTACCTTCTCACCCTTTTCATCTTTAGTCAGCTTTAAATGTGTAGGAGCAGGAGTTCTTTTATGAGAAGCATTTTCCATCCCAAATTTCTTCACTATGTTCTTGGAGTACTTGCTTTGTGAGATGAACATTGAGTCTTCCATTTGCTTAACTTGCAGACCAAGAAAATAGGTTAATTCACCTACTAGACTCATTTCAAATTCAGCTTCCATCTACTTGACAAAATGTTTGACCATCTTATCAGACATCCCACCAAACACAATGTCATCAACATATATTTGTGCAATCATGACATTTCCTTCTTCATCTTTAACAAACAGGGTTTTATCAATCCCACCTTTTCTGTATCCTTGCTTGATAAGAAATGTGGTAAGTCTCTTATACCATGCCCTTGGAGCTTGCTTCAGACTATAAAGTGCTTTCTTGAGTTTGTATACATGATTTGGACAGCTTGGATCAACAAATCCTTTAGGCTGTTCTACATATACCTCTTCATTAAGATAACCATTAAGAAAGGCACTTTTCACATCCATTTGAAATAGCTTGAACTTTAAGATACAAGCAATTCCCAACAGTAGTCTTATTGATTCAAGCCTTGCTACTGGTGCAAAGGTTTCATCAAAGTCTACCCCTTCAATTTGAGTGTATCCTTGAGCCACAAGTCTAGCTTTGTTCTTTGTAACAATTCCTTGTTCATTTGACTTGTTCTTGTACACCCATTTTGTACCAATCACATTTATGTCATTAGGTCTAGGAACAAGATTCCACACTTCATTCCTTGTGAATTGACCTAATTCCTCTTGCATAGCACAAATCCAGTATTCATCAGTGAGAGCCTCCTTGATGTTTTTAGGTTCTATTTTGGACACAAAACAAGAACCTGAAATCACTTCTCTTGATCTAGTGCTCACACCTCTGTTGGGATCACCAATTATTAAATCTTTGGGATGATCCTTCTGTATTCTGATGGAGGGAGGTTTGCTTGAATCTTCTGACCTTGTATCATTTTGAGTGAAGTTATATTGATCATTCTTTTCTTCAGCTTCAATCTTGATATCAGCAGATGTTCCAACATCTTCTGGGACATCTGTAGGAGCATCATCAATTATCACATTTATGGACTCCATGATAACATTTGTTCTGTAGTTAAATACTCTATATGCTCTGCTGTTTATAGAGTATCCAAGGAAAATTCCTTCATCACTTTTAGAATCCATTTTTCTCCTTTGCTCCCTATCTGCCAGAATATAGCATTTACTTCCAAACACATGAAAGTACTTCACAGTGGGTTTTCTGCCCTTCCAGACTTCATATATTGTGGACAGGGTTCCTTTTCTCAAGGTAACTCTGTTATGGATGTAGCAGGCAGTGTTCATAGCTTCAGCCCAGAAATACAGAGGTAACTTCTTAGCATGGATCATAGCTCTTGCTGATTCTTGAATGGTTCTATTCTTCCTTTCAACAATCCCATTCTGTTGAGGAGTGATAGGAGAAGAATACTCATGATTGATTCCTTCTGAAGAGCAGAAATCTAAGAACTTTTGATTCTCAAATTCTTTTCCATGATCACTTCTTATTCTGATCACACAGCTGGATTTTTCCCTTTGCAATCTTTGACATAATTCCTTGAATACATCAAAGACATCTGACTTTTCTTTAATGAAATTTATCCATGTATATCTTGAAAAGTCATCAACCACCACATAGGCATACCTCTTACCACCAAGACTTTCAACCTGCATAGGTCCCATAAGATCCATATGTAAAAGTTCCAAAACTTTGGAAGTTGTCAGATGTTGGAGCTTTGGATGGGACATCTTGGTTTGTTTGCCTATTTGACAATCACCACATATTTTGCCATCATCAATCTTCAGTTTGGGAATACCTCTTACAGCATCCATAGATATGATCTTCTTTATGCCTCTGAAATGAAGATGACCTAGTCTTTGATGCCACAGTTTCACTTCTTCTTCTTTAGCTAGAGTGCAAGTTGAAGTGAGACTGAGATTTAATGGCTCCCACATGTAACAGTTGTCTTTTGACCTTGCACCTTTCATGACAACTTCTTGCTCTTGGTTAGTCACTAAGCATTCAGTTTTTGTAAAGTTTACACTGTATCCTTGATCACATAGTTGACTTATGCTGATCAGGTTAGCAGTTAAACCTTTAACTAGCAGCACATCATCTAATCTTGGAACATCTTGACAATCCAAGGTTCCAACTCCCTTGATCTCTCCTTTAGCTCCATCTCCAAAGGTAACATACCTGGATGAATGTGGCTTTAAGTTTACTAGCAAATTCTTCAATCCAGTCATGTGTCTTGAGCATCCACTGTCAAAGTACCAGTCTTCCTTAGCTGATACTTTCAATGATGTATGTGCTATGTATGCAGTACTCTTCTTTGACCAGATGAGTTGAGATTTCTTTTGATGCCTCTGCTCTGAGTGTTGTTCAGCTGATCTCCAAGCTTGATTGTTGATCTTGTTCTTGGGTGTGTGGCTTTGATCAGTCTGAATGTCAGCTTTTGGTCTCCAAACTTTCTTGATTACTTCTGTCTTTTGCTTAGGAGGTTGCTGATTTCTAAGCTGCATATTCTTGGTACCTTCTACTTTCTGCTTGGAAGGTTGCTGACACATCTGATTTGGATATCCATGTAACTTATAACAGTGAGGTTTGATATGCCCAAATCTTCCACAGTGATGGCATCTCCATCTTTGATACTTCTTCTTCATTTTGTTCTTTCCAGAATGTTGAGACATCTGTTGGAACATTATGTTAGTCTTTGTGTTCTGATGTTGAAGCATTTGTTGGGACATCTTGTTTGACTGTGTAATTGTTGAAGTGGCTTTGCTAGAGCTGGCTTCTTCTCTGTTGTATCCCAGTCCACTTTTGTCCCCTGAATGTTTATTATTGCAAAGAATAACATCCAGTGTATTTGAGCTGCTGTTCATCATTCTAACAGATTTGGACATATGTTCCATCTTAGAATTGAGAAGAGTTACTTCACTTTTCAAGGTATCAATGATTACTTGATCACTTGCTTTTTCCTCTTCTAGTACTTCATTCTGCTTCTTTAGCTTTATAACCTCACTGCATATTTCAGAGCTTCTTTTGTATAGATCTTTGAATGCTTGCTCAAGTTGTTCATAAGTAAGCTCTCCACAACTGGAATCACTATCATATTCACACAGTCCAGCTAAAGCAGTAATATGCTTAGCTGATTCTTCTTCTGAATCTCCTCCTGAGTCTTCATCAGACCAGGTTACAGATAGTCCCTTCTTTTGTCTTTTTAAGAAGTTGGGACATTCCTTCTTGATGTGTCCATATCCTTCACATTCATGGCACTTGATTCCTTTTTCTTGACTGATCTTTTCAGCAAGATTTGATCTTCTGTTAACATCATAGGTTCTCTTGTTTTCAGAAGAGTTTGTGAATCTTCCACTGGAATTTGATCTACCTTCCATACCTCTGAGAATCTGTTTGAACTGTTTTGTAATCAATGCAAGATTTTCTGAGAAGCTTTTATCATTTGCTAGTTCATCATCTTCTTCTTCATCTGCATTTGAAACCAAGGCAATGCTTTTGTTCTTTTTAGCATGTGTGTCATTCATTCCCATTTCAAAAGTTTGAAGGGAACCAATGAGTTCTTCAGCTTTCATGGAGCATATGTCTTGAGCTTCTTCTATTGCTGTGACTTTCATGTCAAATCTTTTTGGCAAAGATCTGAGAATCTTCCTTACAAGCTTTTCATCAGTCATCTTTTCTCCCAAGGCTCCAGAAGTATTGGCTATATCCAAGATGTTCATGTAGAACTCATGAATTGATTCATCTTCCTTCATTCTCAAGTTTTCAAACTTGGTGGTGAGAAGTTGAAGTCTTGACATTTTTACTTTTGATGTTCCTTCATGAGTTGTCTTGAGGGTATCCCACACATCTTTGGCCAGCTCACAATGATGCACCAGTCTGAAAATATTTCTATCAATGCCATTGAATAAAGCATTTAGGGCTTTTGAGTTGCCTAGTTCTGAATCTTCTTCCTCTTTACTCCATTCTTCTTCAGGTTTCAGAACTATTGATCCATCTTTGGTGTCTTTAACAGGATGTTTCCATCCAACAATTACTGCTCTCCATGCCCTGTTGTCAAGTGACTTTAAGAATGCAATCATTCTTGGCTTCCAGTAGTCATAATTAGAACCATCCAGTATAGGTGGTCTATTTACTGACCCTATATCTCTGTCCATGTTACAGAATTTGTTTTCCCTAGATCTCACCCAGTATAAACAGGCAGGGTGCCTGCTCTGATGCCAATTGAAATTCTGTAATGAGATGTCCTAAGAGATGTTCCAACACTTAATAGGACATTTGACAAATTTAACCAAAACTTTAAACAGCAGGAAAAATAAACAACACAGAAGTTTGTTAACCCAGTTCAGTGTATAACCACACCTACATCTGGAGGCTACCAAGCCAGGAGGAAATCCACTATTAGTAATATTAATTCTAGACTTAAACCACCCTGTTTAATCTATCACTTAATACTTACCCAATGCAATTTCTACCTAAGACTCACTTAGATAAGAGTACCCTACTCACTCCCCCTTAATCACCCAGTGATCAAGTTTACAAGTTTACAGAAATTGAAGACATCCTTCAAACAATAACAGCTTGATCTTACTTAACAGTTTCAATCAAGTCACAAATGCACTTTTGCTTAAAAGCTCATAAAGTGGTACATAAAAGCAACCTGCTATTAAAACACTAGACACCCTATTTAGTCTTCTGAAATTCGTGCTAAATTCTATGATTTTCTGTTGTTTAAATAGGTTCTGAATTTTGGGCTTTCTGTAGAATGATCCAGCCCTAATGTGCAGCAGCTGTCACCTTGAATTTAGGGTTTGTTACCTCCTATATTCTAGGTGCATTAGGTCTTCTGTTTTAATCTGAATCTTCAATTTAAAAACTCCCTACAGATGCGCCTTGGTCTGTTTTATCCAGCATTAATTAATTCCAGATAGTTCTCCTTAAATATCTCTGATCTGTTAATCAATAATTAATTCTGGTAGCAGGTCTGAGATGTCTCAACATCTGTTGGGACATCCTGACAAAACTGAACTTAGTCATTTATACAATGTCCCAACATCTGGTAGGACATCCTGAACCAAGTTCACATACTCTGTTTGCTAATGTCCCAACATCTGATAGGACATTCTGAACTGAATTTAACATTTCTTGTTTGGTCAAAAATTCTGCCAATTCTTAAACATCTACATTTAGAATCCACCAGATCTTGAACTTTCATTTGTAAGGCCCTGCATTTCTCTATATTGTGACCAGGTGCATTAGAGTGGAAAGCACATCTGGCGTTGACATCATAATTCTTAGGGAGATTGGAGGGATCTGGAGGTGCCAATGTCCATAACTCAACCAAGTTAAGCTTCAGGAGTTGTGGCAATAAGGCAGCATAAGGCATAGGGATGGGATCAATCACCCTACTTGCCTGTGATGGTCTTTGCTGAAAGGGTCTTTGTTGTTGATTGATGTTATTGTTGTTGTAGGTTCTCTGTGACGGATACTGAACTTGCTGTTGATAATGTGGTTGTTGTGGTTGTTGATATGTTAATTGCTGAGGAATCGGAGCTGGAATGGTGACAGCTGCTACTGACCTGTGGACATACTGAGGTCTGCCCCTGGTGGCATGAATGGCATTGGCCTCACCGGTCCTTCGAGGTCCCACAAAAGGCTTCCTGGGATTACTGGACGAACTTGCACCATTATCAGAAATTTTGCCCATTTTTAATAGACTTTCAATTCTTTCACCGGCTATAACTACGTCGGCGAAGCTGGTTGAAGAAAAGGCAGACAGCCTATCAATGTATGTTCCTTGAAAAGTATTCATGAACATGTCGGCCATTTCTCCTTCCGACATGGGTGGTTGGACAGCAGCAGCAAGCTGTCTCCACCTTTGGGCATATTCCCTGAAGCTCTCCCTGGAGGATTAAGACATTCCCATCAAGAGGGTCCTGTTAGGAGCCATGTCCAGATTGTATTGGTACTGCCTGATGAAGGCTTCAGCTAAGTCCTTCCAGCATCTGATAGTAGCTCTGGTCAAGTGTGAATACCACTCCCTTGAAGCCCCAGTCAAACTGTCTTCAAAATAGAACATCCACAACTTTTCATCCATGATATATGCTTTAAGTCTTCCCAGAAAAGACTGCAGGTGAGTTCGTGGACAAGAGGTTCCATTTTATTTCTCGAAGCACGAGGGTTTGAACTTGTGGGGAATTCTTACCCCGTCTACTAACCCATATCCATTACATCAAAACCCAAAGAGTTTTGAGACTCCAAAGATCTCAACTTCTCAGCAATTTCATCAAACCTTCGGTCATAGACTTCATCCCCAGCTCCCATGACAGTAAATTGCTCCTCTTGGGGGTCTTCTTGTAAGATCCTCCCTCCAGCAGTATTTCCTTGCACATTTCCCGGGATGTTGACTTCCGGATCTAGATGAGGTCCAAATACAGGTGGGTTAACATGAGGCTGTCCCCTCTCATTGTTACTTGTTCCTCCAGTCCCAGGATGAGGTTCCTCGGGGGTTTGTCTTTCTACCAATGCCCTTAACCTCTCTTGGCTCTGAGCCAAGCCAGTCATTACTGTCATGAATTGGGCCATTTGGTTTCTCATCTCCACCCTTTCATTAGCCATCTGGGTTCTGACCTCGGTCAGATCTTGCTGTACTTGCTCCATTAGGATACCCGGAAGGTTGTTGCGTGTAGGATACCGGTGTGCACGGTTGACGGGGAACACTCTTCTACGAGCAATATTTCCTGAACTGAACAGAGTTAGAAACAAACAAAAATAACAACAAAACCTACAAAACAAAACAAAAGTTAGTATGCAATGCAATATGCTTATTTGTTTTCTAAGGTATCCGGCTTGGTTCTTGGTTTTGACCTTTCCAGACCTCGAGGAAGATGCTTTTGACTTGGTTGAGAAAAGAAACCCCAAAATGGAAACAAACTAAAATATATTACAAATGGTGAATCATACATAGTTTGTTTTACAACATATGCCCCTAGAGGGTCAAAATACAACAAAAATAAAAGTACATCAGATGGTAATGAACAACAAGCAAAGAAGTCAAACATCCAATCCAAACTCATCCTCCTTAACCTCCTTCAGAAGTGCCTCAGTCACTGGACCAGCTGGATGCTCTGTAATAGTCCTGATGAGGAGGTTCTTGGTGGCAATGGTAGTGGTCAGCTTCTTGTGCCTGTCCTGATCCTTTGATCTCTTCAATCCAGCTCTGAGCTTCAACTCTGAAATCTCTTTCTGGGATGCCAGCAAAGCTTCATGCTGTTTCTTTTCAATGGCCTCTAACTGCTCAATCCTGGCTTGAGTTCTCTTATCTTCTTGAGTACGGGCTTCAGTGATCCTGACCCACCTAGCCTGACTTTCTTGCAGATAGAGATCAGTCCTAGCCTTCTGAAGCTTGGCCTCTTTACAGGCATTCTTCAATATGTAGTCCTCTGTTTTCTCAATCTTGGCCAGATGTTCCACCTTAAGCTTCTCCAACCTCTCAATGTCTAGACGACCATCACTCCTCTCCCAGAGGGTCTTCTTCAGAGCTTGAGACAGATTCTCACTCCTTTCCTTCAGCTTCTCAAATTCTCCCAGGCTGACAGTGGCTGCTGGCTGTACTGTTGATGGTCCAGGTGTATCCTCAATGGTGAAAGGCATTCCAGTAATCTGAGCTCTAGCATGAGACCATTCATAGTACTGAGCTGAAGCAACATTATTGCACCTTCCCAGAATAGCCATCCCTTTTGTCTGGATGTTGTCCCAAGCCCAGGATGCTTGCCTGACAACAGCTAGATTAGGCTTTATCTCACAATACAGGGTCTCAGCTAAATCTTGCACTCTAGGAGGGTGGACCAAAGCATAGCCCAGTTGTCTCTTAAACAGCAAAGGATTGTAGTTGATGCAACCCTTCACTCCTACCAGAGGTACATTTGGGTATTGCCCACAGCTAGTGATGATGTCCTTGCCCTTGGTGCTCTGGGTGCACCATCTGATGTCATCTGAAGTCAAAGCAATAAGTCTCTTAGCCCAATTCTTCTGTTGGTGAGGATTCAGGAAGGTATCAGTCTTAGGTAAGTGTTTAAGCAGCCAAGTGTGAAATAGAGGAGCACAGCATCTCACCAACTTTCCTCTTTGCTTCTCATTCCTTTGATGGATGGAGTAATAGAAATCTCCCAGCAAGGTGGGTACTGGGTTCCTCATAAGGAAAAGATGAATGGCATTCTTGCTGATAAACTTGGGCTCATCTGCAAACAGTATAACCCCATATATGCTGAGGGCTAACAATGCACAGACTGCCCTCCATTCTCCCAAGGAGGCCTTCAGGATGGCCTGAGAAATCAAGAAATCCAAGTGCAAACCAGGGATCCCAGCCTTTGTTGTCATGTTTTGCTCAATCAAAATAGGCTCCAGGTGCAGTGCTTTTGCCACTTCTCCATTGCTGGGAGAAGTCATCTCTGGGTTGAAGGGGACACCACCCCGGACAGGTACTCCAATCAATGATGAAAACTCCTCCAGCAGAAGTCCTAGATGAAAGTCTTGGAAAGTGAAGCATCTCAAAGGAGGGTCATAGAACTGTAGACAAGTGTGGATCATACTCCTCTGAGAAGGGTCCAGGTCCATAACCATATCAAGGATACCCCCATAATGCTCTCTGAATAATGGGATGTGGTCTGGAGTGATAAGTGCCTGGACCTGCCTGATACCAGTCAACACAGGCTCAAATAAATGGTATGAAATGTTGCTCTTCCTAGGTGTAGCCATGACTGCTGATGAAGAGCTGAAGACAAGTGCTGATGAAGATCAAGACTGGTACTGGAGATGAGCCACTGATAGGCTAGTGCTGGTGATGAAGGTAGCTGAAGCAGGCAGCTGATGAAGATAGCTGAAGTAGATAACTGATGAAACAGAAGTCTATGCAGATGAAGGGGTCAAAACCAAGCCAGATATAATGTGGATACCCTGAAAAACAAATAAACAAATGTTAAATGATGCAATGATGATGTATGTAAATGATATGCAAGGGTTTGTGATCAAGCTGGATCTGATTATCTGTCTTGATATAAAGTCCATGTATGTTCAAGAAGTCCAGATGGAGGTTCAGAAAACCAATAACCAGGGTGGGGGACTCAAATAAAGAGTCACATGTCCAGGCTTAAATCACAAGAACTGTCCAAAATGAGGTATTCTTAAACCAAATAGTAAGAGGGTATGATGTGGCCAATGGTACCTGCAAACCTGCAAACAGCCCAACCCTCTCACAGGTAGTGTTCTAAAACAAGGATCCTCAGACTTGGATCAGTTATGAGAAGTGTAAACACTTCTAACCCGGAGGTACAGTGTTTACAATAACCATAAAAGATCCTCCTCTAATTCACCCCAGTTTCTGAAGGTCATAATAAAGGTCATCCAGACTTAGCAGGCTTCCCAGATAGCCCTAACACTACAGGAAATCTGTAGCACATAGTTCTCAAGAAGAAACCCACATCTGAACCGTGTTTCATATTCCCGCACCAGACCGAAATGGAATGGGAAAGAATATGAACCAATCTAGCCTAGGTGTCACTCAGGTCCCAGGTATAGGATCTTTAAACTCTCAATGAAACCCCACCCATCAGAACAGGAAACCAGATCCAGCAATGATAATGACAGTATGAAATATGAAAAAGTGTAAAGGAAAGCAATAAATAAAGCTGTACATAAAGCAACAAATAAAGCAAATAAATAAACACAATTAGCACATAACACCCCAGTAAACACAAATCAAACAAGCGCTAGGAGGAACCCACAAAAAGAACCAGAAACCCTGGTTACAGTATAAGCCTCCCCAGCAGAGTCGCCAAGCTGTCGCTCCCACCAAATGAGGCTAGGTCAAAAAGGGTACAGACGCGAACTGTCGGCAAAAGGAGAGAGAACACACAAGGGTGAACTCAAAAGACAAGAGTCGCCAGCTAGGCATTTTTATCCCGAAGGAAAGGTAATGCTGCATAAACCTAAGAAAAGATATGGATAAGATGGTTGCGAACCAGAGAGACTGAGAAAGGGGGTTGGTTACAACCTGGGAAGGTATTAGCACCCAGATTGTCCGCCGTACTCGACGGGATCCACACTTAAAAGATTTGTGTTTAAAGGGGTAGTGTCAGTGCTATTCGTGTATCAAAGCTGGAAAGAATGCAAGTGTCAGTGTAAAAGAAATGGGAAGTGTATAAGAGAAGTGTTAGTGTAAGAACAAGAATGAAGACTATGAGGCTTAAAGAATAATGCTGGAGGAGGGGGGAATACACATAGACTTTTGTTCGATAACAGTTAAGTTATGCCTACATATCCTCTCGTGCAATGAGGAAGTCAGAACACCGTAGTTCGACCCAAAGAGACTGAAAGAAAAATTGACTGTGAATTGCTTACTTGTCTATGCTCAAGTGTATGACCTGTCTAGCTCAGGTGCAAACTGTCTTGCATTAGACGGAAGAAGCAAGTTCTCGTTTGTGAGTGAATGAGATGAGAAAAGAATCCCGGAGGAGACGATCATTGTTTGTTTTTATGCTTTCAATCTTTTATTGCTTTTGGAGTTTGTCATAAGAAAATGAGCTTAAGCCTAAACCAAGGGTTAGTAGACTCATCACATCCTCCCTCTGATTAGGGGTAATGAGAATACCTTAAGTATGAAGTAAGCACCTCACACTTAATCGCCATGATGTAGGATTAAGATCATTAACCTACTTGCATTTATTTAGATGTTTTTGTGGTTTTTGTTTAGTGTTAAGTAATGAGATTAAGCCATAATCAAGGATTTAATGGACCCATTACACCATCCTAATAGAAGGATAATAGGTGAGGACATTTAAGCTGAGGAAGGCTCCTCAACTTAATCCATGATTAGGGATTAACCTCATGACAAAACAAAGCCTTTATTAAGTGGATTTCAGTTAATGATAAGATTAAGAAGTGGATTTTATGGTTTGTAAGACAACTTGAGGGGGACTTGTCCATTAACACTAGGGTTAGTCCTTCTCAACCAATTAAGGAAGAATTAGAACCCTAATGCAAGGCCCAAGTTACAAGCTTGATGTCTTAGTGATTATTAGATGGATTGATTAAAGGATTTAAACACATTAAGGGTTTGACACTTAGGATTAAAGTTATGCACTCCATCCTAATAGAAGGATGCAAGCATAAGCTTAATCACAAAGCCTTAAAACCTTTAGGGTTTAGTCCTTGATTATGAGATGAGAGGAAGAAGACTGAAAGATGACACAAAGGCAAAACTAAATGGGGGACTAATCAAACCCTAATTATTATCATGCTTGGAGATCCTAGGTGTGGTGAGGCTTAAAAGGGAAAGAAATCTTCAAATAACCACCAAGGAAGGAGCAGATGAAAGGAGGAAGAAGCAGAGAGAAGCAAGACAACTTGCTTCACTTAAGAAGACAAGTTGCTTGAAGAAAGAAAGTAACAGATGAACATGAATGAGCAAGCTCACTCTAGAGCACAAGATAAAATGCAGCAATGATGCATAAGAGAGATGAAAAGAGATTGTGAGAAATGAAGGCAAATTCACTTCCAAAACAACTTACCACCTGAAAAGTTAGCAAAAGAAATGAAATGAAATGCAAATGAGATGAAATGCCATGATGCAAGACAAATTCAGAAGCATGAACATGATATTAAGGATGCTAAGAGATTATGCAAACACATGACAAGAGATGAGAATGATCATACAAGCATAAGGATGCAAATGAGGCATGCTTTGAACCAGAAGAATCCATGAATGCTTATGAAATGAAATGAACATATAACATAGCAAATGAAAGATGCAATGATAAAACATGACTCTAAGATGTCCTAAGATGTCTTATGAATCACATGGATGCACAAAATGTCATGGCAAGTTATTGAATGCAAGCATGTGAGAGATGGATGCAAGGGAAGGCAAGAATTAGGGCTTATGAACAACATGCAACACAAAAATTCAAAACTAGAAGCAAATGACATGACAAAAAATTGAAAATGGGATCAAAGGAACCCTAACCCTACACAAGTTCACTTCCCAAAGTAGGGGACCTAAGTCTTAACCTAATGGAAGTTATGATTTTCTCAAGTTGGCTAGGGTTTTAAGGTACCTCATCATGAAAAATGAAAAACAAAATTGATAATGGGAGATCAATTCAAACCAAATTTATCCTATAAACTACATGCCATGAAGGATGCAATGCAAGAAGAACCATCATCAAACTCTCAAAGGTTAGGCAGAATGGATTTTTCAAAGTTTGCACAAAAATATTGCCTTAAAATGAATTTAATTCCATGGAAAATTGTCAAAATGCATCAAGAACTAAAAAGAAATTTGTTATGAGAGTTGGATAATGTTTCTAAATGTTTTGAAATGTAATGTGAATTTGTTTGTGATTTTTAAATACCTAAATGCATTTTTAATTAATTAATTTTCATTAACCAATTAAAAATAAACATTTAAATGATTTAAAAATAATTTTTAATGCAAAAAATAAAAATAAAAAATATTTTTGGGTTCTGAAAATTAATGAAATGTTTAACAAAAATTTTCAGAATTTTTAAATGTATTTTGCTATTTTAAATAATTCGTAAAAGATAAATCAAATAAAATGAAAATAAAAATGAATTAATGAGAAGTATGCAGATCCAGAGGCTGAGGTTCAAACAAAATTGGGGGGAATTGACCCGCGCCATATCCAATGGCTAACATTCAAACTGACTGGATTTATTTAAACTTAATTAATTAATCTAATTAATTAGGATTAGGGTTTTAATGAATGATCCAGGCCATTCAAACACGCGGGAGTCAACAAAAGTCAGCCAGATCCACGGTCCAAATTCAAACTGAACCCTAAACGTGATTAATACACTAATGACTCTCAGGTGGCCGGAAATGACCTCCGGTCATCTTCTCCGGCCACACCCCTCCCTGAGAATTGCTAACTTCTTCCCTAGGTCACTAAAATCCAATCTCTTTGCCCATAAATGATTCCCATACATCATACATCAAGAATCAACAAACAAACAACATTTAAAACACACCAACAATGAGAATCGAATCAAAACAGTTCTAGGTCAAAAAAATTCAGAACACGAATACATGCTTATTTCTCAACCATTTTCGAAACAAAACATATCAGCATGATCAGTGAAGTATAGAGAATCATTTAGGAACTTAAAAACATGTTTCTGGAAAAAATGTTCTTGAGCTCACCTGAACTGGAGCTTTGATCTTTGGAACTTTCTGGCTGCCTCTTTGATCCAAAACGCCTCTAATGAACCTCCTGAGAAGCTTGCAATGCTTGGTTGGAGTTTCTTTTGGCTGATTTGAGAGATTGATAGAGTTCTGTTCAGGTGGGGTGAGAAATCGTGTTTCTGCTTGGGGTGGTCTCAGGGGCAAATGAGGGTTGGGAAATGATCAGAGGAACATGTTGAGTGATTCTATAAAGTTTGTTTTGATGTTTGTGGCTTGTGTGCTGAGTTTCGAAACAAAATGCATAAGAGGTGAGTTTTGAGAACTATGGCTTATGAGATGTTTCAGGTTGTGTTGTTCTATGTGTTGGGTTGCTTTTGGTACACATATCAATCCTTGATAGGTCAGAGAGTTGTTGTGGAGCAGTGTGATTGGTATGGAGCAAAATGCATAAAGTCAACTTTTTGTGTAAGAGAGGTATGGGCTATGGTAGTCAAGGTACAAGGCATGGCTTGGCTGCAGCTTGAATCAGGGAGAACCATGGAAATGGATTAGAGGCAATGCAGCAAGTGGATTAGGGTTTGTGAGAGTTTTTGCAATTTCACAAAGTCTTGGCCCTTTTGAAGTTTCTTAATGCACAAGTCATGAAATTGGACAATTCTTTGGTGCACTCTGACTTTTAGGTCATGGTTCATGTTTGTGCAAAGGTTAGAAGTCACATTGAAGTCATATTTTTCCTTGGCAAGAGGTTTTGCAACTTTGCCTCTTTGGTACAAAACTTGAAATTATGTGATTTTGTCCAACTTTGACAAGCCATAACTTTTGATCCAAAATGAGTTAGAATGAGTTCTTGTACTTTTTGAAAATGGGAAGATCCATTCTACAACTTTCATGACCAAAGTCTTATCATTTGAGGCATTTTTGAATCATAAATAGAAGGTTGAAAAACTTTCCCAAAATGGCAAGTTTTCATTACAAGTCACTTTCCCAAAAAGGCAATTTTGCAATTGGCTTGAAATTCTTCAATTTTGTGAACTTCTAGCATCTTCTATGATCAAATAAAGATCATACACATTCAAAATGATGGAGAATGCCCTTTGGTTGGGTCATTGGGGGCCTCAGATGCCCTGATTTTGCACTGACTTGCTCAAGAAGTCAACCCTTGATTAGATGCCTTCCCCTTGGAATTTATTCATAAAAATTGATATGCATGATCCTTATAACATATAGAGACCAATAGAGACAAGAATGACCAAAATATTTGGAGTTATGGCCTCTGAAACCAAAACCCTAATTCTAGGTCAACTGTGTAGTTAAACCTGGCTCTGCTTCCATACCTTCCTTAGTTCTTGTGATTCTTTGACTTCTTTGATCTTGAGAGGATATAATATGATGCTTGAACATACATGGACCCCTTTGAGATGATTGAAGACCTTTGGAGTGGCTCAAATGGCTCTTGGATTGCTCAGATCACAAACCCTATATGCATATGACTTTGAATCAATGCAGTGAATCAAAAATGTGGTATGAGATGCTATGATTGAACTTATGCACATGAAAAGATCATAAGCCATGGTGTGAATGGGTGAGGGCAAATTTGGGGTGTTTACACAAGCTCTGACTTTCCCATTGCACAAGGGAATACGTAGGCACGGGGATTTTAATCCTTCGCGAGCACAATAATAAAAAACTTTAATCTTTTCTCCGTCATAATAATTTAAAACTTTAATTCCCTTTATAACAAACATATTAATAACCATTTAGAAGACAAAAAAAAACTTAAGATCAATATTTAATCGCATAGTTAGCTAAGAGGTTCCCGTTGAGTACAACGGACGTGAGGGGTGCTAATACCTTCCCCTTGCGTAACCGACTCCTGAACTTAGAATTTGGTTTCGTAAACCATTTCTTATCCTTTATTAGGTTGTATCTATATCTCCCTTTTCTCTCGTAGAATAAATAGAATTAGGTGGCGACTCTGTTGTTTTCTTTTCGCGTCCCATCGCGAGGATCGTATTTTTTCGAGGTACGACAGATTGCTAGCTGATTTTGTGGAGATTTTGTGAGCTGGAAATTTGATGCTGAAAGTTTGTTATGGTAGTGCTGTGAAAAGTTGTTGCTTGAAGGTGTTAGTGGAATTTGTTGGGTTATGGTAATAAGAAATTATCGTGTGGCATGATGGACTTGGATTGGGATAACAAAACTAGTATAAATAATAACAAACATAATAATAATAACAGTAAGAAAATTCTAGTAATAATGAGAATAAAAACTTAATTAATGATAGTAAAAAGAGAATAATTGGTAAATGGAATTTTTTGATAATTTTGGAACTTAGTAAATAAGTTTTAAAAGTAATGGGTTTGAATTTGAAAAATAATAATAATAATAATAATAAAATAAGATAATAAAAACAATATGCAAATGGAAAATAAAATAATAATAACAAAAGAAGTTATGAAGAATTAGCAATAATAACAAGATATTTAAAAAAGAATAAAAAAGAGTTAGTAGTAATAATAACAAGATTTTTGTGATATTTGGAATAAATAATAATAAGTGGGATAAAAGTTAAATAAAGTAGTAAAACAGATATTTTAAAATAAAATAAATAAAAGAGACATTGATTTTTTTTGTTGTAGATTTTTGTTATGATAAGAAAATGTGATAGGAATAGCTAATGAAAAAAATGAAAGTGATAAATGGACTAAAAACGTCCACACAACACCGACTTTTGACATTGTGCATGCACGCGCCAATAAACTTAAATAAACTTCGATTTCGCACAAATCCTGAAGAAATGACATATTTTTTGAATTTTTTTTTAATAAAGGTAAAAAACAAAAATAAAACAGTATGCCAAAATTGAGGTAGAATAGCATGTGTTGTGTTGGCAGAAAAATAAAGAAAGTGATAGATAAAATAACTGTATGAAATTAATAATAATAATAATAATAATAATAATAATAAAGAAAATAAGAAATAAAAATGAAAAATAATAATGTCACTAATGATAATAATAAAACAATTTTTACTTTATAATTTTGTGTAAATGATGAAGAATAATAAAAATGGAAAATAAATAATGAAAAATGGAAAACATGATAATAACAATAATAACAATAATATGCGATGAATTTTAAAAGTAATGGCTAAAATGGATTAAAAATTGATAGTAAGTATTTAAAATAGTGAATAAAATAAAAGGGATTAGAATTTTTTATTTTAAAAAGAAATAAATGCATTTTTTTTTGGGATTTTTGGTAATTGATTTTTTTTTTGAATAAAATATAAAAGGATATTGGATATGGATGAAATTAGATCATGGACAAAATCGGGTATAAAAATAAAATAAAAACAAGTGACATATTTTGGATTTTTGAATATTTGTTAGAAAATAAAATGGTACATATTTTGGGATTTTTAAAATATTTGTTAGACAGAAATAAAATTGTGCATATTTTTGGATTTTTGAATAATGGTTAGACAGTAAAATAAAAGGGTACAGGTAGGACAAATTTGGGGTATGATAGTCCCTCACAGACACCTTCTTCTAGTCTCATCCCCATATTCACCATTTCAATGAAATCAGATGGAGCACTCGCAATCATTTTCTCATAGTAGAAAGAACCTAAAGTCTTCAAAAAGATCTTCGTCACCTCTTTCTCTTCTAAAGGAGGAACAATTTGAGCTGCAAGTTCGTGCCATCTATGCACGTACTCTTTAAGAGTTTCTTTGTCCTTATGAAACATAGCACGAAGTTGATCTCTGTCCAGTGCCATATCAACATTATACTTGTATTTCCTGAGAAAAGCCTCTCCCAAATTATTGAAAGTCTTGATTTGGCTGCTATCCAAACCCATGTACCATCTCATAGTTGCACCAGTTAGATTGTCCTGAAAATAATGAATCAGAAGCTGATCATTCACTGTCTGAGCAGACATCTTCCTAACTACATAGTCAAGTGACTCAGAGGACAAGTATTACCCTTATACTTCTCAAACTCAGGAAGCTTGAACTTGTATGGAACCTTTACATTGGGAACCAAGCAGAGATCATAAGCATCTTTACCAAAAAATCCTTGTGCCATAAATCCTTCATCTCTTTCTGCATTTCAGCAAAACGGCCTTGAAAGTCATCAAACCTTTAAATTACACCAACACCTTCACTGGGATCAACATGGTAAATCACTTCATCAGGGTGTGGAGTAGTCTGCATCACGGGCGTTGCAGTAGTCATCACCGGCTGAAGAGTAGAAAATGCAATAGTTTCAGGAGGAGGATGATACCTAGCAAGAACTAAATCAACAGGCATACCCCACGGTGTGCTATCAGACATGCGGTAGCAAGGAGAAATGATAGTTTCAGTAGGAATCGATGTAGTGATAATCTCATAAATCACTGTACGCTATATCAGAGAATCAGGAGGAGGGGGTGGCTGATTTTGAGAAGCCACCAAGCTTTCCATCATGGAGGTGATCCTTTCTAACCTATCTTTCAGATATGAAAATTCCTCGTATAGCTCATGATTCTCTTGTTGTAAGGCTTCCAACATCTTTCTTCAATTAGCTCAAGTATCGATCTGGTGAGTCAGCTTGACAAGAGAACTTGATGAAGACCAATAAATAACATAAGACCCCTGGAAAACTCTCAAGAAGCAAGACCAATGCAAGCATGATGCATGGTATGTGTATGCAAATGCAAAGATTTCAAAGGACTATAAGATAAATTGCAATATTTAAAAAAGAAACTTTTTTGAAGTACTAGAAAAACTCATTCTCATTAATATAAAAGTGAGGATTACAAGTGAAGTACAAGTCTCAATAATTCTAATACATGAGATAAAAGTAAACTAGGTCTATGGGATCATATCTGAAGAAACTCTAAATCCGACTGGTACTTCATGCGAAACCTCTTAATCTCTTTCTTGTACTGACTCTCCATGTCTTCCTTATCCTTCACCAACTGATCCACAATGGCCTTCCAAGCACCAGATGTAGGAGGAAAGGTAGATGGAGTGCTAGAGGAAAATAAATACTCTCTTGTCCTTTTGATAACACGCTGATCAAGTAACTTAATGAGATCATCTTTCTCCTTTAGTTTCTCTTACAATTCATCTTCTCAAGTATCCATGCTTCCTTATCTTTCTACATCTTGCCCAACTCTTCATGAAGAGCAACCTTCTCATCAACGGGAGAAAGAAAAGCGGACAATGGCAATATAGGAAACATAGGCTCCTCAGGTGGATGAGGCATCTTGATCTTTGAAGCCCTAGATCGAACCCACTGGATGTAACACTCGGAAGGAGCAAGGTGTTGTCTTCCCAATTGACCCATCTTAAAACCATTGAGAAAGAAGAAACTAGATAATGAAAGGTTGCTTGGTATGTCCTTCAAGCAATATCCCAACTGTCTCCTAGCAAGAATAGGGTTACAACTAATTCCCCCGCGTGTACCAAGAAGAGGTACACTAGGAAACTCTCCACAACCGTCAATAAGCACTCCAATATCATAATAAGAACAATAGCAAGTCATATCCTTATGAGTAAGAGACATGATCCTTTGAGACCATCTTCGCTTCTCTCTATTATCCTTAAAGACATCGGACTTTGGTAGGTGAGAAATAAACCACCTATAGAGAATAGGCGCACAACATATAATCTCTCCATCACCTTTGGAGGTCCTATGATGAATAGAGTGATACACGTCTCCAAGCAAAGTAGGCACCAAATTTCTCTTCAAGAAAATCTGAATAGCATTCTCATCAATGATACCATCTAAGTTGGGAAACAATACAATCCCATAGATAAGCAAAGCAAGAATAGCCTCAAATGCATCCTTATGACCAAAAGTAAGAGAAGTAGAAGCTTTCCTGATTAAGAACTTGGCATTAATACCACGAACATCCCTTTTTGGAAAAAACTCCCCACTAAGATCGGACTCCTTAAGGAAAATGGCTTTGGCAATAACTTTGGTCGTAAGCTCCTTCTCTAAACCATTGTAAAGAAACTCCTTATCCAAAATAGGAAAACCCGTCTAATAGGATTACTCCTCTAAAGTCGACACAAGTTGATAATCAGGAAAGGTGAAGCAATGGTGCAAAGGATCATAGAACTGAACCAAGGTAGGGAGAATCCCCTCTGGTATATCAGTATCCAAGATGAACAAGATCATTCAATAATTGTAGCACCTTAATTTTTGCCCTAAGATTTTTTCGCATTTTTCATCTACATCTTGCAATACAAACAAGATCATACTAGTTTTTTGGTTTTTCTCGGGTGTCGGTTTGTACCTCACAAGGGATCACCATTTTGCATTTATTTGTTTATGTTTACTAACCATTAATTAAAATCCAAAAAATATTTGTTTTCTTATTTTGTTAACCATTTTTCAGGTCAAAAATGCCAAGAATCGAGTCGGAATCATAGCAGTGCAAAATAAAAAACAAAATTTTCAAATTTTGCACTAAGTAACCGGTTACTACCTAGGGCGTAACCGGTTACTTGCGTGCAAATTTGAAAATTTTGGCAGCAATCTTATTTTTTGAATTTTGGCACCAATTTCATTTTTTTATCACTCTTGGAATATTCTAGACCATCTCTATTTAATTCACTTACATCATTGAAATTAATTCCCACCATAAACCCTCACTAATCACCACTTTTTTCATGATTCCCACCAATTTTTGAATTACCAAGCCTAATTTTAATTATTAAAGCAAGCTCCATTCCACCAAATTCTCATACCTAAACTCTCTAAATAGAGGCTTCATTTCATTCATTTTTCAAGCTTTTCATAGCCAACAAATCTCTTGCAAAATATCCCCCCAAACCAAAAATTCACTAAAGCTCTTCTTCTCTTTTTGAAAGTGTCGCTCCCGGGATTTTCATCCTAGTACAAACGAGAAAGTGGCACGAAAAAGGTAGAGTCACCAACCAGGCATTTTTATCCCGAATGAATGGGAAAGGTAATGTTGTACAAACCGAAGAGAGAAGGAAAGGACAAGGTTCTGCGAACCAAAAATCTGGGTTCGGGAGTCGTTTACGACCTGGGAAGGTATTAGCACCCCAGATTGTCCACCGTACCCGACGAGATACACGCTTGTTTGTCTGTTTCAAAGGGTGAGAAATAAAGTTGTTGTTGAATAAAACCGCTAACTGGAATGGAATGAGAGAGAAATAATGGGGAAAAGAAAACGGAAAAGTACGGAAAAAATGTAGGGAATATAAAGTGTGTGCTCGAACGGACCCTACCCCGCTGCCTACGTACCTCATCGGCATATGTATTTTCAATTGACCATGCTGATGATAGCAAACCATGGTATCATGATATCAAGCAATTCCTAAAGTCTCAGGTATACCAGACAGGGGCATCAAGCAAAGACAAGAAAACCCTTAGGAGGCTGGCAGGTGGGTTCTTCTTAAACCAAGACGATGTGCTTTACAAACGCAACTTCAACATGGTCCTGCTCAAATGCGTGGATAGATATGAAGCAGAGCTGTTTATGCAAGAAGTTCACGAAGGCTCCTTCGGTACCCATGCTGGAGGGCATGCTATGGCGAAGAAATTTCTCAGATCAGGATATTATTGGATCACCATAGAATCTGACTGCTGTAAATATTCCCGCAAGTGCCACAAGTACTAAATCTACGCTGACAAGGTCTATGTACCTCTAAATCCACTGAGTATCATGTCTTTGCATTGGCCCTTCGCCATGTGGGGCATTGATATGATTGGCAAGATTGAACCAACAGCTTCCAAAGGTCACCGCTTCATCCTGGTGGCTATCGACTACTTCACAAAGTGGGTTGAAGCGGCATCTTATGCCAATGTCACAAAACAAGTGGTAACCTGATTTATCAAAAGGGAGACATCGATTCAACTTCACAAAGTGGGTTGAAGCGCACTTCGACTAGGGAAACCCCATTCTCGATTGTATACGGTATGGAGGCAGTCCTATCGGTTAAAGTCGAGATCCCCTCGCTGAGAATAATGATGGACGTCAAGCTTGACGGAGCTAAATGGCTCCGAGCCAGGTACAACCAGCTGAGCCTCATTGAAGAGAAACTCCTAGCAGTTGTATTCCATGGACATTTGTATTAGCGGTGAATGAAACAGGCTTTCGATAGGAAAGTACGGCCTCAACAGTACATACCAGGCGACCTGGTGCTGAAAAGGATTCTTCCTCCTAATAATGATCACAGGGGCAAGTGGACACCCAACTATGAAGGTCCATTCGTGGTTCAAAAGGTCTTCTTGGGCGGAGCCTTGATACTAACGACCATGGATGGTGAAGACTTCCAATCCCTAGTCAACGCATACGCAATGAGAAAATACTTCGTGTAAAAGACCCGCTGGACAAAAACAAAATGAAAGTTCAAGCAAAAATGGGCATCCCGGTGAGTCCAAAACAGAATAAAAGGCTCGAGAAAAAGTTAGGGAAATATCTGAAAAGATGTACACCCACTGAGTTGAAAAGCCACACTGGACAACTCGGGCAAGAAAGGGTATCCCGGTGGACCGAAAACCTGACAGGGCGGTGCAGGCAAAAGAGGGACTAAAATGATCCACTGCGATCTGCGAGATCTATGATACGTCATTTGCAATCAGAGGCGATCCAAGGGTTGAAGATCAATTCAATCGTTTTCCTCAAAGTGAAGCAAGCGGAGAGTTTTGAGGACATACAAGTCATAGTCGGGTTGGAGCTTGATGGGACTTTGTTTTCCGCATTGCCAATAAGATAGTTTAATTTCCTTTTGTGAAATTTCCTCTTTCCAGGGATTGCTACCTGTGTAATTCTTATTCATGACCTTTCTTTCATCAATAAAATGCAATTTCGTTCAAATTTGTTTCCACAAGTTTTTCTTTTTCATCTACCGCTGATTGATTGCAAAAACGTCCAACAAATTATGATAAATATTGCTTTGTGAATGCATGAATGTCTTATAACCCATGCAGGAGATTAAGAACATTTGACACGTATCCAATATGTTGGGTGACTGGGATGGATTCAGACCATGACCCTGGGGCATGCAGGCCAAACTAACTCTCTATTTCGTAGGTACTACCAGTTGTGTCCATTAACGTGCAGGTATCGGTGTTGCTAACAATAGCCATCGCCAGCACTGAGCTTCGAGAAGTTTCTTCCTTGGCAGATTATGAAGCATGACTCCTTAGTAAGTCTCATCGCCTCTCCGTCAGAGCAAAGGCAAAGAGAATAATACTTCCCGAGCAGAAGAGTATCTCTTAGCCCCAACGAAGGACGCCTTCCACTTCTCATCTCCAACTTGAGACACATCCTACCTCTCACTCACAGCAAGATGTGATCAAACTCTTATTTCCAACAGGAAATATTCTCAGCTGAGTCCGGTCCTCCCTAGCAGGATTGGAGACGAAAAGCCTTCCCCAACACGAGAAGCCTTATATGCCCAGCACGAGAGGCCTTATCCCCAGCCAGGGACGATTTATGACTCTCAGCGTCAGCAGGAAATATCTCCTAGTGGCATTCTACAATATCCCCAATAGAGTCAGAATTGGAAAAAGGGAAGCATTCTCCCCAAGCAAAGAGCCCTCCTTCAACAAAAGAATATTCCCCAACAAGAGTTTTCTTATCTTCAGCAACACGGGAGAATTCATCATTCCCCAACAAAGGCAGGATATAGAAGAGCTCAAATTCTCTTCTCAGAAATGGCTACCTTTTTCCTAGCAGGTTCGCGGAACAAAGCCCAATCTTCATTGGCATCTCTTCCCCGAGTAGAAGATTGTGTATCTGAGGGATTCCCCGACAGATCTCTTCCCCAAGCAGAAGATGTTGCTTAAAAGGATTTCCCCCAGAAGGTCCCTTCCTCAATAGAGTACCAACTCATCTGATTCCCTTAGCCGGGTCAGAGGAATATCACTTCCCCAACGGAGTTTGGTGGGTAGCGTACCTCTCAGCAGATCAAGTTCATCCTCAATAGGGTCTTGGCTCTCCAATCGCAAGGCCCAGTTTATTTTTGGAAATGGACGGCAGTTCAGAGCCGGTGGATCATTAATATTATTCCCCACAGAGTTGCTCTTCCTCATAGGGATTCACCATAATTAATGCAACAATTGGTCTTTCCACAACAAAGTTATCTGGGATACTTGTTGTCTCCTCATTAGGAGATCTTCTTTTCATTTGCATTTAGTAATCATCATTACATTTTCATCCTCTAAAATGTGTAGCATTTCCATCATTATGGAGCATTACGCCAAGGAAAAATTCAAACATGTGCATTGAAGCATAAGCCAGTTTTGGTACCTAGCGCAAAAGCCCGAAACAATATTTCTTCAATCAGACCGAAGTATCCCCACAAAATGCCGAGTTCTTTTCCCAGCATGGTTATTTCTATCAAGTCTTGTTTGAAATCCCCTCGAGTCTCCGCTTAAGTACAATGGTATCTCCTTCTTTGTGTCTTTGTTTAAGTACAACGGTCGCGTCTCGGGCTCTCCTTGAAGTACAACGATCCCATTTCCCGATTCCATTTAAGTATAATGGTGTCATCCTCGAGTCTCCGTTTAAGTACAACAGTCTCTTGAGGACGACACCATTATACTTAAATTGAGAGACACCGCATTTAGGACACTCATTTAATGATGCATACTCATTTAGAAACAAAACGCATTCGTTTGGACAAGCATATATCTTATCATAGCTCATTCCAATAGAGCAAAACATCTTTTTGGCCTCATACGTTGGATTGGTAAGAACATCATCCTCTGGAAGCATGTCTTTCATAAGGGCTAATTACTCTGGAACTTTTATCCGACCATCCATTTCCCGACTTTAAGTTGTACAACTTTAATACCGCAAAACATCTTGTGAATTTAATACAACCATTATACGACGGTTTCTCTTAATCGCTTACCAACCTCTCAAACATTTTGGGACAATCCTTAAGATCTTCTTCAAGTTCTTCTTCAATCTCTTCGACTCAATCAAAATCGCATGTATCTGTGCCATTTTCGTTTGAAGCATAGGTCGTATTATCCCTCAGTTCAACATTCCCATTACTTTTCTCACCATGCAAATTCCAACATGTATAACTTCTATCAATTCCATTCCTCTTTAAATGTGATGCCAATTGAATCGCGTCAACCTGACTCCCATAACAGTAATCCAAGCAAGTAGATCTCATTCGACTGGGATCTTTAGCATGCACAACAACAAACTTAACGAATTCCGATACCCCATTCTCATACTCTTCCGACAATCGACTTGAAGACATCCATTTCTTATCCATAGTGTAACACCCTAAAATTTGCCCTCATATTTATTACCTTAACTAGCTTGTGTTTCATATTCATCTGCATTTTCAGCTAGGTCATAACATCGCAATCATGCATTTCATTGGGCTCCTAAGTCATGGGATCAAGGTCATATGAAATTAGGGTCTCCCACCCTATATGTAATCATTAGATGAACTCAAGATTTTGGGTATATGGCCATCAGTAACATCTTTTTGTACTTTTGATGTTTGATTAGGGTTTATTTCCCTAATTAAGTAATCTTTGGGGATTTCACTTGCAAAGTCATTTCACATGTGCATCTGGCCTATCATCAGGTTTTCAATTCAGAAGTATTTTGAGTTAGGGTCTGATTCGTGGATATTAAGGACTTCTCTTTTATTAAGTTACAAGGATACCCTTTTCTTCTCACCATCTTGCAATACCCTAAAATTTTCCCTCTTAATTTATTGCCAACCTCAACTGCTTTATGCTTCTTCATTTTGCATGATCGTCCGAGCATCGCATCACATTCAAAAATAATAATAAATAATAATAAATCATGAACATTTGCATGTGCATGAGGCATGTGATTGGGCAAGGCCTATAAAGTTTGAAGCTCAAGGAGAAGAAAATAACACTGCAAAAATAATCCAAGACTATTCCATGAAGAGCATCCAAAGAAAAGAGGAATTGAAATTTTAATTCCGTTAACCGGTTAACGCAATTGGTTAACCGGTTAACGGGTGCGAAAAATGGGAAAAATAGTTCAAAAATTGGTTGGTTTTCACTTCCCTCCACATTTCTTTTCTTCATTATTTTCCACCTTTTTTCCACTTCACTTTACATTTCATTTACACTCCATTCACTAGAAGTGTCTACCACATTCTAGACTCTTCTAGGATATTCCAAGGAATATTCTAGAACTCCAACTAACCCTAACTAACTCCATACCTAACCTAATGCCCAAGCAAGCTCCCAACCTATTTTCATGCCAAACCTACACTTTATATAAGCCCTAATCATTCCAAAGAAAAGGGTTGGCATTTCATATTCACCATTTTCATCTTCAATCTCTCATTTCTCTCTCAATTCTTCCATTTTCTTACCAAATTCACCAAGAGCTTATTCATAGAAGTTCTTCAAATTCTTCATTGGAATTTGAAGAACTTGAAGCTAAACCTTCATCAATCATCAACATTAGAGCTTAATTGAAGAAGTGCTTCTGTTTTTGAAGTGATTTGGAGCATTGGAAGTGATTAATCAAGAAGCGTCAAGAACAAATAGCATTTATTTTGCATTCACAGATTTTCGGTTTTCTTCTTCGTTTGCATTCCGATTCATTGCAACACTCACCGAAGCAATCCTCCGCTTCGTAGGTTGGTGATCCAAAACCACTTTTGATTTAACTTATTCTCTTCATCTCACCCTAACGAGATTCTTTGCATGTTTATCGTTTCGGTTGCGTTTTTATCGTTCAATTTCGTTTTGATTGCGATCTATGCATTTCGATTGTTATAAGCTAGTTCCGTAGCATAACCTAGGTCCTAATAGGTGTTAGAATAACTCCTCTAAGTAGAAATTCGTGTTAACATGTTCATGTATGTATTAAGGGTCCTTAGAAGTGAGTTCATGACCATAAGTGCTTATTTCTCAACTTTTTTCTCCTTTCTGTTCAGTGTTAACCGGTTAACGCATTTGGTTAACACGTTCAAAAATGCCTTGGATTTGAAAATTTTAGGGTGTTAACCGGTTAACCTATAGCGTTAACCGGTTAACGCTATTGAAAAAGAGAAAAATGCCTTTGTTTCTTTGCATGTTTGCATTGCATTCTCTCTTGATCCTTCATATAGTGATAGATCATGATTTTAGGGAATTTTTAAGACCACTTTTGGTATCACATTCCATCGTTTCGAGTCGTTTCGACATGTTTCCATTTCTGTCGCATATTTTGTGTTTATTTGTTCATTAGTGCATAAAGTGATTTATATCATATTGTTTTAATGTTCAATGAATCATTTAGCATGTAAATGATTATGCTACATTTTGTTTTTGCATCCCTTGCATGTTTCGTTAATTCGTACGCATCATTGCATCACATATTGTATGTTGCACTTCATATAATATCAAAATTATATGTGCTTGCATTTTGCTTGCATGCTTTATCATATTTGCATATTAATTCAATTCTAATTTTTTTCCTCAAGTTGCATGATTCATTGTGTTAATTTTTTATATGTGTTCATAATCCATATTCATGTGTTTATGTGCCATGATTTGAAATGCATGCTTATGGCATATTGATCATTTGGTGCATCCTTTCATAATCCCTCATTAAAAATAATCATGTTCATTGATCCATGTTCATGTTGCATTTATCCATGTTAATTGTGCATTTTGTCTTTGATCTTGTGTATAAAAATAAAAATAACCAAATCTTTCTTTTGCATTTCATAGTTGTTTGTTTGTGCAGTAGCTGTAAAATGTATGTTGATTGTTGTATTTCCACACTTCTTACACCTGTTTTGTATGCTGATTGTGAGCTGTAAAAAGTTGTGTGCATTGTGTATTGCATGTTATTGTTGTTTGTGAATTTAGGAGCTGTAGTAGGCTGCTTCGCATTAGGATCCTCTCTTGCTTACAATACCTTTGTTTTGTAGGGAGGTTAAGGTAAGTTCTTCACAACTTATTCTTTTTACTTCTTTATGCATTTAATATGTAACACTAATCTTTGTTTTGTAGGGAGGTTAAGGTAAGTTCTTCAAAACGTATTCTTTTTACTTCTTTATGCATTTAATTTTCATTTTGCCTTACCTTTCATACTTGTGTTTGTTAGGTTTTCTCACAACTTCATGCTAATTTCCCCTTTAGAATCAACTTAACTTCATTAAGAAGTAAGTTGTATTCTATTTTGCCCTTTTTTTCTTTTTTCCTTTCTTAGGATAGAAACCACACTAACCTAGGTTCACCCATGCAAGATAACACTAGGAGCTTAGTCTTCCCCTTAGACTTTTTGCCTTTGTTTCGCTTTGCTTTCTCTTTCTCATCTCATGAAGAAAAGTAAAAAACACTTAATAAAGGTTGACTTTCTCGTACAACACGAGACTTTGCCATGGGTTACTTATGCATGTCTTGTCTCGGGGAGAGGTGTAAGTCATCTACCATGATGAATACGTCTTAGTATGAGAAGGTTCACAAAAAATAAACAGAAAACACTTCTCTAAAAGAGAAAACAACAAATAAGAATCGTCTTTTCCTTCGGGAACTTCTTTTCTCATCTCACTCACTCTCAATGTGAACTCGTGACGACTTGTCTCGCATGCAAGACGGTAAACGCACTCGTACCAGATGAGCCTGCAACACTTGAGCATAGACATACACAGTTGCAACATATAAAAAACACAAACAAATAGTTCCCGCCTTAGTTAGGCGAACTACGTCGACTCTGATCCTCATTTTCTTGATAAGGTACGTAGACAGCGGGGTAGGGCCTGTTCGAGTATATTCTTTATTTTCCCTACATTTTCCCCTTTCGATCTCTTTTCCAGTTCCCTTTCTGAATCCAGATAGCAGTCCTTTTATTCAGCAACATCTTATTTTCTCACCCTTTGAAAGAAATAAACAAGCGTGGATCCCGTCGGGTACGGCGGACGGTCTGGGGTGCTAATACCTTCCCAGGTCGTAACTGACTCCTGAACCCAATATCTTTGGTTCGCATGACCTTGTCTTTTCCTTCTTCCTCAAGTTTGTGCAGCATTACCTTTCCCATTCATTCGGGATAAAAATGTCTGGCTGGCGACTCTACCTTTTTCCGCGCCACTTTCGCGTTTGTCCTAGGATGAAAATCCCGGGAGTGACACATCTTAAGTTAATTTTCTTCATCATTGTGAACCTAATGGCTTGAATGGGCAAAGGACAAGTTAGTGGATTTTGACTTTGAAGCTATTGGAATTGAAGGATTAATACAGACACAAGCTCGATTTGGATTGGAAGGATAGTTTGAATTGAATGTGTTAAAATTGGTCATGTGAATCGATGAGTTCCATATCTCATTCAAGTTCGTTCGAAAAGAAAAGTTATCATAAACCACCTTCGAATTATCCATTTCATTGTTAATAGACTACGTTAAACCCTTCTTTAACCAAATCCCATTTATCCAATTTTCATGTCCAAATCACTAAATCCGACTTTTAAGCCCATTTCTCTATCAATCCAATTCAGTGTTGATTTTTGAGCTCCATTCTCAACTCTCTTTTAATTCCAACTTCAAGTCCATTTTCAATAACCAAATAAACTAAGTCATTATCCATATTCATCAATTGATCCTAATTTAATTTTAAGACCATTCTAAACATAATGGTATTATTTGCAACATTTAAATCCAAATTAAACTTTTTGCATTATTCATATTTTATAGCTTTGGTATGTTCTTCCTGTCAAAGTAATTTATCAGAAATAGTGATCTTCTCTTGTGAGCTCACATAAAACAGATAGTACATCCATTTTCAGTTCTCTTAACAGGAAAATAGTGGGTTTCCGAACAAATAGAAAAAAAAAAGATTCATTTAAGAGAAACAAAGGAGCCAATAACAAAAATCAGTGGTTGCACAAAAATTCATAACAGAAATGAAAACACATGGGATAAATTGTTGCAACAGAAAATTATTAGAGAAAAAGGAAAATTCAGATTAATAATTCATCAGTAAAAATCAATTGCACAAGATATACAGAAAAAAGACTCTTCCTCCAAAAGGCTTCAACTCGCCCTCCACAATGTGGGATGACAGAAAAAACGCATCAGAAGAAGTTACAGTTATAACAGAATAACAGAACAAAAATTGGATAGCCGAAAATGGAGAGATTCAGTTACATATGAAGAATTGAGTGACACAAAAAGGAGGAATCCTTCAATCTCTCACTCTTCCACTTTTCCTCAGCATCATCTATCTCTTCATCTTCATCAGCAATCCTCAACTCTGAAACTTCGATTTCTTCGCATCATAATCACCTTCTTCTGCAGCAAACGCTTCATTAATCTTTTCCTCTCTCCAACTTCAATCAATGAAACCGCATTTACATCTTCCATCTTCACTCTTGAATTCTTTAATAGATTTCAATAATCCTCATCTCAATCACAAAACATTTATCATCGCTGCTTCAAAATCCCAATCTCAATAATGGCAACCACAATGTGAATTTTAGATGCAAGTACCACTCAGGGGAATTTAGGCATACAATTGACAATTGTGATGTGTTCAAGTACAAGGTGCAAAATTTGATTGACTTAAAGGTCATTGTGCCAGAAATTTTGCCCACATATTGAATTCTCCTCATCAAATTGACATCCTAGTTTGCAAGGGCATCTTCAGAAGCAATAAGTCCAGACGAAGTCAAGTCTTCTAAATGACGGCAATGTTCAGCTTCTTTACTGCATTTTCATTTGTAGTTTTTATTGTTTGTTTAAACACTTGTATGCATACATGGAACTTATTTGTTTTTGAATGATAATCATAATAGAACGCACATGTTTTTCTTGAAATAATCCATTCGTATTCACTCATGATTTTGTGTATGTGCATTGCAATACCAACGTTTGTGCTTAAACTCTATGAGGGAGAATGACGAAACAAAAATGCAAGGATCTCTAATTGTGTGCTTTTGAGAAAGACTTTGTTGACGATGTACAGGAATTGTTTCAAATCCTAAACATTAGAGATATAAGGGAGATAGACCCTCACCAACCCATTTGAGCCTTGAAGTAGGAGTTTCTTTTTGCATGAAAAAACTCTAACACATAACCCAGGGGCAGGGTAGGCATCAGTTAGTTTGACCGAGCGTTAAAATTTCAAAAGGAGTGTGTATTTGAGGATCCATTACCTTTCATTGTAGAAAATAAAAAGGTCCAAAGACTGGAAGCCACAATGGTTATCCCTCATCAACTGAGAAGTGAGGCAGTCACAACCCTCGTAAGGTAATCAAGACAAACAGTGTCACACGATTTGTTCAAAAAAAAAGAATCGAAAAAAGAAGGAAAAAGCCTGCTAAGTTGAAACTTGAAAACAAGCGACTTATGCAAAAATTAGGGCATCCCGCTGGACTTCACAATCAAAGATTCATAAGAATCAGTCCAGGAAAAAGTTAGGGATAAGCAAAATAATGAAAAAGCGAAAGACAAAAAGGATTATACAAGAAAGATCCTTAAACAAGAACACAGTCGTGTGATACAGACACAAAAGGAAATATGGGTGACTGACTCCCAATAACAACCTAATTAGTGCTTGAATTGTTAGTGTCATTGGTTACTCAACCAACACAAAACCATTATGAGAGGTGAGTGCTTATGTCGAATTAGCTGAACATAGGAATGAAGGACATCACGAAGAGGGGTCGGTACAAATAAATCTTTGAGCCTTAATCCTTGTTTCTATAACCGTGAGCTAGGCCACAATACAACCCTCAAAAGTCCTAACTGAAACAGGGTTATTTTGAGAGCGTACTACCACGAGACCGTGTTCCTGACTCCTATGAGGTGTGCTAAAAGGTTTTTGTTGGTGTTGCATGTGCATGCTTTCATAAGAAATTAATGTCGTATCTTAACCAGTGATTCGCTCAAAAAGGTTTGCGACATTTTTTCAGTAAAACTTCAAGATTAACATGTGTGTTGCATTATAATTTTCATTCTCAGAATAAACATTTTCTGCTTGCATACATTTGTTTGACATCATAGAAGTTCACATACAGAACTTCAGTCCAGAAGCTTAATCTTGCCAAGTTGAGAAGTCTGAAACTTCTGAAGGACAATCATATTGAGGTTCACTTTTCAAGAAACTCCATTGATTGGGAACTTTCCCAATAGTCGTGGAAAGAACCAACTAATCCGGGGCAATCACATCGAGCAATCTCTCCAAAGTTCAGCCAAATTGGGGCAATCACTTTGAGATCAAAGAGCCATTAGTCTGAAGCATTCAGTCACATTTCAGCCAAGTCGGGGCAATCACTTCGAGATTCAAATCTCCAAGAACAATTAGTATGGGTGTTTTCTTCAAAGAACAGTTATAAATGGATGAAACTACTAAGAGGCTCGTACTGGGGCAGGCCACCCCAAGAGCACTAGAAGTTACTTTCTCTCAAAGATGGCCAATCAGAAGCACCCATCCAAAGTTTCAGAATACTGGGGCAGAATATCTCACAAGTGATATGAGGTTTTTCATGAATCCTCGTGGGGAAAATTCCTTCATAGACCATGCAATCTGGGGCAGTTATCTCGAGACTCGATGAATCTCTCCAAGAGTTTGAAGACACTAAGGCATTTCAGATGCCAGTTTTCTGTAAAATCCTCTTGAGACATTTTCTTTCGATAGACCCTAGTATGAGGAGAGTTGAAAATCACAAGGAACCTGTCGCTCCCCGGACTCTCGTCCCGGTGTAGACGCGAACGGTTGGCGATGTTGGAGGTTGAGGTTGAATAGAGTCGCCAGCTAGGCATTTTTATCCCGAAGGAAAGGTAATGCTACATAAACCTGGAAAGGGATGGATAAGACGGTTGCAAACCAAAGAAACTGAGAAAGGGGGTTGGTTACGACCTAGGAAGGTATTAGCACCCAGATCGTCCGTCGTACTCGACGGGATCCACGCTTACCTGATTGTGTTTAAAAAGGGGTAGTGTATGTGCTGACTGTGTTTAAAAGCTAAGGAAGAATGTACAATGTGTCAGTGCAAAAGAGAGGGTGAGTGCTCAAGAATGAGGCTTAGAAAAGAAATCTAAAAGAGGGGGATGACAAAGAGACTTTTGTTTGATAACTGTTAAGTTATGCCTACGTATACTCTCGTGCAATAAGGAAGTCAGAACACCGTAGTTCGACTCAAATAGACTGGATGATTTTGTTGTGAACTGCTTACTTGTCTATGCTCAAGTGTGTGACTCGTCTGGCTCGAGTGCGAATTGTCTTGCATTAGACGGGAGAAATGAGTTCTCGTTTTCAGAGTGAAAGTGATGAGAAAAGAATCTCGGAGGAGACGTTTATTGTTTGTTTTTGTGTTTTCAGTTTTTTATTGTTTTTTGGTGTTTTGCATAGGATGATGAGCTTAAGCCTAAATCAAGGGTTGTAAACTCATTATATCCTCCCTGATTAGGGATAATGAGCCTAATCAAGTGTGAGATAAGCATCTCAACTTAGTTACCATGATGATATAGGATTAATATCATTAACCTACTTGGTAATTATTAAGTGTTTTTGGATTTTTGTTTAGTTAAGTAATGTTTAATCTCTAATCAGGGATTAGTGAACTCATTACACCATCCTAAGAAAAGGATGATAGATGAGAACACTTAAGCTGAGGAAGACTCCTCAATTTAATCCATGGTTAGGGACTTAATTCATTATATAACAAGCCTTTATTAAAAATGGATTTTAATTAAAAGGGTGAGATTAAGAAGTGGATTTTATGTTTGTAAGACTAGCTTGAGGGGGACTTGTCCATTAAACACTAAGGTTAGTCCCTCTTAACCAAAAGGAAGAGATGTAACCCTAATATAAGGCCCAAGTTACAAGCTTAAGTCTTAATCATTATTAGGTGTCTTGATTAAAAGGTGTAAGCAAATTAAAGGTTTAACACTAAGGATTAAAGTTATACACTCCATCCTAAGATAAGGATGCAGGTATAACCCTAATTCAAAGTCCTAAAGCTTTAAGTGTTTAGCCTCTGATTATGAGATGAGAAGAGAGACTCAAGGAGACTCAAAGGTAAAAAACTAGGGAGACTATGTACAACCCTAAAATTATCATGCTTGGATGTTCCTATGGTTTGTGAGGCTTAAAGAGAAGATCTTCAGATGGCCACCAAGGAAAAGGAGCAGATGAAAAGAGAAGGAGAAGAGAATAGGTTACTTACTTCCTGAAGAAGATAAGTAACCTAAGAGAAAGGGAGAAGAGCAAGAGAGCACAAGTGAAGCAAGTTCACTTCAAAGACAAGTAAATATGCAAATGAAGAGATGAGAAGAGGTGGGATGTGAAGGCAAATCCACATCACAAACAACTTACCATAAGCCCCTGAAAGGTTAGTGTGAGATGCATAATATGCAAAGCAAAAGGAAATAAGGAAAATGAAGGTGCAAAGACCAAAACCAAAAGTGAATATGAATGATCATACAAAGGATGAGATGCAAAAAGAAGCTTGTTAGGAGCATGAAAACACATGAATGTACATGAGATTTAATGAATGCAAAGTGTAACACCCACTTTTCCCACAGAATTATTTATATAAACCTTTAATAAAATCAGAGTTACTTGTCAAAAGTGAGATGTTACATCATCATCATTCATCAAAATCGTTAATAAAAGAAAACAGCGGAATCCAAATCTTTAACATCAATAGCTCGAAGGCTTAACAAATCACACATGATAAAGTTCTTCAATTCAAGTTTAATTATAAAAATAAGTTTTTCTGAACATTATAAGTAAATGTGGAAAATATCCCCGTTCCCGTTACATATCAGAGCTCCTAGGACACGGACATCACACCAACGTACTTCTCAAGTACCTGAATTGTCTGCACTTCCGAAGAAGCACAAACGCAACAAAACAAACAGAGGGGTGAGAAATAGATTCATAACATAACGGAGCATACGACATATACGAAGAAGTAATTCACCCCTAATCACACCAAATTATCGATCATATTATTCAATCAATCATATTATTCAATCAATCATAATGCAATGTGACTCCAATGCACAATGCAAATGCGGTACCGACTCACAATAACGGTTCATCAATAGAACCCCAAATGCATCGTTAATGTCTCCAACAAGACACGATCATCCCTGCAACCACGATTCTCAACGAATTCCAAATAATCACATCCACGACATGATTATCTCGTCAAATGTATGCGCATGCAGACACAACAACGCATACCATATCACAATACACATGAACACATCATGCTTTACGATCATCATGATCTCATCAACCAACCATCAGTGCATCTTACTCACACACAAAGCATACACATATCTCATGTTGTTCACAATTATAACAATCTACATATTCATATAATTCAATTAAGCACTTAGGATTTCTTATGCGACTAATCATCAAGTCATATATTCATTATTAGAACATCCTCAAAGTCTTATTTCATTAATATAATCCTACATTAGAAGAATGAGTCAAATCCACCTTAAAACGGAAAAAAAATTACATTTACAGGGGCCAGACACGGCCTCCCGTGTCCCCTGACACGGCCCGTGTCAGGTGGCCTGGGACACGCCCTCTAAATCATCAAAAAACACTTTTCCCGAAGCCTGACACGGCCACCCGTGTCAGGGCACCTGACCCAAAATTCTGATTTTTGGTTTTTCCCCATTTTCTTCCTCCTTTCTCACCTGTACGAACCCTAATCATTCTAGGTCAAATTTAGCACTCAAAACTAACCAATTCACATGTTTATTATCCATTTATGCATATAACTTCAACTAGTTTTATTAATAAACTTTCCTATATCAAATTAAGGAATCTATGAGGTTTAATCCTCTTCTTTGTTCATCATACCCTCCATAACCTTCATATGCCATTCTTCCCAATACCAAACACACAACACCAAATATATTTTCTAAATACATCGTATAATCATATTCATCAACAATTTCACAATATTGCATCAATTCAATCATTATTATCATAATCTCTTAAAAATACCTAAGGGAGGAAGGAACTCCCAATTACACTTCTATGTCCTATCACCAATCATAAACCCTTTTCTCCCCCTTACCTTAAAATTGAAGCTTTCCTTCACAACTTTTGGTCTTGGTGATCTACAATCCTTGACCTTTCCCTTCTTCTCCTCTTTCTCCATACCTCTCTGTTCTTCGTCAAAATACGATGAATGAGGTTTGTTTCCCTAATTCCTCTTTTTATGAAACAACAATTCCACATTTTCCCCTTAAACCTCTAACTAACCCTTTTATTTTATTTTATTTAAATAATAACAACATTATAACAATACACCATATATTATTATTATTATTCTCATAAAATATTTTCTCCACCCATTAATTCAATTATGCCATTAAAATATTAATATTTATTTCACAAAAATAAATATAAAAATTAAGGCGTTACAAATCTCCCCCACTTAATTATTTTCATCCTCGAAAATGTACCTGAATGGAATAACTCTGGATATGATTTCCGCATCTTTCTCTCCAGTTCCCAGGTAACACTTCCACCAGCAGCTCCTCCCCAAGCTACTCTCACAAGAGGTATCTCTTTGCCTCGACGCTGCTTCATCTTACGATCTTCAACCCTCAACGGTAAAGTCTCCACCGTAAGATTGTCACGGATTTGCACTTCATCTCTCTGAATTACATGTGACTAATCAGACACATATTTCCTGAGTTGCGATACATGAAACACTTCGTGTAAATTCGAAAGTTTTGGCGGTAATGCCACTCTGTAAGCAACCTTGCCTACTCTCTGCATAATTTGATACGATCCAATGAACTTAGGATCCAACTTCTTAGACTTCAACGCACGTCCAACACCGGTCATCGGGTTGACTCTCAAAAATACATGGTCACCCTCACTGAACTCTAAGTCTTTCTTTCTATTATCATGGTAACTTTTCTGCCGACTCTGAGACGCTTTCATTTTCTCCTTGATCATCTGAATAGTTTCAGTAGTCTGTTGAATAATCTCAGGCCCAAGCATAACATTTTCACCTGTCTCATACCAACACAGAGGTGTTCTACATCTTCTACCATAAAGAGCTTCAAACAGAGCCATTCCAATACTTGAATGATAGCTATTATTATAAGTAAATTCAATCAGTGCCAAATGTGTATCCCACGCACCACCTTTTTCTAGCACACAAGTTCTTAACAAATCTTCTAATGATTGAATAGTCCTCTCGGATTGTCCATCTATCTGTGGGTGGTAAGCCGAACTCAATTTCAACTTAGAACCCAAAGCCTCGTGTAAACTTTTCCAAAACTCAGAGGTAAATCGCGGATCTCTATCTGATACTATACTTGACGGTACACCATGCAATTTCACCACAACTCGGATATAAATCTCCGCCAACTTAGTTAACGGGTAACTGATGTTAATCGGAATAAAATGCGCGGACTTAGTCAACCGGTCCACCACTACCCAAATAGTATCCAGTCCACTCGCAGTATTCGGAAAACCTGTCACAAAATCCATAGCAATACTATCCCACTTCCACTCTGGGATCTCTAAAGGTTGCATCAGCCCCGAAGGCTTCTGATGTTCTACTTTTGATTTCTGACATACTAAACAAGCATAAACAAAGTGTGCAATATCTTGTTTCATACCGTGCCACCAAAATAATTTCTTCAAGTCATGGTACATCTTCGTAGCTCCCGGGTGAATACTTAAGCTACTCCAATGACTCTCTTCCAGAATTGCTTTCTTTAGTTCAACATTATCGGGTATACAAATTCTCTCTCGAAATCTCAAAATATCATTATTATCCAAACTAAAATCACCGCCTTGATCATTTCCTTAGGTAGGCATTAAGTCCACCAATTTCACATCTTGTCGTTGGCCTTCCTTAATTGCATCAAGAAATTCATTATTTATTCGTAACATGCCCAACTTGACACTTCCAGGTGTTATCTCAGACACCATACTCAAGTCTCTAAATTGCTCAATTAAATCCATCTCTTTCATCATCATAGCCGACATATGAACTGTTTTCCGGCTTAATGCGTCTGCTACTACATTTGCCTTTCCCGGATGGTAACTTAAATTAAAATCATAATCTTTCAAAAATTCTAACCATCTCCTCTGCCTCATATTAAGTTCCTTCTGATCAAATAAATATTTCAGACTCTTATGGTCACTAAAGACTTCAAATCGCGACCCATAGAGATAATACCTCCATATTTTTAACACAAATACCACTGCAGCCAATTCTAAATCATGAGTAGAATAATTCCTCTCGTGTATCCTCAACTGTCTTGAAGCATAAGCTACTACCTTACGAACTTGCATTAACACACCACCTAAACCCATTTTAGATGCATCACAATACACAACAAAAGCTTCATTCGGGTTCGGTAAAATCAATATTGGTGCTGAAGTCAATTTCTTTTTCAATTCTTCAAAGCTTCTCTCACATGTTACATCCCAAATAAAGGCTTGACTCTTCCGGGTTAATTGAGTTAATGGCAACGCCAAGTTAGAAAATCCTTCTATAAACCTTCGATAATAACCAGCTAAACCAAGAAAACTTCTAATTACCGTTACCGTCTTCGGAGGTTCCCAATCAAGCACAACACTGACCTTCGAAGGGTCTACTGCAATACCTTCACCAGATATTACATGTCCCAAAAAGCTCACTGTCTTCAGCCAAAATTCACACTTGGAAAATTTAGAAAACAATTTGTTATCTTTTAACACTTGCAGTGCAATTTTCAAATGTTTCTCATGCTCTTCTTCAGACTTCGAGTATATCAATATATCATCAATAAATACTACGACGAATTGATCCAAGTAAGAATGGAATATCCGGTTCATATATTCCATAAACACACCCGGCGCATTAGACACTCCGAAAGGCATCACTGCATATTCGTAATGATCGTATCGAGTTCTAAATGCCGTCTTTTGGATATCTCCCTCTTTCACTCTGATTTGATGATATCCTGACCTCAAATCAATCTTGCTAAAAACACAAGCTCCCACAAGTTGGTCCATCAAGTCATCGATCCTTGGAAGTGGATACTTGTTCTTGATAGTAACCTTATTCAGCTGTCGGTAGTCGATGCACAAGTGCATACTACCATCCTTCTTCTTAACCAATAACACTGGAGCACCCCATGGCGATACACTGGGTCGAATGAACTTCTTATCAAGTAAATCACCAATCTGCGATTTCAATTCAGCTAACTCAGTAGCAGACATCCTGTACGGTGCCATAGAAATAGGCCTGGTACCAGGAATCAAGTCAATAGTAAACTCCACTTCACGCGTCGGAGGTAACTCTGTAATATCATTGGGAAATACTTCAAGAAATTCATTCACCACTGGTAACTCTTCAACAACGACCTTTTCTTCTATAAATAATGAAGCAAACACAACAAACATTTTCGCTTCGTCTTCCAATAAGGTCCTCAGCTCTTTAGTAGAAACTGAACTGGCCAAAATCTCCTCTTCTGGAGTTAGGAATAACAATCTCTTCCTAAAGAAATCAATATAAACTCGGTTGGATTCCAACCAGTTCATACCCAAGATTATATCAAGATTAGTGAGTGGTAGAAATATAAGATCCACTCTAAACTCTTTATCAGAAATAGCCAAAACACAATCACGACATATCAAGGTAGTAGTCACAGACCCTATAGATGGTGTATCAATAACTATTCCTCGACTTAACTTAGAAGGTTCCAATCCTAACTTTTTCACACATTCCAAAGAAATAAACGAATGTGTTGCACCCGTATCAATAATCACAAATAAAGGAATATTATTGATAAAGCAAGTACCTTTGACCAATCGATCTTCACTAGTAGGCTGAGCTCCCACTAATGCAAATACTTTCCCATCGGATTTCTGCTTCTTTGGTTTCTGGCAATTAGTGCTAATGTGGCCCTGTTCTCCACAATTATAGCAAATAGGCTCATTCCCTCTGCAATTGGCCATCACATGACCCGTCTTTCCACACTTAAAACACTTCTTTTCTTCAGTAGGACAATTATTGGCACGATGTCCCGCACCGTGACATCTGTAGCATTTGAGCACACCGGGAGTACTTCACCCCCCACTTAGTTTCTTCTCATTACCAGCTTTTTGCTTCCCTTTGTCAGCTGGAGCACTATAAGGAGTACCACCAAATCTCTGCTTCCCTTTCTTATCATTCACAACTTTGTAATGGGCAATCCGCGCCCTGTTGTCATTATCATAAATCCTGCTTCTACTTACCAGCTCTGGATAATTCCTAATCTTCTGGCAAGCAATACCCAACTTAATCTCAGGACGCAGTCTATTCTCATACTTCAGACATTTGGAAGTCATTGCCTCTTCAGTATTGTAGTGCGTACAGTATTGCACTAGTTCTTCAAACTTGGCAGCATACTCTGCCACTGTCATATTACCTTGCTTGAGTTCCAAGAACTCAACCTCCTTAGGACTACGAATGTCTTCCGGGAAATACGTTTCCAAGATTTCTCTGCGAAATACCGCCCAAGTGATAGTCGTACCCGCGTCTTCCAACCTTTGGCGACTGTTGTCCCACCAGACTTCAGCTTCACACTCCAACATGTGAGTACCAAACCTCACCTTTTGATCATCAGAGCATCCCATGGTTCTGAAGATCTTCTCAATAGCTTTCAACCACTTCTGCGCAGCCTCTGGATCCAAAATTCAACCTTCATACGTCGGCGGCTTGTTATTCTGGAACTGCTTCAATGCACGAGACTGAGCATTTCCTCCACCCTGAACAACCTGAACAACATTCTCAACCGTCTACGCCATGGCATGCATAGCCGCAGCAAGAGTAACATCATTCCTTCCTGCCATACTGATACAACAAACAACTCAGGTTAGGAAACACACAACTCTTATTCTAAGGACTGACTCAATCTGGCCGGTTGGACCGACCTGCACTGATACCAATTGTAACACCCACTTTTCCCACAGAATTATTTATATAAACCTTTAATAAAATCAAAGTTACTTGTCCAAAGTGAGATGTTACATCATCATCATTCTCAAAATCGTTAATAAAAGAAAACAGCGGAATCCAAATCTTTAACGTCAATAGCTCGAAGGCTAAACAAATCACACATAATAAAGTTCTTCAATTCAAGTTTAATTATAAAAATAAGTTTTTCTGAACATTATAAGTAAATATGGAAAAGATCCCCGTTCCCGTTACATATCAGAGCTCCTAGGACACGGACATCACACCAATGTACTTCTCAAGTACCTGAATTGTCTACACTTCCGAAGAAGCACAGACGCAACAAAACAAACAGAGGGGTGAGAAATAGATTCATAACATAACGGTGCATACGACATATATGAAGAAGTAATTCACCCCTAATCACACCAAATTATCGATCATATTATTCAATCAATCATATTATTCAATCAATCATAATGAAATGTGACTCCAATTCACAATGCAAATGCGGTACCGACTCACAATAACGGTTCATCAATAGAACCCCGAATGCATCATTAACGTCTCCAACAAGACATGATCATCCTTGCAACCACGATTCTCAACGAATCCCGAATAATCACATCCACAACATGATTATCCTGTCAAATGTATGCGCATACAGACACAACAACGCATACCATATCACAATACACATGAACACATCATGCTTTACGATCATCATGATCTCATCAACCAACCATCAGTGCATCATATTCACACACAAAGCATACACATATCTCATGTTGTTCACAATTATAACAATCTACATATTCATATAATTCAATTAAGCACTTAGGATTTCTTATGCGACTAATCATCAAGTCCTATATTCACTATTAGAACATCCTCAAAGTCTTATTTCATTAATATAATCCTACATTAGAAGAATGAGTCAAATCCACCTTAAAACGGACGAAAAATTACATTTACAGGGGCCTGACACGGCCTCCTGTGTCCCCTGAAACGGCCCGTGTCAGGTGGCCTAGGACACGCCCTCTAAATCATCAAAAAACACTTTTCCCGAAGCCTGACACGGCCACCCGTGTCATGGGACACGGCCCGTGTCAGGGCACCTGACCCAAAATTCTGATTTTTGGTTTTTCCCCATTTTCTTCCTCCTTTCTCACCTGTACGAACCCCAATCATTCTAGGTCGAATTTAGCACTCAAAACCAACCAATTCACATGTTTATTATCCATTTATGCATATAACTTCAACTAGTTTTATTAATAAACTTTCCTAGATCAAATTAAGGAATCTATGAGGTTTAATCCTCTTCTCTGTTCATCATACCCTCCATAACCTTCATATGCCATTCTTCCCAATACCAAACACACAACACCAAATATATTTTCTAAATACATCGTATAATCATATTCATCAACAATTTCACAATATTGCATCAATTCAATCATTATTATCATAATCTCTTAAAAATACCTAAGGGAGGAAGGAACTCCCAATTACCCTTCTATGTCCTATCACCAATCATAAACCCTTTTCTCCCCCCTTACCTTAAAATTGAAGCTTTCCTTTACAACTTTTGGTCTTGGTGATCTTCGATCCTTGACCTTTCCCTTCTTCTCCTCTTTCCCCAGACCTCTCTGTTCTTCGTCAAAATACGATGAATGAGGTTTGTTTCCCTAATTCCTCTTTTTATGAAACAACAATTCCACCTTTGCCCCTTAAACCTCTAACTAACCCTTTTATTTTATTTTATTTAAATAATAACAACATTATAACAATACACCTTATATTATTATTATTATTCTCATAAAATATTTTCTCCACCCATTAATTCAATTATGCCATTAAAATATTAATATTTATTTCACAAAATTAAATATAAAAATGAAGGCGTTACACAAAGCATATAAAATGAATGAAGAAATGATCAAGCAATATTCAACCATGTTCTAAGATGTCTAAGAAGACATACAAATGAATGGAATGTCATGGCAAGTTCATGGGATGATGATATGCAAAGATGAATGCAAGTGAACATGAGAAATTAGGGTTTTATGAATGTATGAGATGCATATGACCAAAACAGAAGCATACATCATGATAAAAATTTGAAAATGAAATCAAACAAACCCTAAACACATACAAGATCACTCCCCAAAGGTGGAGGTCAGAAGCTAAACCTAGAGAAAGTTATGAATTTTCTAAGTTAACTAGGGTTTTTGGATGATTCTAAAGGAAAAATACCAAACAATTTGAAAATGTAGTGCAAAATTATGAATTAAATAACCTAGATACTAGATGCAATGTGTGAAAGAATGCAAAAAGAACCAAGTTCAAACTCATCATGGTTGATCATAAATGATTTTTTCAAGTTAGGGTTAGGAAAATGTGAAATTTATGAACCCTAATTCAAAGAGAATTGTGAAAACATGATCAAACCTAAAACGAAATTTGTATGGTGAGTTTGTAAATTGTTCTAAATGCCTAAGAATGCTTCATGAATTTTTTGGTGATTTTTAGATACCTAATGTATTTTTAATTAATTAAAATCAATTAATTAATTAAATAAAACATTTAAATGATTTAAAAATACTTTTTTAATGCAAAAATTAAAAATAAAAATGTTTTTGAGTTTAGAAACATATTTTAAGTAAAAATGCAAAAAATGAGATTTTTAAACATATTTTTGCTTTTTTTAATAAATATATGAAAAGAAATATGAAAAATAAAAATAAAAATGAAAAGTATGCATGATCAATGGCCAAGATTTGAACTTAGGGTGACTTGGCGCGTGTTTGTAAGGCTAGGATTGAATCTGACTAATTAAACTTAATTAATTTAATTAATTATGATTAGGGCTAACTAAGCGAATCTGGGCCATTCAAACACGCGGCAAACAAAGGATCCAAGGGTGGAGATTTAAACCTAGCTAATTAATGAGATTAAGCCCTAATCTTTTTCAGGCGACCGGAACAGTGTTCCGGTCGTCTTCTCCGGCCACTCTTCTTCCCTATCTCTCTCTATAAGCTACCCCAAGCCCCCAAAATCTCCAGAATGCATCCCCAAACAACATTAAACAAGAATCAAGCATCAAAAACCATTTATATTTCAAGAACATCATGAATCGAAGCAAACAATATTTAGGTCAAAAATTTCAGAAACACCATACATGCTCAATCTTCAATCATTTTCAAAAATAAACATATCACAATGATCAGTGAAGCATGTAGATTGATATTGTAACTTAAAATACAAGTTCTGGAAAATTTGTTCTTGGATGATACCTGAGATGAAGCTTTCCAAGTTTTAGTTTTCTAGCCTCCTCCTTTATGCAAAACCACTCCAATGGATCCCCTTGTGCTTCTGAAAGACTTAGATGGAGTTTATATGGCTTGGTTTGTGTGTTTCAGTTCTGATAACTCAGAAATCGTGTTTGTGTTTGAAGGGTTTTCAAGCCATGGTGAAGGGTGGTTTATGATCTATGGGTTATGTGGAGATGATTGGTGGAAAAAGATTAAAGTTTTGAAGCTTGTGTGATCAGTTTCGAAGAGATGAAAGTTTTTTTGAGGTTTTTGTGATTATGAGCTTATGAGATGTTTCAGGCTCCAATGTTGTGTGTTTTTAGTTGCTTGAGGTTTGCATAAGAGGTTGTGATTGGTCAGAAAGTTGGTGGTGGCATAGTGTGATTAGTATGGCTTCATTTGCAAAAAAATCAAAGAATGTGTACCATGAGTATAGGCTAGGACAGAGGAGATCTTATGGCTTGTCCTGCCTTAGCTATCATTGTGGAGAGCCATTGGATGATTTGTGATGATCTGCAGCACTTGGATTGCAAGATAGCATAGGTTTTGCAATTTTCCCTCTTTGGAAATTTTGTGAAAATAGCTCATAGAAACTTGTGATCCAAGGAATTATTTTGGTCAAGCAATGTTTCATTATCATGTTATGATGCTTAGAAGTGGATTAGAGGTCATTAGAAGTCTTGAAACTTGATTTTGCAAAGATCCCTCTTTGGCACATACTTGAAAATTATAAGATTTTTCCCAACTTTGAGACATCATATCTTGAGTTCTAGGATGAATCATGAGGAGTTCTTGTACTTTTTGAAAATGGGAAGATCCAATCTACAACTTTCATGTTTAAAGATTTTTCATTTGTAGCCTTTATAATCAAGAAAGAGGAGGTTGAAAATCTTTCCCAAAATGGAAAGTTTTCATTACAAGTCATGTCCAAAAATGGAAAGTTTGCAAATGGCTTGAAATTATTAAATCTTGTGAACTTCTAACCACTTATAAGATCAAAATGATGAAGATGACCCTTTGGTACCATTGGTGGTGGCCTCAGATGCCCTGATTCTGACGTTTCTTGCATAATAAGTTATCAGTTGATCAGATGACTTCCACAATGAATTTCTTCATCAAATTTGGTACACATGATCCTTATAACATATTATGACCATTGGAATAAAGAATGACCAAAAAATTTGAGATTAAGGGCCTCAAACCTAAAACCCTAATTTTAGGTCATCTATGTAGAAAAACCCTAGCCTGCCTAAACACCTCTACAATACTTTGTGATATTTTGACTTTAATGAACCTTGGGGAGCATATAATGAACATGGAACACACATGGACCCTCTTGACAAGATTCAAGGCCTTTGAGATAGCTCAGATCACTTCTTAGATTAATTTGATCACAAACCCTAGATATGCAGTTATGCAAATGAAACAAATATGCAATGTGAGATGATATGCTTATGCAAATGCAATATGAAAGATCATAAGCCATGGTGTGAGAAAAAGTGAGGGCAAATTTGGGGTGTTTACAGCTTCCCCTATTCAAGCATGAGTTAGTTGTGCAGGATGTAAGTGTCTGGCTTTAACAGACAAACAAGATAACTTGTGGTTGAATACCAAAGACAGTCCGAAATTTGCACATGCTGGGGAGAAAAGAAAAGGGATATAAATTGTAATAGGCAGTATAGTATGAGTATTAAATGAAAGCGATGGAGGACTGTAAACACCCCAAATTTTCCCTCACCCATTCACACCATGGATTGTGATCATTTCATATGCATAAGTTTAATCATAGCATCTCATACCACATTTTTGATTCACTGCATTGGTTCTAAGTCATCTGCATCTAGGGTTTGTGATCTGAGCAATCCAAGAGCTTCTTGAGCCACTCCAAAGGCCATCAATCACTTCAAAGGAGTCCATGTGTGTTCAAGCATCATATTATATCCTCTCAAAGTCAAGAATGTCAAAAAATCACAAGAACTGAGAATGGTATGGAAGCAGAGCCAGGCTTGACTGCACAGATGACCTAGAATTAGGGTTTTGGTTTCAGAGGCCATAACTCCAAATTTTTTGGTCATTCTTGTTTCTATTGGTCTATATATGGTATAGTGAGTATGCATATCAATTTTCATGAAGAAATTCCATGGGGAAGTCATCTGATCAAGAGTTGACTTTTCAAGCAAGCCAGTGTAAAATCAGGGCATCTGAGGCCCCCAATGACCCAACCAAAGGGTGTTCTTCATCATTTTGATTGTATATGATCTTTATTTGATCATAGAAGATGTTGGAAGTTCACAAAATTGAAGAGTTTCAAGTCTTTTGCAAAGTTGACTTTTTGGGCAAGTTTGACTTTTAATGAAATTGTCATTTTAGGCAACTTTTTTAACCTTTACTTTTTGATTCAAAAAAGCTTCAAATGGAAAAACTTTGGTCATGAAAGTTGTAGAATGGATCATTCCCTTTTCAAAAAGTACAAGAACATGACCTAATTCATTTTGGATCAAAAGTTATGGCTTGTCAAAGTTGGCAAAAATCACAAAATTTGAAGTTTTCCACCAAAGAGGCAAAGTTGCAAATTCACTTCTCAAGGCAAATTAAGTCATCAAATGCATTTCTAAACTTCACAACATGATCATGCAAGACCTAAAAATCAGAATGGGCCAAGAAACTTCTCACTTTTGTGGCCTATGGATCAAGATATTTCATAAAGATCAAAAGCAAGGCAAGTTGCAAAACTCATCATAGTTTATCATCCACTTGCTGGCTAGCTTGCTGAACCACCCTAGGCAACTCCCCACATCATGCTGCGCAGGACACACCCTTTGTCCTTGGCTAGAAGTAGCCCATACTTCTCTTACACCAACTTTGACATTTGGGCAAAAAGACCCATACCAATCAATAAAGCACACATCACTTCTTCTGACCAATGATGATAGTTTATACAAGCCAAAAGCAAGCCAAAGCAACAAGAGAGCAAGCCTGAAACACTCCATAACACAGCATTCTCATTTTCCACTCCATTTGCAAGAGCCTTCTAAACTCCCAGCACAAGCTTCAAACACCCAAACCAACTTCACAAACAATCTCACCATGCTTCACTGAACACAAACCAACCCTTAAAACAGCCTGAAAGCCACTGAATCAAGGATACGATTTCTGCCCCCCTTTGAACAGAACTTAAGCAAACTTTCAAACCAGCCATTGCAAACTTCAAACAAACCTTGCAAGCTTCTTAGGAGGATCAGTGGAGTAGATTTGAGCCAAAGAAGCAGCCTGAAAGCTCTGGAATCGAAAGCTCCATCTCAGGTATCATCCAAAAACATTTTTCCAGAACTTGTGTTTTGAGTTACAAACTGATTCTATGTGATGTGCTGATCATTTTAAGCTTTGAATCATTGAAAATGGTTGCGTGTGTAGGATGTATTTGATCTCTGAAATTTTTGTTTTGTTTTTTGTTTTGATTCGTGTCTCATGATTCAGTGGAAATGAATGGATTTTGGGGTGGGGTTTAGGTTTAGTGATGATTAATGATTGATTCTGGAGAGTTTGGCACGTTTTCATGGCATATTGAGAGAGATTGAAAGATGAGATAGCCGGAGAAGACGACCGGAACAGTGTTCTGGTCGCCTGAGAGTGATTAGGGCAAGATTAGGGCTTAATCATTTAATTAGCAAATTTGAATCTCAGCCCTTGGATGTGGCGCCAAGTCTCTTCCCGCGCGTGTGAATTCAAACCATGACCCTTGGATGTGCTGACTTTTCCCATTTTCAGTTTAATTCATTTTTATTTTACATTTTATTTCATTTGTTTTCTCATATTTATTAAAAATAGCAAAACAATTTTAAAAATTCTGAAAATTTTTGTATAAACTTTTATGAATTTTTAGAAACCAAAAACATTTTTATTTTTATTTTTTGCATTAAAATATTTTTTAAATCATTTAAAAGTTTATTTTTAATTAATTAATGAAAATTAATTAATTAAAAATACTTTTAGGTATTTAAAAATCACCAAAAAATTCATGAAACCTTCATAATCATTTAGAAACATTGTCCAACCCTCAAACCAAATTTCTTTTTTGATCTTGATGTCTTTTGAGAATTTTTCATGGAATTAAAATCATTTCAAGGCATTATTTTGATCCAAACTTCAAAAAATCAGTTATGCCTAACCATTGAGAGTTGGACTTTGATTCTTTTTGCATTGCATTTTGTTTAGCATGTAGTTTGTGAGATTAAATTGGCATGATTTGATCTTTCATTTTCAATTTGTTTGACATTTTTCTTGTTAAGGTACCCTAAAACCCTAGAAAACTTAGGAAATTCATAACTTACATTAGGTTAAGAGTTAGAATCCCTCCTTTGGGCAGTGAGTTAGTATAGGTTTAGGGTTCCTTTGAATGCATTTTCAATTTTTTATCTTGATGTTTGCTTCTGATTTTGGCTTTTGTTTGATGCATTGATCATAAACCCTAATTTGGGCCTCCTTTTGCATTCATTTTGCATTTGCATTCATACCTTGACTTTCCATAGCATTTTGTGCATCCATTTGATTCATGTGACATCTTAAGACATATTAGAAGCATGCTTGATCATCACATCTTGCATTTGCCATGTTGTATGCCATTTGCACTTCATAACTTTTCATGTATGGTCATGGTTCTTAACTTGCTTCATTTGCATCCATAAGTTTGTATGATCATCCCCATGCTTTGTTTCATGTTTGCATCATCTCATAGCATCATTATCATCTCATATATGCTTCTGGTTTTGATTTGCATCATGCCATTTCATTTCATTTTGCACTGCATTGCATTCCTTTAACTAACTTTTCAGGTGGTAAGTCACTTTGAGAAGTGAATTTTCCTTCACTTCTCACAACTTCTCTTCATCTCTCTTATACATCCTTGCTGCATTTTGTTATGTGTTTGAGATTGAGCTTGCTCATTCTTCTTCTTCTTACTTTCTTTCCTCAGGTGACTTGACTTCTTGAATGAAGCAAGTTACTTTGCTTCTCTTTGCTCCTTTCATCTGCTTCCTGGTGGTTCCTTTGAAGATTTCTTTCTTAAACCTCACAAACATTAGGAACAACCAAGCATGACAATGATTAGGGCTTTGATTAGTCTCCCCACTTAGTTTTACCTTTGTGTCTCTTTGAGTCTTCTCTTCTCATCTCATAATCAGGGACTAAACCTTAAAGGTTTTAAGGCTTTGTGATTAAGCTTATGCCTGCATCCTTCTATTAGGATGGAGTGCATAACTTTAATCCTAAGTGTTAAACCCTTAATGTGTTTAACTCCTTTAATCAATTCACATAATAATCATCAAGACATCACACTTGTAACTTGGGCCTTGCATTAGGGTTCTAATTCTTCCTTAATTGGTTAAGAAGGACTAACCCTAGTGTTAATGTACAAGTCCCCCTCAAGTTGTCTTACAAACCCTAAAAATCACTTCATCATCATACCATTAATTAAAATCCACTTAATCAAAGGCTTGTTATGTCATGAGTTTAATCCCTAATCATGGATTAAGTTGAGGAGCTTTCCTCAGCTTAAACATTCTCATCTATTATCCTTCTATTAGGATGGTGTAATGAGTCTGTTTAATCCCTGATTATGGCTTAATCTCATTACTTAACACTAAACAAAAACACCAAAAACATCTAAATAATCACAAGTAGGTTAATGATCTTAACCCTACACCAAAGGTGTTTAAGTGTGAGAAGCTGACTTCACACTTAAGGTATTCTCATTACCCCTAATCAGAGGGAAGATGTGATGAGTTTACAAACCCATTGGTTTAGGCTTAAGCTCATTAACTTATGAAAAAATTTCAAAAGCAATAAAAGACTGAAAACTCAAAAACAAACAATAATCGTCTCCTTCGGGATTCTTTTCTCACCCCATTCACTCATAAACGAGAACTTGCTTCTTCCGTCTAATGCAAGACAGTTTGCATCTGTGCCAGACAGATCATACACTTGAGCATAGGCAAGTAAGCAGTTCACAAGTCAATTCATCTTTCAGTCTCTTTGGGTCGAACTACGGTGTTCTGACTTCCTCATTGCACGAGAGGATACGTAGGCATAACTTAACAGTTATCGAACAAAAGTCTATGTATATTCCCCCTCTTTCCAACTTTATTCTCTTAACCTCATGATCTTGAGCATTTCACTCTCATTCTTACACTGACACTTCTCATGTACCCTTTACACTTCTTTTACACTAACACCTGTACATCCCTTTCCAGCCCTTTTATACACAAATTACACTGACACTACCCCTTTAAAACACAAATCTTCTAAGCGTGGATCCCTTCGAGTACGACGGACAATCTGGGTGCTAATACCTTCCCAGGTTGTAACCAACCCCCTTTCTCAGTCTCTCTGGTTCGCAACCGTCTTATCCATATCTTTCTAGGTCTATGCAGCATTGCCTTTCCTCCGGGATAAAAATGCCTAGCTGGCGACTCTTTTCATTCCCTGTGAGTTCACTCCTGTGTGTTCTCACACCCTCCTTTCGCCGAACGTTCGCGTCTGTACCCTAATTGACCCGGCTTCATTTAGTGGGAGCAACAGCTTGGCGACTCTGCTGGGGACCCTTATACTGTAACCAGGGCTTCTGGTTCTTTTTGTGGGTTCCTACTAGCGCTTGATTGACTTGTGTTTACTGGGGTGTTATGTGCTATTTGTGTTTGTATATGTATTTTATTGCTTTATGTACAGTTGTTTTATTGCTTTCTTTACAGCTTTACATATATCATACTGTCATACTGTGCTGGCTGGATCTGTTTTGTTGCTTTGGTGGGTGGGTGTTCTATTGAGAGTTGAGGTCCTATACCTGGGACCTGAGTGACACCTAGGATAGAGTGGTTCATGTTCTTTCCCATTCCATTTCGGTCTGGTGCGGGAATATGAAACACGGTTCAGATATGGGTTTCTTCTTGAGAACTCTGTGCTGCAGATTTCCTGTAGTGCTAGGGCTATCTGGGAAGCCTGCTAAGTCTGGATGACCTTTAGTATTGACCTTCAGAAACTGAGGTGAATTAGAGGAGGATCTTTTATGGTTATTGTAAACACTGTACCTCCGGGTTAGAAGTGTTTACACTTCTCATAACTGATCCAAGTCTGAGGATCCTTGTTTTAGAACATCACCTGTGAGGGGGTTGGGCTGTTTACAGGTTTGCAGGTACCTTTGACCTCAACATACCCTGTTACTTTGTTTTGATTAAGAGTACTCCATTTTGGAACAATTCTTGTAATTTTTAACCCTGGACATGTGACTCTTTATTTGAGTCCCCCACCTTGGTTACTGGACTTATGAACCTCCATCTGGATTTCTTGAACATACATGGACCTATATCAAGGCAATTAATCAGATCCAGCTCAGTCTCAAACCCTTGCATATCATTTGCATACATCATCATTGCATCATTTTAACATATGTTTATTTGTTTTTCAGGGTATCCATACTATATTTTGGCTTGGTTTTGACCCCTTCATCAGCATAGACCTATTTTCATCAGTGCTTAGTTCAGCTATCAGCTACCTGCTTCAGTCACCTGCATCACCAGTCTCAGCCTATCAGTGGCCCATCTTCAGTATTATTCTCAGCATCTGTCTAAGCTCTTCTTCAGCAACATGGCACCCAAGAAGAGTAACATCTCCTATCATTTCTTTGAGCCTGAGCTAGCTGGCATCAGGAAGATTCAGACCTTGATTACTCCAGACCATATACCACTTTTCAGAGAACATTATGGAGGAATCCTTGATGTGGTTATGGATTTGGACCCTTCACAGAGGAGCTTGATTCATACTTGCCTGCAGTTCTATGATCCCCCTCTGAGGTGCTTCACCTTCCAGAATTTTCAGTTGGGACCCTTGTTGGAAGAGTATTCATCACTGATTGGTGTACCTATCAGGGGTGGAGTCCCCTTCAACCCTGAGATGGCTTTCCCTAGTAATGAAGAGGTGGCAAAAGCCTTGTATCTGGAACCAGCTCTGATTGGGCATAACATGACTGCCAAGGCTGGAGTCTCTGGTCTGCATCTGGATTTCTTGACCTCTCAGGCTATTCTGAAGGCCTCCTTGGGGGAGTGGAAGGCAGTCTGTGCATTATTAGCCCTAAGCATATATGGGGTTATATTATTTGCAGACGAGCCTAAGTTTGTTAGCAAGAGTCCAATCCATCTTTTCATTCTGAGGAACCCAGTGCCCACCTTACTGGGAGATTTCTACTACTCTGTCCACCAGAGGAATGAGAAGCAAAGGGGAAGATTAGTGAGATGCTGTGCTCCTTTGTTCCATACTTGGCTGCTCAAACATTTGCCAAAGACTGATGCATTCTTGAACCCTCACCAGCAGAGGAACTGGGCTAGGAGACTTGTTGCTTTAACCTCAGATGATATCAGGTGGTGCACTCAGAGCACCAAGGGCAGAGACATCATTACTAGTTGTGGGCAATTTCCCAATGTGCCTCTGATAGGAGTGAAGGGTTGCATCAACTACAACCCTCTGCTATTCAAAAGACAACTGGGTTATGCATTGGTCCACCCTCCTAGAGTACAAGATCTAGCTGAGACCCTTTATTGTGAGATCAAGCCTAATCTGGCTATTGTCAGGCAAGCGTCCTGGGCTTGGGACAATGCCCAGACTAAAGGGGTAACCATTCTTGGGAGATGCAATAATGTGGCCTCAGCTCAGTACTATGAGTGGTCTCATGCCAGGGCTCAAATTTCTGGGATGCCCTTTACCATTGAAGATGTGCCTGGACCATCCACAGCACCACCTCCAGCTACTGTCAGCCTGGAAGAGTTTGAGAAATTGAAAGAGAGAAATGAGAAGCTGACTCAGGCTCTACAGAAGACCCTCTGGGAGAGGAGTGATGGTCGGCTGGACATTGAGAGGTTAGAAAAGCTAAAAGTGGAGCATCTAGCTAGGATTGAGAAGTCAGAGGACTATATCAAGAAGTCAAGGGCTAGAGAGCAGATCTTGAAGAATGCCTGCAAGGAGGCTCAGCTCCAAAAGGCCAGGACTGATTTGTATCTGAAAGAGAGTCAAGCTAGGTGGGTCAGGATCACTGAAGCTCGTACTCAGGAGGATAAAAGGACTCAGGATAAGATTGAGCAGCTGGAAGCTAGTGCAAAAGAGCAACAGGAAGCCCTGGCAGCAGCCCAGAGAGAGATCTCAGAGTTGAAGATTAGAGCTGGTGTGAAGAGGTCAAAGGACCAAAGTCAACACAAGAAGCTAACTGCAGCTGTTACTACTAGGAATCTCCTTATCAAGAATCTTGCGGAGCGTCCGGCTGATCCTGTGACTGAAGCACTTCTAAAGGAAGTTCAGGAGGATGAGTTTGGTCTTGGTGTCTGACTATTGCTTGTTGTTGCTATCAGTTTATTGTACTTTTCTTTTCTTTATGTTGCATTTTTGACCCCTCAGAGGGCATGTATTGTAAAAAAAAAAAAACTATGTATCATTTACTTTTTGTAATATATGTGTTGGTTTGTTTTATCTGAGTTCTTTCAAAGCAACATCACAAGCATCTTCCTCAAGGTTCTGGAAAGGTCAAAACCAAGTGCCAAGCCAGATACCTTGGATACAAATAAGCATATTGCATTGCATACTAACCTTTGTTTGTTTTGTTTTTGTTACTAACTCTGTTGTGATCTCAGGAACTATTGCTCGACGTCGGGTGTTCCCACTCAACCGTCCACACAGATATCCAACCCGCAACAACCTTCCGGGTATACAGATGGACTAAGTACAGCAGGACCTTACAGAGGTCAGGACTCAAATGGCCAATGAGAGATTGGAAATGAGGAATCAGATGACACAATTTATGGAGGTGATGAATAATATGGCTCAAAGCCAAGAGAGATTAAGAGCACTGGTAGAGAGGCAGAATCAGGAAGACCCCCATCTAGGGACTGCTGGGACAAGCAATAATGAGAGAGTTCAACCCCATGTTAGTCCTCCAGTCTATGGACCCCACCTTCATCCAGAGATCAACATCCCTGTTAATGTGCAAGGGACTGCCACTGCAGGCAGAGTGTTACAAGAAGACCCCCAGGAAGATCAATTTACAGTGATGGGAGCTGGGGAGGAAGCCCATGACAGAAGGCTAGATGAGATTGCTGAGAAACTGAGATCCCTGGAGTCCCAGAATTCTTTGGGCTTTGATGTTATGGACATGGGTCTAGTGGACGGGGTCAGGATTCCCCACAAATTTAAACCTCCATGTTTTGAGAAATACAACGGAACTTCCTGTCCCCGAACCCATTTACAATCCTTTCTGGGGAGGCTGAAGGCCTATACCATGGACGAAAAGCTATGGATGTTTTATTTTGAGGATAGCTTAACAGGAGCTTCAAGGGAATGGTACTCTCACCTGACTAGAGCAACCATCAGGTGCTGGAATGACTTGGCTGAGGCTTTTATCAGACAATATCAGTACAACTTGGATATGGCTCCCAACAGGACCCTGCTGATGGGAATGTCACAGTCATCCAGGGAAAACTTCCGGGAGTACGCTCAGAGGTGGAGACAGCTTGCTGCTGCTGTCCAGCCACCCATGTCAGAGAGGGAGATGGCCGATATGTTTATGAACACCCTCCAAGGGACATACATTGATAGGCTAGCTGCCTTTTCTTCTACCAGCTTTGCAGATGTCGTTATAGCTGGGGAAAGAATTGAGAGCCTATTAAAGATGGGCAAGATTTCTGACAACGGTGCTAGTTCATCCAGCAACACAAGAAAGCCTTTTGTGGGCCCAAGAAGAGCTGGTGAGACTAATGCTATCCATACCAGCAGGGGCAGACCCCAATATGTTCATAGGTCTGTGGCAGCAGTCACCATTCCCGCTCCAATTCATCCACAACCAGCTTATCAACCACAGCAACAAAATTACCAGCAACAAACTCCTTATCCTCCTCAGAGAAACTACAACAACGCCAGCAACAACAATCAGCAAAGACCGTTCCAACAGAGACCTTCTCAGGCCAATAGGGTGATTGATCCGATCCCTATGCCCTATGCCACATTATTGCCACAACTCCTAAAACTCAACCTGGTTGAGCTAAGGACATTGGCACCTCCAGATCCTGCCAGTCTACCCAGAAATTATAACGCCAGCGCCAGATGTGCTTTTCACTCGAATGCACCTGGCCACAGTACAGAGAAGTGCAGAGCTTTGCACATGAAAGTGCAGGATCTAGTGGATTCCAAGGCTCTAAACTTTGCACCACCACCAAATGTTAACAAGAACCCTATGCCACACCACGGAGGGCCCAGAATCAATGCTATTGAAGAAGACAAGCCGTCTTACTTGATAACCAGTGTGGGTCAGATTCGGACACCCTTGGTAGAGATTAAAGCTCAACTCCTTGAATGTCAAATGTTCCCGGGATGTGAGCTAGGGTGTGCTTATTGCAACATTTCAGTGAATGGGTGTGATAACTTGAGGGATGGCATAGATGGTCTCATCCAGAGTGGCCTGCTTCAAATCACAACATCAATACCTACCAATCCAGCAATCTCTTTCACAACAGTTCCAGAATCTTCTACAACTGCAACAACTATTGTTCCAAACAACTCTTAAATCTCATCAATAAATGTTTCATCTGTTACTTCAACGGACCAAATATCAGCAAACATCCCTTCTACAACTTCAGCACCCCTTCATTCAGAATCTCCTACAACAGCAACACCCATCCATTCAACAGTGTCTCCCACAACATCAGCAGAAAACAATGAAAGCGTCTCAACAGTTACAATTTATTATGATCCTGCAAATGATTCTGCCTACAACTTACAAAATGCCACTCCTATCAGAGCACCAGTCACAATATACTATGATCCACATACTATCATGGTCCCTTCTGCAGCCGCTATCAGTCCAGTCACTATCACAGTGCCTGGGCCAGTACCTTATGAAAGCAGTAACGCCATCCCTTGGCATTACGGCTCTATACTGCGAAGGACAGAAAATCACTCTTGAATCATCAACTTCTTCACCACAAATAGACAATGTGGGGGGAGGGGGAGGCTTCACTCGAAGCGGACGTCTCTTTGCCTCGCAAATTCCAAGACCCAGTGCCGAAGCAGAAGCTGCTGCCAAGGCAAAAGGGAAGAGCATGGTGCAAGAAGAACAAATTGCTAAAGAAGCCTTGAAAACCCCTTTTGATCAAGAGGTTGATGAATTCATGAGAATCATCAAGAAAAGTGATTACAAGATAGTGGACCAGCTTCACCAGACGCCTTCCAAGATATCTATTCTATCATTGCTTATGTGCTCTGAGGCTCATCGGAACGCACTACTGAAAGTCTTGCACGCAGCTTATGTGCCAGAAGAGATTACCGTCAATCAGTTGGAAGTTGTGGTTGGAAATGTTAATGCTAGTAATGGACTAGGATTTACCAACACTGATTTGACTACGGAAGGCCGCAATCATAACAAGGCTTTGCACATTACCATGGAGTGTAAGGGTGCAGTTCTTTCCCATGTGCTGGTAGACACAGGATCATCCCTCAATGTCTTACCCAAAAAAGCCCTTGTGAAGCTGGAATATGAAGGATTGGCATTACGTCCCAGTAACTTGGTAGTGAGAGCCTTTGACGGCTCTAAGAGATCAGTTCTGGGAGAAATTGAGTTGCCTGTAACAATTGGCCCACAAACCTTCAAAACGACCTTCTACGTGATGGACATTCAGCCTGCCTACAGCTGTTTGTTGGGTAGACCTTGGATTCATGTCGCTGGCGCAGTTACGTCTACCCTTCACCAGAAGTTAAAATTCGAATGGGAGGGCCAAGTCGTTACTATTTGTGGAGAATAGGATATTTTTGTTAGCCATCTGGCTACATACAAATACATTGAGATGGATGGGGAGATCCACGAAACGATGAGTCAAGGGTTTGAGGCCCTGAATATTAATGAAACATCTGTTGTACTTGGGACTTCCATGACATCCTACCAGCAAGCCAGGAAGGTTGTTGAGGAGGGGAATGCTCAAGGCTGGGGCAAACTGTTTCCTGTGGAGAAGAAGGAAGATAGATTTGGGTTGGGTTACAAACCAACTCAACGAGATCAACCAGAGGCTGCTAAGAAGCCCAACTTTGTTAGTGGAGGGATGCTCACCCCTGATGCTGTCAACAACTTGGAAGATGAGTCGGAAGATGAGTGCAACCTGGAGAGCTGGATACGTCCAAGGATCCCGGGGAGCTGTGTCTCAAACTGGTCTTCCCAGGAAATTATAAGGGTTACTCCTGCAGAGTAATTATTATTTCCTGTATATTTTAAGCATGCATCAAGTCTTGCATCTTGCCCAAGATGACAAGACTCATTTTGTAATCGGGCCATCTGTAATTTTTGTGCAACAAGATTAATCAATGAAATGTCAGACATCTTTTGCAAATGAGTCTTTTTTTTCTTTTCCGCTCACTGTTTTTCCATTTTTCTTTTTGTACAAAAAATAAATGGCAATGTTTTCAAAATGATATCTTTACTTCACTTTTTCTAAACAAGATTAAAATCGATCACTAAAATGAACAATCTAAACCCTTGCAGAGAGTGCCTTCCAGACCGCACTGACAACAGCACGGCTATGACTTCGTATGACTTTGACAATCCGATCAATCAAGCTGATGAAGGGGTTAAAGAAGATTACAAGCTTCCTGAAGAGCTAGCCAGGTTGTTGAGACAAGAGGAAAAGGTTATCACTCCTCATCGGTAGGAGGTAGAAACGATCAATCTTGGTACAGATGAAGATGTGAAAGAAGTTAAAATCGGGGCCTGCTTACAAGACTCAGTGAAGAAACAACTGATTGACCTGCTTCAAGAATATGTGGATGTGTTTGCTTGGTCTTATCAGGATATGCCAGGGTTGGACACCGATATTGTTATGCACAAGCTGCCTTTGAGAGAAGATTGCCCGCCGGTTAAACAGAAACTACGCCGTACTCGCCCGGACATGGCAATGAAGATCAAAGAAGAGGTACAAAAGCAGTGGGACGCCGGGTTCCTTGCTATAACTAGCTATCCGCCGTGGGTTGCTAATATTGTACCTGTGCCTAAGAAGGATGGCAAGGTGAGAATGTGTGTTGACTACCGGGACTTGAACAGAGCTAGCCCAAAAGACGACTTCCCATTACCTCACATTGATGTATTGGTTGATAATACGGCTCAGTTCTCGGTATTCTCCTTCATGGACGGATTTTCAGGATACAACCAGATCAAGATGTCACCTGAAGAAATGGAGAAGACCACTTTCATTACACCCTGGGGCACATTCGGTTATAAGGTGATGCCATTCGGACTGAAGAATGCTGGTGCAACATATCAACGGGCTATGGTGACCTTATTCCATGATATGATCCATAAGGAAATCGAATGTTATGTGGATGACATGATTGCCAAGTCCCTCACGGAAGAAGACCACCTGGTAAATCTGCTGAAGCTATTCAAGCGTCTGAGGAAGTACCAACTGAAGCTGAACCCCAACAAGTGCACATTCGGGGTGCGATCTGGTAAGCTGTTGGGTTTTATTGTAAGCGAGAAAGGGATTGAAGTTGACCCTGATAAAGTCAAAGCCATTCAAGAAATGCCTGCACCGAAAACTGAGAAAGAAGTTCGAGGGTTTCTAGGTAGATTGAATTACATCTCAAGGTTCATATCTCACCTTACAGCAACCTGTGAACCCTTGTTCAAGCTGTTAAGAAAAGAACAGACGGTCAGGTGGAATGAAGACTGCCAGAGGGCTTTTGACAAGATCAAGGAATACCTGCAAGAACCACCAATCCTTATGCCTCCAGTTGAAGGAAGACCTCTGATAATGTATTTGACAGTATTAGAAGAGTCGATGGGGTGTGTGTTGGGCCAGCATGACGAGTCTGGTCGAAAAGAGTATGCAATTTACTACCTAAGCAAAAAGTTTACCGACTGTGAACAACGTTATTCACTGCTCGAGAAAACTTGTTGTGCTTTAGCGTGGGCTTCTCGCCGACTGAGACAGTATATGTTGACCCACACTACTCTATTGATTTCAAAGATGGATCCGGTTAAGTACATTTTTGAGAAGCCAGCTCTTACCGGACGGGTTGCAAGATGGCAAATGATCCTCACAGAATATGACATTCAGTACACTTCTCAGAAAGCCATCAAGGGCGGTGTATTGTCTGAATATCTTGCTGAGCAACCTATTGATGACTACCAGCCTATGAGATTTGACTTCCCTGATGAAGACATCATGTTCATAAAAGCGAAAGATCATGAAGAGCCTATTCACACTGAAGGGCCTGACCCGGAAGAAGAATGGACTATGATGTTTGATGGGGCTGTTAATATGAATGGTCGTGGTGTTGGTGCAGTACTCATTACACCTAAGGGAGTTCACATGCCTTTCTCGGCAAAACTCACCTTCAACTGCAATAACAACGAAGTTGAATACGAAGCTTGCATTATGGGTCTTGAGGAAGCCATTGACCTCAGGATCAAGACATTGACTGTATTCGGAGATTCAGCTCTGGTAGTTAATCAAACCAATGGCAAATGGTACACACACCAGGACCATCTGATACCTTACAGGGATTATACAAGGAGGTTATTGACTTTCTTCACAACGGTCAAGCTTGAGTATATCCCTCGGGATGAGAATCAGTTTGCAGATGCTCTGGCTACCATTTCATCTATGATCAAAGTTCAAGCTGCCAACTTTGCACCGCAGATTTCAGTGTCCAGACTTGACAGACCAGCATATGTATTTGCAGCAGATATTGTCAAAGATGATAAGCCTTGGTTCCATGACATTAAGTGCTTCTTGGAGGATCAAACATACCCGCCTGGGGCATCTTCCAATGATAAGAAGACTTTAAGAAGGCTTGCTGGTAGTTTCTTCCTGAACACTGACGGTTCCTTGTACAAAAGAAACTTTGATATGATACTCCTCAGATGTGTTGATAGAACGGAAGCAGACTTGTTGATGCACGAGGTGCACGAAGGATCCTTTGGTACCCATGCGGGAGGACATGCAATGGATAAGAAATTGCTAAGATCAGGCTACTACTGGATCACAATGGATGCTGACTGTTGTGCCTATGCCAGGAAATGCCATAAATGTCAGATCTACGCGGATAAAGTGCATGTGCCTCCCAATCCTTTGAATATAATGTCTTCACCCTGGCCCTTTGCCATGTGGGGCATTGATATGATTGGAAAGATTGAACCGACTGCTTCAAACGGCCACAGATTCATCTTGGTTGTCATTGACTATTTCACCAAGTGGGTCGAAGCAGCTTCCTATGCCAATGTCACAAGGCAAGTGGTAGCCAGATTTCTGAAGAGAGATATCATCTGTCGATACGGAGTTCCCGAGCGAATCATTACTGATAATGGTTCCAACTTGAACAACAAAATGATGGCCGAGCTATGCCGGGACTTCAAGATCCAACACCACAATTCTTCTCCTTACAGGCCAAAGATGAACGGCGCTGTTGAGGCAGCAAACAAGAATATCAAGAAGATTGTGCAGAAGATGGTAGTTACGTACAAAGACTGGCATTAGATGCTACCATTTGCCTTGCATGGGTACCGTACGTCAATCAGAACATCCACTGGGGCAACACCGTATCAGCTTGTGTATGGTATGGAAGCAGTCCTACCTGTTGAAGTTGAGTTACCCTCCCTACGGGTACTGATGGATGTTAAGCTAAACGAAGCAGAGTGGGTTTGGTCCCGATACGAACAACTGAGTCTGATTGAAGAGAAAAGATTGGCTGCAATCTGTCATGGACAGTTGTATCAGAAGAGAATGAAGAGAGCCTTCGATCAGAAAGTCAGGCACCGAGAGTACCAAGTAGGAGATCTTGTGCTGAAAAGAATCCTCCCTCCTCATACAGACCACAGGGGCAAATGGACTCCGAACTATGAAGGACCATTCGTGGTAAAGAAAGTTTTCTCTGGTGGAGCACTCATGCTCAGCACCATGGATGGTGAAGACTTCCCGTCCCCTGTGAATTCAGATGCAGTTAAAAAATACTTCGCATAAAATGACCCGCTGGACATAAAAACAGAATGTAAGTCCAGGCAAAAATAGGGCATCCCGGCGAGTCAAAAACAGAATAAAAGACTCGGGCAAAAATAAGGGAAATAAAAAAAAGATGTACACCCGCTGAGTTGAAAAGCCGCATCGGACAACTCAGGCAAAAATGGGTATCCCGATGGATTGAAAACCCGAAAGGGCGATCCATGCAAAATAAGGGAATAAGCGAACAACTGCATTCTAAATTCGTCTGTATCACTTACAACCGGTTAAGCTTCAAAAGGATCAAGCTCCTGTCAGAATCAGCCTTCTTCAGAAAGCGAGACGAGAAGAGCGTCAAGAGTCATACGAGTCATAGCAAGAGGAAGCTCCTTAAAGCGCCGTCAACATTGCCAGCATTTTGTTTCTCAATTTGTAACAATCTCCTCATTTCAGGAGATATGTTTCTTTGACTGTATCTTGCCAATTTAGGGCATATGAATTAATAAAAACAGATTTTCAGTCAAGTTTCACCTCGTACACTTCATTTTATTTGCAAAGAATGTCTGATATCTTTAAAATACTGATTGCATAAATACAGATGCTTATCTTCAAAAATAAAAATAAAACTACATGCTTGCAGGAAATATACTTATTCCCGGGAGTATCTAACTCCTATGACGGAATCCGGTAAGGGATACCTCGGGATTACTTGTGTGTCTCTTGTCTTTGCAGGATTGCAGGTATTCAAAGCGCAACATGGGGCATGTAAGCTTCATCCCAGCAAGCTGGCCAATCAACACTCAGTCTTAGCATCTCAAGGTGTTTTCTTCCCAGCTGAGTTGCCACTTGTTACTTCTCCCAGCCGAGTTGCCGATCATTCTTCCTCAGCCGAGTACAAAAGCCAGGGAACTGCTTCCCCCACAGAGTGTCAGCCTCTATTCAGGAGAGCAACGCATGAAGGGATCACAACAGAGTGACGAAAGCTTCTACAAACCCCAGCTGGGTATCCCATTTACTGGAATAGGTCTATTAGTGACCCATTTCCCCAAGCAGATGCATCTTGTCAGATCTACCAATGATCTCATCCCCAACTGGGATGTCCACTTCAAACAGATCGACCAGAGATCTTCGCGGCAATGGGATCCGAATCCCGGATCGGTATCTTTGCATAATCATGGCATTCGCATCATATTCACCCACAAAGCGTAGCATTCCGTCTAATACGGAGCATTACGGCAAAAATCCAACATATTGCATAATCATAAGCCATGGTCCGAATCAAACACTTGTGAATAATGGCAATCCATCAACAATATACAAAATACCCCCCAAATTCCCCAGCAAAAGCAGTTGCCTCACATTCACAAACATCAGTATATACTCCTTGTGGCACCCGTCTGTGTCACATCCCCAGCCGAAAGCCAAAATATCCCCTTTGCACTCACAGATATATATACAATTCCTTGACATCCGTCCATGTCATTTTCACAGCACAGTAACCTGAAACACTTTGTATACCAGATACTTGTTTATACTATACTCTTCTCCTTTTGACACTCGTCCGTGTCACCCTCCCCAGCAGGTGGAACACTCATCTATACACCACTCATACTTATTTTACGTATACAGATACTCGTCCGTATCTTGTATACACCATTTATATCCCCGCAGATTCGACACTCGTCCGTGTTCTGTGTTAACCAGATGGTACTCGTCCGTATCATCATCTCAGAACATGCGTCAAGCGTTTGTTTCTACCTGATACTCGTCCGTATCATAGTCTTAAGGATGCTCGTCCGCATCTTTAATCCATACACCGTGTCAAACACTTTTGTCTTCTTGAATATAGACACTTGTCTGTGTCTACTATTCCCCAGAAGAGTCCCCTCAGATTCAACACTCGTCCGTGTTCTTTGTTAACCAGTTGATACTCGTCCGTATCATCATCTCTAAACACGTGTCAGTATTTGCTTCTACCTGATACTCGTCCGTATCATAGTCTTAAGGATGCTCGTCCGCATCTTTAATCTATACACATCTAAAACACTTATACCTTTTATTTTCTTGGATACAAACACTCGTCCGTGTTTACTATTCCCCAGTAGATCGTCAACAAAGCAATTTTCTTTTTTATCTGACATTCGTCCTATGTCATGATAGACTTTGAGAGCAGCCGTACCCTGCTAGGTGGTCGTCCTCCACTTCTTGATGATCGTCCTTCATCATGCTCATCCGATGGCCGTCCCCATCGTTGACCTTTTATCCGACATTCGTCCTATGTCGTGATATTTAGCAGCCGTACCCTGCTAGGTGATCGTCCTTCACCTCTTTGATGATCGTCCTTCATCATTTTATCCAATGGCCGTCCCCATTGATTTTGGTTATCTGACACTCATCCTATGTCATGACAAACCTTGAGAGCAGCCGTCCCCTGCTAGGTGGTCGTCCTCCACCTCTTGATGATCGTCCTTCATCATGCTCGTCCGATGGCCGTCCCCATCGTTGACTTTTTATCCGGCATTCGTCCTATGTCGCGATATTTTCGGCAGCCGTACCCTGCCAGGTGATCGTCCTTCACCTTAGATGACCGTCCCTCATCTTATCCCCAACAGAGCAGCCGTCCCCTGCTAGGTGATCGTCCTTCACCTTTGATGACCGTACCTCATCATCTGTTTATTTCATTTATTCTTTAACCCGATGGCCGTCCCCGTCGTGGTCCCTTTTTCTTTTCCTGGTGATCGTCCTTCATCAGTTTAGCCCGATGGCCGTCCCCATCGTTGGTTACTTTGCTTTATGAACTTGATGGCCGTCCCCATCATTTTTCATTAATCCCCAGAGAATTTTATAGCTTTACTTGATGGCCGTCCCCATCATAATCCCTTTTATCCCCAGCATGTCGGTCGTCCCCGTCATCGCTTTATTTCCCGCACTTTTCCAGCATGTCGGCCGTCCCCGTCATTGCTCTTTACCCAGCAGTCGTCCTCTGCTCGACGGTCGTCCTCCGTCGCCCATACTTTACAATATATTTTATTTTCCTTTACAATCTATATCCCTTTTCTTCTTCATTCTGTGAGTGCAAACTCTGGACTGTCTTTGGTATTCAACCACAAGTTATCTTGTTTGCCTGTTAAGCCGTCGCTTACATCCTGCACAGCTAACTCATGTTTGAATAGGGGCAGCTGTAAACACCCCAAATTTGCCCTCACCCATTCACACCATGGCTTGTGATCATTTCATATGCATAAGTTTAATCATAGCATCTCATACCACATTTTTGATTCACTGCATTGGTTCTAAGTCATCTGCATCTAGGGTTTGTGATCTGAGCAATCCAAGAGCTTCTTGAGCCACTCCAAAGGACATCAATCACTTCAAAGGAGTCCATGTGTGTTCAAGCATCATATTATATCCTCTCAAAGTCAAGAATGTCAAAAAATCACAAGAACTGAGAATGGTATGGAAGCAGAGCCAGGCTTGACTGCACAGATGACCTAGAATTAGGGTTTTGGTTTCAGAGGCCATAACTCCAAATTTTTTGGTCATTCTTGTTTCTATTGGTCTCTATATGGTATAGGGAGTATGCATATCAATTTTCATGAAGAAATTCCATGGGGAAGTCATCTGATCAAGAGTTGACTTTTCAAGCAAGCCAGTGTAAAATCAGGGCATCTGAGGCCCCCAATGACCCAACCAAAGGGTGTTCTTCATCATTTTGATTGTATATGATCTTTATTTGATCATAGAAGATGTTGGAAGTTCACAAAATTGAAGAGTTTCAAGTCTTTTGCAAAGTTGACTTTTTGGGCAAGTTTGACTTTTAATGAAATTGTCATTTTAGGCAACTTTTTTAACCTTTACTTTTTGATTCAAAAAAGCTTCAAATGGAAAAAATTTGGTCATGAAAGTTGTAGAATGGATCATTCCCTTTTCAAAAAGTACAAGAACATGACCTAATTCATTTTGGATCAAAAGTTATGGCTTGTCAAAGTTGGCAAAAATCACAAAATTTGAAGTTTTCCACCAAAGAGGCAAAGTTGCAAATTCACTTCTCAAGGCAAATTAAGTCATCAAATGCATTTCTAAACTTCACAACATGATCATGCAAGACCTAAAAATCAGAATGGGCCAAGAAACTTCTCACTTTTGTGGCCTATGGATCAAGATATTTCATAAAGATCAAAAGCAAGGCAAGTTGCAAAACTCATCATAGTTTATCATCCACTTGCTGGCTAGCTTGCTGAACCACCCTAGGCAACTCCCCACATCATGTTGCGCAGGACACACCCTTTGTCCTTGGCTAGAAGTAGCCCATACTTCTCTTACACCAACTTTGACATTTTGGCAAAAAGACCCATACCAATCAATAAAGCACACATCACTTCTTCTGACCAATGATGATAGTTTATACAAGCCAAAAGCAAGCCAAAGCAACAAGAGAGCAAGCCTGAAACACTCCATAACACAGCATTCTCATTTTCCACTCCATTTGCAAGAGCCTTCGAAACTCCCAGCACAAGCTTCAAACACCCAAACCAACTTCACAAACAATCTCACCATGCTTCACTGAACACAAACCAACCCTTAAAACAGCCTGAAAGCCACTGAATCAAGGATACGATTTCTACCCCCCTTTGAACAGAACTCAAGCAAACTTTCAAACCAGCCATTGCAAACTTCAAACAAACCTTGCAAGCTTCTTAGGAGGATCAGTGGAGTAGATTTGAGCCAAAGAAGCAGCCTGAAAGCTCTGGAATCGAAAGCTCCATCTCAGGTATCATCCAAAAACATTTTTCCAGAACTTGTGTTTTGAGTTACAAACTGATTCTATGTGATGTGCTGATCATTTTAAGCTTTGAATCATTGAAAATGGTTGCGTGTGTAGGATGTATTTGATCTCTGAAATTTTTGTTTTGTTTTCCGTTTTGATTCGTGTCTCATGATTCAGTGGAAATGAATGGATTTTGGGGTGGGGTTTAGGTTTAGTGATGATTAATGATTGATTCTGGAGAGTTTGGCACGTTTTCATGGCATATTGAGAGAGATTGAAAGATGAGATAGCCGGAGAAGACGACCGGAACAGTGTTCTGGTCGCCTGAGAGTGATTAGGGCAAGATTAGGGCTTAATCATTTAATTAGCAAATTTGAATCTCAGCCCTTGGATGTGGCGCCAAGTCTCTTCCCGCGCGTGTGAATTCAAACCATGACCCTTGGATGTGCTGACTTTTCCCATTTTCAGTTTAATTCATTTTTATTTTACATTTTATTTCATTTGTTTTCTCATATTTATTAAAAATAGCAAAACAATTTTAAAAATTCTGAAAAATTTTGTATAAACTTTTATGAATTTTCAGAAACCAAAAACATTTTTATTTTTATTTTTTGCATTAAAATATTTTTTAAATCATTTAAAAGTTTATTTTTAATTAATTAATGAAAATTAATTAATTAAAAATACTTTTAGGTATTTAAAAATCACCAAAAAATTCATGAAACCTTCATAATCATTTAGAAACATTGTCCAACCCTCAAACCAAATTTCTTTTTTGATCTTGATGTCTTTTGAGAATTTTTCATGGAATTAAAATCATTTCAAGGCATTATTTTGATCCAAACTTCAAAAAATCAGTTCTGCCTAACCATTGAGAGTTGGACTTTGATTCTTTTTGCATTGCATTTTGTTTAGCATGTAGTTTGTGAGATTAAATTGGCATGATTTGATCTTTCATTTTCAATTTGTTTGACATTTTTCTTGTTAAGGTACCCTAAAACCCTAGAAAACTTAGGAAATTCATAACTTACATTAGGTTAAGAGTTAGAATCCCTCCTTTGGACAGTGAGTTATTATAGGTTTAGGGTTCCTTTGAATGCATTTTCAATTTTTTATCTTGATGTTTGCTTCTGATTTTGGCTTTTGTTTGATGCATTGATCATAAACCCTAATTTGGGCCTCCTTTTGCATTCATTTTGCATTTGCATTCATACCTTGACTTGCCATAGCATTTTGTGCATCCATTTGATTCATGTGACATCTTAAGACATATTAGAAGCATGCTTGATCATCACATCTTGCATTTGCCATGTTGTATTCCATTTGCACTTCATAACTTTTCATGTATGGTCATGGTTCTTAACTTGCTTCATTTGCATCCATAAGTTTGTATGATCATCCCCATGATTTGTTTCATGTTTGCATCATCTCATAGCATCATTATCATCTCATATATGCTTATGGTTTTGATTTGCATCATGCCATTTCATTTCATTTTGCACTGCATTGCATTCCTTTAACTAACTTTTCAGGTGGTAAGTCACTTTGAGAAGTGAATTTGCCTTCACTTCTCACAACTTCTCTTCATCTCTCTTATACATCCTTGCTGCATTTTGTTATGTGTTTGAGATTGAGCTTGCTCATTCTTCTTCTTCTTACTTTCTTTCCTCAAGTGACTTGACTTCTTGAATGAAGCAAGTTACTTTGCTTCTCTTTGCTCCTTTCATCTGCTTCCTGGTGGTTCCTTTGAAGATTTCTTTCTTAAACCTCACAAACATTAGGAACAACCAAGCATGACAATGATTAGGGCTTTGATTAGTCTCCCCACTTAGTTTTAACTTTGTGTCTCTTTGAGTCTTCTCTTCTCATCTCATAATCAGGGACTAAACCTTAAAGGTTTTAAGGCTTTGTGATTAAGCTTATGCCTGCATCCTTCTATTAGGATGGAGTGCATAACTTTAATCCTAAGTGTTAAACCCTTAATGTGTTTAACTCCTTTAATCAATTCACATAATAATCATCAAGACATCACACTTGTAACTTGGGCCTTGCATTAGGGTTCTAATTCTTCCTTAATTGGTTAAGAAGGACTAACCCTAGTGTTAATGGACAAGTCCCCCTCAAGTTGTCTTACAAACCCTAAAAATCACTTCATCATCATACCATTAATTAAAATCCACTTAATCAAAGGCTTGTTATGTCATGAGTTTAATCCCTAATCATGGATTAAGTTGAGGAGCTTTCCTCAGCTTAAACATTCTCATCTATTATCCTTCTATTAGGATGGTGTAATGAGTCTGTTTAATCCCTGATTATGGCTTAATCTCATTACTTAACACTAAACAAAAACACCAAAAACATCTAAATAATCACAAGTAGGTTAATGATCTTAACCCTACACCAAAGGGGTTTAAGTGTGAGAAGCTGACTTCACACTTAAGGTATTCTCATTACCCCTAATCAGAGGGAAGATGTGATGAGTTTACTAACCCATTGGTTTAGGCTTAAGCTCATTAACTTATGACAAACTTTCAAAAGCAATAAAAGACTGAAAACTCAAAAACAAACAATAATCGTCTCCTTCGGGATTCTTTTCTCACCCCATTCACTCATAAACGAGAACTTGCTTCTTCCATCTAATGCAAGACAGTTTGCATCTGTTCCAGACAGATCATACACTTGAGCATAGGCAAGTAAGCAGTTCACAAGTCAATTCATCTTTCAGTCTCTTTGGGTCGAACTACGGTGTTCTGACTTCCTCATTGCACGAGAGGATACGTAGGCATAACTTAACAGTTATCGAACAAAAGTCTCTGTATATTCCCCCTCTTTCCAACTTTATTCTCTTAACCTCATGATCTTGAGCATTTCACTCTCATTCTTACACTGACACTTCTCATGTACCCTTTACACTTCTTTTACACTGACACCTGTACATCCATTTCCAGCCCTTTTATACACAAATTACACTGACACTACCCCTTTAAAACACAAATCTTCTAAGCGTGGATCCCGTCGAGTACGACGGACAATCTGGGTGCTAATACCTTCCCAGGTTGTAACCAACCCCCTTTCTCAGTCTCTCTGGTTCGCAACCGTCTTATCCATATCTTTCTAGGTCTATGCAGCATTGCCTTTCCTCCGGGATAAAAATGCCTAGCTGGCGACTCTTTTCATTCCCTGTGAGTTCACTCCTGTGTGTTCTCACACCCTCCTTTCGCCGAACGTTCGCGTCTGTACCCTATTTGACCCGGCTTCATTTAGTGGGAGCGACAAGGACGACCATCGAGCAGAGGACGACTGCTGGGGATGAAAGAAATAGTAAGTAAAGCAATGACGGGGATAGCCATCATGCTGGGAAATAAAGAGACCGTGACGGGGACAGCCATCGGGTAAGGAAATAACTCTCTGGGGATAAAAGAAATTGGGAAATTACTAACGGGGACAACCATCAGGTTAAAGGGTAAATAAACCGCGACGGGGACGGCCATCGGGTAAAAGAATAAATGAAGTAATGATGAGGGACGGTCATCAAAAGGTGAAGGACGATCATCTAGCAGGGGACGGCTGCTGAAAATATCACGACATAGGACGAATGTCGGATAGAAAAGATCAACGATGGGGACGGCCATCGGATAAGAATGATGAAGGAAGATCATCAAGAGGTGAAGGATGATCACCTAGCAGGGTACGGCTGCTCTTAGGGATTATCGTGACATAGGACGAATGCTGGATAAAAGGATCAATGATGGGGGTGGCCATCGGATAAATGATGAGGGACGATCATCATAAGGTGAAGGATGATCACCTAGTAGGGGACAGCTGCTCTAAAGATATCGCGACATAGGACGAAAGCCGGATAGAAAGTTCCAACAATGGGGATTCCACTGGGGAAAGGATGAGGGACGGTAATCCAAAGGTGATGGACGATCACCTATCAGGGGACGGCTGCCGAAAATATCATGACATAAGATGAATGTCGGATAAGAGGATCAACAATGGGGACGGTAATCGGATAATTGATAAGGGACGGTCATTAAAAAGTGAAGGGCGATCACCCGGCAGGGGACGGCTGCCGAAAATATCACGACATAGGACGAATGTCGAATAGAAAGTTGTTTTGTTGGTGACTTATTGGGGGAATGGTAAACACGGACGAGTGCTTACGCTTTGAAATAAAAGATATAAGTGTTTTGACAGTGTGTATAGACTAAAGATGCGGACGAGCATCCTTAGGACCACGATACGGACGAGTATCGATAGAAACAAATGCTAACACGTGTTTAAGGATGATGATACGGACGAGTATCAATCGGTTAAGCAAGGAACGCGAACGAGTGTTTGATCTGCCGAGGAGGTGATATATACAAGATACGGACGAGTATCAGAGGATTGTGTATAAGTATGTACAAGTGTTTGACCTGGTAGGGAAATATGTGCAAGACACAGATGAGTGTCAAAAATGATTGAGCAAGGGACACAGACGAGTGTTTGACTTGCTAGGGAAGTATGACACGGGTGAGTGTCAAGAAGAATATGTACAAGTATGAACAAGTGTCTGTATTGAGAGTGCAAAAAAGTATTATAGCTTCATCTGTGGGGGATAAGTTTTGTATGTTGCTGGTGAAGTGATTTTGTATTTACAGGTGACTGGCTCGAACCAGGCTTATAATCATGCAAATGTTTGATTTTTGCCGTAATGCTCCGTATTAGACGGAATGATACGTTATGCATGGGGGAAAATGATGTGAATTCTATGATTATGCAAATGAGAGAATCGATCCGAGATCTGGATCCTGCAGGGAGAAGATCTCTGGGCGATCTGACTGGAGGGAGAAATTCGCTGGGGAAAGAGATCATTGGCCGATCTGTTGGGAGAGAGAATCACCGAACGATCTTTCTAGGGAAATCTGTGGGGATCTCGGCTGGGGAAGCTTTTGTTGAATAGACTTATGCTGGGGATGAGGAGGCTTCGGAAACTCCGCTGGGGAAGAGCAGTTCAAGCATTGCTCGGGAGATCCTGCTTGGGGAGAAGAGAACTTATGGGAAGTAATCTGTTGTAACTCCTTTGTCCAACCGACACGCTGGGGATTTAATGAAGGATCCTCTGATGGGATAACAGCTTCATGGGGGAATACTTCTATCAAGTAACCCTGCTGATGAGGTGATTGCTGACTTGGTTGGGGATATAATGCGTGATATGCCCCATGCTGTGAGAGATTGTCTGCCTTGAGTACCTGCAACCTGTTAAAAAAAGGATAAGTACAAGTGTCCCAAGGTATCCTCAACCGGATTTCGTCATAGGAGTTAGATTCGTCTGAGAGCAACATATTTCCTACAAGCATTTATTGAAAATGGCTTATATGTTTTCATGCAAGTGTTATATTATGAACTTTAGACATTTTGCAAACGAAACAAAAATGTACAAAACAAAGTGTGACTGAATATTCTGATTTATTGATTTGTGTGCCCTGAATGGGCAAGTAAAGTGAAGAAGCGAATCCCTGAAAGGAGGAGATTTCTATAAATTGAGAAAATAAAAGTGCTGGCAATGTCGAATTTGACACTCCAATGAGCTTCCTTTGCTATGACTTGTAAGACCTTGACGTTCTTCTTATCTTGCTTTCTGAAGAAAGTTGATTCTGACCGGTGCTTTATCCTTTCGAAGCTTGCCACGTTGTGAGTGATACAGACGAATTCAGAATGTAGTTGTTCGCTTATTCCCAGATTTTTCCTGGATCTCCCTTTCGGGTTTTCAATCCACCGGGATACCCATTTTTGCCTGAGCTGTCTGATATGGCTTTTCAACTTAGCGGGTGTACACATATTTTTTTATAATATTTCCCTTATTTTTGCCCGAGTCTTTTATTCTATTTTTAACTCGCAGGGATGCCCTATTTTTGCCTGGACTTACATTCTGTTTTTATGTCTAGTGGGTCTTTTATGCGAAGTATTTTTTAACTACATCTGAATTCACAGGAGATAAGAAATCCTCGCCATCCATAGTAGTGAGCATCAGTGCCCACCAGAGAAAACTTTCTTTACTATGAATGGGCCTTTGTAGTTTGGCGTCCATTTGCCCATGTGGTCTGTATGAGGAGGAAGAAGTCTTTTCAGAACAAGCTCTCCCACTTGGTATTCCCGATGTCTGACTTTCTGATCAAAGGCTTTCTTCATTCACTTTTGATATAACTTCCCATGACAGATGGCTGCTAATCTCTTTTCTTTAATCAAACTCAGTTGATTATATCGAGATCGGACCCATTCTGATTCATCTAGTTTCACATCCATCATTACCCGTAAGGAGGGTAGTTCAACTTCAACAGGTAGGACAACTTCCATACCATACACAAGCTGATAAGGTGTTACCCCATTAGATGTTCTGATAGAGGTTTGGTACACATGCAAGGCAAATGGTAGCATTTCGTGCCAGTCTTTGTAGGTGACTACCATCTTTTGCACAATCTTCTTGATGTTCTTGTTAGCAGCCTCAACAGCGCCATTCATCTTTGGCCTGTAAGGCGAAGAGTTGTGATGTTGAATTTTGAAGTCCCGGCAAAGTTCTGCCATCATCTTGTTGTTCAAATTGGAACCATTATCAGTAATGATTCGCTCTGGAACTCCATATCGACATATGATATCCCTTTTCAGAAATCGAGCTACCACTTGTCTGGTGACATTTGCATACGAAGCTGCTTCAACCCATTTGGTGAAGTAATCAATGGCTACCAGGATGAATATGTGACCATTTGAAGCAGTCGGTTCAATCTTTCCAATCATATCAATGCCCTACATGGCGAAGGGCCAAGGTGAAGACATTACATTCAAAGGATTTGGAGGCACATGCACTTTATCTGCGTAGATTAGGCATTTGTGGCATTTTCTGGCATAGGCACAACAGTTTGCGTCCATTGTGATCCAGTAATAACCCGATCTTAATAATTTCTTTTCCATTGCATGTCCTCCGGCATGGGTACCGAAAGAACCTTCATGTACTTCGTGCATCAGTAGGTCTGCTTCCTTCTTATCAACACATCTGAGCAAGATCATGTCGAAGTTTCGCATGTACAAAGAACCATCAGTATTGAGGAAGAAATTGTCGGCTAGCCTCCTTAATGTTTTCTTATCATTTGACGATGCCCCAGGTGGGTATGTCTGAGTTTCCAAGAAGCATTTGATGTCATGGTACCAAGGCTTGTTGTCACTAGTAGTGTCTACAGAGAATACATATGTCGGTCTGTCCAGTCTGGATACCAAAATCCGAGGCACATAGCTGGCAGTCTGTACTTTGATCATGAATGAAATGGTAGCCAAAGCGTCTACAAACTGATTCTCATCTCGAGGAATGTATTCAAGCTTAACTATTGTGAATAAGGTCAACAATCTCCTCGTATAGTCACGGTAGGGAATTAGATGCTCCTGATGAGTGTACCACTTGTCATTGGTATGGTTGATTACCAAAGCTGAATCTCCGAATACATTCAAGGTTTTGATCCTGAGGTTAATGGCTTCCTCAAGATCCATGATACAAGCTTCATATTCTGCTACATTGTTAGTGCAGGCAAAGGTGAGCCTTGCTGAGAAAGCCATATGAACTCCTTTGGGTGTAATAAGCAATGCACCAACCCCACGACCGTTGCAATTAACTGCCCCGTCGAACATCATAGTCCATGCTTCTTCTGGGTCAAGCCCTTCAGTGTGAATAGGCTCTTCACAATCCTTTGCTTTCAAGAACATGATGTCTTCATCAGGGAAATCAAATCTCATAGGCTGATAATCATCAATAGGTTGCTCAGCCAGATAGCCAGAAAATACACTACCCTTTATGGCTTTCTGAGAGGTGTACTGAATGTCATATTCTGTTAGAATCATTTGACATCTTGCAACCCTTCCGGTAAGTGCTGGCTTCTCAAATATGTACTTGACTGGGTCCATCTTTGAGATTAATAAGGTAGTATGAGTCAACATATATTGTCTTAGTCGGCGAGCAGCCCACGCTAAAGCACAGAAGGTTTTCTCGAGCAGTGAATAACGTTGTTCACAGTCGGTAAACTTTTTGCTTCGGTAGTATATTGCATACTCTTTTTGACCAGACTCGTCATGATGGCCCAACACACACCCCATTGACTCTTCTAATACTGTCAGGTACATGATTAGAGGTCTTCCTTCGACTGGAGGCATGAGAATTGGAGGTACTTGCAGATATTCTTTGATCTTGTCAAAAGCTTTCTGACAATCATCGTTCCACCTGACTGTTTGTTCTTTTCTTAACGACTTGAACAAGGGTTCGTAGGTTGCAGTGAGATGAGATATGAACCTTGAGATGTAGTTCAATCTACCTAAGAACCCTCGAACTTCTTTCTCAGTCTTAGGTGCCGGCATTTCCTGAATAGCTTTGACTTTATCAGGATCAACCACAATTCCTTTTTCACTTACAATAAAACCCAGTAGCTTACCAGAACGTACCCCGAATGTGCACTTGTTGGGGTTCAACTTCAACTGATACTTCCTCAGACGCTTGAACAATTTCAGCAGATTCACCAAATGATCTTCCTCTGTAAGGGACTTGGCAATCATATCATCCACATAGCATTCGATTTCTTTATGGATCATATCATGGAATAATGTTACCATTGCCCGTTGATATGTTGCACCGGTGTTCTTCAGACCAAACGGCATTACCTTGTAACACAATGTGCCCCAAGGAGTGATGAAGGTTGTCTTCTTCATGTCTTCAGGTGACATATTAATCTGATTGTATCCAGAAAATCCATCCATGAAAGAAAATACCGAGAACTGAGTCGTGTTATCCACCAATACATCAATGTGAGGTAATGGGAAATCATCCTTCAGGTTGGCTCTGTTCAGATCCCAGTAATCCACACACATACGCACCTTGCCATCCTTCTTAGGTACGGGTACAATGTTAGCAACCCACGGCGGGTAACTAGTCACAGCAAGAAAACTGGCGTCCAACTGCTTTTGTACTTCTTTTTTTATTTTCATTGCCATGTCTGGGCGAGTACGGCGCAATTTCTATTTAACTGGCGGACAATCTTCTTTCAATGGCAGCCTGTGCATGACAATATATGTATCCAAGCGCGACATATCTCGATAAGACCAAGCGAACACGTCGACATATTCCCAAAGCATACTGATGAGTTGTTCTTTCACTGGAGCTTGCAGACTAGCCCTGATCTTTACTTCTTTCACATCTTCCTCGGTACTGTAACACGGTGGGAGAACTGACTTTAGTTATGTTGCGGATAGCAAGAGTCGCCACCGACTTTTATTTTATCCAAAGGAAAGGCATAAAAGAACAGGAAAGACCTTTTTAAAAGATTTTTGGGTCCGGGGGGTAGGTTATGTAAAGGGAAGGTGTTAGCACCCTTTACATCCATGGTTATCCATGGGCTCTTAGTTACTTAGCTCACTTTAAATTGTTTTTGAAAAGGTGAAGTGTGTGAATAAAAATTTTCATAAGAGTTTGATAATGATCCATGTACGGATGCGTAAAAAACTTGTGTTTGAAAATTGTTTGAAATTGTGAAGTGTTTGAAAAGTTTTTGAATAGTGAGCAAGTAACTATGAGGAACCTACCCTAAAGTTTAAGTCTTTTCTGTTCTTTATCCTTTAAGTGGTAAGACTATCCCTATTATTAAGGAATAGGTAGTCATTACCTTGGATGTGTTAAGGGACAAACGTAGGGTCATCGTATGGTCAATGAAGGCAACTTAAGGGATGTCTTTAGCAATTCGTAGGGACTATCATCATTTATTCGAAGGGACAAGATCATTATTCCGTAGGCAACCTCGAAGGGACTTGATCTTTTAAATTTATAGGGACTTGATGATTTTATAAGTGAAGGGACTTTGCTTAAGACACCCCTATATTCGAGGGACTTGACCATTTTATTTTAAGGCAACCAAGAGGAATACCCTAGGAAGTGCAAGATGGCGATCAAAGATCGACTTACGTGTGTGAGTGTTTATTTTCAAATATTTATCTTTTAAAGTTAATTATCTAAATTAATTTTAATTACAAATAGTTTCCACACCCTATTTACTAACCACGCAGTTAATATGAAAAATAAATGACAGAAATTAAAAGGCAGAAAATAAAATTCCTACACTATTACATGGCTTAGGGGCAGTTACATAATAATAATAATGGCGGAAAATAATAAAAACCAATTATTACAAAGGCGAAGCAGTTACATAATCAGGAAAACAGTGAATGAATAACATAAAAATGAGTGAATAAATTAGAAGAAAAAAAAGTTTACAGACTAGGTTAAGAAACCAATTAGGATTATGGTTTGAGAAAAAATTTAAGGTTTAAAAAAACAATTTAAGGTTTAGGAAAAAATTTTAGGGTAAAAATTATGGCGGAATTTGGGTTTTAAGATAAAGATTAAGGCTAAATTTTTAGGGTTTAAAGTTTATGAAAAAAAATTAAGATTTAGGTTTAAAATTAAGGTTTAGGGAAAAAATTAAGGTTTATGAAAAAAATATAAGTTTTAAAAAAAAGGATTTTGTTTTATCTTTTAGAAATTAGTTTAATAATAATAATTAGGAAATTCAAAGAAAATACATAATTTGATGAAAAAGGGAAAAATAAAGTTAGAGATACCAAAAATATTGGGGGTTTGCCCTTTTTGCTTCATTGAGTTCTTTGCCACTGGGACACCCACGTTTCTTCATCAAAATGCTCTAAACCTCAGTTCCTTGCCACTAGGTTGTGGGCCTTAGGTCTTTGTCACTAGGGCGACCAGCGCATGCCACACACCATCTTTTTCCTCCCACCTGCCTATTTTTGGTATATACTGTTGGAAGAATAAAAAATGACATAAACAGGATCAAATAAAATTGCTGCAGATTTTAAAATAATGAAAAATAAGAAAAGCGATTAAAATAAAATTTAAAAAATATTAAAACAATGCTAAAAATCTAATAAAATCAAATAAAGAACGCACAATTTTTTTAAGATTTTTTTGAGAATATGAAAATAGAAAATAAATCAAATAAAATAGAAAAAAAGAGGATTTTGCGATTTTGAGGGTCGAAATCTTTTAGAATTCTATTCTAAAAGAGTATTGTTTGTCGATTTTTTTCTGAATTTCTGGAAAAAATTCGGAGCAAATCGAAACAGTAGTACTTACCTGACTTACCTGTCAGCCTGTAATGTTTATCACTACTGCAGCCTTCGATGTATCGACGAAAATAGATTACAACAGATTAACCAATAATTTAGTTCTCCATGGTGCCCTATGATTCCTGCATCGAAACTTAAATCCAACTATCCAAAAACCATCTACACAACCAAACAAACATATTATGTAATCAAAATCAATTAATCATACGTAAATCATTGAAATTCAAAAAAAATCAAAAGAAAGGCAAGAATATGAATTTGGTTTGTATGATTTGGCATGAATTTGATGATGAGGATGATTGGAATAGGTTCAGTGATGTCCAAGGAGTGTTTTGCAACCTTTAGAATGCCTTGAGAGAGAGTCTCTAAGGAAGAATCTGAATTGTGAATTTTTGATGAATTTTTGAAGATTTGTAACTTACTCTTGAGGCAGCCAAAAAATTTTTTTTTAATGCTTGTGATGTGTTTATGTATTTATAGTAGATGAAATTAGGTCAAAAAAATTGTTGGGTTGTTTGGACTTTTTGATCATTGAAGATTGAAAAAGATCATGTCTTAAAATTCAAATATTTTTTAATGTAACCTTACTATTTTAAGACAATCACCATAATTCTCATATCAATTTGATCCAATTAACTTTCATGACCTTCTAGAATCAAAATATATTTTAAATCTTCATATTTTATATTTTATTTGAATTTAGAATGATTTTTAATATAAAAAATCATAATAAATAAAATAAAATAACTAAAATTATGAAAATATTAAATAAATTTCGTGCATGATGTCATGGAACACCTTGGGTCACAAAAAGTTCAGCCCATTTGAAGAATTATGGTTTTAAGACCCTATTTTCCTCATACACCACTCAAAAATTTCCCAACTTTGCAAGGGCACATATCCTTCAATTTTAATGCTATGAGGGTGTTCTTGGACATTTTGGAAAGCTTGAAGAATCCTCTAACCAACCCCACTGGTTTCATGTCCATATCATTTACCATTCTCAAGTTATGCCCTTTTGAAGTTGTTGACTTTTTGTTGACTTTTGAAATGACCTATAATGTCTTAGCTCATATCTTCCAAATGAAGAATTTTTGGGCTTAACTTGAAACATAAAAGTTGTAGAGAATTCAATTTCCTTAAAAATGAGCTTTGGATGGAGACTTGGTGATGAAGTATGTGAAAGTTATGGCTGGTCAAAGTTCAGTTGACTTTTACTGAGGAAACCCTAATTTAGAAACTCCTGATTACTGATGATCTGGAATCTCCTTGATGAATCATGATCAACCCTTGATCAAATGATGAATTTTACTTCATATAATTGATGTTGGCAAAAAATCATGAAGTTTGACTTTGGTTTGACCACAGTTGACCTCAGTTTGACTTTTTGACTGCATTGACTGATTTTGACTTATCTGATCATCTGACTGAGCAAACTTTTGAGAAAAGCCTTGAAACTTGACATGGGGGTTCTTACACACATATAAGATGCTATGAAACTCACTTGAGGTATTGGAAGTCCATTTAGCCTGATTAAAGTCAAAACCCTAGTTTTGGATACACTGCTTAGGAGGTGCATTGTCTGAGGGAATTGTCAACTTCTCTGACCAATTGTGAACTTTGTGAACTTTGTGAATCTTCATAAGATGTCTTGTGATACTCATGGGAGGTATTGTGAAGCTTGTGAACCTTGTGAACCTCATGAAGTGGCTTTGTAGACCTCATGAACCTCAGGAGAGCTTTGTAATCCTTGTGAATCTTGTGAACCTTGTGAACCTTCATAAAGTAACTTGTAGACTTCATGAACCTCATGAAAGGTCTTGAAGATGTTGAGAAGCTTGTGAACCTTGTGAACCTTCAAGAAGTGCCTTGTAGACTTCATGAACCTCATGAAAGGTTATATAAGCATTGAGAACTTGTGAACCTTGTGAATCTTCATAAAGTAACTTGTGGACTTCATGAACCTCATGAAAAGGTTATGGAAGTGTTGAGAAACTTGTGAACCTTGTGAATCCTCTTAAATCACAAAGTCTTGTATTGTGAGGGCAAATTTTGGGGTGCAACAGGTACCAAGATTGATAGTCTCAACCTCCTCCTGATGAGGAGAAATCACTTTTTCCTCTTGTCTCAACAAACTGGCCAACTCTTCAGGCAAATCATAGTCTTCATCAACCCATTTATTTGCTTGATTAATCAGATTGTCGAAGTCATACCAGGTCATAGCAGTGTCGTTGTCGGTGAAATATGGAAGGCTATCTCTACAAGGGTTAAGATTTGTTCATTTTAGTGATTGATTTTATCTTATTTAGAAAAAGTGAATGAAGTTATTATTTAGAAAAACATTGTCATTTATTGTTTGTAGCGAAAATAACAAAAATGAAAAGGTAGTGAGCGAAAAGATTGTTTGCAAAAGATGTCCATTGTTCATTAATTTCCATTTGCACAAAATACACATATGGCCCTATTACAAAATGAGTACTGACACCTTGGGCAAGATGCAGGACTTGATGCATGCTTAAATAGGAAATAATAATTACTCTGCAGCAATAACCCTTATAATTTCTTGGGAAGACCAGTTGAGGACTTTGTTGGCCCGGGACTCCTGGACGAATCCAGCTTTCCAGGTTGTAGTCGCTTTCAGCCTCGTCTTCCACATTGTTGATAGCATCCGGGGTCAACATTCCCCCGCTTATGAACTTGGGAGCTTCAGCATCCTCCTTTTGGACCTGTCGGGATGGTATGTAACCCAAACCGAATTTGTCTTCCTTTATCTGAACTTGCAGCAACTTGCCCCATCCTTGGGCATTCCCGTCTTCCACAACCTTCTGAGCTTGTTTGTAAGAAGCAATTGAAGTACCCGACACTTCAGTTGTTACTTCATTGACATTAAGAGCTTCAAAACCCTGACTCATTGTTTCATGGATCTCCCCATCCATCTCAATGTACTTGTAAGTGGCCAAGTGACTGACAAAGATGTCCTACTCTCCACAAATGGTGATAATTTGGCCCTCCCACTCGTATTTTAACTTCTGGTGAAGGGTCGATGTTACGGCGCCAGCGGCATGAATCCAAGGTCTACCCAACAAACAGTTGTAGGCAGGCTGAATGTCCATCACAAAGAAGGTAGTTTTGAAAACCTGTGGGCCAATTTCCACAGGCAGCTTTATTTCTCCAAGAACCGACCTTTTAGAACCGTCGAAGGCTCTCACAACTAGGTTACTCGGGCGGAGTGCAAGACCATCATATTCCATCTTGACTAAGGCTTTATTTGGAAGGACATTTAGGGATGACCCAGTGTCAACCAAAACATGAGAAAGTACAACACCTTTACACTCTAGGGTGATATGTAAAGCCTTATTGTGGTTATGGCCCTCCGTAGTCAGATCAGCATCAGTGAAACCTAGTCCATGGCTAGTATTGACGTTTGAAACCACCGTTTCTAGCTTACTAACTGTAATCTCCTCAGGCACGTAAGTTGCATGCAAGACTTTGAGTAGTGCATTCCAGTGGGCTTCGGAACACATGAGCAGAGATAAAATTGAGATTTTGGAGGGTGTCTGATGGAGTTGGTCCACAACTTTGTAGTCACTCTTCTTGATAATCCTTATGAACTCGTCTACATCCTGATCAAATGATGTCTTCTGATCTTCTTTAGCAGTTGGTTCTTCAGGCACCACACTCTTGCCTTTTGCTTTGGCAGCAGCTTCTGCTTCAGCACTAACTCTTAGGAATTGTGAGGCAAAGAGACGTCCACTTCGAGTGAAGCCTCCACCTCCCCCTACATTATCAATTTGTGGTGTAGAAGTTGAAGAGTCAAGAGTAAATTTCTTTCCGTTGCAATATAGATCTGAGCCATAGTGCCAAGGCACGACACTACTGTTGTCATATGGAACAGGTCCAGGCACTGTGATGGTAACCAGACTGATTGTTGCGGAATAAGGAGTTGTGACAGTTTATGGATCATAATAGATTGTGACAGGAGGTCTGATTGCAGACGACACGAGTGCAGGGAGTTGTTGATGTTGATGTTGATGCTGCTGAAAGTTGTTGAAAGAATCTGGGACATGAACTGTTGTTGGATCATAATAAATGGTGACTGTGGAAATGTCTTCATTGATGGTTATTGTTGTTGTAGTAGACTCCGTTGGAATGATGTTTGATGATGTTGTAGGAGATACCTCTGAAATGGTGTTTGCTGATGTTGTAGGGGATTCCTTTGACATGGTGTTTGCTGGTGTTGTAGGAAAGATGTTTGTTGAAGTTGTAGGAGTTGGAACTGTTGAAGTGTTTTGTAGGATGCCTTCTCTGATAAGACTGCTGATACCAATCTTCAAGTTTGCACAACCATTGGCAGAAATTTTACACGCTTCACAATGGGCCTCACAACCCGGGAACACTTGGCACTTCAATAGCTGAGCTTTAACTTCGGCCAGTGGTGTTTGAATGCTTGCAACGTCATCAATCAGAAAAGAAGGTTGATCTTCTTCAATAGCATTGATCCTCGGTCTACCGTGATTCGGTATCGGATTCTTTGTGACATTATGAGGAGGTGCAAAATTCAAAGCCTTGGAATCAACTAAGTCCTGAACTTTCATGTGCCAGGCCCTACACTTCTATGTTGTATGGCCAGGTGCATTGGAGTGGAAAGCACATCTGGCGTTGACATCATAGTTCCTTGGGAGATTCAGAGGATCTGGTGGAGTCAAGGTTCTTAATTCGATCAAGTTGAGCTTCAGTAACTGTGGAAGTAGAGCTGCATAGGGCACCGGGATGGGATCGATAACCTTCTTGATTTGTGAAGTCCTTTGCTGGAACGGACGTTGTTATTGGTTGTTGTTGTTGTAAGATCTCTGTTGTTGCGGGAATTGTTGTTGCCGTGGGAAGTGTTGTTGCTGAGGATACTGTTGTTGCTGAGGTGCTGGAGCAGGAATGGTGACAGCAGCTACTGATCTTTGCATGTACTGAGACCTACCTCTGCCCATATGTACTGAGTTGGTCTCACCTATTCTTCTAGGTCCTGAGAAGGGTTTCCTTGCATTGCTGGAACTAGAACCGTTGTCAGAGATTTTACCCATCTTCAAAAGACTTTCAAATATTTCACCAATTATAACCACGTCAACAAAATTGGTAGAAGAGAAAGCAGCAAGCCAGACAATGTAGGTTCCTTGCAATGTATTCATGAACATGTCAGCCATCTCTCTTTCAGACATAGGTGGCTGGACAGCAGCAGCAAGTTGTCTCCACCTTTGGGCATATTCCCGGAAACTTTCTCTTGAAGATTGAGACATACCCATCAGGAGGGTCCTATTGGGAGCCATATCCAGGTTGTACTGATATTGGCGTATAAAGGCCCTGACTAAGTCCTTCCAGTTTCTGACAGTAGCCCTTTATAGGTGTGAATACCACTCTCTGGATGCCCCAGTTAAACTGCCTTCAAAGTAGAACATCCACAGCTTCTCATCCATGGTGTAAGCTTTCAATCTCCCCAGAAAAGATTGAAGATGGGTACGAGGACAAGAGGTACCATTATACTTCTCAAAGCATGGAGGTTTGAACTTGTGGGGGATCCTGACTCCTTCCACTAGTCCCATATCCATCACATCAAATCCCAGAGAGTTTTGGGATTCCAACGATCTCATCTTTTCAGATATCTCATCCAGACGACAATCATAAACTTCATCAGCCCCATCACCTAACACCGTAAACAGCTTGTCGTGAGGATCTTCCTGCAGAACACGATCTCCAGTGTTTCTCTGGGTATTTCCAATGACATTGACTTCAGGGTTGATGTGAGGCCCAAACTCTGGTGGGTTTGTTTGCGGCTGATCGCGCGCGTTGTTACTTGTACCCCTAGTGTCTGCATGGTTATCCTTTGGAGTTTGCCGCTCGACTAACTCCCTCAATCTCTCTTGGGTTTGTGCTAGCCTAGTCATCATAGCCATGAACTGATTCATTTGGGTCCTTACTTTTGTCCTCACATCAGTTATCTGAGTCCTCACGTCTGTTAGTTATTGCTGTAACTGATCCATTTATAAGCTCGGAAGGTTGTTTCTGGTCGGATACCGGTGGATGCGATTGACGGGAAAGACTCTCCTACGAGCAATATTTCCTGAAACACACAACAAAGTAAGAAAAAAACAACAAAAACCTGCAACACAAAGAAGATGAGGTTAGCATGCAATGCAATATTTCTATTTGTCTTCAAGGGGTATCCGGTTTGGTTTTTTGGTTTTGACCTTCCAGACCTCTGGGAATGATGAAGATGCTGAAGTGAACGGAGTCCAAGAGAAACCCCAGGTAACACATAAACCATAACATTATAAAATGCCAAAATACATAGTTTATGATTACAATAAGTTCCCATGGTGGGTCAGAATACAATCAAGTCAAGAATACAAACAAAATCACCATGGAGAATTAAAGTACAACCAAAATAAAATACAGGTAAAGGAAATCAAACATCCATCCCAAAGTCATCCTCCTTGACTTATTTTAGGAGGGCATTAGTCACTGGTCCAACTAGATGCTATGTGATGGTCCTGATAAGAAGGTTCCTGGTTGCAATGGCGCTAGTCATTTTCTGGTACTTGTCTTGTTCTTTTGATCTCTTCAACCCCGCCCGGAGTTTCAGCTCGGAGATTTCCTTCTGTGCTGCTAACAGGGCTTCCTGATTCTTCTTCTCATTAGCTTCTAGTTGTTCTATATTAGCATGTGTCTTCTGATCTTCTTGCAAACGAGCTTCAGTGATTCTGATCCATCTATCCTGACTCTCTTCCAGGTAGTGTTCAGCTCTGGCTTTCTGAATCTTGTCTTCTTTGCAAGCATTCTTCAATATCAACTCCCCTGCTCGGGATTTTCTGATGAAGTCCTTTGTTTTCTCTATCTTAGTCACATGCTCGATATGGAGCTTCTCTAACCTCTCATTGTCCAGATGACCATCATTCCTTTCCCAAAGGATCTTCTTCAAGGCTTCAGCAAGCTGGGCATTCCTCTCTTTCAACTTTTCAAATTCCTCCAGGCTCACTGTAGCTACAGGCTCTACTGCTGATGGCCCTGGTACATACTCTAGGGTGAATGGCATATGAGTGATCTGTTCTCTGATGCGTGACCATTCAATGTATTGAGTTGAAGCTATGTTGCTACACTTACCCAGAATAGCAATCCCTTTAGTTTGTATATTATCCCAAGCCCAGACTGCTTATCGGATGGTGGCATGATTATTCTGAACAACACAGTAAAGAGACTCTACTAAGCCTTGCTCTCTTGGTGGATGTACCAGGGCATACCCTAATTGTCTTCTGAATAGCAAAGGATTGTAGTTGATGCAACCCTTCACTCCAATAAGAGTTACATTAGGATATTGTCCACAACTTGTAATTATATCTATGCCCTTGGTGTTTTGAGTACACCACATGATGTCTTCTGAAGTAAGGGCAATCATCCTCTTAGCCCAGTTCCTTGACTGATGTGGATTCAAAAAAAGCTTTCGTCTTCGGCATATGTCTTACTAACCAACAGTAGAAAAGAGGTGCACAACATCTGACCAGTCTCCCTCTCTACTTCTCATTCCTCTGATGCACTGAGTAGTAGAAATCCCCTAGCAAGGTAGGTACTGGGTTCTTGAGCATGAAGATATGGATAGCATTTTTGCTTACATACTTAGGCTCATCTACAAACAAAATGATGCCATATACTAAGAGCCAGGAGAGCACAAACAGTTTCCCACTTCCCTGTTGCAGCATGACTGGTAGCCTGAGTGATTAAGAAGTCCAAATGCAGGCATGGGATTCCAGCCTTGGTAGTCATATGCTCATCAATGATAGTTGCTTCCAGATGTAGTGCCTTAGCTATGTCTTCATTCTTAGGAGCAGTCATCTCAGGGTTGAAAGGAATTCCTCTTCTTATAGGGACACCCAACAACATAGAATACTCTTCCAACAGAGGGCCTATCTGGAAATCTGGGAAAGTGAAGCAACGGAGAGGAGGGTCATAAAACTGAAGGCAAGTGTGAATCATGATCCTCTATGATGCATCCAAGTCCATGATCATGTCCAGGATACCACCATAATGTTCTCTGAATAAAGGAACATGATCAGGAGTGATGAGTGCTTGTATTTGTCTAATGCCTGTCAGAGGGTACTCAAAGAAATGGTATGTGATGTTGCTCTTCCTGGTTGAATCCATACTGAAGATATGCTGATGAAGATAACTGGAGAAGATAACCAAGGCAGATAGCTGAAGAAGATGGCTGAAGCAGATATCTGAGCAGAAGAACGATCAAAACCAAACCAAAGAAGATGTGGATACCCTGTAAAACAAATAGACAAAATGTTAAATGATGCAATATGATGTATGTTGAATGATATGCAAGGGTTTGTGATCAGGTGTTGGATTGTCAGTTGCCTTTGATAGGGTCCATGAGTGTTCAAAAATCTGGATTAAGGTCTGAGAACTAGTAACCAGGTGAGGGACTCAAATAAAGAGTCACAAGTCCAGGGTTATGAAAGAATCAGTCCATAATCAGTATAACCTTAACAATATCAATAACAGGGTATGTTGAGGCCAAGGGTTCCTGCAAACCTGTAAACAACCCCACCCACTCAAAGGTATTGTTCTAGAACAAGGATCCTCAGGTTCGGATCTATTATGAGAAGTGTAAACACTTCTAACCCGGAGGTACAATGTTTACCCTAATCATAAAGGATCCTCCTCTAATTCACCTTAGATGCTGAAGATCATCTAAAAGGGTCATCCAGACTTAGCAGGCTTCCCATATAGCCCTAGCACTACAAGAGATCTATAGCACAAAGTTCTCAAGAAGAAACCCATGTCTGAACCGTGTTTTCATATTCCCGCACCAGACCGAAATGGAATGGGAAAGATTATGAATCCACTTTAATCTTATGTCTGTCACTCAGGCCTTTGTGTTGGACCTTTCTCACTGGAATACCCCTCCTACCAAAGCAAACCAGAAAATCCAGCACAGATGATATGATAATAAAATGAAATGCATAAAGCAGTAAATGAAAGCGATAAAGTAAATGCAATAAATAAAGCTGTATAGAAAGCAATAAATAAAGCAAAAACAAAAGCACACATAGCACACATAGCACATAACATCCCCATAAACACAAACAAACAAGCGCTAGGAGAAACCCACAAGAGAACCAGAAGCCCTGGTTGCAAAGTATTCCCCAGCAGAGTTGCCAAGTTGTCGCTCCCCGGACTCTTGTCCCAGTGTAGACGCGGACGGTCGGCGATGTTGGAGGTTGAGGTTGAATAGAGTCGCCAGCTAGGCATTTTTATCCCGAAGGAAAGTAATGCTGCATAAACCTGGAAATGGATGGATAAGACGGTTGTGAACCAAAGAAACTGAGAAAGGGGGTTGGTTACGACCTGGGAAGGTATTAGCACCCATATCGTCTGTCGTACTCGACAAGATCCACGCTTACCTGATTGTGTTTAAAAAGGGGCAGTGTATGTGCTGACTGTGTTTAAAAGCTAAGGAAGAATGTACAGTGTGTCAGTGCAAAAGAGAGGGTAAGTGCTCAAGACTGAGGCTTAGAAAAGAAAGCTGAAAGAGGGAGATGACAAAGAGAATTTTGTTAATTAACTGTTAAGTTATGCCTACATATCCTCTCGTGCAATGAGGAAGTCAGAACACCATAGTTCAACTCAAATAAACTGGATAATTTTGTTTTGAACTACTTACTTGTCTATGCTCAAGTGTGTAACTCTTCTGGCTCGAGTGCGAACTGTCTTGCATTAGACGGGAGAAGCGAGTTCTCGTTTTCAGAGTGAAAGTGATGAGAAAAGAATCTCGGAGGAGACGTTTATTGTTTGTTTTTGTGTTTTCAGTTTTTTATTGTTTTTTGGTGTTTTGCATAGGATGATGAGCTTAAGCCTGAATCAAGGGTTGTAAACTCATTATATCCTCCCTGATTAGGGATAATGAGCCTACTCAAGTGTGAGATAAGCATCTCAACTTAATTACCATGATGATATATGATTAAGATCATTAACCTACTTGGTAATTATTAAGTGTTTTTGGATTTTTTTTTAGTGTTAAGTAATGAGTTTAATCTCTAATCAGGGATTAATGAACTCATTACACCATCCTAAGAGAAGGATGATAGATGAGAACACTTAAGCTGAGGAATACTCCTCAACTTAATCCATGGTTAAGGACTAAATTCATTATATAACAAGCCTTTATTAAATATGGATTTTAATTAAAAGGGTGAGATTAAGAAGTGGATTTTATGTTTGTAAGACTAGCTTGAGGGGGACTTGTCCATTAAACACTAGGGTTAGTCCCTCTTAACCAAAAGGAAGATATGTAACCCTAATATAAGGCCCAAGTTACAAGCTTAAGTCTTAATCATTATTAGGTGTTTTGATTAAAAGGTGTAAACAAATTAAAGGTTTAACACTAAGGATTAAAGTTATACACTCCATCCTAAGATAAGGATGCAGGTATAACCCTAATTCAAAGTCCTAAAGCTTTAAGTGTTTAGCCTCTGATTATGAGATGAGAAGAGAGACTCAAGGAGACTCAAAGGTAAAAAACTAGGGGAGACTATGTAAAACCCTAAAATTATCATGCTTGGATGTTCCTGTGGTTTGTGAGGCTTATAGAGAAGATCTTTAGATGGCCACCAAGGAAGAGGAGTAGATGAAAAGAGAAGGAGAAGAGAATAGGTTACTTACTTCCTGAAGAAGATAAGTAACCTAAGAGAAAGAGAGAAGAGAAAGAGAGTACAAGTGAAGCAAGTTCACTTCAAAGACAAGTAAATATGAAAATGAAGAGATGAGAAGAGGTGGGATGTGAAGGCAAATCCACATCCCAAACAACTTACCATAAGCCCCTGAAAGGTTAGTGTGAGATGCATAAGATGCAAAGCAAAAGGAAATAAGGCATATAAAGGTGAAAAGACCAAAACCAGAAGTTAATATGTTATGAAAATATGTTATTAAATGATGCAAAGACATACATGATGCATATGAATGATCATACAAGGGATGGGATGCAAAAAGAAGCATGTTAGGAGCATGAAAACACATGAATGCACATGAGATGTAATGAATGCAAAGCATATCAAATGAATGAAGAAATGATCAAGCAATGTTCAAACATGTTCTAAAATGTCTAAGATGACATACAAATGAATGGAATGTCATGGCAAGTTCATGTGATGATTATATGCAAAGATGAATGCAAATGAACATGAGAAATTAGGGTTTTATGAATGTATGAGATGCATATGACCAAAACAGAAGCATACATCATGATAAAAATTTGAAAATGAAATCAAACAAACCCTAAACACATACAAGATCACTCCCCAAAGGTGGAGATCAGAAGCTAAACCTAGAGAAAGTTATGGATTTTCTAAGTTAACTAGGGTTTTTGGATGATTCTAAAGGAAAAATACCAAACAATTTGAAAATTCAGTGCAAAATTATGAATTAAATAACCTATATATTAGATGCAATGTGTGAAAGAATGCAAAAAGAACCAAGTTCAAACTCATCATGGTTGATCAGAAATGATTTTTTCAAGTTAGGGTTAGAAAAATGTGAAATTTATGAATCCTAATTCAAAGAGAATTGTGAAAACATGATCAAACCTAAAACGAAATTTGTATGGTGAGTTTGTAAATTGTTCTAAATGTATGGTGAATTTTTATGGTGAATTTTTTGGTGATTTTTAGATACCTAAATGTATTTTTAATTAATTAAAATCAATTAATTAATTAAATAAAACATTTAAATGATTTAAAAATACTTTTTTAATATAAAAATTTAAAATAATTTTTTTTTTAGTTTAGAAAAATATTTAAAGTAAAAATGCAGAAAATGAGATTTTTAAACATATTTTTGCTATTTTTAATAAATATATGAAAAGAAATATGAAAAATAAAAATAAAAATGAAAAGTATGCAGGTTCAAAGGCCAGGATTTGAACTTTGGGTGACTTGGCGTGTGTTTGTAAGGCTAGGATTGAATCTGACTAATTAAACTTAATTAATTTAATTAATTATGATTAGGGCTAACTGAGCGAATCTGGGCCATTCAAACACGTTGTAAACAAAGGATCCAAGGGTGGAGATTTAAACCTGGCTAATTAATGAGATTTAGCCCTAATCTTTTTCAGACGACCGGAACAGTGTTCCGGTCGTCTTCTCCGGCCACTCTTCTTCCCTATCTCTCTTTATAAGCTACCCCAAGCCCCCAAAATCTCCAGAATGCATCCCCAAACAACATTAAACAAGAATCAAGCATCAAAAACCATTTATATTTCAAGAACAGCATGAATCGAAGAAAACAATATTTAGGTCAAAAATTTCAGAAACACCATACATGCTCAATCCTCAACCATTTTCAAAAATAAACATATCACAATGATCAGTGAAGCATGTAGATTGATATTCTAACTTAAAAAACAAGTTCTGGAAATTTGTTCTTGGATGATACCTGAGATGAAGCTTTCAGGGTTTGAGCTTTCTGGCCTCCTCCTTTGTGCAAAACCACTCCAATGGATCCCCTTGTGCTTCTGAAAGGCTTAGACGGAGTTTATATGGCTTGGTTTGTGTGTTTCAGTTCTGATAACTCAGAAATCGTGTTTGTGTTTGAGGGGTTTTCAGGCCATGGTGAAGGGTGGTTTATGATCTATGGGTTATGTGGAGATGATTGGTGGAAAAAGATTGAAGTTTTGAAGCTTGTGTGATCAGTTTCGAAGAGATGAAAGTTTTTTTGAGGTTTTTGTGATTCTGAGCTTATGAGATGTCTTAGGCTCCAATGTTGTATGTTTTTAGTTGCTTGAGGTTTGCATAAGAGGTTGTGATTGGTCAGAAAGTTTGTGGTGGCATAGTGTGATTGGTATGGCTTCATTTGCAAAAAAGTCAAAGAATGTGTACCATGAGTATGGGCTGGGACAGAGGAGATCTTATGGCTTGTCCTGCCTCAGCTAGCATTGTGGAGAGCCATTGGATGGTTTGTGATGATCTGCAGCACTTGGATTGCAAGATAGCATAGGTTTTGCAATTTTCCCTCTTTGGAAATTTTGTGAAAATAGCTCATAGAAACTTGTGATCCAAAGCATGATTTTGGTCAAGCAATGTTGCATTATCATTTTATGATGCTTAGAAGTGGATTAGAGGTCATTAGAAGTCTTGAAACTTGATTTTGCAAAAATCCCTCTTTGGCACATAATTGAAAATTATAAGATTTTTCCCAACTTTGAGACATTATATATTGAGTTCTAGGATGAATCAAGATGAGTTCTTGTACTTTTTGAAAATGGGAAGATCCAATCAATAACTTTCATGTTTAAAAATTTTTCATTTGAAGTTTTTTTATCAAGAAAGAGGAGGTTGAAAATCTTTCCCAAAATGGAAAGTTTTCATTACAACTCATGTCCAAAAATGGAAAGTTTACAAATGGCTTGAAATTATTCAATCTTGTGAACTTCTAACCACTTCTAAGATTAAATAAAGATCATAGAATCTCAAAATGATGAAGATGACCCTTTGGTACCATTGGTAGTGGCCTCAGATGCCCTGATTCTGACTTTTCTTGCACAATAAGTTACCAGTTGATCAGATGACTTCCACAATGAATTTATTCATCAAATTTGGTACACATTATCCTTATAACATATTAAGACCATTGGAATCATGAATGACCAAATAATTTGAGATTAAGGGCCTCAAACCCAAAACCCTAATTTTAGGTCATCTGTGTAGAAAAACCATGGCCTGCCTGGACACCTCTGCAATGCTTTGTGATATTTTGACATTAATGAACCTTGGGGAGCATATAATGAACATGTAAGACACATGGACCCTCTTGACAAGCTTTAAGGCCTTTGAGATAGCTCAGATCACTTCTTAGATTCATCTGATCACAAACCCTAGCTATGCAGTTATGCAGATGAAACAAATATGCAATGTGAGATGATATGCTTATGAAAATGCAATATGAAAGATCATAAGCCATGGTGTGAGAAAAAGTGAGGGCAAATTTGGGGTGTTTATAGAACCATTTTTCACTCATGATCAGTAGGCAGTCGATCAGCCCAGAGGCTGGAAGCAAAGCCATTACCAGCATGAAACATCGAGGAGTTGTTTCTTCAGCGGACTTCATTGATTAGGATCCCTCAGCAAGCCTCATCAGATTATCTTTTCTCCAACAGGGCAACAATAAAAGGTTTGGTAGTTCATTTACAAAAGGTATTGTTAGCAAGAGAGGATCTACATCTCTCATTCCCAGCCTGAGACACTTTATATCTGCTTATCCCCAGCATGGGATGCTTTACATCTCTCATCCCCAACATGAGACGCATTATACCTCTCATCCCCAGCAAGAGGCAACTTAAAACTCTTGTCTTCAGCAGGAAGCCTTCTCATTGACATTCTCCATAATCCCTAGTAGAGTTGGAGATTGCAATCTTCCCCAGCATAATAACAGAAGGCTGATGATGTTCTCCCCAAGCAGAGAGTTTCCCTCCTTCAACAGAGAAGTATTCCCCACCAGAGGCTTCTTATATCCATCAATACATGTAGGTGCCTCATTCCCTAGCATTACATGAAGATTCGATTTTCCCTTGCAGAGGTGAAGATAGGGAGAAGCCTGATGGTTTCCCTTCATGCACTATATTGTTCGTTGTGTTCCCTAGTGAAATCGCTATGTAAAGTCCAATCCCCATTGGCGTCTCTTCCTCAATAGAGGATTTTATGCCTGAGAAGTTCCCCATCAGATTTCTTCCTCAGCAGAATACCAAGACATCTGTTTCCCCAGCCAAATCAGAAGGATATCACTTCTCCAGCGGAGTTCTATGGGTGGCGTACCTCCCAGATCAAGCAGGATCAGCATTCTCCAATTTCTCAAATTCCAATTTATTTTTGGCAATGGTGGAAGTCCATAGCTAGTGTATCATTGACACTATCCCTCACAGAGTTGCTTTTCCCCACAAGGATTCATTATATCAATGCAGTGATTATTTCTTCCCCAGTAAAGTGGCTGGGTAGACCTGTTATCTCCTCATCAGGAGATCCCTTTGCATTTGCATTTAGTAATCAACATTCCTTTTCATCCTCAAAAAAGTGTAGCATTTCCATCATTTTGGAGCATTACGCCGTAGAAAAATCAAACACACACATATGAAGCATAAGCTAGTTTTGGTACCTTGCATGGAAGCCCGAAACAGCATTTATTCAATCAGACCGAAGTATCCCCACATAATGTAGAGTTCATTCCCCAGTGTTGTTATTTCTACTAATTCATACTTGTTATCCCCAGTCGAGTCTCCATCTAAGTACGATGGTCTCGTTTCCTCATTTTTCGCGTCTTCGTTTCAGTACAACGGTCTCGTGTCGGGCTATCATTTAAGTACAATGATCCCGTTCCTTTTGATTTCATCTCAGTACGATGATTTCATCTTTTTCGACTCCATTTAAGTACAATGTTTTCGTATCTTTGCTCCATTTTGTCGCTCCCACCAAATGACACCTCTGGTCAGAAGGGGTACAGACGCGAACGGTCGGTGAAAGAAGAAGGGAAATGAATAGAGTCGCCAGCTAGGCATTTTATCCCGGGGGAAAGGTAATGTTGCATAGACCTAGAAAGGGGGTTGGTTACAACCTGGGAATGTATTAGCACCCAGATTGTCCGCCGTACTCGACGGGATCCACGCTTAAAAGATTTGTGTTTTAAAGGGGTAGTGTCAGTGCAATTTGTGTGTCAAAGCTGGAAAAGAAAGCAAGTGTCAGTGTATAAGGAGTGTGAAGTGTATAAGGGAGGTGTCAGTGTAAGAACAAGAATGAAATGCTCATGACCATGGGGCTTAAAGAATAATGCTGGAAGAGGGGGAATATACAGAGACTTTTGTTCGATAACTGTTAAGTTATGCCTACGTATCCTCTCGTGCAATGAGGAAGTCAGAACACCGTAGTTCGACCCAAAGAGACTGAAAGATGAATTGACTTATGAACTGCTTACTTGTCTATGCTCAAGTGTATGACCTGTCTGGCTCAGGTGCAAACTGTCTTGCATTAGACGGAAGAAGCAAGTTCTCGTTTGTGAGTGAATGAGGTGAGAAAAGAATCCCGGAGGAGACGATTATTGTTTGTTTTTGAGTTTTCAATATTTTATTGCTTTTTGAAGTTTGTCATAAGTTAATGAGCTTAAGCCTAAACCAAAGGATTAGTAAACTCATCACATCTTCCCTCTGATAAAGGGGTAATGAGGATACCTTAAGTGTGAAGTCAGCATCTCACACTTAATCACCATGGTGTAGGATTAAGATCATTAACCTACTTGCAATTATTTAGATGTTTTTGTTGTTTTTGTTTAGTGTTAAGTAATGAGATTAAGCCATAATCAAAGATTTAATGGACTCATTACACCATCCTAATAGAAGGATAATAGATGAGAGCATTTAAGCTGAGGAAGACTTCTCAACTTAATCCATGATTAGGGATTAACCTCATGACAAAATAAGACCTTTATTAGAGTGGATTTTAGTTAATGATAAGATGAAGAAGTGATTTTTATGATTTGTAAGACAACTTGAGGGGGACTTGTCCATTAACACTAGGGTTAGTCCTTCTTAACCAATTAAGGAAGAATTAGAACCCTAATGCAAGGCCCAAGTTACAAGCTTGATGTCTTGATGATTATTAGATGAATTGATTAAAGGGTTTAAACACATTAAGGGTTTAACACTTAGGATTAAAGTTATACACTCCATCCTAATAGAAGGATGCAGGCATAAGCTTAATCACAAAGCCTTAAAGCCTTTAGGGTTTAGTCCTTGATTAAGAGATGAGAAGAGAAGACCCAAAGATGACACAAAGGTAAAAGCTAAATGGGGGACTAATCAAACCCTAATTATTATCATGCTTGGTTGTTCCTAGGGTTTGTGAGGCTTAAGAGAGAAAGAATCTTCAAAGAACCACCAGGAGTGAAGCAGATGAAAGAAGCAAGAAGCAAAGAGAAGCAAAACAACTTGCTTCACTTAAGAAGAAAAGTTGCTTGAAGAAAGAAAGTAAGATGAACAAGAATGAGCAAGCTCAATCCAATACACATACAAAAATGCAGCAAAGGAAGTATGAAAGAGATGAAAAGAGAATGTGAGAAGTGAAGGCAAATTCACTTCTCAAACAACTTACCACCTGAAATGTTAGCAAAAGAAATGAAATGTAATGCAAATGAGATGGAATGCAATGAGGGAAATCAAAACCAGGAGCATAAACATGATGTCAATGATGCTAAGAGGTGATACAAACATGAGACAAGGCATGGGGATGATCAAACAAGCATAAGGATGCAAATGAGGCATGCATTGAACCATGAAAGTACATGAAAAGTTATGAGATGCAATGGACATACAAAATGGTAAATGAAAGATGCAATGATCAAACATGATTCTAATATGTCCTAAGATGTATTATGAATCAAATGAATGCACAAAATGTCATGGCAAGTCATGGTATGCAAGCAAATAGAAGATGGATGCAAAGGAAGACATAAATTAGGGTTACATGCATCACACAAAGCAAAAATCCAAAACCAGAAGCAAATGACATGATAAAAATTTGAAAATGCAACCAAAGGTACCCTAAACCTATACAAACTCACTGCCCAAAGGAGGGGATCCAATTATTAACCTAGTAAAAATTATGAATTTCCTAAGATTGCTAGGGCTTTGGGGTACTTTGTCAAGAAAAATCCTAAACAAATTGAAAATGCAAGATTAATTCAAACCAATTTTATCCTATAAACTACATGCTATGCAAGATGCAATGCCAAAAGAATCATCATCCAACTCTTAATGGTTAGGCAGAAATGAATTTTTGAAGTTTGAAACAAAATATTGCCTAAAAATGAAATTAAATCCAATGAAAATGATCAAAAGGCATCAAGAACAAAAAGAAATTTGGTTTGAGAGTTGGACAATGTTTCTAAATGTTTCTAAATGCTATGTGAATTTTTTTGTGATTTTTAAATACCTAAATGTATTTTTAATTAATTAATTCTCATTAACTAATTAAAAATAAACATTTAAATGATTTAAAAATAATTTTTAATGCAAAAAAATAAAAATAAAAATATTTTTGTGTTCTGAAAATTCATGAAACCTTTGACAAAAAATTTCATAATTTTTTAATGATTTTAGCTATTTTTAAAAATTCGTATAAATTAAATATGAAACAAATGAATTTAAAATGAATTTAAATGAAAAATGGGAAAGTCAGTCAATCTGATGGCCAGGATTCAAATTCCAGGGGGCGGGAATTGACTGCGCGCGCTAATGGACGGCTCACATTCAAACTGGCCTAATTAAGTCATTAGCCTTAATCCTAGCCCTAATCACTTTCAGATGACCAGAACAGTGTTCCGGTCATCTTCTCCGGCAAGGTGTTCATGCTATCTCACTTCCTACGCATCAAAACTTCACCTTAATCTCCAGATTCAATCCTTAAACATCATTAAACCTAAACCCCACCCCAAAAATCATTTATTTTCACTGAATCATAAGAATCAAAGCAAAACTCATTTCACGGGCAAAGTTTCAGAACAAGCATACATGGCCATTTTTCACTCATTTTCAAAACAAATCACATCATGGTAATCAGTGAAGCATAAGGAAGCATTTAGAAACTAAAAATGGAAGTTCTGGAAAAATAAATGTCATGGCTACCTGAGCTTGAGCTTTCGAAACAGGGACTTTTTGGCTGCTTCTTTGGTTCAAACAAACTCCAATGATCCTCCTTTGAAGCTTTTGACACTTAGTTGGAGTTTATATGGCCTCTAGAGAGAGTTGGCAGAAGCTCAGGTCAAGGGAGTGTGGAAATCGTATTTTTGATGTGGGAGGTTTCAGGCCAAAACAATGGTTGGGAAATGATCAGGGGATCATGGTGAGTGATTTGGTGAAGTTTGTTTTGATGTTTGATGCTTGTGTGATCAGATTCGAAGGAAAGTGCATAAGGGGTGAGTTTCTTGAACTATGGCTTGGAGAGTGTTTCAGGCTTGTGTGTGTTATGAAAATGAACCCTTGGAGTGTGTTTGTAAGGTCTGGATTGGGCAGAGAGTGGGTGGTGGACTGTTGTGATTGGTATGGGTGTTTTTGCCAAAAAGTCAAAAGTGTTGTACTTGAGGTATGGGCAATGGTGTAGCTGGCTCATTGGCTTGTCCTGGCTCAGCTGAGATTAAGGATGTCCATGGGATTGGTTTTGAGACAATTCAGCAAGTTGAGTGGAGTTTATGTAGTGTTTTGCAAATTTGTGAACTTTTGGCCCCTTTGGAATTTCTTAATGCACAAGTCATGAAATTGGACAAATCTTTGGTGCAATCTGAATTTTAGGCAATGGTTTATGTTTGTACAAAGATTAGAAGTCACTTTGAGGTCTCATTTCACCTTGGCAAGGGATTTCGCAACTTTGCCTCTTTGGTGCATAACTTGAAATTATGTGATTTTTCCCAACTTTGACAAGCCATAACTTTTGATCCAAAATGAATTAGAATGAGTTCTTGTACTTTTTGAAAAGGGAATGATCCATTCTACAACTTTCATGACCAAAGTTTTCTCATTTGAAGCATTTTTGAATCAAAAAGAAAGGTTTGAAAAAGTTTCCCAAAATGGCAAGTTTCCATTACAAGTCATTTTCCCAAAAAGGCAACTTTGCAAATGGCTTGAAATTCTTCAATTTTGTAAACTTATAACATCTTCTATGATAAAATAAAGATCATACACACTCAAAATGATGAAGAATACCCCTTGGTTGGGTCATTGGGGGCCTCAGATGCCCTGATTTTACACTGACTTGCTCAAGAAGTCAACTATTGATCAGATGACTTCCCCATGGAATTTCTTCATGAAACTTGATATGCATGATCCCTATACCATATAGAGACCAATAGAAACAAGAATGACCAAAAAATTTGGAGTTATGGCCTTTGAAACCAAAACCCTAATTCTAGGTCATCTGTGCAGTTAAACCTGGCTCTGCTTCCATGCCTTTCCCAGTTCTTGTGATTCTTTGACTTTCTTGACTTTGTGGGGATATAATATGATGCTTGAACATACATGGACCCCTTTGAAGTGATTTATGACCTTTGGAGTGGCTCAAATGGCTCTTGGATTGCTCAGATCACAAACCTTAGATGCAGATGACCTAGAACCAATGCAGTGAATCAAAAATGCAATATGAGAATGGTATGAATGAACTTATGCATATGAAGAGGTCACAAGCCATGGTGAGAATGGGTGAGGGCAAATTTGGGGTGTTTACAGCTACCCCTATTCAAACATGAGTTAGCTGTGCAGGATGTAAGCAACGGCTTAACAGGCAAACAAGATAACTTGTGGTTGAATACCAAAGACAGTCCAAAATTTGCACTCACAGAATGAAGAAGAAAAGGGATATAGATTGTAAAAGAAAACAAAGTATAATTATAAAGTGCGGGCGACGGAGGACGACCGTCGAGCAGAGGACGACTGCTGGGGAAAGAGCAATGACGGGGACGCCCGGCATGCTGGGGATATAAGAGATTGTGATGGGGACGGCCATCAAGTAAGATACGAAACTCTCTGGGGATTATGAATGAAATAAATGATGAGGTACAGTCATCAAAGGTGAAGGATGATCACTTAGTAGGAGATGGCTGCTCTGTTGGGGATAAGATGAGGGACGGTCATCTAAGGTGAAGGACGATCACCGGGCAAGGTACGGTTGCCAAAAGTATCGCGACATAGGACGAATGCCGGATAAAAAGGTCGACGATGGGGACGGCCATCGGATAAGCATGATGAAGGACGATCATCTAGAGGTGAAGGACGATCACCTAGCAGAGTACGGCTGCTCTGAAGGTATCATGACATAGGACGAATGTCAAATAACAAAATCAACGATGGGGACGGCCATCGGACAAAATAATGAAGGACGATCATCAGAAGGTGAAGAACGATCACCTAGCAGGGGACGACTGCTAAAAGAAATATCACGACATAGGACGAATGTCGGATAGAAAAGAGTTCCAATAATGGAGACTCCGTTGGGGAAAGGATGAGGGACGGTCATCCAAAGGTGAAGGACGATCACTTGGCAGGGTACGGCTGCCGAAAGTATCATGACATAAGACGAATGTCAGATAGACGAGAAATAGCTTAACAAGTTTTGTCGGGGACTTTGCTGGGGAAAAGTAAACACGGACGAGTGTCTATATCCAAGGAAAGAGAGGTATAAGTGTTTGGGTATTGTGTATAGACTAAAGATGCGGACGAGCATCCTTAGGACTATGATACGGACGAGTATCAGATAGAAACAAAAGTTGGCACATGTTCAGAGATGATGATACGGACGAGTATCAACTGGTTAACAAAGAACACGGACGAGTATTGATTCTGCGGGGACTCTTCTGGGGAATAATAGACACAGACGAGTTGTCTAAATTCAAGAAGACATAAGTGTCTGATACGGTGTACAAATTAAAGATGCGGACGAGCATCCTCAAGATTTCGATACGGACAAGTATCGGTAGAAACAAACGCTGACTCATGTTCGAAGATGATGATACAGACGAGTACCAACTGGTTAAGAACGAACACGGACGAGTGTCGAATCTGAGGGGATACAAGTGGTGTATACAAGATACAGACGAGTATCTGTATGAGTGAAACAGGAGTAATAAGTACGAGTGGTGTACAGGGGTGTTTAACTTGTTGGGGAGAGTGACACGGACGAGTGTCAAAAGAGGAAAGCGTAATATAGACAAGTATATGGTTTACCAAGTGTTTAGGTGACTGTGCTGGGGAAGGTGACACGGACGGGCATCAATGGATTGTATATGTATATGTATTTGTGAGTGCAAAGGGGACGCTTCGGCTTTCTACTGGGGATATGACACGAACGGGTGTCAGGAAGTATCTGTAATGTATAAGTATCCGTTTGTAGGGAACGTTCGGGCGACTTTGCTGGGGAATGATGACACGGACGAGTGCCAAAAGGAGTGTGTATCTGTATCTTTAGGGAAAGTGCCTTGGCTTTCTGCCGGGGAATTTTGGGAAGTTTTCTGTATATCGTCGATGGATTGTCAGTATTCACAAGTGTTTGATTCAAAACATGGCTTATGATTATGCAATATGTTTGATTTTTGCCGTAATGCTCCGTATTAGATGGAATGCTACGCTTTGTGGGGAAAATGTGATGAGAATGCTATGATTATGCAAAAGGTAATGATCCGGGATTCGGATCCCGTGGCTGCGAAGATCTCTGGCTGATCTGCTTGAAGTGGAACATCCCAGCTAGGGATGAGATCATTGGTAGATCTAGCATATATGACTTCTGCTTGGGAAAATAGGTCACTGATAGACCTATCTTGTTAATGAGGGACCCAGCTGGGGTTTGTAGAAGTTTTCTCCACTCTGTTGTGGTTTCTTCACGCGTTGCCCTTCCGGGTAGAGGTTGATACCCTGTGGGGTGATGGTTCCCTGACTTTTGCGCTTGGCTGAGGAGGAAAAACAAATGGCAGCTCAGCTAGGGAGAAAGCACCTCCGGTGCTAATTGTGAGATGGACTGAGTAGGTAATGATTTGCCAGCTTGTTGGGGTGAAGTCTTCATGCCCCATGCTATGCTTTGAATACCTGCAAATCCTGAAAAGTCAGAGGAACGCACAAGTAATCCCGAGGTATCCTTTACCAGATTCCATCACAAGAGTTTAGGCACCCCTGTGAGTAAGTATATTTCCTTTAAGCACGTATTTTTAGAAGAGAAACATCTGTATTTATGCAATCAGTATCTTAAAGACATCGGACATTCTTGCAAATGAAAATAAAATGTGCGAAATGAAACATGACTGAAAATCTGATTTTATTAATTCATGTGCCCTGAATTGGCAAGATACAGTCAAAGAAACAAATCCCCTAAAATGAGGAGATTGTTACAAATTGAGAAATAAAAGGTATCGGCAATGTTGATGACGCTTCAAGGAGCTTCCCTTTGCTATGACTCGTATGACATTTGACGTTCTTCTCATCTTGCTTTCTGAAGAAGGTCGATTCTGAAAGAAGCTTGATCCTTTTGAAGCTTACCAAGTTGTAAGGGATACAGATGAATTCAGGGTACAGTTGTTCGCTTATTCCCTTATTTTGCATGGATCGCCCTTTCGGGTTTTCAATCCATCGGGATACCCATTTTTGCCTGAGTTGTCCGATGCGGCTTTTCAACTCAGCGGGTGTACATTTTTTTGTTCATTTTCCCTTATTTTTGCCCGAGTCTTTTATTCTGTTTTTGACTCGCCGGGATGGCCTATTTTTGCCTGGACTTACATTCTGGTTTTATGTCCAGCGGGTCATTTTTATGCGAAGTATTTTTTAACTGCATCTAAATTCACAGGGGACGGGAAGTCTTCACCATCCATAGTGCTGAGCATCAGTGCTCCACCGGAGAAAACATTCTTTACTACGAATGGTCCTTCATAATTCGGAGTCCACTTGCCCCTGTGGTTTGTATGAGGAGGGAGAAGTCTTTTCAGCACAAGATCTCCTACTTGGTACTCTCGGAGCCTGACTTTCTGATCGAAGGCTTTCTTCATTCTTTTCTGATACAGCTGCCCATGACAGATTGCAGCCAATCTTTTCTTCAATCAGACTCAGTTGTTCGTATCGGGATCGGACCCATTCTGCTTCATTCAACTTAACATCCATTAATACCCGCAAAGAGGGTAATTCAACTTCAACAGGTAGGACTGCTTCCATACCATACACAAGCTGATATGGTGTTGCCCCAGTGGATGTTCTGATTGACGTACAGTACCCATGTAAGGCAAATGGTAGCATTTCATGCCAGTCTTTGTAGGTAACTACCATCTTTTGCACAATCTTCTTGATATTCTTATTAGCTGCCTCAACCGCACCATTCATCTTTGGTCGGTAAGGAGAAGAATTGTGATGCTGTATCTTGAAGTCCCGACATAACTCTGCCATCATTTTGTTGTTTAAATATGAACCATTATCAGTAATGATTCGCTCGGGAACTCCGTATCTACAAATGATGTCCCTTTTCAGAAATCGGGCTACCACTTGCCTTGTGACATTTGCATAGGAAGCTGCTTCAACCCACTTGGTGAAATAGTCAATGGCAACCAGGATGAATCGGTGGCCATTTGAAGCAGTCGGTTCAATCTTGCCAATCATATCTATGCCCCACATGGCAAAGGGCCAGGGTGAAGACATCACATTCAGAGGATTGGGAGGCACATGCACCTTATCTGCATAGATCTGGCATTTATGGCATTTTCTGGCATAGGCACAACAGTCTGCATCCATTGTGATCCAGTAATAGCCTAATCTTAACAACTTCTTTGCCATTGCATGCCCTCCAGCATGGGTACCAAAGGATCCTTCGTGCACTTCGTGCATCAACAAACCTGCTTCTGTCTTATCAACGCATCTGAGAAGTACCATATCAAAGTTTCTCTTGTACAGGGAACCGTCAGTATTCAGGAAGAAACTACCAGCAAGCCTTCTCAAAGTCTTCTTATCATTGGAAGATGCCCCAGGTGGGTATGTTTGATCCTCCAAGAAGCACTTTATATCATGGAACCAAGGCTTATCATCTTTAACAACATCTGCTGAGAACACATATGTTGGTATGTCAAGTCTGGACACTGAAATCCGAGGCACAAAGTTGGCGGCTTGAACTTTGATCATGGATGAAATGGTTGCAAGAGCATCTGCAAATTGATTCTTGTCTCGAGGGATATACTCAAGCTTGACCGTTGTGAAGAAAGTCAATAACCTCCTTGTATAATCCCTGTAGGGTATCAGATGATCCTGGTATGTGTACCATTTGCCATTGGTTTGATTGATTACCAGAGCTGAATCTCCGAACACAGTCAAAGTCTTGATCCTGAGGTCAATGGCTTCCTCAAGACCCATAATACAAGCTTCGTATTCAGCTTCGTTGTTAGTGCAGTTAAAGGTGAGCTTTGCCGAGAAAGGCATGTGGACCCCTTTAGGTGTGATGAGTACTACACCAACACCCCGACCATTCATATTAACAGCCCCATCAAACATCATAGTCCATTCTTCTTCTGGGTCAGGCCCTTCGGTGTGAACAGGCTCTTCATGATCTTTTGCTTTTATGAACATGATGTCTTCATCAGGGAAGTCAAATCTCATAGGCTGGTAATCATCAAGGGGTTGCTCAGCAAGATAATCAGACAATACACTGCCCTTGATGGCTTTCTGAGATGTGTACTGAATGTCATATTCTATGAGGATCATTTGCCATCTCGCAACCCGTCCGGTAAGTGCTGGCTTCTCAAAAATGTACTTAACTGGATCCATCTTTGAGATCAATAAAGTAGTGTGGGTCAACATATACTGTCTCAGTCGGCGAGCAGCCCACGCTAAAGCACAACAAGTTTTCTCGAGCAGTGAATAACGTTGTTACAGTCGGTAAACTTTTTGCTTAGGTAGTAAATTGCATACTCTTTTCGACCAGACTCGTCATGCTAGCCCAGCACACACCCCATTGACTCTTCTAATACTATCAAGTACATTATTAGAGGTCTTCCTTCAACTGGAGGCATAAGGATTAGAGGCTCTTGCAAGTATTCCTTGATTTTGTCAAATGCCCTCTGACAGTCTTCGTTCCACCTGACCATTTGTTCTTTTCTTAACAGCTTGAACAGAGGTTCACAGGTTGCCGTAAGGTAAGATATGAACCGTGAAATGTAGTTCAATCTACCTAGGAACCCTCGAACTTCTTTTTCTGTTTTCGGTGCAGGCATTTCTTGAATGGCTTTAACTTTATCAGGGTCAACTTCAATCCCTTTCTCACTTACAATGAATCCCAGCAACTTACCGGATCGCACCCCGAATGTGCATTTGTTGGGGTTTAACTTCAATTGGTATTTCCTCAGACGCTTGAATAACTTCAGCAGATTCACCAGATGGTCTTCTTCTGTGAGGGACTTGGCTATCATGTCATCCACATAACATTCAATTTCTTTATGGATCATGTCGTGGAATAATGTTGCCATAGCCCGTTGATACGTTGCACCAGCATTCTTCAGTCCGAATGGCATCACCTTATAACAGAACGTTCTCCAGGGTGTGATGAAAGTCGTCTTCTCCATGTCTTCAGGTGACATTTTGATCTGATTGTATCCTGAAAATCCGTCCATGAAGGAGAACACCGAGAACTGAGCCGTATTATCCACCAATACATCAATGTGAGGTAAAGGGAAGTCATCTTTCGGGCTGGCTCTGTTCAGATCCCGGTAGTCTACACACATTCTCACTTTGCCGTCTTTCTTAGGCACAGGTACAATATTAGCAACCCACGGCGGATAGCTAGTCACAGCGAGGAACCCGGCGTCCCACTGCTTTTGTACCTCTTCTTTTATCTTCATTGCCATATCTGGGCGAGTACAGCGCAGCTTCTGTTTTACTGGCGGGCAGTCTTCTTTTAAAGGCAGCTTGTGTATGACAATATCAGTGTCCAACCCTGGCATATCCTGATAAGACCAAGCAAACACATCCACATATTCACGAAGCATGTCAATCAGTTGCTCTTTCACTGAGTCTTGTAGGCAGTCCCCGATCTTAACTTCTTTCACGTCTTCTTCCGTACCAAGATTAACCGTTTCAATCTCCTCCTGGTGAGGAGTGATAACCTTCTCCTCTTGCCTTAACAACCTGGCTAGCTCTTCAGGAAGCTCATAACCTTCTTCAACCCCTTCATCAGCTTGATTGATTGGATTGTCAAAGTCATACGAAGTCATAGCAGTGTTGTTGTCGGTGCAGTCTGAAAGGCACTCTCTGCAAGGGTTTAGACTGTTCATTTTAGTGATCGATTTTAATCTTGTTTAGAAAAAAGTGAAATGAAGTTGTCATTTTGGAAAACATTGCCATTTTATTTTTGTACAAAAAGAAAAAATGAAAAACAGTGAGCGAAAAAGAAAAAAGACTCATTTGCAAAAGATGTCCAATATTCATTAATTGATATGTTTGCACAAAATTACAAGATGGCCCGATTACAAAATGAGTCTTGTCATCTTGGGCAAGATGAAAGACTTGATGCATGCTTAAAAATACAGGAAATAATAATTACTCTGCAGGAGTAACCCTTATAATTTCCTGGGAAGACCAGTTAAGGACATGGCTCCCCGGGATCCTTGGACGTATCCAGCTCTCCAGGTTGCGGTCGCTTTCTTCCTCGTCTTCCAAGTTGTTCACTGTATCCGGGGTGAGCATCCCTCCGCTGACAAAACTGGGCTTCTTGGCAGCCTCTGATTGATCTTGTTGAGTTGGTTTGTAACCCAACCCAAATCTATCTTCCTTCTTCTCTACGGGCAGCAGCTTGCCCCAGCCTTGGGCAGTCCCTTCTTCAACAACCTTCCTGGCTTGCTGATAAGATGTCATGGAGGTTCCCAATACAGCAGATGCTTCATTTATGTTCAGGGCCTCAAACCCCTGGCTCATAGTTTCATGGATCTCCCCATCCATCTCAATGTACTTGTACGTATCCAGATGGCTAACAAAGATTTCTTCTTCACCACATATGGTGATGATCTGGCCTTCCCACTCGAATTTCAGCTTCTGGTGAAGGGTAGACGTAACAGCGCCAGCGGCATGGATCCAAGGTCTACCCAACAAACAGCTGTAGGCCGGCTGAATGTCCATCACATAGAAGGTAATTTTAAAAGTCTGCGGGCCAATCATCACAGGCAGATCAATCTCCCCAAGCACCGATCTTTTAGAGCCATCAAATTCTCTTACCACTAGATTACTTGGACGCAGTGCCAAGCCATCGTACTCCAGCTTCACCAAGGCTTTCTTTGGCAGAACATTGAGTGAGGACCCAGTGTCCACCAGCACATGAGATAGAACAGCACCTTTGCATTCCAAGGTGATATGTAAAGCCTTGTTGTGGTTACGTCCCTCAGTTGTTAAGTCAGCATTGGTAAAGCCCAGTCCATGACTGGTGTTGACATTTGCCACCACAGTTTCTAGCTGATTAACGGTAATCTCCTCCGACACGTATGCTGCGTGCAAGACTTTCAATAATGCATTCCTGTGAGCTTCAGAACACATCAACAGGGATAATATGGAGATTTTTGAGGGAGTTTGGTGAAGCTGATCCACCACCTTGTAATCACTTCTCTTTATAATTCTCATAAACTCATCTACATCTTGCTCAAAAGATATCTTCTGAGTTTCTTTGATAATTGGTTCTTCAGGTATCACACTCTTCCCTTTTGCTTTGGCAGCAGCTTCTGCTTCGACATTAGGTCTTTGCAATTGTGAGGCAAAAAGGCGTCCGCTTCTGGTGAAGCCTCCGCCTCCCCCAACATTATCAATCTGTGGAGAAGAGGTTGAAGAATCCAAAGTGATTTTCTCCCCATTGCAGTAGAGGTCAGAGCCATAATGCCAAGGTATGGCATTACTGCTTTCATATGGAACTGGTCTAGGCACCGTGATGGTAATTGGACTGACTGCTGCAGAGGAAGGTACTAAAATGGTGTGCGGATCGTAGTAAATGGTGACTGGTGACCTGGCAGGAGGTGCCACTGTTTTTTGTTGAAAGTTGTTGTTTGGAGGAACATCTGATGGATCATAGTAAATGGTGACTGCTGAGATATCTTCATTAATTTCTATTGGCGTTGTAGAGGATTCTACTGAATAAAGGGATGCTGATGTTGTAGAAGAAATGGTTGTTGACATTTGATTTGTTGAAGTGATGGATGAAGCCATTGTTGATGATATTGATGAATTGGTCGGAATGATTGTTGTTGCAGTTGTAGAAGAATCAGGAATTGTTGTCAAAGGAATTGCTGGATTTGTAGGCGCCGTTGTTGAGATCTGAAGTATACCACTTTTGATAAGACCATTTATGCCGCTTCTCAAGTTATCCCACCCGTTGACCGAAATGTTGCAATACCCACAACCAAGCTCACACCCGGGGAACATCTGACACTCTAGGAGCTGAGCTTTAATTTCGACCAGAGGCGTCTGAATCTGTCCAACACCGGTGATTAAGAAAGATGGCTTGTCTTCCTCAATGGCATTAATTCTTGGTCCTCCATGATTGGGCATGGGATTCTTGGTGACACTTGGAGGGGGTGCAAAGTTGAGGGCTTTGGATTCCACAAGATCTTGCACCTTCATTTGTAAAGCCCTACATTTCTCAGTATTGTGGCCAGGTGCATTGGAGTGGAAAGCACATCTGGCGTTGACATCATAATTTCTTGGGAGATTAGAGGGATCTGGTGGTGCCAATGTCCTTAATTCAACCAAGTTGAGTTTCAGGAGTTGTGGCAATAAGGTAGCATAAGGCATAGGGATAGGGTCAATCACCCTATTTGCCTGTGACGGTCTTTGCTGAAAGGGTCTTTGTTGCTGATTGTTGCTGTTGTTGTTGTAGGTCCTCTGTGGCGGATACTGAACTTGTTGTTGATAGTGTATTTGTTGTTGTGGTTGATATGCTGTTTGCTGAGGAATCGGAGCTGGAATAGTGACATCTGCTACTGATCTGTGGACATACTGAGGTCTGCCCCTGCTGGCAGGAATGGCATTTGTCTCACCGGTTCTTCTAGGTCCCACAAAAGGCTTTCTGGGGTTACTGGATGAACTTGCACCATTATCAGAAATCTTACCCATCTTCAGAAGGCTCTCAATTCTTTCTCCAGCTATGACTACGTCTGCGAAGCTGGTGGAAGAAAAGGCAGCTAGCCTATAAATATATGTTCCTTGCAGAGTGTTCATAAACATGTCGGCCATTTCTATTTCCGACATGGGTGGCTGGACAGCAGCAGCAAGCTGTCTCCACCTCTGGGCATATTCCCTGAAGCTTTCTCTGGAGGATTGAGACATCCCCATCAAAAGGGTTCTGTTAGGAGCCATGTCCAGATTGTATTGGTACTGTCTGATGAAGGCTTCAGCTAGGTCCTTCCAGCATCTGATAGTAGCTCTGGTCAAGTGAGAGTACCACTCCCTTGAAGCTCCAGTCAAACTATCTTCAAAGTAAAACATCCACAGTTTCTCATCCATAGTATATGCTTTAAGTCTCCCTAGAAAGGAATGCAAGTGAGTTCGTGGACAGGAAGTTCCGTTGTACTTCTCGAAGCATGGGGGGTTAAACTTGTGGGGAATCCTTACCCCGTCCACTAACCCCATATCCATAACATCGAAGCCTAAGGAATTTTGAGACTCCAGAGATCTCAACTTCTCAGCAATTTCATCAAACCTCCTATCATAAACTTCATCCCCAGCTCCCATTACAGTAAACTGCTCTTCTTGGGGGTCTTTTTGTAAGATCCTTCCTCCAGTAGTATTTCCTTGCACATTACCCGGGATGTTGACTTCCGGATGTAGATGAGGCCCATATACTGGTGGATTAACATGAGGCTGACCCCTTTCATTGTTACTTGTTCCTCCAGTTCCCAAAGGAGGTTCTTCCGGGGTTTGTCTTTCTACCAATGCCCTCAACCTTTCTTGACTCTGGGCCAAGCCATTCATTACTTCCATGAATTAGGTCATTTGGTTTCTCATCTCCAGCCTTTCATTAGCCATCTGAGTCCTGACCTCTGTCAGATCTTGATGTACTTGATCCATTTGGATACCAGGAAGATTGTTGCGAGTAGGATACCGGTGTGGACGGTTGAGAGGGAACACCCGGCGGCGAGCAATAATTCCTGAACCACAATAGAGTTAGAAAAAAAACAAAACAAAAACCTACAAAACAAAACAAAAGTTAGTATGCAATGCAGTATGCTTATTTATTTTCCAAGGTATCCGGCTTGGCTCTTGGTTTTGACCTTTCCAGACCTCGAGGAAGATGCTTTGAGGTTGTCTGAGAGAAAGAGACATTAATGAAACAAACTAACAAATACATTACAAATGGCGAACCATACATAGTTTGTTTTTACAACATATGCCCTTGAGGGATCAAAATACAACATAAAAGAAAAGTACATCAAATGGAAATAACAACAAGCAAAGTAATCAAACATCTAAGCCAAACTCATCCTCCTTAACCTCCTTCAGAAGTGCTTCAGTTACAGGACCAGCCGGATGCTCTGTAATGTTTCTGATGAGAAGGTTTCTGGTGGCAATAGCAGTGGTCAGCTTCTTGTGCCTGTCTTGGTCCTTTGACCTTTTCACACCAGCCCTAAGCTTCAACTCTAAAATTTCCTTCTGGGCTGCCAGCAAAGCCTCCTGTTGCTTCTTCTCATTGGCCTCTAACTGCTCAATCCTGGCTTGAGTTATCTTATCTTCTTGAGTGCGAGCTTCAGTGATCCTGACCCACCTAGCTTGACTTTCCTCTAGATAGAGATCAGTCCTAGCCTTCTGAAACTGGGCCTCTTTACAGGCATTCTTCAAAATTTGCTCCCCAGCTCTTGATTTCTTGATGTAGTCCTCTGCTTTCTCAATCTTGGCCAGAGGCTCTACCTTAAGCTTCTCCAACCTCTCGATGTATAGACGTCCATCACTCCTCTCCCAGAGGGTCTTCTTCAGAGCTTGAGATAGATTCTCATTCCTTTCCTCCAGCTTCTCAAATTCTTCCAGGCTGACAGTGGCTGGAGGTGGTACTGTGGATGGTCCAGGTGCATCCTCAATGGTGAAGGGCATCCCAGAAATCTGAGCCCTAGCATGAGACCATTCATAATACTGAGCTGAAGCTACATTATTGCATCTCCCAAGAATGGCCATCCCTTTGGTCTGGATGTTGTCCCAAGCCCAGGATGCTTGTCTGACAACAGCTAGATTAGGTTTTATCTCACAATACAGGGTTTCAGCCAAGTCTTGCACTCTAGGAGGGTGAACCAAAGCATAGCCCAATTGTCTTTTAAACAGCAAAGGATTGTAGTTAATGCAACCTTTCACTCCTATTAGAGGTACATTGGGGAACTGCCCACAGCTAGTAATTATGTCCCTGCCTTTGGTGCTTTGGGTGCACCATCTGATGTCATCTGAAGTCAAAGCAATAAGTCTCTTAGCCCAATTCTTCTGTTGGTGAGGATTCAAGAAAGCATCAGTCTTGGGTAAGTGTTTGAGCAGCCAGGTATGAAATAGGGGAGCACAGCATCTCACCAATCTTCCTCTTTACTTCTCATTTCTTTGGTGAACAGAATAATAGAAATCCCTCAGCAATGTGGGTACTGGGTTCCTCAAAAGGAAAAGATGAATGGCATTCTTGCTGATAAACTTGGGCTCATCTGCAAAAAAGTATAACCCCATATATACTGAGGGCTAACAATGCACAAACTGCCTTCCATTCTCCCAAGGAGGCCTTTAGGATGGCCTGAGAAGTCAAAAAGTCTAAGTGTAGGCCAGGGATCCCAGCCTTTGTTGTCATGTTCTGCTCAATCAAAATAGGCTCCAGGCACAGTGCTCTTGCCACTTCTTCATTGCTGGGAGAAGCCATCTCTGGGTTGAAGGGGACACCACCCCTGACAGGTACTCCAATCAATGATGAAAACTCCTCCAACAAAGGTCCTAGCTGAAAGTCTGGGAATGTGAAGCATCTCAAAGGAGGGTCATAAAACTGTAGGAAAGTGTGGATCAAACTCCTCTGAGAAGGGTCCAGGTCCATAACCATATCAAGGATGCCTCCATAATGCTCTCTGGATAATGGGATGTGGTCTGGAGTGATAAGTTCCTGGACCTGTCTGATGCCAGCCAGCACAGGCTCAAAGAAATGGTATGAAATGTTGCTCTTCTTGGGTGCCATGACTGCTGATGAAGAGCTGAAAACAGGTGTTGATGATGAAGACTGATACTGGAGATGAGCCACTGATAGGCTGAGGATGATGATGGGGGTAGCTGAAGCAGGCAACTGAGAGCTGAAGCAGATAGCTGATGAAACAGAGTTCTATGCAGATGAAGGGGTCAAAACCAAGCCAGATGCAATATGGATACCCTGAAAAACAAATAAACAAATGTTAAATGATGCAATGATGAGAATGCAAATGATATGCAAGGGTTTTGTGATCAAGCTGGATCTGATTACTGCCTTGATATTAGTCCATGTATGTTAAAGAAGTCCAGATGGAGGTTCAGAAATCCAGTAACCAAGGTGGGGGACTCAAATAAAGAGTCACATGTCCATGGTTTAAATCACAAGAACTGTCCAAAGTGAGGTATTCTTAATCAAAACAAGATAACAGGGTATGATGTGGCCAATGGTACCTACTGAAATTCTGTGATCAGGTATGAGATGTCCTAAGAGATGTCCCAACACTTAATAGGACATTTGACAAATTTAACCAAAACTTAAACAGCAAGAAAAGTAAACAACACAGAAGTTTGTTAACCCAGTTCAGTGTATAACCACACCTACATCTGGAGGCTACCAAGCCAGGAGGAAATCCACTATTAGTAATATTAATTCTAGACTTAAACCACCCTGTTTAATCTATCACTTAATACTTACCCAATGCAATTTCTACCTAAGACTCACTTAGATAAGAGTACCCTACTCACTCCCCCTCAATCACCCAGTGATCAAGTTTACAAGTTTACAAAAGTTGAAGACATCCTTCAAACAATACAGCTTGATCTTACTTCACAGTTTCAATCAAGTCACAAATGCACTTTTGCTTAAAAGCTCATAAAGTGGTACACAAAAACAACCTGCTATTAAAATACTAGACACCCTATTTAGTCATCTGAAATTCGTACTCAATTCTATGAGTTTCTGTTGTTTAAATAGGTATCTGAATTTTGGGCTTTCTGTAGAATGATCCAGCCCTAATGTGCAGCAACTGTCACCTTGAATTTAGGGTTTGTTACCTCCTATATTCTAGGTGCATTAGGTCTTCTGTTTTAATCTGAATCTTCAATTTAAAACTCCCTACAGATGCGCCTTGTTCTGTTTTTATCCAGCATTAATTAATTCCAGATAGTTCTCCTTAAATATCTCTGATCTGTTAATCAATAATTAATTCTGGTAGCAGGTCTGAGATGTCTCAACATCTGTTGGGACATCCTGTCAAAACTGAACTTAGTCATTTACACAATGTCCCAACATCTGATGAGACATTCTGAAATAAGTTCACATACTCTGTTTGCTAATGTCCCAACATCTGATAGGACATTCTGAACTGAATTTAACATTTCTTGTTTGGTCAAAAATTCTGCCAATTCTTAAACATCTACAAACTCCCCCTTTGGCTAATTTTTGGCTAACATCTTTTCTGGAATTCAGAGTGCAGCAGAAGTTCTTTTTATCAGAGTATATCATTACTTTTCTGTTGATTTTTATTTGAGATTACTCCCCCTCAAATATATATATGTCCAGTCTTTATCCAGTCTTGTTTCAACAGAAAAACTCATTCAGTTCATAAGCAAACAAACAGAATTTTTCATTCATTTAAACAGCAATTACATTTGATGTTGTTCTCCCCCTTGGTAGACACAAAATTAGGGGCCAAAGAACTATTATCCAGAATTACAAATCATTGCTGTCATTACAAATGCCTCACATACAAAGATCACTCAGATTCATCACTATCAGTAGCTTCCTCCACTTCAGTGTCTTCATCTTTATCAGCTTCACTGTCTTCACCAGATGCAGCATGCTGATCTTCTTCACTTTCCAACATATGAATGATTTCCTCCAGCTTCTTCTTCCTAGCTTCAAGCTCTTTGCAGGTGCACTTTAGCTCAGCAATTAATTCTTTCTTGGAGATAGAAGACTTAGCAGTTGAGGGACCAGCAGATGTCCCAGAAGGGGCTTCAACATCTGCAGCATGATGACTGAGGAATAATTTGTAGTGAAAAACCAGGGGGCTCCCTCTCTTGCAGGCATTATCCTTGTCAGTTAAAATCCCAGGATACTGATTGAGTACAATACCACATAGCAATGATGGAAAAGCTATTGGCAGCTTTGTTGCAGTAGAGATGGCATGCTTCATAGTCTGGTCAAAAATATATGCTCCATAATCCATCTTGGTTTGAGTCCCCACAGCAAAGATGAATCTGGCCAGACCAGTTGAGATTGATGAAGTGTGATTGGTAGGCACCCAGTTTGCAGTTCCAATCATGTTAAGCATGGCATACTTTCTAGTGAGCATGCTTACAGAGAGCTTTCCCTTCACAGGCCAAGCTTTGACCTGGTTTGCAGTGATCACCTTACAGATTTGATTATCTGTTTTCCCTAGCTCATTGGGTCCATCTGTGTCCCTTCCTAGATACTGATTAATGATTTGGGGAGAGAACTCAACACACTTACCTCTTACAAATACCTTTCTGAACTCTGAGGACTTACCATTTGAGCAATCCTCCTGAAGATTCACAATGAACTCTTTGACAAGAAGTTCATAGCAGGGAGAGAACTCTGAGACTGTCTTGAATAGTCCTGCAGCAGAGATTAGGTCAATGAGTTCTGTGCATTCAAGTGCATTGCTGCTCAGTTCTCTTTCCAGGGCAACCCTTCTTTGGTACACATACTTCCATCTGTTGACACTAGAGACAAGATGAAATGATATGTTGTCCAAGGGAGCTTCTGGAACAGCAGTTGAAGCTCTTGATGATGTTGGTCTTTTCTTGGGAGGAGATGTTGGGACATCTGATTCAACATCTGAATCTGATGGTGTGACAGCTTTTCTCTTCTGAGATTGGACTTTGCTCCAGGGTTTTGTTGGACCAAAGGTAGCTTTAGCTTTGCCTTTCTTTGGACTAGCCTTCTTAGTCTCAGGGATGACAGGATCAGCTTGCATCTTTCCTTTCCTGGACCTTAGTCTTTTAGCAATGCTGGGTTTCACAGATGATATGATCTCTGCATCAGACTCCTGTTCCAGATTGACTACTGGAGGGGATTGAGCAGTCTCCTCATCAGCTTGTTGATCAGCAGAAGATTGATCTTCATTTGAGTCTTTAGCCTGTTCCACAGAAACTTCTTTATCACTTTCACTTGAGACTTCTTTCTTGTCCTCAGTCTGTTCAGTATCAGCATCAGATGAGTTTGCTTTCTCATCTGCATATGTTCCAACATCTGTTGGGACATCTTGTTCTGCAGCAGTGTTCTTTGTATCTTGAGCTGGTTCTTCTTGAGGTGCAGGAATGGTGTTCAAGGGAACAGAGATTCCTTTCACTACTCTTTGTTCAGAGAAAACTTGGTTGACAATTTCCTTAATGGAATCATCAACATATTTGGAGTATTTAACATGAGAGGGAATGTCTTTAGCTTTGCTTCTGATTTGATCTTTACCTCTTTTTGGTGTTCTTGCCTTCTTAGTGTGAGAGGCGCTTCCCCTGAGCTCGTCTAATGGTGTTGATTGCATTGGTACCATAGAAATAGGAGTGGCATGAACCACGTCTTCCTGGTTGAGAACTTCTTCAGCTGTTTTAGGGTTTTGAGACATTGTTGAAGAAGATGAATGTGCAGCTTTAGGGTTTAAGATTTCTGAAGGATTACTAGTTAATGTGATTCGCTTGTGATGATGTGATGAGACTCTTGATAGCTGCTTATAAGAAGTTACTAAATAAGTAGCCGTTACAGTCCAAATGATTAGGGTTGGAATTCCCAAAGTTCTTGTCCAGACCAGTTTTGCCATCTGGAACTCAAGCCGTGCAATGTCATATGACATGTTGGCACATCTCATTAACTGCTAGATATCACATAAACAGATTCCAAGTTTGCCCCTTAAGTTCTCAAATTGTGTAGCATCCAATGCCTTGGTAAAGATATCAGCTAACTGCAGATCTGTAGCAACATGCTCCAATGAAATTACTTTCTCTTCTACAAGATCTCTGATGAAATGATGTCTGATATCAATATGCTTTGTCCTGCTGTGTTGAATAGGATTTTTAGATATATTGATTGCACTTAAGTTGTCACAGTACAATGTCATGACATCCTGTGGGACATTGTACTCAGTGAGCATCTGCTTCATCCAAACCAACTGGGAACAACTGCTACCTGCTGCTATGTACTCAGCTTCAGCTGTAGATAAAGATACACAATTCTGCTTCTTACTGAACCAAGAAATCAGATTGTTTCCTAGAAAGAAGCATCCTCCTGAAGTGCTTTTTCTGTCATCAGCACTTCCTGCCCAATCAGCATCACAGAAGCCAGTGAGAATAGGTTTGCAACCATGAAAGTACATTATGCCATAGTCACAAGTACCATTAACATATTTAAGGATTCTCTTGACTTGATTGAGATGACTGACTTTTGGATCAGCTTGATATCTTGCACAAACTCCTACTGCAAAGGCAATGTCTGGTCTGCTAGCAGTCAAGTATAACAAGCTTCCAATCATGCTTCTATACAAACTTTGATCTACATTCTCACCCTTCTCATCTTTAGTTAGCTTTAAGTGTGTGGGAGCAGGAGTTCTTTTATGAGAAGCATTTTCCATTCCAAATTTCTTCACTATGTTCTTGGAGTACTTGCTTTGTGAGATGAACATTGAGTCTTCCATTTGTTTAACTTGCAGACCAAGAAAATAGGTTAATTCACCTACTAGACTCATTTCAAATTCAGATTCCATCTGCTTAACAAAATGTTTGACCATCTTATCAGACATCCCACCAAACACAATGTCATCAACATATATTTGTGCAATCATGACATTTCCTTCTTCATCTTTAACAAACAGGGTTTTATCAATCCCACCTTTTCTGTATCCTTGCTTGATAAGAAATGTGGTAAGTCTTTCATACCATGCCCTTGGAGCTTGCTTCAACCCATAAAGTGCCTTCTTGAGTTTGTACACATGATTTGGACAGCTTGGATCAACAAATCCTTTAGGCTGTTCTACATATACTTCTTCATTAAGGTAGCCATTTAAAAAGGCACTTTTCACATCCATTTGAAATAGCTTGAATTTCAAGATACAAGCAATTCCTAACAGCAGTCTGATTGATTCAAGCCTTGCTACTGGTGCAAAGGTTTCATCAAAGTCCACCCCTTCAATTTGAGTGTATCCTTGAGCTACAAGTCTAGCTTTGTTCTTTGTAACAACTCCTTGTTCATTTGACTTGTTCTTATACACCCATTTTGTTCCAATTACATTTATATCATCAGGTCTAGGAACAAGATTCCACACTTCATTCCTTGTGAATTGACCTAATTCCTCTTGCATAGCACAAATCCAGTATTCATCAGTGAGAGCTTCCTTGATATTTTTAGGTTCTATTTTGGAAACAAAACAAGAACATGAAATCACTTCTCTTGATCTAGTGCTCACACCTCTGTTGGGATCACCAATTATTAAATCTTTGGGATGATCCTTCTGTATTCTGATGGAGGGAGGTTTGCTTGAATCTTCTGACCTTGTATCATTTTGAGTGAAGTTATATTGATCATTGTTTTCTTCAGCTTCAATCTTGATATCAGCAGATGTTCCAACATCTTCTGGGACATCTGTAGGAGCATCATCAATTATCACATTTATGGACTCCATGATAACATTTGTTCTGTAGTTAAATACTCTATATGCTCTGCTGTTTATAGAGTATCCAAGGAAAATTCCTTCATCACTTTTAGGATCCATTTTTCTCCTTTGCTCCCTATCTGCCAGAATATAGCATTTACTTCCAAATACATGAAAATACTTCACTGTGGGTTTTCTGCCCTTCCATACTTCATATAATGTGGACAAAGTTCCTTTCCTCAAAGTAACTCTGTTATGGATGTAGCAGGCAGTGTTCATAGCTTCAGCCCAGAAATACAGAGGTAATTTTTTAGCATGGATCATAGCTCTTGCTGATTCTTGAATGGTTCTATTCTTCCTTTCAACAATCCCATTCTGTTGAGGAGTGATAGGAGAAGAATACTCATGGTTGATTCCTTCTGAAGAACAAAAATCTAAGAACTTTTGATTCTCAAATTCTTTTCCACGATCACTTCTTATTCTGATCACACAGCTGGATTTTTCCCTTTGCAATCTTTGACATAATTCTTTGAATACATCAAATACATCTGACTTTTCTTTGATGAAGTTTATCCATGTATATCTTGAAAAATCATCAACTACAACATAAGCATACCTTTTACCACCAAGACTTTCAACTTGCATAGGTCCCATAAGATCCATATGTAGAAGTTCCAAAACTTTGGAAGTTGTCAGATGTTGGAGCTTTGGATGGGACATCTTGGTTTGCTTGCCTATTTGACATTCACCACATATTTTGCCATCATCAATCTTCAGTTTAGGAATACCTCTTACAGCATCCATAGATATGATCTTCTTTATGCCTCTGAAATGAAGATGACCTAGTCTTTGATGCCACAGTTTCACTTCTTCTTCCTTAGCTAGAGAGCAGGTTGAAGTGAGACTGAGATTTTGGGATTCCCACATGTAACAGTTATCTTTAGATCTGGCTCCTTTCATTACAACTTCTTGTTCTTTGTTAGTCACTATGCATTCAGATTTGGTAAAGTTTACACTGTATCCTTGATCACATAGTTGACTTATGCTGATCAGATTAGCAGTTAAACCTTTAACAAGCAGCACATCATCTAATCTTGGAACATCTTGACAATCCAAGGTTCCAACTCCCTTGATCTCTCCTTTAGCTCCATCTCCAAAGGTAACATACCTGGATGAATATGACTTTAAGTTTACTAGCAAATTCTTCAATCCAGTCATGTGTCTTGAGCATCCACTGTCAAAATACCAGTCTTCTTTAGCTGATACTTTCAATGATGTATGTGCTATGTATGCAGTACTTTTCTTTGACCAGATGAGTTGAGATTTCTTTTGATTCATCTGCCCTGTGTGTTGATCAGCTGATCTCCAAGCTTGATTGTTGATCTTGTTCTTGGGTATGTGGCTTTGATCAGTCTGAATGTCAGCTTTTGGTCTCCAAACTTTCTTGATTACTTCTGTCTTTTGCTTAGGAGGTTGCTGATTTCTTTGATGTTTTTGCAGCACTTTCTTGGTACCTTCTGTTTTCTGCTTGGTAGGTTGCTGATACATCTGATTTGGATATCCATGTAGCTTATAACAGTGAGGTTTGATATGCCCAAATCTTCCACAGTGATGGCATCTCCATCTTTGATACTTCTTCTTCATTTTGTTCTTTCCAGAATGTTGAGACATCTGTTGGAACATTATGTTTGTCTTTGTGTTCTGATGTTGAAGCATCTGTTGGGACATCTTGTTTGACTGTGTAATTTTTGAAGTAGTTTTGCTAGAGCTGGCTTCATCTTTGTTATATCCCAGTCCACTTTTGTCCCCTGAATGTTTATTATTGCAGAGAATAACATCCAGTGTATTTGAGCTGCTGTTCATCATTCTAACAGATTTGGACATATGTTCCAGCTTAGAATTGAGAAGAGTTACTTCACTTTTTAAGGTATCAATGATTAATTGATCACTTGCTTTTTCTTCTTCTAATACTTCATTCTGCTTCTTTAGCTTTATGACCTCACTGCATACTTCAGTACTTCTCTTGTACAGATCCTTGAAGGCTTGCTCAAGATCTGCATAAGTAAGTTCTTCACAGCTGGAATCACTGTCATATTCACACAGTCCAGCTAAAGCAGTAATGTGCTTAGCTGATTCTTCTTCTGAATCTCCTGAGTCTTCATCAGACCAGGTCACAGAGAGTCCTTTCTTTTGCCTCTTTAAGTAGGTAGGACATTCAAACTTGATATGTCCATATCCTTCACATTCATGGCATTTGACTCCTTTATCTTGACTGGTCTTTTCAGCATACTTTCCTCTTTTGTTAGCATCATAAGGTCTTCTGTTCTCAGAGTTTGTGTTTCTTCCACTAGGTTTGGATTTTCCTTCCATTCCTCTGAGAATCTGTTTGAATTGTCTTCCAATCAAGGCAAGGTTTTCTGATAAGCTTTTATCATTTGCTGGTTCATCATCTTCTTCTTCATCTGTATTTGAAACCAAGGCTATGCTTTTGTTCTTTTTAGCATGTGTGTCATTCATTCCCATTTCAAAAGTTTGAAGGGAACCAATGAGTTCTTCAGCTTTCATGGAGCATATGTCTTGAGCTTCTTCTATTGCTGTGACTTTCATGTCAAATCTTTTTGGCAAAGATCTGAGAATCTTCCTTACAAGCTTTTCATCAGTCATCTTTTCTCCCAAGGCTCCAGAAGTATTGGCTATATCCAAGATGTTCATGTAGAACTCATGAATTGATTCATCTTCCTTCATTCTCAAGTTTTCAAACTTGGTGGTGAGAAGTTGAAGTCTTGACATTTTTACTTTTGATGTTCCTTCATGAGTTGTCTTGAGGGTATCCCACACATCTTTGGCCAGCTCACAATGATGCACCAGTCTGAAAATATTTCTATCAATGCCATTGAATAAAGCATTTAGGGCTTTTGAGTTGCCTAGTTCTGAATCTTCTTCCTCTTTACTCCATTCTTCTTCAGGTTTCAGAACTTTTGATCCATCTTTTGTGTCTTGGACAGGATGTTTCCATCCAACATTTACTGCTCTCCATGCCCTGTTGTCAAGTGATTTTAGGAATGCAATCATTCTTGGCTTCCAGTAGTCATAATTAGATCCATCCAGAATAGGTGGTCTATTTACTGACCCTATATCTCTGTCCATGTTACAGAATTTGTTTTCCCTAGATCTCACCCAGTATAAACAGGCAGGGTGCCTGCTCTGATGCCAATTGAAATTCTATGATCAGGTATGAGATGTCCTAAGAGATGTCCCAACACTTAATAGGACATTTGACAAATTTAACCAAAACTTAAACAGCAAGAAAAGTAAACAACACAGAAGTTTGTTAACCCAGTTCAGTGTATAACCACACCTACATCTGGAGGCTACCAAGCCAGGAGGAAATCCACTATTAGTAATATTAATTCTAGACTTAAACCACCCTGTTTAATCTATCACTTAATACTTACCCAATGCAATTTCTACCTAAGACTCACTTAGATAAGAGTACCCTACTCACTCCCCCTCAATCACCCAGTGATCAAGTTTACAAGTTTACAAAAGTTGAAGACATCCTTCAAACAATACAGCTTGATCTTACTTCACAGTTTCAATCAAGTCACAAATGCACTTTTGCTTAAAAGCTCATAAAGTGGTACACAAAAACAACCTGCTATTAAAATACTAGACACCCTATTTAGTCATCTGAAATTCGTACTCAATTCTATGAGTTTCTGTTGTTTAAATAGGTATCTGAATTTTGGGCTTTCTGTAGAATGATCCAGCCCTAATGTGCAGCAACTGTCACCTTGAATTTAGGGTTTGTTACCTCCTATATTCTAGGTGCATTAGGTCTTCTGTTTTAATCTGAATCTTCAATTTAAAACTCCCTACAGATGCGCCTTGTTCTGTTTTTATCCAGCATTAATTAATTCCAGATAGTTCTCCTTAAATATCTCTGATCTGTTAATCAATAATTAATTCTGGTAGCAGGTCTGAGATGTCTCAACATCTGTTGGGACATCCTGTCAAAACTGAACTTAGTCATTTACACAATGTCCCAACATCTGATGAGACATTCTGAAATAAGTTCACATACTCTGTTTGCTAATGTCCCAACATCTGATAGGACATTCTGAACTGAATTTAACATTTCTTGTTTGGTCAAAAATTCTGCCAATTCTTAAACATCTACACCTACAAACCTGTAAACAGCCCAACCCCCTCACAGGTGATGTTCTAAAACAAGGATCTTCAGACTTGGATCAGTTATGAGAAGTGTAAACACTTCTAACCCGGAGGTACAGTGTTTACAATAACCATAAAAAATCCTCCTCTAATTCACCTCAGTTTCTGAAGGTCATATTAAAGGTCATCCAGACTTAGCAGGCTTCCCAGATAGCCCTAGCACTACAGGAAATCTGTAGCACAGAGTTCTCAAGAAGAAACCCACATCTGAACCGTGTTTCATATTCCCGCACCAGACCGAAATGGAATGGGAAAGAACATGAACCACTCTAGCCTAGGTGTCACTCAGGTCCCAGGTATAGGACCTTAAACTCTCAATAGAACCCCACCCACCAAAGCAAAAACAAGATCCAGCCAGATGACAATATGACAGTATGATATATAAAGCTGTAAAGAAAGCAATAAATAACTGTACACAAGGCAGTAAATAAAGCAAATATACAAACACAAATAGCACATAACACCCCAGTAAACACAAATCAAACAAGCTCTAGGAGGAACCCACAAAAAGAACCAGAAGCCCTGGTTACAGTATAAGGGTCCCCAGCAGAGTCGCCAAGCTGTCGCTCCCACCAAATGACACCTCTGGTCAGAAGGGGTACAGATGCGAACGGTCGGCGAAAGGAGAAGGGAAATGAATAGAGTCGCCAGCTAGGCATTTTTATCCCGGGGGAAAGGTAATGCTGCATAGACCTAGAAAGATATAGATAAGACGGTTGCGAACTAGAGAGACTGAGAAAGGGGGTTGATTACAACCTGGGAAGGTATTAGCACCCAGATTGTCCGCCGTACTCGACGGGATCCACGCTTAAAAGATTTGTGTTTTAAAGGGGTAGTGTCAGTGCAATTTGTGTGTCAAAGCTGGAAAAGAAAGCAAGTGTCAGTGTATAAGGAGTGTGAAGTGTATAAGGGAGGTGTCAGTGTAAGAACAAGAATGAAATGGTCATGACCATGAGGCTTATAGAATAATGCTGGAAGAGGGGGAATATACAGATACTTTTGTTCGATAACTGTTAAGTTATGCCTACGTATCCTCTCGTGAAATGAGGAAGTCAGAACACCGTAGTTCGACCCAAAGAGACTGAAAGATAAATTGACTTATGAACTGCTTACTTGTCTATGCTCAAGTGTATGACCTGTCTGGCTCAGGTGCAAACTGTCTTGCATTAGACGGAAGAAGCAAGTTCTCGTTTGTGAGTGAATGAGGTGAGAAAAGAATCCCGGAGGAGACGATTATTGTTTGTTTTTGAGTTTTCAATATTTTATTGCTTTTTGAAGTTTGTCATAAGTTAATGAGCTTAAGCCTAAACCAAAGGATTAGTAAACTCATCACATCTTCCCTCTGATAAAGGGGTAATGAGGATACCTTAAGTGTGAAGTCAGCATCTCACACTTAATCACCATGGTGTAGGATTAAGATCATTAACCTACTTGCAATTATTTAGATGTTTTTGTTGTTTTTGTTTAGTGTTAAGTAATGAGATTAAGCCATAATCAAAGATTTAATGGACTCATTACACCATCCTAATAGAAGGATAATAGATGAGAGCATTTAAGCTGAGGAAGACTTCTCAACTTAATCCATGATTAGGGATTAACCTCATGACAAAATAAGACCTTTATTAGAGTGGATTTTAGTTAATGATAAGATGAAGAAGTGATTTTTATGATTTGTAAGACAACTTGAGGGGGACTTGTCCATTAACACTAGGGTTAGTCCTTCTTAACCAATTAAGGAAGAATTAGAACCCTAATGCAAGGCCCAAGTTACAAGCTTGATGTCTTGATGATTATTAGATGAATTTATTAAAGGATTTAAACACATTAAGGGTTTAACACTTAGGATTAAAGTTATACACTCCATCCTAATAGAAGGATGCAGGCATAAGCTTAATCACAAAGCCTTAAAGCCTTTAGGGTTTAGTCCTTGATTAAGAGATGAGAAGAGAAGACCCAAAGATGACACAAAGGTAAAAGCTAAATGGGGGACTAATCAAACCCTAATTATTATCATGCTTGGTTGTTCCTAGGGTTTGTGAGGCTTAAGAGAGAAAGAATCTTCAAAGAACCACCAGGAGTGAAGCAGATGAAAGAAGCAAGAAGCAAAGAGAAGCAAAACAACTTGCTTCACTTAAGAAGACAAGTTGCTTGAAGAAAGAAAGTAAGATGAACAAGAATGAGCAAGCTCAATCCAATACACATACAAAAATGCAGCAAAGGAAGTATGAAAGAGATGAAAAGAGAATGTGAGAAGTGAAGGCAAATTCACTTCTCAAACAACTTACCACCTGAAATGTTAGCAAAAGAAATGAAATGTAATGCAAATGAGATGGAATGCAATGAGGGAAATCAAAACCAGGAGCATAAACATGATATTAATGATTCTAAGAGGTGATACAAACATGAGACAAGGCATGGGGATGATCAAACAAGCATAAGGATGCAAATGAGGCATGCATTGAACCATGAAAGTACATGAAAAGTTATGAGATGCAATGGACATACAAAATGGTAAATGAAAGATGCAATGATCAAACATGATTCTAATATGTCCTAAGATGTATTATGAATCAAATTAATGCACAAAATGTCATGGCAAGTCATGGTATGCAAGCAAATAGAAGATGGATGCAAAGGAAGACATAAATTAGGGTTACATGCATCACACAAAGCAAAAATCCAAAACCAGAAGCAAATGACATGATAAAAATTTGAAAATGCAACCAAAGGTACCCTAAACCTATACAAACTCACTGCCCAAAGGAGGGGATCCAATTCTTAACCTAGTGAAAATTATGAATTTCCTAAGATTGCTAGGGCTTTGGGGTACTTTGTCAAGAAAAATCCTAAACAAATTGAAAATGCAAGATTAATTCAAACCAATTTTATCCTATAAACTACATGCTATGCAAGATGCAATGCCAAAAGAATCATCTTCCAACTCTTAATGGTTAGGCAGAAATGAATTTTTGAAATTTGAAACAAAATATTGCCTAAAAATGAAATTAAATCCAATGAAAATGATCAAAAGGCATCAAGAACAAAAAGAAATTTGGTTTGAGAGTTGGACAATGTTTCTAAATGTTTCTAAATGCTATGTGAATTTTTTTGTGATTTTTAAATACCTAAATGTATTTTTAATTAATTAATTCTCATTAACTAATTAAAAATAAACATTTAAATGATTTAAAAATAATTTTTAATGCAAAAAAATAAAAATAAAAATATTTTTGTGTTCTGAAAAATTCATGAAACCTTTGACAAAAAATTTCATAATTTTTTAATGATTTTAGCTATTTTTAAAAATTCGTATAAATTAAATATGAAACAAATGAATTTAAAATGAATTTAAATGAAAAATGGGAAAGTCAGTCAATCTGATGGCCAGGATTCAAATTCCAGGGGGCGGGAATTGACTGCGCGCGCTAATGGACGGCTCACATTCAAACTGGCCTAATTAAGTCATTAGCCCTAATCCTAGCCCTAATCACTTTCAGATGACCGGAACAGTGTTCCGGTCATCTTCTCCGGCAAGGTGTTCATGCTATCTCACTCCCTACGCATCAAAACTTCACCAAAATCTCCAGATTCAATCCTTAAACATCATTAAACCTAAACCCCACCCCAAAAATCATTTATTTTCAGTGAATCATAAGAATCAAAGCAAAACTCATTTCACGGGCAAAGTTTCAGAACAAGCATACATGGCCATTTTTCACTCATTTTCAAAACAAATCACATCATGGTAATCAGTGAAGCATAAGGAAGCATTTAGAAACTAAAAATGGAAGTTCTGGAAAAATAAATGTCATGGCTACCTGAGCTTGAGCTTTCGAAACAGGGACTTTCTGGCTGCTTCTTTGGTTCAAACAAACTCCAATGATCCTCCTTTGAAGCTTTTGACACTTAGTTGGAGTTTATATGGCCTCTAGAGAGAGTTGGCAGAAGCTCATGTCAAGGGAGTGTGGAAATCGTATTTTTGATGTGGGAGGTTTCAGGCCAAAACAATGGTTGGGAAATGATCAGGGGATCATGGTGAGTGATTTGGTGAAGTTTGTTTTGATGTTTGATGCTTGTGTGATCAGATTCGAAGGAAAGTGCATAAGGGGTGAGTTTCTTGAACTATGGCTTGGAGAGTGTTTCAGGCTTGTGTGTGTTATGAAAATGAACCCTTGGAGTGTGTTTGTAAGGTCTGGATTGGGCAGAGAGTGGGTGGTGGACTGTTGTGATTGGTATGGGTGTTTTTGCCAAAAAGTCAAAAGTGTTGTACTTGAGGTATGGGCAATGGTGTAGCTGGCTCATTGGCTTGTCCTGGCTCAGCTGAGATTAAGGATGTCCATGGGATTGGTTTTGAGACAATTCAGCAAGTTGAGTGGAGTTTATGTAGTGTTTTGCAAATTTGTGAACTTTTGGCCCCTTTGGAATTTCTTAATGCACAAGTCATGAAATTGGACAAATCTTTGGTGCAATCTGAATTTTAGGCAATGGTTTATGTTTGTACAAAGATTAGAAGTCACTTTGAGGTTTCATTTCACCTTGGCAAGGGATTTCGCAACTTTGCCTCTTTGGTGCATAACTTGAAATTATGTGATTTTTCCCAACTTTGACAAGCCATAACTTTTGATCCAAAATGAATTAGAATGAGTTCTTGTACTTTTTGAAAAGGGAATGATCCATTCTACAACTTTCATGACCAAAGTTTTCTCATTTGAAGCATTTTTGAATCAAAAAGAAAGGTTTGAAAAAGTTTCCCAAAATGGCAAGTTTCCATTACAAGTCATTTTCCCAAAAAGGCAACTTTGCAAATGGCCTGAAATTCTCAATTTTGTAAACTTCTAACATCTTCTATGATCAAATAAAGATCATACACACTCAAAATGATGAATAATACCCCTTGGTTGGGTCATTGGGGGCCTCAGATGCCCTGATTTTACATTGACTTGCTCAAGAAGTCAATTATTGATCAGATGACTTCCCCATGGAATTTCTTCATGAAACTTGATATGCATGATCCCTATACCATATAGAGACCAATAGAAACAAGAATGACCAAAAAATTTGGAGTTATGGCCTTTGAAACCAAAACCCTAATTCTAGGTCATCTGTGCAGTTAAACCTGGCTCTGCTTCCATGCCTTTCCCAGTTCTTGTGATTCTTTGACTTTCTTGACTTTATGGGGATATAATATGATGCTTGAACATACATGGACCCCTTTGAAGTGATTGATGACCTTTGGAGTGGCTCAAATGGCTCTTGGATTGCTCAGATCACAAACCCTAGATGCAGATGACCTAGAACCAATGCAGTGAATCAAAAATGCAATATGAGAATGGTATGAATGAACTTATGCATATGAAGAGGTCACAAGCCATGGTGTGAATGGGTAAGGGCAAATTCGGGGTGTTTACAGCTGCCCCTATTCAAACATGAGTTAGCTGTGCAGGATGTAAGCAACGGCTTAACAGGCAAACAAGATAACTTGTGGTTGAATACCAAAGACAGTCCAAAATTTGCACTCACAGAATGAAGAAGAAAAGGGATATAGATTGTAAAAGAAAACAAAGTATAATTATAAAGTGCGGGCGACGGAGGACGACCGTCGAGCAGAAGACGACTGCTGGGGAAAGAGCAATGACGGGGACGACCGGCATGCTGGGGATATAAGAGATTGTGATGGGGACGACCATCAAGTAAGATACGAAACTCTCTGGGGATTATGAATGAAATAAATGATGAGGTACAGTCATCAAAGATGAAGGATGATCACTTAGCAGGGGACGGATGCTCTGTTGGGGATAAGATGAGGGACGGTCATCTAAGGTGAAGGACGATCATCGGGCAAGGTATGGTTGCCAAAAGTATCACGACATAGGACGAATGCCGGATAAAAAGGTCGACGATGGGGACGGCCATCGGATAAGCATGATGAAGGACGATCATCAAGAGGTGAAGGACGATCACCTAGCAGGGTACGGCTGCTCTGAAGGTATCATGACATAGGACGAATGTCAGATAACAAAATCAACGATGGGGATGGCCATCGGACAAAATGATGAAGGACGATCATCAGGAGGTGAAGAACGATCACCTAGCAGGGGACAGCTTCTAAAAGAAATATCACGACATAGGACGAATGTCGGATAGAAAAGAGTTCCAATAATGGAGACTCCGCTGGGGAAAGGATGAGGGACGGTCATCCAAAGGTGAAGGACGATCACCTGGCAGGGTGCGGCTGCCGAAAGTATCATGACATAGGACGAATGTCAGATAGACGAGAAATAGCTTAACAAGTTTTGTCGGGGACTTTGCTGGGGAAAAGTAAACACGGACGAGTGTCTATATCCAAGGAAAGAGAGGTATAAGTGTTTCGGTATTGTGTATAGACTAAAGATGCGGACGAGCATCCTTAGGACTATGATACGGACGGGTATCAGATAGAAACAAAAGTTGGCACATGTTCAGAGATGATGATACGGACGAGTATCAACTGGTTAACAAAGAACACGGACGAGTATTGATTCTGCGGGGACTCTTCTGGGGAATAATAGACACAGACGAGTTGTCTAAATTCAAGAAGACATAAGTGTCTGATACGGTGTACAGATTAAAGATGCGGACGAGCATCCTCAAGATTTCGATACGGACAAGTATCGGTAGAAACAAACGCTGACGCATGTTCGAAGATGATGATACGGACGAGTACCAACTGGTTAACAATGAACACGGACGAGTGTCGAATCTGAGGGATACAAGTGGTGTATACAAGATACGGACGAGTATCTGTATGAGTGAAACAGGAGTAATAAGTACGAGTGGTGTACAGGGGTGTTTAACTTGCTGGGGAGAGTGACACGGACGAGTGTCAAAAGAGGAAAGCGTAATATAGACAAGTATATGGTTTACCAAGTGTTTAGGTAACTGTGCTGGGGAAGGTGACACGGACGGGCGTCAAGGGATTGTATATGTATATGTATTTGTGAGTGCAAAGGGGACGCTTCGGCTTTCTACTGGGGATATGACACGAACGGGTGTCAGGAAGTATCTGTAATGTATAAGTATCCGTTTGTAGGGAACGTTCGGGCGACTTTACTAGGGAATGATGACACGGACGAGTGCCAAAAGGAGTGTGTATCTGTATCTTTAGGGAAAGTGCCTTGGCTTTCTGCCGGGGAATTTTGGGAAGTTTTCTGTATATCGTCGATGGATTGTCAGTATTCACAAGTGTTTGATTCAGAACATGGCTTATGATTATGCAATATGTTTGATTTTTGCCGTAATGCTCCGTATTAGACGGAATGCTACGCTTTGTGGGGAAAATGTGATGAGAATGCTATGATTATGCAAAAGGTAATGATCCGGGATTCGGATCCCGTGGCTGCGAAGATCTCTGGCTGATCTGCTTGAAGTGGAACATCCCAGCTGGGGATGAGATCATTGGTAGATCTAGCATATATGACTTCTGCTTGGGGAAATAGGTCACTGGTAGACCTATCTTGGTAATGAGGGACCCAGTTGGGGTTTGTAGAAGTTTTCTCCACTCTGTTGTGGTTTCTTCACGCGTTGCCCTTCCGGGTAGAGGTTGATACCCTGTGGGGTGATGGTTCCTTGACTTTTGCGCTTGGCTGAGGAGGAAAAACAAATGGCAGCTCAGCTGGGGAGAAAGCACCTCCGGTGCTAATTGTGAGATGGACTGAGTAGGTAATGATTTGCCAGCTTGCTGGGGTGAAGTCTTCATGCCCCATGCTATGCTTTGAATACCTGCAAATCCTGAAAAGTCAGAGGAACGCACAAGTAATCCTGAGGTATCCTTTACCAGATTCCATCACAAGAGTTTAGGCACCCCTGTGAGTAAGTATATTTCCTGAAAGCACGTATTTTTAGAAGAGAAGCATTTGTATTTATGCAATCAGTATCTTAAAGACATCGGACATTCTTGCAAATGAAAATAAAATGTGCGAAACGAAACATGACTGAAAATCTGATTTTATTAATTCATGTGCCCTGAATTGGCAAGATACAGTCAAAGAAACAAATCCCCTAAAATGAGGAGATTGTTACAAATTGAGAAATAAAAGGTATCGACAATGTTGATGACGCTTCAAGGAGCTTCCCTTTGCTATGACTCGTATGACATTTGACGTTCTTCTCATCTTGCTTTCTGAAGAAGGCCGATTCTGAAAGAAGCTTGATCCTTTTGAAGCTTACCAAGTTGTAAGGGATACAGATGAATTCAGAGTACAGTTGTTCGCTTATTCCCTTATTTTGCATGGATCGCCCTTTCGGGTTTTCAATCCATCGGGATACCCATTTTTGCCTGAGTTGTCCGATGCGGCTTTTCAACTCAGCGGGTGTACATTTTTTTGTTCATTTTCCCTTATTTTTGCCCGAGTCTTTTATTCTGTTTTTGACTCGCCGGGATGCCCTATTTTTGCCTGGACTTACATTCTGTTTTTATGTCCAGCGGGTCATTTTTATGCGAAGTATTTTTTAACTGCATCTGAATTCACAGGGGACGGGAAGTCTTCACCATCCATAGTGATGAGCATCAGTGCTCCACCGGAGAAAACTTTCTTTACTACGAATGGTCCTTCATAATTCGGAGTCCACTTGCCCCTGTGGTCTGTATGAGGAGGGAGAAGTCTTTTCAGCACAAGATCTCCTACTTGGTACTCTCGGAGCCTGTCGGGTTATCATTTAAGTACAATGATCCAGTTCCTGTTGATTCCATTTTAGTACAATGGTTTTGTATCTTTGTCAATTCCATTTAAGTACAATGGTTTCGTATCTATGAGTCTTCGTTTAAGTACAATGGTCTCATTTTCCGCGTCTCCGTTTTAGTACAATGGTCTCGTGTCGGGTTATCATTTAAGTGCAATGATCCTATTCCTTTTGATCTCATCTCAGTACGATGATTTCATCTTTGTCGATTCCATTTAAGTACAATGGTTTTGTATCTTTGTGTCTCGGTTTAAGTACAACGATCTCGTGTCGGGTTATCATTTAAGTACAATGATCCCATTCATTTTGATTCCGTCTCAGTACGATGGTTTCATTTCCTCGATTTCGTTTAAGACAACGGTCTCATGTTGTTTGATTTCATATCAGTATGATGATTTCATCCTTGTTAATTCCGTCTCAGTACGATGGTTTCATATTCTTGGTTATGGATCGCTCGATACCGTTTCCTTGTCAGGTCGCTTGATCTTGTTTGAGTTGTAAATCGCTTGATGTTACTCATCTTTGTTTAAGTAGTAAATTGCTTGATATTATGGTCTCATGTTCATGGTTATGGATTGCTCGATACCATTTCCTTGTCAAATCATTTGATCTTATTTGAGTTGTAAATCGGTTGATATTACTTCTCTTCGAGTCGTAAATCAGATGATATTACATTCTCGTTTTCCTGGTTATGGATTGGTTAATACCATTTCCATGTTAGATTGGTTTATCTTATTTGAGTTGTAAATCGGTTGATATTACTTCTCTCTTCGAGCCGTAAATCGGATGATATTAAGTTCTCGCTTCCTTGGTTATGGATAGGTTGATACCATTTCCATATTAGATCGGTTGATCTTATTTGAGTTGTAAATTAATCAATGTTACTTCTCTTCCTCGTTTGAGTCGCAAGTTGAATGATATTATGGTTTCATTTCTACAATACTTGTCCTCCCCGGTCGAGTTATCATCCAAGTTATGATAGTCTCGTTTCAAGCTCACTCATAGTGTGTCTTGTTTGCTTTATCACCCAAGTGTGGTAAACGCCTTACGATCCCATCCAAGTCCGGTTTCGTTTTCTTTGAGTTATCATCTAAGTAAGATGATCTCTTTTCAAGCTCACTCATGGCGTGTCTTGTTTGCTTCGTCATCCAAGAATGACATTCTTCCCATCTTATATTATTTTCCCATATATTGCAAATTTTCCAATTTATTCGGGTATTCAATCCCTTCATACCTTGAATGTTTGAAAGTCATTGTTATCATCCATTCATTTCTACAGTTGATTGAATAGGGGCAGCTGTAACACCCTAAAATTTGCCCTCATATTTATTACCTTAACTGGCTTGTGTTTCATATTCATCTGCATTTTCCACTAGGTCATAACATCACAATCATGCATTTCATTGGGCTCCTAAGTCATGGGATCAAGGTCATATGAAATTAGGGTCTCCCACCCAATCTGTAATCATTATATGAACTCAAGGTTTTGGGTATATGGCCATCAGTAACATCTTTTTGTACTTTTGATGCTTGATTAGGGTTTATTTCCCTAATTAAGTAATCTTCGAGGATTTCACTTGCAAAGACATTTCACATGTGCATCTGGCCTATCATCATGTTTTCAATTCAGAAGTATTTTGAGTTAGGGTCTGATTCGTGGATATTAAGGACTTCTCCTTTATCAATTTACAAGGATACCCTTTTCTTCTCACCATCTTAAGTTAATTTTTTTCATCATTGTGCACCTAATGGCTTGAATGGGTGAAGGACAAGTTAGTGGATTTTGACTTTGAAGATATTGGAATTGAAGGATGAATACGGACACAAGCTCGATTTGGATTGGAAGGATAGTTTGAATTGAATGTGTTAAAATTGGTCATGTGAATCGATGAGGTCCATATCTCATTCAAGTTCGTTTGAAAAGAAAATTTATCATAAACCACCTTCGAATTATCCATTTCATTGTTAATAGACTATGTTAAACCCTTCTTTAACCAATTCCCATTTATCCAATTTTCATGTTCAATTCACTAAATCTGACTTTTAAGCCCATTTCTTTATCAAACCAATTCATTGTTTATTTTTGAGCTCCATTCTCAACTCCCTTTTAATTCCAACTTCAAGTCCATTTTCAATAACCAAATAAACCAAGTCATTATCCATATTCATCAATTGATCCTAATTTAATTTTAAGACCATTCTAAACATAATAGTATTATTTTCAACATTTAAATCCAAATTAAACTTTTTGCATTATTCATATTTTATAGCTTTGGTATGTTCTTCCTGTCAAAGTAATTTATCATAAATAGTGATATTCTCTTGTGAGCTCACATAAATACAGATAGTACATCCATTTTCAGTTCTCTTAACAGGAAAAATAGTGGGTTTCATAACAAATAGAAAAAAAAGATTCATTTAAGAGAAACAAATGAGCCGATAACAAAAATTAGTGGCTACACAAAAATTCATAACATAAATGAAAACACGGGAGATAAATTGTTACAATGGAAAATTATCAGAGAAAAAGGAAAATTCAGATTAATAATTCATCAGTAAAAATCAATTACACAAGATATACAGAAAAAAGGACTCTTCCTCCAAAAGGTTTCAACTCGCCTCCACAATGTGGGATAACAGAAAAAACTCATCAGAAGAAGTTACAGTTATAACATAATAACAGAACAAAAACTGGATAACCGAAAATGGAGAGATTCAGTTACATATGAAGAATTCAGTGACACAAAAAGGAGGAATCCTTCAATCTCCAACTCTTCCATTTTTCCTCGACATCATCTATATCTTCATCTTCATCAGCAATCCTCAACTCTGAAACTTCGATCATCTTCGCATCACCATCACCTTCTTCTGCAGTAAAAGCTTCATCAATCTTTTCCGCTCTCCAACTTCAATCAATGAAACCGCAATTACATCTTCCATCTTCACTCTTGAATTCTTCAACAGATTTCAACAATTTGCATCTCAATCACAGAACCTTCATCATTGCTGCTTCAAAAGCTCAATCTCAATTACCAATCCTCACCAATACTTGCATCTGCATCTTCTCCAAACTTCAACCCACAACAATAAACAAAATCTTCAACCTGCAAATCTAGAAAACAATCAAAGCTCAAGAAACCATATTAACAACACAAGTTAGAACCAGTCTTCGTCAAGAACGTGTTGCTACAACAATGTTACGAACTCAGCAATCTCACAGAAACAGAAGAACAATAACTCGCAAGCATGGAATCACGATCAAGAAAACGTACCAAAGAGGCTTCGAATCGGAGAAGATGACAAGCAAAAGAAGAAACGGCGACTTCGTGGAGGGGATGAGGTGGCACGATTGGCGGCCACATGAAAGCGGACGGTGTTAGGGTTCTTGTTTTCCCGATACAGAGAAGTCACGGTCGAGCAAAGGATGGAGACGCGACGGTGTTGAAAATGAAGGCGGTCAAGATAGAAATCGATCGGCAACGTAAGATTGTTCGAGAAAAGAAGTAGAACGGTGGGTGTATGGTGAAGAAGAAGAAGAAACGGCAGTGATATGAAGAAGGAAGAGAACGGCTGGTTTTAAGAAGATGAGGGATTTCTCATATAAATTATTTATGGTTTCAAAGACAAACTTGTGTTATGGGCTTTTCAGCCATATATTCCTATTCGCACCAATCATTTTCCGTTTTGCACCTCCCTGCGGAATTTGTTAGAGGATATGGGCCTAATTCTCATGGATTTGTTATCTGCACCCATCTAATTCTTGTTCTCACCCCGTATGCACCATGATGAAAGAGATATGGGTCTTGGGTCAATTCTTTTCTATTTGTTACTATTGGATTCCTAATGCACCTCCCTAGTGTTCATCATTTTGTTTTAGCGATTTCTAATTATTGTTCTTGTTAAAAAATCATGATTAATTTTCTTGCTAAATAATTTTTGTGGATTAATCCATTGATCCATTTCTTGACAATTTTTAATTAGAATATTTTATCATGATTTTAATTATTTGTTGTGAACTAATTTTGAATTAAGCTTGGTAAGTATTCATGAGTTTTTTTTTATCGATTGGGATCGATTTCGACTATGGTGGATCTTCACAAAGAGATCATGGAAGATAAGCATTTATTTTTCTTATGGGAGATTACAAAATCTTGCATGAAGTTTTTGGATTTCTTTTATATGAAGAATCGTCACTTCAATCAAGTGAGAAATCTCGACTTTCTCCACTTTAATGCATCATTCTAGTTTGTATACGGCTTAGGATCATATAGCGTAAGGTGCATATTAAGCCCTTCCACCTAAAGCGTTGGATTTATTTGTGATTTATTTTGATATATGTCGATATTGGAGCTTAGGGATTAGGTTACGGATTATAGAATTTGGTTCCTTTCACTTTCCCTTAAATCACATTTTTTGCCCATTTCGTCGCAATTATTAAAAATAGTTTTGAGTGTGATAATATTCTGGAAAAATTCATGAGTGATCCCCATACTCTTAATTAATTTTGCATATTTTTATATTCCATATTTGGATGGTTTTAGTAATTAAGTTGGATTTTTCATTCCAAGCTGTCCCAAAATGAATGGTTTTGACATAAGGGACCGAAAACTATTTTTTCCAATAGGTGTGAGACCTATTTTTTGTGTGATTAACCACTGGATTTTGTGACATTTTTATGCTACTTGATAATTTTTTTTCATAATTTTTAGTGCCATTTTGGATCCACTTTATGGAGTTGTTTTTCGGCGATCATGCCTTGTTATCTTGTCCATTAAGTAAATTGTTTTGGCACTTTGGTGCATAATTTTGTGAAATCCTTTTATAAAATGCAAGATACTGACTTCACCATGCTAGGGATTTAATTTCATAATTTTTCAAGTCATTTTGCTATTTTTCATGTCACCTAGATTATAGGTCCAATTATGTGCCTATTCGCTCCATAACCTAAATGTTAGGAAGGCATTCATGCCATTTGCTTGAGATAATTTGTGGTAACTTTTAGGAGTTAATTATAGGTCACTTTTAGGTCCTTAATTCCAGTTATAGGTCACTTATTGAACCATATTTGATTTGTTTTGGTGTTTCAAAGCGCATCCTTATTTGAACATGTTTAACCTAAACTTGTTTCTCTTCTCCTCTAAATGTTAACATGACTTATGTGGGAATAATAAATGCCTATCCATGCATTATAATTTCATCTCATACCTTGTATGCTACTGACCCATAATTATATCATGCATATTCACATGGCATTCATCCCTAACTTGCATCATATGTGATACTTGTTTCATTTGTTCTCACATCTTCTTCTCTTTGCTCCATATGGTTAAGCCATTGCATCCATGATGATATGTTCATTCATATACATTCATAATCATTCACTAATGACTTTGATACTCATTTAATGTATTAATTCATGCTTGTATTCCATATAAACTCATACTCCATCCATGAACTCTAACTTGCATTCATGTAAGCTTAGGTGAACGTTTTGTACATAGTTTGACATAGTTTAGATTTGTGAGGTATCTTAGCATCCTTAGGGACATATAGCATGTAGCTACTGACTTTATAAGTCATATAACCTTTAGGTACCTTCACCTTTAGACTTAGGTATTATTTTGAACCCTAGTTCCATTCTAGGACGCGTGTGGTACTTAATTACCTTTATGCTTTGTTTTGTTTCCAATATGCAAATTATTTTGGTACTAACCTTTGTTTTATAGGGGTATTAAGGTAAGTCACATACAACTTCTTATTTTATCTATTTATACTTTCAAATTGTGTTTGCCTTGCACTTTCATTCAACTTTCTTCATCTAATTTCACCTTGATTTCCATTAGGGTTTAATACCTCATTAGGACATAGATTGTAGTTGTTTGATTTTATAACCCTAGAACACTTGAATAGGGTTTAGCTAATGAATTTTAGAAGCTTGTTACCATTTAGGATCCTTTAGATCTAGGTCTTAACCCTAGGAAGTCTGTAGTGCTTTTCCTTAGCTAATTTGAGTTAGTTTGGGCTTTTGCCATGCTTTATGTTTTCAATCTGCTTTGTAAAGCTAACCCTTGTTTTGTAGGGAGGTTAAGGTAAACCTTGTTTATATGACTTCTTACTCATGCTCTTTATGCTTTCTATGTGTGTTTTCCTTAGCACTTCGTACTTTTCTTGTATAGGCTTACCCTTTCTTAGAAACAACTTAACTTCCTTAGGAAGTAAGTTGGATTCTAAGTCATTTTTCTTCTTTTCCTTTTTCTCATTAGGATCAGAAAACCGCACAAACTATTAGGATCTCCTTTTGCATGAATAAACAACTTAGGGTTGTGTCTTAGTTCCCCTAGTTTTGTCCTTTCTCAACTTGAGTCATTCTTTCTCATCTCAAAGATAAACAACAAAACACCTAAGAAAGGTTGAGCTTTCTCATACGACAGGAGACTTTGTCATAGGTTACTTATAAACGTCCTATTTCGGGGAGAGGTGTAAGGAAAATACCATGATGAAAAAGTCTTAGTATGAAAATGTTTCACAAACAACAAAAGCAAAACACTTCTTTAAAAGACAGTAAATAAACACCACTCGTCTTTTCCTGCGGAAATTCTTTTCTCACCTCACTCACTCTCAACGAGCGAACTCGCTTCAACATGCCTCATTTTCAAGACGGTAACACACTCGTACCAAACGAGCCTGCAACACTTGAGCATAGGCATAAGCAGTTCAAGCCATAAGAAATACAAACAAGTTCCCGCCTTAGTTAGGCGAACTGCGTCGACTCTGATCCTCATTTTCTCGATGAGGTACGTAGGCAGCGGGGTAGGGCCCGTTCAAGCACACTCTTTATTTTCCCTACATTTTCCCTTTTCATTCTATTTTCCATTTATCTTTCTTATTCCATTCCAGTTAATGGGTTTTGTTCAGCAACATTTTATTTCTTTCACCCTTTGAAACAGACAAACATGCATGGATCTCGTTGGATACGGCGGATGATCTGGGGTGTTAATACCTTCCCAGGTCGTAACCGACTCCCGAACCCAGATCTTTGGTTCGCAAGACCTTGTCTTTTCCTTTTCTCTTTGGTTTGTGTAGCATTACCTTTCCCATTCATTCGGGATAAAAATGTCTGGATGGCGACTCTACCTTTTCCACGCCACTTTCGCGTTTGTACTAGGATGAAAATCCCGGGAGCGACACATAGTTATACTAATTAAGCTAAACAAAAAAAAAAATATATATATATATATATATATATTTACTTGTAAAGAAATAAGCAACTTCTAGACCCAAATAACGTAAGATTCTTGTAAAGATTTAAATTTTTTTTACAAAACACAAACACAAATAATCAAATATTAAAATAAATTAGATTTATATGAAAGAGAGAAAGATAAATTTGTTGCAACCAAAATATAGATAATTAATGTATAACTCATATATTATTTCTAATATTCATGGAAGATACATATTTATCAAAGCATGTGACATTTTCATGTTCAACCCAAAATCTTTGGTCAATCCAAATAACTTTATGAGATTTATTTATTTTTAAAAATATGCAAAATTGATTAAACTTAACGCATAAGAAATGCTAATAATAGATTTCACCATACTACAATATAAGAAAATAAATATGTTTCCAAAGTGCAAGTTTATCCAAATAAATACTAAGACATACGAGTGGCAGAATTGTTTCCAAAGTGCAAATCTATCTAAATAAACACTAAGACATACTACAATGTACTACTAAAACCTTAAGAATGGCCCTTGACAAATTCCTTGAAGAATGACTCTAATATTGAAGAAGAAAGCTCATCTAACAAAAGACATTTATAATAGGATTCCTTTTTCATTATCCAGCAAACAAAGGAGCAAGACAAGTTCAATAGATGAATGCATTACTTATCAAATATCCAATGGATTAACTTTCAAGTTTCAATCGAAACACGAAAACACAAACTTGTTCTTTGATTCTTTTTCATAAAGATCTTAAATAGTGTCATATATTATTCTTACCAATGCCACAAATCCTTTATTCAATTCAATGAACTATCCTCAATCTTTCACCACTTACATTGTCTCAGATTTCAATAACATACCAATCAAAACAAAAACTCAGCAACACAGTGAAACAAAAAACAACAGCAAATACAATGTACAACAACAGTGAAACAAAAACTCAGCAACAGTGAAACTTAACAACACAGTCAAATCAACAGCAACAAAATCGCAGCAACAACAACAGCAAGACAATGTACAACAACAACAAGAACAACTACATCAAGAATAATGTACAATAACAATAAGAACAACAACAACAACATGAAAACCATACATACCCGGTCGGAGAAAGAACAATACTCGTTTTCCGCTTCTTCTACAATGCCCAATCAAAAACACAGATGGAGAACAATGTCCGGTCAGAGAACGATGGTTGGAGAAAGACAGAACGATCGCGAGAGAGAAGGAGACTAAAAATGATTGGAAAATATGATTAGGGTGTGTTCTGAAAATGGGGTGTTTTTAATTTTTAATTATAAAATGACCTAAGGTTGTGCTTTTGGAAAGAGCTTTCTTAAGCTCTATATTTAGTAGCGCTTTTTTCCTTATAAAGCACTTTCTTTTAATCAGTCTATAGCAGCACTTTTAGAAAGCGCTTTCTAAGGTTAACGCAATGCTTTATAAAAGAGCCTTCTAAGGTTAACCCTATAGTAACGCTTTCATAAAAGCGTTTTCTAAGGTGGGGTCTATGTACAGTCTTTAGCAACGCTTTTAGAAAGCGCTTTCTAAAGGTAGCCTTTAGCAGCGCTTTTTTTAGAGAATTCTCTTATAAACTTGTAGCAACGCTTTTTAATAAAAGCGTTGTCTTTTTAGTGCTTCCAAAGGCTACTTTTGGCGTTGTGTAATGACATGCAAGAAACGATTGACACGTTGTGGACGAAAGTTGTATAGGCTAGTGATGAGGTTTTGTATGATCAATGGTTGAAACAAATTGAGTTGGCGTGTGTTGATTGTAATGAATTTATGATTATGTGAAGGACACATGGTTGACACCACATTGGCAAAGGTTTGTTGGAGCATGGATTAATCGAGTGCTACATTTGGGTAATACCACGACTAACCGATATGTATTTATTTTTAGTATTTATGTATATTATTTTATTTTTATTTTTTATAGTATTTTTAATATGTATTATTTTTAGGGTTGAGTCAGCTCATTGGAAGTTAAAGCAGATGTTGGGGAACAATATAAGTGACATGGTCAAATGTTGGGAGGCTATGAATGACAACATAAAGTTACAACTAGGAAACATCAAAGCTTCTTTTCAAAAGAGTTTTTATGAAGTTGAGCACGCGAATGTAAGTCCATTTTATAATAATTTACATGGTTCAGTGTCTCGAGCTGCATTGAGACACATTGCTGAAGAGTTATCTAGAGTTGATTATGTTGGAACTAAAAGGGAAATATGTTTGTACTCTTAGAACAACCTATGGGTTACCTTGCGCTTGTGAGTTGACAAGATATAAACTTGGTGGTATACCGATACCAATAGATGTTGTACATGTTCATTGGAGGAAACTAACTATGTAAGTTGAGTTGGAGGTAGATGTAGACAATGGATCATAAGTGAATATGAGTAGTGTAATAGATGAATTATAGAAAAGGTTTAGGTCACTAGATGTTGTTGGGAAAAGGGTATTAAAAAGTAAGGTTTGTGAACTTGCATACCCCATAATGACTTCTTTGTGTCCACCACCTGAGAAAATAAAAATCAAGGGGGGAGTCAAGAAGAATGGCAAAAAAATATAGTAGGATATGATGTTTACAGGGACCCTTCGTATCATGAGTATGTTGATAAAGGATCTCAATCTTCACAAAATAAATCTCAACCATCTCAGGCTTCGAAGAAGTTGAAATTATTACAATATTTACAAAATAAATATCAAACATTACAGGCTTCAAAGAAGTTGAAATTATCACAATCTTCACAGCCTTCACAATCACCTAAATAGTTTATCATTCAGTTTCCTAATCACATCAGGTCATATATTGAAGATGCTGTTAATGTTGCATCATGTGGTAATTGTGGATTTAGAGTCATTGCTTCATTGCATGGTTATGGTGAAGATTGTTGGCCAATGGTTCGTAGAGACTTGGGGTTGGAAATAATACACAATGATAGATCGAGTTTGTATGATAGCTTATTTGGTAATCATTTAGTAGAATTGAGAGAATGCTTGATGATAGATGCAGTTGGTCCTCAACCACCTCAGAAATGGTTGACTCTACTAGATATGGGTTACTTGATAGTGAATTGATATAATGTTGTACTTTTCTGTTTAGGTAATCCAAGCTTGAATTTCTTCCCTATGACAAGTTCGTATTCACCAAATGTCTTAATTTATTATATTGGTTTTATAAACGGTAATCAGTGGGTTCAGGTACTTAGATATTTCTAGTGAATGTGACTAACTTTATTTAGTTTATCTTATTAAATATATGACTTAATGTTATGGTTTTTTTATTTAGGAAAACATGAAAGAAGGGTTTCCATTGCCACCAATGGCATTATATTGGAGCAAGTATCGTTCTCTTGCTACAACATCTTAGATGATTGGATTTGCAGGACGTCTACAATATTGGCAAAAACTTACACCTATATTACCATGAAACATCACATGAATTATGAATTATGTTTTACGATGATTTTTATGAATTATGAATTATGTTTTATGATGAATTATGAATTATGAATTATGTTTTACGATGATTTTTATTTCAAAACATGACTCAATTTTTTATTTCAAAAGAGGATTCATGCATTATGTTATTTATTTTTAATTTTATATACCTCAATAACACATAATTAGATGCAAAATTAATATAACTATAATATTTAACACATAAACATATGCCAACAAGGTCGATGAATCTAATAGTTAGCATATAACATAAACATAAGTCAACAAGTCTAAAAGTTAACACATAAACATAAACATAAGTCAATGTCTTCAAGCAATACGTAAAGCTTCAAATAAATCAGCAAACTTTGGGTCATCCTCATCAACATTAGCCTATTGAAAGTATCGATGAATCAATGTAAAAACGCGAGCCCAACTAGGATCAGATGGTCCTTCTTTGTAAACAGGAACCGACACCTCTCTTGGCACACCAAGATAGGGCGGTACCAAACAAGGATGCAAAACACGATAATACCACTGAAGATAATCATCATATGTCTCAGATGGGGTGGTGGCACGCGCAGTCAGACGAATCACAACCCCGACGCTCTGATGGTAACTAATCCACTCAACATCAATATCACCAGCCATCTGTAGCTCGATTTTTGTGGTCTTTAATCACTATCGCATTTTTGCTAATTTTTTATTTTTATTTTTTCCTGATGAAGTTGGTTATGGAAGGGAAACGATATCTTAAACTAACCCCGTTTTGCATACTGTTGATTGATAGATGCCCACATGATTTTGGATTCTTTCATAGATTATTTCCCCTAGGTATATGTCATATTTGTTCTTCTTGATATTGGTGAGTTCTCTTCAATTTGGGTTTGGGAATGAGGTGAGTTTTGGTAAGATAGGGTGATGTTGATGTTTTTTTTTTGTATTTGGATATTTCTGATGTTTTTAATTTTGATCTAGGGACCTAATTGTGGTTTTTGTTTGGTGTGCTCACAAAGATCTTACGACTTTTCGCCTACGTACCCCCCAAAAAGAAAATTGAGGGATCAGAGCATCGTAGTTCCTCCTAAAGGTTAAGGCTATGAGGAGGGCTGATTTGTATCCTAGTTAAAGCACAAGATGATGATGCTCAAATGGTTTATATTTTGTGTCTTGATCAAAGCCCAAGATTAAAGTTGGAAAGTTGGTTGTAACTGATAGGGGTTCTTGAATTGCATAGCTCAAGGAATAAGCTGAATTTGATATCTTGATTTGCATAGCTCAAGAAAGGTTGAATGGGTACCTTGAATTGCATAACTTAAGGAGGACTTATTGGTTGACCTGAATTGCATAGCTCAGGAAAGCTGAATTAGTGTGGAGACATAATTGGTGGAAAGTGATCTTAGTTATAGTCCAAGTGTATGATTGAAAAGATTTGCTTAGTTAGAGTCCAAGACTATGACTGTTATTGAGTTTAGCTTAGTTAAAGTCCAAGACTATGACTATAATTGATTAATTGTTTTTGACTTTTTTGTGCCTTGATTGAATCCCAATGTTGAAGTTGAAAGACTCAGTAGAGATAATTTTTCATCTATAAAGAGGGAAAGGTTGATTTATATATGAAGATAAAAATGCTCCAAGAACATCTCAAGAACACGGGCCATGGTTCAGTTTGCTCAGATTTGTAAATTCAGCATATCTCACTCAAATCTTAATGAAAATACATGAAACCAACCCCAAAATTGTTGCAAATTCACTCACGAATTCAAACATGGCAATTAATTTCATTTAATTTAAGTGTGGTGATAGAAATTAGTGATGAACATTGAAGAACCCTAATTTGGCCTAAGCCTCGTGAAACTCTACATGATGATAATTTTGTGAAATGGATTGAGGGGAAACATTTGATATATGATTACGCACACATGGAAAAAAGATAGTGCGAGGAAATATGTATGAATTGAGAGATGACCAAGTTTGAGGCTTACCTGCATTTAGAGCTGCACAAGGAGATGTGATTTTGAGCTGGAGGTGTTACAGAGATGTTGTGATGATCTGGATAGCTTCCCTACACCATATGGAGTGTGTTACAATACTTGGACTTGATTGCAAATGGTTGTATCAAGATATGGCTTTCAAGTTGCAGAAACAAGGTGTCTTTGAGGTTTTGAAGGGTAATTTTGGGTTGGAGGTGTTTCTGGGTTGGTTCAAGTGTTTGAACACCTCAGATACATCATATCTGATGTGTTTGTGCAATTGGTTTGAGCTTGTTGTGGCTCAAACTAAAAACTCGAAGGTGGTTGCTCAAAATATTAAGTTTTGAGTCTTTGAGAGTGAAGAATAGAAATCTTGGGATTGAGAGGCTTTGGTGTGTGTTTTATGATCAATTGAGGTCTCTATTTATAAGCAAACATGTTGAGATTTCTTAGCCTCCAATTCTTGAAGAGATGAGATCAAAAATTGTTGATCATTGCTTGTCTTAATATCTCTTACAATGTGAATGATGAAAATTCTAAATAGCTCAACTATGCAATAGCTAAATTCACATTCTTCAGTTCTTATAATCTTTGTTTTGAATCCAAGTGGGCTAAAGATCATAGGATTCTAGCATGTTTTTTTAGGGATCAAAATGACCCTTGGATCAAATGCATAGGTGTTGATTCTCATAAATGTCATAAATGGAAATTCCTTGGTGCAACCATGAATTTGCAGGTTGATCAGGTTTGTAACGATTACTTTGATGCTCTTGAACAACTGATCTTATCCTTGACTCATGAAATCTCAATTTCAAGCCTTGGTCCAAAATCTGTTTTTGAAAACAGTTGTGACATGGTGTGTTTGGCAAGGGATTTCTTCATGTTCAAGCAAGATCTTTTCATGCCAATTGGCTCTTTAAATTGTTGGTAACATTTGTGATAACATTGGTGTTTCACAAGGATCCGAATCAACTTGGAACCATCTGAAAAAATCCTCCAAGTTTTGATGTTTTGACTGATTTTACACTTAGACAGATTTTTCTAAGTGTTGGAAAATCCTTAATTTTCTTGATTTTGATCCAACCATAACATAAAATCCATGAAGAATTGGAGTTTCTTGTAGTTGAATCATTTGTAGTATGTAGCAAGAGATTTCATCAAGCTTGGAACCACAATTTTTTTATATTTGGATCACAAGATATGATGCTTGGAAGTAGGGTACTGTCGCTCCCACCTAATGACACAGGGCCAAGAGGGGTACAGACGCGAACGGTCGGCGAGAGGAACAATGAGAACACACAGCAGTGAACTCACTGGAAAAGAAAAGAGTCGCCAGCTAGGCATTTTTATCCCGGAGGAAAGGTAATGCTGCATAGACCTAGGAAGATATGGATAAGACGGTCGTGAACCAGAGAGACTGAGAAAGGGGGTTGGTTACAACCTGGGAAGGTATTAGCACCCAGATTGTCCGTCGTACTCGACGGGATCCACGCTTAAAAGATTTGTGTTTTAAAGGGGTAGTGTCAGTGCAATCTGTGTATAAAAGAGCTGGAAAAGGATGTACAGGTGTTAGTGTAAAAGCAGTGTGAAGTGTATAAGTGAAGTGTCAGTGTAAGGAAAAGAGTGAAATGCTCATGATAATGAGGCTGAGAAAATAAAGCTGGAAAGAGGGGGAATATACAGAGACTTTTGTTCGATAACTGTTAAGTTATGCCTACGTATCCTCTCGTGCAATGAGGAAGTCAGAACACCGTAGTTCGACCCAAAGAGACTGAAAGATGAATTGACTTGTGAACTGCCTGCTTGTCAATGCTCAAGTGTATGACCTGTCTGGCTCAGGTGCTAACTGTCTTGCATTAGACGGAAGAAGCGAGTTCTCGTTTGTGAGTGAATGAGATGAGAAAAGAATCCCGGAGGAGACGATTATTGTTTGTTTTTGAGTTTTCAGTCTTTTATTGCTTTTTGAAGTTTGTCATAAGTTAATGAGCTTAAGCCTAAACCAATGGGTTAGTAAACTCATCACATCCTCCCTCTGATTAGGGGTAATGAGAATACCTTAAGTGTGAAGTCAGCTTCTCACACTTAATCACCATGGTGTATGTAACACGGTGGGAGAACTGACTTTAGTTATGTTGCGGATAGCAAGAGTCGCCACCGACTTTTATTTTATCCAAAAGGAAAGGGTATAAAAGAACAGGAAAGACCTTAAGAGATATTTTTGGATCCGGGGGGTAGGTTATGTAAAGGGAAGGTGTTAGCACCCTTTACATCCATGGTTATCCATGGGCTCTTAGTTACTTAGCTCACTTTTGAATTGTTTTTGAAAGTGTAGTGTGTGAATAGAAAAATTTTCATAATAGTTAATAATGATCCATATACGGATGCGTAAAAACTTGTTTTTTGAAAATTTGTTTGAAATTTGTTAAGTGTTTGAAAAATGGAGTGAGCAAGCAACTAGGAGGTACCTACCCTAAAGTTCTAAGTCTTTCTTGTTCTTTATCCTTTCATTGGTAAGACTATCCCTACTATTAAGGAGTAGGTAGTCATTACCTTGGATGTAAGGGACATGTGAGGGACATCTGTTTTTATGAAGGCAACTGTGGGGTGTATTAAGCATATAGGAGGGACTATCATCATTATTCGAAGGGACTCGATTCGTAAAGGCAACCATGAGGGACTTGATGATTTTTCTTTTTAAAGAGACTTGCTTTATACACCCCACTTGACCTTATTAGTAGGCAACTTGAGGGATAACCTTAGAAAGTGAGACGGCGATTAGAAATCGACTTACGTGTGTGAGTGTACAATTATTTATCTTATGATTAAAATGATCTAAATTTATTTTTAAATAGAATACATATTTTTGCACTCCCTAAATTACTAACCATAGCAATAATTAAATAATTAAAATTTACATCCGGGAGCATTTACAAAATTATAATAATAAACAAATTAAAATGAATAGCAAAAAAAATAAATAATAAGCAAATTAAAAAATATATAAGCAAAATACTAAGCAATAAATAAATAAATATGGGTTAGTAATAATAAGAATAAAAATTAAATAAGGCTAGTGAAATTAAATTAAATAATGTTAGAGAAATAATAATAATGATAAAAAATTAGTAATAAAATGGTTAGCAAATATAATTAGCAAAATATTATAAGAACAAAATTAGAATAATAAACAAGAAAAGTTAGATTTTTAATATGAACAATTAAATAATTATCATGGTATTTTTTAATTCATGTACAAACCATTAATTTATTATAATTACAAAATTTAATTTTTAATTGTTCAAAAGAAAATAATTTAGGTTATCAACATAGCATAAAATATATTTACATCTTATATGAGGAAAATAATTTATAATTATATTTACAAAATTTACATGAATCATATTAAATAAATAAATAAATATACATAATAATCATATTAAGAATTAGAAAATAAAATTATGTAGAAAAAATAGAATTAGGTTTTATTTTAGAAAATATTTTTAGGGTTTTATTAGAAAAAAGGTTTTAGGATTTAATTTATATACAAAATTATTTTAACTAATACATATATTATAATTCACATAAAATAATAAAGAACATAATTTTTGAATTAAAAAAGAAAAAGTTTAGAAATTTTTTTAGAAAATATGATGTTATTTTGAATATATATATATATCTGATTTATTTTTTACTAAGAATATAAAACAAATAAACTAATTAATTAAAGAAAATAGAAAAAAAAAAGTGATAAAAATAAGAACTTACCTTGGCTGGGTTTGAACCCAGGTCTTCAAGCTTGCCAGCATCAAAACATACCATCAGGCTGCCCATGCGTTGGTGATAACAGACTGGCTCTAGTTGTTTTTATGCAATGTCCATGAAAAATCAAGAAAATAATGAAAACAAAAGGCCTGGGGTGGGAATCGTACCCAGGACCTTTTGGTTACAAGCATGCATACGTTACCGCCTGGCTGGGAGAGCCTACCTGATGACAAACCACCAAACAATAATAATATATGATATTCAATGTATAGACGAAAACAAACCAAAAATAATTGCCATGACCAGGATTCGAACACAGGTCATGCTGCCAATACGCATACGCTTCCTTCCACTGGGACAAGCTACTTGCTTGTGATAATAAACAACAACAATTCATTATATTTGAAAACGTTAATTTGAATGAGAATTTCGCGCGGGAGACAGCCTTCTTCTTCCTTGAGATTCGTAGGATTTTCCTGCGATTTCTCATGCAGGTTTACCTGCGAATATTGCTGCACATTCTTCATTACTCAAACCTGCGAAATTGAAACTTACACAAAACAACAACGATTCATAAAATTGATCAACGTTTTGTGATCCTCACAGTCCATACATCAATTCTACGTTTCCAGAATTCGTTTATATGCATTCAAACGATAAACCCTAATTGTGAGGTTATGAACCCTAACATGGTCGTTTGCGTTTTAGACACTCATTCTTCAATCCAATTGTCCAGAATCGTTCTAGGGATCAAGATAAACACATATCAATCATTAAAATCAATTCATAATGCATATATTAATGGATTCGAAAATTTGAATTTCAAGAGAAAGATGAGTTCGGGTAGTGCCATATGAGATGGTATTGATGCGTATGAGTGATGATATAGCTTCCACAATGTCCAAAGAACATCTTTATGTTCTTACTTTACCTTCAAACCTCTTGTATGAGTGAATCCGAATATGGCTTTTGGATGAATTTTTGAGCAATGGAGCTTACCTTTGGGCTGCTGGAAATCGCGAATCAATGTTAGGTTTATGCTAAGTACTTATATGTGAGTGAATTAGGTTAAGAAAATTCATTGGTTGTGTGGAAGTTTTGATTTAAAAAGATTGAGATTGATCATGCTTTGAAATTTCAATATTTGCTCATGAAAGCTTACTATTTTTGGATAAATCACATGATTTCTTTCTCTTTCAACTTCAATCAATATTGATGAGGTTCTAGAAGCTCAATCTTCATCCAAAAATAGATTTTCATATTTTATATTTATTTAAAATGATTTTTATGAATTAAATCAAAAATAAATAAAAATAAAATAATAAAAATTCTGAATTTTGGTCATTTGGGTCGTGCATGATGATATGATATGGATTGGATCACAATTTAGCAAGCCCATTTGGAAGGAATTGGTTCTAGACCCCCATTTTCAATATAAACCATCACAAAATTTCCCAACTTTGCAAGGGCATATCTCCCTAAATTTTAAAGGTATGAGGGTGTTCTTGGACATTTTGGAAATCTTGAAGAGTCCTCTAAACAACCTCATTGGTTTCAGGTCCATATCATTTACCAATCTCAAGTTATGCCCTTTTGAAGTTGTTGACTTTTTGGTGACTTTTGAAATGACCTATAATGTCTTAGATCATATCTTCCAAATGAAGCATTTTTGGGCTTAACTTGCAAGATCAAAGTTGTAGAGAATTAAATTTCCTTCAAAATGAGCTTTGGATGGAGACTTGGTGATGAAGTATGTGAAAGTTATGGCTGGTCAAAGTTCAGTTGACTTTTACTGAGGAAACCCTAATTTAGAAACTCCTGATTATTGATGATCTGGAATCTCTTTGATGAATCATGATCAACCCTTGATCAAATGATGAATTTTACTTCATATACTTGATGTTGGCAAAAAATCATGAAGTTTGACTTTGGTTTGACCACAGTTGACCTCAGTTTGACTTTTTAACTGCATTGACTGATTTTGACTTATCTGATCATCTGACTGAGCAAACTTTTGAGAAAAGTCTTGAAACTTGTCATGGGGTTTCTTATATACATATAAGATGTTATGAAGCTCACTTGAAGTATTGGAAGTCCATTTAGCCTGATTAAAGTCAAAACCCTAGTTTTGGATGCACTGCTTAGGAGGTGCATTGTCTGAGGGGATTGTCAACTCTTTTGACCAATTGTGAACTTTGTGAACCTTGTAAACCATCATAAAATGTCTTGTGAACCTCATGGGAGGTATTGTGAAGCTTGTGAACCCTGTGAACCTCATAAAGTAGCTTGTAGACTTCATGAACCTCAGGAAAGCTTTGTAATCATTGTGAATCTTGTGAACCTTATGAACCTTCAAGAAGTAACTTGTAGACTTCATGAACCTCATGAAAGGTCTTGTAAATGTTGAGAAGCTTGTGAACCTTGTGAACCTTCATGAAGTGACTTGTAGACTTCATGAACCTCATGAAAGGTATTGAAAGCATTGTGGAACTTGTGAACCTTGTGAACCTTCAAGAAGTAACTTGTAGACTTCATGAACCTCATGAAAGGTTATGGAAATGTTGAGGAACTTGTGAACCTTGTGAACCTTCTTAGAACACAAAGTCTTGTATTGTGAGGGCAAATTTTGGGGTGCAACAGTGTAGGATTAAGATCATTAACCTACTTGTGATTATTTAGATGTTTTTGTTGTTTTTGTTTAGTGTTAAGTAATGAGATTAAGCCATAATCAAGGATTAAACAGACTCATTACACCATCCTAATAGAAGGATAATAGATGAGAATGTTTAAGCTGAGGAAAGCTCCTCAACTTAATCCATGATTAGGGATTAAACTCATGACAAAACAAGCCTTTGGTTAAGTGGATTTTATTTAGTGATATGATGATGAAGTGATTTTTAGGGTTTGTAAGACAACTTGAGGGGGACTTGTCCATTAACACTAGGGTTAGTCCTTCTTAACCAATTAAGGAAGAATTAGAACCCTAATGCAAGGCCCAAGTTACAAGTGTGATGTCTTGATGATTATTAAGTGGATTGATTAAAGGAGTTAAACACATTAAGGGTTTAACACTTAGGATTAAAGTTATACGCTCCATCCTAATAGAAGGATGCAGGCATAAGCTTAATCACAAAGCCTTAAAGCCTTTAGGGTTTAGTCCTGGATTATGAGATGAGAAGAGAAGACTCAATGAGACACAAATGTAAAATCTAAAAGGGGACTAATCAAAACCCTAATCATTGTCATGCTTGGTTGTTCCTAAGGTCTGTGAGGTTTATGAAAGAAAACTTCAGAAGAACCACCAGGAAGCAGATGAAAAGGAGCCAAGAGAAGCAAAGTAACTTGCTTCATTTAAGAAGACAAGTCACTTGAAGAAAGAAAGTAAGAAGAACAAGAAAGAGCAAGCTCAAACTCAAACACAAAACAAAATGCAGCAATGATGCATAAGAGAGATGAAAAGATATTGTGAGAAGTGAAGGCAAATTCACTTCTCAAAGTTACTTACCACCTGAAAAGTTAGCAAAGGAATGCAATGCAATGCAAAATGAAATGAAATGGCATGATGTAAATCAAAACTAGAAGCATATATGGGATGATAATGATGCTATGAGATGATACAAACATGAAACAACACATGGGGATGATCATACAAGCTTATGGATGCAGATGAAGCAAGTTGGGAACCATGATCATACATGACAAGTTATGAAATGCATATGGCATACAACATGGCAAATTCAAGATGCAATGATCAAACATGCTTTCAATATGTCTTAAGATGTCACATGAATCAAATGGATGCACAAAATGCTATGGCAAGTCAAGATATGAATGCAAATGCAAGATGGATGCAAAAGGAAGCTCAAATTAGGGTTTATGATCAAAGCATCAAACAAAAACCAAAATCAGAAGCAAACATCAATATAAAAAATTGAAAATGCACTCAAAGGATCCCTAAACCTATACTAACTCACTGCCCAAAGGAGAGGTTCCAACTCTTAACCTAATTCAAGTTATGATTTTCCTAAGTTTTCTAGGGTTTTAGGGTTCCTTAACAAGAAAAATGTCAAACAAATGGAAAATGAAAGATCAAATCATGCCCATTTAATCTCACAAACTACATGCTAAACACAATGCAATGCAAAAAGAATCAAGGTCCAACTCTCAATGGTTAGGCAGAAATGATTTTTGGAAGTTTGGATCAAAATAATGCCTAAAAATGATTTTAATTCCATGAAAAATTCTCAAAATGCATCAAGATCAAAAAAGAAATTTGGTTTGAGGGTTGGACAATGTTTCTAAATGGTTTTAAATGTTTCATGAATTTTTTTGGTGATTTTTAAATACCTAAAAGTATTTTTTATTAATTAATTCTCATTAATTAATTAAAAATAATCTTTTAAATATTTAAAAATATTTTTTGAATGCAAAAAATAAAAATGAAAATATTTTTGGTTTCTGAAATTAAATAAAAGTTTGTATAAAAAATTTCAGAATTTTTAAAATGATTTTGCTATTTTTAATAAAATGGAGAAAGAAATACAAAATAAATGAAATAAAAATTAAAGAAAATGAAAAGTATTCACATCCAACGCATCAGATTCAAAGTTGGGAGGAAGCTATTGACTTGGCGCGTGAATCAAGGGTCAGGATTATTTCTGGCTTAAATCAGGTTTTAAGAATTAATTAAATGGGATTAATTAAGTTAATGGAGATTAGGGCAAAATGGATGCATCTGGGCCACACAAACGCGCGCCAGTCAGCCTAAGTCAACGGATCCAACGCACTAGATTCAAACTCTCATTAATGACAGGATTAAGCCCTAATTATTTTCAGGTGTCGGAGAAGACCTCCGGTCGTCTTCTCCGGTGGGAACCCCACCTGAAAATTTCCAAAACCTTCAAAACCTTACTAAAACGAAATCTAAAAGAACAGAAATCATCCCCACATCCCCCTGAATCAAAACCCTAACTCAAAACTCATTTATCTTTCATCAATCGCATGAATCGAAAGCAAACATTTTTAGGTCAGACAAGTTTCAGAGTGAGATTAAATGCTTATCTCTCAACCATTTTCAAAACCAAAAACATCAGAGTGATCAGTGAATCATGAAGAACAACTTAGGAACTTAAAAATCCATTTCTGGAAAAAATGTTCATGAAGCTACCTGAGTTTGAAGCTTTTCAGTTTGCAACTTTCTGACCTCTTCTCTTTGTGCAATCCACTCCTTTTAGGCCCCTGATGACATCTTGATGCTTAGAAAGAGTTTGTGATGGCTGGTTTGGAAGTTTGAAGCAGTTCTGTTCAAGGTCAAGTGAGAATCGTATTTGTGATTCTATGGCTTTCAGGCTGTTTTGAGAGTTGGTTTGTGTTCAGTGAAGCATGGTGAGATGGTTCATGAAGTTTGTTTGTGTGTTTGTGGCCTGTGGGATGTGTTTCGAATGCTTTTGCTTAAGAGGATGAAAATGAGAATGTTGTGTTGTGTCTGGTTTCAGGCTTGCTTGTTGTAGTGTTTGGCTTGCATTTGATTAACATAAACAATGCCCATTGGTCAGATGACATGACATGTCCTTTATTGATTGGTATGGGTGCTTTTGCAAAATGTCAACTTTTGTGTAAGAAGGGCATGGGCAACTTGCTAGCCTAGTACAAGGAGGGTGTGCTGCGCAGCATGATGAGGGAAAAGGGCTAGGGTGGTTCAGCAAACTAGCCAGCAAGTGGGTGAGGAGCTATGATGACTTTTGCAACTTGCCTTGCCTTTGGTTCTCATGAAAGAAACTTGATCCATAAGCCATGAAACATGTGATTCCTTGGCCCATTCTGATTTTTGAATGTTTTGTGATCATGTTGTGTGGATTAGAAGTGCATTTGTTAGCCTTAGAACACTTGATCAAGTCATTTTGCAAAATACCTCTTTGGTAGAAACTTTGAAATTTTGTGATTTTAGCCAACTTTGACAAGCCATAACTTTTGATTCAAAATGAATTAGGTCATGTTCTTGTACTTTTTGAAAAGGGAAAGATCTATTCTACAACTTTCATGACCAAAGTTTTTCCATTTGAAGCTTTCTTGAATCAAAAAGTAAGGGTTGAAAAAGTTGCTTAAAATGACATTTCCATTAAAAGTCAAACTTGCCCAAAAAGTCAACTTTGCAAAAGACTTGAAATTTCTCAATTTTGTGAACTTCCAATGTCTTCCATGATCAAATAAAGATCATATACAATCAAAATGATGAAGAACACCCTTTGGTTGGGTCATTGGGGGCCTCAGATGCCCTGATTTTGCACTGACTTGCTTGAAAAGTCAACTCTTGATCAGATGACTTCCCCATGGAATTTCTTCATGAAAATTTATATGCATACTCCCTATACCATATAGAGGCCAATAGAAACAAGAATGACCCAAAAAATTGGAGTTATGGCCTCTGAAACCAAAACCTTAATTTTAGGTCAACTGTGCAGTCAAGCCTGGCTCTGCTTCCACACCATCCTCAGTTCTTGTGATTTTTGACATTATTGACTTTGAGAGGATGTAATATGATATTAGAACATACATGGACCCCCTTGAAGTGATTGATGGCCTTTGGAGTGGCTCAAGAAGCTCTTTGGATTGCTCAGATCACAAAACCCTAGATGCAGATGACTTAGAAACAATGCAATGACTCAAAATTGTGATATGAGATGTTATGATTGAGTTTATGCTTATGAAATGATCACAAGCCATGGTGTGGATGGGTGAGGGAAAATTTGGGGTGTTTACAGCTGCCCCTATTCAAACATGAGTTAGCTGTGTAGGATGTAAGCGACGGCTTATCAGGCAAACAAGATAACTTGTGGTTGAATACCAAAGACAGTCCAAAATTTGCACTCACAGAATGAAGAAGAAAAGGGATATAGATTGTAAAAGAAAAATAAAGTATATTGTAAAGTGTGGGTGACGGAGGACGACCGTCGAGCAGAGGACGACTGCTGGGGAAAGAGCAATGACGGGGACGGCCGGCATGCTGGGAAAAGTGCGGAAAAATAAAGCAATGACGGGGACGGCCGACATGCTGGGGATAAAAAGAATTATGATGGGGACGGCCATCAAGATAAAGTTGTAAGGTTCTCCAGGGATTAAATGAAACATGACGGGGACGGCCATCAAGTTCATAAAGCAAAGCAACCAACGATGGGGACGGCCATCGGGCTAAAAAGAAAAGGGACCACGACGGGGACGGCCATCGGGTTAAAGAATAAATGAAATAAACAGATGATGAGGTACGGTCATCAAAGGTGAAGGAAGATCACCTAGCAGGGGACGGCTGCTCTGTTGGGGATAAGATGAGGGACGGTCATCTAAGGTGGAGGACGACCACCTGGCAGGGTACGGCTGCCGAAAATATTGCGACATAGGACGAATGCCGGATAAAAAGTCAACGACGGGGACGGCCATCGGATGAGCATGATGGAGGACGACCATCAAGAGGTGGAGGACGACCACCTAGCAGGGTACGGCTGCTCTCAAGGTTTATCATGACATAGGACGAATGCCAGATAAAATCAACAATGGGGACGGCCATTGGATAAAATGATGAAGAACGATCATCAAAAAGGTGAAGGACGATCACCTAGCAGGGGACGGCTGCTAAATATCACGACATAAGACGAATGCCGGATAAAAGGTCGACGATGGGGACGGCCATCGGATGAGCATGATGGAGGACGACCATCAAGAGGTGGAGGACGACCACCTAGCAGGGTACGGCTGCTCTCAAGGTTTATCATGACACAGGACGAATGTCAGACAGAAAGGAAAATTTGCTTTGTTGGCGATCTACTGGGGATATAGTAAACACGGATGAGTGTTTATATCCAAGAAACAAAAGGTATAAGTGTTTAGATGTGTATAGATTAAAGATGCGGACGAGCATCCTTAAGACTATGATACGGACGAGTATCTGGTAGAGACAAGTACTGACACGTGTTCAGAGATGCTGATACGGACGAGTATCAACTGGTTAACAAGGAACACGGACAAGTGTTGAATCTTGAAAGGACTCTTCCGAGGAATAGTAGACACAGACGAGTGTCTATATTCAAGAAGACAGAAGTCTTTGACACAGTGTATGGATTAAAGATGCGGACGAGCATCCTCAAGACTTTATGATACGGACGAGTATCACGTAGAAACAAACGCTTGACGCATGTTCTGAGATGATGGTACGGACGAGTACCAACTGGTTAAAAAAGAACAAGGACGAGTGTCGAATCTGCGGGGATATAAATGGTGTATACAAGATACGGACGAGTATCTGTATAAGTATGAGTAGAAAGTATGAGTGATGTATAGATGAGTGTTCAATCTGCTGGGGAGAATGACACATGCGAGTGCCAAAAAGAGAAAGGTATAGTATAAACAAATATCTGGTATACAACGTGTTTGCATTGCTGTGCTGGGAAAATGACATGGACGGATGTCAAGGAAATGTATATATATAAGTATATGTGAGTGTAAAGAGGATGTCTTTGGCTTTCTGCTGGGGATATGACACGGATGGGTGTCAAGAAATATCTGTAATACGGATGGTCTGTTTGTAAAGGGTGTTCGGGCGACTTTACTGGGGAATGATGACACGGACGGGTGCCAAAAGGAGTGTGTATACTGATGTTTGTGAATGGGAGGCAACTGCTTTTGCTGGGGAATCTGGGATGTATTCTGTATATTGCTGATGGATTGTCATTATTCACAAGTGCTTGATTCAAAACATGGCTTATGATTATGCAATATGTTTGATTTCTGCCGTAATGCTCCGTACTGAACGGAATGCTACGCTTTGTTTGGTGAATATGATGTGAATGCTATGATTATGCAAAGATACCAAACCGGGATTTGGATCCCGTTGCTGTGAAGATCTCTGGTCGATCCGTTCGAAGTAGACATCCCAGCTGGGGATGAAATCATTAGTAGATCTGATGAAGTGATTCTGCTTGGGGAAATAGATTACTGATAGATCTATTCCTGGTAATGAGGGACCCAGCTGGGGTTTGTAGAATCTTTCGTCACTCTGTTGTGATTTCTTCGTGCGTTGCTCTTCTGGATAGGGGCTAATACTCTGTGGGGAAGTGGTTCCCTGGCTTTTGTACTTGACTGAGGAAGAATGATAGGCAACTCGGCTGGGGAGGCAACAAGTGATAACTCAGCTGGGGAGTAAGCACTTGGGTGCTAAGACTGAGTGAATGTTGATCTGCCAGCTTGCTGGGATGAAGCTTTCATGCCCCATGCCGTGCTTCGGATACCGGCAATCCTGCAAAGATAGAGAAACGTGCAAATAATCCCGAGGCATCCCTTACCGGATTCCGTCATAGGAGTTAGACACTTCTGAGAGTAAGTATATTCCCTGCAAGCGCGTGCTTTATTATTATTTTTTTTAAAGATAAACATCTGTATTCGTGCACTCAGTTTTTCTTAAGACATCAGACATTCTTTGCAAATAAAAATGTACAAAGCGAAACGTGACTGAAAAAATCTGATTTTATTAATTCATGTGCCCTGAATTGGCAAGATACAGTCAGAGAAACATATCTCCTGAAATGAGGAGATTGTTACAAATTGAGAAACAAAATGCTGGCAATGTTGACGACGCTTTAAGGAGCTTCCTCTTGCTACGACTCGTATGACTTTTGACGTTCTTCTCGTCCTGCTTTCTGAAGAAGGCTGATTCTGACAGAAGCTCGATCTTTTTGAAGCTTACCAAGTTGCAGGCGATACAGATGAATTCAGAGTGCAGTTGTTCGCTTATTCCCTTATTTTGCATGGATCGCCCTTTCGGGTTTTCAATCCATCGGGATACCCATTTTTGCCTGAGTTGTCCAATGCGGCTTTTCAACTCAGCGGGTGTACACATCTTTTTTATTTATTTCCCTTATTTTTTCCCGAGTCTTTTATTCTGTTTTTGACTCGCCGGGATGCCCTATTTTTGCCTGGACTTACATTCTGTTTTTTGTGTCCAGCGGGTCATTTTTACGCGAAGTATTTTTTAACTGCATCTGAATTCACAGGGGACGGGAAATCTTCACCATCCATGGTCCTTCATAGTTCGGAGTCCATTTGCCCCTGTGGTCTGTATGAGGAGGGAGGATTCTTTTCAGCACAAGATCTCCCACTTGGTACTCTCGGTGCCTGACTTTCTGATCGAAGGCTCTCTTCATTATTTTCTGATATAACTGTCCATGACAGATTGTAGCCAATCTTTTCTCTTCAATCAGACTCAGTTGTTCGTATCGGGACCGGACCCATTCTGCTTCGTTCAGCTTAACATCCATTAACACCCTCAGAGAGGGTAACTCAACTTCAACAGGTAGGACTGCTTCCGTACCATATACAAGCTGATACGGTGTTGCCCCAGTGGATGTTCTGATTGATGTACGGTACCCATGCAAGGCGAATGGTAGCATCTCATGCCAGTCTTTGTAGGTGACTACCATCTTCTGCACAATCTTCTTGATATTCTTGTTAGCTGCCTCAACAGCGCCATTCATCTTTGGCCGGTAAGGAGAAGAATTGTGGTGTTGGATCTTGAAGTCTCGGCATAGTTCTGCCATCATTTTGTTGTTCAAGTTGGAACCATTATCAGTAATGATTCGCTCGGGAACTCCGTACCGACAGATGATATCTCTCTTCAGAAATCTGGCTACCACTTGCCTTGTAACATTTGCATATGAGGCTGCTTCAACCCACTTGGTGAAATAGTCAATGGCGACCAGGATGAATCTGTGGCCGTTTGAAGCAGTTGGCTCAATCTTGCCAATCATATCAATGCCCCACATAGCAAAGGGCCAGGGTGAAGACATTATATTCAAAGGGTTGGGAGGTACATGTACTTTATCCGCATAGATCTGGCATTTATGGCATTTTCTGGCATAGGCACAACAATCAGCATCCATTGTGATCCAGTAATAACCTGATCTTATCAATTTCTTAGCCATGGCATGCCCTCCTGCATGGGTACCAAAGGATCCTTCATGCACTTCATGCATCAACAAGTCTGCTTCTGTTTTATCAACACATCTGAGGAGTACCATATCAAAGTTTCTCTTGTATAGGGAACCATCAGTGTTCAGAAAGAAACTGCCAGCAAGCCTTCTCAAAGTCTTCTTATCATTGGAAGATGTCCCAGATGGGTATGTTTGATCCTCCAAGAAGCATTTAATGTCATGGAACCAAGGCTTATCATCTTTGACAACATCTGCTGCAAACACATATGCTGGTCTGTCAAGTCTGGACACTGAAATCTGAGGTACAAAGTTGGCAGCTTGAACTTTGATCATAGATGAAATGGTAGCCAGAGCATCTGCAAACTGATTCTCGTCCCGAGGGATATACTCAAGCTTGACTGTTGTGAAGAAAGTCAATAACCTCCTTGTATAATCCCTGTAAGGTATCAGATGCTCCTGGTGTGTGTACCATTTGCCGTTGGTTTGATTAACTACCAGAGCTGAATCTCCGAATACAGTTAAAGTCTTGATCCTGAGGTCAATGGCTTCCTCAAGACCCATAATGCAAGCTTCGTATTCAGCTTCGTTGTTAGTGCAGTTGAAGGTGAGTTTTGCCGAGAAAGGCATGTGAACTCCCTTAGGTGTAATGAGTACTGCACCAACACCACGACCATTCATATTAACAGCCCCATCAAACATCATAGTCCAATCTTCTTCCGGGTCAGGCCCTTCAGTGTGAATAGGCTCTTCATGATCTCTTGCTTTTATGAACATGATGTCTTCATCAGGGAAGTCAAATCTCATAGGCTGGTAGTCATCAATAGGTTGCTCAGCAAGATATTCAGACAATACATTTCCCTTGATGGCTTTCTGAGATGTGTACTGAATGTCATATTCCGTGAGAATTATTTGCCATCTTGCAACCCGTCCGGTAAGAGCTGGCTTCTCGAAAATGTACTTAACTGGATCCATCTTTGAAATCAATAAAGTAGTGTGGGTCAACATATACTGTCTCAGTCGGCGAGCAGCCCACGCTAAAGCACAGCAAGTTTTCTCGAGCAGTGAATAACGCTGTTCATAGTCGGTAAACTTTTTGCTTAGGTAGTATATTGCATACTCTTTTCGACCAGACTCGTCATGCTGGCCCAGCACACACCCCATTGACTCCTCTAATACTGTTAAGTACATTATCAGAGGTCTTCCTTCAACTGGAGGCATAAGGATTGGAGGCTCTTGTAGGTATTCTTTGATCTTGTCAAAAGCCCTCTGGCAGTCTTCGTTCCACCTGACCGTCTGTTCTTTTCTTAACAGCTTGAACAAGGGCTCACAGGTTGCCGTAAGGTGAGATATGAACCGTGAAATGTAGTTCAACCGACCTAAGAACCCTCAAACTTCTTTTTCTGACTTTGGTGCAGGCATTTCTTGAATGGCTTTGACTTTATCGGGGTCAACTTCAATCCCTTTCTCGCTCACAATAAAACCCAGCAGCTTACCAAATTGCACCCCGAATGTGCACTTGTTGGGGTTCAGCTTCAGTTGGTACTTCCTCAGACCCTTGAATAGTTTCAGCAAATTTACCAGGTGGTCTTCTTCTGTAAGGGACTTGGCAATCATGTCATCCACATAACATTCGATTTCTTTATGGATCATATCGTGGAATAATGTTACCATAGCCCATTGATATGTCGCACCAGCATTCTTCAGTCCGAATGGCATCACCTTGTAACAGAACATGCCCCAGGGTGTGATAAAGGTTGTCTTCTCCATGTCTTCAGGTGACATTTTGATCTGGTTGTATCCTGAAAATCCGTCCATGAAGGAGAATACCGAGAACTGAGCCGTATTATCAACCAAAACATCAATGTGAGGTAATGGAAAATCATCTTTCGGGCTGGCTCTGTTCAGATCCCGGTAGTCAACACACATCCTTACCTTGCCGTCTTTCTTAGGCACAGGTACTATATTAGCAACCCACGGCGGATAGCTAGTTACAGCAAGGAATTCGGTGTCCCACTGCTTTTGTACCTCTTCTTTGATCTTCATTGCCATGTCTGGACGAGTACGGCACAGTTTCTGTTTAACTGGTGGGCATTCTCCCCTCAGAGGCAACTTATGCATAACAATATCGGTGTCCAACCCTGGCATATCCTGATAAGACCAAGCAAACACATCCACATATTCCTGAAGCAGGTCAATCAGTTGTCTCTTCACTGAGTCTTGTAAACAGGCCCCGATTTTAACTTCTTTCACATCTTCATCTGTACCAAGATTAATCGTCTCGACCTCCTCCTGATGAGGAGTGATAACCTTCTCCTCTTGTCTTAACAACCTGGCTAGCTCTTCAGGAAGCTCGTAATCTTCTTCAACCCCTTCATCAGCTTGATTGATCAGATTGTCAAAGTCATACGAAGTCATAGCCGTGCTGTTGTCGGTGCTGTCTGGAAGGCACTCTCTGCAAGGGTTCAGTTGGTTCATTTTTAGTGATTGATTTTAATCTTGTTTAGAAAAGTGAAATAAAGTTATCATTTTGAAAACATTGCCATTTATTTTTTGTACAAAAAGAAAAATGGAAAAACAGTGAGCGGAAAAGAAAAAAGACTCATTTGCAAAAGATGTCTGATATTTCATTGATTAATCTTGTTGCACAAAAATTACAGATGGCCCGATTACAAAATGAGTCTTGTCATCTTGGGCAAGATGCAAGACTTGATGCATGCTATAAAAATACAGGAAATAATAATTACTCTGCAAGAGTAACTCTTATAATTTCCTGGGAAGACCAGTTTGAGATACTGCTCCCCGGGATCTTTGGACGAATCCAGTTTTCCAGGTTGCGTTCATCTTCCGACTCATCTTCCAAGTTGTTGACAGCATCGGGGGTGAGCATCCCCCCACTAACAAAGTTGGGCTTCTTAGCAGCCTCTGTTTGATCTTGTTGAGTTGGTTTGTAACCCAACCCAAATCTATCTTCTTTCTTCTCCACAGGCCACAATTTGCCCCAGCCTTGAGCGTTTCCTTCTTCCACCACCTTCCGGGCCTGCTGGTAGGATGTCATGGAAGTCCCAATTACAGCAGAGGTTTCATTAATATTCAGGGCCTCAAACCCCTGACTCATCGTCTCGTGGATCTCCCCATCCATCTCAATATATTTGTAGGTAGCCATATGGTTAACAAAAATATCTTCCTCTCCACAAATTGTAACGACTTGGCCCTCCCACTCGAATTTTAACTTCTGGTGAAGGGTAGACGTAACTGCGCCAGCGGCATGAATCCATGGTCTACCCAACAAACAGCTGTAGGCAGGCTGAATGTCCATCACGTAGAAGGTCGTTTTGAAAGTTTGTGGGCCAATCGTTACAGGCAACTCAATTCCCCCAACACTGATCTCTTAGAGCCGTCAAAGGCTCTTACTACCAAGTTACTGGGTCGTAATGCCAATCCTTCATATTCCAGCTTCACAAGGGCCTTTTTGGGTAAGACATTGAGGGATGATCCCGTGTCTACCAGCACATGGGAAAGAACTGCACCCTTACACTCCATAGTAATGTGCAAAGCCTTGTTATGATTGCGGCCTTCCGTAGTCAAATCAGTGTTGGTAAATCCTAGCCCATTACTAGCATTAACATTTCCAACCACAGCTTCCAACTGATTGACGGTGATCTCTTCTGGCACATAAGCTGCGTGCAAGACTTTGAGTAGTGCGTTCCGATGAGCCTCGGAGCACATAAGCAATGATAGAATGGAGATCTTGGAAGGCGTCTGGTGAAGCTGGTCCACTATCTTGTAATCACTTTTCTTGATGATTCTCATGAATTCATCAACTTCTTGATCAAAAGGTGTTTTCAAAGCTTCTTTAACGATTTGCTCTTCTTGCATCATGCTCTTCCCTTTTGCCTTGGCAGCAGCTTCTGCTTCAGTAGTGGGTCTTTGAATTTGCGGGGCGAAGAGACGTCCGCTTCGAGTGAAGCCTCCGCCTCCCCCCAAATTGTCTATTTGTGGTGAAGAAGTTGATGATTCAAGAGTGATTTTCTGTCCTTCGCAGTAAAGATCGGAGCCGTAATGCCAAGGGATGGCACTACTGCTTTCATAAGGTACTGGTCCAGGCACTGTGATAGTGACTGGACTGATGGCAGCTGCAGAAGGGACCGTGATAGTCTGTGGATCATAGTATATTGTGACTGGTGCTCTGGTAGGAGTGACACTTTGTGAGTTGTAGGCGGAGTCATTTGCAGGATCATAATAAATTGTAACTGTTGAGACACTTGCACTATTTGCTGCTGATGTTGTAGGAGACATTGTTGGAAGGATGGGTGTTGTTGTTGTAGGAGGCTCTGAATGAAGGGGTGCTGAAGTTGTAGAAGGGATGTTTGCTGATATTTGGTCCGTTGAAGTAACAGATGAAGCATTTGTTGATGAAACTGAAAAGTTGTTTGGAACAATGGTTGTTGCAGTTGTAGACGATTCTGGAACTGTGGTTAAGGAGATTGCTGGGTTGGTAGGTACTGATGTTGTGATTTGAAGCAAGCCACTCTGGATGAGACCATCTATGCCATCTCTCAAGTTATCACACCCATTCACTGAAATGTTGCAATAAGCACACCCTAGCTCACACCCCGGGAATATTTGACATTCAAGGAGTTGAGCTTTAATCTCCACCAAGGGTGTCCGAATCTGACCCACACTGGTTATCAAGTAAGACGGCTGGTCTTCTTCAATAACATTGATTCTGGGACCACCATGGTGTGGCATAGGGTTCTTGTTAACATTCGGTGGTGGTGCAAAGTTCAGAGCTTTGGAGTCTACCAAGTCTTGTACCTTCATGTGCAAGGCTCTGCACTTCTCTGTATTGTGGCCAGGTGCATTTGAGTGAAAAGCACATCTGGCGCTGGCGTCATAATTTCTGGGCAGACTGGCAGGATCTGGAGGTGCCAATGTCCTTAACTCAACCAGGTTGAGTTTCAGGAGTTGTGGCAGTAATGTGGCATAAGGCATAGGGATCGGATCGATCACCCTATTGGCCTGAGAAGGTCTCTGTTGAAACGGTCTTTGCTGATTGTTGTTGTTGGCGTTGCTGTTGTTATAATTTCTCTGAGGAGGATACTGAGTTTGTTGCTGATAATTCTGTTGCTGAGGTTGATAAGCTGGTTGTGGATGAACTGGAGCGGGAATGGTGACCGCTGCCACAGACCTATGAACATATTGGGGTCTGCCCCTGCTGGTATGGATAGCATTGGTCTCACCAGTTCTTCTTGGACCTACAAAAGGCTTTCTTGGGTTGCTGGATGAGCTCGCACCGTTGTCAGAAATCTTACCCATTTTTAACAGGCTCTTAATTCTCTCCCCGGCTATGACTACATCAGCAAAGCTAGTGGAGGAAAAGGCAGCTAGCCTGTCAATGTATGTCCCTTGGAGGGTGTTCATAAACATATCAGCCATCTCCCTCTCTGACATGGGTGGCTGGACAGCAGCAGCAAGCTGTCTCCACCTTTGAGCGTACTCCCGGAAGCTTTCCCTGGATGATTGTGACATTCCCATTAGGAGGGTCCTGTTGGGAGCCATATCCAAGTTGTACTGATACTGTCTGATAAAGGCCTCTGCCAGGTCCTTCCAGCATCTAATGGTTGCTCTGGTCAGATGAGAGTACCATTCCCTTGAAGCTCCGGTTAAGCTATCCTCAAAATAAAACATCCATAGCTTTTCGTCCATGGTATATGCCTTCAGCCTCCCCAGAAAAGATTGTAAATGGGTCCGGGGGCAGGAAGTCCCGTTATACTTCTCAAAGCATGGTGGTTTAAATTTGTGGGGAATCCTGACCCCGTCCACTAGACCCATGTCCATAACATCAAAGCCCAAAGAATTCTGGGACTCCAGGGATCTTAGTTTCTCAGCAATCTCATCTAGCCTTCTGTCATAGGCTTCCTCCCCAGCTCCCATCAATGTGAACTGATCTTCCTGGGGGTCTTCTTGCAGCACTCTACCTGCAGTGGCAGTCCCTTGCACATTAACGGGGATGTTGATCTCTGGGTGCAGGTGGGGTCCATAGACTGGGGGAATAACATGGGGTTGAACTCTTTCATTGTTACTGGTTCCAGCAGTCCCTGGATGAGGGTCTTCCTGATTCCTCCCCTCTACCAGTGCTCTTAACCTCTCTTGGCTTTGAGCCATATTGTTCATCACCTCCATAAACTGTGTCATCTGATTCCTCATTTCTAGCCTCTCATTGGCCATTTGGTTCCTGACCTCTGTAAGGTCCTGCTGTACCTGGTCCATCTGTATGCCCGGAAGGTTGTTGCGGGTGGGGTATCTGTGTGGACGGTTGAGTGGAAACCCTCGACGTCGAGCAATAGTTCCTGAGTTCACAACAGAGTTAGTAACAATAAAACAAAAACCTACAAAACAAAACAAAAGGTTAGTATGCAATGCAATATGCTTATTTGTATCCAAGGTATCCGGCTTGGCACTTGGTTTTGACCTTTCCAGATCCTTGAGCAAGATGCTTGTGATGTTGCTTGAAGAATTCAGATAAAACAAACCAACATATATATTACAAAAAGTAAAATGATACATGGTTTGTTTCTTTTTACAATACATGCCCTCTGAGGGGTCAAAAACAACATAAAGAAAAATACATGGAATGAAAGCAACAACAAGCAAAAGTCAAACACCAAGACCAAACTCATCCTCCTGAACTTCCTTGAGAAGTGCTTCAGTCACAGGATCAGCCGGACGCTCCGTAAGATTCCTGATAAGGAGATTCCTTGTAGTAACAGCTGCAGTTAGCTTCTTGTGTTGACTCTGGTCCTTTGACCTCTTCACACCAGCTTTAATCTTCAACTCTGAGATCTCTCTCTGGGCTGCTGCCAGGGCTTCCTGTTGCTCCTTTGCACTAGCTTCCAACTGCTCAATCTTATCCTGAGTCCTTTTATCCTCCTGAGTACGGGCTTCGGTGATCCTGACCCACCTAGCCTGACTCTCCTTCAGATACAAATCAGTTCTGGCCTTCTGGAACTGGGCTTCCTTGCAGGCATTCTTCAAGATCTGCTCTCCAGCCCTTGACTTCTTGATGTAGTCTTCTGACTTTTCAACCTTAGCTAGATGCTCCACCTTTAGCTTTTCTAGCCTTTCAATGTCCAAGCGACCATCACTCCTCTCCCAGAGGGTCTTCTGTAGAGCCTGAGTCAGCTTCTCATTTCTCTCTTTCAATTTCTCAAACTCCTCTAAGCTGACAGTTGTTGGAGGTGGTGTTGTGGAAGGTCCAGGCACATCTTCAATAGTGAAGGGCATTCCAGTAATTTGAGCCCGGACGTGGGACTACTCATAGTACTGAGCTGAGGCCACATTATTGCATCTCCCAAGAATGGTTACCCCCTTAGTCTGCACATTGTCCCAGGCCCAGGATGCCTGCCTAACAATAGCCAGATTAAGCTTGTTCTCACAATAAAGGGTCTCTGCCAGATCCTGTACCCTAGGAGGATGGACTAATGCATAGCCTAGTTGTCTTTTGAATAGTAGAGGGTTGTAGTTGATGCAACCCTTCACTCCTATCAGAGGCACATTGGGAAATTGCCCACAACTAGTAATGATGTCTCTGCCCTTGGTTCTCTGAGTGCACCACCTGATGTCATCTGAGGTTAGAGCAACAAGCCTTCTAGCCTAGTTCTTTTGCTGGTGAGGGTTCAAGAATGCATCAGTCTTTGGCAAATGCTTGAGCAGCCAAGTATGGAACAAAGGAGCACAACATCTTACTAATCTTCCCCTTTGCTTTTCATTCCTTTGATGAACCGAGTAGTAAAGATCTCCCAGTAAGGTGGGCACTGGGTTTCTCAGGATGAAAAGATGGATTGCATTCTTGCTAACAAACCTAGGCTCATCTGCAAAAAGTATGACCCCATATATGCTAAGGGCCAACAAAGCACAGACTGCCTTCCACTCCCCCAAGGAGGCCTTCAGAATAGCCTGAGAGGTTAAGAAATCCATATGAAAACCAGAGACTCCAGCTTTAGCTGTCAAATTCTGCCCTATCAGAACTGGTTCCAGATATAATGCTTTTGCTACTTCCTCATTACTAGGGAAAACCATCTCAGGGTTGAAGGGGATTCCACCCCTGACAGGTACACCAATCAGTGATGAATACTCTTCCAACAAGGGTCCCAACTGAAAATTCTGAAAGGTGAAGCACCTCAGAGGGGGATCATAGAACTGCAAGCAAGTATGAATCAAGCTCCTCTGTGAAGGGTCCAAATCCATAACCACATCAAGGATTCCTCCATAATGTTCTCTGAAAAGTGGTATATGGTCTGGAGTAATCAGGGTCTGAATCTTCCTGATGCTAGCCAACTCAGGCTCAAAGAAATGATAGGAGATGTTGCTCTTCTTAGGTGTCATGTTGCTGAAGAAGAGTTGAGACAGATGCTGAGAATAACACTGAAGATGGGCCACTGACAGGCTGAAACTGGTGATGCAGGTGACTGAAGCAGGTAGCTGATAGCCGGAGCAAGTACTGATGAAGATAGGTCTAAGCTGAAGAAGGAGTCAAAACCAAGCCAAAATGATAGGATGGATACCCTGAAAAACAAATAAACACATGTTAAAATGATGCAATGAGGATGTATGCAAATGATATGCAAGGGTTTGTGACTGAGCTGGATCTGATTAACTGCTCTGATATGAGTCCATATATGTTCAAGAAATCCAGATGGAGGTTCATAAGTCCAGTAACCAAGGTGGGGGACTCAAATAAAGAGTCACATGTCCAGGGTTAAAAATCACAAGAACTGTTCCAACATGGAGTACTCTTAATCAAACACAAAGTAACAGGGTATGCTGAGGTCAAGGGTACCTGCAAACCTGTAAACAGCCCAACCCCCTTACAGGTGATGTTCTAAAACAAGGATCCTCAGACTTGGATCAGTTATGAGAAGTGTAAACACTTCTAACCCGGAGGTACAGTGTTTACAATAACCATAAAAGAGCCTCCTCTAATTCACCTCAGTTTCTGAAGGTCAATACTAAAGGTCATCCAGACTTAGCAGGCTTCCCAGATAGCCCTAGTACTACAGGAAATCTGCAGCACAGAGTTCTCAAGAAGAAACCCATATCTGAACCGTGTTTCATATTCCCGCACCAGACCGAAATGGAATGGGAAAGAACATGAACCACTCTAGCCTAGGTGTCACTCAGGTCCCAGGTATAGGACCTCAACTCTCAATAGAACACCCACCCACCAAAACAACACAACAGATCCAGCCAGCGCAGTATGACAATATGATATATGTAAAGCTATAAAGAAAGTAATAAAACAACTGTACATAAAGCAAAAATAAATACAAATACAAGCACAAATAGCACATAACACCCCAGTAAACACAAATCAATCAAGCGCTAGGAGGAACCCACAAAAAGAACCAGAAGCCCTGGTTACAGTATAAGGGTCCCCAGCAGAGTCGCCAAGCTGTCGCTCCCACCTAATGACACAGGGCCAAGAGGGGTACAGACGCGAACGGTCGGCGAGAGGAACAATGAGAACACACAGCAGTGAACTCACTGGAAAAGAAAAGAGTCGCCAGCTAGGCATTTTTATCCCGGAGGAAAGGTAATGCTGCATAGACCTAGGAAGATATGGATAAGACGGTCGCGAACCAGAGAGACTGAGAAAGGGGGTTGGTTACAACCTGGGAAGGTATTAGCACCCAGATTGTCCGTCGTACTCGACGGGATCCACACTTAAAAGATTTGTGTTTTAAAGGGGTAGTGTCAGTGCAATCTGTGTATAAAAGAGCTGGAAAAGGATGTACAGGTGTTAGTGTAAAAGCAGTGTGAAGTGTATAAGTGAAGTGTCAGTGTAAGGAAAAGAGTGAAATGCTCATGATAATGAGGCTGAGAAAATAAAGCTGGAAAGAGGGGGAATATACAGAGACTTTTGTTCGATAACTGTTAAGTTATGCCTACGTATCCTCTCGTGCAATGAGGAAGTCAGAACACCGTAGTTCGACCCAAAGAGACTGAAAGATGAATTGACTTGTGAACTGTCTGCTTGTCAATGCTCAAGTGTATGACCTGTCTGGCTCAGGTGCTAACTGTCTTGCATTAGACGGAAGAAGCGAGTTCTCGTTTGTGAGTGAATGAGATGAGAAAAGAATCCCGGAGGAGACGATTATTGTTTGTTTTTGAGTTTTCAGTCTTTTATTGCTTTTTGAAGTTTGTCATAAGTTAATGAGCTTAAGCCTAAACCAATGGGTTAGTAAACTCATCACATCCTCCCTCTGATTAGGGGTAATGAGAATACCTTAAGTGTGAAGTCAGCTTCTCACACTTAATCACCATGGTGTAGGATTAAGATTATTAACCTACTTGTGATTATTTAGATGTTTTTGTTGTTTTTGTTTAGTGTTAAGTAATGAGATTAAGCCATAATCAAGGATTAAACAGACTCATTACACCATCCTAATAGAAGGATAATAGATGAGAATGTTTAAGCTGAGGAAAGCTCCTCAACTTAATCCATGATTAGGGATTAAACTCATGACAAAACAAGCCTTTGGTTAAGTGGATTTTATTTAGTGATATGATGATGAAGTGATTTTTAGGGTTTGTAAGACAACTTGAGGGGGACTTGTCCATTAACACTAGGGTTAGTCCTTCTTAACCAATTAAGGAAGAATTAGAACCCTAATGCAAGGCCCAAGTTACAAGTGTGATGTCTTGATGATTATTAAGTGGATTGATTAAAGGAGTTAAACACATTAAGGGTTTAACACTTAGGATTAAAGTTATACGCTCCATCCTAATAGAAGGATGCAGGCATAAGCTTAATCACAAAGCCTTAAAGCCTTTAGGGTTTAGTCCTGGATTATGAGATGAGAAGAGAAGACTCAATGAGACACAAATGTAAAATCTAAAAGGGGGACTAATCAAAACCCTAATCATTGTCATGCTTGGTTGTTCCTAAGGTCTGTGAGGTTTATGAAAGAAAACTTCAGAAGAACCACCAGGAAGCAGATGAAAAGGAGCCAAGAGAAGCAAAGTAACTTGCTTCATTTAAGAAGACAAGTAACTTGAAGAAAGAAAGTAAGAAGAACAAGAAAGAGCAAGCTCAAACTCAAACACAAAACAAAATGCAGCAATGATGCATAAGAGAGATGAAAAGATATTGTGAGAAGTGAAGGCAAATTCACTTCTCAAAGTTACTTACCACCTGAAAAGTTAGCAAAGGAATGCAATGCAATGCAAAATGAAATGAAATGGCATGATGTAAATCAAAACTAGAAGCATATATGGGATGATAATGATGCTATGAGATGATGCAAACATGAAACAACACATGGGGATGATCATACAAGCTTATGGATGCAGATGAAGCAAGTTGGGAACCATGATCATACATGACAAGTTATGAAATGCATATGGCATACAACATGGCAAATGCAAGATGCAATGATCAAACATGCTTTCAATATGTCTTAATATGTCACATGAATCAAATGGATGCACAAAATGCTATGGCAAGTCAAGATATGAATGCAAATGCAAGATGGATGCAAAAGGAAGCTCAAATTAGGGTTTATGATCAAAGCATCAAACAAAAACCAAAATCAGAAGCAAACATCAATATAAAAAATTGAAAATGCACTCAAAGGATCCCTAAACCTATACTAACTCACTGCCCAAAGGAGGGGTTCCAACTCTTAACCTAATTCAAGTTATGATTTTCCTAAGTTTTCTAGGGTTTTAGGGTTCCTTAACAAGAAAAATGTCAAACAAATGGAAAATGAAAGATCAAATCATGCCCATTTAATCTCACAAACTAAATGCTAAACACAATGCAATGCAAAAAGAATCAAGGTCCAACTCTCAATGGTTAGGCAGAAATGATTTTTGGAAGTTTGGATCAAAATAATGCCTAAAAATGATTTTAATTCCATGAAAAATTCTCAAAATGCATCAAGATCAAAAAAGAAATTTGGTTTGAGGGTTGGACAATGTTTCTAAATGGTTTTAAATGTTTCATGAATTTTTTTGGTGATTTTTAAATACCTAAAAGTATTTTTTATTAATTAATTCTCATTAATTAATTAAAAATAATCTTTTAAATATTTAAAAATATTTTTTGAATGCAAAAAATAAAAATGAAAATATTTTTGGTTTCTGAAATTAAATAAAAGTTTGTATAAAAAATTTCAGAATTTTTAAAATGATTTTGCTATTTTTAATAAAATGGAGAAAGAAATACAAAATAAATGAAATAAAAATTAAAGAAAATGAAAAGTATTCACATCCAACGCATCAGATTCAAAGTTGGGAGGAAGCTATTGACTTGGCGCGTGAATCAAGGGTCAGGATTATTTCTGGCTTAAATCAGGTTTTAAGAATTAATTAAATGGGATTAATTAAGTTAATGGAGATTAGGGCAAAATGGATGCATCTGGGCCACACAAACGCGCGCCAGTCAGCCTAAGTCAACGGATCCAACGCACTAGATTCAAACTCTCATTAATGACAGGATTAAGCCCTAATTATTTTCAGGTGTCGGAGAAGACCTCCGGTCGTCTTCTCCGGTGGGAACCCCACCTGAAAATTTCCAAAACCTTCAAAACCTTACTAAAACGAAATCTAAAAGAACAGAAATCATCCCCACATCCCCCTGAATCAAAACCCTAACTCAAAACTCATTTATCTTTCATCAATCGCATGAATCGAAAGCAAACATTTTTAGGTCAGACAAGTTTCAGAGTGAGATTAAATGCTTATCTCTCAACCATTTTCAAAACCAAAAACATCAGAGTGATCAGTGAATCATGAAGAACAACTTAGGAACTTAAAAATCCATTTCTAGAAAAAATGTTCATGAAGCTACCTGAGTTTGAAGCTTTTCAGTTTGCAACTTTCTGACCTCTTCTCTTTGTGCAATCCACTCCTTTTAGGCCCCTGATGACATCTTGATGCTTAGAAAGAGTTTGTGATGGCTGGTTTGGAAGTTTGAAGCAGTTCTGTTCAAGGTCAAGTGAGAATCGTATTTGTGATTCTATGGCTTTCAGGCTGTTTTGAGAGTTGGTTTGTGTTCAGTGAAGCATGGTGAGATGGTTCATGAAGTTTGTTTGTGTGTTTGTGGCCTGTGGGATGTGTTTCGAATGCTTTTGCTTAAGAGGATGAAAATGAGAATGTTGTGTTGTGTCTGGTTTCAGGCTTGCTTGTTGTAGTGTTTGGCTTGCATTTGATTAACATAAACAATGCCCATTGGTCAGATGACATGACATGTCCTTTATTGATTGGTATGGGTGCTTTTGCAAAATGTCAACTTTTGTGTAAGAAGGGCATGGGCAACTTGCTAGCCTAGTACAAGGAGGGTGTGCTGCGCAGCATGATGAGGGAAAAGGGCTAGGGTGGTTCAGCAAACTAGCCAGCAAGTGGGTGAGGAGCTATGATGACTTTTGCAACTTGCCTTGCATTTGGTTCTCATGAAAGAAACTTGATCCATAAGCCATGAAACATGTGATTCCTTGGCCCATTCTGATTTTTGAATGTTGTGTGATCATGTTGTGTGGATTAGAAGTGCATTTGTTAGCCTTAGAACACTTGATCAAGTCATTTTGCAAAATACCTCTTTGGTAGAAACTTTGAAATTTTGTGATTTTAGCCAACTTTGACAAGCCATAACTTTTGATTCAAAATGAATTAGGTCATGTTCTTGTACTTTTTGAAAAGTGAAAGACTATTCTACAACTTTCATGACCAAAGTTTTTCCATTTGAAGCTTTCTTGAATCAAAAAGTAAGGGTTGAAAAAGTTGCTTAAAATGACATTTCCATTAAAAGTCAAACTTGCCCAAAAAGTCAACTTTGCAAAAGACTTGAAATTTCTCAATTTTGTGAACTTCCAATGTCTTACATGATCAAATAAAGATCATATACAATCAAAATGATGAAGAACACCCTTTGGTTGGGTCATTGGGGGCCTCAGATGCCCTGATTTTGCACTGACTTGCTTGAAAAGTCAACTCTTGATCAGATGACTTCCCCATGGAATTTCTTCATGAAAATTGATATGCATACTCCCTATACCATATAGAGGCCAATAGAAACAAGAATGACCCAAAAAAATTGGAGTTATGGCCTCTGAAACCAAAACCCTAATTTTAGGTCAACTGTGCAGTCAAGCCTGGCTCTGCTTCCACACCATCCTCAGTTCTTGTGATTTTTGACATTCTTGACTTTGAGAGGATGTAATATGATATTAGAACATACATGGACCCCCTTGAAGTGATTGATGGCCTTTGGAGTGGCTCAAGAAGCTCTTTGGATTGCTCAGATCACAAAACCCTAGATGCAGATGACTTAGAAACAATGCAATGACTCAAAATTGTGATATGAGATGTTATGATTGAGTTTATGCTTATGAAATGATCACAAGCCATGGTGTGGATGGGTGAGGGAAAATTTGGGGTGTTTACAGGTACTTGCACAATTTTTCTTATAACTTAGAAAATTTTATAAGTTTCAAAGATTGCCCCTTTTGCAAGTTATCTCAAAAAAAAATTGTGATCAAATGCATCAATGGACCATATATTCTTGTAATATATGTCATGGGGATCATTTTGGGTTAAAAAGTCAAACTTTGACTTTTTGGTCCATATGGAAATTACACTAGATACCCCTGGTTTTCTGATTTTTTGACTGGACATCTTATGATGTATTTCAAACCTATGAATGGACTTCCAAGGTGTATATGAGCTATTTAAACCATTCCCTATGGTATTGGCTCATGTCCTGATGAAATTTTCAACTTTAGGTTCCCCGATCAGTTAGAAACCATGATTTGGGCACTGTGAAACCCTAGTCTTGTGATTGATGATCACTGCATCTTTTGAACATGTAGATGGCTTATCAAAGTTATGTCAACCTTTCTTGATGACATGTGGAGGCCTTGGCTCCTTTTCCCTGAAAAATTTCATCTGGAGGGCTTAGCTGACTGAAACCTTAATTGGTTATACTGATGACTCGGGGTCCAGATCATTGAAATTTCTTTACAGTCTTTGAATGAATCTTCATCATTTGAGATTCCTTGATCCTTTGAGAATGATTGAAAGGTTGAAAATATTAGGTATAATTGATTGGTCCTTTACTTGAATCCTTTGAGGGACTCAGGAATTCTGATTCATTACTGGGATATTGTTGATGACCAGTCTGACACAGTCCATAGGTCAGTGGATTTCCTCTGATGAGGTATATATCTTAGGGTCAAAATTTAGGGTATGGAAGATGCCCCTATTTAATCTTCTTAGACCCGAATATGTGAATGATGAAAGAATTGGTAGATTCTAGGTACAAGAGGATTAAATACCTTAGAATACCCAAAATTTTGATCCTAAGATGCCAAGCCATTCATCCTGTCGACGATCTTGAGGTTACAAAGGCTTGGTTATAGTGTTGCTGTAGAGGTTCAAGTTATAAAAACATGAGAACTGGCGTTATATCCAGGAAAGAACTAGATAGAAGACTCTTCATCACATGGGATAAATGCGAGTATGATTATGTGAATATAAATGCAAGCATAATTATGAATGTATGAATGAATGCATATGCTGATAAAACAGACACGGAACACAAGTTGACAAGACAAAGAATATTGTGTCGATCCGGAGATGGAATATCACTATGGCTTAGATGGATTGCTTATTGTAGAGGGGAGTTCCCGCTGCTATTTATTTATGGAGACATGGCTCTGCGGGGAGACACGAGTTCATCATCGTGGGATATTCTAGAAGTTTGGTTGCTTTTGGAGATACTAAATAATTTCCTTTTACATTCACAAACCAAGGAAAATTGCAAGTTTTATTCTGATGATCGAAACTGGTTAGATGCAGTTACTTACCTTGAATCCCTAACATTTTGCCTATATTTTTCTAGCGGGATATGTCTCTAATTTTTTTTGGACCTCCCTTTCGGATTTTCAATTCCCCGAGACTACTTTTTGTTATATATTGTCTCTAATGTTTGCCTGGACCGCCCGTTCGGGTTTTCAATCCACCGAGACTGTTTTGTATATATATTTTTTATTTTTAGGCGAAGTATTTCTTGACTTCATCAACGTTTGTAGAATAATTGAATTCCCCATTGTCTATTATTGCGAGTATCAGGGCACTGCCTGAGAAAGCTTTCTTGATCACATAGGGGTCAATATAATTCAAAGTCCATTTTCCCTAAGTGTCGGTGAGAAAATATTTGATTTTCTTAAGTATGATATCTCCTTCTTTGAAGACACGAGGTCAAACTTTTTGTCGAATGCTTTCTTCATCCATTGCTGATATAATTGGCCATGACATATGGCAGTCATTCTTTTTTCTTCTATCAGATTAAGCTCGTCGAACCTGCTTTGGTACCACTCAATTTCAGTGAGTTTGGCCTCCATCAATATCCTTAATGATGGGATTTCAACTTCTATGAGGAGAACTTCTTCCATGCATTATACTAGTGAGAAAGGGTTTTCCCATGTTGAAGTGTGAACGGAAGTTCGATATCCATAAAGCGCATATGAGAGCATCTCGTGCCAATCCTTGTACGTCACAACCATCTTCTAGACAATTTTTTTGATATTTTTGTTGGCGGCTTCCAATGTACTGTTCATCTTTGGCCGATAAGGAGAAAAGTTATGGTGTTTAATCTTGAACTCTACGCATAATTCCTTCATCATTTTGTTGTTCAAGTTGGACCCATTATCAGTATTGAGTTGACTTGGAATATCGTAACAGTAGATGATATTGTTTTTTATAAATCGAACGACTACTTATCAGGTTACATTGGTGTATGATGCTGCTTCGACCCATTTGGTGAAGTAATCAATGGCTAACAGAATGAACTGATGTCCGTTTGAAGCTTTGGGTTCAATGATTCCAATCATGTCGATTCCTCATATTGAAAATGACCATGGATAAGAGAGAGCCTTGAGAACTGTTGAAGGCGTATAAATTTTTTCTGTATAAATTTGGCCTTTATGACACCTTTTCGCATGCTTGCGGCAATCTTCCTCCATTGTTAGACAGTAGTATCCTACTCGGAGTATTTTTCTTGCCATCATACGTCTGTTGGTATGAGTAGCAAAAGATCCTTCATGAATTTCTCTCATGAGTATTTCTACTATGCGCTCGTCTACACATCTGAGTAGAACCAAGTCGAAGTTTCTTTTGTAGAGTACATCTTGGTTAGGGAAAAAGTTGTCTGCCAGTCTTCGGAGGGTCTTCCTGTCTTTTCTCGATGATCCAAAAGGGTATTCCCTTTTCTGTAGGAATTGTTGAATGTTGTAATACCATGGTCTGCCATTAGTAGCAGTTTCGATTACAAACACGTATGTCAGCCTATCTAGGTGTGTGATCTCGATTCTGGGTATGTCATTCCATGGATTAACTGTAATCATGGAAGATAGAGTAACAAGTGTGTCAGCCATGTGATTTTCCTCACGAGGGATGTGATGGAATTCAACTTTGTTGAAGAATGGCAACAATCTTCTTGCGTAATCTCTATAAGGGATTAGTCCCTGGTGACGTTTTTTTCATTCTTTGTTGATCTGATTGATCACTAAGGCAGAATCTTTGTACACATGTAAATTCTTGATCCTAAGATTGTAACACCCTAATTTTTGCCCCTAAGATTGTGTTTTACATTCGCATCTTTTGCATTCAAACAAGATCACGCACTGGGTTTGTTATCCTTTTTGGTTGCAGGTTTATGCCTCACAGGGGATCACCATTTCTTTTGTGTGCCTTTTACTTGTTTATGTTTACTTAGCATCTAATTAAAATCCAAAAATATTGTATTTCTTTTATTAACATTTTCAGGGGAAAAACAGTCTAAAAAAATAGCAGTCTCACAACTCGAATGAATTTTATCTTAACAAAAGTCGAAGTTGATCTTCAAACAATTCAAATTCATCTTATCATGGATTCCTCAAGTTCTAATTTTATTTATTCGAGTAATTCCAAAGTTCATGTGTTTATTTCCATGTCTTCTTCGACAAGCAAAAGAATCGAGCCAAGACAACAACAATGCAATCAAAAGAAAAGTAAAATTCAAATTTTGGCTTGGTTAATCAATTAACCTGGGAGAAATTTTGAAAATTGGTTTAATTTCAACATCATCCCAACCCTTGATCTCAATTGGAATATTCTAGACTACACCATTTTAATTCCCTTACATCACTTTGATCATTTCCCACCATGTACCTTCACTAATCACCACTCTTTTATGAATTTCCCTCCAAATTTAAATTCCAAGCCTAATTTTGATTTTTCAAAGAAAGATCCATTCCACCAAATTCCCAAGCTTAAACTCTTTAAATAGAGGCATTATTTCATTCATTTCTCAAGTTTTAGAGAGCCAAAAAAACCTTGCAAAATATCTCCTCAAACCACAAAATTCATGAAAGCTCATTTTCTTCCTTTGAAAGTTATCAAGAATTTGCATTGAATTCTTGATTAACTTTGAGCTAAACATTCATCCTTTTCATTTTTCTTCATCAATTTGAGTAGATCAAGCTTGCTTGTGGAGTAATTTGGAGTTTGTTCTTGGTAATTCATCTCATCATTGTTACACCTTCACCTTCATCCTCCAAGATGTAGATCCTTGGTGCTCTTTATTGTTGATCCTTTGGATCATATATTGTTGTTTAATTGTAGGGTTCCACTGAATTTTTTCACTTTTAAATTCGTGCCAATTTAGTTCATGATCATAAGGTGTTTGGAAAATGTTTTGAAAGAGGATCATGCTGAATTTTGGCCAATTTTCTGCCTTTGGTTCAGTGTTAATCGATTAACCAGTTGCAGTACAAACTGGTTAAATCAATTAACCAGTGTATTTTTGTGCAGGATTTTGAATTTTTGTTGTGTTAATCTATTAACCAAAGTGTTAATCGACTAACACTGATCCAGAGGTGGTTTTTGCCTCTGTTTTAGGACTGTTTTGCTTCTTCTTTCCCCCTCTTCCCCTTTCTTCTTATTTTTGCCTTGGGATACAATTTTGGGACTGATTTCTCTTTATTTCAATGGATTTTGGGTGTAGATTAGAGAAGATAATATTCCTTAGTTCAAATTGATCTTTAAGTGAATTATTTAATTCACTTTAGGTGCTTTGAATTAGTGATATATTTTCATACTTGAATCCACAAAAATGAGTGATTGAACTTAAAGATGAAAGAATATCATAAGTGTAACTCAATTTGGTAATCATGTTTATTTTCGTGTGACATTGCATTCGGATGACAATTTACATATCGTTCATCTTGCATGTATTAGCACACACATTATATTGGTTGTCCTTATTTGTAGGGTAATTACTCCGTAAATTACTCGGCGATTGCTTAACATATACCTAAAGGTGTCCCTATTTCGAAATAAAAATCCAATTGGATACTTGCACTTTCGTGGACCGGATCTAAATTAGTCGCGCCACCCCAATTTTGGTTAATCATTTGCATTAGATCCATGACTTTTGAAGATTGATGCGTAGTTGTTTTGGGTATCCCAATCCTCTTGCAAGTTTCCATCAAATTTGGGTCTAATTGCATCGGTTAATCATTATAGTGTAAGATACTAAGCAGAATCGGTTTCCTTCTCGATTTTGGCACTAAGTGCTTTGTTAATCTTTTGGTTGTGGATGATTAAGTTCACTATACCATTATTATGTATATATTATTATTACTACTACTATATTACTATTTTACTTTCCTTATTGCACCTTATCTTCTTTAATTTCCTTCTTGCTCCCTTATCTCTTTTATTTTTATTATGCTTTATCATCCATTATCATGTTTATTTTTATGTCACTTTTATTTTGTGCTTTTATTTTCCTTAGTCCATTTGGACACCAAAAATATTAATAAAGTATTAAACCTCTAAAAAACTTGTGCTTCTAATCTTGGACTATGGTTACTATCCTTTGCATTAGAATTAGATTGTTGGACTTAGATTCTAGGACACATTCCCTTTGCTTTGATCATCATGGAGTTGGTACTTTAGCCTTTATTTGGCCATTTTCTAGCTTATGCTTATAAGGATGGAACGTTTTTGCTTATGCTTGGAAGTATCATCAAGTTGGTTAGATCTTTCCTCCTTTATCTCTTTTATTTTTTTAGGATAGCATTTTCATCTCTTCCCCTTCTTCAATTTTCAAAGCCTTCTCTCTTTTTTCAAAATATTCTTATTTTAAAAACCTTCACCACTTTAATAAATCAAACCTTGACTTTTGCCAAGTGAAATTTACTCTTTCTTTTCTTTCAATAAATGTCAATGAACTTAATCATTTTGACTTCAATTCAAAAATAAAAAGAACCAAACTCACTCAAGTTGTTTTGTGCCTTTGTGCACTCTTTTTTTTACAAGTTTAGACTATGAATTATTTTTTCTAATCGGGTGCAGGTCTCTCAATCTCCATGGTTGTAGTTTGATGTAATTGAATCTCTTGTAATTTGTGGGTGTTTAGTGGCATACACGTCGATTTTATCCGAGTTGGAGCCCTCCCCATAATGATGTATGAGTCTATGCCTTCATTCTCATGGTAGATTTGTGAGGTTATCCACATGAAAATGACAAATTGTTTTTACTTATTAAAATCAATCAAAACCAACCAATTTTTACTATTTATACCATGAACTACGGGGTTTTGATCTTACATTGCACATTGTGGGTACGTAGGCATGAGGTGGTAAACCTCTCCAAACACTAAAACATTTAAAATTAATTATTTTCTCATCCCCTCACTCTCACTTAACAAACCATTTTCAAACCAAAAGCAATAAATATTGCAAAGGGCTCCCGCGGAGTACCACGAATATTTTGGGTGCTAACACCTTCCCATTTTGTAACCAACCCCTTATCCTTTCTCTGCTTGTTTCTTTAGTTTTTTGCTTTGAGATTCATTTTAGGATTTATTAACTCTTTTTTTCCTTTTCCTTTTGGAATAAAATAAAAGCGCGGTGGTGACTATGTTTATCTTGAGTTAAGTTAATCAATAGATTACACTCATGATTCTTACCGCAGTATGAATTAAAAAATTTGAAATGTGTAATGAAATTGGATTAGAGGCCATAAAAATGGAAGCAAATGGTTATTGAATGATAACGGATAAAAAAATGGTTTATAAAACGAGAATGGATTGATAACGGATATGAAATCTTGATTTTAGCCCAAAACCAAACACACACTTCTTTCACATGCATCTGAACAAATCTTGGACCAATGAGTGACTTGTATCTGAAGCAACAACCATATGAATCATTGATCAAATGAATCCAGAATCACTTCAAATTTGATTGAATTAAATCATAAATCCACTGATGAACCAATTATGGACGGATGGACCTTGAAAAACCTGAAAATTCAACCCAAATTTCACACGAAACATTGCTTGATAACCTGATGAACTCAGCACAACAACTTGAACTTTGAATACGCGCTGTCTGAGAAATAAACCACTGGCATAAACATCTTCTAGTTGAAACAATCTCTTGATAGTTTGACCAAGATTAGGTTAAACTTCCATCTGAATCAAATCATAACTGAGCAACCATAACTAAATTGAAATTGTTGCTTTGCCTTTGAAAACCTGCACACACAGAGAAGAAGAAGAAGCAAATTACAACATATTTTTGGTATTTTGGTTAGAGGTTAGTAAATATAAAAAATAAAAGCAAGTAAAAGCACGGTGATCCCCTGTGAGGCATAAACCCGCAACTAAAAGATCGAAGAACCAGTGTGTGATCTTATTTGTATGCAGAATGCAGATGAAATGCGAAAAATGTTAGGGTAAAAAATTAGGGTATGAAACTATGCACATGATAAACACATAATCAATTCACTTCTTCTAAAAAATATTAAACAAACAGCATGTATTCTTTTCTCATCTCACACTCCTTTGTAGACGCTTTTGACTTGTCTCTTCAGTTTAATAACAAGACAGTAATGCACTCGATTCAACGAGCCTGCAACACCTGAGTTAGGTCTATGGCAACATCACCATAATAAACACAAACAAACAAATTTCCTCCCAAGTTAGGGGAACTACATCGCTCTGATTCTCATTCCCGATGAGATACGTAGGTAGTGGGGTAGGTCCCATTCGATCACAATTCTTTCTTTTCCCTACATTATTTCTCATTCCCTTTCTGTTCCCGTTCTTTCTCTAGTTCTAGTTTAGCGGTAGATGAATTAGATTACAACACTCTTTGAGCAGTGCAAGCAAGCATGGATCCCATCGAGTACGAGGAACGTGAATAAGTGATAATACTTTCCCTTCACGTAACCGACTCCCTTACCCGTTCTCTCTGGTTCGCAAGACCTCGTTCTTTCATTTCCCCCAGGTATGTGCAGCATTACCTTTCCCTCTTATTGGGATAAAAATGTATGGCTGGTGACTCTTCTTCTTTTTCCGCGCCACTTTCGCATTTGTACTAGGATAAAAATCCCGGGAGCAGCACATATCATAGAAACCCCCATCAATATCAAAAAGAACAAATTTTGCACTAAACCAAAGGTGAAATAAGCTAAAGAAGAACCCAAAACCATGTACGCATCTGTTAAATAACAGTATGCAAAACGGGTGAGTTTAAGATATCTTTTCCCTTCCATAACCAACTTCATCAGGAAAAAATAAATAAATCAGAAAGTAGCAAAAATACGATAGTGACTAAAGACAACAAAAATCGAGCTACACCAACATACCCCCTATAAAAGAATTGAGGGATCAGAGAATCGTAGTTCCTCTTAAGGCTAAAGCTAGGAGGAGGGGTTGACTTTGTATCCTGGTTAAAGCACAAGATGACTATGCTCAAATTGTTTGTATTTTGTGTCTTAATCAAATCCCAAGATTGAAGCTGAAAAGGTTTGTTGTAACTAATATGGGTGCTTGAATTGAATAGCTCAAGGCATAAGTTGTATATGGTATCTTAATTTGCATAGCTCAAGAAAGGCTGAATGGGTACCCTGAGATGCATAGCTCAAGGAGGACTGAATGGTTGACCTGAATTACATAGCTCTAAAAAGCTGGATTTGGTTGAAAAAGGGACTGGTGGAGAGTGATAATAGTTATAGTCAAAGTGTATGACTTAAATATTAACTTAGTTAGAGTCCAAGACTATGACTATTGTTTGATTCACCGTAAAGTTTTTGACTTTTTGTGCCTTGATTGAAGCCCAAGGTTGAAGCTAAAATATACTCAGTAGAGAGAATTTGTCATCTTTAAAGAGGGAAAATTAGTTTATATGTGCCTTGATTGAAGCCCAAGGTTGAAGCTAAATAAAGAAAACTGACTCTATGAGGAAAGTTTCATCTATGTCCTGATTTAGAAGCCTAGGTGTGAAGCTTATTTGGTGAGAGACTGACTCTTAATTTATCTGTATCCTGTATGAAGCCCTGGATGGTAAGCTGACTTTTGAAGGGGGACTGACTTTGTATGAAGAGTGTTTGTCTATTTGTTTGATAAAAGGTTTTGAGGTCATCAGACATTCCTTTGTCTATAGAGGTTCAATTGTACAAAGCGCAAGAGGAGGCTATCTTGGTCATCCATCGGGGAGAGGGAGACTAATATATGTGTTTGATTTTAAAGATTTGTTCCTATGCTTTTAAGAAGCCTTTGAGGGTCCTTGTGTTTAAGCCCAAAAGGAGGCTAGGTTACCTTTAAGAGGCATATGAGTCCTTGAACAAAGCCCATGAGGAGGCTGGGGATGGTTTACAAAGAAGCATTTCATTGGTAAACTTCCTATCTCTGTAAAACCCTAGTAAGTTGTAAGGAAAAATCCTAAGTTGAGTTTGAATGGTGTATCTATTTGGATTAAGATAACCTAACTACTTAGAGATTCTAGCAGATGCAATTATATACAGATGAAATGCATGCAGACAAAATAAAATGTGTCAGTGAATGTGTTGAACATTTTTTTAGTATGTCATTGCTATGGTTTAAATATTCTTAACTACTTTTTAAGAATTATGTTGGGAGTTACACTGGGAAGCAGATGCCCAAAATCCTAAGGAGAGAGATTACAGATATATTTTATATTATATCCTCTTTGATGATTAATAAATGTTGTATTATCTTTGCTTTAGTATGAGATAAAAAAAGATATATTTAAACAGGAAACCCTAATCTAACAAGAAAATAACAGCTTAAGAAAACAGCGAGAAGTTAGAAGGAGAAGTGATAGCTCAAAAGCCAATAATAAGGCTTATACATAAGGAGGCCTATGGAATTTGTTTTGTATTTTATTATCTTGTGATTTCATACACAGGGTATGACTTCTAAAGAAAAGCTACCTACCTCCTAGAAAGTAGTTACACCTGGTTATGAAGCTCAGTCTATTGTAGGTGTATTAGATATTTAATTTGAGAAGATGAAAAGAGAAAGAGTAGATTGAGAAACTGTTTAAGAAAACAGTTGGAGAGATCAAGACTTATACGGAAGCCTAACAGAGTTTTAAAATAGACCGGAGAAAGTTTAAAACCAAAAAAATGGGTTCTAAACATAAACGATTCCCCATGACACATTTTCATAATTCATTTTGATTAAAATAATGTTATGTGTAAAGAAATTCACAGAAATATATTCACATATGAAAATTCTATGCGTTGAAAAAGGTGATCATGCCAGGATGGATCAGATGAACCCTAATTGTTCTTTATTCAAAAAGGTATGGGTCTTATGTAACACCCTTCTACCCCAAAAATAATTTATATAAAATATTATCAGAGTACAATAAAAAGAAAAGTATCACACATTATTCAAAACATCAATTAATTCATTGTAATGTCCCGTAACACGGGTTACACAATCAACATAAGCAAATATGCATTTTCGCAGCGGAATCATACTTGATAATTCAAATTAACTTTTCACTTCTTGAAATAAATTATTCAACCAAAAATAGCATCATACTTTAAAATATTCTTCACTAAAACATGAAAGAGAAATCAAGTTTCCAACTAATTCCCAACCCAGTGTTACATGACACAGAGCAGGACAAAACTCCAACACAACTCCTAAAATAATAAAAGACACGCTCCAAGACTCTGAATCTTCTAGCACTACAGAGCTACTCTTTATCATCTGCAAGTTACCCACATAAGAGGAAACATTTCCAAGCAGGAAGGGTGAGAACTCATAATTCATTATAATAATGTAAGGATATGGGAATTAAATAAATTAAGCACAACAACATCATAACATCATCAACAAAATTTAGCACAACACAATCACAATTACATTCTCTTAAATGTGATGTCAACTATAATGGAATGCAAAATATGCATGTGGTACCGATTTTCTCCATGCGATATACATTGGTCATCAACCCTCCACAAGGGAGCGCATCATAATCACCAAATCACTTCAATCCGCACAATGGGATTGAAGCTACCGATAGGCCGAAGCCCCAACAAAACATGCCATAAATTGCAACGATGTTATACTCCTCATAATCACCAAAAATAAACATATGAATCATTCATTTCATGTTCAGTAAATAATCATCCTACAATCAGGGTTTTCATCATAACAACACTTTGTGTATCAACAACTTCATAACATCAATTTTATAATCCAATTACGATTAAAATCACAAAACCAATTTAACATTTTCTAAAAATTCAGCACTGAAAATTATCTCACATCACTCATTTTATTTCATTAAATTAAAGTTCATCTCGTTAGCTTTCCAACACTTCAAACGGGACCTCAATCGGAGTTACAGATCAAAAGTTATGGATTTTTCAAAAATTAAAAATTTCCTTTGTTACAGTGTTAACCGGTTAACGCATATGGTTAACAGGTTAACACTTCATTTTTCTTCCAAAACACGCATATTTTTCACTAGTTAACCGGTTAAAGCATAAGGTTAACCGGTTAATGCCTGAACATCAGTAATTCTCTGCTATTTTTACGAATTCTGCACTAAAATACCCCAATTCTTCATACGAATTTTACCCCATTGCACCCCAAAACTCCTTCCAATCAAAAATTAAACATAACAGCAACAATGCATCAAATTAAACACCAAATACACCATTTTAAATCATCCTATCCATCTTAATTCATCAATTCATACTCTTATAACTCAATCTATGTCATCAAACCTAACAATCACCCAAAATCACACAAAACTTAATCTATTCACAATCCAAATCCTATAAAACTATAATAAGTTATGAAAACTCCCCATACCTTAGAGAATTCCGTAGATTGATACTCTTCTCCAAGGTTCCTAGCAACTTCAAGACCTTAAGCTTCCTCTCCTTCCTTTCCTTTCCTCAGAGCTCTTCTTCACCAAAGAAAATACGATAATGTGAGAAATTGATCGTATTCTCCTTCTTTGGGTAAAATTATCTCAGTTTATGATTTTCCCAAATTATTCTTACTCTTTTCTGATAAAGACTACGTTTCCCTTTCTTCAATATATTTTTATTAATAATAATAATAGTATAATAATACACCAATTATTTATATTATATAAAAATACTATTTTTCTCCCAAAATTCCCCACATTTACCAAAACCTCTAAATTCTCTCTAAATCAAATAAATAAATAAATAAATAATCAAATTTAGATTTTCGGGGTGTTACAACTCTCCCCTACTTTAAGAATTTTCGTCCTCGAAAATTACCTGAAGTAAACAGAGTCGGATACGACTCCTTCATCTGATCTTCCCGTTCCCAGGTCCAACTCTCTCCAGCTGGTCCACTCTACAATACCTTCACTAAGGTAATTTCTTTACCCTGAAGTTATTTCAATTCTCTACCATTAATCATTAAAGGTAAAGCTTCAATTGTCAGATTATCCCTCACCTCAACATCATCCACATGAATTACGTGCGGCGGATCCGAAATATACTTCCTCAACTGCGACACATGGAACACATTATGTAAATTCGCAAGTGACGGCGGTATAACCATTTACGCAACCTCCCCTACCTTCTTCATAATTTGATATGGACCAACAAAACACGGAGTGAGCTTTCTAGACTTCAAAGCTCATCCCACACCAGTCATAGGAGTAACTCTTAAGAACACGCGATCTCCCTCTTGAAATTCAAGTGCTTTTCTTCTCTTATCATGGTAACTCTTTTGACGACTCCGCGGCGTCTTCATTCTTTCCTTAATCATTTTTATCTTCTCAGTTGTTTCTTGAACAATCTTAGGTCCAAGCACCAAACTCTCTCCGGACTCATACCAACACAATTGAGTTCGACAACGTCTACCATACAACGCTTCATATGGAGCCATCCCAATACTAGCATGGAAATTGTTGTTGTATGTAAACTCAACCAACGACAAGTGATTATCCCAAGATCCTCCTTGGTCCAACACACAAGCTCTCAGTAAATCTTCTAAAGATTGGATTGTTCTTTCCGTCTGACCATTTGTCTGCGGATGATAAGAAGAACTCATCTTTAACTTAGTACCTCAAAGCATCCTGCAAACTCTTCCAAAACCTTGACGTAAATCGCGAATCTCTATCTGACACGATACTCGAAGGTACACCATGCAATTTCACAATCTCATCAATATAAATCTCAGCTAACCTTTGCATAGAAGGATTAATCTTCATTGGCAAGAAATGCGCCGACTTAGTTAACCTATCCATAATCACCCAGATCGAATCATTACCTCTTGCAGTCTTAGGTAATCCAGTCACAAAATCCAAGGAAATATTATCCTATTTCCACTCAGGAACATTCAATGGTTGCATCATACCTGAAGGTTTCTGATGTTCAATCTTTGACTTCTGGCAAGTCAAACATGCATATACAAATTCCGTAATATCTCTTTTCATACATGGCCACCAAAATAACCTATGCAAATCTTGATACATCTTCGTAGCACCAGGATGAATACTCAGTAGACTCTTATGTCCCTCTTCTAAAATACTCTTTTTAATTCCTGGAATATCTGGAACACATACTCTATCCCGGAATCTCAAAACTCCTTCTTCATCAATTCGGAACTCACCTGCATGACCTTGATCAACCAACATCAACTGATCAACTAATTTCAAATCAGATTTCTCACCCTCACAAATTTCTTCCAAAATTCCACTAGTCAGCTTTAACATCCCCAATTTCACACTATCCGTAGTCGTCTCGCACAACAAGCTCATGTCTCTGAATTTCTCAACCATTTCAAGTTCCCTCACCATAGGCATCGAAATATGCAACGACTTCATACTCAAAGCATCGGCCACTACATTTGCCTTATCGGGATGGTAATTTAAATCGAACTCAAAATCTTTTAATAATTCAAGCCATCTTCTCTGCCTCATATTTAACTCTTTCTGATCAAATAAGTACTTCAAACTTTTATGATCGTTAAATACCTCAAATTTCGAATCAAACAAATAGTGCCTCCAACTCTTAAGCACAAACACCACCGCAACTAACTCTAAGTCGTAAGTAGGGTAATTTCTCTCATGAACTCTTAACTATCTAGAAGCATATGCAACCACTTTATCATTCTGCATCAAAACTCCACCAAGACCTATCTTGGAAGCATCACAATAAACCACGAAGGACTCATTTGGATTCGGAAAAACCAACATCGGTGCATTCGTCAACTTCTTCTTTAGTTCTACAAACTCTCTTCGCAAGCAACATCCTACACATACGCTTGACTCTTTCTAGTCAACTGCGTCAACGGTAAAGCTAACTTAAAAAAACCCTCAATAAACTTACGATAGTAACCATCCAATCCAAGGAAACTACGAATCTTAGTAGCAAACTTCAGAGTCTCCCACTGCAAGACCGCATCAATTTTTGAAGGATACATAGAAATCCCACCACTTGACATTACATGGTCGAGAAAACTCACTTCTTTCAACCAGAACTCACACTTGGACAACTTAGCATACAATTTCTTTTCCTTCAATACTTGCAACACAATCTTCCAATGCTCATCATGTTCTTCTTCTGATTTATAATATATCAAGATATCATCTATGAAAACCACCACGAATTTATCAAGATACTCATGAAAGATCTTGTTCATATATTCCATGAACACACCAGGCGCATTAGAAACCCCAAATGGAATCACAGTATACTCATAATGACCATACCTTGTCCTGAAAACTGTCTTCGGAATATCATCAGCTTTAACTCGAATTTGATGATAACCAGACCTCAGATCAATCTTACTGAACACACAAGCGCCTACCAGCTGATCCATCAAATCATCAATCCTCGGAAGTGGGTACTTATTCTTGATAGTCACCTTAATCAACTGTCGATAATCAACACACAACCTCATACTACCATCTTTCTTCTTAACAAGCAACACCGGAGCACCCCACGAAGAAACACTGGGTCTAATGAACTTCTTCTCTAACAATTCTTCTAATTTTTTCTTCAACTCATTCAACTCAGAAGTAGACATTCTATAAGGGCCATCGAGACCGGACTAGTACCTGGTACTAAGTCCACAGAAAAATCAATTTCACGTTCCGGAGGTAAATCACTTATATCATCATGAAACACATCTTGAAATTCACAAACCACAGGTAACTCTGCACTGACAGCTTTATCATCAACTTGTAATGATGCAAACACCGCAAACATCAAGGCTTCATCTGATAATAGTTTATCCACTTGCTTAGCAGATAAGAACATCATCTCGCCATTCTCACCCAGTTCAGGAAACCTCACAGTCTTACTACAATAATTAATATGAACATAATTGAATTCCAACTCGTTCATACCAAGGATAACATCGATTTGGTGCAAAGGTAGGCACACCAAATCCATCATAAAATTCTTCTAAAAAATTGTCAAAGGACACTTCAAACAAATAAGCATGGTAGTCACAAATCCATTAGCAAGAGTCTCTATTATCATACTACCATTCATATCAGATAATTTCAAACCCAATCTAGTAGCACACTCAAGAGAGATAAATGAATGTGTAGCTCTAGTATCAATAATAGCAATCAACTCAACATTATTAATAAAACAAGTACCTCTAATCAAGTTGTCTTTCTTCGGAGCCTCTGAACCAGCTAAAGCAAACACTCTTCCAGTATTTTGGGCAGCAGTAGCAGTCTTCTTTGGTTTTTGGCATTAAGTACTAATATGCCCTTGTTCACCACAATTGTAACAAGTTTTACCCTTATTCGGATAATCACCAATTCTATGCCCAGGCTTAGCACAACGGTAACATTTCAGATCCTTGTTGGTATACACATCAGCCTTGTGACCTGACTCTCCACACTTGTAGCACTTAATAGGTACATTAGCAGCTCCGCTACTTTTCTTCTTCTCATCTGATACCTTCTATTTCCCTTTATCACTTGTAGTCACATAAGGTTTCCCTCTAAACTGGCCTTTGTCTTTCTTCTCACTCGGCTGTTTGTAGTGAGCAGATTGAGCTCGACTATCCTCATCATAAACGCGACTCTTATCAACCAATTCCGCACATCTACGAATTTGTTGGCATCCAATTCCTTGCTTAATCTTTGGTCTCAGTCTATTCTCAAACTTAAGACACTTGGAAAGTTCAGCATCTGCCCTGTTGTAGTGAGGATAAAACTTCATCAGCCTTTCAAATTTGGCAGCATACTCTGCTACCATCATGTTCCTTTGCTTCAATTCAAGGAACTCCACTTCCAACTTACCATGAGCATCTTCAGGAAAATACTTCTTAAGGAACTTTGTCTTAAACACAGTCCAAGTCACCATAGCACCCTCATCCTCCAAATGCTGACGAGTATTATCCCACAAGTCTTCAGTTTCTTCGAATAACATATGGGTTCCAAATTTCACCTTCTGCGCATCAGCACATGCCATCACCTTGAAAATCTTCCCAATCGCCTTGAGCCACTTCTACATGCTCGCCGGATCATGAGTTCCTTCAAAAACAGGAGGGTTATTATTTTGAAACTTCTCCAAGGCACGAAACTCATCATGAGCATTGTTTCGAGCAGTAGTCTGAGCAAGAGCTGCAATAGCGTCAGCAAGAGTACGCGTGTTGTTTCCAGCCATTCTGCACAACACTCACCACATCAGGAAAAAAATAATCGTTAACAAATAACAACCGACAATAGACTGGCAACAACAAGACTTGGCCGGACAGACCGACCTGCTATGATACCACTAATGTAACACCCTTCTACCCAACAAACAATTTATATAAAATATTATCATAGTACGAAAATATAAAAGTGTCACACATTATTCAAAACATCAATTAATTCATTTTCATGTCCCGTAACACGGGTTACACAATCAACATAAGCAAATATGCATTTTCGCAGCGGAATCATACTTGATAATTCAAATTAACTTTTCACTTCTTGAAATAAATTATTCAACCAAAAATAGCATCATAGTTTAAAATATTCTTCACTAAAACATGAAAGAGAAAACAAGTTTCCAACTAATTCCCAACTCAGTGTTACATGACACAGAGCAGGACAAAACTCCAACACAACTCCTAAAATAATAAAAGACACGCTCCAAGACTCTGAATCTTCTAGCACTGTGGAGCTACTCTTTATCATCTGCAAGTTACCCACATAAGAGGCAACATTTCCAAGAAGGCAGTGTGAGAACTCATAATTCATTATAATAATATAAGGATATGGAAATTAAATAAATTAAGCACAAAAACATCATAACATCATCAACAAAATTCAGCACAACACAATCACAATTATATTCTTTTAAATGCGATGTCAACTATAATTGAATGCAAAATATGCATGTGGTACCAATTTTCTCCATGCGATAGACATTGGCCATCAAACCTCCACAAGGGAACGCATCATAATCACCAAATCACTTTTATCCGTACAATGGGATTGAAGCTACCGATAGGCCAAAGCCCCAACAAAATATGCCATGAATTAAAACGATGATATACTCCTCGATTAATAGGAAGTCGACGACATAGCTTGTTGCTTGTGTCATTAGTGTATCGTTAGTGTTCTATCAAAGTACCGGTTTATCCGACAAAACGGTCCCTCGTACGGTTTGTTATGTGTATGCGTCAATAAAAACTTGTCCAACGATTTTCAACCGACTATTTGCTTGAGGAGAAGCAAAGGTTTAAGTTTGGGGAAGTTTGATAACGAGAAAATGTATCAATTATATTGCTAAGTTTCATTGACGTTTTATCGCATAATCATCGTTTTAACACTCGATTCCTCGAGTTTTTCTTACTATTTTGCAGATACATCATATATGGAGCTAAATCATGAATTAAGAGCAAAAGGAACAAAAACAACCATAAAAAGATGAAGAAATGAAGAAGCCTGCAGAACTGCATAATTTGTTGCAGTCACGGTCGTCACCAAGGTGTCACGACCGTGACACCCCAAATGAAGCCATCACGACCGTGATCACATTGTCACGACCGTGACACTCAAAATGCAAGGGACACGAGCGTGAAGACCTTGTCACGACCGTGACAAGTGTAAAAATAGGTTTTTGACTAAGACCACGTCAAAACGTTACGTGAAGGAGTTTTTGCCTATTTTTTAGCCACGTTCCTATATTTCCTCCACCACTTCAGCAAGGCCCAATGCAACAAGTCCAAATTTCAAGCCCATTAATTGTTCTATAAATAGCACAAGTTTTATGAAGAAACGACAGAGCATTTTTTCTATCAATTTCCTGCGGAAGCTCTGCCGATTTAATTTACGACCCTGTTTTTATTTCAGCATTTATTTTCAGTTTTCATTCTTATTGTATCCAAACCCAATATATAACAATTTCCAACATCAGGAAATTGTTATACATTTACTTGTTTCTAAACCTTCAGAATTTGCTTTATTTTCGATTTCCGCCAACTCCAAGCTTTCCGGTCTGTGGAAGAAGGAGTCTGCTATAGTATTGTTAACCAGGTTTTTATTTTATTGAAATTTTAATATTTATGTTGTTTATTTATTTTTCTGCCATGAATATTTTGTTTATTGTTTTTCTGTCTCTGTCTGGTTCAACAAAAATGAGTAGCTAATTACCTTAGGGCGGTATGTAGTTAAAACAAACTTAATCGGTAAAATTTAACCATAGGCTAAAAATAATTAATAACTTAACATTCTGGCTGATACTTTTTAATTAAAATCGACCTTTTCGTTACGAGAGTACGGAAAGAGTATTAGGTTAGGTCAAGACCACGAGAGTGTGAGATTTTAACCAGATAGCTAAAGTTAGGCATTTAAATTAAACACAGCGAGAGCGCTTTAAAATAAATTAGAATTACTAAGTTTCCAAAAATTATCTCTAAACACTTATGGGCTAGCGAGAGCAGGCATAGGGCTTTAGGGGTAAGATCTGAGATAAGACCACGAGAGTGTGAGTTGAGGGTATTTAAACTGGTAACCTCTACCGAATAGATTAAGTAAACACCTTTATAAGCCTAGGTTAGATTGACCCACCTAAGTTAGTATAATTACATACCGACCGCCTTAGTATTATTTTATTAAAACTTAAATTTAACTCCGCCTTTAATATTTTAAAATCAACAAAAAAATCGTGACAACCATTCGCCTTAGCTAAACTAGAAGTTCATCTAGCACTAAGTAACCATAGAGTCCCTGTGGATCGATAATCTTAACTATTACTTCGATAGGTTGTGCACTTGCAGTTAAGATACCGCTAGACACATAATTAGACACGTCTTTAGCCCATCAAGTTTTTGGCGCCGTTGCCGGGGACCTTAATTTAGTTACTAGTGCACTTTAGGTAGCATTGTCAAGACTAAGGTATCAACTATTTAATTTAATTTCCGAGTGTATGCCAAGTACTCGCTCTAAAGGCGAAGACTTGCAACCTCTAATCCCTGAATCGGAACGCTTCTTACACGTAAGAAGACGAATATTCGATTACGAACAAAGTTACAATATTCCAGATCTTCAATTAGATCCGCCTAAACCAGTCGTAACATCAAAGGACGCAGAGATGGCTGAAGAACAGAATCACCCACTCAAGTATTACGCCAGTCCTTCGCCAGCTGAACCGCATTCAAGCATTGCCGCACCGGCTATCAACCGAAATGATTTTGAACTAAAACCTTCGTTGATATCAGCCGTGCAACAAAATCAATTCGCCGGAAATCCTACCGAGGATCCGAATCTTCATCTTTCGATCTTTGTGCAATACGCAGATACCGTAAAAGCCAATGGAGTTACCCAAGAAGCTATTAGACTACGTTTGTTTCCTTTTTCACTTCGAGACAGAGCAAGAGCTTGGCTTCAATCTCTGCCTTCGAACTCAGTAACTACGTGGGAGGAACTTAAGAGAGTTTTCTTGAACAGATATTTTCCACCTAGCAAGACAGCTATGCTGAGAGCTCAGATCAACGGATTTAAGCAAAGGGAAAGCGAATCACTATTCGAAGCTTGGGAACGCTATAAGGATTTGCTGAGACTTTGTCCACATCACGGATTAATAGAATGGATGGTCATCCATACCTTCTATAATGGACTCTTGTACAATACAAGAATGACAATTGACGCTGCCGCGGGCGGTGCATTGATGGACAAAGAATATAATGATGCTTATGCACTTATCGAAAGTATGGCTCAAAACCATTACCTTTGGGGAAGCGAGAGAGTCGCAACTGAGAAACCAACAAAAGGAGGTATGTACGAAGTGAGTAGTATGGACCAAGTCAATGCAAAGTTTGATCAACTAAGCCAAAAGATCGACAACTTGGCCATAACGCCAACAGCCACTATGGCTGCAGTAACACCTAACTGTGAGTTATGTGGAGTTTCAGGACACGAAGTTTCTGATTGTCAACTATTGACAGGAACTCCCACTGATCAAGTGAATTATGCTCAAGGAAACCCATACTCAAACACATACAACCCAGGTTGGAAAAATCATCTGAACTTCTCCTATAAGAATAACAATGCTTTATACGCACCAGGTCAAGCACCAACTACACCACCAGGATATCAAAAGACTGCTCCTAATGTCCCAAGAAAATCGAACCTTGAGTTGATGATGGAGAACTTTATAGCTAACCAATCTCAAACAAACAAGGACTTCTTAAACCAAAACATTCACACTAGTGAGCAGATTAAACAATTAGTGAGCAAAGTAGATGCATTAGCTACACATAACAAAATGCTTGAAACTCAGATTTCACAAGTAGCTCAACAACAAGCACCTACCGCTGCACCAGCTGGAGTATTCCCTGGACAACCTCAACCTAATCCGAAAGGACATGCCAATGCCGTAATATTAAGAAGTGGCAAGGAACTTGACGGATCTACCGATCCAAGACTTGACAATCCAGCCATGTACCAAAAACCGGATAAATCGACTGAAGTGGTGAATGATCCAGAAGAAAAGGAAGATGATAATCAAGAGGTAGTGGAGAAAGAACAACCTTATGTACCTCCACCACCCTATAAACCACCAATTCTGTACCCTCAGAGATTAACCAATTCCAAGACGACGGGTCAATTTAAGAAATTTGTCGAACTTCTGAAACAGTTGAATATTACTATTCCGTTTACAGAAGCTATCACCCAAATACCCTCGTATGCTAAGTTTTTAAAAGAAATCTTATCCAATAAGAAAAAGATAGAGGATAACGGAACAGTTACACTTACTGCTGAGTGTAGCGCCATAATTCAGAATAATATGCCTCCTAAGCTAAAAGATCCAGGAAGTTTCTCTATACCCTGTGTAATAGGAAAATTCGTCATTGACAAAGCTCTATGCGATTTAGGAGCCAGTATCAGTGTTATGCCCTTAACGATTTGCAAAAGGCTAGACATGGGAGACCTAAGACCAACTAAAATGTCTGTTCAACTAGCGGATCGCTCTGTTAAATATCCTGTAGGCATACTAGAAAACGTCCCAGTACGTATAGGACAATTCTACATCCCTACTGATTTTATAATCATGGACATCTCTGAAGACTCCACTACACCTATCATACTAGGAAGACCATTCTTAGCTACCGCCGGAGCTATAATAGACGTAAAAAGAGGAAAGCTGACCTTTGAAGTGGGTGAAGAGAAAGTTGAATTTATTTTAACACAATTCTTACAATCACCAGCTATAGAGGATACCTGCTATCTATTGGATGTAATTGACGAATGTGTAAGAGAAATGGAACTGAAAGAAACTACCTATTCTGAAATAATGAAAATTCAAATCCCTCCGATTTTCGAAGATGATAATTGGCGTAAACCATATCAGGATGATAGTCTAAGCGAAAGTTTAGCACTTACACCGGATCCCATGCCAAGTAAAGATAAACCTACATTAGGATTAAAAACTTTACCTCATAACCTAAGGTACGAATTCTTAGACATTGAATGTAAAAGACCAGTTATAATAAATTCCAGTTTATGAACTATAGAAACAAAGAAACTTTTAGATGTCTTGAAGAAATATCCAACTGCATTAGGATATAACATATCTGATCTCAAAGGAATATTCCCTTCAGTCTGTATGCATCGTATTCTGCTAGAAGAAGATTGCAGAACCTCCAGAGAATCTCAAAGAAGAATTAACCCAATCCTTAGCACTGTAGTAAAAGAAGAAGTTAAGAAACTACTAGATGCCGGAATAATATATCCAATCTCTGATAGTGAATGGGTTAGTCCAGTACATGTAGTGCCAAAGAAAGGAGGTATCATTGTTGTGAAAAACGCTCAAGGAGAATCGATATCGCAAAGAGTAGTGACGGGACATAGAGTATGCATAGATTATCGTAAACTAAACAAAGCCACTCGAAAAGATCATTTCCCACTACCCTTTATAGATCAAATGTTAGAACGATTAGCCAAGCATTCTTACTTCTGTTATCTTGACGGTTACTCAAGATTTTTCCAAATCCCTATCCATCCAGATGATCAAGAGAAGACTACATTCACATGCCCATATGGAACGTTCGCTTACAGACGAATGCCCTTTGGATTATGCAACACTCCTGCAACCTTTCAAAGATGTATGATGTCAATCTTCGCAGATTTTATAGACAACATCATGGAAGTGTTCATGGACGACTTCTCTGTATGCGGGCAAAGTTTTGAAGGATGCTTATCAAACTTAGAAATGGTGTTAGAAAGATGTGTAAAAGTAAACCTCGTGCTTAACTGGGAGAAATGTCATTTTATGGTCAGAGAAGGAATCGTATTAGGTCACGTTATATCCGACAAGGGAATTGAAGTAGATAAAGCTAAGATAGAAGTTATAAAAGATCTTCAACCCCCTAAAACCATTCGAGAAATACGAAGCTTTTTAGGACACGCCGGTTTTTACCGACGATTCATCAAAGATTTCTCGAAAATCACTAAACCTCTTACTGGTTTATTAATGAAAGACGCTGAGTTCATATTCAATGAAGATTGTCTTAAAGCATTCGAAACTCTAAAAACAGCCCTCATCACCGCACCAATCATGCAACCCCCTGACTAGAGATTACCTTTCGAAATCATGTGCGATGCGAGTGACTATGCTGTAGGCGCAGTTCTAGGCCAAAGGAAGGAAAAGAAACTTCATGCGATTTACTATGCCAGTAGAACCTTAGATTCTACTCAGATGAACTACGCCACTACTGAAAAAGAATTGTTAGCAGTTGTCTTTGCGCTTGACAAATTCCGTTCTTACCTAGTAGGAGCGAAAATAATCGTTTACACAGACCATGTTGCTATCCGATATCTATTAACTAAGAAAGATGTTAAACCAAGACTCTTGAGATGGATTTTACTTTTACAAGAGTTTGATCTCGAAATAAAAGATAAGAAAGGTACTGAAAACGTCGTAGCGGACCATTTATCTAGATTAGAAGGTATTAAACCGGAACAAGTGCCGATTAACGATGATTTTCCGTATGAACAGCTGATAGCACAAATAGGAAGCGACCTAGTTCAGTTAGACATAAATGAACCAGAACCCGTGGAAATAATTCAGACAACAGTAGGACTGCCATGGTACGCTGACATTGTCAACTACCTAGCCGCAGGAGCTCTTCCACCTGATTTAACCTATCAGCAGAAAAAGAAATTCTTTCACAATCTGAAACATTATTACTGGGATGAACCATTATTGTTCAAAAGAGGACCCGATGGAATCTTTCGTCGATGTATTCCCGAAGAAGAAATAGAAGATGTCATTGCTCAATGCCATTCATCTCCTTATGGTGGACATGCAAGTACTTCCAAGACTTGTGCAAAAATCTTGCAAGCCGGCCTATTCTGGCCTAATCTATGGAAGGATGTCCACATCGCTGTTATAAATTGCGACCGGTGTCAACGCACCGGCAATATTTCAAGAAGAGATGAAATGCCTCAAAAAGGAATATTAGAATTAGAAATATTTGACGTCTGGGGAATAGATTTCATGGGACCATTCCCATCATCTTTCGGTAACAATTACATACTCGTAGCTGTTGATTATGTTTCGAAATGGATTGAAGCTATAGCTTCTCCTACAAACGATACACGAGTAGGAATAAAGCTTTTCAAAAATATAATCTTTCCCGGATTTGGTGTGCCTAGACTCGTCATAAGTGACGGTGGCTCGCACTTCATTTCAAAAATCTTTGACAAATTACTATCTAAGTATGGAGTAAGACACCGTGTGGCAACACCATATCACCCACAAACAAGTGGACAAGTCGAAGTCTCAAACAGAGAAATTAAACAAATCTTAGAAAAGACTGTCGCCATATCTCGGAAAGATTGGTCATCTAAACTTAATGAAGCTTTATGGGCTTATAGGACCGCTTACAAGACACCCATAGGTACTACACCTTTCAAACTAGTTTATGGAAAATCTTGTCACCTCCCGGTAGAACTAGAACACAAAGCTTATTGGGCGATTAGAACTCTCAATATAAACTATAATGCTGCAGGAGAAAAGCGAATCCTAGACATTAACGAATTAGAAGAATTAAGGCTAGATGCTTATGAGAATGCTAAGATATATAAAGAAAGAACTAAGCGATGGCATGATAAACGCCTATCTAGGAAAGAATTTAATGTGGGAGACGTTGTACTCCTTTTTAACTCAAGACTTAGGCTATTCCCTGGAAAATTAAAATCTAGATGGTCAGGACCCTTTGAAATAACTAAAGTGTTCCCGAGTGGAGCAATAGAAATTAAGGGTAGGAATAGTGAACCATTCATAGTAAATGGACAACGTTTAAAACATTATCATAAAGTTGAAAATAGAGATTATGCAAATAATCTAAGGCTTTTAGAGTTGTCCACTAATTCCCCTGATTAATCTAAACCTAAGCATTACGTGAGGCTTTTGACGATAAAAACAGCGCTTAGTGGGAGGCAACCCATTTACTCATTTAATTATTTAAACTATTCTCTTTATCATTTTGTTATTTATCGTTTTATTATTTATTTATTTGTTTTGTCATTTTATAGTTTTATTTTATATTACTATTATTGCCTTTAAATTATGCATTTCATTTTCTTATTTTTATCTTAAATCACTTTTTACAGATTTTCTAAAAGTCTTTTCCACTTTCCTTCTCCCCCTGGTTTGTTTCCTCCATATTTGCACTAACCATGGCTAACCAACCAATAAACCATATGGAAACCAAGTTTAGAGGTAGAAACCAAAGAATGAAGTTTGAAGAGTTATCACAGAGGCAAATGGATTTGACCCTGTACCCGGATGATCAGACTATGGAAACCCTAGGTATACATGATAGCATCCTGTACTTGTTTAACCGACTTGGATGGGAGAATGCATTGATCCAACATAAGTTTGTGACTTACCGCGAGCTCACCTTTGAGTTCCTTAGCTCCTTAGTTTACCTACCTGAGCGCGGTTTTGGATTCAGGAAAGGATTTATCAGTTTCCGCCTATTTGGAATAGAATATGACTTTAACCATAAAGAACTAGATGACTTATTAGGATTCCCAAGTGGACCCTTTGCTTTTACTAACACACAGGTAGAATTGATGGATATTGAGCTAGATTTCTTTTGGGGAACTTTAACCGGAAACTACCACCCTGAACCTAATAACATGAACAATGATGAAATCCATAATCCTGCTCTCCGTTACTTCCATAAGATCCTTTCACACACCTTCTTTGGAAAAGAAGAAAACATTACCGGAGTCTCTAAAGATGAGATATTCATTATGTCATGTTTCACTAATGGACAGCCTGTTAATGGTGTACCTTTCATGATGCAAACCTTCACCCGTATCCAAGAAGAACCTGAATTACCTATATTAGTAGGAGGTCTTGTAACCATGATTGCTGATGCCTTAGGACTTAGATATCAATTGCACAAGTGCAACCGTTTAGGTACCATCCGTCCTATGAATCTTAACTTTTGCTTTAATCGCCATATCATAAGGAATTTAGGACATCCACCTTTTGAGTACTTAATCCGGAATGAGGTAGTAACCATGTTCACACTGCCAAACCATGCTAGAGTAAGTGTTCACAATAAGGATAACTGGCTTTATGAGTTAACCCCACCTGATTATCCATCCACTCCTGAAACACCTCAGTCTTACAAGATAAAAGATGATATAATGACCGATGTCAAAACTGACCCTGAGACACCTCCTGGTTACCATGACATTGACCATACTGACGAAGTTATTGAAACCCCTGAAGTGAATCAAGGAGATTATGCTAACAACTTACAGAATATCATGAACACTCTTGAAGCTTACCAAACTGATATAAATTCATTTAAGGAAGACATTAAGAGCATGCGATTGGAACTTATAGGTTTGACTGACATAACCTGTGAACAATTCTATCACTTGAACTCCGCAATCGAAGATTTGAAGAAACGCTTTTGAAAATGCTATAAGTGATTTAGTTTATTTTTCTCATTGTTTTCGTTTCTAGTTAGATTTATTTTTCGCAAACAATTTCGTACCGTATTTTCATTTATGTAATTTAATTTTCAATTACCTTATGCAATGCACTTCTAATTCCAAAATTTCTCCATTTTAATCAATTTATATATTTTTCATTCTATGTACTGTTATGCTTGTATTTATTCCTATTATATAAAAATCTCTCATGCCATGCAAGTTAGCAAAGTAACATGTTGAAATAAATTATTATATGGTGTTTAAATGTAATATTGAGTGAGAAGTGAAGAAAATAAATTATTATAAAATATGTGAAGCATAAGAAATAGTGTTTTCTGGAAATTATTCAACGAAGCAAGCTCTCACGGTCGTCACACCCTCCTAACGATCGTGACGTTCTCATTTAGCGTGTCAAGACCGTCGCCTCTTTGTCACGACCGTGACAACCCTAAATATAGGATTCGTGAGAAACATAACTGTTTCTTTTCGTGACCTCTTCTTCTTCTTCCTCCATAACTTCCAAAAACCACCCATTTTCTCCATAACTTCCGTAACCTCCCATTACCAAATTAAAACTCATTAACCCCCCATTATCACCACACCTATCACATTCTCACCTTCCAATATTTATTCTGAATCATTATTTCTCTCATTTTATCATTTTTTCACAAATATCAAAAATCTTCATCTTTCACTCTACCTCTTGCATGCAATGGATACCATTCAATTTAGAGAAGGTGATGCTGGAGAAACCCAGAGAGAAAGATTTATCAGATTCCAGAACCGCGGTTTGCAACCTACGCGTTATATCGACACTGAATGCTTGAGAGAGCTCGGAATGCTCAACAGTGTCAAGAACCTGCTTAAAAAGGTTAATCTGTGGGTTCTATGCAGTCAGCCTCAACCAACATTAGAGTTGCTGACACTGGAGTTCCTAAGCTCGTTCTCTTACATCACTCCCCCCGGTTCTCAGAGTCAGCTCACCGGCGTGGCTAAATTCAGATTGTTTGGCCGGGAGTTTGAACTTTCGCAAACAAGGATAGCCGAGTTGCTAGGCTTAGCTCACGGAAATGAAGCTCACCTCCGCGTGCCCGATAATTTTAGTGAAACCGCTTTCACTTTATGGCACGAAATAACCAATACCCGTGCCTCAGCCTTCCAAAGCCTCAATGCTACACACATCCACAACCCGACAATCCGTTATTTCCACCGAGTCATTTGCAACACCATATTCTCTCGAGAAAGTAACCATAATCTCAACTCCAAGGAGCTTCTATTCTTGCACTGCGCTCTAAATGACGAGCCGATCAACGCTACCCCGTTCATGCTTTCTCACATCCAGGCTATTGCGCATAGAGGATCCACCCCATTTTTCATTGGCGGCATTGTCTCCGCCCTCGCCTTTCAGTTAGGGCTCAGAGACTTGCTCGACAATTTGGATGGCATAGCCGCAGAATTCCTCACCAAGAGTTATTGCAGGTCCGCTCACCTGATTGCGCAGCGAGAGGATGGCAGGTATAGCCCTGTTGTCCATGGCACCATTTTCACCATATCATTCTGCCGTCCCGCGACCGCATCGACCCATCCAGCCGAGCCAACTGGCTCTTTATTTTACCAGATGCTGCCGACCACGCCCCTATTCATGATGATCAGGCAGATCCTCCAGCGGATGAGATGCAGGACGTTATGGATGCAGCTGAGCCTGTCCAGGATATTCCAGAGTCATCTACCCGACAGCCTCCTGCACAGGATTTCACTCTTGAGGACGTCCTCCGTGCGATTCATCAGCAGAACCAGATGAACGCCGCACTGGAGCGTAGGCAGAAGGAGCAGTATGATGCTTTACTCCGCACTATTGCAGCAAACCAGGAAGCTACTAATGAGAAGTTTGGAGAAATTTTCAGCGAGCTAGAGGCCTTACGCATTGATATCACTACTGCTACCGGTACCGGTTCTGATCCTGAAGCGACTCCTTCCAGACGCTCCCGCACCAGAAGCCGACCCCGCGGTCCTCAGCAGCCATAGTTTTAGTTTTGCTTATGTTTGTTTTTCGTTTTTGTCGTCTGTACTGTACTTTGACCGCTATTATATCACAACATTGAGGGCAATGTCTGATATAGTGTGGGAGAGGTACCTTTCATTTCCGCATTTTTCCTTTTCGCATTTTTTCCATTCCATTGTATTTATTTTCGCAAGTTAATGAAACGAGCAAATCTTTGTGATATTTTCTTTAATTTCGAACTTTCCCCGTTTATTTAGCCATACCGAAAAAAATCTTTAATTATTCGCATTACCCGACTCGCCTACGAAATCGTAATTAGGAAGCTGAGAACGATTCAACAAGACCAATACAATCTTGACACCTTTGACTTCCCACTTAAGCGATTCCATTCCGATTATCATTACGAGTACACCTTAAGTTTCAGTTCAAAAGTAACCCCTAGTAGTTTATACTAGCAGTCAGCACCGTCTGAACACAAACCACGTGGAGAGCCGATGAATATAAGCGTTTGATGCCTAATCAATAATGATCCTTCATATCTCGATACAAATGAAAAGAAATTGCACCAAAGTACACGGTCGCATATAAGAAATGAGAAATATGAGAAGGAGTCCATTGCGGGTTGGTTCAGAGGTACTGGTTCTGAACTTGGTAGGGCGTGCTACGACTCGATCCCCCACAACCTCCAAATCGGATAATATATGTAGGGTTACCGCACTCGTGTACCAGACCCCGTGCTTAAAAAGGATCAAAGTCGCTAACCGGCTACTCCACTACGTGCGTGCTAAGGCAAATGGCTTAATGTGATTGCGCTAGAATGAAACCGGGCGAAATAAGATTGAAAAACTCTAGGTGAAATCGTAAAGAAATTTCTGATTGTTTCGATTAACAGGAAGTCGACGACATAGCTTGTTGCTTGTGTCATTAGTGTATCGTTAGTGTTCTATCAAAGTACCGGTTTATCCGACAAAACGGTCCCTCGTACGGTTTGTTATGTGTATGCATCAATAAAAACTTGTCCAACGATTTTCAACCGACTATTTGCTTGAGGACAAGCAAAGGTTTAAGTTTGGGGAAGTTTGATAACGAGAAAATGTATCAATTATATTGCTAAGTTTCATTGACGTTTTATCGCATAATCATCGTTTTAACACTCGATTCCTCGAGTTTTTCTTACTATTTTGCAGGTACATCATATATGGAGCTAAATCATGAATTAAGAGCAAAAAGAACAAAAACAACCATAAAAAGATGAAGAAATGAAGAAGCCTGCAGAACTGCATAATTTGTTGCAGTCACGGTCGTCACCAAGGTGTCACGACCGTGACACCCCAAATGAAGCCATCACGACCGTGATCACATTGTCACGACCGTGACACTCAAAATGCAAGGGACACGAGCGTGAAGACCTTGTCACGACCGTGACAAGTGTAAAAATAGGTTTTTGACTGAGACCACGTCAAAACGTTACGTGAAGGATTTTTTGCCTATTTTTTAGCCACGTTCCTATATTTCCTCCACCACTTCAGCAAGGCCCAATGCAACAAGTCCAAATTTCAAGCCCATTAATTGTTCTATAAATAGCACAAGTTTTATGAAGAAACGACTGAGCATTTTTTCTATCAATTTCCTGCGGAAGCTCTGCCGATTTAATTTACGACCCTGTTTTTATTTCAGCATTTATTTCCAGTTTTCATTCTTATTGTATCCAAACCCAACATATAACAATTTCCAACATCAGGAAATTGTTATACATTTACTTGTTTCTAAACCTTCAGAATTTGCTTTATTTTCGATTTCCGCCAACTCCAAGCTTTCCGGTCTGTGGAAGAAGGAGTCTGCTATAGTATTGTTAACCAGGTTTTTATTTTATTGAAATTTTAATATTTATGTTGTTTATTTATTTTTCTGCCATGAATATTTTGTTTATTGTTTTTCTATCTCTGTCTGGTTCAACAAAAATGAGTAGCTAATTACCTTAGGGCGGTATGTAGTTAAAACAAACTTAATCGGTAAAATTTAACCATAGGCTAAAAATAATTAATAACTTAACATTCTGGCTGATACTTTTTAATTAAAATCGACCTTTTCGTTACGAGAGTACGGAAAGAGTATTAGGTTAGGTCAAGACCACGAGAGTGTGAGATTTTAACCAGATAGCTAAAGTTAGGCATTTAAATTAAACACAGCGAGAGCGCTTTAAAATAAATTAGAATTACTAAGTTTCCAAAAATTATCTCTAAACACTTATGGGCTAGCGAGAGCAGGCATAGGGCTTTAGGGGTAAGATCTGAGATAAGACCACGAGAGTGTGAGTTGAGGGTATTTAAACTGGTAACCTCTAGCGAATAGATTAAGTAAACACCTTTATAAGCCTAGGTTAGATTGACCCACCTAAGTTAGTATAATTACATACCGACCGCCTTAGTATTATTTTATTAAAACTTAAATTTAACTCCGCCGTTAATATTTTAAAATCAACAAAAAAATCGTGACAACCATTCGCCTTAGCTAAACTAGAAGTTCATCTAGCACTAAGTAACCATAGAGTCCCTGTGGATCGATAATCTTAAATATTACTTCGATAGGCTGTGCACTTGCAGTTAAGATACCGCTAGACACATAATTAGACACGTCTTTAGCCCATCAGTCACCATAGCACCCTCATCCTCCAAACGCTGACGAGTATTAGCCCACAAGTCTTCAGTTTCTTCGAATAACATATGGGTTCCATATTTCACCTTCTGCGCATCAGCACATGCCATCACCTTGAAAATCTTCCCAATCGCCTTGAGCCACTTCTACATGCTCGCCGGATCATGAGTTCCTTCAAAAACAGGTGGGTTATTATTTTGAAACTTCTCCAAGGCACGAAACTCATCATGAGCATTGTTTCGAGCAGTAGTCTGAGCAAGAGCTGCAATAGCGTCAGCAAGAGTACGCGTGTTGTTTCCAGCCATTCTGCACAACACTCACCACATCAGAAAAAAAATAATCGTTAACAAATAACAACCGACAATAGACTGGCAACAACAAGACTTGGTCGGACAGACCGACCTGCTATGATACCTTTAATGTAACACCCTTCTACCCAACAAACAATTTATATAAAATATTATCATAGTACGAAAAATATAAAAGTGTCACACATTATTCAAAACATCAATTAATTCATTTTCATGTCCCGTAACACGGGTTACACAATCAACATAAGCAAATATGCATTTTCGCAGCGGAATCATACTTGATAATTCAAATTAACTTTTCACTTCTTGAAATAAATTATTCAACCAAAAATAGCATCATAGTTTAAAATATTCTTCACTAAAACATAAAAGAGAAAACAAGTTTCCAACTAATTCCCAACTCAGTGTTACATGACACAGAACAGGACAAAACTCCAACACAACTCCTAAAATAATAAAAGACACGCTCCAAGACTCTGAATCTTCTAGCACTGTGGAGCTACTCTTTATCATCTGCAAGTTACCCACATAAGAGGCAACATTTCCAAGAAGGCAGTGTGAGAACTCATAATTCATTATAATAATATAAGGATATGGAAATTAAATAAATTAAGCACAAAAACATCATAGCATCATCAACAAAATTCAGCACAACACAATCACAATTATATTCTTTTAAATGCGATGTCAACTATAATTGAATGCAAAATATGCATGTGGTACCAATTTTCTCCATGCGATAGACATTGGCCATCAAACCTCCACAAGGGAACGCATCATAATCACCAAATCACTTTTATCCGTACAATGGGATTGAAGCTACCGATAGGCCAAAGCCCCAACAAAATATGCCATGAATTAAAACGATGATATACTCCTCATAATTACCAAAAATCAACATAGGAATCATTCATTTCATGTTCAGTAAATAATCGTCCTACAATCAGGTATTTCATCATAACAACACTCCATTTATCAACAACTTCATAACATCAATTTTATAATCAAATTACAATTAAAATCATAAAACCAATTTAACATTTTCTAATAATTCAGCACTGAAAATTATCTCACATCCCTCATTTTATTTCATCAAATTAAAGTTCATCTCGTTAGCTTTCCAACGCTTCAAACGGGACATCAATCGGAGTTACGGATCAAAAGTTATGGATTTTTCAAAAATTAAAAATTTCCTCTGTTATAGTGTTAACCGGTTAACGCATATGGTTAACAGGTTAACACTTTATTTTTCTGCCAAAACATGCATATTTTTCACTGGTTAACCGGTTAAAGCATAAGGTTAACCGGTTAACGCCTGAACATCAGTAATTCTCTGCTATTTTTACGAATTCTGCACTAAAATACCCCAATTCTTCATACGAATTTTACCCCATTGCACCCCAAAACTCCTTCCAATCAAACATTAAACATACACAACAATAATGCATCAAATTAAACACCAAATACACCATTCTAAATCATCATATTCATCCTAATTCATCAATTCATACTCTTATAACTCAATCTATGTCATCAAACCTAACAATCATCCAAAATCACACAAAACCTAATCTATTCACAATCCAAATTTTATAAAACTATAATAAGTTATGAAAACTCCTCATACCTTTGAGAATTCCATAGATTGATACTCTTCTCCAAGGTTCCTAGCAACTTCAATACCTTAAGCTTCCTCTCATCTCCTTTCCTTTCCTCAGAGCTCTTCTTCACCAAAGAAAATACGATAATGTGAGAAATTGATTGTATTCTCCTTTTTTGAGTAAAATTATCTCAGTTTATGATTTTCCCAAATTATCCTTACTCTTTTCTGATAAAGACCACCTTGCCCTTTCTTCAATATATATTATTGATAATAATAATAATAATAATAATAATAGTATAATAATACACCAATTATTTATATTATATAAAAATACTCTTTTTTTCCAAAAATTCCCCACATTTACCAAAACCTCTAAATTCTCTCTAAATCAATTAAAAAATAAATAAATAATCAAATTTAGATTTTCGGGGTGTTACATCTTACACTCTAATAAAAGTCCAAAAGTGTGATAAAAATCAATTTGAGGGTGATGAAAATCAAAATCCTAATTTTGATATTTTAAATATTTATTTTTAAATAAAATGATTAAAATATTTGATAAATTTCAAGCATAAGTGAAAAACAAGAGAAGTTCTTGGATCAATGTTTGAAAATTTATATTTTATTCATAAAATGACTTGAGATTCATTTATGTTTGAAAAATCAAGAGAAAGAGTATTTTTAAAATATTTATAAACAATTAAAATTAAATTCTTTACACAAATATAAAATATATTTAAAATATATTTTTTTTTGTGATTTTCTGGTGGAATAAAATATTTAAACATTTTTTAGAATTAATGAAAAAATAATCATTTAAAAACTAAAAAGAATCGGAAAGTTATTAATTTTTTAATCAATTAAACAAAATGAATAAAATTCAAAAATTCAAAAATTAGAAAAAAGGCGCCAAGAACACGCGCCAGACTCAGTTTGCCCAAATTTGCAAAATTCATCATATCTCACTCAAATCTTAATGAAACTACATGAAACCAGCCCCAAAATTGTTGCAAATTCATTCACGAATTCAAGCATAGCAATTAATTTCATTTATTTCAAGTGTGGTGAGAGAAATCAATGATGAACATTGAAGAACCCTATTTTGGTCTAAGCCTCATGAAATTCTACATGATGATTATTTTATGAAATTGATTGAGGGGAAACACTTAGAATATAATTACGCACACATGGTAAAAAGATAGTACGAGAAAATATGCATGAATTGAGAGATTACCAAATTTGAGGCTTACCTGCACTTGGAGCTGCACCAGTTGAGGTGATTTTGATCTGGAGGTGTTACAAAAGACTTGTGATGATTTGAACAGCTTCCTTGGATGATATGGAGTGTGTTTAAATACTTGGACTTAATTGCAAATGGCTGGATCAAGTTATGGTCTTCAAGTTGCATAAACAAGGTTTCTTTGAGGTTTTGAAGGGTGGTTTTAGGTTGGAGGTGTTTCTGGGTTGGTTTAAGTGTTTGAACACCTCAGATACATCATATGTGATGTGTTTGGGCAATTAGATTGAGTTGATAGTGGCCACAACTCCAAACTCGATAGTGTTTGCTCAAAATGTCAAGTTTTGAGTCTTTAAGAGTGAAAAAGAGAAAGCTTGGGATTCAGAGGCTTTGGTGTAATTTTTATGATCAAATGTGGTCTCTATTTAAATATGTTGAGATTTCTTAGCCTCTAAGTCTTGAAAATATGAGATCATAAATTATTGATCATGGTTTGTGAAATATCTTCTTACACAAGGCATAATGAGATGCTTTCATAGATTAGCCAGCTGCAACTTAATTCACATTCTTCAGATGCTTTGATCTTGGATTATGGATACATGTAGTTGGTTGATCAAGAGATCCAAGCATATGCCATTTTGGAGCATGGTGACCATTGGATCAAAATGCATATGTGTTGAAACTCATAAATGCCATAAATGGGAATTCCTTGGTGCAATCATGAATTTCCAGGTTTGATCAGGTTTGTGATGATTGTTTTGATGCTTGAGACCAATTGTTCTTATCCCTTAACTCACCAAAATCAGAATCTCAAGTTCTATGAAAATCTGTGTTTGGAAAATAGTTGTGTCATGTTGTGTTTGACAAGAGATTTCTCCATGCTCAAGCAAGATATTTTCATGTCAATTGGTTCTTTGAATTGTTGGTAACATTTGTGATAATATTGGTGTTTTCACAAGGATCTGAATCAGCTTGGAACTATGTGAAAAAAGCCTCCAAGTTTTGATGTTTTTAGTGATTTTGTACTTAGGCAGATTTTGTTTAAGTGTTGAAATTTCTAATTTTTTCTTGATTTTGATCAATCTCCAACTTAAAATCTATGATGAATTGGATTTTTGTGTAGTTGAATCATTTGTAGTTTGTGGCAAGATCTTTCATTTGAGTTTTAGTTCACAAAAATCTGATGCTTTTGGATCACAAGTTATGATGCTTGGAAGTAGGATACTTGCACACTTTTTCCTTATAATTTAGAAAATTTTCTAAGTTTCAATGTTTGCCCCTTTTACAAGTTATCTCAAAATTCTTGATTTTTTATTATCAAATGCATCAATCGACCATATTCTTGTAATATAGGTCACGAAGGACATTTTGGGTGAAAAAGTCAAACTTTGACTTTTTCACCCAGATGGAAATTACATTGGATACCCCTGAGTTTCTGATTTTTGACTGGACATCTTCTGAGGTATTTTGAACTTATGAATGGACTTCCATGATGTATATGAGCTATTTAAACTATTCCCTATGGTATTGTCTCATGTCCCGATGAAAATTTCAACTTTGGGTTCCCCGATTAGTCAGAAACTCTGATTTGGGCACTGTGAAACCCTAGTCTTGTGATTGATGATCATTGCATCTTTTGAACTGGTAGGTGGCTTGTCAAAGTCATTTCAACCTTTCTTGATGACATGTGGAGGCATTGACTCCTTTTTCCATGAAAAATTTCATCTGGAGGGCTAAGCTGATTGAAACTCTAATTGGTGATATTGATATCTCGGGGCCCAGACCATTGAAATTTCTGTACAGTCTTTGAATGATTCTTCATCGTTTGAGATTCCTTGATCCTTTGAGGTTGATTGAAAGGTTGAAAATCTCAAGTATCAATGATTGGTCCTTTTCCTGAATCCTCTGAGGGACTCAGGAATCTTGATTCATTGTGGGGATATTGTCCGGACTAGTCTGACACAGTCCTTAGGTAAGTGGATTTCATTTGATGAAGTATATATCTTATGGTCAAAATTTAGGATATGACACACATCATTATAAGTTAACGTTTTTTTTTCTTCAATATTTACCAAAAATGAATAAATTGGATAACATAATTATTTTTAAGGGACTAAATTATAATGTTTATTTAGATAAGGAACTAAAGTGAAACATGAAATTAAGTCAGAGGATTTCATCACTAATAAAGTCTAGATACTACTATTACTACAAGGTTTTTGGTTTTAAATATTTTTTAAATTAATTTTCAATCTATACTCATTTTAAAATAATTTTTAATTTACAATATTTTTGACTACTAAAAAATAATTATTTGTTTGATGTGCCACTGTGAGCCTTATTTTTGTTATTTTATATCTATCATATTAAAAATTAATTAATTAATTAATTAATTACTTGTTAAATATAAAGTTGATAGTAAATTTATTTTTAAGATAATAATATAATAATTTAGTATTTTATTTATTAATTAAATTAATAATATTTAAAAAATTCTCATAAATTATTATTTAAAATATCTTTACAAGGTATTGATATTTTGTTTTGGTGTGAATTTGTTGCCTCTAAGAGACTTTGTTATTTGGTTTAACGTGAACTAAGGGTTAATATTTCATACATTCTTGTGTAAATAAGTGTGTCTTAGCAGTTACAAAAACAAAATTTTTTTTTCATAAATTTTTTATTCTCAATCATAGGGTATGCAAGATAACAATAGTAACAAGCAAAAATTCATCAAAAGTAAACCCTATGCATATATGAGAAGGAATAATCAGAGAAATAGCAACACCATTTACCTGTTAAAAGTATTAAAAACGACATCCAAATTAGGGTCATTAACTAGATGACCAACATCCACCATGAGACCTCGCAAATAAAAGATAAAGATAAGTTTAATCTTCACGATATCCAGATTAGGGTCATTAACTAAATGACGACTTTGATAGAGAAAGAAAAATTTAGATTAGAGACATACTTGAGAAGTGCAATCCATTATACTAGGGATGAATATAGTATAATTTATAGAAATTAAAATAAAAAATTCGTTAATTTACAGAGATCAAGAGATCAAAAGACTATTTAAATTTTAAAAAATTATGATTTAATATGTTATTCTTTATTTTGACCTCTTACATGAGCCAATGAATTGTTATTTAAACGTTGAAAGAACATTGTTATAACTGTAAAGATTTTTTTAATAATTTATTTATTTTAGAGTGATGATGATGTTATAATGGTAAAAAAATTTATAAATCATTTATCTTACCTAACATTAAAATATGATAAATAGTAGACCAAATATTAAAATATTGAGAATGGTAGTGATGTAAAATTTGATTTTTCTGAATACTATGTTCAAAGCATCTTTTTGTTTAGATTATATTCTAGTGTTTAATTGTTTCCATTGTTTGAAATAGACTTAGACAAGTCAAAGCAAAAAACTTAAACGCGAAAACATGAATGATAAAGTCCAAGAACATGGTATAAACTCCCACTCTATGAAAAACTTTCATATTACCTTTATACAAAATACCTCAACAAAACGTCTTATTTCACATGATTAATTGTGTGCTAGATTAGTAGAAAATTGAAACACTTTACAATTTCCTATTTTTTTCATGTTCCAATATCTCTCCATTAGATTGTAATGTGGACATATTATGTTACTAAATAAAAACTTCATATTTTTATTGTTTATCATTGCTTTTTGAAAATTAATTTAGTTGGGGTTATGGTAAGTTTATAGTTATGATACAATCAAGGTTATGAAAAATGGATCGGATCGGTTGGTTCAACCGGTTAGACCGGGAACCGGATCTATGTTCGATCAATTAAATTCTTTAAATCGGTCTAACAAACAATCAGGACAAAAATCGGAAAACCAGATGAAAATCGTGAAAATCGGTCAAAATCGGAGATTCGTCCAAATACACGGGCTGAACTGGATTTTAATTTTCTTAGCTTATTTATTTATTTATTTAAAAGAAAAATATATTAAAAGATGGAAAAAAATATATCAATTTAATACTAGTGAACCAATGAGTCTGTTAGTGGGGCAGTCCAGCGGCCACTAGGGATCCCAATTGGCACAAAGACTTTATTAAATATTAAGTTGTTTGATTTAATTATTTCAGCATATTATTGTGTTGGGCCTCTTAGCTATTACTGATCCAGACCTGTTTTATTAGTAACCCTACTATTTAAACCATTTGTATCTTTGGCAGTAGCAGAGAATCAATTATTATTTCAGAAGTTGTTTTAAGTTTGTCTTCCTTTTTAGCTTAGATATTTTGGTAACTTGGTGAAACCTATCAATGGGTGTTTTCATCACTACTCATGGCTCATCCTATACCTCCCTCTTCAAGGGAAATCATTGAAGAGTTTGTTCAAACAACACACATTCATCTCGATAACGTTATGAATCAAACACAACAGCAGCTCGATGAACGTTTTGACAAAACCAACTCAGATTTGGAGTTGATTCATACACATATGGCTAATAAGAAACAAGTTGCAGATTCACGTTTTGATTCTATCATGAGCCTTCTTAACAAGCTTGCATTGCAAAATGAACAACCCTTTTTAACTCCTACCCACAACACAACAAGTTCTTCAGGTATATCACATGTTAACGCATCCATGTCTATGCATACTACATAAATTTGTTCAGGCATGTTTACTGTTACTACTTCCCATGATTCCCCTATTTACACATCTCTCACTACACCAACAATACACTCATCATCACTTTCCCACAATTTCTCACAATCTTTCACTTCTGTCCCACTAAGACCGACCCCAAATTCCACTTTTATCCATATACCCAGATTTTTTTCTACCGCACAACCCTTCATAACCCACTGTACCTTTCTTTCTCTAACAATTTGTCAAACCCTCATATCCCAATTTTTCAGCAGCAACAGAACTTTGCCATTCCCCAAACCTCTCCCTTATCCCCTTTTCGAACACCAAAACTCGAATTAGCCATGTTTGACGGCTCTAATCCGTTAGAGTGGTTATTTCAAGCCGACCAATTTTTCACCTTTTATCACTTACCCCCGGACAACCGACTAGCTATGTTTTCTTTTTATATGAAAGGTGAGGCATTATGTTGGTTTAAATGGACGTATCAAAATCAATTGCTTACGAATTAGTTTGCATTCACAAAGGCATTGGAACTGTGTTTTGGGCCCTCTACCTATGCTAATCACCAAGCTGAACTCTTTAAATTAAAATAAGAGGGTTTTGTTGTGGACTATCAAGCCAAGTTTGAAAAATTGGGTAATCAAGTGTTGGGGCTACCACAAAAGGCCATCCTTAACTATTTTATCTCAGGTTTGCGTGCTGATATTCAACACGAAATTGAAATTCACAAGCCTGTCTCTATTTCACAAGTTATTGGTTTAGCTAAATTGATTGAATCCAAACTTCATAATGCTAAATCCAAATATCAAAAACCTTTTTCCAGCAATTATCCCAAAACCATCAATTTGTACTCCACTTCCCATACCACCCAAAACCCACTCCAACAGGCCTCTCACCTAGCCACTAAACCTGTCACTCCCATACCACCTAAATTACCTATTAGACGCCTCTCAAATACTCAACTGCAAGAACGTCGTACACAAGGCCTTTGTTTTAATTGCGATGAAAAATTCATACCAGGGCATAAATGTGCCACAACTAGATTTCTTTTACTTTTGGCTGATGAAGAGCCCCAACCCGAAATTCAAATTATTAATTCCACCGAAGAGATACAAGAGACATAAGTTAATGATACCTATTTTCAGTTGTCCCCACAAGCCTTAACGGGGCATTTTTCACATCAAACCCTCAAATTTAAAGGCTTCACTAGGGAACTTCCGGTCATGGTCTTAGTTGATACCGGGAGCACACACAACATTTTACAACCCCGCATTGCTCATCACTTAAACCTCCCTACAACACCTATTCCATAATTCTCTGTTATGGTTGGAAATGAATCCCACTTACAACGTGAAGGCATTTGTCACAATGTCCAACTTACACTTCAACACCAACCCTTTTCGTTCCCTTTTACCTATTACCTATTGAGGGTGCTGATGTAGTCCTTGGGATGGCTTGGCTGCGTACCTTAGGCCATATCCATGCTGATTTCTCCATTCCTTTAATCACATTTCACCATAAAGACACCCCAGTCACCCTTACCGGCAATCCTAAAGCCCTTCCTACCCTTACTTCTTTTCACCAACTCAAACATCTCATTCACACAAATTCAATAGCATCTCTACACATCCTGGCCTTTCAACCAACCGAACACTCCTCTCAACCACCCCAACATCCAAATACTTTACCTAATAACCTTCCATCCACCCTTGACCCTAATATCACCAAGCTCATTCACAAGTATCCTACTATTTTTTACGGTAAACCTGGCCTTCCACCACCTCGCACTTATGATCACCAAATTCCCCTTGCCCCAAACACTCCACCAATAAATGTAAAACCTTATCGTTACCCCCATTGTCAAAAAGAAGCCATGACAACCCTCATACATGATATGTTGAAAGAAGGCATTATTGTACCAAGTAACAACCCTTTTTCCTCCCCCGTACTTTTGGTAAAAAAATACAGAAGTTGGCGTTTTTGTGTTGATTATCACGCTCTTAACGCAATCACAATAAAAGATCGTTTCCCTATCCCGACTATCAATGAGTTGTTGGACGAATTGGGTCATGCCAATATTTTCACTAAGATAGATCTTCACTCTAGTTACCATCAAATCCGATTTTTATCGGAAGACACTCATAAAACAGCTTTCTGAACATTCGACGAGCATTATAAATTTCTAGTAATGCCTTTCGGTCTTACAAACGCACCCTCCACTTTTCAGGAAGCTATGAATGATTTGTTACGTCCCTATCTATGACGGTTTGTTTTAGTTTTTTTTATGACATATTGATTTATAGCTCTTCCATTAGTGATCACCTAGTCCATTTGGATATCATTTTTAATCTTTTGAAGTCAAATTCTTTTATTGCCAAGTTTTCAAAATGTGTATTTGCAGTGCATAAGGTCAATTATTTAGGTCACATTATCTCTAATGGTGGTGTTTCAGCTGATCCGAAAAAGGTTAAGGAAATGTTGGATTGGCCTGTCCCATGTTCTCTCACGGCATTACGCGGTTTTCTTGGTCTCACCGGTTTTTACTGACGCTTTGTGCGCCATTATACCTCTCTCGCTGCTCCCCTAACCGATTTACTACGTTCCACTAAATTGTCCTGGAATACAGAGGCTAGACAAGACTTTACAAATCTCAAACAGAAAATGACCGACATGTCGGTCCTGGCTTTGCCAGATTTTACACAAATTTTTGTTGTTGAAACCGATGCTTCCAACACTGCTATTGGTGTTGTCCTCTCACAGAATAACCATCCCATCGCCTTCTTCAGTAAGAAAATGGGTCTTCATATGCAAGATTCCTCCGTCTATGTTCGTGAAATGTTCGTTGTTACAGAGGCAATCAAAAAGTGGCATCAGTATTTGATCGGGCAACAATTTCACATATACACTGATCAAAAGTTTTAGAAATTTGTTGTTGCAAAAGATCCAAACCCCAAAACAGCAAAAGTGGGCATTCAAACTTCAAGGTTTTAATTTCAAGATTTTTTATCGACTTGGTCGCTCTAATGTTGTTGCAGATGCCCTCAGCAGACAGTTCTCTAGCGATGCCTCCTTGATGGTTGCCATCTCTTCCCCGGTTCCGGATCTGGTAACCCATCTCCTCCATTTCTATACCACTAACTTTTAGGGAGTACCTCTAGTTCAAAGCAAAACATTAGAATAAGGACAAGATTATAAATTTTCAAATGGCTTACTTTATTTCTAAGACAAACTCTTTGTACATAATTGTGGTCGATTACGACTTGCACGTATTCATGAATTTCACAACACACCAGTTGATGGACATTCAGGGGTCAAGCCAACCATCGCAAGACTCTGTACTTCTTTTGCTTGGAATGGCCTGCACACAGATGTGAAACGTTATATTAAACAGTGTTCATTATGCCAACACAACAAATATCAGACACAAAAGAAGAAAGGTTTATTACAATCTTTGTCGATCCCTAAATGTTTGGGAAGAGATCACTATGTACTTCGTCACACATCTTCCAAACTCGTATGGTCACACGGTTATTTGGGTCATTTACGATCGTCTGACCAAATACATCCATCTCCTTGCTCTCCCAACTCGTTTCACTGCTGCAGACTTGACGTTACGTTTTTCTGTAGAGATCTATCGCCTTCATGGGGTGCCCAAATCCATCATTTATGATAGAGACCCACTCTTTCTCAGCATATTTTGGAAGGAGTTATTTAAATCATAGGGAACAACTCTTAAATACAACACGGCCTACCACCCTGAAACGGATGGTCAGACTGAAGTGGTAAATAGGAGCGCTGGAACTTACCTCAGGTGTTTTGTGAGTGACCACCCTAAAAATTGGTACAAGTTCTTGCACCTAGCTGAGCTCTGGTATAATACGTCTTTTCATTCGGCAATACAAATGACTCCTTTCACAGCTCCTTATGGTTGCCCTCCACCATTGATTCCTAATTATCTCGCTGGATCGACTTCAATGACTTCCTTGGATGCTTCATTGCTGCAAAGAAAAGAAATATTGCATCAACTCAAGGCGAACCTCACAAGTAGTCGCAAGAAAATGGAGATTCAGGCTAATAAAAAGAAACAAAATTTCACCTTCAATGTTGGTAACTCAGTCCTCTTGCGCCTTGTACCATACAGACAACAAACTGTGGCCTCAAGATCTTCGCAAAAGTTGTCAAAGAGGTTTTTCGGTCCTTTCAAAGTCATTAAACACGTCAGTGAAGTTACTTACATTCTGTATCTTCCCTCTTCCTTAAAGATTCATCATGTTCTTCATGTCTCCATGTCTCCATGTTGAGACCCTTCTTTGAAGACTCTCACACCATCACCTTTGATCTACCCTTGCATATTGTTGATTTTTTGCTAAAGGAAAGTTTTGTGAAGACCCTTACGAACTATAATATGCAAAGAGAGGAGGCTATTTCTTCCTTGACTTTGGAAGAAAAAAGAAAGAAAAGATAAGAGTGTAGAGGGAGGAGGAAGCGTGATCAGAGAGAGAAATGAGAAAGGTCATAAACAATTTTTTTTCTAAAGTCCATTCCTCAAGACTTAAGGCATTCTCCAACGGGCTCCATCTTAAAACACCCACCCATTATCCAACGGTCCAAAGTGTCGCTCCCACTAAATGAAGCCGGGTCAAATAGGGTACAAACGCGAACGGTCGGCGAGAGGAGGGTGTGAGAACACACAGGAGTGAACTCACAGAAGATGAAAAGAGTCGCCAGCTAGGCATTTTTATCCCGGAGGAAAGGCAATGCTGCATAGGCCTAGAAAGATATGGATAAGACGGTTGCGAACCAGAGAGACTGAGAAAGGGGGTTGGTTACAACCTGGGAAGGTATTAGCACCCAGATTGTCCGTCGTACTCGACGGGATCTGATCACACTAAAATTCACCGTGTTTCTGACTCCGATTTCGCATGCATTCTTAGCTTTTATTGTTGTTTTGTTATGTTATTACTTTGTTTTCTTATGTTTTCAGGTTTTTATAATAATCGGGGCTTGAATCGAGAAAGGGAGCGAAAAAGGAGTGAAAACGGACGAAAACCTAGAAATCCAGCGTTTTGCACTTACGGCACCCACCGTGGCGGGCGCCATGGGGTTAGCCATGACGTGGCCACGACTCAAGACCACTCCTCAACCTCCTAGACCCACGATCCCCACTCTCTAATCCCCTGTAGGGACCATGGCGGGCGCCATAGGCCTGTGGCGGGCGCCACAAGGCCAATTTCAGTAACCTCCACTTTTTAGTGGAGGGGCATCCCAGTCTTTTCATGCTTTCAGTTTTCCTATAAATAGGACCTTAGATTTTCGTTTTTCATCATCCAAACTTAGATTTCTTTAGGCATATATCAGTTTCAAAGCAGTTGCCATTCCACATCGGGGTGCCTCTGCAATCGAGTGATCGAGTCTGTAATCTGTCTGTGTGATCGAAGTTTTGGAGCACTCTGGAGGAAGTTAATCCTGCCGCCATTTTAATTCAAGTTCGTATTTTACTTTTATTTATTTCTGCATTGCTTTACTTTTATTTATTTCTCGCACCGCTTTTATTTCGTTTATTTCCTGCACTCGCTTTACTTTATTTTATTTCCTGCACTCGCTTTACTTTCGTTTATTACCCGCACTCGCTTTTAATTACTTTATTTCTCGCACTCGCTTTAAATTACTTTATTTCTCGCACTCGCACTAAATTCATTTACTTTCCGCACTCGCACTAAATTACTTTTATGAAAAACTATAAAAAGAATCTTTACTTTATCATGTCTAACTAATTCCATAAAGGTTAGAATGTAAGGATCGTAATTAAACCAGTAATCAGTATAATTGTTCGTGGAAACACCTAAGGGCTATTTTATCTTTCAATTCAAGTAATTGTTTTTAACTATTTCAAAAACAGCCAAAAGCGCTTTGTCTAGTTCATTAGGAGTTTTTAGATTAAAAAGAAAAGAGATTTTAAAACGATTTTCGGACGCGTTAGGAAGTTTAGAGTCTGGTTCGTAAGAACCTCTTTTTGCTAAGAAGTCCAGGTTAAAATACTTTTCAACTTAGTTAAGATACTATATTTCTTAAAAATAGGTTTACTACTCTAACGCAGTACGCACCTTTTTATCCGTGACAATAGGAGGGGTTGATTAGAGAGTACAACTCGGTTCTGAATACGCGAAAGCGACAGTTCCTGTTAAATTAGTTCTTTTCAAAGGAGAAAACATTGCCCATAAGTAGTTCCATTAACAATTACTGGATTATCATTGATTACGTGAATTACATTCGAGCCTGTCTTTTATTTATTATTTAAAATTATAATTTTATTTACCATTGCACCCTTATTAAAACCCTTAAATTTAGTTGCCTTAGATACACACCATAACAACAGGTACGATATATTGACACTTGGTCTCTGTGGATTCGACAATCTTTTATATTACTCTGACGTGTTCGTGCACTTGCGAAAAACACGCATCAAGTTTTTGGCGCCGTTGCCGGGGACCAATATCGTCAAATTTCATTACCCTGTAGTTATACCATTTAGACTAAGGTTGTTACCCACCGGTCAATACGAAAGACTCGCAGTGCCGGAAGTTTAGTAGACCCTCTAGCTGAACCTGAACGTTACGCTCGCGCACGTTTATTTTTCCATAGGAATAGGAGAGCTATGGCCGAAGATCAAAACCGAAGACCTCTTAAGGACTTCGCCCAACCATCAAACGAGGAACCTAGTTCCAGTATAGTAAACCCCGCTATCCCAGCCAATAATTTTGAACTTAAACCATCCCTGCTGCAATTAGTGCAACAGAGACAATTCGCAGGTCTCGCTACTGATAACCCGAACCAACATTTAAAAAACTTTCTTCAGTTAGCAGACACCTTTAAAACCAATGGAGCTTCTCCTGAGGCAATACGCTTAAGATTATTTCCCTTTTCCCTCAGAGATAAAGCTCTATCATGGTTAGATTCCCTTCCACCCAATTCAATAACAACCTGGGATGACCTTAGGAAAGTTTTCCTTGCTAGATATTTTCCCCCAAGTAAGACCGCTCTTCTTCGAAACCTAATAACTAGATTTACCCAACACCAAGGAGAGTCGTTGTTCGAAGCCTGGGAGAGATATAAAGAACTATTAAGAACATGCCCACATCATGGCTTAGAGAATTAGCTAATCATCCAAACCTTTTATAATGGACTTCATTATAACACTAAAATGACCATAGACGCTGCCGCTGGTGGTGCACTGATGAACAAACCTTACCCTGAAGCTAGTGCCCTTATCGAGGATATGGCCCAAAACCATCAATCATGGGGAGTAGAACGAGCGACAGTGGAAAAGAAGGAAGCCCAAGGAGGAATACATGAGCTAAGCTCTATAGACATGATGCAGGCTAAAATGGACGCGTTGGCCCTTAGAGTCGAACATATGTGTACAACTCCGAATACTGTAGCCGCAGTTTCGCCGAATTGTGAGATATGTGGAACGCAAGGACACCAATCCGCCAAATGCAATCTGTTGAATGAAACCAACACTGAGCAAGTGAACTATACCCAAGGGAACCCATTTTCAAACACATATAACCCTGGATGGAGGAATCACCCAAACTTCTCCTACAAAAATAATAACCCTATTCAAAATATCGCACCTCCGAGACAACAAGGTTACCAAGCCCCTAGAACAAATCAACCTATGCAACCTGTACCACCAAACCCGAGCTTTGAGGAAGTTGTAAAATATTTTATCGTTGCTCAAAAACAACAAAACAAAGAGTTCATGAACCAAAACATCCATGTTAACGAACTAATTACCCAGTTAGGAACCAAGGTCGATCAAATCATTACTCATAATAAGATGCTTGAAACCCAGATCTCTCAGGTAGCGTTAAACCAAGCCCCACAGACTACACCTGGAGGACAGTTCCCTGGACAACCTCAACAAAACCCGAAAGGGCAAGCAAATGCCATTACTCTACGAAGCGGAACCGCTTATAAGGAACCTTTAAACCCTAGATTGAGTGAGCCCGAAACTTCTGAGAGGAATGAGGAGAAGGAACCAGAGAAGCCTGAAACCCCGGAAAGTCAAGAAAAAGGAGAAGAACCTAAAAATAAAACCTATGTACCACCACCGCCATACAAACCACCAATACCATACCCTTAAAGATTAAAGAAAACCCAAATCGATAATCAATATCAAAAATTCGTTAAGGTTACAGAAAAACTTCACGTAGAAATCCCCTTTACAAAAGCCATCACCCAAATACCTTCTTATGCTAAGTTTCTCAAAGACATACTTACGAATAAACGTAGACTTGAAGATCCGAAACCCGTGGAATGTAATTCTATTTCCGAAAATAGGTTAGCAAAGAAAGATAAAGATCCCGGAAATTTTTCCATTCCTTGTATTTTGGGGAATCATGTCATCGAAAAAGCTTTTCTAGACTTAGGAGCTAGTGTGAGCTTAATGCCTTTAGCAGTTTGTGAGAGATTAAACTTAGGAGAATTACAACCTACTAAGATGTCACTTCAATTAGCCGATAGATCCGTTAAATACCCTATAGGCATACTTGAAGACGTCCCTGTTAGGATAGGTCAGCTGTTTATACCTACTGATTTTGTTGTCATGGACATTAAAGAAGATGACGACATACCAATCCTCCTAGGTAGACCGTTCTTATCGACTGCTGGAGCAGTAATAGATGTTAAAAAAGGAAAACTAACTTTTGAGGTAGGTGACGAGAAGATAGAATTTATATTGTCAAAATTTCTTATGGCACCTGTGATAGGAGATGCTTGTTATGCCTTAGATATCATCGAAGAATGCATTAGGGAATTAGAACAAGAAGAAGAAACTGAATCTATAAAATTGCCATCAACCCTTATTTTGGAAGATGACAATTATAAAAAACCCTACATTGATGATAACCTTCACGAATGTTTATCTCTTACCCCAGATCCTATGCCTTGCCCTATGAAACCGACCGTAAAACTTAAGGAACTGCCTAAAAACTTGAGATATGAATTTCTTGATGAAGATATGAATCGTCCAGTTATAGTCAGTGCTACCTTAAACCAAGAAGAAATCGATCAATTATTAGAAGTTTTACGTAGGTACCCCTCAGCCTTAGGATATAAGATCTCTGATCTAAAAGGAATAAGCCCATCCGTATGCATGCATCGGATTTTGCTTGAAGAAGATTCAAAACCTTCCAGAGAACACCAACGAAGAATAAATCCTATAATGAGTAATGTAGTTAAGACTGAAGTTCTTAAGTTACTAGAGGCAGGTATAATATATCAGATCTCGGACAGTAAATGGGTGAGTCCTGTGCATGTAGTACCTAAAAAGGGAGGCATCACAGTCGTGCAAAACGAGAAGGGCGAACCTATAGCAAAAAGAACCGATAGAGGTTGGCGTATGTGCATAGATTATAGAAAATTAAATAAAGCAACTAGGAAGGACCATTTCCCATTACCATTCATAGACCAAATGTTGGAGCGCCTAGCCAGACACTCTTACTTTTGTTACCTAGATGGATATTCAGGATTCTTCCAAATACCTATTCACCCCGAAGATCAAGAAAAAACTACCTTTACATGCCCAGTTGGAACTTTTGCCTATAGAAGAATGCCTTTTGGACTTTGTAATGCTCCTGCAACTTTCCAACGCTGCATGATGTCTATCTTTGCTGATTATTTAGATGGAATTATGGAAGTATTTATGGACGATTTCTCAGTTTGTGGGTCAGATTTCAAAAATTGTCTTGTCAACCTTGAGAAAATCCTGGAGAGATGTGTGGAGGTAAACCTTGTGCTAAATTGGGAAAAATGTCATTTCATGGTCACCGAAGGGATTGTTTTAGGACATATAGTTTCCGAAAAAGGTATAGAGGTAGATAAAGCAAAAATAGAAGTCATAGAGAATCTAAAACCGCCGAAGACTATCAGGGAGATAAGAAGTTTTCTTGGACATGCCGGATTTTACCGACGTTTTATCAAGGATTTCTCCAAAATAACAAAACCCTTAACCGGTCTTTTAATGAAAGATGCTGAATTTATCTTCGATGAAAAATGTACTGAAGCATTTAATCTCCTGAAGCAAGCTCTAATTTCAGCACCTATAATGAAACCCCCTGATTGGTCAGAACCGTTTGAGATAATGTGTGACGCCAGTGATTATGCTGTTGGAGCCGTTCTAGGTCAGAGAAAAGACAAGAAGTTTCATGTGATTTATTATGCCAGTAGAACCCTAGACGCTGCACAGCTCAACTACGCAACAACCGAAAAAGAGCTCCTAGCTGTAGTTTTTGCCATAGACAAATTTAGATCTTATCTAGTAGGAGCCAAGATTATAGTTTATACCGACCATGCTGCCATTCGTTACTTACTAAGCAAAAAGGATGCCAAGCCTAGGTTACTTCGATGGATTCTATTACTGCAAGAGTTTGATTTGGATATCCGTGATAAGAAAGGCACTGATAATGTGGTAGATGATCACCTATCTAGGCTAGAATACCTGAAACCTGATCCAGTTCCCATAAATGACGATTTTGCCTATGATAGACTGATAGCCCAACTAGAAACTATTGAAGAAGATAACCCAGACCCTCATGAGCATTTTCATAAATCCTTAGCTATAAGCAATGTACCTTGGTATGCAGACTTTGTTAATTACCTAGCCGCTGACATCATACCCCCTGATCTAAACTACCACCGGAAGAAGAAGTTCTATAGTGATGTGAGAAACTTCTATTGGGACGAACCGTTTCTTTTCAAGAGAGGTAAAGATGGCATTTTCCGCCGTTGTGTTCCAGAAGAAGAGGTAAATAATATAATTGAGCATTGTCACTCTGCACCCTATGGTGGACATGCGAGCACATCTAAGACCTATGCCAAGATTCTTCAAGCTGGCCTATTCTGGCCTACTATGTGGCGTGATGTCCATGCTTTCATTGTCAAGTGTGATAGATGCCAACGCACAGGAAATATTTCAAGACGTAATGAAATGTCGTTAAGAAATATCCAAGAAGTAGAACTCTTCGACGTATGGGGTATAGACTTTATGGGACCGTTCCCACCATCTTTTGGAAATCAGTACATCTTAGTAGCCGTTGACTACGTGTCTAAATGGATTGAAGCTATCGCCGCACCCACAAACGACACCAGAGTAGTCATCAAATTATTCAAAAATTATATATTTCCCAGGTTTGGAACCCCTCGTTTAGTCATAAGTGATGGAGGATCACACTTCATATCGAGAATATTTGATAAACTTTTAAGCAAGTATGGAGTTAAGCATAGAGTAGCAACACCATACCACCCACAGACCAATGGACAAGTGGAAGTATCTAATAGGGAGATAAAACAAATCCTCGAGAAGACTGTCTCTATATCTAGAAAGGATTGGTCACAGAAACTTCAAGAAGCATTATGGGCCTATAGAACCGCTTTCAAAACTCCTATAGGAACAACCCCTTATCAACTGGTCTATGGAAAATCATGTCACTTACCATTTAAATTGGAGCATAAGGCCTATTGGGCCATCAAAACTTTGAATTTGGATTACTTGACAGCTGGTGAGAAACGTATCCTTGACATTCACAAAATAGAAGAGCTCAGACAATCTGCCTACGAAAATGCCATCATATACAAAGAAAGAACAAAAGCTTGGCATGACAAAAGAATCATAAGAAGAGACTTCAAAATAGGCGATCCTGTTCTCCTGTTCGATTCTAGGTTACGACTTTTTCCAGGTAAGCTTCGTTCGAGATGGACTGGCCCTTTCGAAGTATCTAAGATCCTAAGATCTGGTGCTATTGAAATCAAGAACCAGACATGTAAACCATTCATCGTCAATGGACAGAGGTTGAAGCCCTACGAAGGAGGTGACATCCCAACAACATACACCTGTCATACTCTGAGTGATCCACCATATCCTTCCAATGATGTTTAAAAATCGGTCGTCGAGCTAATGACGTTAAACAAGCGCTGCATGGGAGGCAACCCATGGTTTTCTTATTTTTGTACTTTTTATTTTTTACTTTTACTTTATTTTAATTTGTTTATTTTATTATTATGTCAGGACTAATGATTGAATGTTTTATGTGCTTTCAGGACTTGTTTGCTAACCTTGTACAGAATGCAGAACCCTGATGACATGCACGTGGCCTTTAGAGACGATGCACAGAGAGAGCGTTACCATGTCCACATGAGACGCCCTATGGCTCCTACCAGGTACCCTGACCATGACTGCATGGATGCCTTGGGGATAGAGCCAAGCGTCAGATTTTTATGCCATCAACTCCACTGGGGCCAGTTTGACTACAGGAACAACACTTATAGGAACTTGACTCTTGAGTTCCTCAGCTCGTTTCATCATGACCCTTGGGCTGGACCCGATGGACTCGTTGTTTTCAGGTTGTTCGGGATTGACTACTCATTCTCTCACAGAGAGTTTGGTGATTTGCTAGGTTTCCAGACTACTCCTGATGCTATTCCAGAGACTCCGATGGGGTATTTTATGAGCAGAGAAGTGGAAAAGTTTTGGACTAAAATATCAGGTGGAGGGAGCCAAGATCCTTCTACCCAGTTTTCTCAGGTAATCCACAACCCTGCATTGAGGTACTTCCAGATGATTCTAGCACATTCTTTCTTAGGTTTGCCAGATACAGAGACCTTGCTAAGTGAAGAGGAGATTTTCCTACTATTTTGTGCGACTCAGTCTCGCTCAGTTGCCTGTGGCAACTTTCTGTTGAAGGGCTTGGCTAGTGTCGCCAGATCATCCGTAGGAATCATCCATGTCGGTGGGATTGTTACACAGATAGCTACTGCATTGGGTTTGGCTCGCAAGTTATTGCACCTCAGGACCTTCTGCTGCTACACCACCCTGGATATTGATTTTTGTCTTGATAGAGGACTGATGAGGAGGGCTTCTTTTGAGCCCAACATGTTTAGATTGCTGATCGACGGCGAAGCGATACACTACTTTACATTACCAGATCAGCTGATGACCAGTGTCCATGATCCTGAAAATTGGAGTTATGCTCTAGAGGGTTATGGAGAGACTGTCGAAGAGCCGAAATCGCCTCTCGCCGCTGAGTACACTCCTACACCTCTTACTCCCCGAATCACTGTTATGTCTAACAATATGTCTCTGCAGCCACCTGACCTACAAACACAGATTTATGAGCTCCGTAAGGAGACTGCCCTGCTCAAGCAGGAAGTGGCAGACTTAGAGTTACAGATGCAGGTTTTTGATCTCACTCATGCCTCAGAGGCCGATGCTCTATATCAGGCGATTGAAGAGCTTCGGAGGGAGATAGCTGAGATTCGTGGATCAAGCCAGGAAAAGACGCCTACCACATGACTCATTCTACCCTGACAGCACTACCCTAGTATTTAATTTCCTTTTATACGCTTTATTTTATTTATCGCATTTCCAGACATATTTTACTTTATTGCAGCTTTTATATTTTCATGTATTTTGAATTCCATATATATATACATATTATGCACTAATGTTAATTTTTCTTTTTCTTTTTGATTTTTAATTATTTTATTTTTGTCATGCAAAGAAAAAAAATATAAGACAAAAATATTTTCATTTTTGTCTTCACAAAAAAATATGCAAGCCTCATGCCTTGAAAAGAAGAAGAAAACGCTATCCAGAGACAAGGCAAATGCTAGAGAACTCCTATTTTTGCAAGGATGCCTCACTAGAACCCACATCAATCCGGTCCCGTTTATGCTTGCCCACATGACTTTATTTACTAATAAAACAGGACCGATTGTATTTGGAGGGTTTGTTACGTCTATTGCTCGGGCTCTTGGCCTGAACAATGAGATAGCTACACTTGAACCACTACCCCCTCGCACAATTAATTTAAAATTTCTGAAAGACATGAAATTGTGCCGAACAAGGAGAGAAGGTGGTTATGAGTTGATGGTTCATGGGGTAGCTATCCCATCTGTTGCTTTACCATGCAGTAGACGTACTGATGTACAGGATGAAAGGAACTGGACCTATGATCTTAATGCTCCATGTGTTTTGGGTCCACTTCCTCCTAATATTCCCGATGGGGAGGCACATGACACTGATGAAGAGTATGATCGGAGAGAGCAGTCTCCCATCCCTCACATGTCCCCCCATCGTCCTTCACAGTCACACACCGCACCATCTTCCTCTAACCCTGTTGCAGGTACTGCTCCTGGATTCTATGTCACCGAGGAGATGTGGCGTGATATGACAGCTAGAGAGGAAAGGCGTGATGGCCTTCTCTCTACTATTTCACAACAGCTGACGGATAACATGAGCTTCATGCAACAATCGCGATTGGTTTCGGATCGTGCTTATAGCAACGTTTGTCGTACCTTGAACGATATCTCATTAGAGCAGAACCGTCAGAGAGAGTTCAACAGCCGACACTACCAGCTTGTAGAGGCCACTCAGGGTTCCATCTTAGGTAACCTTCGAGAGGTCCGGAGTGCTCAGGCTGCTTTATCAGCACGACTCGACCGGAGGGACCAGCATCGTAGTAGATCCCGTCGTTCCAGACCATCACAGCAGGACGGCGAGGGCACCAGTGCTCCTCCTCAGTAGTCTTTTTCAGGTTAACCCCCTTATCTTATTTCGAAACATTGGGGACAATGTTCGATTTAAGTGTGGGAGGGGATTCTATTGCTTTCTGTCATTTCCCTTTTTAGTTAATTATTTCCTTTCAGTTATTTCCCTTTTCAGTAATTTATTTTTCTTAGATAATGCATGAGTCTGACGAGTCACCAGTATAGTGTATTTTTAGTTCATCTTCATTTTTTCCCATTTCCTTAGCCTTACCAGAAAAATTTTAAAAAGAAAATAATGTTGTTTCACATGTTTTTTGGGCTTTGAGACAGGTTTAGATTAGGATGTGGTGACTTAGGTCAACTTTTTGAAACATCAGAACCATTTTAGCACCATAGACCTCTTGAATATAGGAATCACTCCTAAACCCCACCACCATGGCCTTTACTATCATTTTAAAAAATTGTCCTAAGTAGTTTATTTTAGCAGTCAGCTCCGGCCTAAGCATGCTCTACGTAGGGGACTGATGAACATAAGTGAATGATCCAGTGCTAATAAAAAAAAAAGAAAAAAAAAAGGCAAACTCTGGTATAGGTGACCCTCACAAAGTCATTTAAACCGAAAAAAGAGAAGAAAAAATTTTGCCACAAAAAGAAAAAAATTGCAAGTCACCTATTGTTAGTTGGTTCAGAGGTATCTGGCACTAAACTTGGTAGGGCGGATTACGATCCGATCCCCCGCGGCTACAATTAGGTCAAATAAAACAGGTTTACACATGCTTATGTGCCAGAAACCTTATGTTATGGATCAGAATCACTAACCGGTCACTCTACTATGAAGCATGTACGGATAACGGGCTTAATGTGATTGCGCCTGAATGAAAAGGACACAAAAAGATGAGAAGATAGGCCTAGGTATTGTGGGATGATATGGAGTGGTTAATATAGGATTGAAGTTTGTGTTTGTGTTACTATGGTACCCTTGGTTCATTTAGTTAGTATCTGTCACTGCATCCTGACTTGAACTTAGAAGCCCTTTAGCCCAAAGACACGTGTTGACACCATATTTTCTTAAGCTTTAATGTTTGCTTGAGGACAAGCAAAGGTTTAAGTGTGGGAGAATTTGATCACACTAAAATTCACCGTGTTTCTGACTCCGATTTCGCATGCATTCTTAGCTTTTATTGTTGTTTTGTTATGTTATTACTTTGTTTTCTTATGTTTTCAGGTTTTTATAATAATCGGGGCTTGAATCGAGAAAAGGAGCGAAAAAGGAGTGAAAACGGACGAAAATCTAGAAATCCAGCGTTTTGCACTTACGGCACCCACCGTGGCGGGCGCCATGGGGTTAGCCATGACGTGGCCACGACTCAAGACCACTCCTCAACCTCCTAGACCCACGATCCCCACTCTCCAATCCCCTGTAGGGACCATGGCGGGCGCCATAGGCCTGTGGCGGGCGCCACAAGGCCAATTTCAGTAACCTCCACTTTTTAGTGGAGGGGCATCCCAGTCTTTTCATGCTTTCAGTTTTCCTATAAATAGGACCTTAGATTTTCGTTTTTCATCATCCAAACTTAGATTTCTTTAGGCATATATCAGTTTCAAAGCAGTTGCCATTCCACATCGGGGTGCCTCTGCAATCGAGTGATCGAGTCTGTAATCTGTCTGTGTGATCGAAGTTTTGGAGCACTCTGGAGGAAGTTAATCCTGCCGCCATTTTAATTCAAGTTCGTATTTTACTTTTATTTATTTCTGCATTGCTTTACTTTTATTTATTTCTCGCACCGCTTTTATTTCGTTTATTTCCTGCACTCGCTTTACTTTATTTTATTTCCTGCACTCGCTTTACTTTCGTTTATTACCCGCACTCGCTTTTAATTACTTTATTTCTCGCACTCGCTTTAAATTACTTTATTTCTCGCACTCGCACTAAATTCATTTACTTTCCGCACTCGCACTAAATTACTTTTATGAAAAACTATAAAAAGAATCTTTACTTTATCATGTCTAACTAATTCCATAAAGGTTAGAATGTAAGGATCGTAATTAAACCAGTAATCAGTATAATTGTTCGTGGAAACACCTAAGGGCTATTTTATCTTTCAATTCAAGTAATTGTTTTTAACTATTTCAAAAACAGCCAAAAGCGCTTTGTCTAGTTCATTAGGAGTTTTTAGATTAAAAAGAAAAGAGATTTTAAAACGATTTTCGGACGCGTTAGGAAGTTTAGAGTCTGGTTCGTAAGAACCTCTTTTTGCTAAGAAGTCTAGGTTAAAATACTTTTCAACTTAGTTAAGATACTATATTTCTTAAAAATAGGTTTACTACTCTAACGCAGTACGCACCTTTTTATCCGTGACAATAGGAGGGGTTGATTAGAGAGTACAACTCGGTTCTGAATACGCGAAAGCGACAGTTCCTGTTAAATTAGTTCTTTTCAAAGGAGAAAACATTGCCCATAAGTAGTTCCATTAACAATTACTGGATTATCATTGATTACGTGAATTACATTCGAGCCTGTCTTTTATTTATTATTTAAAATTATAATTTTATTTACCATTGCACCCTTATTAAAACCCTTAAATTTAGTTGCCTTAGATACACACCATAACAACAGGTACGATATATTGACACTTGGTCTCTGTGGATTCGACAATCTTTTATATTACTCTGACGTGTTCGTGCACTTGCGAAAAACACGCATCAAGTTTTTGGCGCCGTTGCCGGGGACCAATATCGTCAAATTTCATTACCCTGTAGTTATACCATTTAGACTAAGGTTGTTACCCACCGGTCAATACGAAAGACTCGCAGTGCCGGAAGTTTAGTAGACCCTCTAGCTGAACCTGAACGTTACGCTCGCGCACGTTTATTTTTCCATAGGAATAGGAGAGCTATGGCCGAAGATCAAAACCGAAGACCTCTTAAGGACTTCGCCCAACCATCAAACGAGGAACCTAGTTCCAGTATAGTAAACCCCGCTATCCCAGCCAATAATTTTGAACTTAAACCATCCCTGCTGCAATTAGTGCAACAGAGACAATTCGCAGGTCTCGCTACTGATAACCCGAACCAACATTTAAAAAACTTTCTTCAGTTAGCAGACACCTTTAAAACCAATGGAGCTTCTCCTGAGGCAATACGCTTAAGATTATTTCCCTTTTCCCTCAGAGATAAAGCTCTATCATGGTTAGATTCCCTTCCACCCAATTCAATAACAACCTGGGATGACCTTAGGAAAGTTTTCCTTGCTAGATATTTTCCCCCAAGTAAGACCGCTCTTCTTCGAAACCTAATAACTAGATTTACCCAACACCAAGGAGAGTCGTTGTTCGAAGCCTGGGAGAGATATAAAGAACTATTAAGAACATGCCCACATCATGGCTTAGAGAATTGGCTAATCATCCAAACCTTTTATAATGGACTTCATTATAACACTAAAATGACCATCGACGCTGCCGCTGGTGGCGCACTGATGAACAAACCTTACCCTGAAGCTAGTGCCCTTATCGAGGATATGGCCCAAAACCATCAATCATGGGGAGTAGAACGAGCGACAGTGGAAAAGAAGGAAGCCCAAGGAGGAATACATGAGCTAAGCTCTATAGACATGATGCAGGCTAAAATGGACGCGTTGGCCCTTAGAGTCGAACATATGTGTACAACTCCGAATACTGTAGCCGCAGTTTCGCCGAATTGTGAGATATGTGGAACGCAAGGACACCAATCCGCCAAATGCAATCTGTTGAATGAAACCAACACTGAGCAAGTGAACTATACCCAAGGGAACCCATTTTCAAACACATATAACCCTGGATGGAGGAATCACCCAAACTTCTCCTACAAAAATAATAACCCTATTCAAAATATCGCACCTCCGAGACAACAAGGTTACCAAGCCCCTAGAACAAATCAACCTATGCAACCTGTACCACCAAACCCGAGCTTTGAGGAAGTTGTAAAAGATTTTATCGTTGCTCAAAAACAACAAAACAAAGAGTTCATGAACCAAAACATCCATGTTAACGAACTAATTACCCAGTTAGGAACCAAGGTCGATCAAATCATTACTCATAATAAGATGCTTGAAACCCAGATCTCTCAGGTAGCGTTAAACCAAGCCCCACAGACTACACCTGGAGGACAGTTCCCTGGACAACCTCAACAAAACCCGAAAGGGCAAGCAAATGCCATTACTCTACGTAGCGGAACCGTTTATAAGGAACCTTTAAACCCTAGATTGAGTGAGCCCGAAACTTCTGAGAGGAATGAGGAGAAGGAACCAGAGAAGCCTGAAACCCCGGAAAGTCAAGAAAAAGGAGAAGAACCTAAAAATAAAACCTATGTACCACCACCGCCATACAAACCACCAATACCATACCCTTAAAGATTAAAGAAAACCCAAATCGATAATCAATATCAAAAATTCGTTAAGGTTACAGAAAAACTTCACGTAGAAATCCCCTTTACAGAAGCCATCACCCAAATACCTTCTTATGCTAAGTTTCTCAAAGACATACTTACGAATAAACGTAGACTTGAAGATCTGAAACCCGTGGAATGTAATTCTATTTCCGAAAATAGGTTAGCAAAGAAAGATAAAGATCCCAGAAATTTTTCCATTCCTTGTATTTTGGGGAATCATGTCATCGAAAAAGCTTTTCTAGACTTAGGAGCTAGTGTGAGCTTAATGCCTTTAGCAGTTTGTGAGAGATTAAACTTAGGAGAATTACAACCTACTAAGATGTCACTTCAATTAGCCGATAGATCCGTTAAATACCCTATAGGCATACTTGAAGACGTCCCTGTTAGGATAGGTCAGCTGTTTATACCTACTGATTTTGTTGTCATGGACATTAAAGAAGATGACGACATACCAATCCTCCTAGGTAGACCGTTCTTATCGACTGCTGGAGCAGTAATAGATGTTAAAAAAGGAAAACTAACTTTTGAGGTAGGTGACGAGAAGATAGAATTTATATTGTCAAAATTTCTTATGGCACCTGTGATAGGAGATGCTTGTTATGCCTTAGATATCATCGAAGAATGCATTAGGGAATTAGAACAAGAAGAAGAAACTGAATCTATAAAATTGCCATCAACCCTTATTTTGGAAGATGACAATTATAAAAAACCCTACATTGATGATAACCTTCACGAATGCAATGCAAGAAGAATCAAAGTCCAACTCTCAATGGTTAGGCAGAAATGATTTTTTGAAGTTTGGATCAAAATAATGCCTTGAAATGATTTTAATTCCATGAAAAATTCTCAAAAGACATCAAGATCAAAAAAGAAATTTGGTTTGAGGGTTGTACATGTTTCTAAATGATTATGAAGGTTTCATGAATTTTTTTGGTGATTTTTAAATACCTAAAAGTATTTTTAATTAATTAATTCTCATTAATTAATTAAAAATAAACTTTTAAATGATTTAAAAATATTTTTAAATGCAAAAAATAAAAATAAAAATGTTTTTGGTTTCTGAAATTAAATAAAAGTTTGTATAAAAAATTTCAGAATTTTTAAGGTTGTTTTACTATTTTAAATTAAATGGAGAAATAAAATATAAAGAAAATGAAATAAAAATGAAAAGTATGCAGTATGAGTGGCTCAGATGGAAAGTTGAGAGATCCAGGGGCTGTGCGTGCAAGTCAACAAGACTGGGAGTCACCAAAATCCAAGGCCCGGGTTCAAAGTTCCTACACGTGCGCAATCTGATGGCTGAGGTTTCAAGTTGATTTAATTAATTATGATTTACTTAATTAATCAGGATTAGGGCATAATGACTCATCTGGGCCGTTCACAAGCGCGCGGGAAGCAACATCCAAGGGACAAGATTTAAAGTTGCGTAATTAATCAGGCTCAACCCTAATCAAATTCAGGCGACCGGAGATGAGCTCCGGTCGTCTTCTCCGGCAGGGTCAAAACCCTAGCTTCCCCTATAGGCTACCCCAAGTCAAATTAAATGCCCAAAAACCTTCCCCTCCCCAAACTAAACCTAAATCCATCTTTAAAAACCATTCATCAACCATGAACAAAGAGAAACAAGCTCAAACTCAATCACGGGAAAAATTTCAGAGAGGCATAAAATGATCATTCCTTCACTATTTTCAATTCCAAGGACATCATTATGATCAGCACAACACACACTTCCATTTTATAACAAGAAAAGCAAGCTCTGTGAAAAAGTGTTCTTGGCCATACCTGAGCTGGAAAGCTTCAATGGTGAGCTTCCAGAGTCTCCCACTTGTGCAAATGAACTCCCTTGACCCTTCTGAACTTAATGGAATGCCTCAAAGTTCTTGTGAATGGCTGATTTGTGAAGGTGAGTTCTGGTGTAGCAGATTTCACAGTTGTGTTCTAAAGGGTTTCAAGCTGTGTTCATGGTGGATTCTGGTTCTTTTGAGTGTGTATGATTTGTTGGTGAAGAGAAAATGGGTGTTTGATGGCTGTATAGAGAGATTCGAAGAAGAGGAGTTTTTGACAGATTTTTGTGAGGGTTGTGTTGTGTCTTGTTTCAATGGCTAATGAGTTGCTATAACACTCCCATGATGTGTGAGTAGCCTGTGGAGCAGGTCAGTAGAGGTGGCTGATCACTATTCCAAGAGTATGGGGGTTTTGGCCAAAAAGTCAAGTTGATTTGTACTTGCAGCATGGGCTATGGCAGCAGCAGTCTAAGGGCTTGTCTTGCTTCAGCTTGAGTCAAGGATGACCCTTGGATTGTTTGTGAAAGTCTGCAGCATTTGGATCATGAGTTGTGAGAGGTTTTGCAACTTGCCCACTTGTGTTATTTCATGATTTTGTGTTATGTACATGAGATAATTCTTGCTGGATTTTGGTGTATGATACTTCATTTGGTCATGGCAATGCATAGAAACCAATTAGTGATCACACAACTCATGGGAGAATGATTTTGCCAAGAATTCCTCTTTGCATCTTTATGAAAAATGGCTTATGGATTCTTGAAAATCAAGTCACAAAATGAGAAATCCCTTGGTACAATTCTGATTTTATGTCATGTGTAGCATTGGTATGATGATTAGAGGTCATGTTGAAGTCACACAAAGGCTTGCCATGAGAAATTGCAAGTTTTCCATTTGGTGCAAAAGTGAATTTTTAATGATTTTGCTCAACTTTGTAAGGCCATAACTTTTGATCCAAAATGAATTAGGTCATGTTCTTGTACTTTTTGAAAAGGGAATGATCCATTCTACAACTTTCATGACCAAAGTTTTTCCATTTGAAGCTTTTTTGAATCAAAAAGTAAAGGTTGAAAAAGTTGCCCAAAATGGCATTTTCATTAAAAGTCAAACTTCCCAAAAAGTCAACTTTGCAAAAGACTTGAAATTATTCAATTTTGTGAACTTCTAACATCTTCCATGATCAAATAAAGATCATATACAATCAAAATGATGAAGAACACCCCTTGGTTGGGTCATTGGGGCCTCAGATGCCCTGATTTTGCACTGACTTGCTTGAAAAGTCAACTCTTGATCAGATGACTTCCCCATGGAATTTCTTCATGAAAATTGATATGCATACTCCCTATACCATATAGAGACCAATAGAAACAAGAATGACCAAAAAATTTGGAGTTATGGCCTCTGAAACCAAAACCCTAATTCTAGGTCATCTGTGCAGTCAAACCTGGCTCTGCTTCCATACCATTCTTAGTTCTTGTGATTTTTTGACATTCTTGACTTTGAGAGGATATAATATGATGCTTGAGCACACATGGACCCCTTTGAAGTGATTGATGACCTTTGGAGTGGCTCAAGAAGCTCTTGGATTGCTCAAATCACAAACCCTAGATGCAAATGACTTTGAACCAATGCAGTGAATCAAAAATGTAATATGAGATGCTATGATTGAGTTTATGCATATGAAGATATCACAAGCCATGGTGTGAATGGGTGAGGGCAAATTTGGGGTGTTTACAGCTGCCCCTATTCAAACATGAGTTAGCTGTGCAGGATGTAACGGCTTAACAGGCAAACAAGATAACTTGTGGTTGAATACCAAAGACAGTCCGAAATTTGCACTCACAGATTGAAGAAGAAAAGGGATATAGATTGTAAAAGAAAGTAAAGTATATTGTAAAGTATAGGCGACGGAGGACGACCGTCGAGCAGAGGACGACTGCTGGGTAAAGAGCAATGACGGGGACGGCCGACATGCTGGGAAAAGTGCGGGAAAATAAAGCAATGACGGGGACGGCCGACATGCTGGGGAAGGGTGCGGGAAATAAAGCAATGACGGGGACGGCCGACATGCTGGGGATAAAAGAATTATGATGGGGATGGCCATCAAGTTCATAAAGTAAAGTAACCAACGATGGGGACGGCCATCGGGTTAAAAAGAAAAGGGACCACGACGGGGACGGCCATCGGGTTAAAAAATAAATGAAATAAACAGATGATGAGGTACGGGCATCAAAGGTGAAGGACGATCACCTAGCAGGGGACGGCTGCTCTGTAAGGGTTAAGATGAGGGACGGTCATCTAAGGTGGAGGACGACCACCTGGCAGGGTACGGCTGCCGAAAATATCACGACATAGGACGAATGCCGGATAAAAGGTCAACGATGGGGACGGCCATCGGACGAGCATGATGAAGGACGATCATCAAGAGGTGGAGGACGACCACCTAGCAGGGGACGGCTGCTCTCGAGGTTTGTCATGACATAGGACGAATGTCAGATAACCAAAATCAACAATGGGGACGGCCATTGGATAAAATGATGAAGGACGATCATCAAAAAGGTGAAGGACGATCACCTAGCAGGGGACGACTGCTAAATATCACGACATAGGACGAATGTCGGATAAAAGATCAACGATGGGGACGGCCATCGGACGAGCATGATGAAGGACGATCATCAAGAGGTGGAGGACGACCACCTAGCAGGGGACGGCTGCTCTCAGGGTTTATCATGACATAGGACGAATGTCAGATAAAAAAGAAAATTGCTTTGCGGGCGATTTACTGGGGAATAGTAAACACGGACGAGTGTTTATATCCAAGAAATAAAGGTATAAGTGTTTAGATGTGTATAGATTAAAGATGCGGACGAGCATCCTTGAGACTATGATACAGACGAGCATCCGGTAGAAACAAATACTGACACGTGTTCAGAGATGATGATACGGACGAGTATCAACTGGTTAACAAAGAACACGGATGAGTGTTGAATCTGAAGGGACTCTTCTGGGGAATAGTAGACACAGACGAGTGTCTATATTCAAGAAGACAAAAGGTGTTTGACACAGTGTATGGATTAAAGATGCGGACGAGCATCCTTAAGACTACGATACGGACGAGTATCGGGTAGAAACAAACGCTTGACACATGTTCTGAGATGATGATACGGACGAGTATCAACTGATTAACAGAGAACACGGACGAGTGTTGAATCTGCGGGGATATAAATGGTATATACAAGATATGGACGAGTATCTGTATAAGTAAAATAAGCATGAGTGGTGTATAGACAGGTATTTAAACTGTTGGGGAGAGTGACACGGACGAGTGTCGAAAGGAGAAGAGTATAATATAAACAAGTATCTGATATACAAAGTGTTTACATTACTGTGCTGAAAAAACAACATGGACGGATGTCAGGGAAATGTATATATACAAGTATATGTGAGTGCAAAGAGGATGTCCTTGGCTTTATGCTGGGGATATAATACGGACGGGTGCCATAAGGAGTGTACTGGTGTTTGGGAGAATGGGAGGCAACTGCTTTTGCTGGGGAATCTGGGGGGTATTCCGTATATTGCCGATGGATTGTCATTATTCACAAGTGTTTGATTCAAAACATGGCTTATGATTATGCAATATGTTTGATTTCTGCCGTAATGCTCCGTATTAAACGGAATGCTACGCTTTGTGGATGAAATATGATGCGAATGCTATGATTATGCAAGAGATACCGATCCGGGATTCGGATCCCGTTGCCGTGGAGATCTCAGGCCGATCTGCTTGAAATGGACATCCCAGCTGGGGATGAGATCATTGGTAGATCTGATGAAATGTATTTGCTTGGGGAAATAGGTCACTGATAGACCCATCCTTGGTAATGAGGGGACCCAGCTGGGGTTTGTAGAAGCTTTCGTCACTCTGTTGTGATTCCCTCGTGCGTTGCTCTTCTGAAAAGAGGCTGGAGCTCTGTGGGGAAGTGGTTCCCTGGCTTTTGTACTCGGCTGAGGAAGAATGATCGGCAACTCGGCTGGGGGAAACAACAAGTGGCAACTTAGCTGGGGAGAAAACCCTTTGGGTGCTAAGAATGAGTGTTGATTTGCCAGCTTGCTGGGATGAAGCTTACATGCCCCATGTTGCGCTTTGAATACCCGCAACCCTGTAAAGATAGAGAAACGCACAAGTAATCCCGAGGTATCCTTTTACTGGATTCCGTCATAGGAGTTCAGACACTCCCGGGAGTAAGTATATTTCCTGCAAGCACGTATTTTTATTTTTAAAGATAAGCATCTGTATTCATGCAATCAATATTTTAAAGACACCAGACATTCTTTGCAAATAAGGTGAAGTGTACGAGGTGAAACTTGACTGAAAATCTGTTTTTATTAATTCATATGCCCTGAATTGGCAAGATACAGTCAAAGAAACATATCCCCTGAAATGAGGAGATTGTTACAAATTGAGAAATAAAATGCTGGCAATGTTGACGACGCTTTAAGGAGCTTCCTCTTTTGCTATGACTCGTATGACTTTTGACGTTCTTCTCGTCTTGCTTTCTGAAGAAGGCTGATTCCGAAAGAAGCTTGATCCTTTCGAAGCTTACCAGGTTGTAGGTGATACAGACGAATTCAGAGTGCAGTTGTTCGCTTATTCCCTTATTTTGCATGGATCGCCCTTTCGGGTTTTCAATCCATCGGGATACCCATTTTTGCCTGAGTTGTCCAATGCGGCTTTTCAACTCAGCGGGTGTACACATTTTTTTTGTTTATTTCCCTTATTTTTGCCCGAGTCTTTTATTCTGTTTTTGACTCGCAGGGATGCCCTATTTTTGCCTGGACTTACATTCTGTTTTTATGTCCAGCGGGTCATTTTTATGCGAAGCATTTTTTAACTGCATCTGAATTCACAGGGGACGGGAAGTCTTCACCATCCATGGTGCTGAGCATCAGTGCTCCACCAGAGAAAACTTTCTTTACCACAAATGGTCCTTCATAGTTCGGAGTCCATTTGCCCTTGTGGTCTGTATGAGGAGGGAGGATTCTTTTCAGTACAAGATCTCCTACTTGGTACTCTCGGTGCCTAACTTTCTGATCGAAGGCTCTCTTCATTCTTTTCTGATATAGCTGCCCATGACAGATTGCAGCCAATCTTTTCTCTTCGATCAGACTCAGTTGCTCGTATTGGGACCGAACCCATTCTGCTTCGTTCAGCTTAACATCCATCAGTACCCGTAGGGAGGGTAATTCAACTTCAACAGGTAGGACTGCCTCCATACCATACACAAGCTGATACGGTGTTGCCCCAGTGGATGTCCTGATTGACGTGCGGTACCCATGCAAGGCAAATGGTAGCATCTCATTCCAGTCTTTGTAGGTGACTACCATCTTCTGCACAATCTTCTTGATATTCTTATTAGTTGCCTCGACAACGCCATTCATCTTTGGCCTGTAAGGAGAAGAATTGTGGTGTTGGATCTTGAAGTCCCGGCATAGCTCTGCCATCATTTTGTTGTTTAAATTAGAACCATTGTCAGTAATGATTCGCTCGGGCACTCCATACCGACAGATGATATCTCTCTTCAGAAATCTGGCTACCACTTGCCTTGTAACATTTGCATATGAGGCTGCTTCAACCCACTTGGTGAAATAGTCAATGGCAACCAGGATGAATCTGTGGCCGTTTGAAGCAGTCGGTTCAATCTCGCCGATCATATCAATGCCCCACATAGCAAAGGGCCAAGGTGATGACATCACATTCAAAGGATTGGGAGGCACATGCACCTTATCCGCATAAATCTGGCATTTATGGCATTTTCTGGCGTAGGCACAACAGTCGGCATCCATTGTGATCCAGTAATAACCTGATCTCAACAACTTCTTGGCCATGGCATGCCCTCCTGCATGGGTACCAAAGGACCCTTTGTGCACTTCATGCATTAACAAGTCTGCTTCTGTTCTGTCAACGCATCTGAGGAGTACCATATCAAAGTTTCTCTTGTACAGGGAACCATCAGTGTTCAGGAAGAAACTACCAGCAAGCCTTCTCAAAGTCTTCTTATCATTGGAAGATGCCCCAGATGGGTTTGTTTGATCCTCCAAGAAGCACTTAATGTCATGGAACCAAGGCTTATCATCTTTAACGATATCTGCTGCGAACACATATGCTGGTCTGTCAAGTCTGGACACTGAAATCTGCGATACAAAGTTGGCAGCTTGAACTTTGATCATAGATGAAATGGTAGCCAGAGCATCTGCAAACTGATTCTCGTCCCGAGGGATATACTCAAGCTTGACCGTTGTGAAGAAAGTCAATAACCTCCTTGTATAATCCCTGTAAGGTATCAGATGATCCTGATGGGTGTACCATTTGCCGTTGGTTTGATTAACTACCAGAGCTGAATCTCCGAATACAGTCAATGTTTTGATCCTGAGGTCAATGGCTTCCTCAAGACCCATAATGCAAGCTTCGTATTCAGCTTCGTTGTTAGTGCAGTTAAAGGTGAGTTTTGCCGAGAAAGGCATGTGAACTCCCTTAGGTGTAATGAGTACTGCACCAACACCGCGACCATTCATATTAACAGCCCCATCAAACATCATAGTCCATTCTTCTTCCGGGTCAGGCCCTTCAGTGTGAACAGGCTCTTCATGATCTTTTGCTTTTATGAACATGATGTCTTCATCAGGGAAGTCAAATCTCATAGGCTGGTAGTCATCAATGGGTTGCTCAGCAAGATATTCAGACAATACACTGCCCTTGATGGCTTTCTGAGAAGTGTACTGGATATCATATTCTGTGAGGATCATTTGCCATCTTGCAACCCGTCCGGTAAGAGCTGGCTTCTCAAAAATGTACTTAACTGGGTCCATCTTTGAAATCAATAGAGTAGTGTGGGTCAACATATACTGTCTCAGTCGGCGAGCAGCCCACGCTAAAGCACAGCAAGTTTTCTCGAGCAGTGAATAATGTTGTTCACAGTCGGTAAACTTTTTGCTTAGGTAGTATATTGCATACTCTTTTCGACCAGACTCGTCATGCTGGCCCAGCACACACCCCATTGACTCTTCTAATACTGTCAAGTACATTATCAGAGGTCTTCCTTCGACTGGAGGCATAAGGATTGGTGGTTCTTGCAAGTACTCTTTGATCTTGTCAAAAGCCTTCTGGCAGTCTTCGTTCCACCTGACCGTCTGTTCTTTCCTTAACAGCTTGAACAAGGGTTCACAGGTTGCTGTAAGGTGAGATATGAACCGTGAAATGTAGTTCAATCGGCCTAAGAACCCTCGAACTTCTTTTTCTGAATTCGGTGCAGGCATTTCTTGAATGGCTTTGACTTTATCGGGGTCAACTTCAATCCCTTTCTCGCTCACAATAAAACCCAGCAGCTTACCAGATCGCACCCCGAATGTGCACTTGTTGGGGTTCAGCTTCAGTTGGTACTTCCTCAGACGCTTGAATAGTTTCAGCAGATTTACCAAGTGGTCTTCTTCAGTGAGGGACTTGGCGATCATGTCATACACATAACACTCGATTTCTTTATGGATCATATCGTGGAATAATGTCACCATAGCCCGTTGATATGTCGCACCAGCATTCTTCAATCCGAATGGCATCACCTTGTAACAGAACGTGCCCCAAGGTGTGATGAAGGTTGTCTTCTCCATGTCTTCAGGTGACATCTTAATCTGATTGTATCCTGAAAATCCATCCATGAAGGAGAATACCGAGAACTGAGCCGTGTTATCCACCAATACGTCAACGTGAGGTAATGGGAAATCATCTTTCGGGCTGGCTCTGTTCAGATCCCGGTAGTCAACACACATCCTTACTTTGTTCTCTTTCTTAGGCACAGGCACAATATTAGCAACCCACGGTGGATAGCTAGTTACAGCAAGGAACCCGGCGTCCCACTGCTTTTGTACCTCTTCTTTGATCTTCATTGCCATGTCTGGGCGAGTACGGCGCAGTTTCTGTTTAACCGGTGGGCATTCTTCTCTTAAAGGCAGCTTGTGCATAACAATGTCGGTGTCCAACCCTGGCATATCTTGATAAGACCAAGCAAACACATCCACATATTCCTGAAGCAGGTCAATCAGTTGTCTCTTCACTGAGTCTTGTAAGCAGGCCCCAATTTTAACTTTTTTCACGTCCTCATCCGTACCAAGATTAATCGTTTCTACCTCCTCCTGATGAGGAGTAATAACTTTCTCCTCTTGTCTCAACAATCTGGCTAGCTCTTCAGGAAGCTCGTAATCTTCTTCAACCCCTTCATCAGCTTGATTGATTGGATTGTCAAAGTCATACGAAGTCATAGCCGTGTTGTTGTTAGTGCGGTCTGGAAGGCACTCTCTGCAAGGGTTCAGTTTGTTCATTTTAGTGATTGATTTTAATCTTGTTTAGAAAAGTGAAATGAAGTTAACATTTTGAAAAGACTGCCATTTATTTTTTGTACAAAAAGAAAAATGGAAAAACAGTGAGCGGAAAAGAAAAAGACTCATTTGCAAAAGATGTCTGATATTTCATTGATTAATCTTGTTGCACAAAAATTACAGATGGCCCGATTACAAAATGAGTCTTGTCATCTTGGGCAAGATGCAAGACTTGATGCATGCTTAAAATGTACAGGAAATAATAATTATTCTGCAGGAGTAACTCTTATAATTTCCTGGGAAGACCAGCTTGAGATACGGCTCCCCGGGATCCTTGGACGTATCCCGCTTTCCAGGTTGCGCTCATCTTCTGACTCATCTTCCAAGTTGTTGACAGCATCAGGGGTGAGCATCCCCCACTAACAAAGCTGGGCTCCTTAGCAGCCTCTGCTTGATCTTGTTGAGTTGGTTTGTAACCCAACCCAAATCTATCCTCTTTCTTCTCCACAGGCAACAGTTTGCCCCAGCCTTGAGCGGTTCCTTCTTCAACAACCTTCCGGGCTTGTTGATAAGATGTCATTGAGGTTCCAGGTACAGCAGATGTTTCATTTATGTTCAAGGCCTCAAACCCTTGACTCATCGTTTCGTGGATCTCCCCATCCATCTCAATGTATTTGTATGTAGCCAGATGGCTGACAAAAATATCTTCCTCTCCACAAATAGTAACGACTTGGCCCTCCCACTCGAATTTTAACTTCTGGTGAAGGGTAGACGTAACTGCGCCAGCGACATGAATCCATGGTCTACCCAACAAACAACTGTAGGCCGGCTAAATGTCCATCACGTAGAAGGTCGTTTTGAAAGTTTGTGGGCCAATTGTTACAGGCAACTCAATTTCTCCCAGAACTGATCTCTTAGAGCCGTCAAAGGCTCTCACTACCAAGTTACTGGGGCGTAATGCCAATCCTTCATATTCCAGCTTCACAAGGGCCTTTTTGGGTAAGACATTGAGGGATGATCCTGTGTCTACCAGCACATGGGAAAGAACTGCACCCTTACACTCCATGGTAATGTGCAAAGCCTTGTTATGATTGCGGCCTTCCGTAGTCAAGTCAGTGTTGGTAAATCCTAGCCCATTACTAGCATTAACAATTCCAACCACAGCTTCCAACTGATTGACAGTGATCTCTTCTGGCACATAAGCTGCGTGCAAGACTTTTAGTAGTGCGTTCCGATGAGCCTCGGAGCACATAAGCAATGATAGAATTGAGATCTTGGAAGGCGTCTGGTGAAGCTGGTCCACTATCTTGTAATCACTTTTCTTGATGATTCTCATGAATTCATCAACTTCTTGATCAAAAGGTGTTTTCAAAGCTTCTTTAACAATTTGTTCTTCTTGCACCATGCTCTTCCCTTTTGCCTTGGCAGCAGCTTCTGCTTCAGCAGTGGGTCTTGGAATTTGCGGGGCGAAGAGACGTCCGCTTCGAATGAAGCCTCCGCCTCCCCCCACATTGTCTATTTGTGGTGAAGAAGTTGATGATTCAAGAGTGATTTTCTGTCCTTCGCAGTATAGATCGGAGCCGTAATGCCAAGGGATGGCATTACTGCTTTCATAAGGCACTGGCCCAGGCACCGTGATAGTGACTGGACTGATGGCAGCTGCAGAAGGGACCATGATAGTCTGTGGATCATAGTATATTGTGACTGGTGCTCTGATAGGAGTGGCATTTTGTGAGTTGTAGGCAGAATCATTTGCAGGATCATAATAAATTGTAACTGTTGAGACACTTTCATTGTTTACTGTTGATGTTGTAGGAGACACTGTTGGATGGATGGGTGTTGTTGTTGTAGGAGGTTCTGAATGAAGGGGTGCTGAAGTTGTAGAAGGGATGTTTGTTGATATTTGGTCCGTTGAAGTAACAGATGAAGCATTTGTTGATGAAACTGAAGAGTTGTTTGGAGCAATGGTTGTTGCAGTTGTAGAAGACTTGGGGACTGTTGTTAAGGAGATTGCTGGATTGGTAGGTATTGATGTTGTGATTTGAAGCAGGCCACTCTGGATGAGACCATCTATGCCATCCCTCAAGTTATCACACCCATTCACTGAAATGTTGCAATAAGCACATCCTAGCTCACATCCCGGGAACATTTGACATTCAAGGAGTTGAGCTTTAATCTCTACCAAGGGTGTCCGAATCTGACCCACACTGGTTATCAAGTAAGACGGCTTGTCTTCCTCAATAGCATTGATTCTGGGTCCTCCGTGGTGTGGCATAGGGTTCTTGTTAACATTTGGTGGTGGTGCAAAGTTTAGAGCTTTGGAATCCACTAGGTCCTGTACCTTCATGTGTAAGGCTCTACACTTTTCTGTACTATGGCCAGGTGCATTTGAATGAAAAGCACATCTGGCGCTGGCGTCGTAATTTCTGGGTAGACTGGCAGGATCTGGAGGTGCCAATGTCCTTAGCTCAACCAGGTTGAGTTTCAGGAGTTGTGGTAGTAATGTGGCATAAGGCATAGGGATCGGATCGATCACCCTATTGGCCTGAGAAGGTCTCTGTTGAAATGGTCTTTGCTGATTGTTGTTGTTGGTGTTGTTGTAGTTTCTCTGAGGAGGATACTGAGTTTGTTGCTGATAATTTTGTTGCTGTGGTTGATAAGCTGGTTGTGGATGAATTGGAGCGGGAATGGTGACTGCTGCCACAAACCTATGAACATATTGGGGTCTGCCCCTGCTGGCATGGATAGCATTGGTCTCACCAGTTCTTCTTGGGCCCACAAAAGGCTTTCTTGGGTTGCTGGACGAGCTGGCACCGTTGTCAGAAATTTTGCCCATCTTTAACAGGCTCTCAATTCTTTCTCCAGCTATAAAAACATTTGCAAAGCTGGTAGAAGAAAAGGCAGCTAGCCTATCAATGTATGTCCCTTGGAGGGTGTTCATAAACATATCAGCCATCTCCCTCTCTGACATGGGAGGCTGGACAGCAGCAGCAAGCTGTCTCCACCTCTGAGCGTACTCCCGGAAGCTTTCTCTGGATGATTGTGACATTCCCATCAGGAGGGTCCTGTTGGGAGCCATATCCAAATTATACTTGTATTTTCTAATGAAGGCCTCTGCCAAGTCCTTCCAACATCTGATGGTTGCTCTAGTCAGATGAGAGTACCATTCCCTTGAAGCTCCTGTTAAGCTATCCTCAAAATAAAACATCCATAGCTTTTCATCCATGGTATATGCCTTCAGCCTCCCCATAAAGGATTGTAAATGGGTCCGTGGACAGGAAGTCCCGTTGTACTTCTCAAAGCACGGTGGTTTAAACTTATGGGGAATCCTGACCCCGTCCACTAAGCCCATGTCCATAACATCAAAACCCAAGGAGTTTTGAGACTCCAGGGATCTCAGTTTCTCAGCAATCTCATCTAGCCTTCTGTCATAGGCTTCCTCCCCAGCTCCCATCACTGTGAACTGATCTTCCTGGGGGTCTTCTTGTAACACTCTGCCTGCAGTGGCAGTCCCTTGCACATTAACAGGGATGTTGATCTCTGGATGAAGGTGGGGTCCATAGACCGGAGGATTAACATGAGGTTGAACTCTCTCATTATTGCTTGTCCCAGCAGTCCTTAGATGGGGATCTTCCTGATTCTGCCTCTCTACCAGTGCTCTTAATCTCTCTTGGCTTTGAGCCATATTGTTCATCACCTCCATAAATTGTGTCATCTGATTCCTCATTTCCAATCTCTCATTGGCCATTTGGTTTCTGACCTCTGTAAGGTCCTGTTGTACCTAGTCCATCTGTATACCCGGAAGGTTGTTGCGGGTGGGATATCTGTGTGGACGGTTGAGTGGGAACACCCGACGCCGAGCAATAGTTCCTGAATCACAACAGAGTTAGTAACAACAAAACAAGAACCTACAAAACAAAACAAAAGGTTAGTATGCAATGCAGTATGCTTATTTGTTTCCAAGGTATCCGACTTGGCACTTGGTTTTGACCTTTCCAGACCCTTGAGGAAGATGCTTGTGATGTCGCTTTGAAAGAACTCAGATAAAACAAACTAATGAATATATTACAAAAGTACATGATACATAGTTTGTTTCTTTTTACAAAACATGCCCTCTGGGGGGTCAAAAATACAACATAAAGAAAAGTACATGAAACGAAAGCAACAACAAGCAAAAGTCAGACACTAAGACCAAACTCATCCTCATGAACTTCCTTTAGAAGTGCTTCAGTCACAGGATCAGCTGGACGCTCTGTGAGATTCCTGATGAGGAGATTCCTGGTAGTAACAGCTGCAGTTAGCTTCTTGTGTCGATTCTGGTCCTTTGACCTCTTCACACCAGCTTTAATCTTCAACTCTGAGATCTCTCTCTGGGCTGCTGCCAGGGCTTCCTGTTGCTCTCTTGCACTAGCTTCCAGCTGCTCAATCTTATCCTGAGTCCTTTTATCCTCCTGAGTACGAGCTTCGGTGATCCTGACCCACCTAGCTTGACTCTCCTTCAGATACAAATCAGTCCTGGCCTTTTGGAACTGAGCCTCTTTGCAGGCATTCTTCAAGATCTGCTCTCCAGCCCTTGACTTCTTAATGTAATCCTATGACTTCTCAATTCTGGCTAGATGCTCCACCTTTAGCTTTTCTAACCTCTCAATGTCCAGCCGACCATCACTCCTCTCCCAGAGGGTCTTCTGTAGAGCCTGAGTCAGCTTCTCATTTCTCTCTTTCAAATTCTCAAACTCTTCTAAACTGACAGTGAAAGGAGGTGGTGCTGAGGATGGCCCAGGCACATCTTCAATGGTGAAGGGCATCCTAGAAATTTGAGCCATGGCATGAGACCACTCATAGTACTGAGTTGAGGCCACATTGTTGCATCTTCCAAGAATGGTCACTCCTTTAGTCTGGCCATTGTCCCAAGCCCAGGATGCTTGCCTGACAATAGCCAGAATAGGCTTGATCTCACAATAAAGGGTTTCAGTCAGATCCTGTGCTCTAGGTGTGTGGACCAATGCATAGCCCAGTTGTCTTTTGAATAGCAGAGGGTTGTAGTTGATGCAACCTTTCACTCCTATCAAAGGTACATTGGGAAACTGCCCACAACTTGTAATGATGTCTCTGCCCTTGGTGCTCTGAGTGCACCACCTGATATCATCTGAGGTTAAAGCAACAAGTCTCCTAGCCCAGTTCTTCTGCTGGTGAGGGTTCAAGAATGCATCAGTCTTTGGCAAATGTTTGAGCAGCCAAGTGTGGAACAAAGGAGCACAGCATCTCACTAATCTTCCCCTTTGCTTTTCATTCCTTTGGTGAACAGAGTAGTAAAGATCTCCCAGTAAGGTGGGCACTGGGTTCCTCAGGATGAAAAGATGGATTGCATTCTTTCTAACAAACTTAGGCTCATCTGCAAATAATATGACCCCATATATGCTAAGGGCTAATAATGCACAGACTGCCTTCCACTTTCCCAAAGAAGCCTTCAGGGTAGCCTGAGAGATCAAGAAATCCAGATACAGACCAGAGACTCCAGCCTTGGCAGTCATGTTCTGCCCAATCAGATAAGGTTCCAGATATAATGCCTTTGCCACTTCTTCATTACTTGGAAAAGCCATCTCAGGGTTGAAGGGGACTCCACCCCTGATGGGTATACCAACCAATGATGAATACTCCTCTAATAAAGGCCCCAACTGAAAATCCTGGAAGGTGAAGCACCTCAGAGGGGGATCATAGAACTGCAGGCAAGTATGAATCAAGCTCCTCTGTGAAGGGTCCAAATCCATAACCACATCAAGTATGCCTCCATAATGTTCTCTGAATAGTGGTATATGGTCTGGAGTAATCAGGGCCTGGATCTTCCTGATGCCAGCTAGCTCAGGCTCAAAGAAATGGTAGGAGATGTTGCTTTTCTTGGGTGCCATGTTGCTGAAGAAGAGCTGAGACAGGTGCTAAGAATAATACTGAAGATGGGCCACTAACAGGCTGAGGCAGGTGACTGAAGCAGGTGCTGATGAAGATAGGTCTATGCAGATAAAGGGGTCAAAACCAAGCCAAAATATGATGGATACCCTGGAAAAAAAATAAGCAAATGTTAAAATGATGCAATAATGATGTATGCAAATGATATGCAAGGGTTTGTGACTGAGCTGGATCTGATCAAGTGCTCTGATATAAGTCCAGGTGTGTTCAAGAAATCCAGATGGAGGTTCATAAGTCCAGTAACCAAGGTGGGGGACTCAAATAAAGAATCACATGTCCAGGGTTAAAAATCACAAGAACTGTTCCAACATGAAGTACTCTTAATCAAAACAAAGTAACAGGGTATGCTGAGGTCAAGGGTACCTGCAAACCTGTAAACAGCCCAACCCCCTCACAGGTGATGTTCTAGAACAAGGATCCTCAGACTTGGATCAGTTATGAGAAGTGCAAACACTTCTAACCCGGAGGTACAGTGTTTACAATAGCCATAAAAGATCCTCCTCTAATTCACCTCAGTTTCTGAAGGTCAATACTAATGGTCATCCAGACTTAGCAGGCTTCCCAGATAGCCCTAGTACTACAGGAAATCTGCAGCACAGAGTTCTCAAGAAGAAACCCATATCGGAACCGTGTTTCATATTCCCGCACCAGACCGAAATGGAATGGGAAAGAACATGAACCACTCTAGCCTAGGTGTCACTCAGGTCCCAGGTATAGGACCTCAACTCTCAGTAGAACCCCACCCACCAAAGCAACAAAACAGATCCAGCCAGCACAGTATGACAGTATGATATATGTAAAGAAAGCAACAAGATAACTGTACATAAAGCAAAAACAAAACAAATATACAAGCACAAATAGCACATAACACCCCAGTAAACACAAATCAATCAAGCGCTAGGAGGAACCCACAAAAAGAACCAGAAGCCCTGGTTACAGTATAAGGGTCCCCAGCAGAGTCGCCAAGCTGTCGCTCCCACTAAATGAAGCTGGGTCAAATAGGGTACAGACGCGAACTGTCGGCGAGAGGAGGGTGTGAGAACACACAGGAGTGAACTCACAGAAGATGAAAAGAGTCGCCAGCTAGGCATTTTTATCCCGGAGGAAAGGCAATGCTGCATAGGCCTAGAAAGATATGGATAAGACGGTTGCAAACCAGAGAGACTGAGAAAGGGGGTTGGTTACAACCTGGGAAGGTATTAGCACCCAGATTGTCCGTCGTACTCGACGGGATCCACGCTTAAAAGATTTGTGTTTTAAAGGGGTAGTGTCAGTGCAATTTGTGTATAAAATAGCTGGAAAAGGATATACAGGTGTCAGTGTAAAAGAAATGTAAAGTGTGTAAATGAAGTGTCAGTGTAGGAACAGGAGTAAAATGCTCATGATAATGAGGCTAAGAGTAATGCTGGAAAAAGGGGGAATATACAGAGACTTTTGTTCGATAACTGTTAAGTTATGCCTACGTATCCTCTCGTGCAATGAGGAAGTCAGAACACCGTATTTCGACCCAAAGAGACTGAAAGGTGAATTGACTTGTGAACTGCTTGCTTGTCTATGCTCAAGTGTATGACCTGTCAGGCTCAGGTGCAAACTGTCTTGCATTAGACGGAAGAAGCAAGTTCTCGTTTGAGAGTGAATGAGATGAGAAAAGAATCCCGGAGGGGACGATTATTGTTTGTGTTTTTGAGTTTTCAGTCTTTTATTGCTTTTTGAAGGTTTGTCATAAGATAATGAGCTTAAGCCTAAACCAATGGATTAGTAAACTCATCACATCTTCCCTCTGGTTAGGGGTAATGAGAATACCTTAAGTGTGAAGTCAGATTCTCACACTTAAACACCATGGTGTAGGATTAAGATCATTAACCTACTTGTGATTAATTAGATGTTTTTGTGGTTTTTGTTTAGTGTTAAGTAATGAGGTTAAGCCACAATCAGGGATTAAACAGACTCATTACACCATCCTAATAGAAGGATAATAGATGAGAATGTTTAAGCTGAGGAAAACTACTCAACTTAATCCATGATTAGGGATTAAACTCATGACAAAACAAGCCTTTGATTAAGTGGATTTTACTTAATGATATGATGATGAAGTGATTTTTAGGGTTTGTAAGACAACTTGAGGGGGACTTGTCCATTAACACTAAGGTTAGTCCTTCTTAACCAATTAAGGAAGAATTAGAACCCTAATGCAAGGCCCAAGTTACAAGTGTGATGTCTTGATGATTATTAAGTGGATTGATTAAAGGAGTTAAACACATTAAGGGTTTAACACTTAGGATTAAAGTTATACACTCCATCCTAATAGAAGGATGCAGGCATAAGCTTAATCACAAAGCCTTAAAGCCTTTAGGGTTTAGTCCCTGATTATGAGGTGAGAAGAGAAGACTCAATGAGACACAAATGTAAAATCTAAAAGGGGGACTAATCAAAACCCTAATCATTGTCATTCTTGGTTGTTCCTAAGGTTTGTGAGGTTTATGAAAGAAAAAACTTCAGTAGAACCACCAGGAAGCAGATGAAAAAGAGCCAAGAGAAGCAAAGTAACTTGCTTCACTTAAGAAGACAAGTCACTTGAGGAAAGAAAGTAAGAAGAAAAAAGAATGAGCAAGCTCAATCTCAAACACATAACAAAATGCAGCAAGGATGCATAAGAGAGATGAAAAGAAGTTGTGAGAAGTGAAGGCAAATCCACTTCTCAAAGTTACTTACCACCTGAAAAGTTAATGAAAGGAATGCAATGCATTGCAAAATGAGATGAAATGGCATGATGCAAATCAAAACCAGAAGCATATATGAGATGATAATGATGCTATGAGATGATGCAAACATGAAACAAAGCATGGGGATGATCATACAAGCTTATGGATGCAAATGAAGCAAGTTAAGAACCATGAACATACATGAAAAGTTATGAAATGCAAATGGCATACAACATGGAAAATGCAAGATGTAATGATCAAACATGCTTTCAATATGTCTTAAGATGTCTAATGAACCAAATGGATGCACAAAATGCTATGGCAAGACATGGTATGCAAGCAAATGCAAGATGGATGCAAGAGGAAGCCCAAATTAGGGTTTATGATCAATGCATCAAACAAAAACCAAAACCAGAAGCAAACATCAAGATAAAAAATTGAAAATGCATCCAAGGGAACCCTAAACCTATACTAACTCACTGCCCAAAGGAGAGGTTCCAACTCTTAACCTAATTAGAGTTATGAATTTCCTAAAATTTCTAGGGTTTTAGGGTACCTTAACAAGAAAAATGTCAAACAAATGGAAAATGAAAGATCAAATCATGCCAATTTAATCTCACAAACTACATGCTAAACAAAATGCAATGCAAGAAGAATCAAAGTCCAACTCTCAATGGTTAGGCAGAAATGATTTTTTGAAGTTTGGATCAAAATAATGCCTTGAAATGATTTTAATTCCATGAAAAATTCTCAAAAGACATCAAGATCAAAAAAGAAATTTGGTTTGAGGGTTGGACATGTTTCTAAATGATTATGAAGGTTTCATGAATTTTTTTGGTGATTTTTAAATACCTAAAAGTATTTTTAATTAATTAATTCTCATTAATTAATTAAAAATAAACTTTTAAATGATTTAAAAATATTTTTAAATGCAAAAAATAAAAATAAAAATGTTTTTGGTTTCTGAAATTAAATAAAAGTTTGTATAAAAAATTTCAGAATTTTTAAGGTTGTTTTACTATTTTAAATTAAATGGAGAAATAAAATATAAAGAAAATGAAATAAAAATGAAAAGTATGCAGTATGAGTGGCTCAGATGGAAAGTTGAGAGATCCAGGGGCTGTGCGTGCAAGTCAACAAGACTGGGAGTCACCAAAATCCAAGGCCCAGGTTCAAAGTTCCTACACGCGCGCAATCTGATGGCTGAGGTTTCAAGTTGATTTAATTAATTATGATTTACTTAATTAATCAGGATTAGGGCATAATGACTCATCTGGGCCGTTCACAAGCGCGCGGGAAGCAACATCCAAGGGACAAGATTTAAAGTTGCGTAATTAATCAGGCTCAACCCTAATCAAATTCAGGTGACCGGAGATGAGCTCCGGTCGTCTTCTCCGGCAGGGTCAAAACCCTAGCTTCCCCTATAGGCTACCCCAAGTCAAATTAAATGCCCAGAAACCTTCCCCTCCCCAAACTAAACCTAAATCCATCTTTAAAAACCATTCATCAACCATGAACAAAGAGAAACAAGCTCAAACTCAATCACGGGCAAAATTTCAGAGAGGCATAAAATGATCATTCCTTCACTATTTTCAATTCCAAGGACATCATTATGATCAGCACAACACACACTTCCATTTTATAACAAGAAAAGCAAGCTCTGTGAAAAAGTGTTCTTGGCCATACCTGAGCTGGAAAGCTTCAATGGTGAGCTTCCAGAGTCTCCCACTTGTGCAAATGAACTCCCTTGACCCTTCTGAACTTAATGGAATGCCTCAAAGTTCTTGTGAATGGCTGATTTGTGAAGGTGAGTTCTGGTGTAGCAGATTTCACAGTTGTGTTCTAGAGGGTTTCAAGCTGTGTTCATGGTGGATTCTGGTTCTTTTGAGTGTGTATGATTTGTTGGTGAAGAGAAAATGGGTGTTTGATGGCTGTATAGAGAGATTCGAAGAAGAGGAGTTTTTGACAGATTTTTGTGAGGGCTGTGCTGTGTCTTGTTTCAATGGCCAATGAGTTGCTATAACACTCCCATGATGTGTGAGTAGCCTGTGGAGCAGGTCAGTAGAGGTGGCTGATCACTATTCCAAGAGTATGGAGGTTTTGGCCAAAAAGTCAAGTTGATTTGTACTTGCAGCATGGGCTATGGCAGCAGCAGTCTAAGGGCTTGTCTTGCTTCAGCTTGAGTCAAGGATGACCCTTGGATTGTTTGTGAAAGTCTGCAGCATTTGGATCATGAGTTGTGAGAGGTTTTGCAACTTGCCCACTTGTGTTATTTCATGATTTTGTGTTATGTACATGAGATAATTCTTGCTGGATTTTGGTGTATGATACTTCATTTGGTCATGGCAATGCATAGAAACCAATTAGTGATCACACAACTCATGGGAGAATGATTTTGCCAAGAATTCCTCTTTGCATCTTTATGAAAAATGGCTTATGGATTCTTGAAAATCAAGTCACAAAATGAGAAATCCCTTGGGCCAATTCTGATTTTATGTCATGTGTAGCATTGGTATGATGATTAGAGGTCATGTTGAAGTCACACAAAGGCTTGCCATGAGAAATTGCAAGTTTTCCATTTGGTGCAAAAGTGAATTTTTAATGATTTTGCTCAACTTTGCAAGGCCATAACTTTTGATCCAAAATGAATTAGGTCATGTTCTTGTACTTTTTGAAAAGGGAATGATCCATTCTACAACTTTCATGACCAAAGTTTTTCCATTTGAAGCTTTTTTGAATCAAAAAGTAAAGGTTGAAAAAGTTGCCCAAAATGGCATTTTCATTAAAAGTCAAACTTCCCAAAAAGTCAACTTTGCAAAAGACTTGAAATTCTTCAATTTTGTGAACTTCTAACATCTTCCATGATCAAATAAAGATCATATACAATCAAAATGATGAAGAACACCCCTTGGTTGGGTCATTGGGGGCCTCAGATGCCCTGATTTTGCACTGACTTGCTTGAAAAGTCAACTCTTGATCAGATGACTTCCCCATGGAATTTCTTCATGAAAATTGATATGCATACTCCCTATACCATATAGAGACCAATAGAAACAAGAATGACCAAAAAATTTGGAGTTATGGCCTCTGAAACCAAAACCCTAATTCTATGTCATCTGTGCAGTCAAACCTGGCTCTGCTTCCATACCATTCTTAGTTCTTGTGATTTTTTGACATTCTTGACTTTGAGAGGATATAATATGATGCTTGAGCACACATGTACCCCTTTGAAGTGATTTATGACCTTTGGAGTGGCTCAAGAAGCTCTTGGATTGCTCAAATCACAAACCCTAGATGCAGATGACTTTGAACCAATGCAGTGAATCAAAAATGTAATATGAGATGCTATGATTGAGTTTATGCATATGAAGAGATCACAAGCCATGGTGTGAATGGGTGAGGGCAAATTTGGGGTGTTTACACAAAGCCCCCCCCCCCCCACTTGTACCTCCACGAAATCTTACTAAGATCTCTTCTCCTTCCTTGGCTAACACATCAGTTACCCACCCCCTTAATGCAGCTCATGTGTCCCACCTCCCCATAACTTCTTCACCTTTACTTATTTGTCCCTCACTTAACACTTCCCCACAAAACAACTCCACATGCTTTCCCTTTTCCCCAAACACGGTGACTCTCTCTCCTGTCACCATCACCTCTTCCCAACACATATCTTCCCAAGACATCTCTTTACCCAACAAATCCCACCCACTTGTTGTCCCAACATTATCGTCTCTTTCACACCTTCCTTCGCCACATCATCAACCTTGCTTGTACCTTGAGGACAAGGTTTGAGGACAAGGTTAAACTTGGGGCCAGGAGTAATGTTAGTGGGGCAGTCCAGCGGCCCACTAGGGAGAAAAAGAATCCCAATTGGCACAAAGACTTTATTAAATATTAAGTTGTTTTATTTAATTATTCCAGCATATTATTGTATTGGGCCTCTTAATTATTATTGATCCAATCATGTTTTATTAGTAACCCTACTATTAAACCATTTGTATCTTTGGCAGCAGCAGGAAATCAATTATTATTTCAGAAGTTATTTTAAGTTTGTCTTCCTTTTTAGCTTAGATATTTTGGTAACTTAGTGAAACCTATCAGGGTCTTAAAATTAAAGATTTCACTCTAACTCATTCAGAATTTAGATTTTCTTGATAATAAGATCTATAATTCTTTTTATAAATAATACTCTCCAACTTATTTTCTAAAGTTTTGAGTGTCGGACATAATTCATTAATAGTGTTATGATTACCCTTTCACAAAGTTGACAATACTAAAAAAAACATGTTTCTTCTTAAATTCTAATATTCTTTGGCCTAAATCAAGTACCATCTAATACATTTTAGATAAGATATAAAATTTTAGCATTTTTAACTCTTTCTCAAACTGAGTATAATTAAGAAATTATAGAAAATAAAAGTCATCGATCTATATGATAAAAAATTAGTACTAAATCATATAACATATACAATAACAATTCAACCCTCGGTCCAACCCGGTCAGACCTTTAAACTTTAAACCTCAGTTTATACCGATTTAATATCCGATCCGGTTTTAATTACCTTGGATATAACCATATATGACCTAAAAAAGGTCATAATATCTCTTTGTTTATTTAATTATCGTAACTCATAATATTATGTTTCTAACCTTTTAGAAATTACTAGTGGAATACCCGTGCGGACGCACGGATACCGCTATGGACCTTTGAAATTGCACCAATAAATTAGGTTAGGAAAAAGTTTAGAATGAAAAAATTGAATCAATCGTAAAATTCTTTCCTTTTACAACAATTGTATTTTCTCCCCTATATAAAAATAGTATTTATCAACAATTAATTTTATTTTACAGAATTTAGAAATAAAAAAAATTGAATTAATTGTAAAGTTGTTCCCGTTTATAAATTTTAATTTTATTTTACACTATTTAGAAATAAAAAATTGAATCAATGGTAAAGTTATTTCTGTTTATAAATATTAATTTTATTTTACACTATTTAGCAATAAAAAAATTGAATCAATTGTAAAGTTGTTCCCGTTTATAAATATTAATTTTATTTTACACTTTATAGAAATAAAAAAATCGAATCAATTGTAAAGTTGTTCCTGTTTATAAATATTAATTTTATTTTACACGATTTAGAAATAAAAGAAAAAATGAATCAATTGTAAAGTTGTTCCCGTTCATAAATATTAATTTTATTTTACACTATTTAGAAATAAAAAAATTGATTCAATAGTAAAGTTGTTCTCGTATATAAAATATTAATTTTATTTTACCCGATTTAGAAATAAAAAAAATGAATCAATGGTAAAGTTGTTCCCGTTTATAAATATTAATTTTATTTTACACTATTGAGCAATAAAAAAATTGAATCAATTGTAAAGTTGTTCCCGTTTATAAATATTAATTTTATTTTACACTTTTTATAAATAAAAAAAATTGAATTAATTGTAAAGTTGTTCCCGTTTATAAATATTAATTTTAATAGAACAGGAACTCCAACCCAATGTTGGATTTCTAATAGTCTTATTAAAATAACAATTTTCACTATATCTAAAGAATACACCAGACAGTAATGAATTTCAATCATATTTTATTCTGCAGACAACATTCTTCTCAATAATATCAACTAAAATCAACTAACCACCATGACATGTTCATTTTATCAACACCATAAGCAACTACAAAAGAATAAAAGTACAATATGCCTGCAAAACATTTTTAAGAGAAAAAATAAAAATGTGTCGAATGATATCAATAGATTTATAACATAATACAATACTATTTGATAGAATTCAAATAAATATGCAACAACAAAGACATAAACCATCCAAGTTGAAATAAACCTTCACTTATCACATAATAAAATGGCCATATCCTATTCCAATAATACACAACATAATCTTAATCATAAGACTCATAATAATACTTTATCCGCATAACCTTAATGTTAAGATTCTAACTATAACAAAGCAAAGTTTTTTTCCTTCTTACTTAACAAACTACTATGATAAAACAATATGCTGAAGTTTGATTTCAAAAACAATATGCTTTGCATCAACAAATGGAGTGAGTCAATGTCGTGCTTTTTTAGGAGTAAAAGATGAAGTGTTGTTGGCATTGCAAGAGGATCAACTGCAGTTACTAGGAAAGATGTTGACTGGTAAGGAGGATGTAGCCTTTCACCGACCTATCAAATTTTAATGGTCCTTGCAGTTTCAAAATTTGTAATAAGCTTCCATGCACACCAAAGTCACACTAAACCATCTTAAATCAGTTATGAGGCCACAAATTATCATATATGCAAGTATCTAACAAACTGATGATTAATAGTCAGAGGAACCACCCCATCAACAACTCAAAGAAGCAATACCAACTAATTTGAAATCTTGCACACGCCACACCGAAACCAGACCCAACTAACATTAGAGGCACCAATACGATTTTAGCATGCATGCCAAAAGTGCCAAGCCAAAAACCCTGCATTTCTATTTGCCAACCCACTTGATGGAGCGCCTGTTATCGTATCAGCTTAATTTGACACCACACTTCACCCAACAGAGCCATATGTCCCGCTGGAGAACATTGACACCACCAAACAAACCTGCAAAAATCTCGCAGTCGGATGTATTCGAGTGTAACTCTTGCAAAAGACCTTGCTTCCAGATTGACTGTTGTTTATGCCTTGCCAACCCCGGTCCATGCTCTACCGCCCAAGACACATTGCACCTGACACTAAAAGCAACCATTATGTTTAATGGCCATGGAATTGCAGTAGACCTCTAGAAAACCTTGCCAAAAATAGTTTTACTTTGCTACAACCTCTTTCATAATAGTAATGATCTTCATCATCATCCTCTTCTTCTTCTACTACCGCCACAAGTTCTGGTTCTCGGTACCACCTACTACATCACACTATATAAATTTTCTCACTATTTGAAGTTCAAAAACATATAAAAAATGCAGAGTAAAAGCCACTCACTAAGGTCACCACTTAATTTGTCTTCTGATTTACGACAAGTCGCGATAGTTCCAATACCACTTGTGGAAAATAATAACCATCACTTTCGTATCTTTGTCTATCTCTTCCAACCTAAGAGAAACTCTTGTTAGTCATCAAACTATTGATAGAAATTATTTTAGGGACTAAGAACCTCACCATTTCATCCTTCTAGTTGTTGCAGACATATAATAGTAATTTTATATCACCACTGTGATATTATAACAAACATACAAATACTATGACCATTCATATAATAATTATGCTTTTAAAGATAAAGTCATTCAAAAGGGATATAAGTATTCAAAGCATTCATGGATTTCCTACAAAGGTTAATGATATAAGTATCAATTCATTACTAAACAAACAAACATGACCGAAGATCACATTCCAAAATGCAAGCTGGGATACACACCAATACAGACATCAAAACCCTAAATAGAAGAACCAAGGAAAATAAATCCAGATGATTAGTACAAATACATTTGTTGTTTCAATCATGATAACAAAATCTTAGACCTGAGAAAAAATTTCCCCATGTGTTGTCCGCCTCATCATCATCGTCGGACTCCAAGATTTGTGGTTCTTCTTCAACATCTGAATGATACCTCTGCAGTCTTCGCCACTTTTTAGATTATTTCCTCTTTGTCTTCTGGCCCTTTGTTGCGGCACAACAACTGCTGCATAGACCGAGACGGTATCTTCGGGAAGTTGTTGCAGCTGCTGCACATGTGTAACAAAATGAACGCATGAGTTATGTCAAGTAAAATATGTATGTTATATGGAAATGTAAAACACAAAGTTTAGAGTTGAAACTCCGTAGGTGGATGGACTTCAGGTATCTGAATGATATCTCTACAGTCTTTACCGTTTTTTAGATGATTTCCTCCTTCATCTTCTGGCCCTTTGTTGCGGCACAACAACTGCTGCATAGACCGGGACGAGATCTTCGGGAAGTTGTTGTAGCTGCTGCACATGTGGAACAAAATGAATGCATGAGTTATGTCAAGTAAAATATGTATGTTATATGGAAATGTAAAACACATAGTTTAGATTTGAAACTCTGTAGGTGGATGAACTTCAGGTGGTGGTTGGACCAGCACGGGATTAACGATAGGTTCGTGCAGTTGTTGATGAAAAAAGCAGTGAAAAGAAGAATTTATGAGCTGAGCAATGTTAATATAGATATAAATAAGAAATAGTAAACGAAAGGCATGATGGATCCTCACACTTTCAAGCAATTTCTACCTTTCCGCTTCCGTCTTCTTCACATTTTCAAATCCAGCATGCTCAATTCAACATCTGGGATTTTTTGTATGTCAGATTCCTCCTTAGCCCGATTTGGTTCCACCAATGCTTCCCTAAGTTTCTCATTTATTTCATCTTCTACTCTCTGTGCTTCTTTCAACTCATTAGTAATTAGCTCCTTCTCCTTTTTGTGTGGTTGTTGATGAAAGAAAAAAGGGTTGAAAAGAATAAGTTATGAAACGAGGCATGCTAACATAGATATAAATAATAAATAGTAAACGAATGGTTGAACTTGTTCATGATGTTGATGGTCGAATTGTTGAAGATAAGAATCATTCGCTCCATTCGGATAATGGATAAACGCCATACAAAATATGAGAGTATGCTGAATTTTGGTTGATACATGGTGAGAAGAAGAGATTGATTTATAACTGTCAGTGTGTGATTCTTAATCTACTCTCCCACCTTGTAAATGTAATACAAAATGCAATAATTATTATTGAAACCATAAAAGAGAATGAATGTTCTAATGCATGAATTTGAATAGGCAAATTTATTGTTAAGAAAGTATGATAAGCATGACTGCCACATTATGTAAAGATTCCATTAGAACAACCTGCAATATATTTACAAAGTGAATTGTCATTATGACAAAAGAATAATTAAAATAAGAATATCCAAACCTAAGAATTCGAGAATAAAAATAAAAATAAGAATTTCCACAACCACTTCAATTCCATGAGCAGTTGTAGTGGTTGTCGCACTTTCATGAACAGAAGTCGTCGCCTCTGTGACGGGAATCATTGATATTCGTCTCCACGCCAACATCTGTGGCATTACTCTTCTTCCTTATTTGAACCTGAAAAACCAGCAACAAATTTCTATTAGACATACAAAATAATTATGATAAGAAGTAGCAATTTCATGATTCATAAGTACTCCACTATTGAATCGTGCATATCAAAGTTCAAGTTCAGATATGAAATATGATAATAGAGTTGATGACCAGACCTCGTAAACTCGCTTACATTCCATGTATCTTAAGTTGACCCTTATGAATGTGAGAGCAATATACTTTCTGATAAGCAAACTCATATATATCAACTTCATGATCCCATAACAGAAGAACTGAAAACATCAGAGGGTTACCTGTACAAAGTTTTAAAAACCAAAGGAACATAAATCATCAAATAACAGACAGACACAACAACACAAATAACACAACAACACCATTAACTATAACAATAACCTTGCACCAGACACAACAACATAAATAACAGTCCCTATATATCATTACGATCTTATTTGATTAATACCTCATACATACCCAAAAGAGCCCTGCGATAGTGGTGCATATTGTGGCTGCAAAATTCAGTATAACAATATTAATACTCATCATAAGACAACGCCATAATAGTTCATTGTAACGCCCTGTTTATTAATTAATTATATTCGCATTATTGATGTTGATTTATGTTAAATTATCGAAGTTGGGTGTGATAGGTTGCTAAGTTGATTTTTGTTGAATTAAAGTAAGTTGAGTTGAATTAAGTCGTATTATGGTTTGGACAAATTAATTAAGTGAATTAAGTCGATTAAGTTGTGTCGTTGTTAGTTGGAATAAGTGAGTTGATTAAGTTATGGATTTAATTGGTAGAATTATGCAAATTTGGATAAATGGGCTTGTTGGTATATATAAGTAGTAACTGTGGGGTGTAGAATTGAGTCCAATAGAATTAATAAAGAAATTATAAGAACTTTGGGAAGTTATTATTATTATTATTATTATTATTATTATTGTTATTATTAATTAATAATTGGGTGGAAGAGAGAAAAACAAGGAAGAATAGGTATTGTAGATGTTTAGAATTGGCAGAATTTTTGACCAACAAGAAGTGTTGAACTTAGTTCAGGATGTCACATCAGATGTTGTGACATTATCAAACAGAGTATAAGTTAATGAACTTAATTCAGGATGTCACACCAGATGTTGTGACATTGTATCAGTTAATGAAGTAAGTTCAGTTTTCAGGATGTCACACCAGATGTTGTGACATCTCAAACCTGCTACCAGAATTAATTAATGCTTAACAGAATTGAGTAAATTCAGGGAATTTATCTGGAATTAATTATGAATGGATAAAACAGAAGAAGGCGCATTTGTAGGGAAATTGGTTATATGATTTCAGTATAAACAGAAGAACTGACTCACCTAGAATCAAGGAAGTAACAAACCCTAATTCAAGGTGATGGCAGCATGCGTATCAGGATTGGATAACCTACAGAAAGCCCAAAATCCAAGCATCTATTTAAGCAATAGAAACTCTCAGAATAGAGTACGAAATTAAGAAGACTAAATAGGGTGTTTGTATTTTAATAGCAGGTTGTATATGTGTATCACTTTATGAGCTTTTAAGCAAAAGTGTATTGTGTCTTGATTGAAACTGTGAAGTAAGATCAAGTTGTTTTGTTTGAAGTATGACTTCAATTTTATTAAACTTGTAAACATATCACTGTGTGATTGAGGGGGAGTGAGTTGGTACTCATATCTAAGTTGTGTCTTAGGTAGAAATTGCCTTGGGTAGATATTAAGTGAAAGATTAAACTGAGTGGTTTAAGTCTAGAATTAATATTACTTATATTGGATTTCCTTCCTGGCTTGGTAGCCCCCAGATGTAAGTGTGGTTATACACTGAACTGGGTTAACAATTTCCTGTGTTGTTTAATTTTCCTGCACTTTAAGTTTTGTTCAAGTCTTCAAGTGTTTAAACATCTCATTCGACATCACGTACCTGATCCCAGAATTTCAATTGGCATCAGAGCAGGCACCCTGCCTGTTTAACTGGGTGAGATCTAGGGACTGCAAATTCTGGAAACATGGACAGAGATGTAGGATCTGTAAATAGACCACCTATATTGGATGGATCCAATTATGATTACTGGAAGCCAAGAATGGTAGCATTCTTAAGATCACTTGACAATAGGGCCTGGAAAGCAGTCAACAAAGGATGGGAGCACCCTGTCCAAGACAACAAGGATGGAGCAAAAGTGTTGAAACCTGAAGAAGAATGGAGCAAGGAGGAAGAAGATTCAGATCTTGGAAATTCCAAGGCCTTAAATGCTTTATTCAATGGCATTGATAGGAACATATTCAGACTTGTGCATCACTGTGAGCTGGCCAAAGATGTTTGGGACACTCTCAAAACAACTCATGAAGGAACATCAAAGGTGAAGATGTCAAGACTTCAACTTCTCACCACCAAGTTTGAAAACTTGAGAATGAAGGAAGATGAGACAATTCATGAGTTCTACATGAACATCTTGGAAATAGCTAATACTTCTGGTGCTTTGGGAGAAAAGATGACTGATGAAAAGCTGGTAAGAAAGATTCTAAGATCTTTACCAAAAAGATTTGACATGAAGGTCACAACAATAGAAGAAGCTCAAGACATATGCACAATGAAGGTTGAAGAGCTCATTGGTTCCCTTCAAACATTTGAGATGGGAATGAATGACACAATTGTAGAGAAGAACAAAAGCATAGCCTTGGTGTCAAATACTGATAAAGAAGAAGAAAATAATGAAGCAGACCCTGAAGAAAATTTATCAGAAACCATTGCTATGCTTGGAAGACAATTCAACAAGATTCTCAGAAAGATGGATGGCAAGTCCAGACCAAGTGGAAGATACTCAAACTCTTCTGAGAATAAAAGACCTTATGATGCTAATAGAAGGTCAAATTATGATGAAAAGACCAATCAAGAAAAAGGGATTAAATGTCATGGATGTGAAGGATATGGACACATCAGAAATGAATGCCCTACCTATCTAAAGAAGCAGAAGAAAGGTCTCTCTGTGACCTGGTCTGATGAAGACTCAGGATGTGATTCAGAAGAAGAATCAGCAAAGCACATCACTGCTCTAGCTGGAGTATGTGAATCTGAAAGTGGATCCAGTGATGATGAGCTGACTTTCGAAGAGCTAGAAGAATCATACAAAGAGCTGTGTAAAAGGAGCACTGAAGTATGCATGGAGATTATAAAGCAGAAGAAGCAGATTGAGGCATTAAAGATTGAAAAGACAAGTAATCTAGAAACCATTGACACTTTGAAAAGTGAAGTAAGTCTTCTCAACTCCAAGTTGGAACATATGTCAAAATCTGTCAGAATGCTGAACAGTAGTTCAAACACTCTGAATGTTATTCTCAACAACAATAAGCATTCAGGGGATAGAACTGGACTGGGATTTAACAAAGCTCAAAAGGTTGAGACTAGCACCAGCAAAACTACTTCAAATCCCATAAAGTCAAACAAGATGTCCCAACAGATGTCCCAACATCATGAAAAGAACATGATGAAAAAGAAGTATCAAAGATGGAGATGTCATCATTGTGGAAGGTTTGGTCACATCAAACCTCATTGCTACAAGTTGCATGGATATCCAAATCAGATGCATCAGCAACCCCCTAAGCAGAAGATAGAGGGTACCAAGAAAGTGCTGCATAGACATCAAAATCAAAGATATCAGCAACCCCCTAAGCAGAAGACAGAGGTCATCAAGAAAGTATGGGTACCTAAAGCTAGTCTTCATAATGATCAAAGCTATATGTCCAAGAAAAAGTTCAACAAACAACCTTGGAGCTCTAAAAATGGTCACTACACATGGCAGAAGCATCAAAGAAAACCTCACTACAAGCAAAAATGGTCAAAGAAGGGTGTTGCATATATAACTCATACATCTCTAAGAGTATCAGCTAAAGAAGACTGGTACTTTGACAGTGGATGCTCAAGCCACATGACTGGATTGAAGAACTTGCTGATAGACTTAAAGTCATATTCATCCAGATATGTAACCTTTGGAGATGGAGCTAAAGGAGAAATCAAGGGAGTTGGGACCTTGGACTGTCCAGATGTACCAAGACTAGATGATGTGTTGCTGGTAAAAGGATTGACTGCTAACTTGATCAGCATAAGTCAATTATGTGATCAAGGTTACAATGTAAACTTTACCAAAACTGAATGCATAATGTCTAATAAAGAACAGAAGGTTGTCATGAGAGGAGCCAGATCTAAAGACAACTGTTATATGTGGGAACCTCAAGATTTCAGTCTCACTTCAACTTGCTCTTTAGCCAAAGAAGAAGAAGTGAAACTATGGAACCAAAGACTGGGTCATCTTCATTTCAGAGGTATAAAGAAAATCATATCTATGGAAGCTGTGAGAGGTATTCCTAAACTGAAGATTGATGATGGCAAAGTATGTGGTGAATGTTAAATAGGCAAGCAAACCAAGATGTCCCATCCAAAGCTCCAACATCTGACAACTTCCAAAGTTTTGGAATTATTGCATATGGATCTTATGGGACCAATGCAGGTTGAGAGCCTTGGTGGAAAGAGGTATGCCTATGTGGTGGTTGATGACTTTTCAAGGTATACATGGATAAATTTTATCAAAGAAAAGTCTGATGTATTTGATGTATTCAAAGATTTGTGCCAAAAAATACAAAGAGAAAAAGCAAGTTGTGTGGTCAGAATAAGAAGTGACCATGGAAAGGAGTTTGAGAATCAAAAATTCTCAGAATTCTGCTCTTTAGAAGGAATAAATCATGAATACTCTTCACCTATTACCCCTCAACAGAATGGGATTGTTGAGAGGAAGAACAGAACTATCCAAGAATCAGCAAGAGCTATGATCCATGCTAAAAAGTTACCATTGTACTTCTGGGTTGAAGCTATGAACACAGCTTGTTACATTCATAATAGAGTCACTCTAAGGAAAGGAACCTTGTCCACAATCTATGAAGTCTGGAAGGGCAGAAAACCTACAGTAAAGTACTTCCATGTGTTTGGAAGTAATTGTTATATTCTGGCTGATAGGGAGCAAAGAAGAAAAATGGATCCTAAAAGTGATGAAGGGATTTTCCTTGGATACTCTATAAATAGCAAAGCCTATAGAGTATTTAACTCTAGAACCAAGGTTATCATGGAGTCCATAAATGTGATAATTGATGATGCCCATGCAGATGTTACAGATGATGTTGGAACATCTGCTGACAGTCAGACTGAAGCTGAAATAAAGAGTGATCATCATGACTTTACTCAAACTGAAGCAAGGATAGAACAATCCAGCAAACCTCCCTCCATCAAAATCCAAAAGGATCATCCCAAAGATCTAATAATTGGTGATCCTAACAGAGGTGTAAGCACTAGATCAAGAGAGGTGATCTCAGGTTCTTGTTTTGTTTCAAAAATAGAACCTAAAAACATCAAGGAAGCTCTTAATGATGAGTACTGGATTTGTGCTATGCAAGAAGAATTAGGTCAGTTCACAAGGAATGGAGTGTGGGATCTTGTTCCTAGACCTGATGACATAAATGTAATTGGGACTAAATGGGTGTATAAGAACAAGTCAAATGAGCAGGGAGTTGTTACAAAGAACAAAGCTAGACTTGTAGCTCAAGGATACACACAAATTGAGGGAGTAGACTTTGATGAAACCTTTGCACCAGTAGCAAGGCTTGAATCAATCAGACTACTTTTAGGAATTGCTTGTATTCTGAAGTTCATGCTATTTCAAATGGATGTGAAAAGTGCCTTTCTAAATGGATATCTTAATGAAGAGGTATATGTAGAACAACCTGAGGGATTTGTTGATCCAAGCTGTCCAAACCATGTGTACAAACTAAGGAAGGCTCTTTATGGACTGAAGCAAGCCCCAAGAGCATGGTATGAAAGGCTGACTACTTTTCTCACAAAACAAGGATACAGAAAAGGTGGAATAGACAAAACCTTGTTTGTGAAGGATGAAAAAGGAAATGTCATGATTGCTCAAATATATGTTGATGACATTGTCTTTGGTGGGATGTCAGACAGGATGGTTAAACATTTTGTCACTCAAATGGAATCTGAATTTGAGATGAGCCTAGTAGGAGAACTAACCTACTTTCTTGGACTACAAATCAAGCAGATGGAAGACTCCATGTTCATATCCCAAAGCAAGTATGCCAAGAACACTGTCAAGAAATTTGGGATGGATAATGCAAGTCACAAAAGAACACCTGCCCCCACTCATTTAAAGCTGATAAAGGATGACAAGGGTGAGAAGGTGGACCAAAGTCTATACAGAAGCATGATTGGAAGCTTATTATATCTGACTGCTAGCAGACCAGATATAGCCTTTGCAGTAGGTGTATGTGCAAGATATCAAGCTGATCCAAAAGTTAGCCATCTAAACCAGGTTAAGAGAATTCTGAAATATGTCAATGGTACTTGTGACTATGGCATAATGTACTCTCATGGATGTGAACCAATTCTCACTGGCTTCTGTGATGCTGATTGGGCTGGAAGTGCTGATGATAGGAAGAGCACATCAGGAGGATGCTTCTTCCTAGGAAACAATTTGATTTCTTAGTTCAGTAAGAAACAAAATTGTGTATCCTTATCCACTGCTGAAGCTGAATATATTGCAGTTGGTAGCAGTTGTTCACAGTTGGTTTGGATGAAGCAAATGCTCACTGAATACAATGTCCCACAAGATGTCATGACATTGTACTGTGACAACTTAAGTGCTATTAACATATCAAAGAATCCTATCCAACATAGTAGGACCAAACATATTGATATCAGGCATCATTTCATCAGAGATCTTGTGGAAGAGAAGGTGATCTCATTGGAACATGTAGCCACAGATCTGCAATTGGCTGATATATTTACTAAAGATTTGATGCTACCCAATTTGAAAACCTAAGGGGTAAATTGGGAATATGCTTATGTGAAATATAGCAGTTATGGAGAAGTGCCAACATGTTCTATGACATCGTGTGGCATGATCACCAGATGGCAACACCAGTCTGGTCAAGAACTCTGTGTATTCCACTCCTTAAAATTCTCCAAGTAACGGCTCTTATAAAAGTTCCAGCTTGCTCTCAGCTATTCATCTTCTCATCATCCTCTCAAAACAAATTGCATGCTATAGCTGATTTTCAGAGCTCATCAAACTCAATCAAATCTAACCTCTTCCTCCACCACATTTAAAAATGTCTCAACATCAAAACCCTAACCTCTCTGATGAAATCCTCAACCAAGAAGATGTGGTGCATGCAACCCCCATCTCTGTGGTACCTATGGATTCAACTCCTATAGACGAAATCAGAGGAAGTGTTCCTCTTGCTCAAAAGCCTAGAACTCCAACAGTGAGAAGAGCAAAGGAACCTGTATTCAGCAAAGTCAAAGAGATGCCTTCATCCTCAAACACCACTCCCAAAGCCTCTGAATATGTGGATGCTTCTATTAAGGATCTTGTGAACAAGATTCTGTCTGAGCAAAGAGTTGTGAGTGGTATATCTATCCCTCTGAACACCATGCCAGCTCCACAAGAAGAACAGAGTAATCAAGCTGAAGAGGACACTCCTGCTCAACAGGATGTCCCAATAGATGTTGAAACATCTGAGGAACAACACAAGGCCTCCACTGATGATGATGATGATGAAGCCACTGATGATCAAGCTTCTGTTGATCCACCTCCTGAAGAGGAGACTACCCAACCTCCTCCTGTTGTAGACATAGAGCATGATTCTGACACAGAAATCATTGCCTCTGTGGACCCTAGCATAGCCAAAAGGATTAGGACTAGGAAGGAAAAGAAGACTTCAGGACATGCAACTCCTGAAAAGAAGCAGCCTACTCCAAAGAAAGACAAGGCCAAAGTGGTATTTGGACCAACTAAACAATGGAGCAAGGTGAATACACAAAAGAGGAAAGTTTTCACTCCACCAGATTCAGATGTTAAAGAGGATGTCCCAACATCCCAACCAAAGAAGAAACCAGCACCTTCAAGGTCCACCTCTGCTGTTCCAGAAGCTCCTCTGGACAATATTTCATTCCATCATGTGTCAAGTGTGAGCAGATGGAAATTTGTATACCAAAGAAGGGTAGCACTTGAAAAAGAGCTGGGAAGCAATGCACTTGAGTGCACTGAGGTAATTGACCTAATTTCTTCTGCTGGCTTATTCAAAACAGTGTCAAACTTTTCACCTTGCTATGAGCTGCTAGTCAAGGAATTTATTGTCAATCTTCAAGAGGACTGTGCTGATGGTAAGTCAGATGAATTCAGAAAGGTGTATGTAAGAGGGAGATGTGTGGAATTCTCTCCTAGGGTTATCAACCACTACCTAGGGAGAGAATCTGATGGACCTAATGAGCTGGGGAAGACTGACAACCAGGTGTGCAAGGTCATTATTGCCAATCAAGTCAAAGCTTGGCCAGTCAAGGGCAAACTTTCTGTTAGCTTGCTAACAAGGAAGTATGCAATGCTGCATAGGATTGACACTGTAAACTGGGTCCCTACTGTCGCTCCCGACAAATGAAAATGGATCATATGAAGGTACAGACGCGAACGGTCGGCGAAGGGAACAGTGAGAACACACAGCCGTGAACTCACTGGAAATGAAAAGAGTCGCCAGCTAGGCATTTTTATCCCGGAGGAAAGGCAATGCTGCATAGGCCTAGAAAAAGATGGATAAGACGGTTTGCGAACCAGAGAGACTGAGGAAGGGGGTTGGTTACAACCTGGGAAGGTATTAGCACCCAGATTGTCCGTCGTACTCGACGGGATCCACGCTTGAAAGATTTGTGTTTTAAAGGGGTAGTGTCAGTGCAATCTGTGTATAAAATAGCTGGAAAAGATATACAGGTGTCAGTGTATGATGTATAAGTGATATGAAGTATGAAAGTGTCAGTGTAAGAACAAGAATAAGATGCTCATGACCATGAGGCTAAAGAATAAGGCTAGAAGGAGGGGGAATATACAGAGACTTTTGTTCGATAACTGTTAAGTTATGCCTACGTATCCTCTCGTGCAATGAGGAAGTCAGAACACCGTAGTTCGACCCAAAGAGACTGAAAGGATTGACTGGTGAACTGCTTGCAGTCTATGCTCAAGTGTATGATCTGTCTGGCACAGATGCAAACTGTCTTGCATTAGACGAAAGAAGCAAGTTCTCGGTTGTGAGTGAAGATGATGAGAAGAGAATCCCGAAGGAGACGATTATTGTTTGTTCTTGTGTTTTCAGTCTTTTATTTCTTTTTGGAGTTTGTCATAAGATAATGAGCTTAAACCTAAATCAATGGATTTGGTAGACTCATCACATCATCCCTCTGATTAGGGGTAATGAGAATTACCTTAAGTGTGAAGTCAGATTCTCACACTTAATCACCTTTGATGTAGGGTTAAGATCATTAACCTACTTGTGATTAATTAGATGTTTTTGTGATTTTTGTTTAGTGTTAAGTAATGAGGTTAAGCCATAATCAGGGATTTAACAGGCTCATTACACTATCCTAAAAGAAGGATAATAGATGAGGGTGTTTAAGCTGAGGAAGGATCCTCAGCTTAATCCATGATTAGGGATTAAACCCATGACAGAACAAACCTTTGATTAAGTGGATTTTATTAATGATATGATGATGAAGTGTTTTTTATGATTTGTAAGACAACTTGAGGGGGACTTGTCCATTAACTTTAGGGTTAGTCCTTCTTAACCAATTAAGGAAGAATTAGAACCCTAATGCAAGGCCCAAGTTACAAGTGTAATGTCTTGATGATTATTAGATGGATTAATTAAGAGAGTTCAACACCTTAAGGGTCCAAGACTTAGGATTAAAGTTATACACTCCATCCTAAAAGAAGGATGCAGGCATGATCTTAATCACAAAGTCTTAAAGCCTTGAGGGTTTAGTCCCTGATTATGAGGTGAGGGGAGATGACTCAAGGAGAGACACAAAGGTAAAAACTATGGGGGAGACTAATCAAAACCCTAATTCATTATCATGCTTGGTTGGTCCTAATGTTTGTGAGGTTTTCAAGAACAATCTTCAGATGAACCACCAGGAAGCAGATGAACAAGATCAAGAGAAGCAAAGTGACTTGCTTCATTCAAGAAGTCAAGTCACTTGAAGAAAGAAAGTGGGAGGAGCAAGAATGAGCAAGCTCAATCTCAAACACAAATAGAAATGCAGCAATGGATGCAAGAGAGATGAAAAGAAAAGTTATGAGAAGTGAAGGCAAATCCACTTCTCAAGTTTACTTACCACCTGAAATGTTAGAAACAAATGCAATGCAATGCTAGATGAAATGAAATGACATGATGCAAAGCAAAACCAGAAGCATGGTGATGATGATTATGATGTTATGAAGTGCTGCAAACATGAGGCAAGGCAAAGGGATGCTCATACAAGATCATGAATGCAAATGATGCAAGTTAAGAAGCATGAATAAGCATGGAATGTTATGAATCATACAAGACAAATGGCATGGCAAATGTGTAATGTAATGATCAATGATGCTTCATACATATCTTAAGATGTTAAATGAATCATAAGAATGCACAAAATGCAATGACAAGCCATGTTATGCAAGGAAATGCAAAGGGGATGCAAGAGAAGGCCCAAATCAGGGTTCATGGATCAAACATCACACACAAACCAAAAACAGAAGCAAACCCTAATATGAAAAATGGAAAATGGCCCTCAAAGAAACCCTAGACTTATAACAAACCACTGCCCAAAGGGGAGCTCTCAACTCTCAACCAAACTCAAGTTATGAATTTTGCAAGTTATTAGGGTTTTTTAGGGTTTGTAACAAAAGAAATGCCAATCAATTGGAAAATGTAAGATCAAATCTTGGCCTTTTTATCTTTGAAAATACATGCCAAATGGAAAACAATGCAAAAAGAATCAATGTCTCAACCTTCACCAATAGGCAGAAATGAATTTTCAAACTTGTGATCAAAATAATGCATAAAATGTGATTTAATTCAATGAAAAATTCTTAAAATGCATCAAGATCAAAAAGAAATTTGGTTTGAAGGTTGGACAATGTTTCTAAATGTCTTAGAACACTTCATGAATTTTTTTGTAATTTTTAAATACCTAAAAGTATTTTTAATTAATTAATTCTCATTAATCAATTAAAAATAATCTTTTAAATATTTAAAAATACTTTTCAAATGATAAAAAATAAAATAAAAATGTTTTTGTGTCATAAAAATTAATAAAACTTTAAAGAAAAAGTTTCATAATTTTTATGATTTTTTAGCTATTTTAAATAAATTATGCAAATAAAATGAAAGAAAAATGAATTAAAATGAATTAAAACTGAAGTATGTATAATGGACGCATGAGATTGATTCTGGATTCAAACAGGTTGACTGCGCGCGCTAGTGGAGGGCCAGGATTCGTTCTGAACTAATTACACTTAATTAGAATTAACCACGTGGATTAGGGCTAAGTGGATGATCTGAGCCATCAAAAAGGGTGGGAAGTCAAATGTTCAACGCGTATCAACGGCCAATATTCAAACTATCATTAATTATGGGATTAGGGCATAATTAATCTCAGGTGGCCGGAGAAGACTTCCGGTCGTCTTCTCCGGCCAGAAGCTTGCCTGAAAAAGTTCAAAACCTCTCAAAACGCAAAATAAATGAAAACTAAGCCATGGGAAATGATCCCCAACACCTCACGAATTAAAACCCTCTCTCAAAACAAATTTATCTAACCTAAACAAGTTGAATCGAAGAAAACAAAATCTAGGGTTCGTGAGCTTCAAACAGCAATTAAACTCTCAAAACGCAACCATTTTCAAAACCAATGGTACCAGAATGATCAGCAAGACATGTAGAGCAAGCTTGTAACAATCAAATTGATTTCTGGAAAAATTAATTTGGAGTTACCTGAGATTTGCAACCTTTGATTTTGGAACTTTCAGGCCTCCTCTCCTTGCTCAATCTGCTCCTCTTGGTCCCCCAAAGTTGCTTGAATGCTCAAATGGAGTTTATATTTGTTGGATGAGGAGTTTCGAAGAGAGCTGCTTCAGTTCAGTCAACAATGGTAGATGAGTTCTTGGCACTTTCAGGCTGTGAAGAGGGGTTGTTTATGACCTATGAGGTGTGTTGAGAAGGTTTATGGTGTTGGTTGATGTGTTTGTGGCTTGTGGAGAGAGATTCAATAGAATCTGCAGCAGGAAGGTGAGCAATGGCAGTGAGGGTTTCTGGCTGTTTTTGGCTTTGTTTCTTGATGCTTTGTGTTCTATAGATCAAGGTGAGATGAAGGGAGGCAAAAGTTTGGGTGTTTGCAGGCTGTGTAATGAAATTCGAATGAACTTGCAAGATGGAAGGTTTTTTGTGAAAGTTGTGAATGTCAATGCTTCAGCCTTGGTTGCCATGTGATATGGCCAGCAAAATGAATGAATAAACAATTCTGATTGGCCTCTTGATGTGACATGGCCTGCTATGATAGGTGTGGCTACTTTTGCTCAAAATCCACTTTTGTGTAAGATAGGGCATGGTGAGGTGTTTAGGCCAGTACAAGGCATGGCTGGCGCAGCAAAAGGTGAGGGAAGGGCTAGCCAAAGTCAGCTTCCAATGCTGCAAGTTGTGGGAAGTGAATCATGAGCTTTTGCAAGTTGTTGTACTTTTGGTTCACATGTGATCTTTTGGCCAACCAAGCATGAAATCATGGGCATTCCTAGTCAAAATCTGATTTTTGTGACTTAGAGAAAGTTCACATGCTGGTTTGACATGAGTTTGAGGCAGCAATTTGATTTGGTTCAAGACTTAGCAAAATTCCCACTTGGTGCATGACTTGAAAAACAATGATTTTTGGCAACTTTGCATGGCCATAACTTTTGATCCAAGAAGAGTTTGATCATGTTCTTGTACTTTTTGAAAAGGGAAAGATGAGATCTACAACTTTCATGACCAAAGTTTTTCCATTTGAAGCATTTTTGGATCAAGAATCAAGGCTTGAAAATTGACCTAAAATGATGCATTCTTGAAAAGTCAACAAAACCCAAAAAGTCAACTTTTGCAAAAACCCTAAATTCTTGATTTCCATGAACTTCAACCTTCTTCCATGATCAAATAAAGATCATATACACTCAAAATGATGAAGATCACCCATTGGTTGGGTCATTGGGGGCCTCAGATACCCTGATTTTGCACTGACTTGTCCAGAAAGTCAACTCTTGATCAGATGACTTCCCCATGGAATTTCTTCATGAAAATTGATATGCATACTCCCTATACCATATAGAGACCAATGGAAACAAGAATGACCAAAAAATTTGGAGTTATGGCCTCTGAAACCAAAACCCTAATTTTCAGTCAACTGTGCAGTTCATCCTGGCTCTGCATCCACTCAAACCCTAGTTCTTGTGATCCCTCTACAATTTTGACTTTGTAACATGATATAAGAACACACATGGACCCCTTTGAGTTGATTAGTGGCCTTTGGAATGGCTCAAGATGCCCTGAGGTTGCTCAGATCACAAACCCTAGGTGCAGATGCCTTAGAAACTATCCAGTGAAACCAAATGAGACATGAGATGATGTGATTGTGTTTATGCATATGAGATGATCACAAGTCATGTGTGAATGGGTGAGGGCAAATTTGGGGTGTTTACAGCTGCCCCTATTCAAGCATGAGTTAGCTGTGCAGGTTGTAAGCGGCGGCTTAACAGGCCAACAAGATAACTTGTGGTTGAATACCAAAGACAGTCCAAAATTTGCACTCACAGAAATGAAGAAGAAAAGGGATATAGATTGTAAAAGCAAATAAAGTATATTGTAAAGTGTGGGCGACGGAGGACGACCGTCGAGCAGAGGACGACTGCTGGGTAAAGAGCGATGACGGGGACGGCCGACATGCTGGTAAAGTGCAGGAAATAAAGCAATGACGGGGACGGCCGACATGCTGGGGATAAAAAGTAAAGCTAAGACGGGGACGGCCGACTAGCTGGGGAAAAACAAGATAATATGATGGGGACGGCCATCAAGATAAAGTAGTAACATTCTCTGGGGATTGGTGAAACATGACGGGGACGGCCATCAAGTTCACGAAGGTAAAGTAACCAACGATGGGGACGGCCATCGGGTTAAAAAAGAAAAGGGACCACGACGGGGACGGCCATCGGGTTAAAGAATAAATGAAATAAACAGATGATGGGGTACGGCCATCAAAGGTGAAGGACGATCACCTAGCAGGGGACGGCTGCTCTGTTGGGGATAAAAGAAATATGATGGGGACGGCCATCAAAGGTGGAGGACGACCACCTGGCAGGGTACGGCTGCCGAAAATATCAACGATGGGGACGGCCATCGGATAGAAAAGGTCAACGATGGGGACGGCCATCGGACGAGCATGATGGAGGACGACCATCAAGAAGTGGAGGACGACCACTCAGCAGGGTACGGCTGCTCTCGAGGTTTAACATGACATAGGACGAATGCCAGATAACCAAAATCAACAATGGGGACGGCCATTGGATAAAGTGATGAAGGACGATCATCAAAAGGTGGAGGACGACCACCTAGCAGGGGACGGCTGCTAAAATCAACGATGGGGACGGCCATCGGATGAGCATGATGGAGGACGACCATCAAGAAGTGGAGGACGACCACTCAGCAGGGTACGGCTGCTCTCAGAGGTATCATAACACAGGACGAGTGTTAGATAAAAAGGAAATTTGACTGCGATCTACTGGGGATATAGTAAACACGGACGAGCGTTTACATCCAAGAAACAAAAGGTATAAGTGTTTGGTATTGTGTATAGATTAAAGATGCGGACGAGCATCCTTAAGACTATGATACGGACGAGTATCATGTAGAAACAAACTGACACGTGCTCAGAGCTGACGATACGGACGAGTATCAACTGGTTAACAAGGAACACGGACGAGTGTTGTATCTGAAAGTATCCTTCTGGGGAATAGTAGACACAGACGAGCATCTATATTCACGAAGACAAGTGTTTGACACGGTGTATGGATTAAAGATGCGGACGAGCATCCTTAAGACTATGATACGGACGAGTATCATGTAGAAACAAACATTAGACGCAATGTTCTGAGATGATGGTACGGACGAGTACCAACTGGTTAACAAAGAACAAGGACTACTGTCGAATCTGCGGGGATATACATGGTGTATATAAGATACGGACGAGTATCTGAGTAGGTGTACCAATGAGTAGTGAGTATATAATGTATAGGTGAGTGTTTATCTGCTGGGGATATGACACGGACGGGCGTCAGGAAAGTGTATATACAAATATAGGCGACCACGCTGGGGATATGACACGGACGGGTGTCAAGAAAGTGTATAGGTATATGTAAGTGCAAAGAGGGTGTCTTTGGCTTTCTGCTGGTGACACGACACGGACGAGTGTCAGGATGTATCTGCAATACTGGTGATCTTGGTTTGTAAAGTGTATTCAGGCAACCTGCTGGGAAATGATGATACGGACGGGTATCAAAAAGGAGATATGCACTGGTGTTTGTGATATGGGGCAACTGCTTTTGCTGGGACTCTGATGGGGATGTATTCTGTATGCCGACAGATTGTCAATATTTACAAGTGTTCAAATCACAACATGACTTATGATTATGCTATGCATTTGATTTTTTGCCGTAATGCTCCGTATTAGACGGAATGCTACGCTCTGGGAGTGAATATGATGCGAATGCTATGATTATGCAAAGAGGCACCGATCCGGGATTCGGATCCCGTTGCTGCAAAGATCTCTGATCGATCTGCTTGAAGTGAACATCCCAGCTGGGGATGAGATCATTGATAGATCTGTAGTTGTATCTGCTTGGGGATATACGTCATCGATTGACATATTCTTATAATACGGGACCCAGCTGGGGTTTGTAGAAGCCTTCTCTCTCTCTGTTGTGACTTCTTCGTGCGCTGCTCTTCTGAATAGAGGCCTGAAGCTCTGTGGGGAGATGATTCCTCGATTCTCGCATCCTGCTGAGGAATAATGGCTACTCGGCTGGGGAATTGTGAGAGGCAACTCAGCTGGGGAGAGCAACTCAGCTGGGGATAGAACATTTCAGATGCTGTATGTTGATTTGGCAACTTCGCTGGGGAAGTGGGCACCTCCCAGTGCCAGGTGAGTTGATAATGATTTGCCAGTTGCTGAGACGTAACTTGCATGCCCCAGGTCGCGTTCTGGATACCTGCAATCCTGCAAAGATAAGGAAGCGTACAAAAGGTCCCGAGGTATCCTTTACTGAGATTCCGTCATAGGAAATAAGTACTTTCGAGAGTAAGTATATTCCCTGCAAGCATGTGTTTTATTTTCAGAGAGAGGCATCTGTACTTATGCAATTGTGTTTTTAGAGACATCAGACAACTCTTTGCAAAACATAAATGTAAAAACGAGACATGACTGAAAATCTGATTATATTAATTCGTGTGCCCTGAATTGGCAAGATACAGTCAAAGAAACATATCTCCTGAAATGAGGAGATTGTTACAAATTGAGAAATAAAGTGCTAGCGGTGTTGATGACGCTTTGAGGAGCTTCCTCTTCTGCTATGACTCGTATGACAATGACGTTCTTCTCGTCTTGCTTTCTGGAGAGAGTTGATTCTGATTGCAGCTTGATCCCTTGGAGCTTACCAAGTTGTAGGCGATACAGACGAATTCAGAATGCAGTTGTTCGCTTATTCCCTTATTTTGCATGGATCGCCCTTTCGGGTTTTCAATCCATCGGGATACCCATTTTTGCCTGAGCTGTCCAATGCGGCTTTTCAACTCAGCGGGTGTACAATTTTTTTTTATTTATTTTCCCTTATTTTTGCCCGAGTCTTTTATTCTGTTTTTGACTCGCCGGGATGCCCTATTTTTGCCTGGACTTACATTCTGTTTTTATGTCCAGCGGGTCATTTTATGCGAAGTATTTTTTAACTGCATCTGAATTCACAGGGGACGGGAAATCTTCACCATCCATGGTGCTGAGCATCAGTGCTCCACCAGAGAAGACTTTCTTCACAACAAATGGTCCTTCGTAATTCGGAGTCCATTTACCCCTGTGGTCTGTATGAGGAGGGAGGATTCTTTTCAACACAAGATCTCCTACTTGGTATTCTCGGTGCCTGACTTTCTGATCGAAGGCTTTCTTCATTCTCTTCTGATATAACTGCCCGTGACAGATTGCAGCCAATCTTTTCTCTTCGATCAGACTTAGTTGTTCGTATCGGGCCCGAACCCATTCTGCTTCGTTTAGCTTAACATCCATTAGTACCCGTAGGGAGGGTAGTTCAACTTCAACAGGTAGGACTGCTTCCATACCATACACAAGTTGATACGGTGTTGCCCCAGTGGATGTCCTGATTGATGTGCGGTACCCATGCAAGGCAAACGGTAGCATTTCATGCCAATCTTTGTAAGTGACTACCATCTTCTGCACAATCTTCTTGATATTCTTATTTGCTGCCTCAACAGCGCCGTTCATCTTTGGCCTGTAAGGAGAAGAATTGTGATGTTGGATCTTGAAGTCCCGGCACAGTTCTGCCATCATTTTGTTGTTCAAGTTGGAACCATTATCAGTAATGATTCGCTCGGGCACTCCATACCGACAGATGATATCTCTTTTCAGAAATCTGGCTACCACTTGCCTTGTGACATTTGCATATGAGGCTGCTTCAACCCATTTTGTAAAATAATCGATGGCGACCAGGATGAATCTGTGGCCGTTCGAAGCAGTTGGCTCAATTTTGCCAATCATGTCAATGCCCCACATAGCAAAGGGCCATGGTGAAGACATTATGTTCAGGGGATTGGGAGGCACATGCACCTTGTCTGCATAAATCTGGCATTTATGGCATTTTCTGGCGTAAGCACAACAGTCTGCATCCATTGTGATCCAGTAATAGCCTGATCTTAACAACTTCTTAGCCATGGCATGCCCTCCTGCATGGGTACCAAAGGATCCTTCGTGCACTTCATGCATCAACAAATCTGCTTCTGTCTTGTCAACACATCTGAGGAGTACCATATCAAAGTTCCTCTTGTATAAAGATCCATCAGTGTTCAGAAAGAAACTTCCAGCAAGTCTTCTTAAGGTCTTTTTATCATTGGAAGATGCCCCAGGTGGGTACGTTTGATCCTCCAAGAAGCACTTGATGTCATGGAACCAAGGCTTATCATCTTTAGCAATATCCGCTGCAAATACATATGCTGGTCTATCAAGTCTCGATACTGAAATCTGAGGTACAAAGTTAGCAGCTTGAACTTTGATCATGGATGAAATGGTAGCAAGAGCATCCGCAAACTGATTCTCGTCCCGAGGGATATACTCAAGCTTGACTGTTGTGAAGAAAGTCAATAACCTTCTTGTATAATCCCTGTAAGGTATCAAATGATCTTGGTGGGTGTACCATTTTCCGTTGGTCTGATTGACTACCAAAGCTGAATCTCCGAGTACGGTCAATGTCTTGATCCTGAGGTCAATGGCTTCCTCAAGACCCATAATGCAAGCTTCGTATTCAGCTTCGTTGTTAGTGCAGTTGAAAGTGAGCTTTGCCGAGAAAGGCATGTGAACTCCTTTGGGTGTAATGAGCACTGCACCAACACCACGGCCATTCATGTTGACAGCCCCATCAAACATCATAGTCCATTCTTCTTCTGGGTCAGGCCCTTCAGTGTGAATAGGCTCTTCATGATCTTTTGATTTAATGAACATGATGTCTTCATCAGGGAAGTCAAACCTCATAGGCTGGTAGTCATCAATGGGTTGCTCAGCAAGATATTCAGATAATACACTGCCCTTGATGGCTTTCTGAGATGTGTACTGTATGTCATATTCTGTAAGAATCATCTGCCATCTTGCAACCCGTCCGGTAAGAGCTGGCTTCTCGAAAATGTACTTAACTGGATCCATTTTTGAGATCAATAGAGTAGTATGGGTCAACATATACTGTCTCAGTCGGCGAGCAGCCCACGCTAAAGCACAGCAAGTTTTCTCGAGCAGTGAATAACGCTGTTCACAGTCGGTAAACTTTTTGCTTAGGTAGTAAATTGCATACTCTTTTCGACCAGACTCGTCATGCTGGCCCAGCACACACCCCATTGACTCTTCTAATACTGTCAAGTACATAATCAGAGGTCTTCCTTCAACTGGCGGCATAAGGATTGGAGGTTCTTGTAAATACCCCTTGATCTTGTCAAAAGCCTTCTGGCAATCTTCGTTCCACCTGACCGTTTGCTCTTTTCTTAACAGCTTGAATAAGGGTTCACAAGTTGCTGTAAGGTGAGATATGAACCGTGAAATGTAGTTCAATCGACCTAAGAACCCTCGAACTTCTTTCTCAGTTTTCGGTGCAGGCATTTCTTGAATAGCTTTGACTTTATCAGGGTCAACTTCAATCCCTTTCTCACTTACAATAAAGCCCAGCAGCTTACCGGACCGCACCCCGAATGTGCATTTGTTGGGGTTCAACTTTAGTTGGTATTTCCTCAGACGCTTGAATAACTTGAGCAGATTCACCAGGTGGTCTTCCTCTGATAGGGACTTGGCAATCATATCATCCACATAACATTCTATTTCTTTGTGGATCATATCATGGAATAATGTTACCATAGCCCGTTGATACGTTGCACCAGCATTCTTCAGTCCGAATGGCATCACTTTATAGCAGAACGTGCCCCAAGGTGTGATGAATGTTGTCTTCTCCATGTCTTCAGGTGACATCTTGATCTGATTGTATCCCGAAAATCCATCCATGAAGGAGAATACCGAGAACTGAGCCGTGTTATCCACCAATACATCAATGTGAGGTAATGGGAAGTCATCTTTCGGGCTGGCTCTGTTCAGATCCCGGTAATCAACACACATTCTTACTTTTCCGTCCTTCTTAGGCACAGGTACTATGTTAGCAACCCACGGAGGATAGCTAGTCACAGCAAGGAACCCGGCGTCCCATTGCTTTTGTACCTCTTCCTTGATTTTCATAGCCATGTCTGGGCGAGTTCGGCGCAACTTCTGTTTGACTGGTGGGCATTCTTCCCTCAAAGGCAACTTGTGCACAACAATGTCGGTATCCAACCCTGGCATATCCTGATAAGACCAAGCAAATACGTCCACATATTCTTGAAGCAGATGAATCAGTTGTCTCTTCACTGAGTCTTGCAGGCAGGCCCCGATTTTAACTTCTTTCACGTCTTCCTTCGTACCAAGATTAATCACTTCAATCTCCTCCTGATGAGGAGTAATAACTTTTTCCTCCTGTCTCAGCAACCTGGCTAGCTCTTCAGGAAGCTCATATTCTTCATCAACCCCTTCATCAGCTTGATTGATCGGATTGTCAAAGTCATACGATGTCATAGCTGTGCTGTTGTCGGTGCTGTCTGGAAGGCACTCTCTGCAAGGGTTAAGTCGGTTCATTTTAGTGATTGATTTTAATCTTGCTTTAGAAAAAAGTGAAATGAAGTTATCATTTTGAAAACACCGCCATTTATTTTTGTACAAAAAGAAAAATGGAAAAACAGTGAGCAGAAAAGAAAAAGACTCGTTTGCAAAAAGATTGTCTGATATTTCATTAATTTAATCTTGTTTGCACAAAAGTACAGATGGCCCTGGTTACAAAATGAGTCTTGTCATCTTGGGCAAGATGCAAGACTTTGATGCATGCTATAAAAGATACAGGAAATAATAATTACTCTGCTCGAGTAACACTTATAATTCCCTGGGAAGACCAGTTCGAGACACTGCTCCCCGGGACCTTTGGACGAATCCAATTCTCCAGGTTGCGCTCCTCTTCCAGCTCGTCTTCCAGACAGTTGATAGCATCGGGGGTTAGCATTCCCCCACTGACAAATCCAGGCTCTCCAGCAGCCTTTGCTTGATGTTGAGTTGGTTTGTAACCCAACCCAAATTTGTCCTTCTTCTCCTCCACAGATAAGACCTTGCCCCAGCCTAGGGCAGTTCCTTCTTCAACAACCTTCCGGGCTTGTTGATAAGACGACATCGGGGTACCAGATACAGCAGATGCTTCATTCACATTCAGCGCTTCAAACCCCTGGCTCATTGTTTCATGGATCTCTCCATCCATTTCAATGTACTTGTAGGTTGCCAGGTGGCTGACAAAAATGTCCTCTTCCCCGCAGATTGTGACAACTTGGCCTTCCCACTCATATTTTAACTTTTGGTGAAGGGTAGACGTTATAGCGCCAGCGGCGTGAATCCAGGGTCTACCCAACAAACAGCTGTAGGCGGGCTGAATGTCCATCACATAAAAGATAGTTTTAAAGGTCTGCGGGCCAATTGTCACGGGCAGCTCAATCTCTCCCAGAACCGATCTCTTCGAGCCATCAAAAGCTCTAACCACCAGGTTGCTGGGTCTCAATGCCAGTCCATCATATTCAAGCTTCACCAGAGCCTTCTTTGGTAAGACATTCAGGGATGATCCTGTGTCCACCAGCACATGTGAAAGGACAGCTCCTTTGCATTCCATGGTTATGTGCAAGGCTTTGTTGTGATTGCGGCCATCCACTGTCAGGTCAGAATTGGTAAACCCTAGCCCATTGCTAGCAGTAACATTTCCAACGACGGTTTCCAATTGGTTGACAGTAATCTCCTCGGGCACGTAAGCTGCGTGCAGTACTTTCAGTAGTGCATTCCGATGAGCTTCGGAGCACATAAGCAGTGAGAGGATAGAGATTTTGGATGGCGTCTGGTGAAGTTGATCCACAATTTTGTAGTCACTCTTTTTGATGATTCTCATAAACTCATCAACTTCCTGATCGAATGGAGTCTTCAGGGCTTCTTTGGCAGCTGGATCTTCCTGCACCGGGCTCTTTCCTTTTGCTTTGGCAGCAGCTTCTGCTTCGGCAGTAGGTCTTTGGACTTGTGAAGCAAAGAGACGTCCGCTTCGGGTGAAGCCTCCGCCTCCGCCCACATTATCAATTTGTGGTGCAGGTGCTAATGTTTCAAGAGTGATTCTTTTTCCTTCGCAGTACACGTCAGAGCCATAGTGCCAAGGGATGGCCCTATCGCTTTCATATGGTACAGGTCCAGGCACCGTGACAGTGACTGGACTGATTGCTGCTGCTGAAGGGATTGTTATTGTTTGTGGATCATAAAAGATTGTGACTGGTGCTCTAGCGGGAGCAGCACCTTCTGAATGGTAGGCGGAGTTATTTTCTGGATCGTAGAATATGGTAACAGTGGAGACATCTTCGTGATTGATTGCTGGCGTTGTAGAAGGTTCTGTTGGAAGAACTGTTGTTGTTGTTGATGGGGAGTCGAAGTGGACTGAAGCTGAAGTTGTAGCAGGAGAAACTGTTGAAAACTGATCATTGGGTAGAACAGATGAAGTACTTGCTGATGTTGCTGATGAATTGTTGGGAACTATTGTTGCTGTATTTGTAGGAGGATCTGAAACCGTTGTTGCTGAAGTCGTCGGGTTTGCCGGGAATGATGTAGTGATCTGCAGTAAGCCACTCTGAATAAGGCTGTCAATGCCATTCCTCAAGTCTTCACACCCATTCCAAGAAATATTGCAGTATGGGCACCCTAGTTCACACCCCGGAAATATATTGCTTTCACGGAGTTGAGCCTTGATTTCCACCAATGGTGTCCTGATCTGATCCACACTGGTTATCAAATAAGACGGTTGGTCTTCTTCGATAGCATTAATTCGGGGACCACCATGGTGTGGCATTGGGTTTTTGTTGACGTTGGGCGGAGGTGCAAAGTTCAGAGCCTTGGAGTCTACCAAGTCTTGTACCTTCATATGCAGAGCCCTGCATTTTTCTGTACTGTGACCAGGTGCGTTCGAATGAAAAGCACACCTAGCGTTGGAGTCATAGTTTCTTGGTAGACTGTTGGGGTCCGGAGGTGCCAACGTTCTTAGCTCAACCAGGTTGAGCTTCAGAAGTTGTGGCAGCAAGGCAGCATACGGCATGGGGATCGGGTCGATCACTCGGTTAGCTTGAGATGGCCTTTGTTGGAATGGCCTCTGTTGATTGTTGTTGGTGTTGTTGTTGTTGTAGTTGTTTCTTGGAGGATATTGATTCTGATGATACTGAGGTTGTTGTTGGAAGTTTTGTTGAGGAGGTTGATAGACTGGCTGTGGATGAGCTGGAGCAGGGATAGTGACTGCTGCTATGGACCTTTGAACATATTGGGGCCTACCCCTGTTGGTATGAATGGCATTGGTCTCGCCAGCTCTTCTAGGGCCTGCAAAAGGCTTCCTTGTACTGCTGGACGAACTGGCGCCATTATCGGAAATTTTACCCATTTTTAACAGGCTTTCAATTCTCTCCCCAGCTATAACAACATCTGCGAAGCTAGTGGACGAGAAAGCAGCCAACCTGTCAATATAGGTTCCCTGAAGGGTATTCATGAACATATCAGCCATCTCTCTTTCAGACATAGGTGGCTGGACAGCAGCAGCAAGCTGTCTCCATCTTTGAGCATATTCTCTGAAGCTCTCTCTTGATGATTGTGACATCCCCATTAGGAGGGTCCTATTGGGTGCCATGTCCAGATTATACTGATACTGTCTGATGAAGGCCTCTGCCAGGTCCTTCCAGCATCTTACAGTTGCTCTTGTCAGATGGGAATACCATTCCCTTGATGCTCCAGTCAAACTGTCTTCGAAGTAAAACATCCAGAGCTTCTCATCCATTGTATAGGCCTTCAGCCTTCCCAGAAACGATTGCAAATGAGTCCGGGGGCATGAAGTCCCATTATATCTTTCGAAACAAGGAGGCTTGAACTTATGAGGGATCCTGACCCCCTCTACTAAACCCATGTCCATGACATCGAACCCCAAAGAATTTTGGGATTCCAAAGACCTCAACTTCTCAGCCAACTCATCCAATCTCCTATCATAGGTTTCCTCTCCAGCACCCATGACTGTAAACTGATCCTCCTGAGGATCCTCTTGAAGTACTCTGGCTGCAGTGGCTGTTCCTTGAACGTTTGCAGGAATATGAATCTCAGGATGTAGGTGTGGACCAAATATAGGGGGGTTAACATGTGGTTGCACCCTTTCATTGTTACTGGTGCCAGCAGTTCCCACATGAGGCTCATCTTGGTTTCTCCCCTCTACCAGAACTCTAAGCCTCTCCTGGCTTTGAGCTAAATTATTCATCACTTCCATGAACTGAGTTATTTGGGTTCTCATCTCCACCCTTTCATTAGCCATCTGGGTTCTGGCCTCATTAAGGTCTTGCTGCAACTGGTCCATCTGGATGCCCGGAAGGTTGTTTCTTGTAGGGTACCTGTGTGGCCTGTTGAGAGGAAATACCCGGCGGCGAGCAATAATTCCTGAACATCACAACAGAGGTTAGCAACAACAAAACCTACAAAACAAACAAAGGGGTTAGCATGCAATGCAGTTATGCTTATTTGCTATCAAGGTATCCGGTTTAGCCTTCAGTTTTGACCCTTCCAGACCCTTGAAGATGATGCTGTTGAAGTTGCTTTTGATGCGAACACAAATATATTACAAAGGTGAAATAATTTTGTTCATTTTACAACACAAACCCTCGAAGGGGCCAAAATACATCACAAAAAAAAGCAAAAGTACATGGAAAAGGAATAACAACAAGCAAATGATCAAACTCCAAGGCCAAACTCATCCTCACGAACTTCCTTGAGAAGTGCTTCGGTCACAGGATCAGCCGGGCGCTCCGTGAGACTTCTAATGAGAAGGTTTCTTGTTGCAACAGCTGCAGTCAATTTCTTGCTCTGACTTTGGTCCTTAGACCTCTTCAATCCTGCTTTGATTTTCAGCTCTGATATTTCTTCCTGGGCTGCTGCCAGGGCCTTCTCCATCTGCTCCATCTTATCTTGAACTCTCTTGTCTTCTAGAGTACGGGCTTCAGTGATCCGGACCCACCTGGCCTGACTCTCTTTCAAGTACAAGTCTGTCCTTGCTCTTTGGAACTGGGCTTCTTTACAAGCATTTTTCAGAATCTGCTCACCAGCTTTAGACTTGTTGATATAGTCTCCAGACTTCTCAATCTTAGTCAAGTGTTCCACTCTCAGCTTCTCCAATCTTTCAATCTCCCTTACACCTTCACTCCTCTCCCTGAGGGTCTTCTGCAGGGCTTGGGATAGCTTCTCATTTCTTTCTTTCAAGCCTTCAAACTCTTCCAAACTGACAGTAGCAGGGGGTGGTGCTGATGATGACTCAGGCATGTCTCTGATGGTGAAGGGCAATCCTGAGATTTGGGCCCTAGCATAGGACCACTCATGATATTGGGCTGATGCCACATTATTGCACTTCCCCAGAATGGTGATTCCCTTGGTTTGAACATGATCCCAGGCCCAGGCAGCCTGCCTAACAACAGTCAAACTGATCTTGTTCTCACAGTAGAGGGTCTCAACCAGGTCTTGTTCCCTAGGAGCATGAACCAGTGCATAGCCTAATTGCCTTTTGAACAGCAGGGGGTTGTAGTTGATACTTCCCTTAACTCCTACCAAAGGTACATTGGGAAAGTGCCCACAGCTTGTGATCATATCTCTGCCCTTGGTGCCTTGGGTGCACCATCTGATGTCTGCTGCAGTGAGAGTGGTGAGCCTCTTAGCCCAGTTGCTTTGCTGATGAGGATTCAGGAATGCATCTGTCCTGGGTAGATGCTTGAGAAGCCAAGCATGGAATAGTGGAGCACAACACCTCACTAGCTTACCCCTCTGTTTCTCATTCCTCTGATGTACTGAGTAATAGAGGTCACCCAACAAGGTTGGCACTGGGTTCTTCAGGATGAACAGGTGGATGGCATTCTTGCTGATGAATCTGGGCTCATCTGCAAACAACACAATTCCATATACACTCAAGGCCAACAATGCACAAACAGCTTTCCAATCCCCCAGGGAGGCCTTCAAACTAGCTTGAGAAATCAGGAAGTCCAGATGAAAACCAGGGATCCCAGCTTTAGAGGTCATATGCTGCTCAATCAAAACAGGTTCCAGGTGCAAAGCTCTTGCTATCTCTCCATTGCTGGGAAAGACCATTTCAGGGTTAAAAGGAATTTCTCTCTTGATAGGCAAACCAACCAAAGATGCATATTCTTCTAAGAGAGGTCCCAACTGAAAGTCTTGAAAGGTGAAACACCTCAATGGGGGGTCATAGAACTGGATGCAGGTATGGATCAGGCTCCTCTGAGATGGGTCCATGTCTATAACCAAGTCAAGTATATCCCCATAATGCTCCCTGAACAGAGGTATGTGATCTGGGGTCATCAGGGTTTGGACCCTCCTGATGTCTGACAAGTCTGGTTGGAAGAAATGATAGGTGATGTTGCTTTTCTTTGGAGCCATGATGCTGAAGACCGAGTAGAATAACTGCTGATGAAGATGCTGAGGAGTGAGCCACTGACTGGCTAATGCAAGCAACTGAAGTATATGGCTGACAAGCTGAAGCAAGTGATGGTGGAGACAGGTCAAAACTGCAGATGGGGTCAAAACCAAAAACCAGATGAATAATGGATACCCTGAAAAACAAATAAGCACATGTCAATATGATGCAATGAGTATGAATGCAAATGATATGCAAAGGGTTTGCGACTGAGCTGGATCTGATTCACTGTCTTGGTATAAATCCATGTGTGTTCAAGAATTCCGGATGGAGGTCTATAAATCCAGTAACCAAGGTGGGGGACTCAAATAAAGAGCCACATGTCCAGGGTTTTAGAATCACAAGAACTATCCAACATGGAGCATTCTTAACAAAGTCAAAGTAACAGGGTATTCTGAGGTCAAGGTACCTGCAAACCTGTAAACAGCCCAACCCCCTCACAGGTAATGATCTAGAACAAGGATCCTCAGACTTGGATCAGTTATGAGAAGTGTAAACACTTCTAACCCGGAGGTACAGTATTTACAATAACCATAACAATTCCTCCTCTAATTCACCTCAGTTTCTGAAGGTCAATACTAAAAGGTCATCCAGACTTAGCAGGCTTCCCAGATCCCCCTAGCACTACAGGAAATCCGTAGCACAGAGTTCTCAAGAAGAAACCCATATCTGAACCGTGTTCCATATCCCCGCACCAGACCGAAATGGAATGGGAAAGAATATGGTTCACTCTATCCTAGGTGTCACTCAGGTCCCAGGTGTAGGGCCTTAACTCTCAATGAACCCCACCCACCAAAACAGAGAAACCAGATCCAGCCAGCAACAGTATGACAAAATGATATATATACAAATGTAATAAAGAAAACAATAAATAAAGCTGTACAGAAAACAATACATAAAGTAAATATACAAACACAAATAGCACAAAGCACCCCAATAAACACAAATCAATCAAGCTCTAGGAGGAACCCACAAAAAGAACCAGAAGCCCTGGTTGCAATATAAGGGTCCCCAGCAGAGTCGCCAAGCTGTCGCTCCCGACAAATGAAAATGGATCATATGAAGGTACAGACGCGAACGGTCGGCGAAGGGAACAGTGAGAACACACAGCCGTGAACTCACTGGAAATGAAAAGAGTCGCCAGCTAGGCATTTTTATCCCGGAGGAAAGGCAATGCTGCATAGGCCTAGAAAAAGATGGATAAGACGGTTTGCGAACCAGAGAGACTGAGGAAGGGGGTTGGTTACAACCTGGGAAGGTATTAGCACCCAGATTGTCCGTCGTACTCGACGGGATCCACGCTTGAAAGATTTGTGTTTTAAAGGGGTAGTGTCAGTGCAATCTGTGTATAAAATAGCTGGAAAAGATATACAGGTGTCAGTGTATGATGTATAAGTGATATGAAGTATGAAAGTGTCAGTGTAAGAACAAGAATAAGATGCTCATGACCATGAGGCTAAAGAATAAGGCTAGAAGGAGGGGGAATATACAGAGACTTTTGTTCGATAACTGTTAAGTTATGCCTACGTATCCTCTCGTGCAATGAGGAAGTCAGAACACCGTAGTTCGACCCAAAGAGACTGAAAGGATTGACTGGTGAACTGCTTGCAGTCTATGCTCAAGTGTATGATCTGTCTGGCACAGATGCAAACTGTCTTGCATTAGACGAAAGAAGCAAGTTCTCGGTTGTGAGTGAAGATGATGAGAAGAGAATCCCGAAGGAGACGATTATTGTTTGTTCTTGTGTTTTCAGTCTTTTATTTCTTTTTGGAGTTTGTCATAAGATAATGAGCTTAAACCTAAATCAATGGATTTGGTAGACTCATCACATCATCCCTCTGATTAGGGGTAATGAGAATTACCTTAAGTGTGAAGTCAGATTCTCACACTTAATCACCTTTGATGTAGGGTTAAGATCATTAACCTACTTGTGATTAATTAGATGTTTTTGTGATTTTTGTTTAGTGTTAAGTAATGAGGTTAAGCCATAATCAGGGATTTAACAGGCTCATTACACTATCCTAAAAGAAGGATAATAGATGAGGGTGTTTAAGCTGAGGAAGGATCCTCAGCTTAATCCATGATTAGGGATTAAACCCATGACAGAACAAACCTTTGATTAAGTGGATTTTATTAATGATATGATGATGAAGTGTTTTTTATGATTTGTAAGACAACTTGAGGGGGACTTGTCCATTAACTTTAGGGTTAGTCCTTCTTAACCAATTAAGGAAGAATTAGAACCCTAATGCAAGGCCCAAGTTACAAGTGTAATGTCTTGATGATTATTAGATGGATTAATTAAGAGAGTTCAACACCTTAAGGGTCCAAGACTTAGGATTAAAGTTATACACTCCATCCTAAAAGAAGGATGCAGGCATGATCTTAATCACAAAGTCTTAAAGCCTTGAGGGTTTAGTCCCTGATTATGAGGTGAGGGGAGATGACTCAAGGAGAGACACAAAGGTAAAAACTATGGGGGAGACTAATCAAAACCCTAATTCATTATCATGCTTGGTTGGTCCTAATGTTTGTGAGGTTTTCAAGAACAATCTTCAGATGAACCACCAGGAAGCAGATGAACAAGATCAAGAGAAGCAAAGTGACTTGCTTCATTCAAGAAGTCAAGTCACTTGAAGAAAGAAAGTGGGAGGAGCAAGAATGAGCAAGCTCAATCTCAAACACAAATAGAAATGCAGCAATGGATGCAAGAGAGATGAAAAGAAAAGTTATGAGAAGTGAAGGCAAATCCACTTCTCAAGTTTACTTACCACCTGAAATGTTAGAAACAAATGCAATGCAATGCTAGATGAAATGAAATGACATGATGCAAAGCAAAACCAGAAGCATGGTGATGATGATTATGATGTTATGAAGTGCTGCAAACATGAGGCAAGGCAAAGGGATGCTCATACAAGATCATGAATGCAAATGATGCAAGTTAAGAAGCATGAATAAGCATGGAATGTTATGAATCATACAAGACAAATGGCATGGCAAATGTGTAATGTAATGATCAATGATGCTTCATACATATCTTAAGATGTTAAATGAATCATAAGAATGCACAAAATGCAATGACAAGCCATGTTATGCAAGGAAATGCAAAGGGGATGCAAGAGAAGGCCCAAATCAGGGTTCATGGATCAAACATCACACACAAACCAAAAACAGAAGCAAACCCTAATATGAAAAATGGAAAATGGCCCTCAAAGAAACCCTAGACTTATAACAAACCACTGCCCAAAGGGGAGCTCTCAACTCTCAACCAAACTCAAGTTATGAATTTTGCAAGTTATTAGGGTTTTTTAGGGTTTGTAACAAAAGAAATGCCAATCAATTGGAAAATGTAAGATCAAATCTTGGCCTTTTTATCTTTGAAAATACATGCCAAATGGAAAACAATGCAAAAAGAATCAATGTCTCAACCTTCACCAATAGGCAGAAATGAATTTTCAAACTTGTGATCAAAATAATGCATAAAATGTGATTTAATTCAATGAAAAATTCTTAAAATGCATCAAGATCAAAAAGAAATTTGGTTTGAAGGTTGGACAATGTTTCTAAATGTCTTAGAACACTTCATGAATTTTTTTGTAATTTTTAAATACCTAAAAGTATTTTTAATTAATTAATTCTCATTAATCAATTAAAAATAATCTTTTAAATATTTAAAAATACTTTTCAAATGATAAAAAATAAAATAAAAATGTTTTTGTGTCATAAAAATTAATAAAACTTTAAAGAAAAAGTTTCATAATTTTTATGATTTTTTAGCTATTTTAAATAAATTATGCAAATAAAATGAAAGAAAAATGAATTAAAATGAATTAAAACTGAAGTATGTATAATGGACGCATGAGATTGATTCTGGATTCAAACAGGTTGACTGCGCGCGCTAGTGGAGGGCCAGGATTCGTTCTGAACTAATTACACTTAATTAGAATTAACCACGTGGATTAGGGCTAAGTGGATGATCTGAGCCATCAAAAAGGGTGGGAAGTCAAATGTTCAACGCGTATCAACGGCCAATATTCAAACTATCATTAATTATGGGATTAGGGCATAATTAATCTCAGGTGGCCGGAGAAGACTTCCGGTCGTCTTCTCCGGCCAGAAGCTTGCCTGAAAAAGTTCAAAACCTCTCAAAACGCAAAATAAATGAAAACTAAGCCATGGGAAATGATCCCCAACACCTCACGAATTAAAACCCTCTCTCAAAACAAATTTATCTAACCTAAACAAGTTGAATCGAAGAAAACAAAATCTAGGGTTCGTGAGCTTCAAACAGCAATTAAACTCTCAAAACGCAACCATTTTCAAAACCAATGGTACCAGAATGATCAGCAAGACATGTAGAGCAAGCTTGTAACAATCAAATTGATTTCTGGAAAAATTAATTTGGAGTTACCTGAGATTTGCAACCTTTGATTTTGGAACTTTCAGGCCTCCTCTCCTTGCTCAATCTGCTCCTCTTGGTCCCCCAAAGTTGCTTGAATGCTCAAATGGAGTTTATATTTGTTGGATGAGGAGTTTCGAAGAGAGCTGCTTCAGTTCAGTCAACAATGGTAGATGAGTTCTTGGCACTTTCAGGCTGTGAAGAGGGGTTGTTTATGACCTATGAGGTGTGTTGAGAAGGTTTATGGTGTTGGTTGATGTGTTTGTGGCTTGTGGAGAGAGATTCAATAGAATCTGCAGCAGGAAGGTGAGCAATGGCAGTGAGGGTTTCTGGCTGTTTTTGGCTTTGTTTCTTGATGCTTTGTGTTCTATAGATCAAGGTGAGATGAAGGGAGGCAAAAGTTTGGGTGTTTGCAGGCTGTGTAATGAAATTCGAATGAACTTGCAAGATGGAAGGTTTTTTGTGAAAGTTGTGAATGTCAATGCTTCAGCCTTGGTTGCCATGTGATATGGCCAGCAAAATGAATGAATAAACAATTCTGATTGGCCTCTTGATGTGACATGGCCTGCTATGATAGGTGTGGCTACTTTTGCTCAAAATCCACTTTTGTGTAAGATAGGGCATGGTGAGGTGTTTAGGCCAGTACAAGGCATGGCTGGCGCAGCAAAAGGTGAGGGAAGGGCTAGCCAAAGTCAGCTTCCAATGCTGCAAGTTGTGGGAAGTGAATCATGAGCTTTTGCAAGTTGTTGTACTTTTGGTTCACATGTGATCTTTTGGCCAACCAAGCATGAAATCATGGGCATTCCTAGTCAAAATCTGATTTTTGTGACTTAGAGAAAGTTCACATGCTGGTTTGACATGAGTTTGAGGCAGCAATTTGATTTGGTTCAAGACTTAGCAAAATTCCCACTTGGTGCATGACTTGAAAAACAATGATTTTTGGCAACTTTGCATGGCCATAACTTTTGATCCAAGAAGAGTTTGATCATGTTCTTGTACTTTTTGAAAAGGGAAAGATGAGATCTACAACTTTCATGACCAAAGTTTTTCCATTTGAAGCATTTTTGGATCAAGAATCAAGGCTTGAAAATTGACCTAAAATGATGCATTCTTGAAAAGTCAACAAAACCCAAAAAGTCAACTTTTGCAAAAACCCTAAATTCTTGATTTCCATGAACTTCAACCTTCTTCCATGATCAAATAAAGATCATATACACTCAAAATGATGAAGATCACCCATTGGTTGGGTCATTGGGGGCCTCAGATACCCTGATTTTGCACTGACTTGTCCAGAAAGTCAACTCTTGATCAGATGACTTCCCCATGGAATTTCTTCATGAAAATTGATATGCATACTCCCTATACCATATAGAGACCAATGGAAACAAGAATGACCAAAAAATTTGGAGTTATGGCCTCTGAAACCAAAACCCTAATTTTCAGTCAACTGTGCAGTTCATCCTGGCTCTGCATCCACTCAAACCCTAGTTCTTGTGATCCCTCTACAATTTTGACTTTGTAACATGATATAAGAACACACATGGACCCCTTTGAGTTGATTAGTGGCCTTTGGAATGGCTCAAGATGCCCTGAGGTTGCTCAGATCACAAACCCTAGGTGCAGATGCCTTAGAAACTATCCAGTGAAACCAAATGAGACATGAGATGATGTGATTGTGTTTATGCATATGAGATGATCACAAGTCATGTGTGAATGGGTGAGGGCAAATTTGGGGTGTTTACACCTACCAACCATACTTCTTCAATAGCAACTGGATTGGGCAAATTCATATATGCTGTGGGAACCCAAACAAAGCTGGACTTTGGGGCTTACATTTTTGATCAAACATTGAAGCATGCTGGGACATCAGCAACAAAGCTGCCTATAGCCTTTCCTTCTCTGCTGTGTGGAATAATCCTCAGCCAGTATCCAGGTATCCTCACTGAGAAAGATTCAATCTGCAAAAGAGAAAGTCCTCTGGCCTTCCACTACAAGCTGTTCTTAAGCCATCATGCAGCTGATGTTGAAGCTCCCACTGGGACATCTGCTGGACCTTCAAAAGCAAAGTCTCATATATCCAAAGCTTCCTTGATTGCTGAACTGAAGAACACCTGCAAAGAGCTGGATGCCAGGAAGCAAAAGCTTGAGGAGATTATTCAAAGGCTGGAAATAGAAGAAAGTGCTCAGAAGGCTGCTGATTCTGATGATGAAACCGAAGAAGAGGAAGATACTGAATATGAAGATTCTGAGTGAAAAATGTATGTGAGGAATATGTAATGTCTGCTTCAGCATTGTATTTTGAATTTGTAATTTTGTAATTCTCTCTGACTATGTAAAATTTGGCCCCAATTTATGTCTAACAAGGGGGAGAAGAGAACTGAACAACAACAACAATGTCTGCTGCAACTTACTGATTAATGAAAAATGCCTTTTGTTTGCTTCTGAACTAAGTTGTTTTTAATGAAAAATTTCTGTTGAAACAAGTCAGAACACATACAGGTTTGAGGGGGAGTAAACTCACACATGACTCAACAGAAAAGAACTGCTGTTCTCTGATAAATGAAACTCTGCTGCACTCTGATAAACCAGAAGATTATGTTAGCCAAAAATTAGTAAAATGGGGAGTTTGTAGATGTTTAGAATTGGCAGAATTTTTGACCAACAAGAAGTGTTGAACTTAGTTCAGGATGTCACATCAGATGTTGTGACATTATCAAACAGAGTATAAGTTAATGAACTTAATTCAGGATGTCACACCAGATGTTGTGACATTGTATCAGTTAATGAAGTAAGTTCAGTTTTCAGGATGTCACACCAGATGTTGTGACATCTCAAACCTGCTACCAGAATTAATTAATGCTTAACAGAACTGAGTAAATTCAAGGAATTTATCTGGAATTAATTATGAATGGATAAAACAGAAGAAGGCGCGTCTGTAGGGAAATTGGTTATATGATTTCAGTATAAACAGAAGAACTGACTCACCTAGAATCAAGGAAGTAACAAACCCTAATTCAAGGTGATGGCAGCATGCGTATCAGGATTGGATAACCTACAGAAAGCCCAAAATCCAAGCATCTATTTAAGCAATAGAAACTCTCAGAATAGAGTACGAAATTAAGAAGACTAAATAGGGTGTTTGTGTTTTAATAGCAGGTTGTATATGTGTATCACTTTATGAGCTTTTAAGCAAAAGTGTATTGTGTCTTGATTGAAACTGTGAAGTAAGATCAAGCTGTTTTGTTTGAAGTATGACTTCAATTTTATTAAACTTGTAAACATATCACTGTGTGATTGAGGGGGAGTGAGTTGGTACTCATATCTAAGTTGTGTCTTAGGTAGAAATTGCCTTGGGTAGATATTAAGTGAAAGATTAAACTGAGTGGTTTAAGTCTAGAATTAATATTACTTATATTGGATTTCCTTCCTAGCTTGGTAGCCCCCAGATGTAAGTGTGGTTATACACTGAACTGGGTTAACAATTTCCTGTGTTGTTTAATTTTCCTGCACTTTAAGTTTTGTTCAAGTCTTCAAGTGTTTAAACATCTCATTCGACATCACGTACCTGATCCAAGAATTTCAGGTATTATTATTATTATAATAATTATAATAGTGGGTCAAGTGGGAGAGAAAAAGAAGGAGAATTATAGGGTAAGTGGAAGTAGTAAGAGAATTGGGTTTATCAGAAAAATAAGAATAAGGGTTTGGGGAGAAAGACGTGAAAGTGGAAAGGCTGCAAAGGAAAGGCACAAAGGTTTGGCAGAGAACACGTAAAGACGAAGAGAGAATCCAATCGGAAAATCCGAGCTGCCTTTAATCCAAGGTAATGGTGAAGTTCTAACCTTATAATCGGGATTATGTGATGAAATACGTGTGGATTGGATATATGAATTGTTGAATTATTGTTGTCTGATGTTGGATTGCGAGATTTCGTGAGTGTCTGTTTGAAAAAGTTATTTTGATTAATAAGTTGTTGTGGTTGATTAAATGAATTGGTCTGTGATGTTGAATAAATCGTAAACAAATGCTTTAGTAGTGGTTGTGTATAATAGGAAGTATTATTGTTAGATCGAGTACTGAAAATTGCAAGAAAAATTGGTTTGAGAAACACCGTCTAAGAAATACAGGTTCTGAGATGAAACGAAGAAAACAGAGAGAAAATGAGGTGCTGGGAGCGAGACGGACGTCCCCATGCCTGACGTCCGTCAAAGAATGTTGTTGTTGTGACGTCCGCCATGAATGTTATGACGATCGTCACGTATGCATGAGAAGGGAAAATGCAGTAGTGGTGTGTTTGTCTTGTTTGTAACTTGTTTTTTTTTTTTTGCTTACTCATACACTTATAAATATAATACAAAAACATGATTTTAGTGAATAATTAATTACAGGGACTAAGTAATTAATTTAAGAGGTTGTAGATAAATTAAATAATAATATTGTGATGTGGTTTTATGAGAATTTAATTGGATAATGGCCTAGTAGTCTTAGCCGCATGTTAATAAATTGTTTACTGATATGAGTTAACAGAGGTAAATATATAGTTAATAATAAGCAGTGATAATAGGATGTTGTAGACAATTTAATTAACTGGTTTAGTTGGACTTGTAGGAATAGAAAAAATGTAAGTTGGCTGTTCTTGTGTTGTGTTGCTTTTGCTGTAAAGTTGTGAAGTTGGTTGCTTTACGTTGAAATGCCTTGTAAATGGCAAGATCTTAAGTTGCAGGCATTTTACCAAAGTTGAAAGTTATTGTGTTTCTATGTCGACATAATTGTTGTTGTTGTTGTTAGTCACATTGAGTTGCATAACATATCATATTTAAGTTGGAGTTGATGCTCATTAAAGTTGACATGGATTGGCAGATATAAAGTTGAAGGCTTATGCCTTGCAAATGCCTCGATAACCTGACATATTTTAAGTTGGGAGTTTTACTCCAATGGTACCACATGCATCACATTTGTTAAGTCGCATTTCTAAGCTGCATAGTATGTGTTATGTTGTATTTGTGTTGTTTAAGTTGCTTAAGTGTTGTGGAGTGGTGATTCATATAATCTGAATTTACATGTTATTTATCTCATTCTTGTTTATGTTGTTCAATATCTCACCCTTTCTGTTTGAATGTTGTCCTATGTTGGTAACATGCAGGTATTCCAGAATAGGGTCAGTGTCGTCGCTCTAATACGTAACACTCAGAGGGTTGAACACGTTGTTTTATTGATGTTGATTTCATTTTCTATTGTTGAACTTAGAAGTTGAAGTGTTTAAAAACTAAGTTGTTCGAATGTATGACTTTTGAAGGGTTGATGAATGTATGACTTTTGAATAACCGCACGTGAGAGTAATAGTTAACGTTTAAATCAGAAAGTCTTACTCAATACCAATAAATTATTGTTTGCGTTTACCAATTTAAATGGTGTAATATTAAATTTCTTTTTAACCATTTGACTTTATAATTACACTATTAAACAATAAAAAATAAAAGCTATCTTATTTTGTTTTTAATTTCAGTATTAAATACATACCATAACATTTTTTATTTTTATTTTTTCAATCAATGTACCTTTTAGTTTTTTTAATTTGTTTTCTTTTTTACATAATAATTTTTAAACACTATTAATTATTTGGTTTTGAATTTCACTATTAAAATAAATAAATATTTATATTTTTTCCATCCATATTTTTTACCATTTTTTTTCCATACAATGTTAACATAATAACATGTTTCCCATTAGTTATCCCAAAAACAAATCAACATTGATTACTTGTTAAACCGCCGTTGGAATATCCCATTAGTTATCCCAAAAACAAATCAAAATTGATTACTTGTTAAACCGCCGTTGGAGATATTCCATTTAAGCGCCGCATCCATGTCCAACTATCCCTTTTCCGTAATTAAACAAAAATCAAAGGCTATTTCCACAACCACAGCTCACCAAACCCAACCTCAAATCCACAAAATCACGACTGTCCATTTTTCATCGCGGGACCCACAAACTGTCAAGATTACGCGTTTGACCGACGTACATATTTTGAACTTGGAATGATTAGGTTTGACCGTAGAAAAAAAATTCAGACATTTATTTTTGCATTAGTAAAAAAAAAACAAAAAAACCACCTGCCAGAATCAAAAAGTTGGAGAGAAAATCTAGAGAGAGAGAGAGAGAAACACCGGTCTCTAAACTTTCGTTAGATTGTGTTCCATTTTTCTTTTGATAATTCTGTATTATCGTGGAATTTACTTTTAACTTTTTGGTGGAGATTTAGAAAATTAGGGTTTGGGTCGTGTTGTGTTGTGTTCTGAGTGGAATCAGTAACCATGAATATGATGCGTCGCCTCAAGAGCATTGCTTCTGGGAGGACTTCGATTTCTTCAGATCCCGTAAGAATCACATGCTTTAAGGTTTTTTTAATCATGAATTTGGTTTTTAGTTGTGTTTGTTTGTTTGCTGAATAATTTGGAAGAAACTAGGTAGATGTAGAAATGATCAAATCAAGTTCCCTGTTTATAGTCATAGTTTCTGAGATTTGTCTAACTCTTGTGTAGAAAAGTTTTTTTTTTGGGATTTTGAAACTTTTTTTTTTGTATACTAGCTGTTTGTTTGGTTGCTTATATGAAATTTGTTATAGTAGGACTAAACTACAATAATTGATGAAAGTAATCAAGTACTTGGTTAGTAAAGTTTGTTACATTTTCTTGGGTTTTGACTCTGGAATTTGATTTTTGAATCCTTGATGCTTCTGGAGCCATGCTTGTTTTGAATGTTTTACTATAGTTGAGATGTTTATTTTTTTCAGGGAGGGGATTCTAATTCGAAAAGAGCTAAGCTTGATCAAGAGACCGAGAAGGTCTTTGAGGGAAAAAATACTTTGAGTAGAAGTGTTCGGGAGCAGCCTTTAAGTAGAAGTGTTCGGGAGCAGCCTTTAAGTAGAAGTGTTCGGGAGCAGCGTGTGGATGCATCAAAAGAAGCTACAGTTGGGACTTCTAATGTAGCTGCAGTAACTAAGATTGAGAGGTCGGGTTTTGATGAACTTCCGAAAGAATTACATGAGATGAAAATTAGAGACGAGAAAAAAACGAACTATAATGAGAAGGTATTTAATGACATTCACTGATCTGTGTATTTTCCTAGCTAAGCTTTTTTTGTCATTATTCATGTACTGTTATATAAATGTAGAATCATGTGTATATATTTCATACATATTCCTTACCATAGTACATAAATTTATGAAAACATAAGCTGCTTTTATAGTTAATCTTAAGAACCTGGAAACTCTTTGAATGCGTTGATAATTATTGAATATACTGATAGATTTTTTGTATGCAGGAAATAGAAGCAACTACAGTGAGTGGCAATGGAACAGAAACAGGTCAAATTATTACCACAACTATTAGTGGTCGAGATGGACAACCAAAGCAGGTTTCTACTTCATTATCATTGATTTACGTTCTTTTATTTCAAAGATTTTGCTTACCTTGTTGGCAAAATCTTAGATTTTAAACCTTATTAATGATTTGCTACAAAATATAGAGCTCTTAATAACTAAAATTATGTCTGGTTTAGACAATCTCATACATGGCCGAACGCGTGGTTGGAACTGGTTCTTTTGGCGTTGTTTTTCAGGTATTTATTTTCTTTCTGTTGTATCTCATTCATGTAGTTGTCTTTTGCTTTACTCCCCCAAGGGATGTTAACTAATTGATGACGTTCTTTATTTGATGCAGGCTAAGTGCCTTGAAACTGGTGAAGCGGTTGCCATAAAAAAAGTGTTGCAAGACAAGAGATATAAGAACAGGGAACTCCAAGTTATGCGCATGGTTGAGCATCCTAATGTTGTTAAGTTGAAGCACTGTTTCTATTCAACAACCGAAAAAGATGAGCTGTACCTTAACCTTGTTTTGGAGTATGTACCTGAAACTGTTTACAAAGTTTCAAAGAACTATAGCCGGACGCACCAACATATGCCTATCATTTACGTGCAGCTGTATACATACCAGGTAATTTCATCTTGTTTTGAATTCTCTGTTGGATTTATGGCTTGTTATTATTGTGCTTGTATTAATTAATCATGGCATAACTATCTTGTAGATTTTACGGGGATTAAACTATTTACATGAAGTGATTGGCGTTTGTCATCGAGACATCAAACCACAGAATCTATTGGTAAGATTTGGCTTTGTTAGTTTCAGCATTTCAGCTGGATAATTGTTTTTAAATTTCATTTCCCCTTTTTGCTCTATATGTTTGAACTCTTGTAATAAATATTCCAACACTATGAGAGCATTTTGAAGTTTGAACTGACATGTAATGCAAATCATAGGTTAATCAACAGACTCATCAGTTGAAGATATGTGATTTTGGGAGTGCAAAGATGTTGGTAAGTTTCTTTATTCTCTGAATTTGAAGAGTTTATGTTATTATTGAAAATAATAATAGTATGTATCTGACTTTATGATATTATTGCATTTAAGGTGCCTGGTGAACCCAACATTTCGTACATATGCTCAAGATATTATAGAGCTCCAGAACTTATTTTTGGAGCAACTGAATACACAACTGCTATTGATATGTGGTCTGCTGGTTGTGTTTTGGCTGAGCTCCTTCTAGGACAGGTGAGCATATTCATGTGTCTTTTCTTCTGTTTCTTGTTTCTCTGTCTCTCTAAAGCTCGACCTTTTGAGGATTTGGTTCACGACTGACTACAATGGAATTGTTTGATATTTGTAATGGACAATCAAATAAGTCAATTCAAGCAAACACATGTTTTTCTGTTGATACTTATCTTTTCTGTATTATTTGTAGGCATTGTTTCCTGGAGAGAGTGGAGTTGATCAGCTAGTGGAGATCATTAAGGTACCATTTTTTGTGTTCTTTAATTCTCCATATCATTCTTTGGCTTTGTGAGCTTTTTATAGTTGCATTGTGTCTACGTTTTTTTTCCATGAATCTGAATTCATACTATCTACTTTAGGTCCTGGGAACACCAACCAGAGAAGAAATAAGGTGCATGAATCCAAACTACAAGGAATTTAAGTTCCCGCAGATTAAAGCGCACCCGTGGCACAAGGTTAGCAGTTTCGTTTACCCATCAATTTCCCCTTAAGTTTGGATATAATTGAAAAATCATAAATTCTTCTGTTCATATCTGATTGAATTAGTGGATTTCCAGCTTTTTCACAAGAGAATGCCATCTGAAGCGGTTGATCTAGTGTCAAGGTTGCTTCAATATTCTCCACATCTACGTTGCACCGCAGTAAGTTTCTATGATCTATTTGTATAACAAAGAATGAAATAAAGTCAAACTGTTTTCATAGAAGTTATTTTCATTAGCTATTTCGGAGAGCTTAGGAATTAAATTGGTAACATCTTACGGACATGTCATAAGTTATTTCTATCAACTCTCACATACCGTCTTGTTAGTGTTTCTGCTAGTAAATAATGAAGATGGATAATTTTAGATGTGATCTTTATTCATGTTTATAATCATTTATTACGCAAACACTCACCAAAGAAGGAAGATGTAGCACTCTTAATGTTCTAGTAATGTAGTTATTTATGTTAAAAATAATCATAACTTAATTTCATTCAAGATTGAACACTCTTGAAGTTAGTCTGATCTAATTGTTTCTGTTTTCAGTTGGCGGCATGTGCACACCCATTCTTTGATGATCTGCGAAACCTAAAAGCAAGCCTGCCAAATGGACAACCACTACCTCCTTTGTTCAACTTCACACCTCAAGGTAAGATAGTAGCCGCGGTGAAGTTTTAAGTTTTGGTCATACAATATCTTTTCACATGCTTATACTAAATTAAAACATTGCAGAACTGGTAAATGTGCCTGACGAGTTGCGTCATCGTCTCATTCCTGAGCATGCAAGGAGTTAAATTTTTTCATTCAGTCATTGTAAACCTGTAACATCTAAAAGGGCATCGTAAATGGGGTTTGAATGACTAGAATACCCTTGTATGCCTTCAATGTTTCTTGCCCCTCAAGGTCTTTTGTCTAGCCTTCACAATTGTGTCTATAAACTTAACAGAAAGTTGTAACTTCTCTATGATGGACAATGTGAAGACAATGATGACATGGATAAAGTGACACTATCAGTTGTTGTAAGTGTTTGGATTCTAAACCCTTTTGTAGTATAGGTTCTGAAAGATACTGAGTTTCTAACAATCATGTAATTACTTTTTCATACAGTTCAAGTTCGTTTATTCCTTAAAATGGACTAAGTTGGATCTTCTATCTGTTGTAGGCATCACTTTTCCACTTATATTTATTCTTGTCTTTTTTCTCTTCCTGTTATACCAAAGTATGAAAAAATGAAAGAAAAAAATGTTCTAATTAGGTAGAAGTATGTTAAGTTGAAAATTCTTTAACCATTATAGGGGTAAGTACTAAGAAAAAAGAAGAATGGTTGACTATCGTTGAATGAAATAATGCAATAAGGTCAATGAAAATTGCATAATTAAAGAAGTATACAAATATGTTTTGGAATTTCTGATAAATATACGAAAATCTTAATACATGTGGATTGAATTGAAGCATCAATTATGAAGTCACATTTGGAATTTAAAAAGTTGAAAATGTAAAATACTAAGAAAAAAAAGATTTTAAGATTGAAAAGAAGTTGAAAAGGTGTTTTCTCTTATAAATAAATTAGAGAAAAAGAAAAATAAAGGAAAAAAAAAACAAAAAACGAATAGTCTTCAGGTGAATCTCATAACTTTGATTTTATATTGAAAAAAAGAAGATAACTATTGTTTTTTTATTTTATAAAAATGATCTTAAATATCTAACTATATCTACTATTATAAGTTCAATAACAAACTCTTATGAGAAGAATAATAAGAAAGTATATTAAATAAAATACTTAAAAAAGTGAGAAATCTTATCCCAATTTTTTTCAAACTAAGTTTTATAAAAATAGAGATTTTGGATTTGTTAACGGCTGAATCAAATTAGTTTTAAAATAGAAAGTTTGTGAAACATAGTGTGGAATCAAGATCCTCAAGATCAAATCATGTTTCGATGAAGACAAATCATATGGCAAGAAGACAAAGATGATCATCCATTATCAGAGCATCATGATAAAAGAATCGGACAAAGATTTTATATGAATAACATGCTCATTGGAAGCTATAATGATAATCTTAATAAAATATTTAAGTCAAAGTTGTTCAAAGGTCATTTGCGTTGCACAATCACTTTCACAAAGTTTGAAAATCAATTTTTACAAGTTTTGGCCACTGCAATCGATTGCACTCTTAGAGCAATTGATTGCATGTTGAAAAACTTTTGTTTATGTTGCTTCTGTTTATGGTACAATCGATTGCAGCCCTTAGAGCAATCGATTGCTCCTGTTCAAACTTCAAATTTCAAGTGTCTGTTTGTGGTGCAATCGATTGCAGCCCTAGAGCAATCGATTGCTCCTTGTACGAGTTTGAAAAATTACTTTGAAAAATTGTACCTTTTCATTCATTCTTTCATGAAATGACTCCGATGAATCATGACAATTGTTCATGATATTTTCTGAAGAATTGCATTATGATTCAAAGGGGTGTCTATGATCTATAAATACATAAACTTACAATTTTTCAAATCACCTCTTTCAAAAATATTGCATAAAAATTCCACTATCCACATCTTATTCAAGTCATTTTTATTCAAAATTTTCTACATATTTTCATATCTTTTGAAAGACAATTCTTGAGCAACAAAGTCTTAAATACTTGTGGAATTATCATTGAAAGAGAAGATCAATCTTGACATTGATAGCATTGTATATACATACTTCAAACTCATTGTAAAAATCAAAGCTTATCTTTATTTCCCTTGTTATTCAGGATTGTTGAAAGCAAGTGTGTGCATTGAAGATGATTTTTCTTCTTGCACTTAGTGTTCAAATCTTAAAGGTGTTAAAATCCTTTGATCTCCCTATAGGTTAGATAGTAAGCATCACTATTGGTGTGAATATGATGTACAATCATTCTAACTATAGTGAAATCTCTTTCGGTTGGAAAGGGGACTAGATGTACCTTCGGTTTGTGGAGGGAACCAGGATAAACCTTTGTGTCTCTTTTACTTTCTACACTTTACTGCTTTCATAACATCTTCAAATCAGCAAAGTAATATCCTTCATCGCTAAAATCCGATTTTTTTAAAGAACCTAATTCACCCCCTCTTAGGTGCAACTCAGACTTTCAATTGGTATCAAGAATTTGCAAATCTCATCTCTACCATCAATGACCGATACAATGCAATTGATGCGTCGACCAACATTAGGATCACCAATTTTCAAGATGGAGTTAATCAACAATTTTCATATATCTACTCTCATCTCTATATTCCACCTTTTGATCCATCCAACCCGGTCGTTCCACCACCATGTCAACCACGTCTCCGTCAACACTTTCTCAACCAAGACCCCTTTGACCCAAACATGGACCTATCTTAACTTGCTTACTTGTTTCTTAGTTTATTTTTCTATCTATGTACTCTTTATAATTCTTCATTTGCTTTGATTTTTAATTATTGTACTATTTGGAAATTACGCGCTTATGTTTTCTAAGTAATTGTAATTTGAATTTTATATGATAAGTTATTATGGAACATTGTCTCTTGTGCATATGTTATTACCTTACCCATCTTTATCTTCTTTTTGATAATGTCAAAAGGGGGAGAAGGATGTTACTATTTTGTTTTTGTTCTCTTTTCCTTGATCTTTAAGGTATAAATTCAATACTACTCCAAACTTCAATACAAAAATCAGAATTGTTCAACACTTCACACTTTGAGGGGGAGTTCTATATCTCAGGGGGAGAATCTTATCGGAAAGAACTTTGCAACAAAAGAGAATGCTTTGTCATCATAAAAAAGGGGGAGAATGTGAAATCAAGATCCTCAAGATTAAATTATGTTTTGATGAAGACAAATCATGTGGCAAGAAGGCAAAGCTGATCATCCATTATCAGAGCATCATGATAAAATAATCGGACAAAGATTTTATATGAAGAATCAGAACGTCAAAACAAGGTTTCAGCAGAGAGAGATATCACATTCGCACTGCAATGATATTTTTTGGGATTTTTTGTCTTCTCATTTTCAATTTGGTACATAAAAAGGTTTAGGAATGTAAAAAGTCCAAGGTTTTAGTAGGATTCACAATAGAAGATATCAAAGAAGAAATAATTCAATTTGGGGTTTATTGTTTCTTGGGTATTCTCTTCAGAAATGTGTTCGAAGAGTGGGTTCCTCTTTTGCTCGGAGTTTAAGGCATATGTATCGTACCTTTACCTTCTCCAAAAGTGTTGTGTTGGTGAGCTAGGAGAACGGTGAATCTTTGGTGGATTGTGACTGTCACTTCTCCCTCTAGAGTCGGGTTAGGAAGTATGATATCCTTTGCTTTGTTTACGACACAATGATCTTGGAATTGATCGATATGGTAAGGTTGCGACTAAAGCCAATTGCGATATGACTCTATAATCTCCGTGTGAAGCCGCTTCATTCGTAGTGTTGGCTCTTAGAGGAGCGCATAACACATTCTCTTCACTTTTAAGTATCATGTCCACCAAGGTTGTGGAGTTTTGTTGTTGTAGCAAGTTATAGACATTGGTCAATAGGTTGACAACTCCTTGCATGCATAAGTTAGTTTGCAATTGTTAAATATTTGGAAGCATCTCTTGTCCAGATATTAATCAGTTACAATGGATGTTTCTTTGAGGGTTGGCCTTGGTAAAGTTGTTGCAGAGATTGGAAAAATAGAAGGGCTTGAAATATTCCTTGGTCAACTCTTTGAGGAGAAAGATCTTGTTTTAGATTAACGAAAGGAAAAGTCACAATTACTAGATGAACCTCTACTGGGAGAGGAGTGAAAACCTTGTTAGCTTTAGCGATTGCATTAGTGGCGTGATATTGAGCAACAAATCTAGCAACCATTGTGGTAACTATGGCTTTGCAAGTTCGATATCTAAATACTTCGAGAAAAAGTTTGGTGTTTCATGAAAAGAAGACCAATTATCTATGTTTTGGTGAATAGACGGTGGTTTTTGTGAAAAATGGGGGGGGGGGGATCAAGAGACGATTCCCATGGACAGTGTCACTGTTCCGCTAAGTCAGAGATAAATGATGGAATGATGAATTGGAGCTCACACATATTATACCATATCTACATTGTGGTGGATTGAACTTCGGTTGTAGTGGAGAAGGGGTGGACCTGCAAGGTTTGCTCTCCAATGCCTATGTCAATGACAAAGTAAAAAGTAATTTGCGAGGGATTGAATTGAATACTTGAAATGATGCGATCTAGTCTTTATATATTATATAAGATTAAAACTGTTGCAAGTGAGGATTTCCATTAAACTAGATTCAATGGTGAGACATTAGATATAGGGCATGATCATATATCCTCGACAGAGATGATGGTCCAGCTATTTCATACACATTTTTTTCAACACTTGTTATTGGATCACCATTTATAGTCATCATTTCTGTTAACATTTAATCATCGACTCCTTCTGTTACTTAAGTTCCAACCAACATCATTTTCTCATTGGCATTCTTGAAAATTACTAAAATAAACTTTTAATATATTTATTTTCTTTGATTTTTTTAAAAATAAAATAAGTAAAATAAAATATTTACTTATCTAAAATAAATTGCAAAATTCTCATATTATCTTACAAATGATACGCAAAATAATTAAAATCACCATGATGCGAAAATAAAATAAAATCTATCTTTGAGTGGAAAGTTCACAAAAAAAAAAGTATAAGTCAGGATTAAATCAACATTAATTAGCATAAAATAAAAATGAAGACCACTAACTTTCGGGTCTGCATTGTGGCAGATTACTATTCTACTACTAGACCACTGATGTTTTTTGTTTTAACTTCCCTAATTATAGAACTTCGTTTATAAAGCCATCTCATCAATGAGGTTTGCTCTCTCGCATCCATTTCAAATTATAATTTTACAATAAATCATATTTAAAGTTTTAAAAAATTAAACACACATTTCAAGAGAATATTTCTATAAATAGATTATTAATATAGTATATCTTAATATGTGTTCATATGACACATGTTAGCATTTCCCTTTTACAATTCATTCACTAAACAATTTCTATAAAACATCTCTAATTATGATCTCTTAAAAGAAAGAGAAAAACATTATCTTCTTTTTAGAAACACAAAGGATTGTCTTTAATTTGACGACATCCAAGCATGTGTTGATTTTATTTTTTTTATAATAAAGTGGTGGATTTAAAAAATAAATTTATATATAATTTTAATCATTTATTTATTTTACTGCAGATTCATTTTGGTTATTATTATTTTTTTATTACATATTTAAATGGTGACCATTATTCTCTTCAATATATTAAAAAAAAAAAAAACTAAAGATGTGAATGAAAGAAAAAGGTTTCGTTGTTAAGAATGGAATAAGATTTTTAACTTTTTGAAGAGAGGAGAAAGATGGTGTGAATTGAGAAAAAAATATTAACCTAAGGTAAATATTGTATTTTCCTCAATTAATAATTTATTTCTTAAATTTATAAAATTAATTTTAAAAGTTTCTGAATCTAATTATCTACTTGGAATAAAAATAATATAATATGGTTACATAGATTCTATTAATATTTGTCATGTCATAAAAAAACAAGACATATCATCATATTTGTTAGGATACCAAGATAATTCATAGGACATCTAATTTAAGGGATCAAATTCGCAAGTTTGGTAATAAAGGATCAATAGTTTAAATTAGTCAAACTAAAAGTTTCAAAAATGTATTTAAATTTATTTTTTTCCTTCATCATGATTTTGTCCTATTGAATTTTTCTAGTAAAAATTTATATCAAATTATATTATTAGTTTACAATAATTCTCCTATTTCCTTGTATATTGTTTGATACCACTTTTAATGAGTTTTCTGTTAATATGACTGTTACGATAGAGTATATGTTTCGGACTGGCCCAACCCTTAGAATTATGTCATATCTATCTCGTGGCCCAACAGTCTAATAACCTAGCTATGCTCGGAACCCTGAAGATCGACTGCTCGATGGGTCTCTCGCTCGGTATTAAAGCCATCCGACCCAGGGCAAGTCGAGCAGGTTCTTTCTTGCCCTAACAGCTAGTTCCTAACCACCATCGATTATTGCGGGATCCGTGATCCATGTCCAACAATTTGGGCCAATAAACACCCACTTGGACCAGTATATAAACCCTCTCATTTGAGAGGGTTAGTTATTAAAATCTTGACCCAAAAAATCTTGTACTTGCTCACTTGTTGCTCATTCTCTGACTTTAGCATCGGAGTGCCTTTGCAGGCACACCCCATTTTCTCCATCATCAATCGTGCTCATCCACGTTCGACGCGGCCACATCAGATCTTGATCTCCAGGTACGATCAGGTGGCGCCGTCTGTGCGAAGCCCGTACTGCTGATGGTATCCTCATTACTCAACAGGGGAGCAACCTTTCACCCCCTCACACGAAGAAATCGTCCAGGATCGCCAGGACGAAAAGAAAGCTTCACCATCTCCCGAGCGCGACCATCCGCTCGAGAGCCTACCAGAAATCATACCTTCAGAGGCCGTGCCCACTGGACCAGACTTCGTCGCATTGGTTGAAACAATCAATCAGACCCATCTCCTGCTCCTGGCGCATGGTGCGAAGATAGTCCGTCTCGAAGAAACCGGTCGTCGATCATCTCGATCACCCAAAAGGCACCGGGGCCAACGCACCCTTTCCCCCCGAAGAAAGAAAGATAAAGGCCATCATGACGAATCTTCTATCCGGAATCGCGGTCGGTCGCCTCCACAGAGACATCATTCGCCGGTGCCGACCAAGGTTCATCAAGGGTCACAAGAGGACGATCGTCGTTCCCCTCCCCAGAAAGGAAGACGATCGCGATCTCCATCCCCGAAACGATCAAATAAGAACAGGTCAAACTCTCCGTCCCCGCGACGGAACAGAAAACTCCGTTCAAGTTCCCGTTCGATCACCTCTAGCGATGACGACGATATCAGAGGGCCCCTCTCATCTGAGATTATGTCCACCAGATTTCCAAAAGGGCTCGAGAAGCCCCCACCATTGGGTTCGTATGACGGAACAAATGATCCCGACGGACATATTGAGAACATCGACGCCCTGCTCGACTACAGAGGCGTCCGAGGAGCAATCAAATGCCGTATCTTTCCGACCACCCTAAGAAAAAGGAGCGATGACTTGGTATAAAAGCCTCGAGCCCGAATCCATCACTTCCTGGAGACAACTTGGTCGAACCTTCTCCAGGCACTTCACCGCTTCCAGACGCAATCCAAAGACGAAAGCATCACTTGAAGCCATAATTCAGGGCAAAGACGAGCACCTCAGGACCTACATCGAAAGGTTTAATAAAGAAGCCGTCCAGGTCTCAACCACGGACGACATGAAGAAATATTTGCTGGTGCGTGGATTACGCCCATCTACCGATTTCCACCGAGCAGTAGGTATTGAGACACCCGCCACTCTAGATGCGTTCTTCTTGAAAGCTCAAGCGTATATCCAATACGAGGAAAAGCATGCGGCCAATTCCGTCCGCGATGCCCGACGACGAGAGGACGCAAACCTTTCCAAATCCGACGAACCCTCGGCATCTCGTCGGGGATGCGACAAAAGAAAGGAAAACCGTTCCCGTGAATCGCAGGAATAGAGAGGACCGGTAGGCCGATTTCGTGAATATACACCTTTGCTGGTGTCGAGGGAGAAAATACTGTCCGAATGTGCTAATTCAGAGTTCGTTTAAGCGGGGGTGTGCTTCCCTAAGCAACTGCCCGCCAAAATCGGGCACCGATAAAACCAAGTACTGTAGGTTCCACAAGAGCCATGGACACAACACCGAGGACTGCATCCACCTGAAGGACGCAATAGAGATACTCATCAAATATGGCCACCTCAAACAGTTCACGAAATCCAAAGAAACCTCCAGGCCAAAGGCACAAGAAACCATCAAGATCGAGGAATCAGTGGCAGTCCCCGAGGACACCAATATGCAAGTAGCCCTCAACATCTATCGCCCGAAAGATTTCTTTCTACCCGACCGTCCAGCAAGTCCAGGTTATCTATCTTCCCATAGCCCCTGGGAAGCCTTCCCATCCTCCATGTTGATCTCGGGCGGAGGATTCAACAGGATCACGGTCGGCTCCGTAAAAAGGAAATTCGACCAACTAATTGCAAAAGGGCCGACCCTGAACGCCACACTGGACCCGCCCAGAGACAATTCAATGCCCATTTCCTTCTACAAGAGGAACTATTAGGAGGAGCACCTAATGACAGCATTCCACTGCTCATTCGAGCCCAAATGGCCAACTTCGACGTCCACAAAATATTGGTCGACCAGGGTAGCTCATGCGATATCATGTATTCACAGCTGTTCGCTACACTCCAGCTAAACGAGACTCACCTGACGCCATACGTAGGATCTGACCTCAAAGGTTTCAATGGTGCGGTGTCACGACCATGGGGTTATGTCAATCTCATAGTCACATTTGGGGCTGCAGAGACTGCCCGATCAATCCGCGTCCAATTTTTGGTCGTCGATTGTCCTTCTCTGTATCAATGCATTCTAGGTCGACCGGCGTTGGCCGATCTTCTACCCGTCCCATCAACCGTCCACCTGAAGATGAAATACTACACAACTTCAGGAATAGTAGCCACCCTGCATGGTGACGTGGAGGCCGCTCATCGTTGTTTCGAAGTAGCCTCTAAAGGCCTCAGCTTGATATCATACCATCCCAAAGCTTCCACCTCAGCTTCTTCCCTGAACGCCGAAGTGCCCGCGCCTCTCCCCCGGGTCGATTCCATCGACCTAGATTACAGGTTTCCGGACGAAACTTAAAGTTCCCAGCATCCCTCCTCTTCATTATCCCGAACAATCCCCGACGGCAAATTCGAGCTAATCCCGCTGGGGGAAGACCCGAGCAGATGCGTGAAGATCAGAGCCCAACTCTCGAAACTAGCAAAGAAACAACTGGAAGCGTGTCTGAAGGGGAACGCTGACCTGTTTGCATGGAGTGCAACATAAATGCACGGACTCGATCCAAACGTAGCATGCCACCATCTATCCATCGACCCAAATCACAAGGCCCAACGTTGCCCAACGAAGGAGAAAACAGTCGACCGAAAAAGCTGTAGAAGACCTCCTAGAGGCAATCTTTGTAACGGAGGCCAGGTACACTACCTGGCTCTCCAATATTGTACTAGTAAAAAACTAATGGAAAGTTGAGAATGTGCGTTGATTATACTGATCTTAACCAGGCTTTCTCGAAAGATGCTTACCTGTTGCCAAATATTGATAAATTGGTCGACAACTCGGACTGTTTCAAACTACTATCATTTATGGACGCTTATTCAGGATATAATCAAATTCCCATGGCCATGGCCGACAAAAAGCACACGGCCTTCATGACCGAATCAGGCAACTACTACTATAACGTTATACCCTTCGGTCTAAAAAACGCGGGCGCCACTTATCAGCGCATGATGAACAAAGTTTTTCGAGCAGAAATAGGGGACATGCTCGAAGTATATATGGACGACATGATAGTCAAATCTCAGGAAGAAACAAATCACGCTTCCCACTTGCGAAAGTTATTCGACCATGCTCGAAAATGCAAGATGTGTTTCAACCCTGAAAAATGTACGTTCGGAGTTCGAGCGGGCAAATTCCTCGGGTTTTATTTGACCGAGCGAGGGATCGAAGCCAACCCGGACAAATGCCGAGCGTTCGCAGAGATACCTACCCCAAACTCTAAAAAATCCATACAATCTTTAAATGGAGTGCTCGCTTATCTCGCTCAATTTGTGGCTAAGTCTTCCCAACACGCGCTCCCGTTCTACAAACTCCTCCGCAAAGAATCGACTTTCGAATGGACTGACGAATGCAAGCAAGCCCTGACTCACTTGAAAAAATCACTATATGAACCCCTGGTACTCTCCAGACCTAACGAAGGCGAAACGTTGTACCTTTACCTCGTTGTAGCAAACGAGGCGGTCAGCACTGCCCTTATTCGAGAGCTCCCTGAGGGGAAAAACCCATTTACTTACGAGCAAGGCATTGAGCGACCTCGAACTCAGGTACTTACAAATCGAAAAGGTAGCACTGGCCCTACTCTTTGCAACAAGAAGGTTACGACACTACTTCTTGGCCCACACTATCATCGTCAGGACAGACTAACCCATCAGGAAGATGCTCGGAAGGCCAGACATGGTCGGACGGATGCTAAAATGGTCGTTAGAATTATCCGAGTTCGACATCAAATTTGAAGGACGACAGACCCTTAAAGCTCAAGCTTTGGCTGACTTTGTAGCAAAGCTTACCTTTACCGAGCAAACTGCGACATCTCCGCCTAAGTGGACCATCTTCATCGATGGAGCGTCTAGCTCGACAGGCAGCGGGGCCGGGGTGATGCTGGAGAACGAGGAAGGGACACTCATCGAAGTATCCTTAACCCTGTCTTTCCCCACATCCAATAATCAAGCAGAATATGAAGCTTTCTTAGCCGGTTTATGCCTTGCAGACGACTTAGGAGCAGAGGAAATTATAATATGCACGGACTCCTAGTTGGTCGCCAACCAAGTACGGGGCGATTTTCAAGCCAAGAGCGACAACATGTCCGAATACTTAGCCTTGGTCAAAGAGAAACTAAAACGATTCACATCCGTGGAAGTCAAGCACGTCCCGCGCGAAAACAACACCCGAGCGGATATATTGTCCAAACTGGTGAGCACCAAAAAGAAGGGGGGCAACAAATCCGTCATACAAGAGATACTCCCTCAACCCAACATTAGGAAAACGTCAACGCCAATAGACATCAACGTCGTAGGTGACACTAACTGTTGGATGACCCCAATATTCAACTATTTGACCAAAGACGAGTTGCCAACAGACCCGAAAACGGCCAGCACCGTACGATGTAGATCGTGCTTGAAATTCTGTGATCAGGTATGAGATGTCCTAAGAGATGTCCCAACACTTAATAGGACATTTGACAAATTTAACCAAAACTTAAACAGCAAGAAAAGTAAACAACACAGAAGTTTGTTAACCCAGTTCAGTGTATAACCACACCTACATCTGGAGGCTACCAAGCCAGGAGGAAATCCACTATTAGTAATATTAATTCTAGACTTAAACCACCCTGTTTAATCTATCACTTAATACTTACCCAATGCAATTTCTACCTAAGACTCACTTAGATAAGAGTACCCTACTCACTCCCCCTCAATCACCCAGTGATTAAGTTTACAAGTTTACTGAAATAGAAGACATCCTTCAAACAAAAACAGCTTGATCTTACTTCACAGTTTCAATCAAGTCACAAATGCACTTTTGCTTAAAAGCTCATAAAGTGGTACATAAAAACAACCTGCTATTAAATCACTAGACACCCTATTTAGTCTTCTGAAATTCGTACTCAATTCTATGAGTTTCTGTTGTTTAAATAGGTATCTGAATTTTGGGCTTTCTGTAGAATGATCCAGCCCTAATGTGCAGCAACTGTCACCTTGAATTTAGGGTTTGTTACCTCCTATATTCTAGGTGCATTAGGTCTTCTGTTTTAATCTGAAACCTCAATTTAAAACTCCCTACAGATGCGCCTTGTTCTGTTTTTATCCAGCATTAATTAATTCCAGATAGTTCTCCTTAAATATCTCTGATCTGTTAATCAATAATTAATTCTGGTAGCAGGTCTGAGATGTCTCAACATCTGTTGGGACATCCTGACAAAACTGAACTTAGTCATTTACACAATGTCCCAACATCTGATGAGACATCCTGAAATAAGTTCACATACTCTGTTTGCTAATGTCCCAACATCTGATAGGACATTCTGAACTGAATTTAACATTTCTTGTTTGGTCAAAAATTCTGCCAATTCTTAAACATCTACAAACTCCCCCTTTGGCTAATTTTTGGCTAACATCTTTTCTGGTTTTCAGAGTGCAGCAGAAGTTCTTTTTATCAGAGTATAGCATTACTTTTCTGTTGATTCATATTTGAGTTTTACTCCCCCTCAAACATATATGAGTCCAGTCTTGATTCAACAGAAATATTCACACTTATTCAGTTCAGGCAGAAACAAACAGATTTCATTCATTTAAAACAGCAATTACATTTGATGTTGTTCTCCCCCTTGGTAGACACAAAATTAGGGGCCAAAGAACTATTATCCAGAATTACAAATCATTGCTGTCATTATATTTGCCTCACATACAAAGATCACTCAGATTCATCACTATCAGTAGCTTCCTCCACTTCAGTGTCTTCATCTTTATCAGCTTCACTTTCAGCTTCACTGTCTTCACCAGATGCAGCATGCTGATCTTCTTCACTTTCCAAGATATGAATGATTTCCTCCAGCTTCTTTTTCCTAGCTTCAAGCTCTTTGCAGGTGCACTTTAGCTCAGCAATTAATTCTTTCTTGGAGATAGAAGACTTAGCAGTTGAGGGACCAGCAGATGTCCCAGAAGGGGCTTCAACATCTGCAGCATGATGACTGAGGAATAATTTGTAATGAAAAGCAAGAGGGCTCTCTCTTTTGCATGCTGTATCCTTGTCAGAGAGAATGCCAGGGAATTGATTGAGCACTATTCCACACAACAATGATGGAAAGGCTATTGGAAGCTTTGTTGCTGAGGAGCTGGCATGCTTCATGGTTTGATCAAAGATAAATGCTCCATAGTCCAGTTTGGTTTGAGTTCCCACAGCATAGATGAATCTGGCCAGAACAGTTGAGATTGATGAAGTGTGGTTGGTAGGCACCCAATTAGATGTACCAATCCTATTCAGCATGGCATACTTTCTGGTAAGCATGCTTACAGATAGCTTTCCCTTCACAGGCCATGCCTTGACCTGGTCAGCAGTTATCACCTTACAGACTTGATTATCTGTCTTGCCTAGCTCATTTGGTCCATCTGTTTCTCTTCCTAGATACTGATTTATGATTTGGGGAGAAAACTCCACACATCTACCTCTAACATAAACTTTTCTAAATTCAGAGGACTTACCATTTGAGCAATCCTCCTGAAGATTCACAATGAACTCTTTGACAAGAAGTTCATAGCAGGGAGAGAGGTTTGAGACTGTTCTGAATAATCCTGCAGCAGAGATGAGGTCTATCAGTTCTGTGCACTCAAGTGCATTGCTGCTGAGTTCTCTTTCCAAGGCAACCCTTCTTTGGTACACATATTTCCACCTGTTGACACTGGAGACATGGTGAAAAGATATGTTGTCCAAGGGAGCTTCTGGAACAACAGATGATACTCTAGCTGGTGCTGATCTCTTCTTGGGAGGAGATGTTGGGACATCTGATCCAACATCTGAATCTGATGGTGTTGCAGCTTTTCTCTTCTGGGTTTGAACTTTGCTCCATGGTTTTGTTGGACCAAAGTTAGCTTTAGCCTTGCCTTTCTTTGGACTAGCCTTTTTCTTCTCAGGGATTGTTGCTTCAGCTTGCATTTTGGTCTTCCTGGACCTGAGTCTTTTAGCAATGCTAGGTTTCACAGATGCTATGATCTCTGCATTAGAGTCCTGCTCCAGATTGACCACTGGAGGAGATTGGGCAGCCTCTTCTTCAGCTGGTTGATCAGCAGAGATTTGATCTTCATTTGAGTCTTGAGCCTGTTCTTCAGAGACCTCTTCATCACTTTTATTTGAGGATGAGACTTCTTTATCACTTCCACTTGAGGCCTTTTGCTGATCCTCACTCTGTTCAGCATCAGCATCAGATAAATTTTCTTTCTCATCTGCAGATGTTCCAACATTCATTGGGACATCTTGTTCTTCAGGAGTGTCCTCTGCAGTTTGAGCTGGTTCTTCTTGAGGTGCAGGCAAGGTTTGCAATGGAACTGAGATTCCACTTACCTTTCTTTGTTTAAACAGAATTTGGGTGACAATCTCCTTGATTGAATCATCCACGTAGTTTGAAGACTTTGGGGGCATGTTGGTAGGAGAGGGAATGCCTTTAGCTTTGCTTCTGATTTGATCTTTACATCTCTTTGGTGTTCTTGCCTTTTTAGTGTGAGAGGCGCTTCCCTTGAGCTCGTCCAATGGTGTTGATGACATTGGCACAACAGAGATTGGAGTGGCATGAACCACGTCTTCCTTGTTGAGAATTTCCTCAGCTGTTTTAGGGTTTTGAGACATTGTTGAGGAAGATTGATGAACAACTTTAGGGTTTATGATTTCTGAAGAATTGAGAGTGGATGTGATTCGATTATGATAGTATGATGAGAATCTTGATAGCTGATTATAAACAGTTACTAAGAAAATAGCCGTTACTGTGCAAATGATGAGAGATGGATTTCCCAAGAGTCTTGTCCAGACTGAATTTGCCATCTGGAACTTATGCCATGCAATGTCATATGACATGTTGGCACATCTCATTAACTGCTAGATATCACATAAACAGATTCCAAGTTTGCCCCTTAAGTTCTCAAATTGAGTAGCATCCAATGCCTTGGTAAAGATATCAGCTAACTGAAGATCAGTAGCTACATGCTCCAATGAAATCACCTTTTCTTCTACAAGATCTCTGATGAAATGATGTCTGATATCAATATGCTTTGTCCTGCTGTGTTGGATAGGATTTTTAGATATGTTGATTGCACTTAAGTTGTCACAGTACAATGTCATGACATCCTGTGGGACATTGTACTCAGTGAGCATCTGCTTCATCCAAACCAACTGAGAACAACTACTACCTGCTGCTATGTACTCAGCTTCAGCTGTAGATAAAGATACACAATTCTTCTTCTTACTGAACCAAGAAATCAGATTGTTACCTAGAAAGAAGCATCCTCCTGAAGTGCTTTTTCTGTCATCAGCACTTCCTGCCCAATCAGCATCACAGAAGCCAGTGAGAATAGGTTTGCAACCATGAAAGTACAATATGCCATAGTCACAAGTACCATTAACATATTTAAGGATTCTCTTGACTTGATTGAGATGACTGACTTTTGGATCAGCTTGATATCTTGCACAAACTCCTACTGCAAAGGCAATGTCTGGTCTGCTAGCAGTCAAGTATAATAAGCTTCCAATCATGCTTCTATACAAACTTTGATCTACATTCTCACCCTTCTCATCTTTAGTTAGCTTTAAGTGTGTGGGAGCAGGAGTTCTTTTATGAGAAGCATTTTCCATTCCAAATTTCTTCACTATGTTCTTGGAGTACTTGCTTTGTGAGATGAACAATGAGTCTTCCATTTGTTTAACTTGCAGACCAAGAAAATAGGTTAATTCACCTACTAGACTCATTTCAAATTCAGATTCCATCTGCTTAACAAAATGTTTGACCATCTTATCAGACATCCCACCAAACACAATGTCATCAACATATATTTGTGCAATCATGACATTTCCTTCTTCATCTTTAACAAACAGGGTTTTATCAATCCCACCTTTTCTGTATCCTTGCTTGATAAGAAATGTGGTAAGTCTTTCATACCATGCCCTTGGAGCTTGCTTCAACCCATAAAGTGCCTTCTTGAGTTTGTACACATGATTTGGACAGCTTGGATCAACAAATCCTTTAGGCTGTTCTACATATACTTCTTCATTAAGGTAGCCATTTAAAAAGGCACTTTTCACATCCATTTGAAATAGCTTGAATTTCAAGATACAAGCAATTCCTAACAGCAGTCTGATTGATTCAAGCCTTGCTACTGGTGCAAAGGTTTCATCAAAGTCCACCCCTTCAATTTGAGTGTATCCTTGAGCTACAAGTCTAGCTTTGTTCTTTGTAACAACTCCTTGTTCATTTGACTTGTTCTTATACACCCATTTTGTTCCAATTACATTTATATCATCAGGTCTAGGAACAAGATTCCACACTTCATTCCTTGTGAATTGACCTAATTCCTCTTGCATAGCACAAATCCAGTATTCATCAGTGAGAGCTTCCTTGATATTTTTAGGTTCTATTTTGGAAACAAAACAAGAACTTGAAATCACTTCTCTTGATCTAGTGCTCACACCTCTGTTGGGATCACCAATTATTAAATCTTTGGGATGATCCTTCTGTATTCTGATGGAGGGAGGTTTGCCTGAATCTTCTGACCTTGTATCATTTTGAGTGAAGTTATATTGATCATTGTTTTCTTCAGCTTCAATCTTGATATCAGCAGATGTTCCAACATCTTCTGGGACATCTGTAGGAGCATCATCAATTATCACATTTATGGACTCCATGATAACATTTGTTCTGTAGTTAAATACTCTATATGCTCTGCTGTTTATAGAGTATCCAAGGAAAATTCCTTCATCACTTTTAGGATCCATTTTTCTCCTTTGCTCCCTATCTGCCAGAATATAGCATTTACTTCCAAATACATGAAAGTACTTCACTGTGGGTTTTCTGCCCTTCCATACTTCATATAATGTGGACAAAGTTCCTTTCCTCAAGGTAACTCTGTTATGGATGTAGCAGGCAGTGTTCATAGCTTCAGCCCAGAAATACAGAGGTAGCTTTTTGGCATGTATCATAGCTCTTGCAGATTCTTGAATAGTTCTATTTTTTCTCTCAACAATCCCATTCTGTTGAGGAGTGATAGGAGAGGAGTATTCATGATTGATTCCTTCTGAAGAGCAGAAATCTAAGAATTTTTGATTCTCAAATTCCTTTCCATGATCACTTCTAATTCTGATCACACAGCTGGATTTTTCCCTTTGTAATCTTTGACATAATTCCTTGAATACATCAAAGACATCTGACTTTTCTTTAATGAAATTTATCCATGTATATCTTGAAAAGTCATCAACCACCACATATGCATACCTTTTACCACCAAGGCTTTCAACTTGCATAGGTCCCATGAGATCCATATGTAACAATTCCAAAACTTTGGAAGTTGTCAGATGTTGGAGCTTTGGATGGGACATCTTGGTTTGTTTGCCTATTTGACATTCACCACAGATTTTGCCATCATCAATCTTCAGTTTAGGGATACCTCTTACAGCATCCATAGATATGATCTTCTTTATGCCTCTGAAATGAAGATGACCTAGTCTTTGATGCCACAGTTTCACTTCTTCTTCTCTAGCTAGAGAACAAGTTGAAGTGGGACTGAAGTCTAATGGCTCCCACATGTAACAATTGTCTTTAGACCTTGCACCTTTCATGATAACTTCTTGCTCTTGGTTAGTCACTATGCATTCAGTTTTTGTAAAGTTTACACTGTATCCTTGATCACATAGTTGACTTATACTGATCAGGTTAGCAGTTAACCCTTTAACTAGCAATACATCATCTAGTCTTGGAACATCTTGACAGTCCAAGGTTCCAACTCCTTTGATCTCTCCTTTAGCTCCATCTCCAAAAGTTACATACCTGGATGAATGAGATTTTAAGTTCACTAGCAGATTCTTCAACCCAGTCATGTGCCTTGAACATCCACTGTCAAAGTACCAGTCTTCTTTAGCTGATACTCTTAGTGATGTATGTGCTATATATGCAGTACTTTTCTTTGTCCAGATGAGTTGAGATTTCTTTTGAATCATCTGCCCTGTGTGTTGATCAGCTGATCTCCAAGCTTGATTTTTATTCTTGTTCTTGTGGCTTTGATCAGTCTGAGTGCTAACTTTTGGTCTCCATTCCTTCTTGATGACCTCTGTCTTTTGCTTAGGAGACTGCTGATTTCTTTGATGTTTTTGCAGCACTTTCTTGGTACCTTCTGTTTTCTGCTTGGAAGGTTGCTGATACATCTGATTTGGATATCCATGTAGCTTATAACAGTGAGGTTTGATATGCCCAAATCTTCCACAGTGATGGCATCTCCATCTTTGATACTTCTTCTTCATTTTGTTCTTTTCAGAATGTTGAGACATCTGTTGGAACATTATGTTTGTCTTTGTGTTCTGATGTTGAAGCATCTGTTGAGACATCTTGTTTGACTGTGTAGTTTTTGAAGTAGTTTTGCTAGAGCTTGCTTTATCTCTGTTATATCCCAGTCCACTTTTGTCCCCTGAATGTTTATTATTGCAGAGAATAGCATCCAGTGTATTTGAGCTGCTGTTCATCATTCTAACAGATTTGGACATATGTTCCAGCTTAGAATTGAGAAGAGTTACTTCACTTTTTAAAGTATCAATGATTACTTGATCACTTGCTTTTTCTTCTTCTAGTATTTCATTCTGCTTCTTTAGCTTTATGACCTCACTGCATACTTCAGTACTTCTCTTGTACAGATCCTTGAAGGCTTGCTCAAGATCTGCATAAGTAAGCTCTTCACAGCTGGAATCACTGTCATATTCACACAGTCCAGCTAAAGCAGTAATGTGCTTAGCTGATTCTTCTTCTGAATCTTCATCAGACCAAGTCACAGAGAGTCCTTTCTTTTGCCTCTTTAAGTAGGTAGGACATTCAAACTTGATATGTCCATATCCTTCACATTCATGGCATTTGACTCCTTTATCTTGACTGGTCTTTTCAGCATGCTTTACTCTTTTGTTAGCATCATAAGGTCTTCTATTCTCAGAGTTTCTTCCACTAGGTTTGGATTTTCCTTCCATTCCTCTGAGAATCTGTTTGAATTGTCTTCCAATCAATGCAAGGTTTTCTGATAAGCTTTTATCATTTGCTGGTTCATCATCTTCTTCTTCATCTGTATTTGAAACCAAGGCAATGCTTTTGTTCTTTTTAGCATGTGTGTCATTCATTCCCATCTCAAAAGTTTGAAGGGAACCAATGAGTTCTTCAGCTTTCATGGAGCATATGTCTTGTGCCTCTTCTATTGCTGTGACTTTCATGTCAAATCTTTTTGGCAAAGATCTGAGAATCTTCCTTACAAGTTTTTCATCAGACATTTTTTCTCCCAAGGCTCTAGAAGTATTGGCTATATCCAAGATGTTCATGTAGAATTCATGAATTGATTCATCTTCCTTCATTCTCAAGTTTTCAAACTTGGTGGTGAGAAGTTGAAGTCTTGACATTTTTACTTTTGATGTTCCTTCATGAGTTGTCTTGAGGGTATCCCACACATCTTTGGCCAGCTCACAATGATGCACCAGTCTGAAAATATTTCTATCAATGCCATTGAATAAAGCATTTAAGGCTTTTGAGTTGCCTAGTTCTGAATCTTCTTCCTCTTTACTCCATTCTTCTTCAGGTTTCAGAACTGTTGATCCATCTTTGGTGTCTTGGACAGGATGTTTCCATCCAACATTTACTGCTCTCCATGCCCTGTTGTCAAGTGATTTTAAGAATGCAATCATTCTTGGCTTCCAGTAGTCATAATTAGATCCATCCAGAATAGGTGGTCTATTTACTGACCCTATATCTCTATCCATGTTACAGAATTTGTTTTCCCTAGATCTCACCCAGTATAAACAGGCAGGGTGCCTGCTCTGATACCAATTGAAATTCTGTGATCAGGTATGAGATGTCCTAAGAGATGTCCCAACACTTAATAGGACATTTGACAAATTTAACCAAAACTTAAACAGCAAGAAAAGTAAACAACACAGAAGTTTGTTAACCCAGTTCAGTGTATAACCACACCTACATCTGGAGGCTACCAAGCCAGGAGGAAATCCACTATTAGTAATATTAATTCTAGACTTAAACCACCCTGTTTAATCTATCACTTAATACTTACCCAATGCAATTTCTACCTAAGACTCACTTAGATAAGAGTACCCTACTCACTCCCCCTCAATCACCCAGTGATTAAGTTTACAAGTTTACTGAAATAGAAGACATCCTTCAAACAAAAACAGCTTGATCTTACTTCACAGTTTCAATCAAGTCACAAATGCACTTTTGCTTAAAAGCTCATAAAGTGGTACATAAAAACAACCTGCTATTAAATCACTAGACACCCTATTTAGTCTTCTGAAATTCGTACTCAATTCTATGAGTTTCTGTTGTTTAAATAGGTATCTGAATTTTGGGCTTTCTGTAGAATGATCCAGCCCTAATGTGCAGCAACTGTCACCTTGAATTTAGGGTTTGTTACCTCCTATATTCTAGGTGCATTAGGTCTTCTGTTTTAATCTGAAACCTCAATTTAAAACTCCCTACAGATGCGCCTTGTTCTGTTTTTATCCAGCATTAATTAATTCCAGATAGTTCTCCTTAAATATCTCTGATCTGTTAATCAATAATTAATTCTGGTAGCAGGTCTGAGATGTCTCAACATCTGTTGGGACATCCTGACAAAACTGAACTTAGTCATTTACACAATGTCCCAACATCTGATGAGACATCCTGAAATAAGTTCACATACTCTGTTTGCTAATGTCCCAACATCTGATAGGACATTCTGAACTGAATTTAACATTTCTTGTTTGGTCAAAAATTCTGCCAATTCTTAAACATCTACAGTGCTCCTACATGACGGTCAGAGGGAAGATGTACCTCCGAGGATTCTCCACACCACTCCTCAGATGCGTCGAGGAAGAAAACGTCCCACACGTGCAGAGGGAAGTCCACGAGGGGATCAACACACAATACCCAGGTGGAAGATCACTCGCTCGCAAGATTCTACGAGCGGGATACTATTGGCCGACGATGCAGGACGATGCGAAGGAGCACGTTAAAAAATGTGACAAATTCCAACGACATGGTGACGTACACATAACGCCCCCTACTGAGTTAAAATCGATGTCGTCCCCATTGTCGCTCCCCGGATTTCCATCCTGGTACAAACGCGAAAGTGGCGCGGAAAGAGGTAGAGTCGCCAGCCAGGCATTTTTATCCCGAAGAAAGGGAATGGTAATGCTGCACAAACCAGAAGAAAGAAAGAGGAAGGACACAGGTCCTGCGAACCAAAGAGACTGAGTTTGGGAGTCGGTTACAACCTGGGAAGGTATTAGCACGCAGATCGTCCGCCGTACCCGACGGGATCCACGCTTGCAAAAGAAAACTGCTTCAAAGGGTGAGGGTATGAAAGTTGCAGCAAAGAAATGAAAATGAACTGGAAAAAGAAACTGAGAAAAGAACTGAATAAGAAACAAAGGGAAAAAAATGTAGGGAAAATAAAGATTGTGCTCAAACGGGCCCTACCCCGCTGCCTACGTACCTCATCAGGATAATGAGGATCAGAGACGCCGTAGTTCCCCTAACTAGGGGTACCAAAGGAAATTGCTTGTGAATTAAGGCTTGAACTGCCTATGGCAATGCTCAGGTGTTGCAGGCTCGGACGACGAGTGCGTAACCGTCTTGCAAAATGACAAGTAGGAGCAAGTTCGCGGACGGAGCGAATGAGGTGAGAAAAGAATTCCCGAAGGAAAGACGCTTATTGTTTGTTTGGTGTTTTTAGAAGCTTTTATGAGTGAAAGTTTGCATAGGTAAGTGTACCTAAGTCTTACTCAATGGGATGTGTACGTCTCACATCATCCCGAAATGGAATGCGCAAGAGGCACACCTATCTATGGAGGAAATCCCCAAAGCTAGTCCCACAAGTGAAGGCTCAAGCACACTGGCCTATTACCGTTATTAAGTATTTTTGTGGTTTTTTGGTTAATAAGTGTTTTTTAGCTTTTCTTTGTGAGGTACTCATGCTAAGACCTATCCACCACGAGTGATGACTCACACCTCGCCCCGAAATGGAACGCGTGCAAACATCTCATAGCAAAGTCTCATGTCACATGAAAGCACTCAACCTTTATTAAGTGAATTAGAATTAAGTTTGAAGATGAGAAGAGAAAGAGAACCAAAGGAGCAACAGGAAAAACTAGGGGGGGAAGTTTATATCCTAAGTTAACATGCATGGAGTTCCTAGGGTTTGTGAGGTCTTTCTAACCTAAAAAGGATCTCAAGAGAAAAAGAAGAAGATGAAAGGAGAGATGAGAAAGGCCTAAGCCCAACAAGAAGATGTTAGTCTACATAAACAATATGAGGAGAGATGAGAAAATGGAGATGTGGAACTCAATTCCCACATCTCAAACTTACCATAGCCCCTGCAAGGTTAGTGTAACAACATAAAACCAAGGCATGAACCAACAAGTCAAGAGCTACACAAGCATATAGGCATGGCAAAGAGTTCACAATATGATAATCAAAGCAACAAGATCATATTGAGATGATTGGAAGTGAAACAGATGCAAAGAAGGCATGCATAACATTTAAAGAAATAAAGCACATAAAAGAGACCCAACACCCAGACCCAAGGAGACTCAAACCCTATCCTAAGACCAGGAACAACCCTAGACCTCTAAATGACCCCAAAAGATGAGGAGAAGTTGGCACAAGTGCCCTTCTAAACTTAAAAGAGACTATAAGACTCAAAGTATGCAAAACAAGGCAAGGTGAGGAAGAAAATACCCAAGAAAAAGATCAAAGCACCTAAAAAATCTACCCAACCAGCAAAGTACTCTCCAAACACAAAGAAATGAGAATCCAAAAGGGTTTGCAAAAATACAGCACCAAACTAGGTCAATGAAGCTCAAGGATGCAAGGTATCACCATTTAGGGTTTTGAAAATTAATGCACAAGTAACTCAATCAAAGTCCAGCAAGGAAATTTGTGAAAAATCCAAGATAAATCATGAAGATAGTAGAGTGTCTTAGGATTTGAATGCAAAAAGAATGGGGTTCATAGCTTAAAGGATGAGGAAAATAGAAATTGGACAAGGCAGATTGGTCCATGAGAGTTCACAAGAAAGCAATGCCCAATATTGAATTTATTTGGCCACGTGGGATAAAGTAAAAATCTGAAAAAAATATGATAAAAAACTAGATGAACCAAGGAATACACATGAATTTTTTTTGGATTTTTTTAATATTTGGAAGTATTTTTAATAAATCAAAATAAAAGAAGTAAAGAAAAAGAAAATAATAAAAATAATAAAATGAGCAAAGAGAGGGGGAGTGTGAAGAGCAAGGCCATTCAGTTCCACTGGCCACTTGGGCCCAACAGGGGGGTGCGAGTAGCATCCTGGACCTAGGCCCACACGAAAAAAAAGACAACAAACAAAAACCCTAGGTCTTATAATATTTGTGACATGCTTCAAAAATAAAAAGGAACAAAAATCATGTAGACAAACATCAACCGGTCACTAGGGTTTAAGTCATAAAAGACAAAAACAAAAACCCAGCCAATCCACGCACTCCACCTCATCATCTTCAACCTCTATCCAAAATTGAAAACGCAGCAAGGGCATAAACATAGCCTCTATGCTTCAAATGCAGAGCAACACAACTCCTTCATCTCTCCATGGAATTTCACAAATCAAGCATCAAAATGAACCTTGGACTAAGCACATCAGGAATCAAGCATCAAAAACATACACATTAACACGCACAGCATGAACAGAAGCAAAACAGTTTGGATCTAAAAATTTCGAAACCTCACACTAACTTCATTTCAGCACCATTTTTGAAACTAAAGTGATCTATATGTTCAGTGCAGCAAGCAGATCATAATACACACAACAAAAACCATTTACAGATCCATAAATTTGGAGCATACCTGAGATTGCAAAGTTCCAAATTCCACCAAGAAAACCAATATCCAGCTCAAGATGTCATTCTTGCAACCTCTTCTCACAAAATAAATGTGAAAGAGGCCTCAAAATCAGCTCACCCTTGCTTTGTGAAGGGTTCTGGTATGAACTGAACTGGTGCAAAAATCTTCTTCCAGCTCAAAGTGAGGGTTGATCCATGATCTGTGAAGCTCTAAGAACAAGAATATGAGGTTTCTTTGGTGAATGGAGTTGTGAGTGATGAGCTATGAGGGAAAATGCAGCAGGAGCAAAAACTGGGAAATGAGAGAATGGTGTTGATTTCTGCCCAGATAAAACCCTAGCTGGCCCTTTTATTATGCCCAAAATCAGTCCAAGAAATGAGAAATAAAATGCACGTGGGAGGAGTGTGATCCAATTGAAATTGCAAAAATGCATAAAGGGTGTGATGGAAGAATTTGCTCGTGCCTTGCCTTTGTACCTTGCACATGCTGATCCTATTTTCCTTGCTGATCACTAATGGAACATCCTCAGCCCTTGGATCAAAGTGTATTGCAAACTCTCATGCTTATGCACCTTTTGCAAGTAGGATGGGACCATGCATACCATGCACGATTTTTGTGATTATCTTTGAGCCAAACTTCTCTCATATCATGCATAGTAATGTAATGATTTGAAAATGTACATAGAATGGCTTGCAATTAATTTGCATGACAATTTGCAACTTAGTAGAAACTAAGATTTCCATATGACCATGCATTTACATTTTGTGAAATGCACCACATTCCATACATAAATCCACCAATTTTCCTTGAGCCAAACTTTTCACATATCATGAATAAGGATGTAATGACCTTACTTTGCACATGGAATGGCTTGGAATGGGGATACATGGGTTTTTGCATTTGGTAGAACTTTGGATTCTAAAGTAAACCCTAAAAAATCACACAACTTTCGAAGGCCATATCTCATGATCCATGAAGGCTATGCAAATGCACTTGTACTTTTTGAAAATGGCAAGCCTTAGTCTCCAACTTTCAAGTTTGGGTTGGGTTCATTTGAAGAATTTTTGATCATGCTAAGCTCACTTGAAAATTAGGGCAAAAGTTGCTAAATTTGGAAAATCTCAAAAACCAACTTTGTACCATTTTTACAAAACCCTTCAAATATCCATGATTCTTAATCTTTAATCATCCCAAACATCTTATAACACTGTAAGGACCCCCCTTGGCAAGAAAAAGTGGCTTGGACCCCTTGAAATCAGACAGTTGACTTTTTACAGGCACAGTTGACCAATTACTTCATCTGCACGCAACTGAAGAATTTCTTGACCTCCACATGGAATCTTCTCATGAAAATTGGTACCTAGGATCCTCTTAACATATAGAAGACTTTGCCCAAGTTAGATGGCCAAAGTTGTGGAGTTTTGATGCTTGAATCTCAAACCCTAATTTGGGTGCTTTGTGTAGGAGCTTTGCCTTGTCCTGTTTTCCCTGATGATCATGCAATCTTCTGAGCTTTTGCCAATGGACTTGAACTTGTAAATGGAGTGTAGACCCACACAAGGACTTGTACCACTCCATTAGAACCTTTGTCATGGCTTAAATGGCCTTCAATACCTCCCCAGATGGCCATATGCCTCATGCTAGGGCTTGATGCTTGTCATGCTTTATTTCTCTATGCTATAATGCTATACATATGATATGCTTATGATGCAAATGGTGTATTATGATGCTAAAAATGAAGAGGGCAAATTTGGGGTTCTACAGCTGCCCCTATTCAAGGAACTGTTGATCTGAAGAGGACGATTGCTTCTGCCTTCGGCCGTTCAAGATAAACTGTGGTTGAATACCCAAGAAAACGGAAATTTGCGCTCTGATGCAGAAAACAAGAAATGGGAAATAAACCCAATCCAATGACGTTGCAACTGAGTTGGGAGATGAGCAGACGAGCTCCTTCCAACGAAACCAAAGGTTCTAATGAAACATGAAATGGACGAGTCTTCTTGTGACCTGTGACGCCAGGTGCAGAAAGCAGACGAGTCCTTAAGAATCTTCAAAGTAACCTGAGACAGATGAATCTCCTTCACTAATCCTTACGCAGATAAACGGAATAAGACGGACGAGTCTTCTTCGGATAACCCTTACGCAGGTTCCAGTAATGCATATAAGTCTGTGGGATAGACATGCAGCTAGGATGGACGAATCCTCTTCGCGAATCCTTACGCAGATAAGCGGAATAAGACGGACGAGTCTTCTTCGGATAACCCCTACGCAGGCTCCGGGAATGCATATAAGTCTGTGGGATAGACATGCAGCTAGGATGGACGAATCCTCTTCGCGAATCCTTACGCAGATAAGCGGAATAAGACGGACGAGTCTTCTTCGGATAACCCTTACGCAGGTTCCGGAAATGATTTTGACGTTTTAATCCCACCGTCAGGGTTTTCAACCTCTTCAATGCGGACGAGCATTGGAATGATCATCAAAGAAACACGGACGAGTGCTATAAGTCGACGATACGGACGAGTACCGGATGATGATCCAAGAAACACGGACGAGTGCTTCTGATATTGATACGGACGAGTATCAGCTTATTCCATAAGATCTTCAAAAGAAAATACCAAACACTGACGAGTGTCGGGGTGTGCAGACGAGCACTAGATAAGTGGCAGACACGGACGAGTGTCAAAGGATGCGGGCGAGCAATCTTCAAAGAAGTAACAAGCACGTACGAGTGCTAAGAGATGCGGTCGAGCATCAAATAAAGATGCGAGTACGGACGAGTACTGGCGACTTTCTTGGGGATATGCCTCAAATAAAGAGGAATCGAAAAATGCACGGACGGGTGCTGCAGGGATGCGGTCGAGCATCAAATAAAGATGCGAGTATGGACGAGTACTGGCAACTTCACTGGGGAAAAACTTCAAAGAACTAATAAACACGGACGAGTGCCGAGAGCTGCGGACAGTCATCAGATAAAGATGTTAGCACAGACGAGTGCTAGGAATACCTCAAATAAAGAGGAATCTGCTGAGGAAAAGGCACGGACGAGTGCTGAAAGAGGATGAGCATCAAATAAAGATGCTAGCACAGACGAGTGCTAGTAGATATAAACTCTACTGGGGAAAATGCACAGACGAGTGCCACAAGGTGCTAATTCTTCTGGAGACTGCGGATGAGCAAACTGAATCATCAGATAAGTGTCTGAAAGTGCGAACGAACACTGAAAGAGTATCAATAGAGACAAAGGCTGATTATGTTGGGAAAGTAAACAACTCCGCTCTGGCTGAGGAATGGAATCCTGGCGGCTTGTGAGAGAAGATTCCGGCAACCTGCTGGGGACTCAAAGCTTTTAACTCTGCTTTGAACATATGCTGAGGATCTGATCATCCTGCTCTGACTCCACTGGGGAGAATTTCTTCTTACTCTGCTAGGGAAATCCCTTGGGAATGAGAATCCTGATGACTCTGTGGGGAAATGAAGTTACCTGCAACTCTGTTGGGTAAGGAGAACTTCTAGCGATTCCGTTGTAGATAATAAACTTCTGATAACTCCACTGAGGATGGGAGACTTTTGCTAACTCCTGCTGGGGATTGACCCGACCTCTGTGGAGTGTAAGTGTTCGGATACATGCTGAGAATAAGTCACTTGTAAATAGGCACTCTGTCGGGGAAATACCTCTGCTTGGAGAATAACCCTCTTCTGCTTGGGGATACGGTGATAACCTGCAAATCCTGCAATAGCAGAATACACACATATGTACCAAGATTGGTACGGCCTGATCTATTCATCTGTTGTCACCTGACACTCAAAGCGATGTTAAGTGTCTCTGCAATGTCATTTTTATCAGTTTGAAAAGCAACATGTTTCGCATGCAATGTTATTTGTCAAAAAATTCAGGACATTTTTGCAGACAAAATAAACATAACACAGTGTTTGACTGAATATTCTTTTTATTGATTAGCCTCTGAATAGGCAAAATTTTACATCAGGAAGTAACTACTTGGAAGGAGGTAGCTACCGTAAAATTGAGAAAAGAAACTATCCTAATGGCAATGGCGCGACATTCCAAAGAGTTTCCTTCCTGCTATGACTGGCATATCCTCAAGACTTTCCGTTCCGTCTTCGGCCTTCTGAAGAGAATGAGGGGGCTGATCTCTACCCTTCTGATATGGTCAAGTTGTTTAAAGCGGTGATGTGGTTCAGATTAACCGGAGCACAGTTGTTCGCTTATTCCCTGATTTTGCGTGGATCGCCCTTTCGGGTTTTCAATCCACCGGGCTACCCTTTTTTGCCTGAGTTGTCCGATGTGGCTTTTCAACTCAGCGGGTGTACATTTTTTAATTTTCCCCTAATTTTTGCCCGAGCTTTTATTCTGTTTTTAGCTCGCCGGGATGCCCTTTATTTTGCCTGGACTATAATTCTGTTTTTGTGTCCAGCGGGTCTTTTATGCGAAGTATTTTTTAACTGCGTCCGAGTTAACAGGGTATTGGAAGTCTTCGCCATCCATAGTGGTGAGCATCAGTGCTCCGCCCGAGAATACTTTCTTCACTATGAATGGTCCTTCATAATTTGGGGTCCACTTGCCCCTGTGATCTGAACCGGGAGGAATGATCCTCTTGAGTACAAGCTCGCCTACTTGGTACTCCCGAGTACGTACTCGCTGATCGAAGGCTCGCTTCATTCTCCTTTGATATAACTGGCTATGACAGATAGCTGCTAATCTCTTTTCCTCAATTAGGCATAGTTGATCGTATCGAGCACGTACCCACTCAGCCTCATCAAGCTTGACATCCATCAACACCCGCAGTGAAGGGATTTCCACTTCAACAGGCAAGACTGCCTCCATGCCGTAGACTAAAGAGAAGGGGGTTGCCCCGGTCGACGTCCTGACTGACGTTCGGTACCCATGCAATGCAAACGGTAGCATCTCATGCCAATCTTTGTAGGTGATAACCATCTTCTGTACAATCCTCTTGATTTTCTTGTTAGCTGCCTCTACCGCACCATTCATCTTTGGTCGGTAAGGAGAGGAATTGTGATGTTGGATTTTGAAGTCCCGGCACAGTTCTGCCATCATCTTATTGTTCAGATTAGAACCATTATCAGTAATGATTCGCTCGGGCACTCCATATCTGCATATGATATCTCTTTTCAGGAATTTTGCTACCACCTGGCGAGTAACATTGGCATAAGACGCAGCTTCCACCCATTTGGTGAAGTAATCAATCGCGACCAAGATGAAGCGATGTCCGTTTGACGCCGTTGGTTCAATCTTGCCAATCATATCAATGCCCCACATGGCAAAGGGCCAGGGTGAAGACATCACATTTAGAGGATTTGGAGGCACATGCACTTTATCCGCATAAATCTGGCATTTATGACATTTTCTGGCATAGGCACAACAATCTGCATCCATGGTAATCCAGTAATAGCCTGATCTTAGCAACTTTTTAGCCATTGCATGCCCTCCAGCATGAGTACCAAAGGATCCTTCATGCACCTCGTGCATCAGCAAGTCTGCTTCCGCCTTATCAACGCATCTGAGAAGTATCATATCAAAGTTTCTCTTATACAGGGAGCCATCAGTGTTCAGGAAGAAACTACCAGCTAGCCTTCTTAATGTCTTCTTATCATTGGAAGATGCCCCAGTTGGGTATGTTTGATCCTCCAAGAAGCATTTGATGTCATGGTACCAGGGTTTATCATCTTTGACAATGTCTGCTGAGCACACATATGCTGGCCTGTCAAGTCTGGATACTGCAATTTGAGGCACAAAATTGGCAGCTTGCACTTTGATCATGGATGAAATGGTAGCTAGAGCATCTGCAAACTGATTTTCGTCTCGAGGGATATACTCAAGCTTGACTGTTGTGAAGAAAGTTAACAACCTCCTTGTGTAGTCCCGATAAGGTATCAGATGATCTTGGTGCGTGTACCATTTGCCATTGGTTTGATTAATTACCAGAGCTGAATCCCCGAATACAGTCAAAGTCTTGATCCTGAGGTCAATGGCTTCCTCAAGACCCATAATGCAAGCTTCGTATTCAGCTTCGTTGTTAGTGCAATTAAAGGTGAGTTTTGCCGAGAAAGGCATGTGAACTCCCTTAGGTGTAATGAGTACTGCACCAACACCACGACCATTCATATTAACAGCCCCATCAAACATCATAGTCCATTCTTTTTCTGGGTCAGGCCCTTCAGTGTGGATAGGCTCTTCATGATCTTTTGCTTTTATGAACATGATGTCTTCATCAGGGAAGTCGAATCTCATAGGCTGGTAATCATCAATGGGTTGCTCAGCTAGATAATCAGACAATACACTGCCTTTGATAGCTTTTTGGGATGTGTATTGAATATCATACTCTGTGAGAATCATTTGCCATCTTGCAACCCGTCCAGTAAGTGCTGGTTTCTCAAATATATACTTAACTGGATCCATCTTGGAGATCAACAAGGTAGTGTGGGTCAACATGTACTGCCTTAGTCGGCGAGCAGCCCACGCTAAAGCACAACAAGTTTTCTCGAGCAGTGAATAACGTTGTTCACAGTCGGTAAACTTTTTGCTTAGGTAGTATATTGCATACTCTTTTCGACCAGACTCGTCATGCTGGCCCAACACACACCCCATAGACTTTTCTAATACTGTCAAGTACATGATCAGAGGTCTTCCTTCAACCGGAGGCATAAGGATCGGAGGCTCCTGTAAATATTCCTTGATTTTGTTAAAAGCCCTCTGGCAGTCTTCATTCCACCTGACCGTTTGTTCTTTTCTTAATAGCTTGAACAAGGGCTCGCAGGTTGCTGTAAGATGAGATATGAACCTTGAAATGTAGTTCAATCTTCCTAGGAACCCTCGAACTTCTTTCTCAGTTTTTGGTGCAGGCATTTCTTGAATAGCTTTAACTTTGTCAGGGTCAACTTCAATCCCTTTCTCGCTTACAATAAATCCCAGCAGCTTACCAGATCGTACCCCGAATGTGCATTTGTTGGGGTTTAGCTTCAATTGGTACTTCCTCAGACGCTTGAATAACTTCAACAGATTTACCAGGTGGTCTTCTTCTGTGAGGGACTTGGCAATCATGTCATCCACATAACATTCAATTTCTTTGTGGATCATGTCATGGAATAATGTCACCATAGCCCGTTGATAAGTGGCACCAGCATTCTTCAGGCCGAATGGCATCACCTTATAACAGAATGTGCCCCAGGGTGTGATGAAAGTTGTCTTTTCCATGTCTTCAGGTGACATTTTGATTTGATTATATCCTGAAAATCCATCCATGAAGGAGAACACCGAGAACTGAGCCGTATTGTCGACCAATACATCAATGTGAGGTAAAGGAAAATCATCTTTCGGGCTGGCTCTGTTCAGGTCCCGGTAATCTACACACATCCTCACCTTGCCATCTTTCTTTGGCACTGGAACGATATTGGCTACCCAAGGTGGGTAACTGGTCACGACAAGGAACCCGGCGTCCCACTGTTTCTGTACCTCCTCTTTGATCTTCATCGCCATGTCGGGGCGAGTTCTTCTTAGTTTTTGCTTAACAGGGGGACAGTCTTCTTTTAACGGTAGTCGATGCACAACTATGTCTGTATCCAACCCTGGCATGTCCTGATATGACCAGGCAAAGATGTCAACATATTCACGCAACATTTCAATCAACCCCTTCTTAACTTCTGTCTGCAGGCTAGCACCTATCTTGATTTCTTTCTTAACCTCATCTGTGCCGATGTTGATAACCTCGATTTCCTCCTGATGAGGCTGAATAACTCTTTCCTCTTGCTTCAACAACCTGACCAGTTCTTCAGGGAGTTCATAATCTTCCTCAACCTCTTCATCAGCTTGGTAGATTGGATTGTCGAAGTTATGCTCAGTCATAGCAGGAGAGTTGTCAATGGAATCCAGTTGATCGACACTGCACAAGTGATGTGCTCATTCAGAATCTGTTTAGAGAAAACACACACCAAAAGCAAGAAAGAAAAACACATTGCCATTTTCTTTATTTGTGCCAAAATTAAAATTGAAAGAAAAGGAACGATTTGATTGAAAAATGTCCTTTATTTATGACAAATAAATGCTTTCAAAACATGGAGGCCCAAACAATGGATCCTTGTACCTTGGGCCGAGTACAGGATTTGACATGCAGTATGTAAAAAAATGACAAATAAACAATTACTTTGTGATCCAGATGACTTCGACGATGTCTTCCGTAGACCAATTGGGCAGCTCCTCTCCTGGTGCACAAGGGCGGATCCAATTATCTAGATCGAACTCGCTATCTCCGTCTTCACTGGTAGCACAGATATGATTGCGGTCCAATAACCCAGCACTAGTAAAGGTAATGGTCTTGTTGTCTGATGAATGGACGAGCCCATCAGGCTGATACCCAAGCCCAAACTTGTCTTCCTTCTTTTCCAGCTCTAACAGTCTGCCCCAGCCCTGGGCACTACCTGATTGCACAACTTCCTTGGCCTGCTTGTAGGAGGTAATAGACGTACCTTCTTTATCTTCAGCCCTACTCAGAGGAGACAAGGAACTAACATTCACTGCTTCGAATGCCTGACACAGAGTTTCATGAATCTCACCATCCATCTCCACATATTTGAATGTAGATAGATGGCTCACAAATATGTCCTCTTCACCGCACACAGTCACAACTTGACCATCCGCTACGTACTTGAGCTTCTGGTGCAAGGTTGACGTCACAGCCCCTGCGGCATGAATCCAGGGTCGACCAAGCAGACAGCTATAAGCAGGTTGGATGTCCATCACGTAGAACGTGCTTTTAAACACTTGCGACCCAACCTTGATTGGCAACTCAACCTCTCCAAAGACAGACCTCCGAGAACCGTCGAAAGCCTTTACTACCAAATCACTTGGCCTCAAAACAACCCCTTCCACATTGAGTTTCGTTAACGCCTTCTTCGGCAAGACATTAAGAGATGAACCAGTATCAACCAGGACATGAGACAGCACAGCCCCTTTGCATTCAATTGTGATGTGGAGAGCCTTGTTATGATTCCTCCCTTCAGTGGTAAGGTCCCTATCAGTAAAGCCCAGACCATGGCTCGCATTTACACTTCCCACCACAGCTTCTAACTGATTCACGGTAATCTCCTGAGGAACATACGCCATCTGCAACACCTTCAGAAGGGCTTCTCTATGAGCTGGTGAGCACATCAGCAGTGACAAGATAGAGATTTTTGAGGGAGTTTGATTTAGCTGCTCGACTACCTTGTAGTCGCTCCTCTTAATAATCCTCATGAACTCCTCCATTTCCTTCTCAAAAGTACTTTGACCAGTAGCGGGAGTGGCGTTATCTTCAGTTGCTACTTGCTTCCCTTTGGCTTTAGCAGAAGCCTCAGCGTCAGCGTCTCCTCTCAAAGTCTGAGGAGCGAATAGGCGACCACTCCTCGTGAAACCTCCACTTCCCCCAACATTCACCACAGCTGGGTCCATGGTTACTGTCTTATTTTCCACTTTCTGTCCTCCGACATACACTTCTGATCCGTAATGCCATGGAATAGCCTTCTCATCTGAATATGGAATAGGCCCAGGCACCGTGATGGTGACGGGACTTACTTCCGGGACATAAATAGTAACCGGCTCTCTTTGCGCTGGCATTTCAGCAGGATCATAGTATTGGTCACCGTTGACACTTCATCAGTCCTCTTAACAGCCCTGTCAAACTGTAACAGCCTATCATCCATCAGTCTTTGCAAACCAGTCTTCAACCTGTCACAACCATTCTTCGACCCAACACAGTCTTCGCAATCAAGCCCACAACCCGGGAAAACCTGACCCTTCATCAATCTCTCTTTGACCAGCAACAAGGAGATCTTCACTTCTTCAACCTTCTCCACCAAGTTCAATCTTTCCTCTATCTCAATAGCATTAACCTTGGCTCCCCCATGATTAGGGATAGGGTTATTCGTGACATTCGGAGGCGGCGCAAAATTGATTGCCTTGGAGTCGATCAAATCCTGAACTTTATAGTGCAAAGCCCTGCACTTCTCTGTTGAGTGCCCGGGTGCCCCAGAATGGAAAGCGCACCGAACATTGGCGTCGTAACCTGGAGGAAGAGTTCCAGTAGGTGGAGCCAAGGTCCTCAGTTGAATTAAGTTCAATTCCAACAATCTCTGGAGTAAAGCTGTGTAAGTCATTGGGATCACATCAAAAACCCTATCAGCTTGGCGTGGCTGCCTTTGTTGATACGGTCTCTGTTGATAATTGCGCTGTTGTTGTTGTTGAGGCTGTTGCAGAGCCTGTTGGGCTGGTTGAATTGGTGTAGTGGGAATTGTGACTGCAGCTATCTGATTGTATTCTCGTCTATAACCTCTGCCTCTGTCTCGGCCATATACTGCGCTAGCTTCCCCTTCTCTTCTTCTAGGAGGTCCACCAAAGGCTTTCCTCGCTCCCCCAGAGCTACCAGCAGTATTTGGGTCCTGAATCTTCCCCGTCTTTAACAGAGTCTCAACTCTCTCTCCTGCAATCACTATATCATTGAACTTGGTGGCCGAGCTAGATGCCAACCTCTCTAGAAAGACACCTTGGAGATTGCCCATAAACATGTCAGCCATTTCATCCTCTAAGAGGGGTGGTTGCACCCTGGCAGCTAGCTGGCGCCACCTCTGGGCATATTCTTTGAAACTTTCCTTTGCCTCCTGGGCCATGTGTTGCAACTGCGTGCGCTTCGGAGCCATGTCCATGTTATATTGATACTGCCTCACAAAGGCCTCGGCTAAATCCTTCCAGCTCTTGATATTGACCCTATAGAGCTTCATGTACCATTCGAGAGAAGCTCCCACCAAGCTATCCTGAAAATAATACATCCAAAGCTTCTCATCATCTGTATGAGCGGCAATTCTCCCGACAAACGATTGCAGATGGGTCTTCGGGCAAGTAGTGCCGTCATACTTCTCGAAGGTAGGAACTTTGAACTTATACGGAATCCTGACTCCCGGAACCAAGCCCAAGTCTGTTATGTCGAATCCTAAAGAACTCTGGGACTGAATAGCCTTGATTTGCTCAGCCATCTCTTCAAACCTCTTATTCACCTCTGCCCCTTGACCTTCAGCTTCATCAAGCAGAGTGAACTGGTCGTCTTGATGGTCTACCTGAATGTTGTGTAACCCATCGTTGATTATTGTCGTTCCTGGCTGCGTAACGGGAGGTTCGACCTGACGTGCGCCCGCACCGGTACGATTGTCAGCAGTAGCAGCCGCCGCAGTGTTCCTATTCTGGTTCTCTACCATCTCTCGCAGGCGCTCTTGGGTCTGCCCCATGCCGACCATTAATGTCATAAAATTATCCATCCTTTGTCTCAAATCTGTCAAGTCTGCTTGTAACTGATCCATGACCCGCTCTCTGTTAATCTTGGTTGGATATCTGTGTACTGTTGGTTGCCCCCGAACTTTCCGAGGAGCTATAGTGCCTGAAACACAAAATACGTTAGTAACCGAGACACTACCTGCAAAACAACAAACAGGTTATATGGATGCAATGCAGTTGTTTATGTTTCCAATCACAAGTCATTTATGCCCCGGTCCCGGTATTTCAGCAAAGAAAACCAGATGGGCACTGATCCTCGACTTCCAGGAACCTTCTCGAGAGACCACATTCAAACCACAACAGCAAGCGAACCAAGAAATAATGAAAAAAATCATAACATAAATCAACCTATCAGGCAAATAACACAGAATTCCCCGTAGGGTACAAGTCTTTACAAAGGAGAAACAACCAACTAGGACTCCTACAACATGCCTGTAGGTAATCCAGATACAAGAAAAGTAAACTAAGAAGCAGAACCAATGCCTAAGGACCCTGAAGCTCCATCACTAAACCCCCCATCAGATATGACCTTCTTGACTCCCGCCATCAACTTTAGGTCTTCAATCTCTTTAAGCGCTGCTTCGAGGGCTTGTTGACTGTCTGCGAGTTGCTGAGTCTTCTCTCTGCGAATTTTGTGGGCTTGCTCCACCTCTTCCTTTTTGTAAGTCATCTGGACTTCAAAGAACTCTTCTTTTTCTTTATATTGCTTCAGCTCTTGCTCTCTCTGTCCCTTTAACCAGACAATAGACTGACGAGCATCTCTGAGGGTCTTTGACTTCTTCTTGCGCTCAACTTCTCTTTGGGTTTCCATCATCCCTAACCTGCGGAAATGTGCTTCTCTACCTGCAAAGTCCTTCTCCTTAGCCTCCAAAGTCGTCTGTATCCTCAGCAACTTCTCTTCAGCTTCATTCTTAGCCCTGTTAGCTTGGTGATACAAGCTTACCATCTCGGTATTTTCAACTCTAACTGCATGTAGCTGGGCTTCTAACTTCTTGAATTCCTCTAGAGGCACAGTATCAATGGACTCAGCAACTGGGGGAACTGGTGCTGAAAATGGTAACAAGACTCTTCTGGCTCTATCTTTCAACCAAGCCTCGTACTCTGGGAATGTCTGATTGTTGCACTTCCCGAAACTAGCTATTCCTTCTCCTTTAATGCACTTCCAAGCTCCCGCAACCTTCCTCACTAAGGGCATATTATCTTTCACTGAGAAGTAGAAAATAGGGGTCAGCTTCAAATCTTCAGGCACATCTCTCAAAGCGTATCCTAATTGTCTTCTTAACAAGGTTGGATTGTAATTAATCCCTCCAGTTATTCCCAACAAAGGCACACTATGATAACTCCCACAGCTAGTGATGAAACGTGCACCTTGCAGCCTCTGAGTGAACCATCTAACATCCTTGGCAAGCAACTTTTCCAGCTTCTGAGCCCATACCAGAGTGTGGTCACTAAACACTCCCGTACTAGGCAAATGCCTCATGAACCACATGTGAAATAATGGAGCACAGCAACGAACCAAACCTCCCCCCTTCCTCTCAGTTTTGTAATGAACTGAGTAATACAAGTCCCCAAGTAAGGTAGGCACAAGATTCTTCAGCAAAAAGAGATGTATGGCGTTTATATCTATGAACTTCTCCATATCAGCAAACAAAATAATGCCATAGATAGAAAGAGCCAAGATAGCACAGACAACATCCCATTCCTCTTCAACAACCAATTCCTCCGCCTTCTTCACCAGAGCCTCCAAAGAAAACCCAGACACACCTCCTTTAATAATGGTCAAAGACTTCACAGCAGAAGGGCTCAAATAAAGAGCCTTAGCAATAGCCTCCGGTGCAGGCCTACTCATCTCAGAATTGAAGGGAACCTGATCTTGAACCGGCACACCCAGGATCAAAGCATACTCCTCCAACATAGGGCCCAACTGGAAATCAGGAAAGGTGAAGCAACGGAGCTGAGGATCATAATACTGAAGCAATGTATGAATGGCACTCCTCTCTGAAGAATCTAACTCCATCACCACATCAAGAATACTCCCGTAAGCTTTTCTGAATCTCTCTACCTGGTTGGGTGTAATCAACTTTACCATCTTTTTCAACAAACCAACCTTGATATCAAAGAAATTGAAATGAATATTCTGCTTGCGAGGATCTTCCATCTTTGAAGAGAATACCGGAACCGGAAGCAGATATATGAACCTGTGAATGAAAACAAAAAACAATGATTAATGATGCAATGATGCAATGCAGATGCAAATGCAAGGACATATGGCCATCTGAGACTGTCTGGAGTCTGGCCACTGACAAGGTCCCTCTGAATAACTGACAAACCAAAAGTCCACTGAGTCACACTCTCTGATAATCACAACCCTCTGAAGAGAATCTCTGGACCACAGTATCAAGAATACCAGAACCAGAAAACCAGAACTCCGAAACCAAAGTAACTGTATCATAACATGAACTGTACTGGTAACAAGGGTATGATGAGGTCAAGGGTTCCTGCAAACCTGTAAACCCATCCCCAATCTCTCAGGTGTGCTCCGGGTCAAACATCACGGACTCTCAAAGCCGAATAGCAATAATACTTTCACCATTTCCGAGAAATGGCTCATGACCAAATCAGGGAATCGGTTAGGCATTATGTACTACGCAGGGAGGCCTCAGCTGAGTCCGGGAAAAACAAGCATCCCTTATAGGTTCCCAGCTTCCAGCGCTGAAATCGAGAAACAATAGTACATTCAGCCCGTAGGATACAGTACTAATGTCATACGACCAGATGCTTTGACTGAGTTCCCATAAGAGAACCAGGCCATCCTATGCGAGTCCCCAGTGGACCCTCGGGTGCGAATGGGTTTGCCACAAAATGTGGTCTGCCACTGTCACCACTGGAGAGGGTTGTTTCCACAAAGGTCCTCAATGATCGGTCCCCAGATGCACATAACTATCAAGGTCCTATCCCGAAGTGGAGGAAATCCCCACATAAGATGTTTCCAAGACAGTCGCAATCTGGGCGTGAAACACATCGCCACTCATCATGCCACATGCGAGTACAATATGTCCACTCTAATCCTAGGGTGCACTCAAGCCGGGTACTTGGCTTATCTCTCAGAAACAGCATCACCCATCCCACCAAACAGAAAACCAGTCCAGACAGTCCAGTATGATATACATGATGCGGAAAATAAATACTGAAAACTGTAAATAAAGCTGTAAATAAAGCTGTAAATAAAGCTGTAAACAAACAACAATACAATACAACAAGCCACATCAAACAAACATCACCCAATGAAACAGCAACAAACAAGCGCTAGGAGAGACTCACAGGGGAACCAGAGATTATCTGGTGTGCGGTCCCCAGCAGAGTCGCCAGCTGTCGCTCCCCGGATTTCCATCCTGGTACAAACGCGAAAGTGGCGCGGAAAGAGGTAGAGTCGCCAGCCAGGCATTTTTATCCCGAAGAAAGGGAATGGTAATGCTGCACAAACCAGAAGAAAGAAAGAGGAAGGACACAGGTCCTGCGAACCAAAGAGACTGAGTTCGGGAGTCGGTTACGACCTGGGAAGGTATTAGCACCCAGATCGTCCGCCGTACCCGACGGGATCCACGCTTGCAAAAGAAAACTGCTTCAAAGGGTGAGGGTATGAAAGTTGCAGCAAAGAAATGAAAATGAACTAGAAAAAGAAACTGAGAAAAGAACTGAATAAGAAACAAAGGGAAAAAAAATGTAGGGAAAATAAAGATTGTGCTCGAACGGGCCCTACCCCGCTGCCTATGTACCTCATCAGGATAATGAGGATCAGAGACGCCGTAGTTCCCCTAACTAGGGGTACCAAAGGAAATTGCTTGTGAATTAAGGCTTGAACTGCCTATGCCAATGCTCAGGTGTTACAGGCTCGGACGACGAGTGCGTAACCGTCTTGCAAAATGACAAGTAGGAGCAAGTTCGCGGACGGAGCGAATGAGGTGAGAAAAGAATTCCCGAAGGAAAGACGCTTATTGTTTGTTTGGTGTTTTTAGAAGCTTTTATGAGTGAAAGTTTGCATAGGTAAGTGTACCTAAGTCTTACTCAATGGGATGTGTACGTCTCACATCATCCCGAAATGGAATGCGCAAGAGGAACACCTATCTATGGAGGAAATCCCCAAAGCTAGTCCCACAAGTGAAGGCTCAAGCACACTGGCCTATTACCGTTATTAAGTATTTTTGTGGTTTTTTGGTTAAGAAGTGTTTTTTAGCTTTTCTTTGTGAGGTACTCATGCTAAGACCTATCCACCACGAGTGATGACTCACACCTCGCCCCGAAATGGAACGCGTGCAAACATCTCATAGCAAAGTCTCATGTCACATGAAAGCACTCAACCTTTATTAAGTGAATTAGAATTAAGTTTGAAGATGAGAAGAGAAAGAGAACCAAAGGAGCAACAGGAAAAACTAGGGGGGGAAGTTTCTATCCTAAGTTAACATGCATGGAGTTCCTAGGGTTTGTGAGGTCTTTCTAACCTAAAAAGGATCTCAAGAGAAAAAGAAGAAGATGAAAGGAGAGATGAGAAAGGCCTAAGCCCAACAAGAAGATGTTAGTCTACATAAACAATATGAGGAGAGATGAGAAAATGGAGATGTGGAACTCAATTCCCACATCTCAAACTTACCATAGCCCCTGCAAGGTTAGTGTAACAACATAAAACCAAGGCATGAACCAACAAGTCAGAAGCTACACAAGCATATAGGCATGGCAAAGAGTTCACAAGATGATAAGCAAAGCAACAAGATCATATTGAGATGATTGGAAGTGAAACAGATGCAAAGAAGGCATGCATAACATTTAAAGAAATAAAGCACATAAAAGAGACCCAACACCCAGACCCAAGGAGACTCAAACCCTATCCTAAGACCAGGAACAACCCTAGACCTCTAAATGACCCCAAAAGATGAGGAGAAGTTGGCACAAGTGCCCTTCTAAACTTAAAAGAGACTATAAGACTCAAAGTATGCAAAACAAGGCAAGGTGAGGAAGAAAATACCCAAGAAAAAGATCAAAGCACCTAAAAAATCTACCCAACCAGCAAAGTACTCTCCAAACACAAAGAAATGAGAATCCAAAAGGGTTTGCAAAAATACAGCACCAAACTAGGTCAATGAAGCTCAAGGATGCAAGGTATCACCATTTAGGGTTTTGAAAATTAATGCACAAGTAACTCAATCAAATTCCAGCAAGGAAATTTGTGAAAAATCCAAGATAAATCATGAAGATAGTAGATTGTCTTAGGATTTGAATGCAAAAAGAATGGGGTTCATAGATTAAAGGATGAGGAAAATAGAAATTGGACAAGGCAGATTGGTCCATGAGAGTTCACAAGAAAGCAATGCCCAATATTGAATTTATTTGGCCACGTGGGATGAAAGTAAAAATCTGAAAAAAATATGATAAAAAACTAGATGAACCAAGGAATACACATGAATTTTTTTTGGATTTTTTTGATATTTGGAAGTATTTTTAATAAATCAAAATAAAAGAAGTAAAGAAAAAGAAAATAATAAAAATAATAAAATGAGCAAAGAGAGGGGGAGTGTGAAGAGCAAGGCCATTCAGTTCCACTGGCCACTTGGGCCCAACAGGGGGGTGCGAGTAGCATCCTGGACCTAGGCCCACACGAAAAAAAAGACAACAAACAAAAACCCTAGGTCTTATAATATTTGTGACATGCTTCAAAAATAAAAAGGAACAAAAATCATGTAGACAAACATCAACCAGTGACTAGGGTTTAAGTCATAAAAGACAAAAACAAAAACCCAGCCAATCCACGCACTCCACCTCATCATCTTCAACCTCTATCCAAAATTGAAAACGCAGCAAGGGCATAAACACAACCTCTATGCTTCAAATGCAGAGCAACACAACTCCTTCATCTTTCCATGGAATTTCACAAATCAAGCATCAAAATGAACCTTGGACTAAGCACATCAGGAATCAAGCATCAAAAACATACACATTAACACGCACAGCATGAACAGAAGCAAAACAGTTTGGATCTAAAAATTTCGAAACCTCACACTAACTTCATTTCAGCACCATTTTTGAAACTAAAGTGATCTATATGTTCAGTGCAGCAAGCAGATCATAATACACACAACAAAAACCATTTACAGATCCATAAATTTGGAGCATACCTGAGATTGCAAAGTTCCAAATTCCACCAAGAAAACCAATATCCAGCTCAAGATGTCCCTCTTGCAACCTCTTCTCACAAAATAAATGTGAAAGAGGCCTCAAAATCAGCTCACCCTTGCTCTGTGAAGGGTTCTGGTATGAACTGAACTGGTGCAAAAATCTTCTTCCAGCTCAAAGTGAGGGTTGATCCATGATCTGTGAAGCTCTAAGAACAAGAATATGAGGTTTCTTTGGTGAATGGAGTTGTGAGTGATGAGCTATAAGGGAAAATGCAGCAGGAGCAAAAACTGGGAAATGAGAGAATGGTGTTGATTTCTGCCCAGATAAAACCCTAGCTGGCCCTTTTATTATGCCCAAAATCAGTCCAAGAAATGAGAAATAAAATGCACGTGGGAGGAGTGTGATCCAATTGAAATTGCAAAAATGCATAAAGGGTGTGATGGAAGAATTTGCTCGTGCCTTGCCTTTGTACCTTGCACATGCTGATCCTATTTTCCTTGCTGATCACTAATGGAACATCTTCAGCCCTTGGATCAAAGTGTATTGCAAACTCTCATGCTTATGCACCTTTTGCAAGTAGGATGAGACCATGCATACCATGCACGATTTTTGTGATTCTCTTTGAGCCAAACTTCTCTCATATCATGCATAGTAATGTAATGATTTGAAAATGTACATAGAATGGCTTGCAATTAATTTGCATGACAATTTGCAACTTAGTAGAAACTAAGATTTCCATATGACCATGCATTTACATTTTGTGAAATGCACCACATTCCATACATAAATCCACCAATTTTCCTTGAGCCAAACTTTTCACATATCATGAATAAGGATGTAATGACCTTACTTTGCACATGGAATGGCTTGGAATGGGGATACATGGGTTTTTGCATTTGGTAGAACTTTGGATTCTAAAGTAAACCCTAAAAAATCACACAACTTTAGAAGGCCATATCTCATGATCCATGAAGGATATGCAAATGCACTTGTACTTTTTGAAAATGGCAAGCCTTAGTCTCCAACTTTCAAGTTTGGGTTGGGTTCATTTGAAGAATTTTTGATCATGCTAAGCTCACTTGAAAATTAGGGCAAAAGTTGCTAAATTTGGAAAATCTCAAAAACCAACTTTGTACCATTTTTACAAAACCCTTCAAATATCCATGATTCTTAATCTTTAATCATCCCAAACATCTTATAACATTGTAAGGACCCCCCTTGGCAAGAAAAAGTGGCTTGGACCCCTTGAAATCAGACAGTTGACTTTTTACAGGCACAGTTGACCAATTACTTCATCTGCACGCAACTGAAGAATTTCTTGACCTCCACATGGAATCTTCTCATGAAAATTGGTACCTAGGATCCTCTTAACATATAGAAGACTTTGCCCAAGTTAGATGGCCAAAGTTGTGGAGTTTTGATGCTTGAATCTCAAACCCTAATTTGGGTGCTTTGTGTAGGAGCTTTGCCTTGTCCTGTTTTCCCTGATGATCATGCAATCTTCTGAGCTTTTGCCAATGGACTTGAACTTGTAAATGGAGTGTAGACCCACACAAGGACTTGTACCACTCCATTAGAACCTTTGTCATGGCTTAAATGGCCTTCAATACCTCCCCAGATGGCCATATGCCTCATGCTAGGGCTTGATGCTTGTCATGCTTTATTTCTCTATGCTATAATGCTATACATATGATATGCTTATGATGCAAATGGTGTATTATGATGCTAAAAATGAAGAGGGAAAATTTGGGGTTCTACACCCATGGCCGTTTGCCTGGTGGGGACTGGACATTTTAGGACCCTTCGTCATCGGCACAGGCCAAAACAAGTATCTCATCGTGGGCGTCGACTATTTCACCAAATGGATAGAATTAAAGGCCTTAGCCAAAATCACCGCACTAAACATCCTACAGTTCTTCAAGCGGAACATCCTCGCTCGATTCGGAATACCGCTCGCCATCGTAACAAACAACGGAACCGAGTTCACCGACAAACATTTCCAGGAATTCATATCCTCGGTTGGAACCAAACAACACTTCGCTTCTGTCGAATACCCCTAGACTAACGGGCAAGCTGAAGCTGCTAAAAGGGTAATCTTGAGAGGCCTCAAGCGAAGGTTGGACGAACACAAAAAACGCTGGGTCGAAGAGCTACACAGCGTTCTTTGGGCGTACAAGACCACACCTCATTCGACGACCGGAGAATCCCCGTTCCGACTAGCATACGGAACCCAAGCTGTCATACCCATAGAGATGCACATACCGTCCATGCGCACAGAATCACCCATGGACCAAAATACTAACTCAGAAACGCTAAGGGAAGAGCTCGACTTGGTCGAAGAAATCCAATCAGGAGCAACTCTTCGAGAAGCCACACTCAAACAAAAAATTGCAGCTCGACACAACACCAAGGTTATTAAACGAGCATTCGAAGTCGGGAGCCTCGTATTGAGGAAACACCACAAAGACTCACGAGAAGGGAAACTAGCACCAAATTGGGAAGGTCTGTATCGCGCCCGATCAAAGACCTAGAACAGAGCTTACTACCTAGAAAATCTTCAAGGGGAAGAACTCGCACGACCATGGAACACCGAGAAACTTAAGAAATACTACATCTAGTATGAAGGTCACCTTACCCTCATGCGAGGAGCAAAAAGTCCGACCAAATCTGCATGCCCAGGTACAAGCATTGCAGCCTAAAACGTTTGACTTATAGAACCTCCCCATCACGATGATGAAGGTAACTGTCGCACGAACGGGTACTCAAACAAGCCCGACATCGCATAAGTACCACGACCAGGCAGAACCCCAGCTCGCGATGGGACGTTCAAGCCACGGAGATCCGAGCCACAATCTTGACCCGGATTCCGACCCAGGGCCAACCTCTATACATCTGATCGGTCCCCTAAACCGATGGATCACATTCCCTTATGAGCATTCATCCCCTTATCGACCACTATGTCATATTCCTCGCACCAAACAAGCGTAAAACACTTAACGAAAAAGACATTTAAAATAAAAGTCCTCCAACAGACGGGCAGTCATACACATAACAAAAACACTGCATAAATCATAAAACAACCACCAAGGCCAAATTTTTTAATCAAAAGATTGCGACCCCTAAAGGCCGACTTGTTCGAAATTACAAAAAAGGGACCACGTCCCCATGAAAAGATTCTAAATTACATGTAATTTAGGCACGCAAGCCAACCTAATTACCCTCATCTTCTTGCACCCCTGGATGATCTTCGTTCAGAGGTTGTTGGACAACAGGCTAGATCGGTTGGTCGGACTCCCCAGGTTGAGAATCATCCACAATCATGTAATCAGGGACTACGACCCGACCATCCACGACTTTGTACAAGTAGCTGATTTGGTCAGCATCGAGGTTCAACTTAGGATGGAGGGCCTTAATCTGATCCACAACATTCTAGAAATTCAACTTAGTCGAGTCCCTCAAATCCTCCAGATCCTGATCCAACCGGGCAAGGAAATGCGCCCGACTCATCAGCCCACTAGTATCCTCGTCTTCGTCGTCCTTGGGGAAGAATGTCTCTTTCAGCTTCCTGTTCTGATCGACATATCTCTTCTTGTCCACCTCCATCTTGGCAATCACATCCGCTCACACCATCAACTCTTTGGTCGCGACCTCAACATCCTCAACAGCCTTCCTCGCCCTCTCTTCCGAAGCAGCTAAGAGACCCTTCAGGCGGGTGATTTCGAGCTCCTGCCCTGAACTCCCCTCAGCAAACATAGAGGCCATCGACAACACCCACATCACCGTACTAGCGTTATGCGCAAAAGATAATCTCCAAGCAGGATGGTCCATCTGCTCAAGACACAGCGAATCCGCCCGGTTGACCTCCAGAGATGTGCTTTCAAAGAAGTTCCGCTGCACAAAACACGGCGGCAAAAAGTGTTTTGGTTTTGTGGGGGCGTTGACCGTCAGATCCGTGATGACCGACCCAACTTTATGCTTCTTGAGGGTTGAACCTGAAGTCACGCCCGGAGATCCTCGAGCGATGGAACCTGAGCCGGAGCCACTCATATCATTTCCTACCAGTCGGGTCTGGATAGTCTTGGCCTTCCGTTTATTGCCTTGCATTAGTCTCTCTTGGATCTTGTCTAGAGATTTCGCCATCGAGCCAACAAAACAAAGGAAACGAGGGTCAGACTGACCACGAGCATGGAATCACAACAAATAAACAACAATAAAAATAAAACAAGAAATACCAAATAGGTCGGACACTTCTTGTCTGCTTTTGCAGGCCAAGAGAGTTGTGACGTCGATCAACGGATGTTCCACAACTTCCCCTCCATCAGAGGCCAACATCACCTTCCCCTCCCCGTCGAGCATCGATATCGGAGTGAAAGATGACACCAACTTACTAAATTCCTCGAAGCTGGTCACATCCTCCTCGCTTAGAGCATCCCTTATTTGGACAAATTCACACACCGGTCGCCCGTAATGACCGTAGTCCCACGAGAAAGGGAACCTCCAAATCCTCCTATGGATCAGATGACCTTCAGTGTCCAACCAGGGCACATCATTCTCATCAGTATCATTCCCCATGAAATTGATCGACCTAGTCACTCCTTTAGTCAAAGGCTCGATCAAGACGTAGTCACCTTTGAACGACCGGATAAACTCCAAATGCGCCTTAAAAATTTTAGCCCGTTACTTGAAAGATATGAACCCTTTCCGAGCAGTTCCACGCCCCACCTGGCGTTGTAGAGAGAACATCCGAAAGAAAAGAGGGAGAGTATCCCCCGCCCCCAGGTGCACACATGTCATCTCAAATGCCCTCATGAAAGCATAGGAGTTGGGGTGCAATTGCGAGGACGCTACCCCCAAGTAACCGAGCACTGAGCAGACCAGGTCACTAAAGGGCATCCTAGTCCCCAGGGTCATGATGGCATACTCGTACATCGAAAAATTTCTTCCGCCAAACTCCGAGAAAATCCGATCGTCGTCACCCGGGCAGGTCACTCTCCAGTAATCGGGATCCCCCACCACAAGCAGAGGATCCACACGCGGTCGGGCGTAACACGAGACCTTGTCCAGCAAATCTTCGACGACCCACTCCTCGGGCGCTAACACCCTCTCTTCCTCTTGTGTAACCTCAGGGGCGCCAACCTCGTACCCAGATGTTATCCCGACGTCATTTACTTCAGTCGCCTCTGAATCTTCCGAAGAACTTTCAGAGCCAGACGAGACAGTTGCCGAGGAGCCCGAATCCTCTGATGAACTCCCCTCCTAGGATATGTCGAAAGGATCGATGAACACGTTTTCACCTTAAAAGTAGAGGAAAGACGTCAGTGAATTCGATCAGAATATCAAATCCACCCTTCCACTACCTATAAAGTGAAAGGACGCCCAACGGCCCGAAGACAGCGTCCCGACCAAAAGCCCTCGAGCGATCGACGTTAAAACGTGCAGTCAACACTCAGAAAGGAATCATTAAAATGTGTGGTTTGCAACGGATGTGAGCTCGTCACAAAACCCTGGCCTTGGTCGAACGCCGACCAAGTCCACCGCCCACCGTGAACCAGGGTTCAGAGTAGGCAGCGATACAACTACTACTAAAACCTAAAATCTATACACATTACTCTAATCTACCGATAAAACCTAAACCTTAGCCGCATGCATCACTACTTCTTGAAAACTAAGTCTAAAAAAGCCAAAATAAAGTTCTAACCTTGGCCTTGAGACGCCATTGCAGAATAGTGTATTGAGAAGCACGGTGGTCGACAACGGTCTGCGGTGATCGACAGGGGAGAAAGGCAAATGAAAGCACGAGCAGTGAAGGGAGGTAGAAGACGAAGCGAAAAGTGCCAAAATGAAACAACATTGCTATTTATAGGGAAAAGGGCACGTGCAACTAAAGAATGACCCCTATCCCTAGGAAATAATAGCCTACGCGCTAGGACCTAGACTAGTCGTCAGAGCATTAAATTGTCATAAATCCCAAAACACGCCACCCTTTCGTTTCCACTTCCTCCGCACCGACCTACGAGCAGAACGCTCGAAACATTAATCCTCTAACATTCGCCAATACTTCCGAGCATCGGGCTACCTTTAAGTCATCACTTTCTCGACCAAAAGTAACGACTTGGGGGGCTCCTGTTCCGGACTAGCCCAACCCTTAGAATTGGGCCATATCTATCTCGCGGCCTAACGGCCCAATAACCCAACTATGCTTGGAACCCTAAAGATCGACTGCTCGACGGGTCCCTCGCTCGGTATTAAAGCCATCCGACCCAGGGCAAGTCGAGCAAGTTCTTTCTTGCCATAACGGCTAGTTCCTAATTACCACACTACAACAAACAAGACCTTAGACAACGCTTTTTTTTCACTTAGACAGCGCTTTAAAGCGTTGTCTAAACCTCCGCTGCTAAAGGTTTAGAAAGCGCTTTTTTAAATCTTAAAAGAGTTGTCTAAGGTACCCTTAGACAGCGCTTTTAGGAATACCTTAGACATCACTTTTGGTTTAAGCGCTGTCTAATCCCCTCCTATTTTAATTTTTTTAGGTATACCTTAAACAACGCTTTTGGTGAAAGTGCTGTCTAATCCCCTCCTATTTTAATTTTTTTAGGTATACCTTAGACATCGCTTTTGGTGAAAGCGTTGTCTAATTCCCTCCTATTTTAATTTTTTTAGGTATACCTTAGACATCGCTTTTGGAAAGAACTGTCTAAGCCACCCCTTAGACAACGCTTTTGTCTAAAGCGCTTTCTAAGCCCCCCCTTAGACAACACTTTTTGTGTAAAGCGCTGTCTAAGGTATATGAAAATTTTTGAACAACTTTTTTGAAACCACTTTTTTTACCAGGTTTTTAAACCAGAATTTTGACCTATTTTCAACAAATTTTTGGCAGACAAATATCATAAATTATATATCAATTTATGCACCAAAATTCTAAATCCAAAATTGACAATTCAAATCAATATATATATACACACACACACACACACACACACACACACACATATATATATATATATATATATATATATATATATATATATATATATATATATATATATGTGTGTGTGTGTGTGTGTGTGTGTGTGTGTGTGTGTGTGTATATATATATATATATATATATATATATATATATATACACATACATATACATATATATATATATATATATATATATGTATATATATATGTATATATATATATATATATATATATATATATATATATATATATATACCAATTCAAATCATTTTGGCCTATTATAATTACAAGTCATTGCATTTTACTACAAATGTACATATTATAAGTACACATATCTAATCCATCCAAAGCATTGCTTCAAATATACATAGGTCCTGAAACAACACAAAGATTGTAATTCAATTAATAAACAATATTATAGAAATTACAACATTACACATATTTAAATCCTCATCAATTAAAGTAAGAGTACAATATTATACCTCACATAACATCTAGCTCTATAATGAATTGACACCATTCCTCTTTGATTTCGTCCACTTGATCTTTTGTATAATATGCACACTTGAATTCATCAAAGTACTACATAATAATATAACATAGTTTGATTTAATTTCAACTATTTAATTATATGAGAGATATGTGTAAATATTAAAATAACTCATAAGTTAGAAATACATACATCGGTGGGAATCTCTAATCGGCCCAAAACAAGAGTATCTCACATAAACATCAACATGAAATATCCGCAATCTATTTGATTACGTTGCTAAGGACATTACAGATAAAAAGAAAATATGGATAAATCCTAAGTTTTATCAAGTATCATCACTAATATAATAAAAAATGTGATAATTAATAATATACCGCCACTTTTATCCATGTAATGCAGTTGGCTCTCCTCTTTGATGTTTGGATATCTCGTTGGGCTCGAAAAGCTTGTAGGATGCTAATAAAATAAAAATGAAGTAATTAGAACAATTCACATAATTAGAACTTACACATTTCTCGTATACTTGTAAAACATCTTCTTTAGGAACTCCAGATTTGCCCACACGGGCTTCCTTCGACAAAACATGTGCAGGAATAGATGTTTCAGAACTTTTCTCCTTCTGCAGCTACACATTAAGTCATACAATATGATCAAATAAAACTAATATATGATGAACAAATATGTTATCACAATTTATAAATACTTACCATGGATTGTTCTATGCGTCCATATCCGACACGTCCTTTTCGGTACGGATATGCGGGACTTGACGCTCTTTCCCGATTTATGGCACTTAGTCTTTTAAATACAGGGTCCTGTCATTTGGATTTGAAGGCTTCCCATTCTTCTGCTGATATCAAACTTTCATATTTTTTAGGAAGCTCCGCATCAACATAATTATCATCCGTATCTTTAAGGAACTTGAATGATAAAAATGTTCTAAACCCTCGTAAAATCTTTCCGGCCAATTTCATACAAAAACCTCTTCTTTCTTCTTCGATGTTAAAACACTGCTAAGAAAAACATACAGATTGTGCGTTAGTACAGGTAATCTAAAAAACATAATTGATTCAGATAATTAAAGACATAATTATTGTACCTTTATCTCACTCCAAATTCTTTCTTTGGAGTCATTCAAATCTTTGTTTCTCCAATCATCACAAGTAATGAGAACTTCATTCCTTACTAGTGCACCGATGAAAATAGTTAAGGTGTGCCCATTAGGTTCTATTAGCTGCCCTTGATGGCTCCAATTCACATCTAGAATGATGCCTCGAGATCTACCATTGACCACTCTTCTCATAACCGTTATACCTCTTCGAATCTCTTCTTCAGTTGATACTTTTTTACTACCTCCTTCATGTGTCGAATGATCATCATATGGGTTATCATCATTAGTGGACATGTCTAACCTGTAATAAAGAAACCAAGGAGGATCAAATATAACTTATAATAAAAGCAATTGAAAACACAAAAATAAAGAAACCATGCATGATCAAATATAACTTATAATCAAAGCAATTGAAAACAAAAAAAATAAAGAAACCATGCCTAATCAAATATAACTTATAATCAAAGCAATTGAAAACACAAAAATAAAGAAACCATGCATGATCAAATATAACTTATAATCAAAGCGATTGAAAACACAAAAATAAAGAAACCATGCATGATCAAATATAACTTATAATCAAAGCAATTTAAAACAAAAAAAATAAAGAAACCATGCATGATCAAATATAACTTATAATCAAGAAACCAAGGATATAATTGCATAATTTACCTCTTTCACTAACATCTCTTTCTTTTCTTTGTTGGAATATTAATCACTTGTTTCTTAGCAATGCGTACAGATGAATTGATCCAAATTCCCTCATTATGATCATTTCTTATATATGACTCATCAACTATAAGATCCTCATCTTCATCATTTCTATTCAACTCATTCCTTTTAATGCATGACTCATTCTCAACATCAATATCACATTGATCGACACTGCTATTATCAACCACTTTGTTAGAGAAAAGCACTATAGACCATTTTGTACTCGTCGGGTCATTCACATAGAACACTTGTTTAGGGTGGGGTACAAAGATGAACCTTTTATTCTAGCATATCAAGCTAAACAAGTGTTCTATGTGAATGACCCGACGAGTACAAAATGGTCTATAGTGCTTTTCTCTAACAAAGTGGTTGATAATAGCGGTGTCGATCAATGTGATATTGATGTTGAGAATGTAAGATCAACTTGCAAAAATCTAGACTTATCCATTCGTATGCCACTACTATTTACCCACTTGCAACCAAAGATGAGAATCTGAAACTTCTCGTAATCAAACACCCAAATGTGCTCAATAACTCCAAAATATGACAAATTTGCATATTTGGGGTTTAAGTTCTTCATACTTGATATATGCATTGCTTCAGCTAGCACGGTGACACCACTATTTTGCATAGTAATCTTATCATCTTGTTATTTGGTATAAAATGTGTATCCATTAATTGTGTATGCGCTATGAGAAAACACATGCAAACTTAGAACATATGCCAAACATCTCAACCTTTCTGTTACCGAAGAAGGATCTGAAGAGCGCTTCAAATAAATATGTGTAACACCCCAAATTTTCCCTATTCATTTTAAGCATCATATCATATCATATTCATCATACTCATATCATTTTCTTAGCATCATATCATGGAAAGATGAAGCATAACATCCCTCATGTCCTAGCATCAAGCATATGGTCATCTGTGGAGTTCTAGAGGCATTTCAAGCCATGACAAGGGTCCCAATGAGTTTGTACAAGTTATATGGTGAGTATACACTCCATTTACAAGATCAAGTCCATTGGCAAAAGCTCAGAAGATTGCATGATCATCAGAGATCTCAGGACAAGGCAAAGCTCCTATGTAGTGCACCCAAATTAGGCCAAGTATTCCATATGTTAATAGGATCCTATGTGTCAAATTTCATGAGAAAATTCCATGTGGAAGTCAGTCAGTGCCTTAGTTGCTTGCAGATGAAGCAAAAAGTCAACAGAGCCCATAAAAAGTCAACTGTGCAATTTCAAGGGGTCCAACCCAAATTTTTTGGCCAAGAGGGGTCCTTACAATGTTATAAGAGGTTTGGAATGCCTAAATTTCAAGAATCATGGAGATTTGAGGGGTTTTGCAAAAATGGTACAAAGTTGGTTTTTGAAGTTTTCCAAATTTTGCAAGTTAAGCCCTAATTTTTAAGTAGCCTTAACATGATCAAAAATTCTTCAAATGGACCAAAGCCAAACATGAAAGTTGGAGAGTAAGGGCTCCCATTTTCAAAAAGTACAAGTACTTTTTCACCGGATTCATGGATCATCATCTAGGCCATTCGAAAATTTTGACTTCCTAGGGCAAAAGTTGATTTTTTCAAAAAGTCACCAAGTGCAAGAAGGCTCAATCTTGATTTTTGTGAATTGGTACAGGCCCAAACTTGTTTCAAACTTAAAATAAATTGCCTTAGGACCAATTTGCTCCAAAGAAATGGTCATTTTAATACACTTTGAAAAAATCACTCCAAGACATGCAAATTTGCAAAAATCATGAAACAAGTGTGATACTTGAATCTAAGGGCCAGGAATGAATGGATTTGGATCAAGGGTGGAAAATGAAACTCACATATGCTGAGAGGCCCAAGAGAGCATGAGCATGGAATGCTTATTCCACCAAGTGCACATGATGCATATTCACACTTTTCTCATTTAATTTTCGTGCACTTTCTTTCACACTTTCAGCACTCACTTTTTACATCACAACAAAGAGAATTAGGGTGAAACCAGATCTGAATTCTCTCTCATTCTCTCATTCTCAACTTTCTTGCATTCTTGAATTTTGCTTCATATCTCTCCATTCCTTTACATTCTCCACAAACTTCTTCCATATTCTTGATCAGTGGATCATAGAGATCAAGAATCATCCACTCATTCAATCTTAAAGCACATAATTGGAAGCTTTCCATTTCAAAGCCACTTGTTGAGAAATCTCAGATCCAAGCTATTTCAAGGCCTTAGATGCATTTATTTTCATCTAAGGAGCAAGATGAGTGATTTGCACGGATTGGTTGGAATTCTATCTCAATATTTCAAGGTCTCCATCTCAGGTATGGCTTGAAACTTCATGTTCTGGAAATGGAATTTAATTGTTGATTTGTGTTCCTTGTTCTTCCCTGGTCATGCTGCACTTTGTAGAATTGATGTTAGTGCATTGTAGTGAAAGTTATATGCATTTAAAGTTTGATGGTGACACTTTATTTTGCTCGATCCGGCCAATTCATTGAGTTTTAGCTTGTTTTGAGGTCATATTTGGATTCCTTGATGATTAATTAGTCAATCTGGACTATTCATTTTCATTTTGTGGTGAATTTTTGGTACTGGTTTGGTCTCCGGTGCCGGAGCCCTAGCTCCGGTCATCGGAATTTGTCTTGTGATTAATTTAGGGTTTTAGGGAAGAAGATGAACAGGAACCGTTAGATCTATCATCCAACGTCCCTCACGTCGCCACATGTCCTTGTTTTCCTTCCTTTTCTTTCATTTAATTCTGTTTCTATTTAATTCAACGTGTGGTCATATCCATTTTAATTCTCCTGCACTCACCAATAACAGCCAGTCCCAGCGCACCATAATGCCACCTCAATTAATGAGGTGGTCATTCACAGCCTTTCGATGCATCTCGCGGCCTCACTTATTTCCAGCATTTCTTTATTTAATTCATTAATGTCCACACAAAGAAGCATGTTCAGCGCTGATACCTGGGCTCCTAAGCCTTTGATTTTCGCACCCCAGCGTTCTTTGGCCCATCATTTTCCAACGCATGAAGCTTACTAGCAGCACCTCCCTTCAATTCCTTTATTTTCTTTTCTCCATTTATTTTTCTTATTTTCAGTTTCCATTTTAATTCATATAAAATAGCTCCATTCACCTAAAAATTCCCAAAAAATAATGAAGGTCATTTTGAGTCTCTAGTTTTTTGTCATATTTTTATTTTATTTTTTTCATTGATCCACGTGTCAGAATTAATTTCTCTTTACTCATAACTTCTTTTTAAGTCTTTCTTGACCAGTCTGCCTTGTATAATTTCCATAGTCTTTAATATTTTGAGTTTTGATTCCATTCTTTTTGATTTGGGTTCCTAATTCATTGATCTTTTCATGTGATTTTTCTATGGATTTTTAGAAACTTATTTCTTGAGTTTTGGTCTGGTAACTTGTGATGTAAGTTTGCTATCCTAACTTGTGTTCTTGCCTCCATTTAGCCTAGTTCACTTCTGAATCTTTTCAAATCCTTTTTCCTAGTTGATATAACATGTTTGAAGGTCATTTGGTTTCAATTGTGGAATTTTTAGATGGCTGGTTGATTTATTGTGGATTTTATCTTGAACCTTGTCCCGTTTTGCTTCCTTTGAACTTTTAAGTCTCTCATAAGCCTAAAAAAGCACTTGTGCCCACTTCTTCTTCTCATTTGGGGTTCCTTTGGGGTGTGGGTACCTTCCTGGTCCTAGGATAGGTCTTGTGTCTTCTGAATTTTTGTGTTTGCTTCTTCTTTAAGTCATTTGCTTCTTTAAGTGCTTTAACTTCATCTTATTGACTCTTTTGCCTCCATTTTGGTATTTTTTGGTCTTGTACCTCTCTTCTCTTCATCTTGTTGGCTTCTTAAGCCATTCTTCATATTGTTTTGGTTCTGGTTGTGAGTCTTGTGTTCATATTTTGTGCATTTTGCTTTGCATATTTCATAAGTTAGCATGTGTTCTCATAAGTGTTCATGTTGCATCTTTGGCTCATAAAGTTTCTTCTCCTCATTTCTTTGAGTTGCATTTGCATTGTGCATTTTTTCATACCATTTTACTTCTGATTGTGTGATGTTATCATGTTAATTTGCTCATTTTGTTTCACTTGTATGCATACTAACCTTGCAGGGGCTATGGTAAGTGTGAGATGTGGGAATTGAGTTCCACATCTCCATTTCTCATCTTCTCTTCTTATGTTTATGTGAAATAACCATTTTTTGTTGGGATTAGGCCTTTCTCATCTCTTCTTCTCTTCTTCTTCCTTCTTCATTAGGATAGAAACCTCACTAACCCTTAGGACATCCATGCATGTTAACACTTAGGATTATTTTAGTCCCCCTTTAGATTTTTTCCTTTGTGATCCTTTTGGTTCTTCTTCTCTTCTCATCTCATAACTCTTAAAAAAACACCTTAATAAATTTGAAGTGATGTCATTGATCCATAGCCTTATCCCATGAGGTATGCTTGTAGTCTTCCCATCTTGGGATAGTACAAGTTTACCTTGTGATGCACAAGTCTGATCAATGTATCTTCTTCATAAAAGAAAAGCATAAAAAACACTTCTTCATCTGTAAATAATCAAAACACTTAATAAGTAAACAAGTTAGTGAGCCTAGGCCCTAATCTTTGGGTTCAAGTTTTGGGGATCTTCTCCTTACTTGAGTGTGCTTGTTCTATTATTCCATCTTGGGATGTAGTGACAAGTGCACATTCCATGGAAAAGAGCTTAAGTTCACTTCCTTGTGACACACTCATAAAAGCTTCTAAAAAACACAAACAAGCAATAAGCGTCTTTCCTTCGAGAATTCTTTTCTCATCTCCTTCGCTCCGTCCGCGAACTCGCTCCTACATGTCATCTTGCAAGACGGTTACGCACTCGTCGTCCGAGTCTGCAACACCTGAGCAATGGCATAGGCAGTTCAAGCCTTTAATTCACAAGCAATTTTCCTTTTAGTACCCCTAGTTAGGGGAACTACGGCGTCTCTGATCCTCATTGTCCTGATGAGGTACGTAGGCAGCGGGGTAGGGCCCGTTCGAGCACAATCTTTATTTTCCCTACATTTTTTCTTTGTTTTCTTATTCCAGTTCTTATTTCAGTTCTTTTCCGGTTCCAGTTTCTTTTCATTTTCATTTCTTTTCTGCAGTTTTCATACCCTCACCCTTTGAAACAGTTTCTTTTGCAAGCGTGGATCCCGTCGGGTACGGCGGACGATCTGGGTGCTAATACCTTCCCAGGTCGTAACCGACTCCCGAGCTCAGTCTCTTTGGTTCGTAGGACCTGTGTCCTTCCTCTTCTTTCCTCTGGTTTGTGCAGCATTACCATTCCCTTTCTTCGGGATAAAAATGCCTGGCTGGCGACTCTTTTCTTCTTCCGTGCCACTTTCGCATTTGTACCAGGATGGAAATCCAGGGAGCGACAATATGATCCTTTAACCATTGTATGAAACTTTGATTGTGCTCTCTAACTATCTAATTTTCATTTATGTTCGGATTTAACCTTCGGAGTACATCCTTGTGCATTTCAACATATGGCACAACCTCATTATCATTGTGCAGAACATACAAATGAACTTGATCCCGTTCATCCATTGATACTGTCACAATTTTATTTCTAATTAATTTTTTACCTTCCATTTTTTCGAAAATATGAACTTTGGGGAGTCCAATCGATTGAACGTTAGACAAATATTCAGTACAAAACTCAACAGCTTCTTCAACAATGTATTGTTCAACAATACAACCCTCTGGTCGACTTCGAGATTTCATGTACCCTTTTAATATTTTCATATACCATTCAGCAGGGTACATCCATCTCATATAAGCTGGTCCATACAATTGTGTCTCTTTCACAAGATGAACAACTAGATGAACCATTATGTCAAAAAAAAGATGGAGGAAAATACATTTCAAGCTCACACAAGGTAATTGCAATCTCTTTTTGTAGTATTGGTAAGATCTCGGGATCAATCACCTTACTACAGATTGACCTAAAGAAAAAACACAATTTAGTTATGGCACTTCTTACTTTTTCTGGCAAAATAGAACGTATACCTATCGGTAGAAATTGTTCCATTATAACATGGCAATCATGTGTCTTCAAATTCTTCAACTTGAGATCTTTCATAGAAACAAGTCTTCTGATATCTGATGAGTATCCTTCTGGAACCTTAACTTCACTCAGAGACTTACACAATTTTTTTTCTCCTTTCTAGATAAAGTAAAAGCAGCAGGTGGTAGATATGTTAGTTTTCCTTTCTTCACGTGTGCTAATTCAGTTCTCATTCCCATTTTTAACATGTCCTCCCTTGCTTTAAGGCCATCCTTAGACTTGCCTTTTATATTGAGTAATGTACCGATAACACTTTCAAATATATTTTTTTCAATATGCATAACATCGAGAAAATGTCTCACATACAAAGACTTCCAATATGGAAATTAGAAAATATCGACCTTTTCTTCCACTCACCTTTGATAACCTTATATGCAAAAGGCTTGCCAAACTCAGTACGCACATCTTTCACCTTTTCAAAAACTTGGTCACCTGACAATGCGGGTGGAGCTTTACGCTGTTCGGTGTCTCCATTGAATGCTTTTCTCCACCCACGGTAGTGATGTTTAGAATGTAAGAATCTACGATGACCGAGAAACACATTCTTTTGACAAAGTTCCAATCGGATCGTATCGGTTCCGTCTTCACAAACAGGACACACACGTTGACCTTTAATGCTATACCCAGATAGATTTCCGTATGCTGGAAAATCATTAATTATGCCAAACAACATCGCCCTCAAATTGAAACTTTCTTTCCTATTTCCATCATAAACTTCCACAGCGTTCTCCCACAAAATCTTTAAATCTTTGATCAAAGGTGTCAAGTATACGTCTATGTCATTCCCTAGTTGTTTAGGCCCAGAGATTAACATAGATAACATCATGTACTTACGCTTCATACATAGACATGGAGGTAGGTTATAAATCATAAGAATCATAGGCCATGTGGTATGTGAGATACTTTGAAGACCATGCGGGTTCTTTCCATCAATTGATAATGCCAAGCGAAGGTTTCTTGCTTCTTCTCCAAACTCAGGATAATCATTATTAATCTTCGACCACTGTGGTGAATCATCCGGATGCCGATACTTTCCATCAATAATTCTTTCATCTGCATGCCAAGTCAAATGTCTTGCATCGGTTTCACTACGAAACATGCGCCTAAATCTCGGAATTATGGGAAAATACCATAAGAATTTTGCGGGAGACAATCATTTCTTATATCGAGACAAACCACATTTAGGGCACTCAGTTAACGATGCATATTTGTTACGAAACAAAATGCAATCGTTAGGACAAGCATGTATCTTATCATAGCTCATGCCTATAGAGCACAACATTTTTTTTTTGCCTCATTGGTTCGATTAGGAAGAACATTATCATCCAGTAGCATTTCTCTCATAAGGTCCAACAACTCTGTGAAACTTTTATCCGACCATCCATTGCCCTCCTTTAAGTTGTACAACTTTAATACCGCAGACAGTCTTGAGAATTTAGTGCAACCTTTGTACATCGGTTTCTCTACATCGCTTACCATCCTCTTAAATATTTCAGGACAATCATGAATATCTTCTTCAAGTGCTTCTACAATCTCTTCAACTAGATCACAATCGTATGTTTCTGTGTCTTTGTCGTAGGAAGCATAGGTCGTATTACTTTTTTCACTCGGTTCAACATTCTCGTTAATTTTCTCACCATGAAATATCCAACACTGATAACTTTGATCAATTCCATGCCTCAATAAATACGATTTCAATCCATCTGCGTCAACCTTACCAATATAACAACAACGCAAGCAAGGACAATGCATTCGTCTGGGGTTTTCAGCGTGTTGAACAACAAACTTAACGAATTCCGCAACCCCATTCTCGTACTCTTTGGTCATTCGATTGGCACAGGTCCATGTTTTATCCATGGTTTTCCTACTTATGACAAAAACCTGTGAAAATGATTTTAATATTTCATCTCAACTAAATGAACCAAATTATGACAAAAAGATAACACGTATATATAGGTAACTATTACTTTTAGTGTAACTATTACTTTTTGGTTGACTGATGATGAGGTTTATATGTACACCGTGTTGACATTTTTTATGTGAACCGAACACGTATATATAGTAATGTTTGTGTGACAAAGATGTTGTCATTATTTGGAAAATGACATTTTTTTAATATTAATAATTTCATATAGAATAGTGTAACTATATACAATATCACAGGTTTTGAAATTAATATCTTTTGTGGTAGGTTTAGTATGAATCTATTACTTATATATACGCGTTATTCTTTAAAATATTTGTACAATACAACTTTTGTGGTAACTATTACTTTTTGAAATTAAATTTGTTATCTTTTGTGGTAGGTTTAGTATGAATCTTCACCTATATTAATATCTTTATAATGTATTTGACAATACTCTATAATGTATGAATCTTCACCAATATCTTTATATTAATAGAGTATGAATCTTCACTTGTGGTAGGTTTAGTATGAATCTTCACCTATAATGTATTCTTCACCTAATAAGCACTTCTACCACAAGTCAACTATATATAAAAAGTGCTTAAACTCATAAGCACTTATACCACAAGTCAACTATATACAAAAAGTGCTTAAACTAATAAACACTTCTACCACAAGTCAACTATATACAAAAAGTGCTTTAACTCATAAGCACTTCTACCACAAGTCAAATATATACAAAAAGTGCTTAAACTCATAAGCACTTCTACAACAGAGCTTAAACTACAACAATGTCAAATAAATACATAATGAGCTTAAACTAAATGTCAAATAAATACAAAAAGTGCTTAACTCATAAGAACATAAATTGAAAGAAGAGATGAAACTTACCAAGAAATATGGTGGAGACGGTGAAGGACGACGGTTGTACGACGGTGGACTTCACGAAGGTAGAATATGGTGGACGGCGACTGTTGAAGCTCGTTAGGGCGAAAATGGCGATTTTTGTTCGTCGTTCGCAGAAGAGAGGGAAAGGAAGAAATGAAAATATAAACTGTATATTTTTTAATATAATTAGACCTTAGACAACGCTTTTGTTAAAAGCGCTTTCTAAGATAGGCCTTAGACAGCGCTTTTGAAAAGCGCTGTCTAAGCCCCCCCTTAGACAGCGCTTTTGGTTTTATTTTTTTTAAATTGAAAGACTTTAGACAGCGCTTTTGAAAAAGCGCTGTCTAAGGCCTACCTTTAAAAGCGCTTTCTAAAAGCGCTGTCTAAGGCCTACCTTAGAAAGCGCTTTTTCATAAGCGTTGTCTAAGGTAGGACTTTTAACAGCGCGTTTTTTATTTTTTTAAACAGTTTCCGTGTTTGCTTTTAATTTTAACCTTAGACAGCGCTTTCTTTATAAAGCGCTGTCTAAGGTGCGCTAATAATGTCAATTTTGGCATAGTGCCACCATCGATTATTGCGGGATCCGTGATCCGCACCCAACAATTTGGGCTAATAAACACCCACTTGGACCAGTATACAAACCCTCTCATTTGAGAGGGTCAGGTATTAAAATATTGACCCAAAAAATCTTGTACTTGCTCACTCGTTGCTCATTCTCTGAGTTTAGCATCGGAGTGCCTTTGCAGGTACACCCCTTTTTCTCCATCATCAACCGTGCTCATCCACGTTCAACGCGGCCACATCAGATCCTGATCTCTAGGTACGATCAATATACATTATAAATACTCCATTATCTATATGTACAAATTATTTACGTTGAATAATATAAGTTATATTTTTCCATATACCAATGAATTCATTGGTTTCTAAAACCTTGATATGGTATCACTTCCTCTTTCTTTCTCACGTGCATTCTGATGCCATATATCTCTTACTCCTACACCTTCTACCCACGTGTCCTCACCTTTCTTCACTTTGCAGATTTCTATCCCCAAAACCTTTTTTCTTCTTTCTCTTTTCTATCTTTCTTTCTCTTTCTTCATTGAACCCTCAATCTTCTTGTAGATGTTTAAGAATTGGCAGAATTTTTGACCAAACAAGAAATGTTAAATTCAGTTCAGAATGTCCTATCAGATGTTGGGACATTAGCAAACAGAGTATATGAACTTATTTCAGGATGTCCTACCAGATGTTGGAACATTGTGTAAATAACTTAAGTTCAGTTTTTCAGGATGTCCCAACAGATGTTGAGACATCTCAGACCTGCTACCAGAATTAATTAATGATTAACTAATCAGAGATATTTAAGGAGAAGTATCTGGAATTAATTAATGATGGATAAAAACAGAACAAGGCGCATCTGTAGGATGTTTTATATTGAAGATTCAGATTAAAACAGAAGACCTAAATCACCTAGAATATAGGAGGTAACAAACCCTAAATTCAAGGTGACAGCTGCTGCACATTAGGGCTGGATCATTCTACAGAAAGCCCAAAATTCAGATACCTATTTAAGCAACAGAAACTCATAGAATTGAGTACGAATTTCAGAAGACCAAATAGGGTGTCTAGTGTTTTTAATAGCAGGTGTTTTAATTGTACCACTTTATGAGCTTTTAAGCAAAAGTGCATTTGTAACTTGATTGAAACTGTGAAGTAAGATCAAGCTGTATTGTTTGAAGAATGTCTTCAATTTCAGTAAACTTGTAAACTTGATCACTGTGTGATTGAGGGGGAGTGAGTAGGGTACTCTTATCTAAGGTGTGTCTTAGGTAGAAATTGCATTGGGTAGTTATTAAGTGATAGATTAAACAGGGTGGTTTAAGTCTAGAATTAATAATACTAATAGTGGATTTCCTCCTGGCTTGGTAGCCTCCAGATGTAAGTATGGTTATACACTGAACTGGGTTAACAAACTTCTGTGTTGTTTACTTTTCTTGCTATTTAAGTTTTGGTTAAATTTGTCAAGTGTCCTATCAAGTGTTGGGACATCTCTTAGGACATCTTGTACCTGATCACAGAATTTCAATTGGCATCAGAGCAGGCACCCTGCCTGTTTATACTGGGTGAGATCTAGGGAATACAAATTCTGTAACATGGACAGAGATTTAGGGTCAGTAAATAGACCACCTATACTGGATGGATCTAATTATGACTACTGGAAGCCAAGAATGATTGCATTCTTAAGGTCACTTGACAACAGGGCATGGAGAGCAGTCAATGTTGGATGGGATCACCCTATCCAAGACACCAAAGATGGATCAAAAGTGCTGAAACCTGAAGAAGAATGGAGTAAGGAGGAAGAAGATTCAGCACTAGGCAACTCAAAAGCCTTAAATGCTTTATTCAATGGCATTGATAGGAACATTTTCAGACTTGTGCATCATTGTGAGCTGGCCAAAGATGTTTGGAACACTCTCAAAACAACTCATGAAGGAACATCAAAAGTAAAAATGTCAAGACTTCAACTTCTCACCACCAAGTTTGAAAACTTGAGAATGAAGGAAGATGAATCAATTCATGAGTTCTATATGAACATCTTGGATATAGCCAATACTTCTGGAGCTTTGGGAGAAAAGATGACTGATGAAAAGCTTGTAAGAAAGATTCTCAGATCTTTGCCAAAAAGATTTGACATGAAAGTCACAGCAATAGAAGAAGCTCAAGACATATGCTCCATGAAAGTTGAAGAACTCATTGGTTCCCTTCAAACTTTTGAGATGGGAATGAATGACACAAATGTCAAAAAGAACAAAAGCATAGCCTTGGTTTCAAATACAGATGAAGAAGAAGATGATGAATCAGCAAATGATAAAAGCTTATCAGAAAACCTTGCCTTGCTTGGAAGACAATTCAAACAAATTCTCAGAGGAATGGAAGGCAAATCCAAACCTAGTGGAAGAAACACAAGCTCTGAGAACAGAAGACCTTATGATGCTAACAAAAGATTAAAGTATGCTGAAAAGACCAGTCAAGATAAAGGAGTCAAATGCCATGAATGTGAAGGATATGGACACATCAAGGTTGAATGTCCTACCTACTTAAAGAGGCAAAAGAAAGGACTCTCTGTGACCTGGTCTGATGAAGACTCAGGAGATTCAGAAGAAGAATCAGCTAAGCATATTACTGCTTTAGCTGGACTGTGTGAATATGACAGTGATTCCAGTTGTGGAGAACTTACTTATGAAGAACTTGAGCAAGCATTCAAAGATCTATACAAAAGAAGCTCTGAAATATGTAGTGAAGTTATAAAGCTAAAGAAGCAGAATGAGGCATTAGAAGATGACAAAGCAAATGATCAGGAGATCATTGACACCTTAAAAAGTGAAGTAAGCCTTCTCAACTCTAAGTTGGAACATATGTCCAAATCTGTTAGAATGTTGAACAGCAGCTCAAACACACTGGATGTTATTCTCAGCAATAATAAACATTCAGGGAACAAAAGTGGACTGGGATATAACAGAAATGAAGCCAGCTCTAGCAAAACTACTTCAAAAACTACACAGTCAAACAAGATGTCCCAACAGATGCTTCAACATCAGAACACAAAGACAAACATAATGTTCCAACAGATGTCTAAACATTCTGGAAAGAACAAAATGAAGAAGAAGTATCAAAGATGGAGATGCCATCACTGTGGAAGATTTGGGCATATCAAACCTCACTGTTATAAGCTACATGGATATCCAAATCAGATGTATCAGCAATCTTCCAAACAGAAAGTAGAAGGTACAAAGAAAGTGCTGCATAATCAGCAACCTCCTAAGCAGAAGACAGAGGTCATCAAGAAGGTTTGGAGACCAAAAGCTGACACTCAGACTAATCAAAGTCACATACCCAAGAACAAGATCAACAATCAAGCTTGGAGATCAGCTGAACAACACACAGGGCAGAGGCATCAAAAGAAATCTCAACTCATCTGGTCAAAGAAAAATACTGCATACATAGCACATACATCACTGAGAGTATCAGCTAAAGAAGACTGGTACTTTGATAGTGGATGCTCAAGACACATGACTGGATTGAAGAATTTGCTAGTAAACTTAAAATCACATTCATCCAGGTATGTTACCTTTGGAGATGGAGCTAAAGGAGAAATAAAAGGAGTTGGAACCTTGGATTGTCAAGATGTTCCAAGACTAGATGATGTGCTGCTAGTTAAAGGTTTAACTGCTAACCTGATCAGCATAAGTCAACTATGTGATCAAGGATACAGTGTAAACTTTACCAAATCAGAATGCATAGTGACTAACAAAGAACAAGAAGTTGTCATGAAAGGAGCCAGATCTAAAGACAACTGTTACATGTGGGAATCCCAAAATCTCAGTCTCACTTCAACCTGCTCTCTAGCTAAAGAAGAAGAAGTGAAACTGTGGCATCAAAGACTAGGTCATCTTCATTTCAGAGGCATAAAGAAGATCATATCTATGGATGCTGTAAGAGGTATTCCTAAACTGAAGATTGATGATGGCAAAATATGTGGTGAATGTCAAATAGGCAAGCAAACCAAGATGTCCCATCCAAAGCTCCAACATCTGACAACTTCCAAAGTTTTGGAACTTCTACATATGGATCTTATGGGACCTATGCAGGTTGAAAGTCTTGGTGGTAAGAGGTATGCCTATGTTGTGGTTGATGATTTTTCAAGATATACATGGATAAACTTCATCAAAGAAAAGTCAGATGTATTTGATGTATTCAAAGAATTATGTCAAAGATTGCAAAGGGAAAAATCCAGCTGTGTGATCAGAATAAGAAGTGATCATGGAAAAGAATTTGAGAATCAAAAGTTCTTAGATTTCTGTTCTTCAGAAGGAATCAATCATGAGTATTCTTCACCTATCACTCCTCAACAGAATGGGATTGTTGAAAGGAAGAATAGAACCATTCAAGAATCAGCAAGAGCTATGATCCATGCTAAAAAGTTACCTCTGTACTTTTGGGCTGAAGCTATGAACACTGCCTGTTACATCCATAACAGAGTTACTTTAAGGAAAGGAACTTTGTCCATAATATATGAAGTCTGGAAGGGCAGAAAACCCACAGTTAAGTACTTCCATGTTTTTGGAAGTATCTGTTATATTCTGGCAGATAGGGAGCAAAGAAGAAAAATGGATCCTAAAAGTGATGAAGGGATTTTCCTTGGATACTCCATAAATAGCAGAGCATATAGAGTATTTAATTCCAGAACCAAGATTATCATGGAGTCCATAAATGTGATAATTGATGATGCTCCTACAGATGTCCCAGAAGATGTTGGAACATCTGCTGATATCAAGATTGAAGCTGAAGAAAAGAATGATCAATATAACTTCACTCAAAATGATACAAGGTCAGAAGAATCAAGCAAACCTCCCTCCATCAGAATACAGAAGGATCACCCCAAAGATTTGATAATTGGTGATCCCAACAGAGGTGTGAGCACTAGATCAAGAGAAGTGATTTCAGGTTCTTGTTTTGTTTCCAAAATAGAACCTAAAAATATCAAGGAAGCTCTCACTGATGAATACTGGATTTGTGCTATGCAAGAGGAATTAGGTCAATTCACAAGGAATGAAGTGTGGGATCTTGTTCCTAGACCTGATGACATAAATGTGATTGGAACAAAATGGGTGTATAAGAACAAGTCAAATGAACAAGGAGTTGTTACAAAGAACAAAGCTAGACTTGTAGCTCAAGGATACACTCAAATTGAAGGGGTAGACTTTGATGAAACCTTTGCACCAGTAGCAAGGCTTGAATCAATCAGACCGTTGTTAGGAATTGCTTGTATCTTGAAGTTCAAGCTATTTCAAATGGATGTGAAAAGTGCCTTTTTAAATGGATACCTTAATGAAGAAGTATATGTAGAACAGCCTAAAGGATTTGTTGATCCAAGCTGTCCAAATCATGTATACAAACTAAAGAAGGCACTTTATGGTTTGAAGCAAGCTCCAAGGGCATGGTATGAAAGACTGACCACATTTCTTATCAAGCAAGGATACAGAAAAGGTGGGATTGATAAAACCCTGTTTGTTAAAGATGAAGAAGGAAATGTCATGATTGCTCAAATATATGTTGATGACATTGTCTTTGGTGGGATGTCTGACAGGATGGTCAAACATTTTGTCAAGCAGATGGAATCTGAATTTGAAATGAGCCTAGTAGGTGAGTTAACCTACTTTCTTGGTCTGCAAATAAAGCAAATGGAAGACTCAATGTTCATCTCACAAAGCAAATATTCCAAGAACATAGTCAAGAAATTTGGAATGGAAAATGCTGCTCACAAGAGAACTCCTGCCCCCACACATTTAAAGCTGACTAAAGATGAAAAGGGTGAGAATGTAGATCAAAGCTTATACAGAAGCATGATTGGAAGCTTGTTATACTTGACTGCTAGCAGACCAGACATTGCATTTGCAGTAGGAGTTTGTGCAAGATATCAAGCTGATCCAAAAGTCAGTCATCTCAATCAAGTCAAGAGAATCCTTAAATATGTTAATGGTACTTGTGACTATGGCATAATGTACTTTCATGGTTGCAAACCAATTCTCACTGGCTTCTGTGATGCTGACTGGGCAGGAAGTGCTGATGACAGAAAAAGCACTTCAGGAGGATGCTTCTTTCTAGGAAACAATCTGATTTCTTGGTTCAGTAAGAAACAGAATTGTGTATCCTTATCTACAGCTGAAGCTGAGTATATAGCAGCAGGTAGCAGTTGTTCTCAGTTGGTTTGGATGAAGCAGATGCTCACTGAGTACAATGTCCCACAGGATGTCATGACATTGTACTGTGACAACTTAAGTGCAATCAACATATCAAAGAATCCTATCCAACATAGCAGGACAAAGCATATTGATATCAGACATCATTTCATCAGAGATCTTGTAGAAGAAAAGGTGATTTCTTTGGAGCATGTAGCTACAGGTCTGCAGTTAGCTGATATCTTTACCAAAGCATTGGATGCTACACAATTTGAGAACTTAAGGGGCAAACTTGGAATCTGTTTATGTGATATTTAGCAGTTAATGAGATGTGCCAACATGTCATATGACATTGCATGGCATAAGTTCCAGATGGCAAAGCTAGTCTGGACAAGATCCTTGGGAATTCCATCCCTAATCATTTGGACTGTAACAGCTACTTATTTAGTAACTACTTCTAAGAAGCTATCAAGATTCTCATCATACCATCACAAGCGAATCACATTAACTCTCAATCCTTCAGAAATCATAAACCCTAAAGCTGTTCATCCATCTTCCTCTACAATGTCTCAAAACCCTAAAACTACTGAGGAAATTCTCAACAAGGAAGACGTGGTTCATGCTACTCCAATCTCTGTTGTGCCAATGCAATCAACCCCATTGGACGAACTCAGGGGAAGCGTTTCTCACACTAAGAAGGCAAGAACACCAAAGAGAGCTAAAGATCAAGTCTGCAGCAAAGCAAAAGGAGGCATTCCTTCTCCTGCTAACATGCCCCCAAAGTCTTCAAAATATGTTGATGATTCCATCAAGGAGATTGTCAACCAAATCCTCTTTGAACAAAGAGTAGTGAGTGGGATCTCAGTTCCTTTGAACACCATGCCTGCACCTCAAGAAGAACCAGCTCAAACTGCAGAAGACACTCCTGCAGAACAAGATGTCCCAATGAATGTTGGAACATCTGCAGATGAGAAAGAAAACTCATCTGATGCTGATACTGAACAGACTGAGGACCAGAAAGAGGCCTCAAGTGACAGTGATAAAGAAGTCTCTGAAGAACAGGCTAAAGCCTCAACTAAAGAACAAATCTCTGCTGATCAACAAGCTGAAGAGGAGACTGCTCAATCTCCTCCAGTGGTTAACCTGGAGCAGGACTCTGATGCAGAAATCATAGCATCTGTTAAACCCAGCATAGCCAAAAGGCTAAGGTCCAGGAAAGGAAAGATGCAAGCTGAACCTGTCATCCCTGAGAAGAAGAAGGCTAGTCCAAAGAAAGGCAAAGCTAAAGCTACCTTTGGTCCAACAAAATCATGGAGCAAAGTCCAAACCCAGAAGAGAAAAGCTGCCACACCATCAGATTCAGATGTTGAATCAGATGTCCCAACATCTCCTCCCAAGAAAAGACCAACACCAGCAAGAGCTTCAACTGCTGTTCCAGAAGCTCCCTTGGACAACATATCATTCCATCTTGTCTCTAGTGTTAACAGATGGAAGTATGTGTACCAAAGAAGGGTTGCCCTGGAAAGAGAACTAAGCAGCAATGCACTTGAGTGCACAGAACTGATAGACCTCATCTCTGCTGCAGGACTATTCAAGACAGTCTCAGAGTTCTCTCCTTGCTATGAACTTCTTGTCAAAGAGTTCATTGTGAATCTTCAGGAGGATTGCTCAAATGGTAAGTCATCTGAGTTCAGAAAAGTGTTTGTGAGAGGTAAGTGTGTTGAGTTCTCTCCTCAAATCATAAATCAATACCTAGGAAGAGAAACAGATGGACCAAATGAGCTAGGCAAGACAGATAATCAAATCTGTAAGGTGATCACTGCAAATCAGGTCAAGGCTTGGCCTGTGAAGGGAAAGCTCTCTGTGAGCATGCTTACCAGAAAGTATGCCATGCTGAACAGGATTGGAACTGCTAACTGGGTGCCTACCAATCACACTTCTTCAATCTCAACTGGTCTGGCCAGATTCATCTATGCTGTGGGAACTCAAACCAAAATGGATTATGGAGCTTATATTTTTGATCAAACTATGAAGCATGCCATCTCTACTGCAACAAAGCTTCCAATAGCTTTTCCATCATTGCTGTGTGGTATTGTTCTAAGTCAATACCCTGGGATTTTAAATGAGAAGGACACAGTCTGCAAGAGAGAGAGCCCCCTGGCTTTTCACTACAAATTATTCCTCAGTCACCATGCTGCAGATGTTGAAGCACCTTCTGGGACATCTGCTGGTCCCTCAACTGCTAAGAATCCAATCTCCAAGAAGACTTTAATTGCTGAACTCAAAAGCACCTGCAAAGAGCTTGAAGCTAGAAAGCAGAAGCTTGAGGAAATAATTCAAAGGTTGGAGAATGAAGAAGACCAGAAAGCAAACTCTGATGAAGACAGTGATGCTGATGAAGAAACAGAAGCTGATGAAGAAACAGAAGTTGAGGAAGCAACTGAGAGTGATGAATCTGAGTGATCATTGTAGGTGAGGAAATTGTAATGACAGCACTGCTTTGTACTTTTGGACTAGTATCTTTGGCCCCCATAATTTGTGTCTAACAAGGGGGAGAACAACAACAACAAAATATGTACTGCTGTTTAATTAAAATGAAAAATCTGTTTGTTTCTGCCTGAACTGAATCAGTGTGTTGATGAATATTTCTGTTGCAACAAAACTGGACACATATATGTTTGAGGGGGAGTAATCTCAAATAAGAATCAACAGAAAAGTAATGCTATACTCTGATAAAAAGAACTTCTGCTGCACTCTGAAAACCAGAAAAGATGTTAGCCAAAAATTAGCCAAAGGGGGAGTTTGTAGATGTTTAAGAATTGGCAGAATTTTTGACCAAACAAGAAATGTTAAATTCAGTTCAGAATGTCCTATCAGATGTTGGGACATTAGCAAACAGAGTATATGAACTTATTTCAGGATGTCCTACCAGATGTTGGAACATTGTGTAAATAACTTAAGTTCAGTTTTTCAGGATGTCCCAACAGATGTTGAGACATCTCAGACCTGCTACCAGAATTAATTAATGATTAACTAATCAGAGATATTTAAGGAGAAGTATCTGGAATTAATTAATGATGGATAAAAACAGAACAAGGCGCATCTGTAGGATGTTTTATATTGAAGATTCAGATTAAAACAGAAGACCTAAATCACCTAGAATATAAGAGGTAACAAACCCTAAATTCAAGGTGACAGCTGCTGCACATTAGGGCTGGATCATTCTACAGAAAGCCCAAAATTCAGATACCTATTTAAGCAACAGAAACTCATAGAATTGAGTACGAATTTCAGAAGACCAAATAGGGTGTCTAGTGTTTTTAATAGCAGGTGTTTTAATTGTACCACTTTATGAGCTTTTAAGCAAAAGTGCATTTGTAACTTGATTGAAACTGTGAAGTAAGATCAAGCTGTATTGTTTGAAGAATGTCTTCAATTTCAGTAAACTTGTAAACTTGATCATTGTGTGATTGAGGGGGAGTGAGTAGGGTACTCTTATCTAAGGTGTGTCTTAGGTAGAAATTGCATTGGGTAGTTATTAAGTGATAGATTAAACAGGGTGGTTTAAGTCTAGAATTAATAATACTAATAGTGGATTTCCTCCTGGCTTGGTAGCCTCCAGATGTAAGTGTGGTTATACACTGAACTGGGTTAACAAACTTCTGTGTTGTTTACTTTTCTTGCTATTTAAGTTTTGGTTAAATTTGTCAAGTGTCCTATCAAGTGTTGGGACATCTCTTAGGACATCTTGTACCTGATCACAGAATTTCACTTCTTTTCCCCAAAATCATTTCACGAACCCTAATTCCTTTTTCCCTTTCTCCTTTTACGATTTCTGACGAATTTCTTTTTCTTGTTTCTCTGTCATCATAGATATTTTCTTACCACCGATTCACAACCCTAACTTTCAATCATGGAGGAAAATCCTTTTTCTGATTTTTCCACAACCCCCCAACCCCTACTACCTCCATCCGAATGAAAACCCCTCATTTGTTCTTGTTTCCCCATTTCTTGACCACTCCAACTACATTTCTTGGTCTCGTTCAATGCGTGTGGCTTTGATTTCCAAGAACAAACTTAGGTTTATCGATGTTACCTTTGATCAACTACATTTCATGACCACTCCACTTCTTTGAAGAATAAATCTTTTTCTTCTAGGCATAAGAGAGCCATTAATAAGAAGCGAAGTTCAAGTTCGTAACACAGAGTATACAAAAAATGTAACTCAGGTCACAAGACACAACCTGCTTCACAACTCAGATCACAAAACATAAACATATAGAAATTTGTAGATTAAGATGATAGAACATCATCTTCCCTTTGCACCATTCTTGCACCGCCACTGCTTGAATGAACCCAATAACCAGAACACTATTCTTCTCCCCCTTTTTAGCCAAAACTTGGCAAAAGTAACCAAGATAGCTCCAAATCCAGGAGCAACTCATCCGGATTTTAAAAAACACCATCGAGTACTTATTTACCCCCAAAATTGGTAAACAACCGCTGGTCCTCTGAAGATACCAAAATACCCCCAGTTACTCGCAGGATCAACTAGATTGATCCTAGGACATGTGCTAAAAGGTTTGTGATTTGTGATGTTTTTGGGAAAAAGGTCTTAAATCCTTCGACATGATTCAGGAAGTGTTTAAAATAAAAAGGAATGAAGTAAAAGTAAAGACTCTCAAAGTAAACAAAAGAAAAGACAAGGCTTAAAGATTTAAAGGAAAGGTAAAGACAAGACTTGAAGGTAAATGAAAATTAAAAGGGCAAGGCAAGGAAATTTAAAGAACTGAAAATGTAAAGGAAAGATAAGTGTGAGGCAGAATGTTAAAATGCTGGAAAAGTAAAGGACACAAATTGTAAATGAAATGTAGTAAATTGCTTGAAAAGTAAATGACTTTGAAAGATAAATGCTTTAACATAAAAGGATTTAAAGTTAAATGGCTTCAAAGATAAATAACTTGAAGATAAACTTACATTGAAGATAAATTGGTGGTGTTTACATCACGTACATTCTCACTGCACTCTTTTCTCTACACGTGGATACATTGAGCATTACGGAGTTACTAGTACATATGATTTCTACACACTTATTCTAACACTAGACTAAGCTATTTATATACATTACAAAGTAACCGTTTTCAATGATTTCTTCCTTAGACTATTCTAAGATGATGACACTTTTCCCAGTACGTGCTGAATAAGCTTGATCTTGCGCCACTTATCTCTGCATTTGAATTGAAAATTACATATTTTCCCTCCAAACTTGAATGTGCCAAACTCATGTAACTTCCATCCTCCTCGAATGCATGCCTGGTCGAATCCTCCAAACACTTAGAAAATATTCCAAACTTATAATTTCTCTAAGTACAGAACCTGTAAGTGGATTCCTTCGACTCTCATCCTTTTAATGAGTAAGGTCGAAATCCTCACTTTTAACTTATAACAAGAAAAATCCTTTCCTAAGCCAAATGACCTCATTAATGCTAGCGTCAAAATTTGGATATAACAGGACTTCACTTGAAGAAAGGGAATTATGAGACCAAGAAGTGTCTCAACAATCCAATTTAGCGAGCAATATTCTTTGAAAGTAATGAACCATTAATCAAAACGCTGGTCAATTCAAAGAGCCAATAACTCCACTAACTGCGCATAGGCCAGGACTGTTGATTATTTCTTCTTTTAAGAGAACCATCCCAGGAAAACTAGTTACATGCAAACATGTTCCAAGATAATGTCGTGACATCATGTCAGATAATGTCTTTGTTTTACTGGATTTTCCGCTGATTTGAAAAAACCACAACATCTTCACAAGAATCTGCAAAGAAAAATAAATTCTCTCAGACTTATCAATGATTCTTTAAGCATCCAACAAGAATCATATATTTTATATTATCAAATCTTCCCCAACTTGCAACAATGCAATGTCAAGACATCACACTTGACATCTTCATCCATCCTGGATGGAAAAATCTGCTTTAAACTCACCACAAGCTTGGTGTAGATTGCAACTCTACAATTTATCCTTAGATCAAGAGGAAACTCCCCCTATCTAAGATAATTTTTTCTCCCCCTGAGCACCAGCATAGGAATGAATGTAAAACATAAGACACATCTTCAATGTCTTCAAGAGCTCACTCTCAGTCCATCCATCTGCTGAAGCTTATTCATTTTGGCACCACTATCCCTTCTGACAAGAAATAACAGTCACTCACACATGAAAACCGTCATGCTATCTGTGAGGCACATAAGGATCGCCATTCTCATAGTAACAAACTATTAGAACAACAACAAATTCAATTTGTTTTCCTCCCATCAGTGTCAGATACTAGACACATGCTTTAGAAAAGGCATGACTTGCTAGACAAAGTCCTTCCACAAGATTTTAAAAAATAGACAGTCACCGAACTCTTTAAAGGCAATCATTCCTATCATTCTCCCGTATGATAATATTGAATACTCCTGATCAGTTATTGATTATCCACATGCAGACTTCCAAGCAATCAATACCTGATCTACTTCAGTCTTCTCTACATTCTCCTTCCAAGGCAGACCTTCTACTTCATCATTCTCTTGTATGACTATATCGACGCTCCTTAGGCAATAATGTATGTAAAAAGCTCCAGAACCAGAGCATAATCATCCTTCACCAAGGATATCCAACCCAAATAATGTCCTAACACCAAGTTAGAACATCTTCCACACATTAAGACAAAATTCTTGATATGCTCAACCAACTGGACTTACTATAACATAGTAATCCAAAGAACTGAAGAACTCTAATCAACACTGCGCCACCAGCTTAAATAAGAACTCCAGAAAAAGAGAAATAAACTCTCGTCCACCTTCAAGAAGAAATAATATCCTTGATTCTTCAACTTATCACCCTTCTATCCAAGAGTAAATTGTTCCAAGACAATCCTCAAGACTCACCAGCTTCCACATGCTGATTATCCCGATTCTTCGAATCCACTTCTGAGATCAACCCAATTGCCACAATTTGATTACCTCCTTTATGAACCCTCATATGAAAAAGCCAATTGCCACATATTTTCTTCACGTTTGTCAGAACTCTCACAAAGATATCCTGATCTACAAAGTGAAACTTGATCTTCAAGTTACATGTATCCACTTGCTCAATAACAATACACACTTAGACTCCCTAAGTCATGGATAATGTAACATCTTCTCCTTCCTACAACTCCCACAAACTACCATGAGAACGATCCTTTTGAAGCACCATTATCCATTCCTATAGACCACTTTATCTTGAGTTGATGTGCCACTCCACCAACTAAGATTATGATGTTTGAACTAGATGTCAGAACATTGTGATTTGACATCTAGCTGTTGAAATCAGCTCCTTCTTTTGTCGCTTGAAATAACTTCACCCCTTTACAGAAAAAGAGTCACATGATCTCATAGACTTGATTCACCAATCAAGTTTGATTTTGCAGTTATTCCAAACAATATCACACATTGATGAATACCTACCAGTGCTTCTCCAAAAACTTCAAACATGCAATTGTTTGAATCGTCAGAAGGACTAGTTAGAAACTAATCCCCATAGTTGTACTAAGGATTCCACCTTTTCTTGAGTATAACAGTCTTCATGAAGTTGCTGATACTGCCACCTATCTGAACTCCATGACGAGCATTCTAGAATGCCCTAAAGTACCTGGATTAGAAATAAACCAATCCAAGTAGTCATCAAGATTATGATGTCTTCATAGTGTTTCATCTCCATCTATAAAAATGCATCACCATCTGGACAAGTCTCAATGAGTTCCAGGGAAAGATGCGAAGCCAATAATCCTAGGTCAAAAGCCTATGAGACTTTTGAATGTTAGAACATCTGATACAACATCCATAATCTTGAATCACAAGGATAATCAAATCTGTCCAAAGCAATTGATTTTTAATCCTTGTATTAATAACCTTGTTTGATTCCAGCATATTCTAAATATCACATATATATTCCTCTTCATGTTGTCTTCTTCTGTTGTTGTGCAAGTTGTTAAGATATCAAGGCTGCCCCATTGACTCAAGCTCTTAAGATTCTTTCTGAACAAATCCTAATTACCTTAAATGTGAGAACTCATCCTTAGGATTGAGAAGTATGAGTTCTTCCTTGCACATTTTTTGTGGACAGTGAAAATAAATCACCTCCACTATTTTAACTTTCATGCTTCCAAGAAAACACCTCCTAGTCTGAAGAATAAATAGAAGACTCCAGAATACGGCTAAATTTCCTTGATTGGATTTGATCATCATATCATGTATCTTCAACAATTTAGCCAACAAGAAATCATCAAACCCTTAGAGCATGAGTTTGATAATTCATCTTACCCCTTTTATCCAGTCTGACTTCAACATACATGATGACGCCACTTAACCATGTACCAAGTCACATAAGATTCAACCATCACAATAACATTCCTCTACTTCCGACTTTGGAATGCTATGTGTCTTCAAATCGATTGACATATACAAGAACAGAACCAGGTAAGGACAACTACAAGCCTTTTTCAATCAATACTCTAGTATCCCATACTACTAGAATTCTTCAATCAGAATATATGCAGTGGAATCACCAAAGAACAACTTCAACTTGCCCTTGACAAGATTTCAAGACATCTTTCAGGACACCATCCAAGAGAACTACAAATCCTCCTGTTTGTTGTTCAAGAACCATTCAGACAATAACTTCTCCTTGTTTGATCACCAAAAAGTACTCCATGGATCTCATCCAGAAAACAGACCAGGATTCCTGCTCTGATACCAATTGAAATTCTGGTTATGTAGATACTACAACGTCCAATATTAATGTTAAGACAATGATTACTGCATTTTAGGAAGCAAGAGAAATACACAATTGTTGTTTTGATGTGATGCAACACATATACCAATAGATGTTGAGACATCATGTTGGGACATATCATTCAAGAACACAATACATAAAAAGTGTAAATTGTAGCATGTAAAGTACACAAAATACATTGACCTAGTTCAGTTTAACAAACCTACATGTGAGGGATACCAATCCAGGATGAAGATTCCATTAAATCGTAGTATTATCATAAAGCTAAAATCTCCCATTTACAACTTTTTCTCCTAATCACTAACCTAATGAACATCTTTATCAAAGCTAAAATCTCCCGTTTACAACTCTGATAAGAGAACCTACTCACATCCTTCACAACCTGCATTTCCTTTGTCTTCTGCCATCACAAAACCTGTCACGGTTTCCTTGACCAAGAAGTTATCTTAGACATGCTTAAAAACTTCGTCCATGAACAATACAATAACCATTACTTAAAGGCTTATGGTAGTGTACATGCACCTATGTCGTCCTCTCTTCATCCCATACTGCAAAGGGGAACTACAACCCTAATAGCCAACGACTCTCAAAACCTAAACCCTTATTTTACAAAAGAGAACTAGGTTACAATTGTTACATAAGGCATTCTTAACCCTAGGTCTAATTCTTTATATATATAATCTTATGTTATTTCTTGGGGCTTCTATATTTGCTCCTTGATCCAGTCTTTTAGGAGTAAAAAAATCCTGAAGAGATCTGTTATGGAATTAAACATACTGAAGTAATAGTTCATAATGTCTTATTAACATGATAGAACATCTTCTTCGACATCTTTGACTTCTGGAGTTTTTCTTCACCATTAGGTTTTACCAAAATTCTATCAAACACTAGGAGCTCTCAGAAGGCATGTGTGGTGGATTTCCTAAAATCTATGGATAACAAAACTTGGAAAGCTATTATCAAGGGTTGGAAATATCATGTGGTTAGATAAAGATGGGAAGGATACTTTAAAGCCAAAAGAGGATTGGACTAAGGAAGAAGATGAACCTGCACTTGGGAACTCCAAAGCTTTGAATGCCCTATTCAATGGAGTTGACGAAAACATGTTTAAGTGAATAAAACTTGTATTATGGCCAAAGATGCTTGGGAAATTCTCAAGACCACTCATGAAGGCACATCTAAGGTGAAGATGTCTAGACTTCAGCTACTCACTACCAGATTTGAAAATCTAAAGATGAAGAATGATAAAAGCATTCATGACTTTCACATGAATGTTCTTGAAATAGATAATTCCTTTAGTTTTTTGTGAGAAAAGATATCAGAAGAAAAACTGGTTAGTTAGATTCTCAGGTCTCTTCCTAAGAGATTTAACATGAAGGTAACAACCATTGAAGAAGCCCAAAAAATCATCAACATGAGAGTTGATGAACTTGTTGGATCACTTCAAACTTTTGAATTATCTATTAAAGACAAAACCGAAAAGAAGAACAAAAGCATAACTTTTGTCTCCAACGCTGAAGATGAAGAGGATCAGTGTGACCTGAACACTAATGAAAGAATTTCTAATGCCATTGTTCTGCTTGGAAGTTAATTCAACAAAGTTCTGAAAAGAATGGACAAAATGTACATACCTGATGTCAAGAACATTGTATTTGAAATCAACAAGAACTATGATTCTTAAATAAAATCAAGAACAAAAGAAAGGTCCAATAAAAGTAAAGGGGTTCAATGTCATGAATGTGAAGGCTTTGAACACATTAGATGATAATGCCCTACCCATCTAAACAAACAACATAAAAGGATGTCAATCTCTTGGTTTGATAATGAAAGTGAACCTAAGGATGAATCTGGTAAACTTATAATTTCCTTAACTAGAATATGGGTCTCTGATGAAAAATCTTGTGATGAATAAACTCTATATGATGAACTGGTTGCCTCTTACAAATATTTGTGCATTAGAAGTGACAAGTAGAAGGATATTATTTCTCAACTACGGACTTAAAAGGAAGAATGTTTATCCACTATTTATAGTCTGCAGAATGAGGTAACATGTTAACTTCCAAACTTGAAAACATGACCAAGTCTGTAAGAATGTTGAATAATGGTTTTAACATGTTAGATTAAATTCTTTAAGTTGGAAAAAAGGATGGAAACATAAAAGGTGTAGGCTTTGATTACCAATCTTAGAAAGGAGACACCCATGTGACAAAAAATATTTCTCCTAAAAAGAAGCCTGAGCCAATGATGTCTAATCAAATGTTTCAACATCGTTCCAGACATTAGAATACTCATGATGGAAGCAAGACCTTTCAATGGAGTTGTCAATACTGTGGTAAATTTGGTCATATTAAGCCTTTCTATTTCAAATTGTAAGGCTATCCAAAATATCCAACACAACCTAGGGTTAATCAAGTAGTGTTTAAAACTAAAAAGAAATGGATACCCAAGGAAGCTATTACTTCTCTTATTGCTCATACTTCTCTCAAAGCTTCAACTAGAGAAGATTGATATTTTGATAGTGGGTGTTCTAGACATATGACTAGAGTAGGCTCGGTTGAACCTTTTGATGTAGGCTCGGAGGGATTTATCTTTCCTTTGGATGATAGCTTTGAGCGTCACCTCAGACTTTGGCTGGCGACGAGGGGCAGTGAAGTTCCTCGAGAACCGCCTTCCCATGACATGGAAAACATCCTCAAAATGGTGGGAAATAATTTGCATTTGATGGTACCTTTCACACCATGATAATCGAGCATAACATTGATGTTTTCTAAATGCTCGCCAGGATTTGTCATTCTGTCCTAAGTTCTTAAGCTTGGCGGTTTCTCTAGTTCAACGGGGAGGGGATCGTCCATAATTGCTCGAGATAACAGACCGTGGAGGTAGGCTTCTTCGATTCAGATCAGTGAGCGCGAGGGGGAGTGATGGTACCGAGGGTTGTTGTCGCGGCGTTGCGAGTTCCTCGGTCGGCCCTTTGATTTGGGTGGAGGCTAACGACGGTCCTCTGGTCGTCCACTTTCCCTGCTATTCTTGGAGTCCGAGGGGTGTTGATTCGTGTGGGGAGGAGTACGGTAACATTTCTTAGTTATCACAGGTTGTGGCCTTTCCAGGCGTGGGCGGCAACCTCGTTATCGTGAATACTGGCTTCGAGACTCGTTTCGTTGGTATCTTCGCATGGGAGAGCCTGAACGGTTGTCTTGTTTTCATGGAGACGGGATTCAGGACTCGTACCGACGGTGTGTCCGTGGGGGAGAGCGTGAATGACGGTCTTTCTCTAGCATTCTGATCCTTTCATTTTGTTGGAAGATTAGCAAGTTGGTCTGGTTGATCATCACGAATAATGCCACCATGGTTGAGTCGACGTTGGGTGGCACCAGGATCAGTTGAAAAACCTCAGGTGTTCGGGATGTTGGCCGACATTCTTGGCCACATTGTCAGATGAGGGGGAGGCGCTGAGTCCGTCTCGCATCATCGATTTTTCATCTTCTATGTGTGGCATTTGTTGTTGTTGTTGTCAGCGTTGTGGGCTAGAGTAGGAACGACTTCGAGATTGTCGTGATTGTCATCGTGTTGATTGGCCATGATAGGTAGGTTTTGAAAGTTTAGCTTTGGTCTTTACTTAGGGAAAGAAAAGACGGGGAAGCTATTTACCATATACAATTCCATTGATCTTACTGGGATCAAAAAGTTCTTCAGTAGCCAGGAATATGTCGTGGATGGCTTTGAGCAGTCATAGAGATGGAGAAAGGGGTGTACCTGCAAGGAATTTTGATGCTTAAGTTAGTTCATAGTGTAGAAGGCAAGTACGAATGGTTAAGAACGGGTTAAAATACCTGACCCTCCTGCAGATGAGGGTTTTATATTATGCACGTAATGTTGGGCCAATGATTCCCGGTATGGGCTGAGTATCCAGACTCATAACGGATGACTGGCAGGATTCCTATGTGAAAGTAGGGATGACCAGCTTGTGGTTATCGTCATGGGTCAACTGTCCCACAATCTTTGAAAATTGTGTAGAAACGTTACAAACTCAAATGATATTCATGCTTTTAAGATTAATTGATTTTAAAAGTGTTCTTTAATAATATAAATGTTGTGAATAGAAAGGAGAATTTTGATAATGCAGACAATTGAATTATTATGGATAGATAGTATTTTTCTCAAACTCTTGATTTTTCCAACTTAATGATTATATAAAGGATAAGTAGCATGTATAATAAACTAAGTAATGAAGAGAAGGTAATAATTGAATTTTTTAAAGTGCAGTAATTGAGAAATTAATTAATTAATGAAATGATAAAATAAAACAATTTTTTATATTCACTATATAGTTAGTTAAATAAAAAAATATTTAAAAAAAAAATTGAATTTGACATTATAGAGAATGTCTGCTGCTGATAATTAAGAGATATTTTAAAAGAATATGTAATGAAAAAATAGTTAAAGTTAACTTGTTGCAAAAGTTGCACCAGCCAGGAAATGAACCCGAGTCTGTACCGTGGCAGGGTACTATTCTACCACTAGACCACTTGTGCTTGTTGTTTAACTTCCTCAATTATACACCTTCCTTTATAAAGCTAGCTTATCAATGAGGTTTGTTCTCTTACGTGGCTCACATCCAATCTAAATTATAATTTTTACAATTCATACATTATTTCACATTCTTCTTAGCAACAACTTTCACTATTATTTTATCACGTTTAGTCTTTATCATGTATTTATTTATGCGAGAATGAACAATTCATTAGTAACTTTTTAAGATGAACATGAGTAAAGCATTATTGATAATACACATTCCTTAGTATTAACTTTTATATAGTTTGTATTATATTTTACACCAAACATATTACTGTATTGTATTTTTATAATATAATTATTAATAATTGTTAATAATAAAAAGATATATGTTATCTGGATATTCAAAAAACCCGATCTAAAATAAACTATACTAATATACCAAGGTATTGAGAGCCAAATGAGCAATTTGGATGACTATTCGGTAACTTTAGCATTCAAGGAAATTTAAAGGTGTTGTTAACAATAAGTGTTAGTTGGAAACTTTGAGAAACAAAATATGAGGAAGTTTCACATTGATTAAAAAAGTGGACACTTGAATATTTATAAGTGAGAGAACACACACACACATACATATCACCTTAATATTTTGGATGAGTATGTAGTGTGTCTCTCACAAGACGTGTTGCTCGTAAAATCTCCCAAGGAATGTAAATATGCTCCCTCGTATTGAGCCCAAAAAATGATGATTCAACAATGGTATTATGAGTCTTTAGATTGAGTGAACAAATGACTCATTTGTATTGAAATGCATCCCTACATGGTGGCGGATAGGAGGTGTCTCGTTGAAGAGTGTCAACGACGGTACAAGTATACGTGAATGAAAAGAGCTTCCACTTGAAGGGGAGCATTGTGGATAAACTCACACTTGAGGGGGAACATTATGGATAGAATCACATTTGAGGGGGAGTGTTGAGAATTACAAGTTGAATTGGAAACTTTGATAAACAAAGTATGAGGAAGTCCCAAATTGATTAGAAGAGTGGAGACTTGAGCATTTATAAACAAAGTATGAGGAAGTCCCAGGTTGTGTATATAGTCCCCTATTTCTCTACTGTTGATGTTCGATGTATTACATGAATGATATTGTCACTATAAACCCACAACGAATTAACAAAATCGCTATGCCCGATCCCCTGGTCTATAGCGCACTAACTACATTAGCTGGACGTTTTTGCTCCATTTTCACCTGATTTTCACTAAGTCCATATTTCTCCTTACTTAGTTATTTTTACATATTTCTTTGGACTTTATTATTCATATTTTCTCCACTTTAATTTGTTTTTATCAGTTTCTTTAACCGGAAACATATGACAGAGTGTCATCGCAACCCCAAACTTGAATCGTTATTTGTCCTCAAGTAACTTGCTTGCACTACCAATTCCAACATAAAACAAGTTGCACAATAACAATTGAATATCACTATATAAAATTTTCTTTATTTGACCATTATTCTAGCTTCCCACTTTTATTCGGAAAATTCCTAAAACATCCCAAATCTTTGACAAGTACTCAACTTGTCTCTCATTTCACCTTGACTCACTCAATGGATAAGGTAGTCTCTAAATCAACATTCAAAATATTTATACTGAGCTTGATCATGTTCTTATATAATTCCTCAAAGAAATCAAAACATACACATTTGAGGGATTTTCGATTGTATCTTGACTTATGTTCGAGTAGGATATTTTTTAGAAAATAGGTTTAAATCTTTGAATTTAGGTGCCCAGTTCTCCTTCTTTTATCATACCACTTTGTTCCTTCTTTATGGTACTAGAGTCATTTCAATTGTCTCAAAACTTTGAATATTTGACCATTTTTATCTAGTACCCCAACCCCAAACCTAAAACTTTACTCACTTCCGAGAGCAACCTCAAACTCAATCTTTTTCATACAACTTAAGAGCTACATTTCTTCCTAACTCCAAATAGAGGGTGAAAAGATAAAATCTTTCAAGTCTATTGGAGTGGTAAAGAGTCAAGCAAAAGTTAGTTTGGAATACTTTCAGGATTTGTCATATCCACAAGGAATGGTGCAAGGGAAAGATCGCAATTCAATGATCACTATATTTATAAGCTTTTTGTGACAAATTTGTTGATAGATAAACAATACAAAAATAAAAGCGAAAAATATAAAGATGAAACACATAAAATAAAGACTTAATATAAACAGAGCCTTGTTAGGGTTGATATCTCATCAATCGAGAAAACATGAATTCTTCTGATCATTTATACACAAATTAAATATTTTTCTAATACCATAATGTATGACCCATAACATAAGTTATCCCTAATGCAAAGTTGAGAGAACAACCGTATTGTCTCATAGGTTATTCCTCACGCAACTCAGCCACACAAAGCATTAAGAACTGATACTCATGTGAATGATCAACCTAAATCTATCCCTAGAGTTTAGATCCAACAAATATTACTATAACATCCATATAAAACTAATGGTTAATTCATATACAAAGCCATGATCAGAATACATACACATGATTAATCCCTTTTTACATGCATTCAACTGATTTACTCCATGTATGTGTACAAATTTCTTCATCAATATTATCATGCACCCTCGTAATACCGTTTGTCAAGCGTTATCACGATTTTTATTATATTAATCACTAGAAGATATTTATTATAACAATCAACACAATGCTAAAAAGCCATGATGCAAATGAATATCAACTTACAAAACTAGGTCAAAAGTTTGCTCATTGATAGATTAAAATCTTAGATCCAAGGTTTGAAAGAGGTTTTGCCAAGACCCACAAAAAAGAAATCAAATATAACAACAATAAGAGATTGAAGCTCTTACTCGAAGATCAAGCTCTGAGTTGCTTCGATTTAAGTTTCTCCCTCTTAGGATTTGTATTTCTCTCTCTATAAATACCTATTACAAGTATGAGAAATGAAAAATGACCAAGTCTCCAACATAATATCTCAAAGGTTCTTATTTATACAAAACAAAAGAAGTACCTATAAGTGGCACCGTGCTAAGCAACCTCAGAGCATGCTTAGAGCGATCAATTCAAAGGCGGCGAATAAACCTAGAAAATGCATTGAGCAAGGTCCCAACGCGGTCTTAGTAGAATATTCCTAAAATGCTATTGCCCCATGATCCATGGAGCTTATTGAAGACGCGCTTACGTGCTAGTACTTTCCAAACTTGTTGAAAATGATCCTTTAAGCACTCCTTTTTCATCCTTAGTCTCCAACCATCCAAGGAAACATAAAAACCTATAAAAAGCAACAAAAATATCATAATACAAGAAATGAAAAGCAAAAGCGATTAATTACGTATTTACACTAAAAAAAATAAGGTTTTACTATTAAAACATAAAAGAAAAAATTGGAAAGGGCCACAAAATACTATAAAAAATATCAACATTTTGGCACTTAAAAAAGTCATATGGCTGGGAATTAAGGTTAAGTCACCGAAATAAAGGATAAACTCTAAGTGGTTAGAAATGGATGTACTGAAGTTGATAAAAATACACAAGGAGGGGGAATGAATTGTGTATGCCCAAATATGAAATATCTTTTCACTAATTGTTTATGGACCATCAAATTTTGAACCAAGTTCAGAGTCTAATAATAGAATGATTAATGGCAATGAAAAGTGTACTTCCTTTTCTTAACCTTGTTTCAGAACCTAAGGTGTCAAGCTTAGATTCTGATACAATTAAGAGACTTAATCAGACCAGAGTCTGACTTTAGAGTTTGTTTGCACAAAAAAATATAAATACATAAGTAAATAAAGAGACACACAATATATAATGGTTCCTCTCAACTGAGATGAGTCCAATCCTCTTGCAACAAAATAGCTTTTAAATATAACTATAATGATTACAATTGCTTAAGCCAGCAACTCAAAACTTCATGCTCAATCAACTAGAAAGAGACTTCTGCTCAAATCCTCAAGAAATAGTCTTCCTTTCCTAAACTACTCGTTGAGGACTTGCTGCTCAATCATTCAGATTGAGACTTCCTGTTATGTCCGCAAGCATGAGACTTCAATTTCTCAATCATCCAAATCGAGACTTCCTGCTTTACCCATGTAAACACCCCAAATTTGCCCTCACTTTTTCTCACACCATGGCTTGTGATCTTTTCATATTGCATTGCATAAGCATATCATCTCACTGCATAGTTCATTTTATCTGCATAAGCTGCATCTAGGGTTTGTGATAAGATGAATCCAGTAAGTGATATGAGCCATACAAAGGTATTGAAGCATGTTGTTGCTCCCTGGATTTCCATCCTGGTACAAACGCGAAAGTAGCGCGGAAAGCAGTAGAGACGCTAGCCATGCATTTTTATCCCGAAGAAACGGGAATGATAATGTTGCACAAACCAGAAGAAAAAGAAAAGGAAGGACAAAGGTCATGCGAACCAAATAGACTGGGATCGGGAGTCGGTTATGACCTGGGAAGGTATTAGCACCCCAGATCTTCCGCCGTACCCGACGGGATCCACGCTTGCAAAGAAACTGTTTCAAAGGGACGAGGGGATACAAACTTGCTGCAAAGAAAAAAAGAACTGAACTGGATAAAAAGAAAAGAAAGGGGGAAAATGTAGGGAAAATAAAAGAGTGCTCGAACGGACCCTACTCCGCTGCCTACGTACCTCATCTGGACAATGAGGATCAGAGTCGCCGTAGTTCCCCTAACTAGGGGTAGAAAAGATTGCTTGTGAATTAAGGCTTGAACTGCCTATGTCAATGCTCAGGTGTTGCAGGATCGGACGACGAGTGCGTAACCGTCTTGCATAATGACAAGAAGAAGCGAGTTCGCAGACAGAGCGAAGGAGATGAGAAAAGAATTCCCGAAGGAAAGGCGCTTATTATTTGTTTGTGCTTTTTAGAGCTTTTTATTAGAGTAGCACAAGAGAATAAACTCAAGCTCTTTTCCATGGAATGTGTACTTGTCACTACATTCCAAGATGGAATAATAGAACAAGAACACCAAGCAAGGAGAACGTATCCAAGACTTGTTTCCAAAGGCAAGGGCCTCATTTCATTGACTTGTTGAATTTATTAAGTGTTTTAGTGATTAAAATGAAGAAGTGTTTTTTAGGGTTTTTCTTGATGAAGATGACTTCATGATCCGACTTGTGCATCATGCTAGACAAATGCACTATTCCAAGATGGAATGAATACATATGCCCCATGGAATAAGGCTATTACACAAGAAGTCACTTTTTTTTATTAATGTTTTTTTAGGATTTTGTTTTGAGATGAGAAGAGAAAGAAGCCAAAGGAGCAAAAAGGTAAAAGTCTACAATGGGGAAGACTAATCCTAATGTTGTCATGCAAAAGAGGTCCTAAGGTTAGTGAGATTTCAACTATCCTAATGAAGAAAAAGGAAGGAAAGAAACCAAAGAAGAGCAAGAAGAAGAGAGGAAGCAACACATGATGGCATAAGGCACATCAAAACACAAAGAGAAAGCAACTTAAACAAGAGAAAGGATGAAGAGTTGAAATGTGGATGAACATCCACACTTCTCTTACCATTAGCCCCTGCAAGTGTTAGCAAAATTCCAGCAAGTTGTTCATCAATAGAATCATGGCAATGACATACACAAAGGTCACACCGAACCAAGATCAAACAAGCATGCCAAACATAGAAAACACGAGCATTCACGTGTCGAGAACACGGAAGCATTCATCAATCAGCAAGAAAATCACCCAAACAATCATATTCAATGATCATATAATGATCCATGGCATTTAAAACAAGTAGGGGATCAAACATGCTTGAAATAAGGTAAAAATGGCCTACTGCTTCAGTGTTAACCGGTTAACAAAAGCTTTAACCGGTTAACCATGCCAAAACCTGCATAAAACATCACAATTCAGGTGCGTTAATCGGTTAACCAATCCGTTAACCGGTTAACGCTATTAAAACAACAACAAATCCTGCATAAAATCAGCTCACAACCAGCTTATTCAAATAATCTTACACCAGACCAGCAAGCAATTGAGCATGAAAATAATGTATCAATTCACATTAAATGGCATCATCAAGCTCATGAACATTAATACATAGATCTGGTTACCAATCAATCAATCAATTCAAGCAACACAAGCAAATACGTAAGCACATGGCAGATCTAAAACGCAAGCATGCAAATAAGCTAAAACAGAGCTAGTTCTGAAATTAACCAACCTACAAAGCTGAGGTATGCTTTGGTAATTGTTGATCAAGCTGAAAACAATAGATCTCGCGCAAAACTTTGAAGATCCGGTGCTAAGCTTCACACTCCGTGCAAAATAAATGCAAGAACAAGATCTTGATGCAGAATTTTTGATCCAAAAGCACTTCTAGATCCCAAACCAGATCTGAGTAACCAATTAAACCAGCAAAAAGATGCAATGAAGCTAAGGATGGAGGTCTAGTTCCAAGATCCACACACCTCAAAGCAAGGTTATGTGATCTTCAAAGAGAAACTTTGAGTGATTTGGAAAATTGGGAGAGAAAAGTGAGAGAATTGTGAGTGAGAAGAGTGAAAATTAAGAATGGGAATGAAATAAAAGAGTATGTCCTCCTCTTGGTTTGGAGAGAAATGATTAAATATGGTTTAGGTTTGGGGCCCAAAAATTAGGCTTGGGATCCAAAATTATGGTTTGGCAAAGAGATTAGGATGTAGCAATGGGATTAGGCTTGGACAAGTGCTCTAGATCCTTCTTTTTAATTTCCAATTAATTCAAAATGAATAAAAATCAGAAAATTAAAAATTGGAGCCAAATCACCCATGCTGAATTTGCTGCTGGGAATTCAAAATTTGTGGCCGTTAACCGGTTAACCAATCCGTTAACCGGTTAACGCCAGTGAATTTTGAATTTCCCTCCTTTTGGTGGGAACCTTCAAGAATAAGCCGGTGCCAACCGTTTTAATCTGATTTTGATCCTCAATCCTTTCTTTAGGCTTTGACCCTAATATCAACCTTGCAACCTGCCTTGTGAGCTTTGAATTTTCCTGATAATTGATCATATGCCTTATGCTGGAACATGCAAGTGCTATGCTTCATTTTTCTATGCAATATGCTAAGGATATGACATGATGATGATGATTATGATATGATGATGATGTTAAACAGGAGAGTGAAAATTTGGGGTGCTACACATGCCAAGAGGGTCCATGAGTGGTTTATGACCTTATTGCATCCCCAATAAGTCTTTGAAGTCATAATATCTCAAAGCATTGCAAAGGCATGAAGGCAGACTGAAGATTTCCTACACAGATGACCTAAAATTAGGGTTTTGGTTTCAGAGGCCTTACACCTAATTTGTTTGGTCATTCTTGATTATAATGGTCTCAATATGTTATAAGGAGCATGTGTACCAAATTTGATGAAGAAAATCATTGTGGAAGTCATCTGATCAACTGGTAACTTGTTGTGCAAGAAAAGTCAGAATCAGGGCATCTGAGGCCCCCAACAATGGAACCAAAGGACCATTTCCATCAAATTGAGGTTCTATGATCTTTATTTGATCTTATAAGTGGTTATAAGTTCACAAGATTGAAGAATTTCAAGCCATTTGCAAACTTTCCATTTTTAGACATTACTTGTAATGAAAACTTTCCATTTTGGGAAAGATTTTCAATCTCCTCTTTCTTGATCAAAAATGCTTCAAATGAAAAATCCTTAAACATGAAAGTTGTAGATTGGATCTTCCCATTTTCAAAAAGTATAAGAACTCCTCTTGATTCATCCTAGAACTCAAGATATGATCTTTCAAAGTTGGGAAAAATCCTATAATTTTCAAGTTCATGCCAAAGAGGGATTTTTGCAAAATCAAGTTTCAAGACTTCTAATGACCTCTAATCCACTTCTAAGGATCATTACATGATAACACAACTTGCCTTGACCAGAATTGGGAATTGGACCTAAGGTTTTCATGACTTGTGATCCAAGAAATTTCAAAGAGGGAAATTTGCAAAACATGTGATAACTCTTATATCATGCCATCCAGATCCTCAAATCCAATCCTAGGGCCATCCTTGATGCAAGCTGAGGCAGGACAAGCCCCCAAGCCAGCTCTGACTCGTGCCATGCTTATGGTACCATAACTTTTGACTTTTTGCAAAACATCCCATACCAATCAACCTGTGCCACAACAACTCTCTGGCCAATCAGCATTGTTTATGTGGACATCAAGGAGCTCATTACACAATACACACAAGCCTGAATGAAGCCCTAAGCTCAGTTTCACAAAAAACCTCAAAGACATTCATCTTTTCGAATCTCATCACACAAGCATCAAACCTCAAATCTTCTTCCACCAATCATATCCACACATCATAAGGATCATAAACCACCCATTTCCATGGCCTGATAGTCACTAAAATGCAAACACGATTTTCCACCTCTCAAAACTGAATCTTCAAAAGGAGGCCATTTAAACTCTTGCAAAGCTTCTCAATAGCATCAGGGTGATCAAAGGAGGTGTCTAGCACAAGAGGCAGGCTTTGGAGGTCCACATTTGCTCAACTCCAACTCAGGTATAGCTCAAGAACATTTTTCTCAGAGCTTTGATTTTAAGTTACAATGTGATAAAGCATGTTTCCCTGATCATTATGCACTTTGAATCACTGAAAATGGTTGAGTATGTAGGATGAATTCAATTTCTGAAATTTTTGCACATTTTCCGTTTGGCTTCGATTCTTGTTGTTGATGCAAAATAAATGAATTTTGGGGCTAGATTCATGTTTAGGGTCATTAGATGGTTGATTCTGGAGCTTTAGAGAGCTTGGGGTGGCGTTTTGAGGGATTCAGGTGAGAAGGGTGACCGGAGAAGATGACCGGAGCTTTCTCCGGTCACCTGAAAGTGGTTAAGGTTAAGATTAGGGTTAATCAGGTCAGTTTGAATAATAACCTTTGGATCTTGTTTAGCGCATTTTTGGATGGCTAGGATTCATTCAGTTAGCCCTAATTATTAATTAATTTGGTTAAATTAGCCAGATTTGATCTGGACCCTAGGATAGCGCGCGCAGTCTCCCCAGGTTCAAATCCCAGCCTTAGATCATGTTGACTTCCCATTTTATTTGATTTTAATTTCATTTTATTTCATTTCTTTCCACATTTATTTTAAAATAGCAAAAAGACTTTAAAAAATCTCATTTTCTGCATTTTCATTTCAAATATTTTTCTCAACTCAAAAACATTTTTTATTTTAATTTTTGCATCAAAAAAGTATTTTTAAAACATTTAAATGTTTTATTTAATTAATTAATTGATTTTAATTAATTAAAAATACATTTAGGTTTCTAAAAATCACCAAAAAATTCATGAAGCATTCTTAGATATTTAGAAACATTTTCAAACTCACCATATAAATTTCTTTTTTGGTTTGATCATATTTTCACAATTATCTTTGAAGTAGGGTTCTTAAAAATCACATTTTCTAACCCTAACTTGAAAAAATCACTTCTGGTCAACCATGATGAGTTTGAACTTGATTCGTTTTGCATTAGTTCACATATTTCATCTAGTATATAGGTTATTTATTTCATAATTCTTCATTACATTTTCAATTTGAGTTTCATTTTTCCCTTAGAAGTATCCAAAAACCCTAGTTAACTTAGGAAATCCATAACTTTCACTAGGTTTAACTTCTGACCTTCTCCTTTGGGTAGTGATCTTGTGTATGATTAGGGTTTGTTTGAGTTCAATCTCAAATTTTTATCATGATGTATGCTTCTGTTTTGGTCATATGCATCTCATGTTGCCTTAAAACCCTAATTTCTCATGTTCATTTGCATTCATCTTTGCATAGCTCAATCATATGAATTTTCCTTGACATTTCATTCATTTGTATGACATCTTAGACATATTAAGACATGCTTGAACATTTATTGATCATTTCTTCATTCATTTTCTATGCTTTGCATTCATTACATTTCATGAACATCCATGTGTTTTCATGCTTCTAAACATGCTTCCATTGCATCTCATCCTTGTATGAACATTCATAAGCATTATGTATGACTTTGCATCATTTCATAACACATTTGCCTTGCATATACACTTCTGGTTTTGGTCCTTGCATATTTATTCATTTCATTTCCTTTTGCTTTGCATCTTATGCATTCACACTAACATTTCAGGGGCTTATGGTAAGTTGTTTGGGATATGGATTTTCCTTCACATCCCACCTATTCTCATCTCTTCATATGAATTATTTACTTGTCTTTGAAGTGAACTTGCTTCACTTATGCTCTCTCCCTCTTACTTTCTCTCTTTTAGGTTACTTATCTTCTTCAAGAAGTAAGTAACTTATTCTCCTCTCTCTTCTCTTTTCATCTGCTTCTTCTTCCATGGTGGCCTCCTGAAGATCTTTCTTTAAGCCTCACAAACCATAGGATATCCAAGCATGATAATTTTTAGGGTTGTATATAGTCCCCCCTAGCGTTTTACCTTTGAGTCTCCTTGAGTCTCTTTTCTCATCTCATAATCAGAGGCTAAACACTTAAAGCTTTAGGACTTTGAATTAGAGTTATGCCTGCATCCTTATCTTAGGATGGTGTGTATAACTTTAATCCTTAGTGTTAAACCTTTAATTTGTTTACACTTCTTAATCAAAACACTTAATAATGATCAAGACATAAGCTTGTAACTTGGGCATTACATTAGGGTTCTATCTCTTCCTTTTGGTTAAGAGGGACTAACCCTAGTGTTTAATGGACAAGTCCCCCTCAAGTTGTCTTACAAACTTAAAATCCATTTCTTAATCTCATCCTTTAATTAAAATCCACTTTAATAAAAGCTTGTTATATAATGAATTTAATCCCTAACCATGGATTAAGTTGAGGAGTCTTCCTCAGCTTAAGTGTTCTCATCTATCATCCTTCTCTTAGAATGGTGTAATAAGTTCACTAATCCCTGATTAGAGATTAAACTCATTACTTAACACTAAACAAAAATCCAAAGGAACTTAATAATCACAAGTAGGTTAATGATCTTAATCCTATATCATCATGGTAATTAAGTTGAGATCTTCATCTCATGCTTAAGTAGGCTCATTATCCCTAATCAGGGAGGATATAATGAGTCCACAACCTTTGATTTAGGCTTAAGCTCATTATCTTATGCAAAACACCAAAAACAATAAAAACTGAAAACACAAAAACAAACAATAATCGTCTCCTCCAGGATTCTTTTCTCATCACACTCATTCTACAAGCGAGAACTTTCTTCTTCCGTCTAATGCAAGACAATTAGCCCTCGAGCCAGACGAGTCATACAATTGAGCATAGACAAGCAAGTAGTTCACAATAAATCATCTGAGTCTCTTTGAGTCAAACTACGGTGTTCTGACTTCCTCATTGCACGAGAGGATACGTAGGCATAACTTAACAGTTATCAAACAAAAGTCACTTTGTCATCCCCCTATTTCAGCTTTCTTTTCTAAGCCTCATTCTTGAGCACTCACCCTCTCTTTTTTGCACTGACACACATTCTTTTCTCCCTAGCTTTTGCACACTGTCAGCACATACACTACCCCTTTTAAACACAATCAAGTAAGCGTGAATCCCGTCGGGTACGACAGACGATCTGGGTGTTAATACCTTCCCAGGTCGTAACCAACCCCCTTTCTTAGTTTCTTTGGTTCACAACCGTCATATCTACACCCTTCCATGTTTATGCAGCATTACCTTTCCTTCGGGATAAAAATGCCTAGCTGGCGACTCTATTCAACCTTCAACCTCCAACATCGCTGAAAGTTCGCGTCTGCACCGTGGACGTAAGTCTTTTCGGGAGCGACAACTTGGCGACTCTCCTGGGGATCTTTGCAACCAGGGCTTCTGGTTCTCTTGTGGGTTTCTCCTAGCACTTGTTTGTTTGTGTTTATGGGGGTGTTATGTGCTATGTGTGCTTTTGTTTTTGCTTTATTTATTTCTTTCTGTACAACTTTATTTACTGCATTTACTTTATCGCTTTCATTTATCGCTTTATGCATTTCATTTTAGTATCATATCATGTGCTGGATTTTCTGGTTTGCTTTGGTGGGAGGGGTATTCCAGTGAGAAAGGTCCAACACAAAGGCCTGAGTGACAGACATAGGATTAGAGTAGCTTCATATTCTTTCCCATTCCATTTTGGTCTGGTGCGAGAATATGAAAACACGGTTCATATATGGGTTTCTTCTTGAGAACTTTGTGCTACAGATCTCCTGTAGTGCTAGGGCTATCTGGGAAGCCTGCTAAGTCTGGATGAGCTTTTTAGATGACCTTCAAAATCTAAAGTGAATTAGAGGAGGATCCTCTATGATTAGGGTAAACACTGTACCTCCAGGTTAGAAGTGTTTACACTTCTCATAATAGATCTGAATCTAAGGATCTTTGTTCTAGAACAATACCTGTGAGTGGGTGGGGTTGTTTACAGGTTTGCAGGAACCTGGGAAGCCTGCTAAGTCTGGATGAGCTTTTTAGATGACCTTCAAAATCTAAAGTGAATTAGAGGAGGATCCTTTATGATTAGGGTAAACATTGTACCTCCGGGTTAGAAGTGTTTACACTTCTCATAATAGATCCGAATCTAAGGATCTTTGTTCTAGAACAATACCTGTGAGTGGGTGGGGTTGTTTACAGGTTTGCAGGAACCCTTGACCTCAGCATACCCTGTTACTTGAATTGTTTTAAGGTTACACTACTTTGGATTGATTCTTATGAAACCTTGGATAAATGACTCTTTATTTGAGTCCCCCACCTAGTTACTGGTTCTCAGACCTTCATCCGAAATTCTGAACACTTATGGACCCTATCAAAGGCAACTAACAATCCAGCACCTGATCACAAACCCTTGCATATCATTCAGTATACATCATACTGCATCATTTTAACATTTGTCTATTTATTTTACAGGGTATCCACATCTTCTTTGGTTTGGTTTTGACCGTTCTTCTGCTCAGACATCTTCTCCAACACTTCATCAGCCACCTTCTTCAGCTATCTGCTTCAGTTGTTTTCTTCAGTTATCTTCATCAGCATATCTTTAGTATGGATTCAACTAGGAAGAGCAACATCACCTACCACTTCTTTGAGTACCCTCTAGCAGGCATCAGGCAGATTCAGGCCCTTATCACCCCTGGTCATGTTCCTTTATTCAGAGAGCATTATGGTGGTATCCTGGACATGATAATGGACTTGGACACATCATAGAGGAGCATGATTCACACATGTCTTTAGTTCTATAACCCTCCTCTCCGATGTTTCACTTTCTCAGATTTTCAGATTGGTCCTCTGTTGGAAGAGTATTCTATGTTGTTGGGTGTCCCTATCAGAAGAGGAATTCCTTTCAACCCTGAGATGACTGCTCCTAAGAATGAAGACATAGCTAAGGCTCTGCATCTGGAAGCCACTATCATTGATGAGCATATGGCCACCAAGGCTGGAATCCCAGTCCTTTATTTGGACTTCTTAATCACTCAGGCTACCAGTCATGCTGCAACAGGGAAGTGGGAAATTGTTTGTGCTCTCCAGGCTCTCAATATATATGGTATCATCTTGTTTGCAGACGAGCCTAAATTTGTAAGCAAGAATTCTATCTACATCTTCATGCTCAAGAATCTAGTTACTACCTTGCTAGGGGATTTCTACTACTTAGTGCATCAGAAGAATGAGAAGCAGAGGGGATTTCTACTACATACTGCATTGCATGCTAACCCCATTCTCTGTGTTTTGCAGGTATTTTTGTTGTTGTTTTCTCACTTTGCTGTGTGTTTCAGGAAACATTGCTCGTAGGAGGGTTTTCCCCATCAACAGAGTCCACATGATCCTACAAGATACAACCTTCCGAGAGTTCAGATGGACCAAGTTCAACAAGGTTTGACTGACATTAGAATTCAGATGGCTAATGAGAGAACTGAAATGAGGGCTCAGATGAGCCAGTTCATGGCAGTGATGACTGGGATGGCTCAGAGCCAAGAAAGATTGAGAGAGTTAGTCAAGCGGAAAACTCCAGAAGAGAATCATCCAGGCACTGGAGGTACTAGTAACAACGATCACGGGCAGCCGCGAACAAATCCGCCAAAGTTTGGGCCCCACCTTAATCCTGAAGTCAATGTTACCGGAAATACCCAAGGAAATGCAGGAGGTCGTGTTCTACAAGAAGATCCTCAGGATGAACAATTCACAGTAATTGGTGTTGGGGATGAAGCCTATGATCGTCGTCTAGACAAAATAACGGAGAAGCTAAGATCCTTGGAATCCCAAAACTCTTTGGGATTTGATGTAATGGATATGGGATTAGTAGAAGGAGTCAGGATTCCTCACAAGTTCAATCCTCCATGCTTTGAGAAGTACAATGGTACCTCCTGTCCTCGTACCCACCTTCAATCCTTTCTGGGAAGATTAAAAGCTTATACCATGGATGAGAAGCTGTGGATGTTTTATTTTGAAGATAGCTTGACCGGAGCATCCCGTGAGTGGTATTCTCACCTATCTAGAGCTACTGTCAGGAATTGGAGGGACTTAGCTGAAGCTTTCATACACCAATATCAGTATAACCTGGATATGGCACCCAACCGGACTTTGTTGATGGGTATGTCTCAGTCCTCGAGAGAAAGTTTCCAGGAATATGCCCAAAGATGGAGACAGCTTGCTACTGCTATCCAGCCTCCGATGTCCGAAAGGGAAATGGATGACATGTTCATGAACACATTGCAAGGAACCTATATTGACCGACTTGCTACTTTCTCTTCCACCAGTTTTGCTGACGTGGTTATAGCTGGTGAGATAATTGAAAGTCTTTTGAAAATGGGGAAAATTTCTGACAACGGTGCTAGCTCCAGCAATGCAAGGAAACCATTCTCCGGACCTCGTAGAACAGGTGAGACCAAATCAGTGCATATGGGCAGAGGTAGGCCTCAATACATGCCAAGATCAGTGTCTGCTGTCACCATTCCTGCTCCAGCACCTCAACAATAGTATCCTCAACAACAACACTTCCCGCATCAACAAAAATTTCCTCCGCAACAGAGATCTTACAACAACAACAATTTCCTCCGCAACAGAGATCTTACAACAACAATAATCAGCAACATCGTCCTTTCCAACAAAGGCCTTCACAAATCAACAGGGTTATTGATCCCATTCCGATGCCCTATGCTGCCTTACTTCCATAGTTACTGAAGCTCAATCTGATCGAATTAAGAACATTGGCTCCACCTGATCCTCAGAACCTTCCAAGAAACTATGATGTCAATGCCAGATGTGCCTTTCACTCCAATGGACCTGGCCATACAACAGAGAAGTGCAGGGCCTTGCACATGAAAGTTAAGGACTTAGTTGATTCCAAAGCTCTACATTTTGCACCTCCTCCAAATGTCACTAAGAATCCAATACCAAATCATGGTGGGCCAAGGATTAATGCCATTGAAGAAGACCAACCAGCAGTTTTAATTGATGATGTTGCAAGTATTCAAACACCTTTGGCCGAGGTTAAAGCCCAACTTTTGAAGTGCCAAGTGTTTCCGGGTTGTGAGGCCCATTACAAAGCTTGAAAGATTTCTACCAACGGTTGTGCAAATTTGAAGACCGGTATCAACAGTCTTATCAGAGAAGGCATTTTACAGATCAATTCAACAGTTCCAGCTCCTACAACATCAACAACCATTCCTCCTACAACACCAGCAAACATCACTTCATCAGATATAACATATATCACTCCTACAACTTCAACAACAATCGTTCCAACAGATTCTTCTACAACATCAACAAAATTACCTTCTTCAACTTCAACAGACATCAGTTCAGTAGCATCTTCTACAACAACAACAACAACTATCAACAATGACGTTTCCACAGTTACCATTTACTATGATCCGACAACAGTTCATGTCCCAGATTCTGTCAACAACTCACATCAACATCAACATCAACAACTTTCATCACCTGCACCATCTCCAATCAGACCTCCTGTCACAATCTATTATGATCCACAAACTGTCACAACTCCTTCTTCCGCAGCAATCAGTCCAGTTACCATCACAGTACTTGGACCAGTTCCATATGATAACAGCAGTTCCGTGCCTTGGCATTACGGCTCAGATCTTTATTGCAACGAAAAGAAAGTCACTCTTGATTCTTCAACTACGCCACAAATTGATAATGTCAGGGGAGGCAAAGGCTTCACTCAAAGTGGACGTCTCTTCGCGTCGCAGTTCCCAAGAGTTAATGCTGAAGCAGAAGCTGCTGCCAAAGCTAAGGGCAAGAGTGTGGTGCCTGAAGAACCAATTTCTAAAGAAGCTCAGAAGACACCCTTTGATCAGGATGTAGACGAGTTCATGATAATAATCAAGAAGAGTGACTACAAGTTTGTGGACAACCTCCATCAGACACCCTCCAAAATCTCTATACTATCATTACTCATGTGTTCCGAAGCTCACAAGAATGCACTTCTCAAAGTCCTGCACGCAGCTTACGTTCCAGAAGAGATTATAGTTAATCAGCTAGAAACTGTGGTTTCAAATGTCAATACTAGTTGATCTCACCTGATCAGAAAGGCCTTCCAATGACTTGATGTAAGGGCCAGAGAATGAAAGGAGAGAAGGGGGGTGTACCTGCAAAGCACTCTAATGCTTAAGTCAGAAGAGGTACAATATAGTTTGGTTAATTCAAATGAGTGAGAATACCTGACCCTTTACTGAAAAAGGGTATTTATAATATGCCCCCAGCGCTGGGCCAAGGTCCCTCAATGGGCTTAGTCTAGCTAGGCCCAAGGAGGAACTGCCAAGGAACGCGTAAGAAGCGTGAAGACATAGCTAAAAGGTCTGCTCCTTGGTCCAACTGCCCCTATCTTTCAGGAGATCATAAAGGGCAGTTGAGTGACGTGGTAGGTGAGCTGGTAGACGTACTCTCTGCCTGTCCTTAGTCTATGCCCGTCGCATAAGCAGATGGTTTGTCCAAGAGGTGCCTCTGCTCGAGTATATGGGCCCTTGCTCGACATGTTGGGCCGTGGCCCTATACATTCTTGAGGCCCAGTCCAGAACAAGAGCCCCCCAAGTCGAGTCTCAAGGTCGGAGTGATGACTTGTAATACAGTCGGGCACATGCGACAAGGACAAAGTAGCAGACATATGGTCGGGTCAACATGATGTTTACGGAGCTGACTGCAGCATTCTTTCCACCGGGCACGTGATGCTCCAACAGTGTCGAGGATGAAGGTCCCCGACGGGTTCGTGATGTTTTCAAGGAAGTCGAGGACGCCATACGGGGTCGAGGAAGTTCCGTAGAATCGGGGAGGCGTATAGTTGCTCGACGTCATTCCAAATTCTTTATGGATTGACGTGTTTCAGCATTAATGGTGCGTCGCTTCGTTTAGTGTGAAAACGGCGGCGTAGGCAGTAGGCAATGATGGTCTGGCGCGTCAATCCACGCGCCTGTGACTATAAAAATGGGTTGAGTGATTTCATTTGAACTTTTTCGCTCAGACGTTCACCGGAAGCTCTGAAGAAATTTCTTGTCTCCGCCCGTCTCACCACCTGAACCACCGCTGCTGCTCGAGCGCCGCCGTCTCTTTTTGACTTTCATTATGTCAGGTACTGTTTTTGCCTTTTAATCCTCTATTTTCCATGTTTTTCTGCGTTTAATAGTTATGAATGCATGTTTCATTTGTATAGAATGATTAGATTTAACTAAGAAACGGTTAAATAGGCTGTAGATGTGAAAAATAGGGTTAAGATTAGACTGTCCCGGGTAGAGAATTTATGTGTATGTGAATGTGCCGGGCAAAATTTTCATAAGCATGTACGAGATTTTTACCCGGGGCAAAAGAACGTTCACGTGCATATTACTGCCTCGAACACGTGCGGAATTTCTCAACTGGGCCTGGTGGCAGTGGGTAAAGTTTTGCATTGGTGCTCGTGAACGTCGCCCCTAAGCCCTTTCACTTGACCTGCGGTAGAAGGGTGGATTTGATATGACGTCGAATTCACTCTTTCTGTCTGCGTTTCAGGTACAACTGGGCGTCTTCGACTGAGAGGAGAAGAAACCGGGCCACGGCCCGTGGATGCGGACATCGCGCGCTTATCTGTCGAGGAAGGAAATGCCAGGGGTGGTATTGAACACGTCTCATCCTCCGGGAAAAATGACCTCTCTTGGGTTGCGGACGAACCCTTGGATGAGGAATCTTACTTTTGCGACGAGTCGACCCACGCTTATGCCGTGGTGGAAAGTCGAAGTCGTGAAGACCCTGAAAACTGGCAGTGTCATGCTCCCAAAGAGGCGGACCAGATATGTCACCGTTTCCCGGGGAAGCAGTTCGCCATGTACGAGTTCGCTTTCCGAGAGGTGGGGATTAAGCTGCCCTTCAACTCCTTCCAGATGTCTATCTTCAAGTGGCTCCGGCTGGCGCCGTCACAGTTACACCCTAATGCCCTTGCTTTTATGCGGGCGTATGAGCTGGTCTGCCGTTTCCTTGGTATTGGGTGTACTCGGGCCCTCTTCTTCCATATCTTCCATCTCCAGCGGTCCGGTCTTCGGGGACGTCACAACTAGGTCTCCTTCAAACAGCCCGTGCGACTGTTCAAGACGTATGTGGATTATGCCCGCCATTTCAAAGGGCGGTGGTATGTGGTGAGACCAATCACCCGTGCTGCCCTGCACTCTCTTTATTACTACAAGCGAGATTCGGATGGGGAAGAGAAACTCATGTCGAAGATACCGCTGAGGTGGCAGCCTGACCACTTTGACCTCTCCACCAGCCATTATCGGGTCAAGTTCGCGATGCTAAGTGTCGAGGATAGACTCGCTTATAAGAGACTGGTGGAGTACGTGCAGAGCTTCAACCTGGCGGTCTGGGTTGATCGAAAGGGCGTGCCTTATCTTGACGAGGCCGGGATGCCGCTCTGCGAGCCTCGTCTAATCAATACCAAGGCATTACTCGAGTGTAGAACCGAGGAGCAAGCCTTGGAATTATTAAGTAGGTGTTTCTTTTATCCTTATGCCTTTTTGTTTATGTTCTCGCCCGCTGACGTATGTGTCCCTGTTTTGTAGGTGCTATGCCTTCTGCTCGCGATCGGGTTCTTAAGCTGGCCAACCAGGCAGGTGCCCCAGACAGGGTTTCAAAGAAGAAGAAGAAGACCGCGCCTCGTGTCCAGGAGGTAGCTGGTGACTCAGGGGCTGGGACCTCGAACACAGCGAGTCCAGTGCTCTCCTCCCCTCCCCACGCATCTATGATCGACATACCAGACAGTCCGCCTCCATCAACCTCCCCTTTCCACAAGCGGAAGCGCCCGGATGGGATGCTCTCCAAGTCAACTTTAGCGGGGAGCGGCAGTCCGGGTGGCCCTGGAATTTACTTACTGCCCCCCTACTATGTAGAGCAGGCGTTTTTCAAGACCGAGGACGCCATTGCTGTGCCAGTGCCCGAGGCGAAGGCTATCTTGAACCGGGAGGCTGGTGTCCGGCGCAAAGAGTTGGCTAGAGACCTGGCCGCTGTCATCAAGGTGATGGAAACGGCCATGGTCCTGGCTGATACCTCTGTGTCCACTGCCTCCTTGGAAGACGCCCTTCTACAGGTCCGGTCTGAAAAAGACAAGCTGTCCAGTCGGATTATAAGGAGGAGCATCAACTATAGGAGGGGCTGAAGAAAGAGTTGGACGAGGCCAAAGAGGAGCGAGACCTGCTGAAGGCGCCCAAGGCGAGTCTGGAGGAGCAAGCCGCTGAACATCAGAAGATGGCTGAGGAGAATGCTGGATTGCGTGCTCGTCTTGCTTTGCTCGAGGACAATGTCCGTCCTTTGACTAATGAAACTGAAGAAGAGCTTGCTCTCGGTTCCCGGGGTGAGTTGGTAGGGCACATTCGCTCCCTCAACTAGGACCTCGTGGCTGTACTCAAAGAGGGTTTTGACAACGCTGTCGAGCAGCTGAGGATATGAAATCCGGAGTTGGTGACGGAGGGGTCAGCCCACAATTATTGTGTCCAGGACGGGGAGATTGTGTGCCCTTTCGAGGCTGAAGAGGAGCTGGGGGAAGACGAAGGAGAGGAAAATGTTGAAGAGTAACTCTGGGCGGAGTCTTAGGATCTTAAATTTGTTTTGTTTATATGGCCTGCGTGTCCGTTTTGTATGGCTTGCGTGCCTATTTTGTATGAATATTGGCCTTCGGGCGTACTTGTCTTTTGCTTTGGCCGTTAATGAATGAATATTTCGCATTTAATTGTTCGCCTTGCTCGGTTTTTTATTTAGTTCGTATCTTGTATTTTATGAACTGTTTTATGCTTGACCATGTTTGTCTCTTCGGTTTAGGGAACCGACGAGGTAGCGGGCGTTGTGCCCGATTAAGATCGAAACCGAGTTCGTGGTTCGGAACTCTGGCCCCGAGGCTTGGGCTTTCCCATCGCGAGCTGGGTGCCCTGCTGATCTTGGTACTACGACGTTGGTGCTCGATCGAGGTCCTAACCGTCGGGGAGGGTTGTGTTCGCTGGAGGGGCGTGTTCGTCCCCGCGTCGTGCGGTTCCTCTCTGTAGTTTTGGAGGTGAAGAGCGTGGTCGTACCTCCCACGTCTCCCCGTGACATATTCAGCTGTAATATTGTCTAAGTTTCTTTGTGTTCCATGGTCGAGCAAGTTTTTCGCCTTGTAGGTTTTCTAAATAGTAGGCCCCATTGCTCGTCTTGTCGTGGACGCGGTAGGGGCCTTCCCAGTTGGCAGCCAGTTTACCCTCTCTTGGGTTTTTTTGGTTTCTTCTGAGGACCAGGCTGCCCACCTGGAACTCTCTTTTTATGACCTTCGCGTTATGGCGCAAGGCTATTTTTTGTTTGAGGGATATTTCTCTAAGGGCTGCTTCAGAGCGGATCTCGTCGATGAGGTCCAGCTCGGCTCTAAGTGCCTCGTCGTTCATTTCCTCGTCTAGAGGTTCTTCGATGCGTCTTGTCGGTTCCCGAATTTCTACTGGGATGACTGCTTCGGTGCCGTATGTTAGTCGGAATGGGGTCTCCCCGGTTATGGAGTGAGGTGTTGTGCGGTAAGCCCATAGGACGGTATGTAACTCCTCGACCCACGCTCTCTTCGCCTCGCCGAGCCTGCGTTTTAGTCCACGCAGGATTACCCTGTTGGCCGCTTCTGCTTGCCCGTTGGTTTGAGGGTGCTAGACAGATGTGAAATGTTGTTTAGTACCTAAGCTAGCCACGAAGTCTTGGAATCCCCCGTCCGTGAATTGCGTCCCGTTGTCCGTGATGAGGACCTGGTGTAACACGGTGGGAGAACTGACTTTAGTTAAATGTTGCGGATAGCAAGAGTCGCCACCGACTTTTATTTTATCCAAAGGAAAGGGTATAAAAGAACAGGAAAGACCTTAAAAGATTTTTGAGTTCGGGGGGTAGGTTATGTAAAGGGAAGGTGTTAGCACCCTTTACATCCATGGTTATCCATGGGCTCTTAGTTACTTAGCTCACTTTAAATTGTTTTGAGAAGTGTAGTGTGTGATTAAAAATTTTCTTAAGTACTTTATAATGACCCTTGTACGGATATATATAAAGACTTTGTTTTGAAAATTGTTTAAAATGTAAAGTGTAATGAAGTAATTTGATGAAAAAAGTGAGCAAGTACTTAAGAGGAACCTACCCTAAGTTAAATCTTTACTGTTCTTAAATGTTCTTTCAATGGTAAGACTATCCCTATTATTAAGGAATAGGTAGTCATTACCTTGGATGTATGAGGGACAAATGAAGGGACAACTGTGATTAGGCAACTGTAAGGTGTATTTAGCAATTCGAAGGGACTTATCATCTTTTATTCGAAGGGACAAGATCATTTATCGTAGGCAACCTCGAAGGGACTTGATCTTATTATCTTTTAAGGGACTAGATGATATGAGAGAAGGGACTTTGCTTTACACCTTACTTGACCTTTTTCTTTAGGCAACATGAGAGGTAACCCTTAAGAATGTGAGATGGCGATCCAAGATCGACTTACGTGTGTGAGTGTACAAATTCAAGTATTTATCTTACAAATTAGTGATCTAAGTTTAATTTTAAATACAAACATGTTTACACTCCCTATTTTACTAACCATGGCAATTAAAAATAAATAATAAGAATCATTCTACAACTATTACATAATTGGCACAATTACATTATAAGAATAATGAAAATAATTTAAATAAGTAAGCATATAACAAATAAATAATTAAATTGGTTAGTAATAACAAACAAAAATAAATATAAGAAGGTTAGTATAACAATATAACATAGAAACAAATTCAAAGTTCAAAATTAAATAAATAATTATTTTTAAGAATTTTAATAAAAGAAATAAATAATAAATATTATATAATAATAAATATGATTTAATAATTCTAATAATTTAATTTAATATACATATTATAAAAATATTTGTTAATTATAATTAAATAAGCATATGAAAGTAAGAAATTAAACTCATAAAATAAAGTTAGGGTTTTTAATTGTTTAGAAAAATAAATTAGGGTTAATTACTTAATCTAAAATTAATTAAATTATTTATATATAAAAACTACATATAATAATAATATAAACAAATTATCAAATAAATATTTTAAATTTACAAAATAAATTAAGATTTATAATATAATTAGGGTTTTAAGTGAGAATATTTTAATTAGATACCTAATAATGAATTAAATTATTTAAACAAATATATACACATTTTAATTCAAATATATAACAAATTTTTTTTTTTAAAAAGACTTTTTTTTTTAGAATGAACATTTATATTAAAATAAGATTTAATAAAAAAACATTTGTAAATATGATTTTAAACATTTAATTTGAATAAAGAATATTAATAATAAATTAAATAAACAACTAAACCTAAAAACAAGAAAAATAAAAGAAAACAGGACCTGGGATTTGAGCCCAGGTCCTTTACCTGGAAACATAGGAGATTCACCACTGGGCCAGCCTGCGCACGCGTGATAACAAACAGCGTAATTTTGTTTTATTCTAATCCTGCAAAAAACAAAAGAAATTAAAATAAAAAATCGTTCCTAACTGGATTTGAACCCACGCCCTATAGCAAACATGGAGACTGCTTCACCACTGGAACAAACGCGCGTTTGTGATAATAATATCAAACAAAATCCTAATCAAACAATTCAAATATTTGAAATTCTGATTCGCGCCAATTGCATCGTCTTCTTCCTCAGAATTTCGCAGGTTTACCTGCGAATTTTGATGGGGATTTTCCTGCGATTTTTCATGCGTTTTCAACCTGCGATTTTCAAACACCACATAACAAGTACAATCAAATCAAATTAAAGACACCATTGGACTCCTTGTGACCTGTACACCTCAATTATGTCATCAAAAATCATTTATATTATGTGAATCGAAGAACCCTAATTTGAAGCTTGAAACCCTAAGTATGGTGTTTTACGTTTTCGGCCATGAAACTTTAATCTAAACATCCAGAATCCATCTATGAGTCTTCACAAACAACAAAACAGAATCAAAACTCATTATAATCGCATGAATAATCAGAATCGAAAAATTAAAACTCAAGCCAAAACAAGATTCAGTTTATGCGTTTTATGATGCTATGGATGAAAGTGATGATGGGGATACGATCAGAGAACCTTCAGGAAGGTATTGCAATCCTTCAAAGTTCTTAAAACTACCTGCAAGTGTAAAACCGAATTTGGTTTTTTTGGTGAAAAATTTGAAGTTTGGAAGTGTTCTTAGAGGCAGCCAATTCGTGTCCTTTAGGTTGTGATCACTTCCTCTATATGTAGTGAATCAAATTAGGTTAAAAAGTGTTATGGTTCTTTGGATTTTTGGATCATTTGAATATTGAGAAAGATATGTCATAAAATTTGAATATTATTTGATCTAACATTGCTATTTTGGGACAATCTTCATAACTTGTGTATCAATCTAATCCAAATAATGTTTATGACTTTCTAGAAGCAAAATCCCTTTTTAAATATATGATTTTATATTTTATTTCAATTTAAATGGTATTTTAATGAATAAAATTCAAATAAATATGAAATAAAAAATAAAAAATCATAAAATAGTTGGGTTGGGTCGTGCTTGGTGTTTTTATAAAGATGGGATGACAATTTGGTGGGCTCATTTAGCAAAAATTTGATTTTAGGCCTTATTTGCTTCATAAACTTCCCTAAAATTTCCCAACTTTGCAAGGGCACAAATCCTTCAATTTTAATGCTATGAGGGTGTTCTTGGACATTTTGGAAAGCTTAAAGAGTCCTCTAACCAACCCCATTGGTTTCATGTCCATATCTTTTACCATTCTCAAGTTATGCTCTTTTGAAATTGTTGACTTTTTGTTGACTTTCAAAAGGACCTATAATGTCTTAGCTCATACCTTCCAAATGAGGCATTTTTGGGCTTGGCTTGTGAGACACAAAGTTGTAGAGAATTCAATTTCCTTCAAAACGAGCTTTGGATGGAAAATTCTTGATGAAGCATGTGAAAGTTATGGCTGGTCAAAGTTCAGTTGACTTTTCCTGAGGAAACCCTAATTTAGAAACTCCTGATTCTTGATGATCTGAAATCTCCTTGATGAATCATGATCAACCCTTGATCAAATGATGAATTTTACTTCATATACTTGATGTTGGCAAAAAATCATGAAGTTTGACTTTGGTTTGACCACAGTTGACCTCAGTTTGACTTTTTAACTACTTTAACTGATTTTAACCTATCTGATCATCTGACTGAGCAAACCTTTGGGAAAAGTCTTGAAACTTGTGATGGGGATTTTTGAACACATATAAGATGTTATGAAGCTCACTTGAAGCCTTGGAAGTCCATTTAGCCTGATGAAAGTAAAAACCCTAGTTTAGGATGCATTGCTTAGGAGGATGCATTGTCTGAGGGAATTGTCAAATCTTCTGACTAATTGTGAACTTTGTGAACCTTGTGAACCTCATGAGATGTCTTGTGAACCTTGTGAACCTTGTGAACCTCTTAGTACCCAAATTCTTGTCTTGTGAGGGCAAATTTTGGGGTGCAACAGCTGCCCCTGTTCAATTTTCTGAAACCTGAGGGGTTAGATTGGTATATGTGCCATTCGTGACCTGGAAGGTTGAAGGGGATTGAACACAAAAGCCCAAAAATTTGCACTCACCGGTGCGTAAAGTAACACTGATGATTAGTTGTATATGCTTGAGTGGGCTTAAAGATGCCACTTGGAAGAATTGGAGATGGGCTTAGAGATGCCATCAGGAAGAACTGGTGATAGGCTTAGAGATGCCATCTAAAGTATCAGAATATGATGATGTCTTTATGTTGATACTGGATATCAGTACTAGGTCTTTGTATAAGCCGCCTCTGAATCATTTATGCAACATGATTTGAGTTGTTGAATGGACCAGTAGAAATAAATCTTGTGATGATTATCTCTTCTGGAGGTATCTTGAATTTAGGGAATGGATCTTTGTACATACCGTTTGCCTACTCTCCAAGGTCAAAAGAACGTCAGGATTAGTTCTTCTGAAAAGTATCTTGAACCAGGGAATGGATCTTTTTACAGACCGTTTGCCTGCTATTCAAGGGGCCAAAAGAACGTCAGGATTTGTTCTTAAGGGTCAAAAGAACGTCAGGATTTGTTCTTCTGAAAAAGTCTTGAACAAGGGGCCAAAAGAGCGTAAGAATTTGCTCTTAAGGGTCAAAAGAACGTCAAGATTTGTTCTTCTGAAAAAGTCTTGGACAAGGAGCCAAAAGAGCGCCAGGATTTGCTCTTAAAGGTCAAAAGAACGTCAGGATTTGTTCTTCTGAAAAAGTCTTGAACAAGGGGCCAAAAGAGCGTCAGGATTTGCTCTTAAGGGTCAAAAGAACGTCAGGATTTGTTCTTCTGAAAAAGTCTTGAACAAGGGGCCAAAAGAGCGTCAGGATTTGCTCTTAAGGGTCAAAAGAACGTCAGGATTTGTTCTTCTGAAAAAGTCTTGAACAAGGGGCCAAAAGAACGTCAGGATTTGTTCTTAAGGATCAAAAGAACGTCAGGATTTGTTCTTCTGAGTAAAATGTCTTGAACCAGGGAATGGATCTTTTTACAGACCGTTTGCCTGCTATTCGAGGACATCTTGAGTAGTGTATGGATCATTTCTGACCCGTTGTAAGTTGTTGATATTGTTTTACCTGCATATAACTATCCTGCAAGGGAAATATTAGTTTATGCATTATGTATGCATGCATGGCATGGTGCATCTAAGTGAATGTATTATGCATTTATGGATATGTTATGGTATGATGTAAATGATGTATGTATGAATCATGCAGCCTGAAGCGTCTGGATATCTTTGTATAACAATTGCTGGCCAGGGAAAATAAATCCCGATTTGTTGCTGAAGAATATGAGGAACTCGTTCCCGTCTCGTTTGATAACATAGTATTCATAAACCTCCCATCTTCGTTTGATAGTAAGGTATCCATAACCTCCTGTCTTCGTTTGATAGTAAGGTATCCATAACTTCCCGTCTTCGTTCGTCGTACTCCTATTGAAAGAATAAATTCCCGACTATCCGTCTGAGGATAAAAGAGATGGATATAAATTCCAGGGGAGATGTGACTCGAAGTATTTATGAAGATGGATTTGCCTTACTAGAGGACTTGTAGCTGTCTGGTGGGGATGAACCGGCGAAGCTTCGTTGAATTCCTTCCCTCATTCGTCCTTAGTAAATACTATTACTGCATTTTCATGCATTTCTGGTAAACATCAATCATATTAAGCATTTTATTCATTTCTGGTAAACATAAATCATATTCAAGAGCATACATACATTCAAACACAACCAATGGACGTTTCGCTTATGTAAATAGGGTAAAAGTAAATCTGGATTCAAAGATGAAATTTTATTTATATCACAAAATGACCTATACATAGGCAAGTTTGTACAAGGAGACAGAAATCCTAGTAAGAGGAATTCGTCGTAAATTTTTTTTACAAAACAAAGAAAATCAGCTATGTGGGAAATAATCCTATTGAGTTTCAATTCTACTATTGCCATTATTTTCTAGTATCTCATCTTTTGCTGTCGAGATGGAAACGATTGGATTGAGCTTTATCTGTTCGAACTTGAGTAAGTAGCACAACTGGTAGTAGTTACATGGGTGATCCAAACGAGACATAGTCAAACGCTTTAATCCCTAAATTTTGCCTGGATTGCCCTTTCAGGTTTTCAATCCACCGGGATACCCTTTTTTGCCCAAGCCGCCTTTTCAGGTTTTCGACTTGCCGGGTGTACATTTTTTATATATATCCCTAATTTTTGCCCGAACCCTTTTGGTTTGCCGGGATGCCCTTATTTTTGCCTAGGCCAGTTAACCTAGCGGGTCTCTTTTTATGCGTAGTATTTTTTAACTATGTCTGCGTTTACAGGCTGTGGGAAGTCTTCACCATCCATAGTAGTAAGTATCATGGCACCTCCTGAGAATACTGTTTTGACCACAAATGGCCCTTCATATGTAGGAGTCCACTTGCCCCTAGGATCACCTTGTGGTAATATGATACGCTTGATTACCAAGTCACCAGCCTGATATACCTTTGGCTTAACCTTCTTATTGAAAGCCTTGATCATTCGTTTCTGGTACATCTGGCCATGACAGACAGCTGCTAACCTCTTCTCATCAATCAAATTTATTTGCTCAAGTCGGGTCTGAATCCACTCATCTTCATCCAAGCCTGCATCCTTCATGATTCTTAAGGAGGGTATCTGAACTTCGATGGGCAGAACTGCTTCCATACCATATACTAAGGAGAATGGGGTTGCCCCTGTTGAAGTACGTATTGTAGTACGATAACCATGAAGAGCAAATGGTAACATCTCATGCCAATCCTTATAAGTGATATTCATCTTCTGTAGAAACTTCTTAATGTTCTTATTGGCAGCTTCTACTGCCCCATTCATCTTTGGACGATACGGAGAAGAGTTGTGATGCTTAATCTTGAACTGCGTGTAGAGATCAGTAATCATAGTGTTGTTCAGATTAGAGCCTGTAGATGTTTAAGAATTGGCAGAATTTTTGACCAACAAGAAATGTTGAATTCAATTCAGAATGTCCTATCAGATGTTGGGACATTATCAAACAGAGTATATGAACTTATTTCAGGATGTCTCATTAGATGTTGGGACATTGTGTAAATAACTTAAGTTCAGTTTTTCAGGATGTCCCAACAGATGTTGAGACATCTCAGACCTGCTACCAGAATTAATTATTGATTAACTGATCAGAGATATTTAAGGAGAATTATCTGGAATTAATTAATGATGGATAAAAACAGAACAAGGCGCATCTGTAGGGAGTTTTATATTGAAGATTCAGTTTAAAACAGAAGACCTAAAAGCACCTAGAATCTAGGAGGTAACAAACCCTAATTCAAGGTGGAAGCTGCTGCGCATTAGGGCTGGATCATTCTACAGAAAGCCCAAAATTCAGATACCTATTTAATTAACAGAAACTCATAGAATTGAGTACGAATTTCAGAAGACCAAATAGGGTGTCTAGTGTTTTTAATAGCAGGTGTTTTTATTGTACCACTTTATGAGCTTTTAAGCAAAAGTGCATTTGTGACTTGATTGAAACTGTGAAGTAAGATCAAGCTGTCATTGTTTGAAGAATGTCTTCAACTTTATTAAACTTGTAAACTTGATCACTGGGTGATTGAGGGGGAGTGAGTAGGGTACTCTTATCTAAGGTGTGTCTTAGGTAGAAATTGCATTGGATAGTTATTAAGTGATAGATTAAACAGGGTGGTTTAAGTCTAGAATTAATAATACTTATAGTGGATTTCCTCCTGGCTTGGTAGCCTCCAGATGTAGGTGTGGTTATACACTGAACTGGGTTAACAAACTTCTGTGTTGTTTACTTTTCTTGCTATTTAAGTTTTGGTTAAATTTGTCAAGTGTCCTATCAAGTGTTGGGACATCTCTTAGGATATCTCATACCTGATCACAGAATTTCAATTGGTATCAGAGCAGGCACCCTGCCTGTTTATACTGGGTGAGATCTAGGGAATACAAATTCTGTAACATGGACAGAGATATAGGGTCAGTAAATAGACCACCTATACTGGATGGATCTAATTATGACTACTGGAAGCCAAGAATGATTGCATTCTTAAAATCACTTGACAACAGGGCATGGAGAGCAGTCAATGTTGGATGGGATCATCCTGTCCAAGACACCAAAGATGGATCAAAAGTGCTGAAACCTGAAGAAGAATGGAGTAAGGAGGAAGAAGATTCAGCACTAGGCAACTCAAAAGCCTTAAATGCTTTATTCAATGGCATTGATAGGAACATTTTCAGACTTGTGCATCATTGTGAGCTGGCCAAAGATGTTTGGAACACTCTCAAAACAACTCATGAAGGAACATCAAAAGTAAAAATGTCAAGACTTCAACTTCTCACCACCAAGTTTGAAAACTTGAGAATGAAGGAAGATGAATCAATTCATGAGTTCTATATGAACATCTTGGATATAGCCAATACTTCTGGAGCTTTGGGAGAAAAGATGACTGATGAAAAGCTTGTAAGAAAGATTCTCAGATCTTTGCCAAAAAGATTTGACATGAAAGTCACAGCAATAGAAGAAGCTCAAGACATATGCTCCATGAAAGTTGAAGAACTCATTGGTTCCCTTCAAACTTTTGAGATGGGAATGAATGACACAAATGTCAAAAAGAACAAAAGCATAGCCTTGGTTTCAAATACAGATGAAGAAGAAGATGATGAATCAGCAAATGATAAAAGCTTATCAGACAACCTTGCCTTGCTTGGAAGACAATTCAAACAGATTCTCAGAGGAATGGAAGGCAAATTCAAACCCAGTGGAAGAAACACAAACTCTGAGAACAGGAGACCTTATGATGCTAACAGAAGGTCAAAGTATGCTGAAAAGACCAGTCAAGATAAAGGAGTCAAATGCCATGAATGTGAAGGATATGGACACATCAAGATTGAATGTCCTACCTACTTAAAGAGGCAAAAGAAAGGACTCTCTGTGACCTGGTCTGATGAAGACTCAGGAGTTGATTCAGAAGAAGAATCAGCTAAACATATCACTGCTTTAGCTGGTTTATGTGATTCTGAAAGTGAATCCAGTGAAGGAGAACTTACTTATGAAGAACTTGAGCAAGCATTCAAAGATCTATACAAAAGAAGCTCTGAAATATGCAGTGAGGTTATAAAGCTAAAGAAGCAGAATGAGGCATTAGAAGATGACAAAGCAAATGATCAGGAGATCATTGACACCTTAAAAAGTGAAGTAAGCCTTCTCAACTCCAAGTTGGAACATATGTCCAAATCTGTTAGAATGTTGAACAACAGCTCAAATACACTGGATGTGATTCTCAACAACAACAAGCACTCAGGGGATAAAAGTGGACTGGGATTTAACAGAGTAAATAAAGATGAAGCTAGCTCTAGCAAAACAACTTCAAAATTCATACAGTCTAACAAGATGTCCCAACAGATGCTTCAACATCAGGAAAAGAACACAAAGTCAAACATAATGTTCCAACAGATGTCTCAACATTCTGAGAAGAACAAAATGAAGAAGAAGTATCAAAGATGGAGATGCCATCACTGTGGAAGATTTGGACATATCAAACCTCATTGTTATAAGTTGCATGGATATCCAAATCAGATGTATCAGCAACCTTCCAAGAAGAAAGTAGAAGTTACCAAGAAAGTGTTGCATAAACATCAAAGAAATCAGCAACCTCCTAAGCAAAAGACAGAAGTCATCAAGAAGGTATGGAGACCAAAAGCTAGCACTGAGGCTGATCAAAGCTACAAGAACAAGATCAATAATCAAGCTTGGAGATCAGCTGATGAACAACACACAGAGCAGAGGCATCAAAAGAAATCTCAACTCAAATGGTCAAAGAAAAGTACTGCATATATAGCACATACTTCACTAAGAGTATCAGCTAAAGAAGACTGGTACTTTGACAGTGGATGTTCAAGACACATGACTGGATTGAAGAATCTGCTAGTAAACTTAAAATCACATTCATCAAAGTATGTGACCTTTGGAGATGGAGCTAAAGGAGAAATCAAGGGAGTTGGAACCTTGGACTGTCAAGATGTTCCAAGACTAGATGATGTGCTGCTAGTTAAAGGTTTAACTGCTAACCTGATCAGCATAAGTCAATTATGTGATCAAGGGTACAGTGTAAACTTTACCAACACAGAATGCATAGTGACTAACAAAGAACAAGAGGTTGTCATGAAAGGAGCCAGATCTAAAGACAACTGTTACATGTGGGAATCCCAAAATCTCAGTCTCACTTCAACTTGCTCTTTAGCTAAAGAAGAAGAAGTGAAACTATGGCACCAAAGACTAGGTCATCTTCATTTCAGAGGCATAAAGAAGATAATATCTATGGATGCTGTAAGAGGTATTCCTAAACTGAAGATTGATGATGGCAAAATATGTGGTGAATGTCAAATAGGCAAGCAAACCAAGATGTCCCATCCAAAGCTCCAACATCTGACAACTTCCAAAGTTTTGGAACTTTTACATATGGATCTGATGGGACCTATGCAGGTTGAAAGCCTTGGTGGTAAGAGGTATGCCTATGTTGTGGTTGATGATTTTTCAAGTTATACATGGATAAACTTCATCAAAGAAAAGTCAGATGTATTTGATGTATTCAAAGAATTATGTCAAAGATTGCAAAGGGAAAAATCCAGCTGTGTGATCAGAATAAGAAGTGATCATGGAAAAGAATTTGAGAACCAAAAGTTCTTAGATTTCTGCTCTTCAGAAGGAATCAACCATGAATATTCTTCTCCAATCACTCCTCAACAGAATGGGATTGTTGAAAGGAAGAATAGAACCATTCAAGAATCAGCAAGAGCTATGATCCATGCTAAAAAGTTACCTCTGTACTTTTGGGCTGAAGCTATGAACACTGCCTGTTACATCCATAACAGAGTTACTTTAAGGAAAGGAACTTTGTCCACAATATATGAAGTCTGGAAGGGCAGAAAACCCACAGTTAAGTACTTCCATGTTTTTGGAAGTATCTGTTATATTCTGGCAGATAGGGAGCAAAGAAGAAAAATGGATCCTAAAAGTGATGAAGGGATTTTCCTTGGATACTCCATAAACAGCAGAGCATATAGAGTATTTAATTCTAGAACCAAGGTTATCATGGAATCCATAAATGTGATAATTGATGATGCTCCTACAGATGTCCCAGAAGATGTTGGAACATCTGCTGATATCAAGATTGAAGCTGAAGAAAAGAATGATCATTATAACTTCACTCAAACTGATACAAGAACAGAAGAATCCAACAAACCTCCCTCCATCAGAATACATAAGGATCATCCCAAAGATTTGATAATTGGTGATCCCAACAGAGGTGTGAGCACTAGATCAAGAGAAGTAATTTCAGGTTCTTGTTTTGTTTCCAAAATAGAACCTAAGAATATCAATGAAGCTCTCACTGATGAATACTGGATTTGTGCTATGCAAGAGGAATTAGGTCAATTCACAAGGAATGAAGTGTGGAATATTGTTCCTAGACCTGATGACATAAATGTGATTGGTACAAAATGGGTGTATAAGAACAAGTCAAATGAACAAGGAGTTGTTACAAAGAACAAAGCTAGACTTGTAGCTCAAGGATACACTCAAATTGAAGGGGTAGACTTTGATGAAACCTTTGCACCAGTAGCAAGGCTTGAATCAATCAGACTGCTGTTGGGAATTGCTTGTATCTTGAAGTTCAAGCTATTTCAAATGGATGTGAAAAGTGCCTTTTTAAATGGCTACCTTAATGAAGAAGTATATGTAGAACAGCCTAAAGGATTTGTTGATCCAAGCTGTCCAAATCATGTATACAAACTAAAGAAGGCACTTTATGGTTTGAAGCAAGCTCCAAGGGCATGGTATGAAAGACTGACCACATTTCTTATCAAGCAAGGATACAGAAAAGGTGGGATTGATAAAACCCTGTTTGTTAAAGATGAAGAAGGAAATGTCATGATTGCTCAAATATATGTTGATGACATTGTTTTTGGTGGGATGTCTGACAGGATGGTCAAACATTTTGTCAAGCAGATGGAATCTGAATTTGAAATGAGCCTAGTAGGAGAGTTAACCTACTTTCTTGGTCTGCAAATAAAGCAAATGGAAGACTCAATGTTCATTTCCCAAAGTAAGTACTCCAAGAACATAGTCAAGAAATTTGGAATGGAAAATGCTTCTCATAAAAGAACTCCTGCCCCCACACATTTAAAGCTGACTAAAGATGAAAAGGGTGAGAATGTAGATCAAAGCTTATACAGAAGCATGATTGGAAGCTTGTTATACTTGACTGCTAGCAGACCAGACATTGCATTTGCAGTAGGAGTTTGTGCAAGATATCAAGCTGATCCAAAAGTCAGTCATCTCAATCAAGTCAAGAGAATTCTTAAATATGTTAATGGTACTTGTGACTATGGCATAATGTACTTTCATGATTGCAAACCAATTCTCACTGGCTTCTGTGATGCTGATTGGGCTGGAAGTGCTGATGACAGAAAAAGCACTTCAGGAGGATGCTTCTTTCTAGGAAACAATTTGATTTCTTGGTTCAGTAAGAAACAGAATTGTGTATCCTTATCTACAGCTGAAGCTGAATATATAGCAGCTGGAAGCAGTTGTTCTCAGTTGGTTTGGATGAAGCAAATGCTCACTGAGTACAATGTCCCACAGGATGTCATGACATTGTACTGTGACAACTTAAGTGCAATCAACATATCAAAGAATCCTATCCAACATAGCAGGACCAAGCATATTGATATCAGACATCATTTCATCAGAGATCTTGTAGAAGAAAAGGTGATTTCATTGGAACATGTAGCTACAAATCTGTAGTTAGCTGATATCTTTACCAAAGCATTGGATGCTACACAATTTGAGAACTTAAGGGGCAAACTTGGAATCTGTTTATGTGATATTTAGCAGTTAATGAGATGTGCCAACATGTCATATGACATTGTATGGCATAAGTTCCAGATGGCAAAACCAGTCTGGACAAGATCCTTGGGAACTCCATTCCTAATCATTTGCACTGTAACGGCTACTTATTTAGTAAATGTTTATAAGCAGCTATCAAGATTCTCATCATACTATCACAAGCGAATCACATTAACTAGCTATCCTTCAGAAATCATAAACCCTAAAGCTGTTCATCCATCTTCCTCAACAATGTCTCAAAACCCTAACACAACTGAGGAAGTTCTCAACAAGGAAGACGTAGTTCATGCCACTCCCATCTCTGTAGTACCAATGCAATCAACCCCATTGGACGAACTCAGGGGAAGCGTTTCTCACACTAAAAAGACAAGAACTCCAAAGAGAGCTAAAGATCAAGTACGCAGCAAAGCAAAAGGCATTCCCTCTCCTGCTAACAGGCCCCCAAACTCTTCAAAATATGTTGATGATTCCATCAAGGAGATTATCAACCAAGTTCTTTTTGAACAAAGAGTGGTGAGAGGGATCTCTGTTCCTTTGAACACCATGCCTGCACCTCAAGAAGAACCAGCTCAAACTGCAAATGACACTCCTGCAGAACAAGATGTCCCAACGGATGTTGGAACATCTGCAGATGAGAAAGAAAATTCATCTGATGCTGATACTGAACAGACTGAGGACCAGAAAAAGGCCTCAAATAAAAGTGATAAAGAAAACTCTGAGGATCAGATCAAAGCCTCAAATGAAGATCAAGTCCCTGCTGATCAAACAGCTGAAGAGGAGACTGCTCAATCTCCTCCAATGGTCAACCTGGAGCAGGACTCTGATGCATAAATCATAGCATCTGTTAAACCCAGCATAGCCAAAAGGCTCAGGTCCAGGAAAGGCAAGATGCAAGCTGAAGCAGCAATCCCTGAGAAGAAGAAAGCCTCTCCAAAGAAAGGCAAAGCTAAAGCCACTTTTGGGCCATCAAAACAATGGAGTAAAGTCCAAACTCAGAAAAGGAAAGCTGTCACCCCATCTGACTCAGATGTTGAATCAGATGTCCCAACATCTCCTCCCAAGAAGAGACCAGCCCCATCTAGGGCTTCAACAGCTGTTCCAGAAGCTCCATTAGACAACATATCTTTCCACCATGTCTCTAGTGTGAACAAGTGGAAGTTTGTGTACCAAAGAAGAGTTGCCCTAGAAAGAGAACTGAGCAGCAATGCACTTGAGTGCACTGAATTGATTGATCTCATCTCTGCTGCAGGACTATTCAAAACAGTCTCAGACCTCTCTCCCTGCTATGAACTTCTTGTCAAAGAGTTCATTGTGAATCTTCAGGAGGATTGCTCAAATGGTAAGTCATCTGAGTTCAGAAAAGTGTTTGTGAGAGGTAAGTGTGTTGAGTTCTCTCCTCAAATCATAAATCAGTACCTAGGAAGAGAAACAGATGGACCAAATGAGCTAGGTAAGACAGATAATCAAGTCTGTAAAGTGATCACTGCAAACCAGGTCAAGGCATGGCCTGTGAAGGGAAAGCTCTCAGTGAGCATGCTTACCAGAAAGTATGCCATGCTAAACAGGATTGGTACAGCTAACTGGGTGCCTACCAACCACACTTCTTCAATCTCCACTGGTCTAGCCAGGTTTATATATGCTGTGGGAACTCAAACCAAGATGGACTATGGAGCTTTCATTTTTGATCAAACCTTGAAGCATGCAAGCTCTTCTGCTACAAAGCTGCCAATAGCTTTTCCATCATTGCTGTGTGGTATTGTGCTCAATCAATACCCTGGAATTCTCACTGACAAGGATACAGCCTGCAAAAGAGAAAGCCCCTTGGCTTTTCACTACAAGTTATTCCTCAGTCATCATGCAGCAGATGTTGAAGCACCTTCTGGGACATCTGCAGGTCCTTCAACTGCTAAGAATCCAATCTCCAAGAAGGCTTTAATTGCTGAACTCAAAAGCACCTGCAAAGAGCTTGAAGCTAGAAAGCAGAAGCTTGAGGAAATCATTAAAAGACTGGAGAGTGAAGAAGATCAGAAGGCTGCATCTGATGAAGACAGTGAAGCTGATAAAGAAACTGAAGTGGAGGAAGAAACTGAGAGTGATGAATCTGAGTGATCAATGTATGTGAGGCAAATGTAATGACAGCAATGTATTTGGAATAGTGTCTTTGGCCCCAAATTTTGTGTCTACCAAGGGGGAGAACAACATCAAATTGTAATTGCTGTTTAAGTATGAATGAAAAAATTCTGTTTGTTTGCTTCTAAACTGAATAAGTTTTTTTTCTGTTGCAACAAGATTGGATACATATATATTTGAGGGGGAGTAATCTCAAATAAGAATCAACAGAAAAGTAATGCTATACTCTGATAAAAAGAACTTCTGCTGCACTCTGAAAACCAGAAAAGATGTTAGCCAAAAATTAGCCAAAGGGGGAGTTTGTAGATGTTTAAGAATTGGCAGAATTTTTGACCAACAAGAAATGTTGAATTCAGTTCAGAATGTCCTATCAGATGTTGGGACATTATCAAACAGAGTATATGAACTTATTTCAGGATGTCTCATCAGATGTTGGGACATTCTGTAAATAACTTAAGTTCAGTTTTTCAGGATGTCCCAACAGATGTTGAGACATCTCAGACCTGCTACCAGAATTAATTATTGATTAACTGATCAGAGATATTTAAGGAGAATTATCTGGAATTAATTAATGATGGATAAAAACAGAACAAGGCGCATCTGTAGGGAGTTTTATATTGAAGATTCAGTTTAAAACAAAAGACCTAAAAGCACCTAGAATCTAGGAGGTAACAAACCCTAATTCAAGGTGGAAGCTGCTGCGCATTAGGGCTGGATCATTCTACAGAAAGCCCAAAATTCAGATACCTATTTAATTAACAGAAACTCATAGAATTGAGTACGAATTTCAGAAGACCAAATAGGGTGTCTAGTGTTTTTAATAGCAGGTGTTTTTATTGTACCACTTTATGAGCTTTTAAGCAAAAGTGCATTTGTGACTTGATTGAAACTGTGAAGTAAGATCAAGCTGTCATTGTTTGAAGAATGTCTTCAACTTTATTAAACTTGTAAACTTGATCACTTGGTGATTGAGGGGGAGTGAGTAGGGTACTCTTATCTAAGGTGTGTCTTAGGTAGAAATTGCATTGGGTAGTTATTAAGTGATAGATTAAACAGGGTGGTTTAAGTCTAGAATTAATAATACTTATAGTGGATTTCCTCCTGGCTTGGTAGCCTCCAGATGTAGGTGTGGTTATACACTGAACTGGGTTAACAAACTTCTGTGTTGTTTACTTTTCTTGCTATTTAAGTTTTGGTTAAATTTGTCAAGTGTCCTATCAAGTGTTGGGACATCTCTTAGGACATCTCATACCTGATCACAGAATTTCAGAGCCATTGTCAGTAATAATCCTTTCAGGGATGCCATACCTACATATGAGATTGTTCTTAATGAATCGAGCCACCACATTCTTAGTAACAGACGCAAATGAAGCTGCCTCCACCCACTTAGTGAAGTAATCAATAGCGACCAGGATGAACCGATGCCCATTAGAAGTAGTAGGTTTGATCTAACCAATTATATCAATGCCCCACATGGCAAAAGGCCAAGGAGCAGTCAACACATTCAATGGTGATGGAGGTATGTGCACTTTATCAGCATAGATTTGATACTTGTGACATGTTCTGGAATGTTGATAGCAGTCAACTTCCATGGTAGACCAATAGTAACCTGCTCTCAATATCTTCTTTGCCATAGTATGACCACTAGAATGAGTGCCAAAGATCCCATCATGCATATCTTCCATAATCTCAGTTGCTTCCTTCTTATCCACACAACAAAGCAAAGTTGAATCATGATTGCGCTTGTACAAAATGCCATTACTCAAAAAGAACTTAGCAGAAAACCTCCTCAGAAACTTCTTATCACTACGCCAAAAACGTTTTTTAACAGCGCATCTTAGACAGCGCTTTTAAAAGCAAGCGCTGTCTAAGGTTAAAAATAAAATAAAACACGGAAAATGGTCCAAAAAAATAATGAAAGCGCTGTCTAAGGGGGGGTCTTAGACAGCGCTTTATAAAAGCGCTGTCTAAGACCCCCCCTTAGACAGCGCTTTTAGAAAGCGCTTTTAAATATATACCTTAGTCAGCGCTTTTGATAAAGCGCTGTTTAAAGTCTTTAAATTAAAAAAAAATTTAAATCCAAAAGCGCTGTCTAAGGGGGGTCTTAGACAGCGCTTTTAGAAAGCGCTGTCTAAGGCATACCTTAGAAAGCGCTTTTCCCAAAAGCGCTGTCTAAGGTCTTATTAAAATTAAAATTCAGACTTCTATTTTCGTTCTCCCGTCTTTCTGTTTTCCCTCCCAGCGAACGAACCCTACCAGCGAACGAACGCCATTACAGCGATCTTCAGTAGATTGTATTCCTTCATTCGTTTCAGGCATTGAAAGAGTAAGAATCGCCAGTTTCTACTGTTCTTCATTGAGGTATTATCATTTTTTCATTTTTTCATTTGTTCTTTTCTTCGAAGAAACCCTACGGCTGACCGCGAAATTCATGACATTGGTTTCTTTCATTCGTTTCAGTCATTGAAAGTTATTAAAGAATCATTCGTTTCTACTGTTCTTCATTGAGGTATGTTCATTTTTTCCTTTTTTCATTTTTTCTGTTTCTACGGTTCTGGTTCTGTTTCTACTGTTCTTCATTGGTTCTGTTTCATTTTATTTTCTGAAAAAATGTTCAATATTTTCATACCTTTGCATGTTGCTCTTGTGACAGTTTTTTTGAGATCCTCACTACTCATAGTAATAACTGTATAAAAACAATCTAAAAATTAGAATGAAACTTGAAGAAGCCAAAGTTTTGAAGAAAGTGAGTTAAACTGATATAGTTTAGTTTGGTTTCTAGATTGAAAGATAGCATTCAATATATAACCACTATAGTTATCACTATTATTGCCTTAACTACACTTCTAACAACTTAGTTTTATTTGTTTGAATATGGTGTTGATTGTATCAAAGGATGTTGAATAGAAAAAATATCCCTTATAATATCTTAAAAAATCAGAGTAACTTGCGAAAGCTTTCATGGTGAAAATTGTTTTGAAAACAATTCTACAACAATTCAAAGATTTGATCAAATTGACACACACACACACCAATGATGTGGACATAATGAGAAGTAATATGCTAATTAACCTTTAATAGATCAAACAAGAAATTTAATTTATTTTTGGATTAATCAATCATTAAACAATCTAGAATCACAATTTGACAATTTAATCAATCATTATAGTGGATTGATCTTCACTCAATCCTTCTTTGAAGACTTGAATCTTTTCGTCTAATGGTTGATAGGTGTAAGAAACTCCACTTCAGTAGAGAATAACTCTCTCTTTTTCTTCAAAGGAACTTCAAATCTTGAATTCCACAAATAGATCCAACTGCTAATACACCTTGATAACAACCATTAGCAATCTAATGTGGTTCCTCATAGAATCCATGGAGGATATGACAGGTCCACTAACATTTCATTCTAAAGCAACAACAATTTGCTTTCTGGCTGCAAATCTAGCCAAAAGATTTCTCCCATAAAATGATTGAACGAACTCTTATATAGTTATAGGTATAGTTATAGTTATATTGTAATAGAAAAAGTTTGATTCTTGTAATATAAAAAATGAAAGTGATGAGGTAATTAAAGTTGGTATATTGGCTTATCGGATACGTCATTGAAGTTTATATTAACATTGGTTATGTATACGTTTTTTAAGTAGGAAAACCATGGATAAAACATGGATCTGTGCCGATCGAATGACCAAAGAGTACGAGAGTGGGGTTGCGGAATTCGTTAAGTATGCTGTTCAACACGCTGAAAACCCCAGACGAATGCATTGTCCTTGCTTGCGTTGTTGTTATATTGGTAAGGTTGACGCACATGGATTGAAATCGCATTTGCTGAGGCATGGAATTGATCAAAGTTATCGGTGTTGGATATTTCATGGTGAGAAAATTAACGGGAATGTTGAATCGAGTGGAAAAAGTAATACGACCTATGCTTCATACGACAAAGACACGGAAACATATGATTGTGATCGAGTTGAAGAGATTGTAGAAGCACTGGAAGAAGATCTTCATGATTGTCCTGAAATGTTTGAGAGGATGGTAAGCGATGCAGAGAAACCGTTGTACAAAGGTTGCACTAAATTCTCAAGACTTTCTGCGGTATTAAAGTTGTACAACTTAAAGGCGGGCAATGGATGGTCGGATAAAAGTTTCACAGAGTTGTTGGCCCTTATGAGAGAAATGCTACCGGATGATAATGTTCTTCCTAATCGAACCTATGAGGCAAAAAAAATGTTGTGCTCTATTGGCATGAGCTATGATAAGATACATGCTTGTCCTAACGATTGCATTTTGTTTCGTAACGAATATGCAACGTTAACTGAGTGCCCCAAATGCGGTTTGTCTCGATATAAGAAAAGATTATCTCCCGCAAAAGTCTTATGGTATTTTCCGATAATTCCGAGATTTAGGCGCATGTTTCGTAGTGAAACCGATGCAAGACATCTTACTTGGCATGCAGATGAAAGAATCACCGATGGAAAGTATCGGCATCCGGCTGATTCACCACAGTGGTCGAAGATTGATAATGATTATCCTGAGTTTGGATCAGAAGCAAGAAACCTTCGATTGGCATTATCTACTGATGGAATGAACCCACATGGTCTTCAAAGTATTTCACATACCACATGGCCTGTGATTCTTATGATTTATAACCTACCTCCGTGGCTATGTATGAAGCGTAAGTACATGATGTTATCTATGTTAATCTCTGGGCCTAAACAACCAGGTAATGACATAGACGTATACTTGACACCTCTGATCGAAGATTTAAAGATTTTGTGGGAGAACGGTGTGGAGGTTTATGATGGATATAGGAAAGAAAGTTTCAATCTGAGGGCGATGTTGTTTGGCACAATTAATGATTTTCCAGCATACGGGAATCTATCTGGGTATAGCATCAAGGGTCAACGTGCGTGTCCTGTTTGTGAAGACGGAACCGATACGATCCGATTGGAACTTTGCCAGAAGAATGTGTTTCTCGGTCATCGTAGATTCTTACATTCTAAACATCATTACCGTGGGTGGAGAAAAGCATTCAATGGAGACACCGAACATCGTATACAGAGATGCTTCGGACAAAGACAGTATCAACTGTACCTTTCAGCCGAACATTCCAGAGGTAATTACATATAATTGTCTTAAATTGAACTATTTTCTTAAATTATGTATTTGACATATATACACATTAACGATTTCTTGTTATTATTGGTTTTAGGGCATTTCCCATTGTCAGCTGTATTTGTCGTCACCATACTATCGGATGGTTGGCAAGGGAAAAGTGCATAACGTTAGCGGAGTATTACTCCACACTAGAGAGCTCCCTGCTGGATGTTTGAAGGTATCAGTTGATATTGCAGTTGAGCCGAATGCAGCATTACCATATCCTAGCGATGATTCGGATGCAACAACGGTGCACGAAGCAGTAGGTTCGTTTGTTGCATGGCCGACAAACCTCATATGCGTAGGATATGAGGTATGATTAAAACTTATGTTAACTTTCCTTGGTATATTCAAAGTTTAAAATTTATGCTTAAAATTTTACTTACATATTTTCCTATGTTAAATAGACTCCCACACAATCCAAATCAAAAGAAGCTGCGATTCCACGGCATACCGAGTCCACGGTTTCAAGAAAAGAGGTAATATACAATTATATGACATATATTCATGGAAGTTGTTACATTCTTAATTTGATCTAACTATTTATATGACATGTAGGTTCAAGAAAATGAGGCTAGCAATGCCTCCGCACAACAAAAAAAGGAGGTTAGCAACGCCTCCGCACGGGTACAAAGTTCTGGTGCTAAGAAGTCCGTAGCTAGGAAAAAACCTACCACCAAGTATAGGTCGTGCCTCAGGACATTTCTAGAGATGACCGATATACCGACCGGAGGTGTTCGGACTATACCTATGGAGGTAGGGATTTTCGGCTTTGATTACGAACAAATGATTGGTAATGAGGACTTCATGCAAGTTTTTGGTCGTGAAGAAATCGGCGTCAACGTTGTCAATACATATGTTAGGTAAATTCGGCATACTTTGTTTTATTAATTAAACAACTTATTTTAATGATGTTTACTTTATGTTAATGATGTTTTTATATTAGGTTTTTGTATGACAAATTGATGCGCCCCAATGGTTTGGACGTGTCATTCGGATTCTTAGCACCCGCGACCGTCAACTATACTTTAATGATAAGTAGACCGGATACCGTGACGGAGTACGTTCTTCGGATCCTCGTGGAGAATAAAAATGCGGAGAAGTTGTTTTTTTTACCGTTTAATACCGGGTTAGCATTTCATTCTAAATTCATCTATAATAATTATTTTCCAAGTTACCATCTAACATTTGCCTAATCATTACAGTGGACATTGGTTGTTGCTCGCAATCAATCCTATCCGAGAAATTGTGTATTATCTTGACTCGTTAGGAAATGATTGGACAACATACCCGGTTATGAAGGACCTAATTGACACGTAAGTGAGAATGTTCAAAATTTTTCTTAGTTTATGTGAATTGTTCTAATTGCTTCATTTTTATTTTATTAGCGTCCTACAAGCTTTTCGTGCCCAACGAGTTATCCAGACCTCAAGGAGGGGCGCCAACTCCATTTCATGGATTAAAGTGGCGGTATATTTTTAATTACCGCGTTTTTTATTATATTAGTGATGACTACACTTGATAAAACTTAGGATTTATAATTCATATTTTTTTTTCATATGTAGTGTCCTCTTCAACGTAATGAAATAGATTGCGGGTATTTCATGTTGAGGTTTATGCGAGATACTCTCATGTTGGGCCGATTAGAGATTCCCACCGATGTATGTATTTCTAACTTATGAGTTATTTTTATATTTACACATATCTCATATAATTAAATAGTTGGAATTAATTCAAAATATGTTATATTATTATGTAGTACTTTGATGAATTCAAGTGTGCATCTTATACAAAGGATCAAGTGGACGAAATCAAAGAGGAGTGGTGTCAATACATGATAGAGCTCAAAGTGTGTAATTAATGTGTACATTTGTAGTAGTATATGTAATGACTTATAAATGTAAACATAAATTTGTATATATTTTGATACATTTATGGCAAATTTGGTTTGAATTGGTTTGAATTGGTTAGCCAAATTTTGGTAAAAAAAGGCCAAAATGGCATATATAAAATGTGATAATTGACTGCAAAAATCTGGTTGAAAACAGGTACCAATTCTGGTTTATAAACCTGGAAAAAATGTGGTTACAAACAAATCCTACAAAAAATTTCGTTTACTTTAGACAGCGCTTTTGGCAAAAGCGCTGTCTAAGGGGGGGATTAGAAAGCGCTTTAGGCAAAAGCGCTGTCTAAGGTGGGGGCTTAGACAGCGCTTTTGGCCAAAGCGCTGTCTAAGGTATACCTAAAAAAATTAAAATAGGAGGGGCTTAGACAGCGCTTTTGGCCAAAGCGCTGTCTAAGGTAGGGGCTTAGACAGCGCTTTTGAAAAGCGCTGTCTAATGTGTACCTAAAAAATTTAAATTAAGAGGGTCTTTTAAAGCGCTTTTGGCCAAAGCGCTGTCTAAGGGTGGGGGATTAGACAGCGCTTTTCACATTTTAAAAAGCGCTGTCTAAACCTTTAGCAGCGGAGGTTTAGACAGCGCTTTAAAGCGCTGTCTAAGGCTAAAAAAAGCGCTGTCTAAGATCTTGTTTGTTGTAGTGTATCTTTGACAGATGCCCCTTCAGGGAACTCCTGAGCTTCAAGATATCTTTTCACTTCATAGAACCAAGGCTTCTCCTCTGTTTCTTCAGTGTCAATGTCATTGCAGTATGCAGGCTTCTCAAATCTATCAATGGTAATCTTGGGAGCTTCATCATCCCAGCTAATCTCAAACATGGATGCCATGGTGGCTAAAGCATCTGCCAACTGATTCTCTCTTCGTGGAATATGTCCAAAGGTAATCTCTTTAAAATGCGGGATCAAAGACAACACATGCTCTCTGTAAGGAATGAGATTATCATGTTTGGTATCCCAATCTCCTTTGATCTGACTTACTACCAGGGCTGAATCTCCATACACGTCAAGGAACTGAACCTTCATATCAATGGCAGCTTTGATACCCAGGATACATGCCTCATATTCAGCCATGTTATTGGTACAATAAAAACAAAGTCTTGCAGTAATCGGGGTATGACAACCTTCAGGGGAACTGATCACAACACCAACACCATTACCAAGTGCATTAGAAGCTCCATCAAAAACCATAGTCCATCGGGATCCTTGTTCAGGTCCGTCATATTGTCCAGGTTCTTTGGTAATAATCATAATGTCTTCATCAGGGAACTCATAACTCATTGACTGATAATCATCCACTGCTTGATGAGCCAAATGATCAGCTACAACACTTCCTTTAATGGCCTTCTGAGTAGTATACTGTATATCATATTCTGTTAAGATCATTTGCCATCTTGCTATTCTTCCGGAGAGAGCAGGTTTCTCGAATATATACTTGATTGGATCCATCTTCGAAATCAATAAGGTAGTATGAGTCAACATATACTGTCTTAGTCGGCGAGCAGCCCATGCCAAAGCGCAGCAAGTTTTCTCGAGCAGTGAGTATCTTGTTTCATAGTCGGTAAACTTTTTGCTAAGGTAGTATATTGCCTGCTCTTTTCGACCAGACTCGTCATGTTGCCCCAACACACACCCCATTGAGTTGTCTAACACTGTTAAGTACATGATCAAGGGTCTTCCATCAACTGGTGGCATCAAAATGGGAGGTTCTAGAAGATATCTCTTGATTTCATCAAATGCTGTCTGGCACTCATCATTCCATTCCATTACCTGATCTTTCTTCAACAACTTGAAGATTGGCTCACAGGTAGCAGTTAATTAGGAAATAAATCTTGTAATGTAATTCAATCGTCCCAAGAAACCTCTAACTTCCTTCTCAGTATGGGGAGCTGGCATCTCTTGTATAGCTTTCACTTTTGCAGGATCCACTTCAATACCTTTTCCACTGACAATGAAACCCAGGAGTTTACCAGACCTAACTCCAAAAGTACATTTGTTTGGGTTCAATCTCAACTTGTATTTCTTCAACCTCTCAAACAACTTATGCAGGTGATCAAGGTGTTGTTCTTCATTCTGGGACCTGGCTATCATATCATCCACATATATCTCTATCTCATGGTGAATCATATCATGAAACAAAGCCACCATAACACGCTGATATGTTGCCCCTGCATTCTTCAAACCAAATGGCATCACTTTATAGCAAAAGGTGCCCCACTGTGTAACAAAGGTTGTCTTCTCCATATCTTCAGGTGCCATCTTGATCTGATTGTAACCAGAGAAACCATCCATAAAAGAGAATACCTTATGCTGAGCAGTGTTGTCTACCAGAACATCAATATGAGGAAGTGGAAAGTCATCTTTGGGGCTGGCCTTGTTCAAATCCCTGTAGTCTACACACATACGTACCTTACCATCTTTCTTTGGTACTGGTACTACATTTGCAACCCATTGAGGATAAGAAGTTACAGCTAAGAACCCTGCATCAAACTGTTTCATTACCTCTGCCTTAATCTTCTCTGACATTTCAGGACGCATGCGACGAACCTTCTGCTTCTTTGGACGAAAATCTTCTTTTACTGGTAAACGGTGAACCACAATGTCTGTATCCAACCCTGGCATATCTTCATAGGACCAAGCAAAGATCTCCACATAATCATGTAACATCTGAATCAATCTACTCTTAACACCATCCTCTAATTCAGCCCCTATCTTGACCTCTTTCCTGTTTTCTTCAGTTCCCAGATTCACAACTTCGATTGGCTCTTCATGTGGCTGTATAGCTTTCTCTTCTTGTTGCAACAACCTAGCAAGCTCTACAGGTACTTCACAATCGTCCTCATTTCCATCTTCAGCTTGATAGATCGGATTCTCGAAATTATAATTGGCAATAGTAGAACTGTTATCAACAGGATCCAGAGTGGATGAGGATCTGCATTTTAGTGATGTGGGTGTGTGTAAGAACACATAGCTGATAAAATAAAAGAAAGACAAGGAACACAATATTTACGAAAACGAAACGTCCACTGATTTTTATTGAATGAAGTATGCAAATGAAATGACATCCCGAAACAAGCATACCATTGTGCCCCGGGTAAGGCACAAGGCTTAAGAGTTTAATTGTTCAAAAATTACAAACTTAAAAGTAACAACACAATAATAGTATTTACTCCTGACTAAAGGAGATAGGAATAACATCTTCAGCTTTCCAATTATTGAGCCCAACACCCACAGTAGGAAAAATCCAAGCATCCAAGTCGTAATCTTCATCATAGTCACCCACATCATTGATCTGATCCTTCATAATCCCCTGATTGGTGATACGAACAGCACGAGCACGACGAACAGCCTTCTAGGACTCTGCAGTGAAACCCAAACCAAATTTGTCAGACTTGTAAGGAATGTCAGGAAGCTGACCCCAAATAGTACAACCACCTTCATCAACCACAACTCTAGCATCTTTGAGGGAGGCCATTGTAGGAGGTACTCTGGTGACCACATGAACTCTTTTGACAACAGGAGGAGCTTCAGTATTAGGAACAACCCAAGGAACTACTTCAAACGTCTGACAGGGAGTTTCAACATATTCACCCTCTACTTCAAGATACTTGAAAGTATTCACATGACTGACTATATATTCTTCCTCTCCATAAACAGTAACAACCTTTCCCTTTACTGGATATCTCAGCTTCTGATGTAAGGTGGAGGTCACAGCACCTGCCCCATGGATCCAGGGACGCCCAAATAAACAAGAGTACGAAGGACGAATATCCATTACATAAAAGGTAGCATTGAAGACTTGAGAACCTACTTTGATTGGGAGATCTATTTCTCCATGCACCACTCTTCTTGAACCATCAAAGGCCTTCACCACTATATTACTTGGTCTCAACACAACGTCTTCAGGACTAAGCTTGTTCAGCACCTCTTTGGGCAGCACATTCAGTGAAGAACCATTGTCTATTAATACATGAGACAGGGTAGTGCCCCTACACTCAATAGAGATATGTAAAGCCCTATTATGATCCCTCTTAGCAGGAGTTAAATCAGCATCGGAGAAACCTAACCCATTATCATAGGTCAAGTGTGCAACACAATTTTCAAACTGGTCTACAGAAATCTCATTTGGTACGTGAGCAGTCTTCAAAAATTTGATCAAGGCTTTAGCATGAGCCTCAGAACACAACAATAAAGACAACATGGAAATCTTGGAGGGAGTATGCCCCAATTGATCAATAATGTCATAATCACTCTTGCGAATGATCTTCAATACTTCTTCCATCTGCTTAGAAAGGTCATCAGCAGCTGGTACATCAGTTTGTATAGGTTCAATAACAGGACCTTTGCCCCGAGCATCAGCAGTAGAGGTAGTAACTGGAGTAACCGTATTCTTGGAGGTAACTGGAGGAGAGAAAACTCTTCCACTTCGTGTGATCTTACTAGATCCAGCAATATTATCGACATCAAGGTTTTCATCAACAACAGGGGTATCAGCTAAGGATTCCTGCTTAACACCATGAATATAAACATCGGACCCATAATGCCAAGGCACAGCTTTATCAGAAGTATATGGAATAGGACCAGGAGTGGTAATGATCATAGGAGCCATTCTAGCTTCAGCAACAATCTTCACAGGGCCTTCAGCAGTAATCTTAATTGGACCCTTATGAGTGATTTTGACAGGACCCTTGGAAGTAATCCTTACCGGCACTTTATCAATCATATCCACCTCTTCAACCTTCGCACCTTTAGTTATATGTTCAACCATGCTCTCTACAGAAGGTGTCCTCTCAAACAATATTGTGTAATTGTCCATGAGGCGTTGAATTCCGTCCTTCAATCTCCAGCACTACTATCCGGCTTATAAGCACAATAGAAACAATCTTCATGACAACCTGGAAAGAACCCAGCTTGTACCAACTTCTTCTTGATAACAGATAATGGTGTAGTCACGTCTGCAACTGAGGAAATATATGAAACTTCATCAATGGCATTGACAGTCTTTTCATGATTTGGCATGGGAGCAGTAATCACATTTGGAGTACCCGGAGGGTCAAACTCAATCTCTCCAGCATCAATCATATCCTGGATTTTATTCTTCAATATCCAGCAACTATTGGTATCATGTCCCTGACAATTTGAATGATATGCACATCGTGCATTAGGATTATACATGGGAGAGGTAACATTGGGATTCTGAGGAGGGTCCCTCAAAGTGATGAGTTCACCCTTCAACAAGTGTTGCAAGGCTTGGGCCAGTGACATATTGAGCTTAGTGAACTTCCTTTTAGGCCTCTGTTGATTGCCCTGTGGTGGCTCTGGTGTTGCAGGAGTAGGATTGGAGATATGAACTGCACTCACAGATTGATGCCTCCTATTACGATCAGATTGACCATAAACAGCATTCGACTCTTTCTTCCCACTAGGGGGCTTCTTTGTAGTACTGGATGAAGAAGCACCCACTTGGATCTTGCCACTCCTTATACCACTTTCTACGCGCTCTCCTGTCATTATCAACTCAGTGAAGCCAGATGATGAGCTTCCAATAAGATGACTGTAAAAAGCACCATTCAACGTACACATGAACATATCCACTAACTCCCGGTCAGTTAGAGGGGGTCGTACTCTACCAGCCAAATCTCTCCACTTCTGGGCATACTCCTTGAAATTTTCTTTAGCACCCATAGACATGCTCTGTAGTTGCATGCGAGTAGGGGCCAGATCAGCATTGTATTGATATTGCTTATAAAAGGCTTCAGCAAGATCATTCCAATCACGGATGTTGACACTCTCCAATTGATAGTACCATTCCAACTGAGCTCCAGATAAGCTCCCTTGGAAGAAATGGATCCACAACTTCTTATCAGCAGTATGGGGTTGGATTCTCCGGACATAAGACCTCAGATGCAGCTTGGGACAAGAGACACCATCATACACTACAAAAGCAGGAACCTTGAAACCAATGGGTATGACCACCCCAGATATCAAACTCAGCTCTTCAAAATCCAGCCCAGAAGACTTTTGCAATTCCATAGCATCCATTCTATCCACCAGCATTTTGAACTTATCTTCATTAGGATCATGATAGTAGTTAGCTTCAGAATCAGAGTCCCCCATTGTATTATGGAGACTGCCTCCCTCTTTCTCAGACTCTTCAGACTCATAATCTCCAACCTGTTCTTTGGTCTTGACAGGACCTCTGAACCTTCTTCCCATGTTGATTAGGCCTCCTGACCTTCTAGTCTTCTTAGTCTTCTTGGCCAGCAGTGTCTTCAATTCATCCTGCCCCTTGGACAAGTTCAGGATCAGCTCTTGGAACTGTGCATTCTGTGCCTGGAGATCTTTAACTGTTTGTTCAAGAGCCATTGCTGAAATAAACAACGAAAAGATAAGAAACCTGTGCACAAGAAACCTGTGATGCAATGATATGGTGTATAAATGCGTATGCAATGTTTTCAAGGACCGCAGGATTCAAATTTGCTTAAACAATCAAGAAAGTAAACTTTTATTAGTAATAAATTTGTTTTCCCCTTGGGCTTACAATAAAATGAAATAAATACAAAAGATGGGGTTTTAAGTCTCCCATGGACGTTTCCTCTTTGTGTTGAGGTATGAGTTGAGATTCCGCTCCTCGTGAAGTTGCTTTGTTAGCTCCAGGATTTTTTCTGGACTTGCTTTGCAATGAGCCTCAAAAGTATCCCTTTGCTCCTTCAACTGGATCCAGGACCTCTGTAAGTCTTCCATGTCAGTAGGCATGTCTGGGTGAAGGATGGTATAAGAAGTATCTCCTTCAGCAACAGGCTCCATAGTAACTGGCAGGATGGCAGGATATGGCATCATGAAAGTCTGAGCACGAGATCGCACCCATCTGAGGTAAGCTTCCATAGGAATAGTGTAATTAGGCTCCAGAGTCTTGTTGTCAACCTTATTCACTTTACCCCATGCTCGTATGAACCTTTGACGGTAACCTTGCAGATCGTTGTCGTAGTCAAACACAATACCCTGAATCAACATGTCATGAGGACCATCACTCTGAGCATAACCAAACTGTCGTAAAGCTAAGAAAGGGTTGTAAGTAATGCCTCCTCTTATGCCTAGAAGTGGCACATTAGGAAACTCCCCACAACGGTCAATGATAGTGACATTCTCCATAGATCTGGAGCACCAATGGATATCTGAATGAGAGAGTGACATGATCCTTTTAGACCACCTGAATCCTTGTTTATTCTTCATCACTGAGCGAGGAAGGTGAGAAATAAAACACCTAGATAACAAAGGTATGCAGCACATCAGAGTTCCTCGTGCCTTTGTAGTACGAGTATGAAGAGAATGCAAGATATCCCCAAGTAATATAGGCACTGGATTATGACTCAGAAATATGTTGATGGCGTGAACGTCTATGAACTGGTCTGGATTGGGGAACAATACTAAGCCATAAATCAACAAGGCTAAGATCTCCTCAAAAGCATCATAGCTCATAGCCTCCAAGAACACTTGAGCTTTCTCCATCAATACCTTAGCAAGAATGCCCTTAATTCCGCTTCTCGTTTCTAGAACAATGTCTGACTTCTTCAGATGTAGAGCTGCAGCAATGACCTCAGGTTTAGGTTCCTTTTCCAAACCTGTGAATGGTTTTTGATCAAGGATAGGTATACCCAGAAGTTTAGAGAACTCTTCCATTGTAGGAACCAGCTGATAGTCGAGGAATGTAAAGCAATGGTGCTTAGGACCAAAGAATTGAAACAGAACACTCATCATGTCTTCATTGAATCTTGAAGTGACTAGATCCAGTAGGTGACCATGTCTCTTGATGAACTGGGAGTTTTCAGAAACTTGGGAAACCAATTCTTTAAGCTTGGGAGGTATTCCTACAAAGTTGATCCGGATAGTATTCCTACGAGCAAAAGCCATGACTTGCAACAAAGAACAAATATAAATCCTTTGGTCCTTGAAATGGTTAGTGAAAATGCTATGCTTATGATGCATGATGATGCTATAATGTTATGCTCAATCACAAACATGTGGCACACACAAACAAGTCACACCATAGCCCTAGGTTTAAAGGCCTGCATGAGGTTCAAAGGTAAGTACCCTCCCCTGAAGTTTAGTTGGTTCATCCTGTCCTATAAAGTAACTAGGTTCTAAAGGATCTCAAAATCATTGATCCTTCACAAGGGTGGCTGTTCAGTAGGCAACTTACTTGCCAACCAAAACCCTCCAAGTTTAGAATCTCAATGAGCGTAGTATCGAGTATCAACCAACTTCAGTCTTCACCAAAGCCGGCTATCTCACTACTTTCTAAAGGCCAAGATGGGATAACTAGGGTTCTAAAAGTCAGTTAGTGTATTGACAACATATGGCAGCCTCATATTATCCTCAACTTGACTTAAGGAACATAAGCACCAACCAAGAAGTCACACTAACTATGGCCACCAGATCAACCATATCGGTATACGCCGTACAGTTTCCTTGGTCTATTGCCATTTACCTAAGGTACACTAGATCCGGGTTAGGATCTTTCACACATAAGAGCACCCAACAAGATAAGTATAAAGCAAACAAGGCAAACAATTTAAGTGATCTAATTCCTAAGGGTACCCCTCTTTTATTAAATCCCCAGCAGAGTCGCCAGTTCTGTAACACGGTGGGAGAACTGACTTTAGTTAAATGTTGCGGATAGCAAGAGTCGCCACCGACTTTTATTTTATCCAAAGGAAAGGGTATAAAAGAACAGGAAAGACCTTAAAAGATTTTTGAGTTCGGGGGGTAGGTTATGTAAAGGGAAGGTGTTAGCACCCTTTACATCCATGGTTATCCATGGGCTCTTAGTTACTTAGCTCACTTTAAATTGTTTTGAGAAGTGTAGTGTGTGATTAAAAATTTTCTTAAGTACTTTATAATGACCCTTGTACAGATATATATATAAAGACTTTGTTTTGAAAATTGTTTAAAATGTAAAGTGTAATGAAGTAATTTGATGAAAAAAGTGAGCAAGTACTTAAGAGGAACCTACCCTAAGTTAAATCTTTACTGTTCTTAAATGTTCTTTCAATTGTAAGACTATCCCTATTATTAAGGAATAGGTAGTCATTACCTTGGATGTATGAGGGACAAATGAAGGGACAACTGTGATTAGGCAACTGTAAGGTGTATTTAGCAATTCGAAGGGACTTATCATCTTTTATTCGAAGGGACAAGATCATTTATCGTAGGCAACCTCGAAGGGACTTGATCTTATTATCTTTTAAGGGACTAGATGATATGAGAGAAGGGACTTTGCTTTACACCTTACTTGACCTTTTTCTTTAGGCAACATGAGAGGTAACCCTTAAGAATGTGAGATGGCGATCCAAGATCGACTTACGTGTGTGAGTGTACAAATTCAAGTATTTATCTTACAAATTAGTGATCTAAGTTTAATTTTAAATACAAACATGTTTACACTCCCTATTTTGCTAACCATGGCAATTAAAAATAAATAATAAGAATCATTCTACAACTATTACATAATTGGCACAATTACATTATAAGTATAATAAAAATAATTTAAATAAGTAAGCATATAACAAATAAATAATTAAATTGGTTAGTAATAACAAACAAAAATAAATATAAGAAGGTTAGTATAACAATATAACATAGAAACAAATTAAAAGTTCAAAATTAAATAAATAATTATTTTTAAGAATTTTAATAAAAGAAATAAATAATAAATATTATATAATAATAAATATGATTTAATAATTCTAATAATTTAATTTTATATACATATTATAAAAATATTTGTTAATTATAATTAAATAAGCATATGAAAGTAAGAAATTAAACTCATAAAATAAAGTTAGGGTTTTTAATTGTTTAGAAAAATAAATTAGGGTTAATTACTTAATCTAAAATTAATTACATTATTTATATATAAAAACTACATATAATAATAATATAAACAAATTATCAAATAAATATTTTAAATTTACAAAATAAATTAAGATTTATAATATAATTAGGGTTTTAAGTGAGAATATTTTAATTAGATACCTAATAATGAATTAAATTATTTAAACAAATATATACACATTTTAATTCAAATAAATAACAAATTATATTTTTTTTTTAAAAAGACTTTTTTTTTAGAATGAACATTTATATTAAAATAAGATTTAATAAAAAAACATTTGTAAATATGATTTTAAACATTTAATTTGAATAAAGAATATTAATAATAAATTAAATAAACAACTAAACCTAAAAACAAGAAAAATAAAAGAAAACAGGACCTGGGATTTGAACCCAGGTCCTTTACCTGGAAACATAGGAGATTCACCACTGGGCCAGCCTGCGCACGTGTGATAACAAACAACATAATTTTGTTTTATTCTAATCCTGCAAAAAACAAAAGAAATTAAAATAAAAAATCGTTCCTAACTGGATTTGAACCCACGCCCTATAGCAAACATGGAGACTGCTTCACCACTGGAACAAACGCGCGTTTGTGATAACAATATCAAACAAAATCCTAATCAAACAATTCAAATATTTGAAATTCTGATTCGCGCCAATTGCATCGTCTTCTTCCTCAGAATTTCGCAGGTTTACCTGCGAATTTTGATGGGGATTTTCCTGCGATTTTTCATGCGTTTTCAACCTGCGATTTTCAAACACCACATAACTAGTACAATCAAATCAAATTAAAGACACCATTGGACTCCTTGTGACATGTACACTTCAATTATGTCATCAAAAATCATTTATATTATGTGAATCGAAGAACCCTAATTTGAAGCTTGAAACCCTAAGTATGGTGTTTTACGTTTTCGGCCATGAAACTTCAATCTAAACATCCAGAATCCATCTATGAGTCTTCACAAACAACAAAACAGAATCAAAACTCATTATAATCGCATGAATAATCAGAATCGAAAAATTAAAACTCAAGCCAAAACAAGATTCAGTTTATGCGTTTTATGGTGCTATGGATGAAAGTGATGATGGGGATACGATCAGAGAACCTTCAGGAAGGTATTGCAATCCTTCAAAGTTCTTAAAACTACCTGCAAGTGTAAAACCGAATTTGTTTTTTTTTGTGAAAAATTTGAAGTTTGGAAGTGTTCTTAGAGGCAGCCAATTCGTGTCCTTTAGGTTGTGATCAGTTCCTCTATATGTAGTGAATCAAATTAGGTTAAAAAATGTTATGGTTCTTTGGATTTTTGGATCATTTGAATATTGAGAAAGATATGTCATAAAATTTGAATATTATTTGATCTAACATTTCTATTTTGGGACAATCTTCATAACTTGTGTATCAATCTAATCCAAATAATGTTTATGACTTTCTAGAAGCAAAATCCCTTTTTAAATATATGATTTTATATTTTATTTCAATTTAAATGGTATTTTAATGAATAAAATTCAAATAAATATGAAATAAAAAATAAAAAATCATAAAATAGTTGGGTTGGGTCGTGCTTGGTGTTTTTATAAAGATGGGATGGCAATTTGGTGGGCTCATTTAGCAAAAATTTGATTTTAGGCCTTATTTGCTTCATAAACTTCCCTAAAATTTCCCAACTTTGCAAGGGCACAAATCCTTCAATTTTAATGTTATGAGGGTGTTCTTGGACATTTTGGAAAGCTTAAAGAGTCCTCTAACCAACCACATTGGTTTCATGTCCATATCCTTTACCATTATCAAGTTATGCTCTTTTGAAATTGTTGACTTTTTGTTGACTTTCAAAAGGACCTATAATGTCTTAGCTCATACCTTCCAAATGAAGCATTTTTGGGCTTGGCTTGTGAGACACAAAGTTGTAGAAAATTCAATTTCCTTCAAAACGAGCTTTGGATGGAAAATTATTGATGAAGCATGTGAAAGTTATGGCTGGTCAAAGTTCAGTTGACTTTTCCTAAGGAAACCCTAATTTAGAAACTCCTGATTCTTGATGATCTGAAATCTCCTTGATGAATCATGATCAAACCTTGATCAAATGATGAATTTTACTTCATATACTTGATGTTGGCAAAAAAATCATGAAGTTTGACTTTGGTTTGACCACAGTTGACCTCAGTTTGACTTTTTAACTACTTTAACTGATTTTAACCTATCTGATCATCTGACTGAGCAAACCTTTGGGAAAAGTCTTGAAACTTGTCATGGGGATTCTTGAACACATATAAGATGTTATGAAGCTAACTTGAAGCCTTGGAAGTCCATTTAGCCTGATGAAAGTCAAAACCCTAGTTTAGGATGCATTGCTTAGGAGGATGCATTGTCTGAGGGAATTGTCAAATCTTCTGACTAATTGTGAACTTTGTGAACCTTGTGAACCTCATGAGATGTCTTGTGAACCTTGTGAACCTCTTAGTACCCAAAGTCTTGTCTTGTGAGGGCAAATTTTGGGGTGCAACACCTGGGGCACGCCGAACCGAGCGAGGATATTTCGTTTAAAGAATCGAAGAATGTTCTGTGTTGTTATTTTAACCAGCGCCTCTGCTTCAATCCATTTGGTAAAATAATCTACCCCTACGATGAGGTATTTATTCTGGTACGATCCGGTTACGAAAGGCCCGAGGATATCCATGCCCCACCATGCGAAGGGCCATGGAGAGGAGAGTGTTTTTAGTTCGTTCGGGGGTGCGAGGTGCATGTCGGCGTGCCATTGGCCCTTGTCGCATTTTTTGACGTGTTCCTTGGAGTCGTGTTGCATAGCCGGCCAGTAGTAGCCTGCTCGAAGAGCCTTTCGTGCCAGTGATCGTCTGCCGGGATGTTGGGCGTTGATTCCTCGGTGCATTTCCCCCAATATGTCGGGAACTTTCTCTTCCTCGACGCATTTGAGTAATGGGATGGAAAACCCCCTACGGTAGAGTTTCCCTTCGAGGAGAACATATGAGCATGCTCTACGTTTGGTGGTGGCCGCCTCTTTGGGTTCGGCGGGGAGCTCGCCCCTCGTGAGGTAATTATAGATGGGCATCATCCAACAATGAGTATCCCCGATCACGTTGACCTCAAGTGGAGGAGGTGGCTTTTCGATACTAGGTCGAGGAAGGATTTCTTGGATTACTGATTTGTTTCCGCCCTTCTTTCTCGTGCTAGCTAGCTTTGATAAGATGTCGGCCCGTTTGTTGTGCTCGCAAGGCACGTGTTTCACTTCCCACTTCTCGAACATTGCGAGTCTTTCTTTGACCAAAGCTAAGTACTCGACAAGGTTTTAGTTCTTGGTCTGGTACTCTCCCCGTACTTGTGATGCCACGAGCTGGGAGTCTGTTGATATTTTTACTTCCTTTGCTCCTAGGTCTTCGGCCAATCTCCGACCGGCGATGAAAGCCTCGTATTCGGCTTGGTTGTTTAATGTCGGGAAAGCCAGTGCTAGCGAGACCTCGATCAGGATCCCATCCTCATTCTCGAGGATGATTCCAGCTCCGCTGCCCGCCGTGCTGGAGGCGCCGTCAACGAAGATCGTCCATTTATGGGCGCCGTCCGTCGGTGTCGGGCTGTGGGTCATTTCCGCGATAAAGTCGGCCAGTGCTTGAGCCTTCAGGGCCTTCCAGCGACCATTTTAGCATCCTGCCGGCCATATCTGGTCGCCCGAGGAGTTGTTTGATTGGTTGGTCGGTTCTCACCTTGACCGTATGGGCGAGGAAGTAGTGACGTAGCCTCCTCGCTGCATTTATGAGAGCCAGGGCGACCTTTTCGATTTGTTGGTATCTGAGTTCAGGGCCTTGGAGCGCTTTGCTCGTGAAATAGATGGGTTTTTGTCCTTCGTCAGTTTCTCTTATTAGGACGGCACTGATGGCTTCGGTTGCCACGGACATATACAGGTATATGGTCTCTCTTTCCAACGGTCGCGATAGGACCGGGGGCTCGGAGAGGACCTTCTTCAAATGGAGCAGTGCCCGTTCACATTCGTCGGTCCATTCGAAGCTGGCCTCCTTACGAAGGAGTCTGAAGAAAGGTAACGCATGCTGGGCAGATTTGGAGATGAAACGGGAGAGTGAGGCGAGCACCCCGTTGAGGGATTAGATTGATTTTTTGGTTTTCGGGGTTGGAAATTCCGAGAATGCTCGGAATTTATCGGGGTTGGCCTCGATTCTCCTCTCGGTGAGGTAGAAACCCAGGAATTTTCCTGCCCGGACGCCGAACGTGTATTTTTCAGGGTTAAACCTCATTTTGCACTGTCTCGCCTGCTTGAAGACTTTGTAGAGGTGTCGAGCATGGTCGACCTCCTCGTGTGATTTGACGATCATGTCGTCCATGTATACCTCGAGCATATCCCCTATCTCTCCCCTGAAGACTTTGTTCATCATGCGCTGGTATGTGGCCCCGGCGTTCTTGAATCCGAAAGGCATTACGTTGTAGTAGTAATTGCCGGTCGGGGTCATGAACGCCGTGTGTCTCTTGTCCGTGTCCGACATAGGGATTTGATTATATCTATGCATCCAAGAAGGACAAGAGTCTGAAACCTACAGAATTCTCAACGAGTTTATCTATGTTAGGGAGAGGGAAAACATCTTTGGGACAAGCCCTATTAAAATCAGTATAATCAACACACATGCGCCCTTTTTCGATTATTTTTCTTAACGAGGACTACATTAGAGAGCCAGGTTGTGTACTGGGCTTCAGAAATAAAATTTGCCTCTAAGAGGTCTTTTACAGCTCGCTCGGCAGCCTCCGCTTTCTCGGGGGACTGCTTGCGCCTACGCTGTGCTATGGGCTTGACTGCTCGATCCAAAGCTAGTTGGTGGCACGCGACCTCGGGATCTAGACCGTGCATTTCTGCGGCGTTCCATGCGAAGAGGTCGGAGTTCTCCTTGAGGCACGTCGCGAGCTGCTCCCTTGTTTCCTCGGGCAATCCTTTGCCTATCCTCACTGTTTTTCCAGGGTCGTCGCCCAAAGGGATGAGCTCGAACTCTCCGTCTGGAATTGGCCGAAACGGGTGTTCGGGAGTCTTTTCCTCGGTGGGCTTCCATTCTTCAGTTTCGTCCTGGCCAATGCGGCAATCGAGGTCGATGGCGTTGATTCCCCGGAGGGGAGGATCTTCTGTCTTAGGTTTTTTGTTGCTCTTTGTATTGACCGTAGCCTGTCCTTTTACTGCAGCGTCGTAACACCGTCGGGCAGCCTCGATGTCGCCGTGGATGGTAACTACGCGGCCTAGTTTGGTGTAGTACTTCATCTTCAGATGTACGGTAGACGGGACCGCGGTCAGCTCGGCTAACGTCGGGCGGCCGAGGATGCAATTGTAAAGAGAGGGACACTCTATGACCAGGAATTGGATTTTGATTTCTCTGGCCGTCTCCTGCTCTCTGAAAGTGACGAGGAGTTCGACGTATCCCCACGGTTTTGTCGTGGCTCCGTTGAATCCTTGGAGGTCGGATCCGACGTAGGGAGATAGGTTGGTTTTGTCTAATTTCAGAGTCTTGAAAAGGTGGACGTACATGATGTCTACTGAGCCGCCTTGATCGACCAGAATGCGTCTGACGTCGAACTGGGCCATCTTGGCTCTAATCAATAGTGGGATGCCCGAATTTGGGGAGCCGCCCGGAAGCTCTTCCAAAAAAAAGGATATTGGGTTGGATTTGCCCCGGTATTTTGTCAGCGTTGCTTTTTGCTCGGGTGCGGTCAGAAGGAGCTCGTTGAACTTGTGTTTTACTGTAAGGGCGGCGGCCTCGCTGTTCATCCCTCCGCCCGATATGACGAGGGCAGTCGGAAAGTCTTCCCAGGGGCTGAGTGCGGTGATCCGGCCTCCGGGCAGTGTCTCGGGGAAGCTGAAATCCTCTGGACGTGATACGCAGAGGGCCACTTGATAAGGAGAGTCGTCGGGGGGTGTATCCTCCCGAGGTCTCTTCTTCTCCGACTCTTCGTGCTTGGAAGTTTTATTCCTCCTCGTGTATTGCTTAAGATGCCCTTCTTGGATTAAGATCTCTATTGCATCTTTTAAGTGAACACAGTCTTCAGTCACATGCCCGTGGCTTCTGTGGAACCTGCAGTATTTAGATTTGTCGGTGTGAGGCTTGGGTGCAGATGGTTTTGGGAACCTCACTCTGCCCTGTTTGAACTCGGAGTTGATGCATTCGGCGAGGATGCGCTCGCGGGGAGCTGTCAATAAAGTATACTCGCTGTATCGGCCCGCGAGACCTTTTCCTTCCCGAGGTTCGCGGGGTTTCTCTTCCCTTCGCCTGTCTCCGTTGCGACGGGGAATGTTCGGATCTTCATGCTTGGGGTGATCGGTATCCCCAGTATTACGGCCGCTGCGAACGTTGTGGGCCACCTGCTTTTCCTCGTATCTGATGTAGGCCTGGGCCTTATGTAGGAGGTCATTCAAGGTGCGGGGAGGCTCTATCCCAATGGCTCGACTGAGCTCGCTACCGGGTAAGAGTCCCCTTTCGAGGAGGTATTTCTTCATGTGTTCAGTGGTGTCCACCTCAACAGCCTCTTGGTTGAATCGTTCGATGTACGAGCGCAATGTTTCATTTTTCTTTTGTACTATGGCTTCAAGGGTTGCCTCTGTCTTGGGATGGCACCGGGAGGCTGTGAAATGCCTCGTGAACATGGATCTCATAACTCTCCAGGATGTGATGGATTCTGGGGCCAAGCTTTTGTACCAGGCCATGACCCCTTTCCTGAGGGTCGTCGAGAACAGCCTACACTTGAGATGCCCGGTGATGTCATTGCGGTAGTCGAGCATTGCATTGACGTTGTCGACGTGATCGTTGGGGTCAGTAGTCCCGTGGTACACGGCCAGGTTAGGAGGTTTCTCCATGCCTTTGGGGAGCGGAGCTTCCATTATTGCCCGTGACAGGGGGCAGTGCAGGTCTTCTTCGTTGCTCCTTGGTGGGGAGAGCTCGTTACGGTCGGGGCTACGATCGCGCCTCGGTGAGGTTCCCGATCGACCGGTGTCATGGCGGGCGCGTGCCCTACTGACGTTAGGCTCTGGGGAGCGACGTTCTCGTTTCTTTGTTGCTTCTGGACGTTGTTGTGTCCTCCTCTCTTGTTGAGGTCGGACCTCCTGCCGATCAGCTTCTAGGGCCACGATTCTCTCATATTGCTGGTAGAGCATGGAGCTAGCCTGGTTGAGGGCGTTCACCATAGCAATCATGGTGGCGTCTCCTTCGACGGGAACGGGGATGGGTTGAAACGCCTCAGTTCCCTGGTTTTGAACTTGAGGGTGGTCCCCATTATTCTGGGGCTCAGGAGACGGGGTGGCCGGACGGCCATCTCGGGTGTCTGCTTCATGGTACTAGAGGCTGTCCTCCATTGTGTAGTCGACGAGGGAAAGGGGAGGCTGTCCTCCATTGTGTAGGGGACGGGAGCCGCGCGCTGGACAGACTGAAGAGTCGCCACTTAATTCTATTTATTCCCGAAGAGGGAAAGGGGAGATATAGATACAACCCGGGAAGAAAAGGATGAGGACAAAGGTCAACGGAACCATTGCCTGGGTTCGGGAGTCGGTTATGCAGGGGGAAGGTATTAGCACCCCCTACATCCATCGTACTCGATGGGAACCATCTAAGTTATCACGCGCGAAAGGATGTCTATGCTTAAACTAATTGCTTGCTAGAGGGAAATGAGTTGAATTATAAGTTAGATTAATCCTAGGTGCTCGACAAGGATTGAGATCCTCGTGCCTACGTACTCCCGTGTGCAATGGGAAAGTCAGAGCCTCGTAGTTCGGCCTACTAAGGGTAATGGTTGTTGATTTTATTACCTTTCTTCGATGAAAGGGTTTGGGAGTTGAAATGCACTAAAGACTATGGATAGTTTATCTCGTCCAACAAGACGAGCGTCCTGCGTCGAAATAATCGGAGCGAGTAACAAGAGCTCGTTATCCTCCTTTCTACCGCTTAAGGCTCGTAGCGTACAAATCTTCTCGTTTTATTAATGTGTTTTATTTCCTAAGACCACTTGACGTTGGATCAAGGGTTTGGATCTAAAAAGAATCGTTTTGGTTTTTGAGGTTAAAGGGTAAATGCAAGTGGAGGTTTATTTTGTGGTTTGTTAGCGAGGCACAAAGCGCTCGGCTCACAAGGTAAGGTGGATCCTAATAAACTAAATGAAACTAAAAAATAAAGTGCAAGTGTGCAAGTGCAATCGCTTGACGTTGGACCAAGGATTCAGAATTAAATAAAATACGGAAAATAAAGTGCGTACAAAGTAATGGGAGAGGGATACAAAATAAATACAGGGGATTGCGCGAAATAAATGGTATCATTGTAGTTTGCCCAAGAGGAAGCGTGTGTGCAGTGTTTTTGAACTGTTCGAAGGCGTTCGGCCTTTTTGATCGGAAACAACTATTCAAAGGCGTTGGACCTTTTTGGTACGCGTCGAAATTTGGTTCGTTTACTGCCTTAGAAACGGTTTAAAGAAACCGTTCTATGAGGAGTCGAAACATTATTTTTGAAATGCGAAAATAAATAAAATTGATTTGCGAGAATTAAATTAAGATGGAATAATAAATTAAATAATTAAATAAATCAAATAGTATTAAGAATAATAAATAAATTAAATTAATTTAAATGTTTATTTGCCAAAATAATAAAAAATAAATAATAAAAAAACTAATTACAAGGAGGGCCTCATATTGACCGAATATCACCGATTTAACGAAATCGGGCGAAAAATCGGCCTTTTGTTATGTCATTGGCCCGAAATAAAATCAAATAAATCACTATTTTTTTTTTGAGTTTTTTTTTCTAAAGGAAATATTATCAATAATTAAAACTCTATATAAAAAAAAAATTAACATCATGAAAGAAAATAAGGAAAGACATAAGGAGTGGATCATTAAAACAGGATGGTGTGTTTAACGATCTGAGTCCACACAATGGCACCAAGGCCCAACGAAATTCATAAAAAAACATAAAAAAAAGTTTATCCGGATCTAGAAGTGTGATGAGAAAAAGGCATTGGGTTAAGCCCGTCAGAAACTCTCCAAAAAACTAAATAAAATAAAAAGTTAAAAAATAAATTGAAATTAAAAAAGGTTAACGCAATAAAAGAAGAGGAACCATGGATCTTGCAGTGTGTATGATTAAAATATGATCTATGTAGTAAAGTCATGGGCTGCTGGGCCCAACCAACGATAAACAACCCTAAATGTTAAAAGGGATTCAGAAAAAAATCAAACAATATAAGTTCCATTTATATAAAAAAATTGCAGAAGAGAAAAGCAGTTGTTTAGCAGAGAGACAATCATATTCAGAGAAAACAAACACGGTTCCCTCTCAAAACAAAGATCCGAAGTAAACCCACCGTCAAAAGGAAGAATGCCGACGATTTCCCTCTCTTAATCCCTCTCGGCGTCACTCTCAGATTCTCAAGATCCGCTTTCTGGTTTTGGTTTGTTTATGATGATGATGGTGGTGAGCGATATCAGATAGATTACGGTGGCCGGCAGTTGGGTTTTACGGAAGATGAGGTTTACGGGTTCTCGCAGATGGTGGTTCCGCGGCTTGTTGTGCGTTTTTCGGCACAGTGGCTGGATTTGCGTTTGAAGTGTGGTGGCCGGAATGGGTGTGAGCGGCGAAGGGTCGCGGTGGTTCAGACAGATTCGTCCCGTGGTTCCCAGACTGATGAGCGAAGGAGGTGAGTGAAGCGATTCGCGGTTTAGGCCGTGGTGGTAAGCGGATTCTGAGTTTCTTGAAAAATGGTATGAAGATGAAGGTAAGTGTTTATGTTCTGTGTGAGGAGTTGGTGAGTACGCAATTAACACAATAAATGAATTCGTAGATTTTTGGTTTATTATTTTTTGTTTATTTTTTTTGAAACTTGGTTTGTGTAATGATTTTGCAGAGGTTTTGTTTGAGTGTCCAAGCCCCCTTAATGGTGAATGAGAGGGATTCTCTTATAGAGAGGAATCTGAAGGGTATAAAGGGAAGTTTCAAGAGGAAAATCACAAGAAGTCCGTTGGTGTTGTGTTGTGCTAAAGGTGGAACGAGGGTGGTGTGCGGTTTGTTCAATGGAAGAGTGGACATGCTGGTGATTTTTTGTGGCACTTTTGCTGGTGTATGGTTGTGACAAAAGCAGAGTGGGACCATATGAGGTGCATTGGAGAAAAGCATAAAAGTGGTGGGATATGTAGGATGTGTTGGTAATGCTGCTAAAGAAAATTGGGTTTTGGAATTAGTAAAATAAAACCATAAAACAAAATATAATAATACTAATAATGACACTTAAAAATAACAAAGATAATAACCATAATAATAATAATAATAATAGTAATAATAATAATAATAATAATAATAATAATTGAGAGAAATAAAAATGACAGTGATGGCAAGAAACAACATATTAATAATAGTAATAGTAGTAATTAAATAAAAGTAAGGTAATAATAATTGTAATAATAATAACAATAATAAAAATAATAATAATAATAATAGAAAAACAAAATGAAAGAAAAGTGATAATAACACAAGCAAATAAAATTCAAATTTTGGTATTTTTTAACAATAGGCTAAATAAGTAAATAAAATGAATAAAATAAATGATGAAATTGAAAACTGATTTTAATCGGAAGCAAATAATTTTGAAATATGAGGTAGAAGTATGAATATATGAATATGAGATTTGGCTATTTAGAATAAGATGGACTAAATGGATGATTGGATGAAAAAAATGAATAAATAAATAATAAGAGAATTGAACGGAACAAACGAGAAGTGAAAATTGAAATTAAAAATGGATGACTGCTTATGAATTGATAACACCACAACACCAGATTTGAACATCTTAAAGAGACATTGGCCTTTCGCACAAACCCAAAGAAAATAAATGTCATACTTTTTGGATTTTTGAAATTATGGTTAGACAGAAAAATAAAATAGTGCGGGTAGGACAAATTTGGGGTTTGACAGATGCCCCTATCGAATTGGCTTAGACCGAGTAAGATGAACTGGCTCGCGTTCAAACTTTCTAGGTATAAGATAATTAGATATTAACAGACTCCAAATTTGTCCGACAAAGAAAGAAATTGTGAAAATAGCAAATGAAATAAAATGGAAATGATAGGTGACACAGCAAGAAACGAACTGGCAAAATAAATCACTTATCACCAGAGGACGATAAGGCAACAGACTGAAAATAAAATCACTTATCAATAGAGGATGATAAGGCAAATGACTGAAAAATAAAATCACTTATCAACAGAGGATGATAAGGCAAATGACTGAAAATAAAATTACTTATCAACAGAGGATGATAAGGCAAAAGACTGAAAATAAAGAATCACTATCAACAGAGGATGATAGGCGAAAGACAGAAAAATAAAGAATCACTATCAACAGAGGATGATATGCGAAAGACAGAAAAATAAAGAATCACTATCAACAGAGGATGATAGGCGAAAGACAGAAAAATAAAGAATCACTATCAACAGAGGATGATAGGCGAAAGACAGAAAAATAAAGAATCACTATCAACAGAGGATGATATGCAAAAGACAGAAAAATAAAGAATCACTATCAACAGAGGATGATATGCAAAAGGCAGAAAAATAAAGAATCACTATCAACAGAGGATGATAGGCGAAAAGCAGAAAAATAAAGAATCACTATCAACAGAGGATGATAGGCGAAAAGACAGAAAATAAACTCACTTATCAACAGAGGATGATAAGGAGAATAACTGAAAATAAACTCACTTATCAACAGAGGATGATAAGGCGAATGACTGAAAATAAAATCACTTATCATCAGAGGATGATAAGGCAAATAACTGAAAAATCACTTATCAACAGAGGATGATAAGGCAACAGATTGAAAATAAACTCACTTATCAACAGAGGATGATAAGGCGAATAACTGAAAATAAACTCACTTATCAACAGAGGATGATAAGGCGAATAACTGAAAATAAACTCACTTATCAACAGAGGATGATAAGGCGAATAACTGGAAATAAACTCACTTATCAACAGAGGATGATAAGGTGAATAACTGGAAATAAACTCACTTATCAACAGAGGATGATAAGGAGAATAACTGGAAATAAACTCACTTATCAACAGAGGATGATAAGGCGAATAACTGAAAAATAAACTCACTTATCAACAGAGGATGATAAGGCGAATGACTGAAAATAAACTCACTTATCAACAGAGGATGATAAGGCGAATAACTGGAAATAAAGAATCACTATCAACAGAGGATAATAGGCGAAAGAAATTTAAATACGGCCACTGAATCCGCCGAGGAGATGCCTGGAATCTTCGATTGATATGATCCTGACTTCCGCTGGGGAAAGGACTGGAAATTTGCATTGATCCTGGATCCTGAATTATGCAACTATGTTTGATTGTTCTGAAATGGTATTCCATAACGATGGAGATACGATGCAAATGTTTATGTATTGAGATTTAAGTTGAAAATGTTGGGGAATAAAAAGCTGATTTTTTTAGGTATGAAGATGATGCACATGTTATAAATGATTGATGTAAATAATGCTTATGACATTGATGATGCATAATGATGTATATGAGCGATTGAAAGGTGTCAGCTTTGTGGACTTTTGGTTTGGTAGTTGCCAATAATGATTGGACTTCGGGTGGGTGGAGGGATTGATTCCCCGACACTCGATCTTCGACGATGTATGATCAGAAGATGGATCTGGAAGCTCCAAGCTTGATTATCTGCTGATGAGCGAAGCGACTTAATTGACACATGAAGACTGATTTTGCTTTGAATGATTGCCAACGTCCAGCAAAATCTGCTTGTTTAGCTGGGGAGAAGAGATAGGAAGATTTGCTCCTTGTATGGCTGCCCCTGTTTGTAGGGTATTTGAAATAAATCTGGTGGGGAAGCTTTGACAATGACCATGGCATGATCTGCCCCTGTATCTGGATTTGGTAGGTGTCTTCCCCTGATAGAGTTATTTGACGATGATTTGCCCCTGATTGGACTGTTGAAGTAGTCTTGATTCATGTTGGCACCAATGAAGTTCAAATTTCTCGTTTGATTGCCCCTTGTTGGGATTGTACCGATGTCAAGCACTGAATTACAATTAAATTATTCATACACAAATGGTAGTGTTAATGTAAAGTTCATGTAAGTTTTGAAAAAGCCAATTTATTTGAATGATTTGTGATAGTGTGACGGATGGACCGTTAGCCCAAACGAGGTGCTGATTGAGAAAGTGCGTAAAGGATGCATCAAGAATAATGTGAAATCGAGATTGAAGATTAGCAAATATATGAGAGTCAATTTACGCAACCTTGTTGGTAGCATGCTTTCAGAATGAACCGTGCCTCAATTAGGACTTTCGAGGGTTGTAACATGGTCTGGTTCATGGTTTGAGAAACAAAGGATATAAGGTTCAAAGTTTGATTTGTACCCACCCCTTCTTTGTGATATTCTCCAGTCCTACGTTCAGTTAACTCTACACATGCATTTGTTTTGAATTTGCAAGAGCGAAGATGAAGCTTTGAAGTTCGCTTGGAAATGGCAGTCATCTTATTTTGCTGGTGACCCTTTGATTTTTGATTTGGTGGTCACTGATACTTGTTTTGCTTTTGCTGAGGATTTGAACTCCTCCTTTGATTTGTTCTTTTTCGACTAAGTCTCCCTTCGGGTGCTCAACTTAGTGGTTTTTCTTTTCTATTTTTATATATTTTGTTGAATGTTGTGACTGCCAAGTCATTTGTTGATGATCCTCCGTCGGGATGTCTCATCTTGTGATTCGAAGGTTAACTGAACAACTTCCCTGCCCCGGGTTAGATGTAAGGGTTGTATCCGAAAGAAACTCCTACTTCTAGGTTCGAAGTGGTTGACTAGGGATTAACTCCTTATTTCTCCAGTGTTTGGGGATTTGAAAAAAAATGCCTGTACATCATTGACGAGATTTTTGTCCGAAAGCATACCACAACAGTTATGGGTATTTTGTTTTCATCATCCTCCCTCAAATATTTGCTAAAGTGAAGTGAGGAAATATTTTGTGATTTTTGTGATAAATGATAAATATGAGCGAATGCGAATAAATTGATTCAAAACATGCAAAAACATAACATTAACAAAACCAAGTACAGATAACAATGTTCAGAGCAAATAGTACTTAAACAAACATTATAAAATAACAGGAATATGGAAACAATAAATGGCACTGGCTGCCTTGATTTGAGGAATGAACTTCTCTTGATTGAATACTTCAAAGTCGGAGACTACTCAGCTTGGTCTTCAACAACCCCTTCAAATGTATTTACTTGTTGGCACCGTGCGGCGGCATTGGATCGTTCTAGACATTTGCATTTCTCGGAGTGAGAGTGAGATCCTTAGAGTTGATCATATCCTGAACCATGTGCTTGAAGGCATGAAAGTTCTCGATGGTGTGACCTGGAGCGCCATTGTGATACTCACAGCGAGCATTGGCATCATAGTTCCGGGCATTACCAGTCTGAGGCGGCATATCTCTCAAAGTAAGAGGTCCTTTTGCTATCAGCTGTTTAAAGATTTCGGTGTATGACATAGGCAGGGGATCAATGTGCCTATCATATCCTCTTTGCTGATATGGTGGACGCTGTTGAGGAGCGCGTTGTTGCTATTGACCAGGCCGTTGTGGATAAGCCGGTTGCTGGTATGGTCCAGGTGCATATTGCGTAGCTGCAACCATAGGATGTGGATGTGGTTGATGAGCCATCTGAGGCGGAAATAGAGCTTGAAAGGCCTGCTGATAAGGCATTGGAGGAATTGGCTGATATGGCATAGGATCATATTGCGCAGCAGCAACATAGGGATACTGATAGTAGGGAACTGGCGCAGGTGCACTCTGTTGAAAATTCCCATTTGCAGCAGAAACGACATTTGTTTCGCCCTTTTTGTACCCGTTGAAAGGCTTCTTGGTTCCAGCTTGGCTGCTAGGACCTCCTTGGATCTTTCCGCTTTTCAAACCTTCCTCAATTCTTTCTCCTACCATCACCATGTCTGAAAATCCAGAAGATACGCTGCTGATCAGCTTCTCGTAGTATTGCCCTTGTAGGGTACCCATGAAGATATCGATCAATTCACGGTCAACCAATGGCGGATGCACTCTGGAAGCTAACTCTCTCCAGCGTTGGGCGTACTCCTTAAAGGATTCTCTTTCCTTTTGAGACATACTCTGAAGTTGAGTACGGTTAGGAGCAAGGTCAGTGTTGTACTTGTACTGCTTTTTGAATGCGTCAGATAGATCAAGCCAAGTACGAACATTGTTGCGTTCGAGCTGCATGTACCATTCTAGAGATGCTCCAGATAAGCTGTCTTAGAAGCAATGGATCATGAGCTTATCATCTTTGGCATGAGCGGCCATTTTTCTGCAGTACATCCTCAAATAAAGCTCAGGACAGCTGAGACCTTTGTATTTCTCGAATTCTGGCAGTTTGAACTTAGCAGGGATCACAACATCTGGAACTAAGCACATGTCTGAGGCACTCAGAGAAGTTGAGTTGTGTCCTTCCATAATTCGGAGTTTTTCAGCTAACTTGCGACACATCTTCATAGCTTCAAACTCTTGAACAGCATGAGGATTGGTGATTGGAACGACAATATGCATCTCATACTCAACTTGATGATTCTCTTCAGCTTGAGGAAACTGGACTTGAGTTGGAATAGGTTGAGCTTGAGGAATAGCACCAACAGTAACACCAGAAGCATGTATTGGTTGGGAAGTGACCTCTTCAACAGCAGGAGTGAAGCCTGGAGGCAAACCGTAAACCAAAGGATTTGGAACGGGAACTGAAGGCATTGATCGCGAGGTAGATCCTTGCACTTGAGCATTGTTCATTGCGGCAGCAGCTTCGCGACGTTCTTCCATTCTGGCCAAAGCTTGCAAAGTCTCATAAATCTGGTCAATCTTGCTCTTGACCGAGTCAATCTCTTCCCTCATAGCAGCTTGTTCTTCTTGAATCACGTCCATTAGTCTTCTGGTGTTGGCTCGAGTTAAGTATGGCCGTCTAGCTCGATACGGGCGTCGGGAAACCAGCTTGATTTACTGAAGATGGAGGAATATGAAATAAGTTCTTGGCTTTGGAATGAAATGCAATATGAACAAATAATGCAAATGAGATGATATGCAATGTCAGAATCCAGGATCACAAGATCAGGGTTTCACGAGTCCAAGGTACAGATGGAGGATACTCTGATCAGGAACTCACTGGGTAGACTCTAAGGTTTAGGGATCCCAAAGTTATCAACTCATACGGCTGTTCATCACACGCGCCATAAGCATGACGGTTGATTGAGTCCGCCATATGAATCTATTTTGGGTGAGATCTTCATATCGACACCCACGAGAGAAAATTTTCTCGGGAGTCCATATTACGCGATCATCGACACAAGGTTTAAAACAAAGTCCTGGAGTTATGGAACTTTCTCAACTGTTTGATGCACGTGTCAATTTCATACATTCTTGACAGTCAATCAACTCCATTGAGTAAGTCTATTCCAAGTGAGGTTTTCGTATCGAGCCACGCGAGGGCGAACCCTGGTGCCCAATACTACGCAACCATCAACCGATGTTTTAACCAAAAGATTCTAAAGGTCCTCAGAGTTGATGACCTTAATGAAAACAACTGAGCACACACGCCGAAAGCTTGACGGTTGTCAGTATTCTCATTAGAATCTACTCCAAGTGAGGTTTTCGTATCGACAACCCACGAGAGTGGTTCTCTCGGGAGCCCATACTACACAACCTCGCTAACTTAAGTTTATACTCGCAAGCCTGGGTATAGAGCTTTTCCCTCAAGTTTCTTTTGCAAAGTATCGATCCAGATTATAGTACCAAGGAGCCACAAGATATATAATATGGAATGCAATAAAGAAAGCGATAAAAATAAACAAGCAAGGCATAAAAGCAAACATCCAAACAAGCGCAGGAACTTAGACTAGGCTTGACTCGCATAGGGGTGAACCAGTCCCCAGCAGAGTCACCAGCTGTCGTACCCCGAAAAATACGACCTCACGCGATCCGAAAGGACGGGAGCCGCGCGCCGGACAGACTGAAGAGTCGCCACCTAATTCTATTTATTCCCGAAGAGGGAAAGGGGAGATATAGATACAACCCGGGAAGAAAAGGATGAGGACAAAGGTCAACGGAACCATTGCCTGGGTTCGGGAGTCGGTTATGCAGAGGGAAGGTATTAGCACCCCCTACATCCATCGTACTCGATGGGAACCATCTAAGTTATCACGCGCGAAAGGATGTCTATGCTTAAACAAATTGCTTGCTAGAGGGAAATGAGTTGAATTATAAGTTAGATTAATCCTAGGTGCTCGGCAAGGATTGAGATCCTCGTGCCTACGTACTCCCGTGTGCAATAGGAAAGTCAGAGCCTCATAGTTCGGCCTACTAAGGGTAATGGTTGTTGATTTTATTATCTTTCTTCGATGAAAGGGTTTGGGAGTTGAAATGCACTAAAGACTATGGATAGTTTATCTCGTCCAACAAGACGAGCGTCCTGCGTCGAAATAATCGGAGCGAGTAATGAGAGCTCGTTATCCTCCTTTCTACCACTTAAGGCTCGTGGCGTACAATTCTTCTCGTTTTATTAATGTGTTTTATTTCCTAAGACCTCTTGACGTTGGATCAAGGGTTTGGATCTAAAAAGAATCGTTTTGGTTTTTGAGGTTAAAGGGTAAATGCAAGTGGAGGTTTATTTTGTGGTTTGTTAGCGAGGCACAAAGCGCTCGGCTCGCAAGGTAAGGTGGATCCTAATAAACGAAATGAAACTGAAAAATAAAGTGCAAGTGTGCGAGTGCAATCGCTTGGCGTTGGACCAAGGATTCAAAATTAAATAAAATATGGAAAATAAAGTGCGTACAAAGTAATGGGAGAGGGATATAAAATAAATACAGGGGATTGCGCGAAATAAATGGTATCATTGTAGTTTGCCCAAGAGGAAGCGTGTGTGCAGTGTTTTTGAACTGTTCGAAGGCGTTCGGCCTTTTTGATCGGAAACAACTATTCGAAGGCGTTGGACCTTTTTGGGACGCGTCGAAATTTGGTTCGTTTACTGCCTTAGAACTGGTTTAAAGAAACCGTTCTATGAGGAGTCGAAACATTATTTTTGAAATGCGAAAATAAATAAAATTGATTTGCGAGAATTAAATTAAGATAGAATAATAAATTAAATAATTAAATAAATCAAATAGTATTAAGAATAATAAATAAATTAAATTAATTTAAATGTTTATTTGCCAAAATAATAAAAAATAAATAATAAAAAAAACTAATTACAAGGAGGGCCTCATATTGACCGAATATCACCGATTTAACGAAATCGGGCGAAAAATCGGCCTTTTGTTATGTCATTGGCCCGAAATAAAATCAAATAACTCACTATTTTTTTTTAGTTTTTTTTTCTAAAGGAAATATTATCAATAATTAAAACTCTATATAAAAAAAAATTAACATCATGAAAGAAAATAAGGAAAGACATAAGGAGTGGATCATTAAAACATGCTGGTGTGTTTAACGGTCTGAGTCCACACAATGGCACCAAGGCCCAACGAAATTCATAAAAAAACATAAAAAAAAGTTTATCCGGATCTAGAAGTGTGATGAGAAAAAGGCATTGGGCTAAGCCCGTCAGAAACTCTCCAAAAAACTAAAAAAAATAAAAAGTTAAAAAATAAATTGAAATTAAAAAAGGTTAACGCAATAAAAGAAGAGGAACCATGGATCTTGCAGTGTGTATGATTAAAATATGATCTATGTAGTAAAGTCATGGGCTGTTGGGCCCAACCAACGATAAACAACCCTAAATGTTAAAAGGGATTCAGAAAAAAATCAAACAATATAAGTTCCATTTATATAAAAAAATTGCAGAAGAGAAAAGCAGTTGTTTAGCAGAGAGACAATCATATTCAGAGAAAACAAACACGGTTCCCTCTCAAAACAAAGATCCAAAGTAAACCCACCGTCAAAAGGAAGAATGCCGACGATTTCCCTCTCTTAATCCCTCTCGGCGTCACTCTCAGATTCTCAAGATCCGCTTTCTGGTTTTGGTTTGTTTATGATGATGATGGTGGTGAGCGATATCAGATAGATTACGGTGGCCGGCAGTTGGGTTTTACGGAAGATGAGGTTTACGGGTTCTCGCAGATGGTGGTTCCGCGGCTTGTTGTGCGTTTTTCGGCACAGTGGCTGGATTTGCGTTTGAAGTGTGGTGGCCGGAATGGGTGTGAGCGGCGAAGGGTCGCGGTGGTTCAGACAGATTCGTCCCGTGGTTCCCAGACTGATGAGCGAAGGAGGTGAGTGAAGCGATTCGCGGTTTAGGCCGTGGTGGTAAGCGGATTCTGAGTTTCTTGGAAAATGGTATGAAGATGAAGGTAAGTGTTTATGTTCTGTGTGAGGAGTTGGTGAGTACGCAATTAACACAATAAATGAATTCGTAGATTTTTGGTTTATTATTTTTTGTTTATTTTTTTTGAAACTTGGTTTGTGTAATGATTTTGCAGAGGTTTTGTTTGAGTGTCCAAGCCCCCTTAATGGTGAATGAGAGGGATTCTCTTATAGAGAGGAATCTGAAGGGTATAAAGGGAAGTTTCAAGAGGAAAATCACAAGAAGTCCGTTGGTGTTGTGTTGTGCTAAAGGTGGAACGAGGGTGGTGTGCGGTTTGTTCAATGGAAGAGTGGACATGCTGGTGATTTTTTGTGGCACTTTTGCTGGTGTATGGTTGTGACAAAAGCAGAGTGGGACCATATGAGGTGCATTGGAGAAAAGCATAAAAGTGGTGGGATATGTAGGATGTGTTGGTAATGCTGCTAAAGAAAATTGGGTTTTGGAATTAGTAAAATAAAACCATAAAACAAAATATAATAATACTAATAATGACACTTAAAAATAACAAAGATAATAACCATAATAATAATAATAATAATAGTAATAATAATAATAATAATAATAATAATAATAATAGAGAGAAATAAAAATGACAGTGATGGCAAGAAACAACATATTAATAATAGTAATAGTAGTAATTAAATAAAAGTAAGGTAATAATAATTGTAATAATAATAACAATAATAATAATAATAATAATAATAGAAAAACAAAATGAAAGAAAAGTGATAATAACACAAGCAAATAAAATTCAAATTTTGGTATTTTTTAACAATAGGCTAAATAAGTAAATAAAATGAATAAAATAAATGATGAAATTGAAAACTGATTTTAATCGGAAGCAAATAATTTTGAAATATGAGGTAGAAGTATGAATATATGAATATGAGATTTGGCTATTTAGAATAAGATGGACTAAATGGATGATTGGATGAAAAAAAATGAATAAATAAATAATAAGAGAATTGAACGGAACAAACGAGAAGTGAAAATTGAAATTAAAAATGGATGACTGCTTATGAATTGATAACACCACAACACCGGATTTGAATATCTTAAAGAGACATTGGCCTTTCGCACAAAACCCGAAGAAAATAAATGACATACTTTTTGGATTTTTGAAATGATGGTTAGACAGAAAAATAAAATAGTGCGGGTAGGACAAATTTGGGGTATGACAGATGGGCCGTGGCCCTATACATTCTTGAGGCCCAGTCCAGAACACTAGTCATGGACTAGGGTTCACCGATGCTGGTCTGACTACAGAGGGTCGTAACCACAATAAGGCTTTACATATCACCTTAGAGTGTAAAGGTGCTATGCTTTCTCATGTCTTGGTTGACACTGGGTCATCTCTCAACGTTCTTCCAAAGAAAGCCTTAGTCAAGATGGAGTATGATGGTCTTGCACTCTGCCCGAGTAACCTAGTTGTGAGAGCCTTCGATGGTTCTAAAAGATCGGTTCTTGGAGAAATTGAGTTGCCTGTGGTAATTGGCCCATAGATTTTCAAAACTATCTTCTATGTGATGGACATTCAACCTGCCTACAGTTGTTTGTTGGGTCGACCCTGGATTCATGCCACTGGAGTCGTAACATCGACCCTTCACCAGAAGTTAAAATACGAGTGGGAAGGCCAAATTATCACCATTTGTGGGGAAGAGGACATTTTTCTAGTCATCTAGCTACTTACAAGTATATTGAGATGGATGGGGAGATCCATGAGACAATGAGTCAGGGTTTCGAAGCTCTCAATGTCAATGAAGCAATAGCTGAAGTGTCTGGTACTTAATCTCTTCTTACAAACAATCTCGGAAGGTTGTTGTAGACGGGAATGCCCAAGGCTGGGGCAAGCTGCTGCAAGTTCAGATCAAGGAAGACAAGTTCGGTTTGGTTACAGACCATCCCGACAGGTCCAAGAGGAGGCTGCTGAAGCTCCCAAGTTTATCATGGGGGGAAGCTGACCCCGGATGCAATTAACAATGTGGAAGACGAGGCTTAAAGCGACTACAACCTAGAAAGCTGGATTCGTCTAAGAGTCCCGGGCCAACAAGTCCTCAACTGGTTTTCCCAGGAAATTATAAGGGTTACTGCTGCAGAGTAATTATTATTTCCTGTTTAAGCATGCAATAAGTCTTGCATCTTGCCCAAGGTGTCAGGACTCATTTTGTAATAGGGCCATATATGTATTTTGTGCAAATGGAATATTAATGAACAATGGACATCTTTTGCAAACAATCTTTTCGCTCACTGTCTTTTCATTTTTGTTATTTTCGCACAAAACAATAAACGGCAATGTTTTTCTTAATAAACTTCATTCACTTTTTATAAATAAAATAAAATCAATCACTAAAATGAACAAATCTCGACCCTTACAGAGATAGCCTTCCAGATCGCACCGACAACGACACTGCTATGACCTTGTATGACTTCGACAATCCAATTAATCAAGCAGATGAAGGGGTTGGAGAAGACTATGATTTGCCTGAAGAGTTGGCCAGGTTATTGAGACAAGAGGAAAAAGTGATTGCTCCTCATCAGGAGGAAGTTGAAACTGTCAATCTTGGTACCGAGGAATATGTGAAAGAGGTGAAGACCGGGGCTAGTCTGCAAGCTTCAGTGAAAGAACAACTCATCAGTATGCTTCGGGAATATGTCGACGTCTTTGCTTGGTCCTATCAGGAAATGCATGCACCTAAGGCTGAGAAAGAAGTTCGAGGGTTCTTAGGTAGATTGAACTACATCTCAAGGTTCATATCTCATCTCACTGCACTTGCGAACCATTGTTCAAACTGTTAAGAAAAGAGCAAACAGTCAGGTGGAACAATGACTGTCAGAGAGCTTTTGACAAGATCAAAGAATATCTGCAAGAACCTCCAATTCTCATGCCTCCAGTTGAAGGAAGACCTATAATCATGTATCTGACAGTATTAGAAGAGTCAATGGGGTGTGTGTTGGGCCAGCATGACGAGTCTGGTCGAAATGAGTATGCAATATACTACCTAAGCAAAACGTTTACCGACTTTGAACAACGTTATTCACTTCTCAAGAAAACTTGATGTGCTTTAGCGTGGGCTGCTCGCCGACTAAGACAATATTTGTTGACTCATACTACCTTATTGATCTCAAAGATGGATCCAGTCAAGTACATATTTGAGAAGCCAGCACTTACCGGAAGGGTTGCCAGGTGGCAAATGATTCTAACAGAATATGACATTCAGTACACCTCTCAAAAAGCCATCAAGGGCAGTGTATTGTTTGATTATCTGGCCGAGCAACCCATTGATGATTACCAGCCTATGAAATTTGATTTCCCTGATGAAGACATCATGTTCTTGAAAGAAAAAGATTGTGAAGAGCCTATTCACACTGAAGGGCCTGACCCAGAAGAAGCATGGACTATGATGTTTGACGGGGCAGTTAATTGCAACGGTCGTGGGGTTGGTGCAATGCTTATTACACCTAAAGGGGTTCATATGCCTTTCTCAGCAAGGCTCACCTTTGCCTGCACTAACAATGAAGCAGAATATGAAGCTTGTATCATGGGTATTGAGGAGGCCATTGACCTTAGGATCAAAACCTTGAATGTATTCAGAGATTCAACTTTGGTAATCAACCAGACCAACGACAAGAGGTACACTCATCAGGAGCATCTGATTCCCTACCGTGACTATACGAGGAGATTGTTGACCTTCTTGACAACAGTTAAGCTTGAATACATCCCTCGAGATGAGAATCAGTTTGCAGACGCTTTGGATACCATTTCATCCATGATCAAAGTACAGGTCGCCAATTATGTACCTCGGATTTTGGTATCCAGACTAGACAGACCGACATATGTATTCTCTGTGGACACTATCACTGATAACAAGCCTTGGTACCATGACATCAAATGCTTCTTGGAAACTCAAACATACCCACCTGGGGCATCGTCAAACAATAAGAAGACATTAAGAAGACTAGTCGATATTTTCTTCCTCAATATTGATGGTTCTTTATACAAGCGAAACTTCGACATGGTCTTGCTCAGATGTGTTGACAAGAAGGAAGCAGACCTACTGATGCACGAAGTACATGAAGGTTCTTTCGGTACCCATGCCGGAGAACATGCAATGGCAAAGAAATTGTTAAGATCGGGTTACTACTGGATCACAATGGATGCATACTATTATGCCTATGCCAGAAAATGCCACAAATGCCAGATCTATGCAGATAAAGTGCATGTGCCTCCGAATCCTTTGAATGTAATGCTTCACCTTGGCCCTTCGCCATGTGGGGCAATGATATGATTGGAAATATTGAACCGACTGCTTCAAATGGTCACAAATTCATCTTGGTAGCCATTGATTACTTCACCAAATGGGTTGAAGCAGCTTCGTATGCAAATGTCATCAGGCAAGTGGTAGCTCGATTTCTAAAAAGGGATATCATCTGTCGATATGGAGTTCCTGAGCGAATCATTACTGATAATGGTTCCAATTTGAACAACAAGATGATGGCAGAACTTTGCAGGGACTTCAAAATTCAACATCACAACACTTCTCCTTACAGGCCAAAGATGAATGGCGTTGTTGAGGCTGCTAACAAGAATATTAAGAAGATTGTGCAAAAGATGGTAGTCACCTACAAAGATTGGCACGAAATGCTACCATTTGCCTTGCATGGGTATCGAACTTCCATCAGAACGTCTACCGGGGCAACACCTTATCAGCTTGTGTATGGTATGGAAGTTGTCCTACCTGTCGAAGTTGAACTACCCTCCTTACGGGTAATGATATATGTGAAACTGGATGAATCAGAATGGGTTCGGTCTCGATATAATCAACTGAGTCTGATTGAAGAAAAGAGATTAGCAACCATTTGTCATGGGCAGTTATATCAAAAGCGAATGAAGAAAGCCTTCGATCAGAAAGTCAGACCTCGGGAATACCAAGTGGGAGAGCTTGTTCTGAAAAGACTTCTTCCTCCTCATACAGACCACATGGGCAAATGGATGCCAAACTACGAAGGCCTATTCATATTAAAAAAAGTTTTCTCTAGTGGAGCACTGATGCTCACTACTATGGATGGCAAGGATTTCTTATCTCCTCTGAATTCAGATGAAGTTAAAAAATACTTCGCATAAAAGACCTGCTGGACATAAAAACAGAATGTAATTCCAGGCAAAAATAGGGCATCCCGGTGAGTCAAAAACAAAATAAAAGACTCGGGCAAAAATAAGGGAAAAAAATGTACACCCACTGAGTTGAAAAGCCACATCGGACAGCTCAGGAAAAAATGGGTATCCCGGTGGATTGAAAACCCGAAAGGGGCGATCCACGCAAAATCAGGGAATAAGAGAACAACTGAATTCTGAATTCATTTGTATCACTCACAACATGGCAAACTTCGAAAGGATAAAAGTGTCGGTCATAATCAACCTTCTTCAAAAAGCAAGATAAGAAGAACGTCAAGGTCATATAGGTCATAGCAAAGGAAGCTCACTGGAGCGTCAAATTCAACATTGCCAACACCTTTATTTTCTCAATTTACAGCAATCTCCTATTTTCAGGGATTCGCTTCTTCATTGTACTTGCCCGTTTAGGGCACACAAATCAATAAAATCAAAATATTCAGTCACACTTTGTTTTGTACATTTTTGTTTCGTGTGCAAAATGTCCAAAGTTCATAATACAACACTTGCATGAAAACATATAAGCCATTTTAAATATATGCTTGCAGGAAATATGCACTTCTGAGCAAATCAAACTCCTATGATGGAATCCAGTTGAGGATACCTCGAGACACTTGTACTTCTCCTTTGTTTAACATGTTGCAGGTACTCAAGGCAGACAATCTTTCACAGCATGGGGCATATCAGGCATTATATCCCCAGCCAAGTCAGCAATCACCTCATCAGCAGGTTTACTTGACAAGAGTTTTCCTCCTGAAGTTGTTATCCCCTCGGAGGATCCTTCGAGAAACTCATTTAATCCCCATCATGTCGCTTGAACGAAGGAGTTACAACAGATTACTTCCCAGAAGTTCTCTTCTCACCAGGAAAAATCTCCCGAGCAATGCTTAAACTGTTGTTCCCCATCAGAGTTGCCAGGATTTTCTCACCCTCAGCGGAGTCGGCAGAATCGCTTTCCCGCAAAGTTATAAGTTGATCCCCAATAGAGTTGCCAGGGTTTTCTGCTCCCCAGCGGAGTTGCCGAAGCCTCCTCATCCCCAACATTAGTTTCTTCAAACAAAAGTTTCCCCAGCCGGGATCCCCATAAATTTCTTCCCCCGGAGCGCCATAGAGTTCCCTAGAAAGATCGTTCAGTAATATTTTCTCCCTACAGATCGGCCAATGATCTCTTTCCCCAACGGAGTTCTCCCTCCATGCAGATCGTCCAGAGATCTTTCTCCCCGCAAGATCAAGATCTCATATCAGTTCTCTCATGTTGCATAATCCTAGCATTCACATCATTTATTCACTAAAATAAGCATAGCATTCAGTCTAATACGGAGCATTACGACAAAAATCAAACATTTGCATGATCATAAGCCAGGTTCGAGCCAATCACCTGCGAACAAAAGAATCACTTCACCAGCAATATACAAAACTTATCCCCCACAGGCAAAGCCATAATACCTTTTGCACTCTCAATACAGACACTTGTTCATAACTTATACATATTCTTTTTGACACTCGCCCGTGTCATACTTCCCCAGCAAGTCAAACACTCGTTTGTGTCCCTTGCTCAACCTTTTTGACACTCGTCCGTGTCTTGCACATATTTCCCCAACATGTCAAACACTCGTACATACTGATACATAATCCTCTGATACTCGTCAGTATCTTGTATATATCACCTCCCCAGCAGATCAAACACACGTGTCAGCGTTTGCTTCTATTGATACTCGTTCGTATCGTGGTCCTAAGGATGCTCGTCTGCATCTTTAATCTATACACTCTGTCAAACACTTATACCTTTTATTTCAAAGTGTAAGCACTCGTCCATGTTTACCATCCCCCCAGTAAGTCACCGACAAAACAACCTTTCTATCCGACATTCATCCTATGTCGTGATATGTTCAGCAGCCGTCCCCTGCTAGGTGATCATCCTTCACCTCTCGATGATCGTACCTCATCATTTTATCCGATGGCCGTCCCCATCGTTGATCTTTTCTATCTGGCATTCGTCCTATGTCGTGATATTTTCGGCAGCTGTCCCCTGCCAGGTGATCGTCCTTCACCTTTGGATGACCGTCCCTCATCCTATCCCCAGTGGAATCCCCACCGTTGATCTTTTGTTATCCCGCATTCGTCCTATGTCGAGATAATATCCAAGAGCATCTGTCCCCTACTAGGTGATCGTCCTTCACCTCTTGATGATCGTCCTTCATCATGCTTATCCGATGGCCGTCCCCATCGTTGATCTTTTCTATCCGCCATTCGTCCTATGTCGCGATATTTTCAGCAGCCGTCCCCTGCTAAGTGATCGTCCTTCACCCTTTGATGATCGTCCCTCATCATTATTTCATTTATTCTTTTACCCGATGGCCTTCCCCATCACGATTTATTTACCCTTTAACATGATGGTCGTCCCCGTAAGTGCTTTCCTCATTTCTTTAAATCCCCAGAGAGTTTTATTTCTTAACCCGATGGTCGTCCCCGTCACGATCTCTTTATTTCCCAGCTTGATGGTCGTCCCCGTCATTGCTTTACTTACCGTTTTTCATCCCCAATAGTCGTCCTCTGCTCGAAGGTCGTCCTCCATCGCTTTCATTTGATACTCATACAATACTACCTGTTACAATTTATATCCCTTTTCTTCTTCTCCCCTAGTGAGTGCAAATTTCGGACTATCTTTGGTATTCAACCACAAGTTATCTTGTTTGTCTGCTAAGCCAGGCGCTTACACCATGCATAGCTAACTCATGCTTGAATATGGGCAGCTGTAAACACCCCAAATTTTCCCTCACTTTTTCTCACACCATGGCTTGTGATCTTTTCATATTGCATTGCATAAGCATATCATCTCACTTCATAGTTCATTTTATCTGCATAATCTGCATCTAGGGTTTGTGATCAGATGAATCCAAGAAGTGATTTGATCCATATCAAAGGTATTGAAGCATTCCAAAAGGGTCCATGAGTGGTTTATGACCTTATTTCATCCCTAAGAAGTCTTTGAAGTCATAATATCTCAAATCATTGCAAAGGCATGAAGGCAGACTGAAGATTTCCTACACAGATGACCTAAAATTAGGGTTTTGGTTTCAGAGTCCTCACACCCAAATGTTTTGGTCATTCTTGATTATAATGGTCTCAATATGTTATAAGGAGCATGTGTACCAAATTTGATGAAGAAATTCATTGTGGAAGTCATCTGATCAACTGGTAACTTGTTGTGCAAGAAAAGTCAGAATCAGGGCATCTGAGGCCCCCAACAATGGAACCAAACGATCATTTCCATCAAATTGAGGTTCTATGAACTTTATTTGATCTTATAAGTGGTTATAAGTTCACAAGATTGAATAATTTCAAGCCATTTGTAAACTTTCCATTTTTGGACATGACTTGTAATGAAAACTTTCCATTTTGGGAAAGATTTTCAACCTCCTATTTCTTGATCAAAAATGCTTCAAATGAAAAATCCTTAAACATGAAAGTTGTAGATTGGATCTTCCCATTTTCAAAAAGTACAAGAACTCCTCTTGATTCATCCTAGAACTCAAGATATGATCTTTCAAAGTTGGGAAAAATCCTATAATTTTAAAGTTCATGCCAAAGAGGGAATTTTGCAAAATCAAGTTTCAAGACTTCTAATGACCTCTAATCCACTTCTAAGCATCATTACATGATAACACAACTTTCCTTGATCAGAATTGGGCATTGAACCTAAGGTTTTCAGGACTTGTGATCCAAGAAATTTCAAAGAGCGAAATTTGCAAAACATGTGATAACTCTTGTATCATGCCATCCAGATCCTCAAATCCAATCCTAGGGCCATCCTTGATGCAAGCTGAGGCAGGACAATCCCCCAAGCCAGCTCTGACTCGTGCCATGCTTATGGTACCATAACTTTTGACTTTTTGCAAAACCTCTCATACCAATCAGCCTGTGCCACAACAACTCTCTGGCCAATCAACATTGTTTACGTGGACATCAAAGAGCTCATTACACAACACACACAAGCCTGAATGAAGCATAAGCTCAGTTTCACAAAAAACCTCAAAGACATTCATCTCTTATAATTTCATCACACAAGCATCAAACCTCAAATCTTATTCCACCAATCATCTCCACACATCATAAGGATCACAAACCACCCATTGCCATGGCCTGAAAGTCACTAAAACTCAAACACGATTTTCCACCACTCAGAACTGAATCTTCAAAAAGAGGCCATTTAAACTCTTGCAAAGCTTCTCAATAGCATCAGGGTGATCAAAGGAGGTGTCTAGCATAAGAGGCAGGCTTTGGAGGTCCACATTTGCTCAACTCCAGCTCAGGTATAGCTCAAGAACATTTTTCTCAGAGCTTTGATTTTAAGTTACAATGTGATAAAGCATGTTTCCCTGATCATTATGCACTTTGAATCACTGAAAATGGTTGAGTATGTAGGATGTATTCAATTTCTGAAATTTTTGCACATTTTCCGTTTGGCTTCGATTCTTGTTGTTGATCAAAATAAATGAATTTTGGGGCTGGATTCATGTTTAGGGTCATTAGATGGTTGATTTTGGAGCTTTAGAGAGCTTGGGGTGGCGTTTTGAGGGATTCAGGTGAGAAGGGTGAGCGGAGAAGATGACCGAAGGTTTCTCCAGTCACCTGAAAGTGGTTAGGGTTAAGATTAGGGTTAATCAGGCCAGTTTGAATAATAGCCTTTGGATCTTGTTTAACGCGTTTTTGGATGGCTAGGATTCATTCATTTAGCCCTAATTATTAATTAATTAAATTAATTAGGTTAATTAGCCAGATTTGATCTGGACCCTAGGATAGCGCGCGCAGTCTCCCAGGTTCAAATCCCAGCCTTAGATCATGTTGACTTCCCATTTTATTTGATTTTAATTTCATTTTATTTCATTTCTTTCCACATTTATTTTAAAATAGAAAAAAGACTTTAAAAAATCTCATTTTCTGCATTTTCATTTCAAATATTTTTCTCAACTCAAAAACATTTTTTATTTTAATTTTTGCATTAAAAAAGTATTTTTAAAACATTTAAATGTTTTATTTAATTAATTAATTGATTTTAATTAATTAAAAATACATTTAGGTTTCTAAAAATCACCAAACAATTCATGAAGCATTCTTAGACATTTAGAAACATTTTCAAACTCACCATACAAATTTCTTTTTAGGTTTGATCACATTTTCACAATTATCTTTGAATTATGGTTCTTAAAAATCACATTTTCTAACCCTAACTTGAAAAAATCACTTCTGGTCAACCATGATGTGTTTGAACTTGATTCGTTTTGCATTGTTTCACATATTTCATCTAGTATCTAGCTTATTTATTTCATAATTTTGCATTGCATTTTCAATTTGATTTGCATGTTTCCCTTAGAAGTATCCAAAATCCCTAGTTAACTTAGGAAATCCATAACTTTCACTAGGTTTAGCTTCTGATCTTCTCCTTTGGGTAGTGATCTTGTGGATGATTAGGGTTTATTTGAGTTCAATTTCAAATTTTTATCGTGATGTATGCTTCTGTTTTGGTCATATGCATCTCATGTTGCCTTAAAACCCTAATTTTTCATGTTCATTTGCATTCATCTTTGCATAGCTCAATCATATGAATTTGCCTTGACATTTCATTCATTTGTATGACATCTTAGACATTCTAAGACATTATTGAACATTGCTCGATCATTTCTTCATTCATTTTCTATGCTTTGCATTAATTACATTTCATGAACATCCATGTGTTTTCATGCTTCTAAACATGCTTCCATTGCATCTCATCCTTGTATGAACATTCATAAGAATTATGTATGAATTTGCATCATTTCATAACACATTTTCCTTGCATATACACATCTGGTTTTGTTCCTTGCATCTTTATTCATTTCATTTCCTTTTGCTTTGCATTTTATGCATTCACACTAACATTTCAGGGGCTTATGGTAAGTTGTTTGGAATGTGGATTTTCCTTCACATCCCACCTCTTATCATCTCTTCATATGCATTATTTACTTGTCTTTAAAGTGAACTTGCTTCACTTATGCTCTCTCCCTCTTACTTTCTTTCTTTTAGGTTACTTATCTTCTTCAGGAAGTAAGTAACTTATTCTCTTATCTCTTCTCTTTTCATCTGCTTCTTCTTCCATGGTGGCCTCCTGAAGATCTTTCTTTATGCCTCACAAACCATAGGATATCCAAGCATGATAATTTTTAGGGTTGTATATAGTCCCCCTAGCTTTTTACCTTTGAGTCTCCTTGAGTCTCTTTTCTCATCTCATAATCAGAGGCTAAACACTTAAAGCTTTAGGACTTTGAATTATAGTTATGCCCGCATCCTTATCTTAGGATGGAGTGTATAACTTTAATCCTTAGTGATAAACCTTTAATTTGTTTGCACATCTTAATCAAAACACTTAATAATGATCAAGAAATAAGCTTGTAACTTGGGCCTTACATTAGGGTTCTATCTCTTCCTTTTGGTTAAGAGGGACTAACCCTAGTGTTTAATGGACAAGTCCCCCTCAAGTTGTCTAACAAACTTAAAATCCATTTCTTAATATCATCCTTTAATTAAAATCCACTTTAATAAAATCTTGTTATATAATGAATTTAATCCCTAACCACGGATTAAGTTGAGGAGTCTTCCTCAGCTTAAGTGTTCTCATCTATCATCCTTCTCTTAGGATTGTGTAATGAGTTCACTAATCCCTGATTAGAGATTAAACTCATTACTTAACACTAAACAAAAATCCAAAGGCTCTTAATAATCACAAGTAGGTTAATGATCGTAATCCTATATCATCATGGTAATTAAGTTGATATTTTCATCTCATGCTTAAGTAGGCTCATTATCCCTAATCAGGGAGGATATAATGAGTCTACCACCTTTGATTTAGGCTTAAGCTCATTATCTTATGCAAAACACCAAAAATAATAAAAAAATGAAAACACAAAAACAAACAATAATCGTCTCCTCAAGGATTCTTTTCTCATCACACTCATTCTATAAGCGAGAACTTGCTTCTTCCATCTAATGCAAGACAGTTAGCACTCGAGCCAGACGAGTCATACACTTGAGCATAGACAAGCAAGCAGTTCACAACAAATCATCTGAGTCTCTTTGAGTCGAACTACGGTGTTCTGACTTCCTCATTGCACGAGAGGATACGTAGGTATAACTTAACAGTTATCGAACAAAAGTCTCTTTGTCATCCCCTAGTTTCAACTTTCTTTTCTAAGCCTCATTCTTGAGCACTCACCCTCTCTTTTTTGCACTGACACACATTCTTTTCTCCCTAGCTTTTGCACACTATCAGCACATACACTACCCCTTTTAAACACAATCAAGTAAGCGTGGATCCCGTCGGGTACGACAAACGATCTTGGTGCTAATACTTTCCCAGGTCGTAACCAACCCCCTTTATCAGTTTCTTTGGTTCACAACCATCTTATCCATACCCTTCCAAGTTTATGCAGCATTACCTTTCCTTCGGGATAAAAATTCCTAGCTAGAGACTATATTCTACCTTCAACCTCCAACATCGCCGACAGTTCGCGTCTGCACCGGGGACGTAAGTCTTTTCGGGAGCGACAACCCGCAGGCATGAAACTTCAATGCTTAATCACATAGAAAAAACTTACTCTGAGCACAAAGTTCGAGTCTTAAGATTCTCTTAATAGAAGAATCCGGTATCAACCTTGTGTTTAGATATGTGCTTATTGGATAAGTAGATACACAAATGTTTACACTCTTAAGCCGAATAAAGATGGTCTTCTCCTGAGTGTAGAAGAATGAAGGTTTCATTCTTCTTCTCTCCTTGCACATATTCACATATTGTTTCTTTAGAATATATGTGAACACATCTCTCTCTACTCTCACACACTAAACCCTTTTGGTTGTATCTTATTTTGAAGTGTGTTTCTCTCATATGTGCTTTCTATATAACACAAATTCTCAACTCATTTTAGTGTCTTGGGTATCATATCCACGTTAACACAATCACAAAATCTTTAACTCACATTCATTCTTTGGAGAGATCTCTTCTAGGCGAGATCTTGTGAATTTTTTCAATCTTCTTATTTAAATAGATACTGAGAATAGATCCATTGAAGATTTTAACTATCATGGTACAAACAAATGTTGAAGGTCTTTAGCTGGTGGATAATAGAGACGCTAAAAACTCATCTAGCATAAAGACGTTAAGAGTAATAGAGCAGAGTTCAAAACAATTAGAGAGAGAAGATCCTGACAACATTACTTTATGCGGATTAGACATAATATAGTGTACATTTGTCACTTATCTTATTTGGATAAATTTTATGGGAGACTTCTTGTAGACGTTTGTTTAAGATGTTTTAGAGTCATTGTTATCCTTATACTTAGATTTTTGAATCATATGTTTTTTTATAGAATTAGTTAAAGTATGATCAGAAGCTAAAGTATGTCTTTAGAACCTGGTTGGAATGAGACTCCAGAGTCTTGAGTTCACAGATTTCGAATCTTGCATTCATCGGAGTCTTGATCAGAACTAGTCTGGATGATTACTTTCATTGTTGATGACTAGATGTAGACAAATTACTTTGAAGCAATATCTTCATAATTATTGATGAAACTTGTTCAGAAGATGTATAATTGTTCCTTATAGAACGTCTGCTTGCTTTAAATGATTTCAGTCATCAGAGCTTTGTTGATCTTTGTATTCTAAGTAACCTTAGGTTCAACTTCTGAAAGACTTAAGTTGACTCTTCCGAGTCTGAAAGCTTGGTTCCAAACCTTCAAAATCAGTACATCTTTGCTTCCCTTTAATGTCTCTTCTTAGTGATTAACTTGATTATATCATGGTTAATGTCTTTTGATATTGCACACTTAAATAACCATTAGTAAACCCTATTGTTCTTTAAATACTTTGTTATCATCAAAACCTTTTAAGCGTGTGAACAAATCTTGTTCTAACATGTACCTATTACTACAGGGTGGTTAAAAAGGCTTAATGCTAAAAGGTAACAACAACCTCAATGTGTGTCAACCAAACCAGATAAATTTAATCAAAAATAATTTAAACCTGATAAAATTATGATGCATGGATACACTCAATAAAAAGGAAAAGTAAACAATGGAATTAATTTGGCTCAAAATTTACTAGTTGAGGTATCCGAAAGTTGAGTACAATTCCTTTAATTCATTTTTCATCCTTTGCCTTCAAGTTGTAAGTCGCTTTTCTGATGATCAAGTTTCCTTTTGGTTCTTTTGTTCAATGAAAATTCTATAATTGAAAATTTTGTAAATCTGAAAGAAACATTAGCTACAAACTTGTTCATTAAAGACAAACATTACTGAATAATACAATGGGGGAAGAGTACTTATAGTCACTATTACTCTTCTTTAGGTATACATTTGAAGAAAAAAAGTTCTAAAAATAAAGAAAACTAGCTACATGTCTTTTCATATGATATTATTTTGGAATAGATCATGCATGTCTTTTCATATGCTTTCATTTCAGAATAGATCATGCATGACATTCATCGTGTTGTTGAAGTCATTATTCTGCCTGATCCATTCTACTCGCATGTGCTCTCTTTCCCTTTCTTGCTTTTGATATTGATTATTGAAGTAATTATCCATCTCTTCAACGATTGCAAAGTGTGCTCTTAAACTTTGAGCATGCATGTGGTATTCTTGCTGGTTGTAAAAGTCTCAAAATATAGGAGCAAATCATGGAAGTTCAACATACAAAGTGGGTGAAACTTTTGTTATCCACCTCGTAACCCCCCACTACATGAGGTTCCATTCTTCTTTGACACTATAAAGCCTGCTGACCTTGCATTTTCACTGGTTGTTGCAGTACATGAGGTTGGTAAAGTCCTTCTTCATTTCTAACTTTATTTTCCTCTTGATCATGTTGAACAACTTCTGCTGGATGATTATGTTGCAACCTCCTTTTAGCTGTAGTATTGATAAGAGCTTTTGGACCTATCATCTCGTCGTCGGGATAAACGAGCACGCCGATTCTTCTGCATTTTTCATTAATAACACAAAAATATCCACAAGCTCGTTGTGTAGTAACATTAACTATGTATTTAATATTTTTAGAAATTAAACGCCCAAATCAAATTGTCCCCCCTTAAAATAGCTAAAATTCCTAAACACCGCTTTACACTAAATTGTGATTGTTTATAGGCGGCTTCTAAATACTACACGAAAATGAGGCCCAAGCCCTCAAAATTTGGAGGAATTTGGCGGTTTAAAGTCGCAACACTAAGCCACGCTCAACCACCTATTTTGCTTCTGGCCTACAAAAAATTTCAATCATCTCTTGGGACATTGCATCGTTTATCACATTGTGCTCATTTCTATAGGTCCTAAGAGCAAAAAAACAGGAGGAGGCTGAATATTAAAAAGATAAATAATAGCACTAGGAGAATAATCAACATACTTACGTCGCACATAATATTTGTAGGTACCCACCTTGCTAAATGCCGCATTTGCATAAAATTATATGAATATGTTTTTATTTGCTTCTAGAATCAAATTGTTGAAACCTACTTAATGCCTTTATTGCAACATCTCCACCACCTCTCCAAATCCTTATAGATCTTCGCATGCGAATGTTGTCTCCCTGACAATATGGAAATCAACAAACTTGAGGTACTTTTTTGCATTAGCCTTTGAAATAAATTTGAGATGGGGAAGGTTGGAGCATTAGGGGCGGGGGAAACTCTTGAAGATGAACCTCTTGTCATTCTTCCTCTTTTTGAAGCCATTTGTACCTACAACAACACAACAAAACAACGAGATGGATAAAGAAAAAAAAAGAAAATTTTAACATTTGGAAATAAATATTTTATCTCTCAAATAAAGGTAGTTGCTGATTAAAATAAAATAAGTATTATTGTGATAGTGATCCATGTAACACCCCGAAAATCTAATTTGATTATTTATTTATTTAATTAATTTAGAAAGAATTTAGAGATTTTGCAAATTTTGGAGAATTTTGGGAGTACAAGAGTATTTTTAGATAATATAAATAATTAGTGTATTATTATACTATTATTAATAAAAATATTGAGGAAAAGGGAAAGGTGGTAATAAAAGAAAATATAGTAAGGATAATTTTGAAAATCCCTAAAATGGGATATTTGGTCTAAAGAATGAGAAGACTTGTCAAATTCCCATTTTATCATGTTTTTGTGAAGAAGAGCTCTAAGGAAGGGAAGAGAAGCGAAGAGGAAGCTCTAGGGTCTGAAGGAATTGTCAGAAAGTCTTGGAAAATGAAGGTTAAGCTGTGAAATTCTCTAAGGTATGAGGAGTTTTCATATCTTATTATAGTTCTATAGGGTCTGGATTGTGAATAGATTAGGTTTGTGTATTTTGAGTAAATTATGGTGTTTGATGATATAACTTGAGTTAGGAAGGTATGAATCTATGAAATAGAATGAATTGGGTTGGTACTTGTTGGTACTTGTTGATATATGTGTTTATTGGTCTATTTTGAAGCATTTTCGTTTTAGAAAAATCTGGTTTTTGAGGTTTTTAAAAGAAGAATTGCAGCAGGAAAATAATTGCAAAAAACAAAATTTTGGACTACAGAGCTCCTGACACGGGCTGTGTCACAGGACACGGGCAGCTGTGTCAGGCTACTGGCATACCATTTTTTTTCTATTTTGGACAAGTGGGTACAGAGCTCCTGACACGGGCCGTGTTAGAGCACTGTATTTGTTGTTGTTTTTACTGTTTGGGATTTTTAGGACGCATGTGTCTGACACGGGCCGTGTCACAGGACGCGGGCGACCGTGTCAGGTGTCTGTTTTTTGTGATTTTTGTTGATTTTTGATGTGTTCGTGCTGATTTTTGTAGTTGAGTTGTTTATTATTGTATAGCCGGTAAAACATGATTGTTTTGATGAATATTTGGTGATTATGAAATGGATGATGCACATGTTGATTTTTGGTGATTATGAGGAGTATGACATCATTGTATTTCATAACATATTTTGTTGGGGGTTTCGGCCTATTGATAGCTTCAATCCCATTATGCGGATTGAAGTGATTTGGTAATTATGTTGTGCTCCCTTGTGGGGGGTTGATGGCCAGTGTCCATCGCATGGAGAAAATCGGACCACGTGTATACTTTGCATTTCATTATGGATGAAATTGCATATACATGAAGTGATTTGTGTTTGTGTTGTGGAGATTTTATTGATGACGCTATGATGTTATTGTGCTTATCCTATGTATTTCCATGTCCTTATATTGCTATAATGAATTATGATTTCTCACCCTGCCTGCTTGGAAATGTTGCCTCTTATGTGGGTAACTTGAAGATGACCAAGAGTAGCTTCGCGGTGCTGGGATATTAAAGTCTTGGAGCATGTCTTTTGTTATTTTAAGAGTGTTTTGGAGTTTTGTCATGCTCTGTTTCATGTAACATCGGGTTGGGATTAGTTGTGAACATTTTTTCCCTTTTTATGTTATGTTGAAAGATCTTTTTAAATTTATGATGCTATTTTGGTAAAATACTTTTATTTCAATAAGTTAAAGGTTGATTTGAATTACCAAGTATGGTTCCGCTGTGAAATGCATATTATGCTTATGTTGGTTGTGTAACCCGTGTTACAAGACAGTACAATGAGTTGAATGTTGTTTTGAATAATGTGTGGCACCTTTCTATTTGATTTACTCTGATAGTATGAAGTTTTTTTTATATAAATTTATTGTGGGGGTAGAAGGGTGTTATAATCCATGAGATAAAAAGTTAGTTGTCTACACCGCTATGAAGGAGGAAAAACACAAGAAAGGGCTTGGGGGTTTGAATTGAGGTTTTTAAAAATAATGCATTCAACATAATTGATTTATCCTGGTTCGTTTGAACTCAAACTACATCCACTCCACCCTCCAAGGTGATTTCACCTCTCTCAACGAGGACTTAATCCACTAATCAATTAATGATTACAATCACAATGACCTACTGTCAAAGTCTTCTTGAGTCTACTAACTATACTTAGTCACTCAAGGTATATCAAGTTGATTACAAAGAGGTGTAACTAAAATTTCTTCTAAAAAGCGGTTATCACAACTGTGATACTTTTTACAAGATTGCGTTACAAATATTATTAAAATTCTTCAGTGGACTCCTTATATAGATATTTTGAAAATGATCCGTTGGAAACAACTTGACTTAGTTTTGATGATGATAATTGCCATTAAGAGTTTCCAAAAATACAGATTTTGTCTGGAGCCGTTAATTCTTTAATCTTCAATTAATATGGCTGATTCTGAGAATCAAAACTTGCGTGAATTCATGTATCAGAGTTTGGTTGCAAAGCAACTGTTCTGAGTGTTGTTGCTGAATAAGATCTTCTAAGATCATTAAGCATTGCGTCAGAACTTCTTACAATATGAGAACTTCTAATCCCGCATATCAAAAAGTTAATAATTTTAGGTAGCATATTTTGTTCTTATAATATTAAAATATTTGTTATCATCAAAACTTATTTAAGGAAGGTAGAATCAAAATTCTTGTTCTAAAAATCTCCACCTTTTTGATGATGACAAAACTTATATTTTGAGATAAATAATTATGAACAAAAAAGATAATAGATATACTCCCTTTAAGGTTCTTTGAAATAATCCGTCAGAGTTCTTGATAAGAAGTTCTTATAAAGCCAGAAGGTGAATGTATTTGGTTAAACGGTCGCATATGACCCAAATAACGTTGTGTCCAAATGAGTTTGGAAGATGAGTGACAAAATCCATGGTACGATCTTCCCAAACTTGCATTGGTATGGGTAGAGGTTGTAGTAAACCCTTCTTCTTGTGTGTCTGATACTTGTTGTGTTGACATACATCACAGTGTTTAACATATTGTTTCACATCGGAGTGCAGACCTGGCAAGTTGAAGGAAGACCCCAGTCTGGCTATTGTTGGTTTCACGCCTGAATGTCCAGCCAAGGGTGTGTTGTGAAACTCATGGATCAAAGCAAGTCTGAGCCGACCACAATCGGGTAAGAAAATTCTGTTCTAAAGTATAGTAAGTCGTTTGCAAACTGATAAACATTGCCTTCATCTGATTGTTTGTTGGTGACTAGGGAGATTCTATGAAGATCTGTGGCATAGAATGGCGGAGGCATATGATAAGATATGGAATGGGAGAGGACACAACCAGTAGGAGAGAGGCGTCAGGAGGGAATTGTCGGCTGAGGGCATCTGCTACAATGTTTGAACGACCAGGTTTGTAAAATATATCGAAGTTGAACCCTTGAAGTTTGAAAGCCCACTTTTGCTGCTCAGGGGTTTGAATCTTTTGTAGTAACAAGCTTCTAAGACTTTTCTGATCTGTATAAATGTGAAAGTGTTGACCAATTAAGTATTGACGCTACTTTTTAACTGCCTCTGTTACATCAAACATTTCGCGGACATAGACCGAGGCAACTTGCATCCGAGGGCATAACGTTTTGCTGAAGAAAGCGATGGGGTGGCCATTCTGTGAGAGGACAACACATATAGCAAGGCCAGAAGCATCCGTTTCAACGAAGAATGTTTGATTAAAATCTGGCAAGGCCAGGACCGATATGTCGGTCATTTTCTTTTTTAGAGTTGTAAAGGCACTATCAGCCTCTGTACCCCAAGAAAATGAATTAGAACGTAGTAGATTGGTGAGAGGAGCGGCGAGAGAGGCGTAGTGGCACACAAAGCATCGATAAAAACTGGTGAGGCCGAGAAAACCCCTTAAGGTCGTGAGAGAACGAGGTACAGGCCAATCAAACATTGCCTGCACTTTTTCAGGATCCGCTGAAACACCACCATTAGCAATAATATGACCCAAATAATTCACCTTAGTGACTACAAAAATGCACTTAGAAAACTTGGCAATAAAAGAATATGATTTTAATAAATTAAAAACAATATCTAAATGAACTAAGTGATCACTAAGTGAATAACTATAAATTAAGATGTCATCGAAAAAAACTAAAACAAACCGTCTGAGATAGGGTCGTAATAGTTCATTCATTGCTGCCTGAAATGTAGAGTGTGCATTTGTGAGTCCGAAAGGCATCACTAGGAATTCATAATGCCCATCGAAAGTCCTGAATGATGTTTTATGAGTGTCTTCCGTCGAAACTCGAATTTGATGATAACCTGAGCGAAGATCTATCTCAGTGAAATTATTTGCATTCCCCAATTCGTCTAAAAGCTCATCGATTGTAGGTATAGGAAAACGGTCTTTAATCGTTACTGCATTTAAAGCACAGTAATCAACACAAAACCGTCAGCTGCTGTCTTTCTTCTTAACAAGCAAAATGGGTGAGGAAAAAGGGTTGTTGCTAGGAACAATGATTCCTTCTTTTAACATATCATGGATGAGTGTAGTCATTGCTTCTTTTTGGAGTGTGGGTAGCGGTAAGGCTTGACGTTAATTGGAGGGGTGTTGGGGTTAAGGGGAATTTGGTGATCATAGTTGCAGGATGGACGAAGGCCAAGTTTGCCATCAAAGGCAATATGATATTTTTGAATGATTTTAGTAACATTTGGGTCAATGGGAGTGGACTGAGTTTGAGGGAAAGGTTGGTGGGGTTTGTGTGGGTGAGGGTTTTGAGAAGAAGAGGATGTTGTATGGATGGAGGGTTCAGGTGTATTTAAGGTCATAATATGGCAAGAGGCAATGAAGTTAGTGTGGATGAGGTGTTTGAGTTGGTGAAAAGAAGTAAGTGAGGGAAGAGCTTTAGGATCACCCTTAAGTGTGATTGGGGTCTCTTTGTGGTTAAAAGTGATAGAGGGAATGGAAAAATCAGCTTGGATTTGCCAAAGAGTACGTAACCAAGCCATTCCTAAAACAACATCAACACCTTCAATAGGGAGGAGGTAAAAAGGAATTGAAAATGGTTTATGTTGGAAGGACAATTGGACATTATGGAAGATGCCTTCACATTGCAAGTGTGAACCGTTTCCTACCATAACGGAAAACTGAGGGATGGGAGTAGTGGGAAGGTTTAAATGATGGGAAATTCTTGGTTTTAAAATATTGTGGGTACTACCTATATCAACTAGAACCATAACCGGTAGTCCGCCAATAAGACCTTTGAATTTAAGAGTTTGGGGTGAAAATTGACCGGTTAAAGCTTGAAGAGATAATTGGAAGTAGGTGTTGTTAACCTCCACCTTCGTTGCTTCTTTTTGTGAAAATTCAGATTGCTCTTCTATTACGGAATCGTCCTCAGCCAGCAGTAATAGGAAACAATTCGTAGCACATTTATGCTCAGGAATAAATTTGTCGTCACAATTGAAGTAAAGGCCTTGAGCACGACGCTCTTACATTTGTGTGCTAGATAAGCGCCGAATGGGAAATTTGGGTTGAGAAGGATGGCTCAGTTTAGAGAGTGGGGTTGTTAGAGGGGTGCTGGGAAAGTTCGTTTGAGAGGATGAATGAGGAATATGGTTGCTGGTTGATCTATTGTAGGGAGTGGAAAATGATTTTTGAAATTTTGGTTTTGCATCAAGAATTTTGGATTCAATTAATTTGGAAAGACCAATAGCTTGGGAAATAGAAACAGGTTTGTGGATGGCAATTTCATTTTGAATCTCGTGTTTCAAACCTGAAATGAAACCATTCAGCATAGCATCTTGAGAGAGACCAACTACTTGAGTACCCAATTTTTCAAATTTTGCTTGATACTCAACAACAGAATCGTCTTGTTTTAGTTTGAACAATTTCGCTTGATGTTTAGTGTAGGTGGAAGGCCCAAAATGTAGTTCTAACACTCTAATAAAGTAAGACCAATCGGCGAGTAAACGACTTTGATGCATCCATGTAAACCAACACAAAGCCTCACCTTTCATGTAAAAGGACATCATGGCCAAGCGATTTTCTGGAGGTAAGTTGTAAAAGGTAAAGAATTGATCCACTTAGAACAACCATTCTAGGGGGTTTGAGCCATCAAACAAGGCAAGTTCTAATTTGGGTGTGCGAAAAGTAGGTAAAGGAATGGTTTGGGAAAATTGAGAAATAGGAAATGAGGGTAAGGGAGGCATGGAATAGTACGGCATGAGTGTGGAAGTGTGAATATAGTTGGGTTCCATGTAGTTTAGAGATGAATAGAATTTAGGTATGGAAGTGTAAATGGGAGCTAGGGCGGTACGCATACGGGCTATAGATAATGTCTGGCTATGGTGTATAGAATGTGAAGTGGAATGTATGGGAAAAAAGGATGTATGGTCGGGAATGGGGGAACCATAAGGGGGAGTGACCGTGGTCAAACCAATGCTAATGGAGGGGGTTGTGATTGGAATAGATTGAGGGGGTTGTGTAGTACCTGAAGAACTCGCACCATTTGGGGCAGAATGTGGTAATTGCTGCTCTTGCTGGACATTGATTTTTTTGAGCAGACCCATGAGTGATTCAAAACGTGAGTCTTCCACTTGTTTGTTATTTGACAATCTGGTGTTGAGTTGATGGAACTGCTGCGAAAAATCAGCAGAAATTTGGTCGATTTTGTCGTTCATTTGCATCTGAGTTTCATTGACAGCTGTGTGGATAATCACTTGAGCAGTGTGAACAACTTCTTCTATTATCTCTTTAGATGAAGGGTTTGGAGGTTTGGGAGGAGCCATGAGGAAGGATGAAAGCACCAATGATAGATCTTACTAAGCTAACAACAATAATTTGAGTAAGAAGGAAGAAAAACGTAAAACAATAATTCAACATTAATTTTCTAGCTAGCTGCAGTAGCCATTACAAGATAATAAATAGTAGGGTTTATAATAATAATGGGTCTGGGTCGGATACTAGAAACAAGCCCACGAACTAAACACAACAAAAGTATTAAAATTGATCTCCTTTCTTTAACTCCATGTAGTCTTTGAGCCATATGGGCTTCTTCTTTTCCCTAGTGGGTTGCTGGCCTATAACATGTTGACAATGATGTAGATGCTGCAGATGGTTCTGATGATTGAGCAGAGACTTCAGAAACTATACTAGTCTTGACATCAAAATTATTTGATTCAAGAACTTTTGGCACTGAATCAACAACACCGACATTAGTAATTGAGATGTAAATGAAGGTGTAGTTAATGCATTAAATATTGTATCACTTCACATAATATATGTTAAGATGCAAATATATTTCTTTCAATTGAACTGGGCATCAAATTAAACCAATATAATTATAATTACAATTATGTTATACACATGACGGAAATCAAAGCCAAATTGTATAAAGTGAACAAGAAATAACTACAAAACCCAAAGAGTAAGAATAAACATAAAAATGAAGAAAAATTATTATAAAGGGGAGGGGAGAATCTGCAGCAACCAATATGTAATTAAGGATTTATTTTAATTTTAAATAATTTTCAAAAAAATATGAGACCAATAATTAAGTTTTGCCAAAAAATATAATTTAATATTTTAAAATGTAAACAATTAAATCAATATACGGGTTTTTATATAAATGAGTAAAGTTATAATAATAAACTAATTATAACTTATTATATAAACTATATGTAACAAATACTTGTCACATAAAATGAAAAGTTTTTGTCTGGAGCCTGCATGTATGCATCAAAATAATAATTATTCCATATTTATTGATTAAAAAATCCCCTTAATCGAAAGTAAAGATGATTTGTTAGTCTTTGTCAGGAAAACTATTATAAAAAAAATATTACAGTTGACTATACAAACCATTAAGGGGACAAATGTTTGTCAGTGATGCATGAAATGAAAGTTTTAATTTAGAATCTAAATGGAATACATATTTTAGTGAGAAAATTTTATCTTGTATCCCTACGTTTGTCCCAATATCCCTACATATTTTAAATATTCCAATTTTATCCTTTCTATTTATTTAATTATTTTTAACTTTTACCCTGTATCCCTACATTTGCCCTAATACCCCAACATATTTGGAAATTTTACCTTGTACCCCTACATATTTGGAAATTTTACCTTGTACCCCTACGTTTGCCCCAATACCTCTATATATTTTATAATATTCCAATTTTATCATTTTTATTTATTTAATTATTTTTAACTTTTACCTTGTACCCCTCTACGTTTGCCCCAATACCCTTACATATTTTTAACTTTCAATTTTATCCTTACCCCTATATTATAAACATTTATTTTCCAATACTATTACATTATTTATTTTTCCATTTCACTAATATATTTTTGTAACAGGTAAACATGAACGAAGGATTTCCCTTACCGTCAGTCACAGTGGATTGATAAAATAATCGCACATCAAATGCAACATCTTGGATAACATGATTCTCTAGACGGTTACAACATTGACACAAGCTTACACCGATTCTCCCAAAATATATTATATTATGATATATTTTCATGTTTTTTTATATTTCTAATGCACGATTGTTTACATGTTATTTTTTTATGAATTCATCTGAATAATTATATGCGTCAGAACTGTCCTTCCATCAGGCAATCGCCGATAAATATATTTGTCGCGTCCTTTAATTTGAGATACTAAAAAAATAAACCAAAATAAAATTAAAAAAATATAAACAAAAAAAATAAAATAAAAAATTTAACCAAAATAGAAAACGAAACTCAACCGGAAGTAGCACAGAGGCTACTTCCGGTGTGTAAACCCAAAACAAATGTAAACCGGAAGTAGCAATATAGCTACTTCTGGTGTGTAACTGGAAAAAAAAACTAAACTGGAAGTAGTAATACAGCTACTTCCGGTGTGTAAACATAAAAAATTATAAATCGGATTTAACTTACTTGATAGTTCCGAAGTGCAAAAACCTAAACTGGATGTCTTGTTGCTGGGTGTTCCGGGAGCGAAATCTGCTTTCCAAAAAATTATTTTTTTTATTACACATTATTTATATGAGGACATTTTCATCTAAAAAAATTATTTGTAGGGGTATTGGGGCAAACGTAGGGGTACAAGGTCAAATTTTCAAATAGTGATTGCAATATTTAGAATACAACAACAATCAAGCATTATCATAAAAAGTGTTTTCTCAATTTAAGTACCAGAAATTAGCATATTGTATTGAGCAAACATGAAATAAGTTCAAAACACATTTTCAACAAAGACACAGTAAAAAAGAAGTTTCTCTTTGACAATACTTTCAACCAATTTCTTACTTGTAGAACCAATAACATGAATCAATTCAAACAAACAAGTACAACATTAATGTTGTTTACCATTAGTAATTACCAATGTCTAGAGTTAAAGGACAATATATCATCATCCCTCTATTCATCTCCATTCCCATCTACCTCCTCAAGCTTCAAAACTATCTTCATTTGGGCCACATCAATCTCTACCAGATTAGGAGCTTTATGAAAATAAATGGTCACACCATAGTCCTGCACATACCATATCAAAAACTCATTCAAGAACCTCTTTTGTTTTGTAGCGGTAGAACATGACTTTTCATGTCACATAAGTATACTTTACTTTATACATATATCAATAGAAGGAACACTGATTTGCATCCAGTTGGCAACAACTAGCCCAATACATAAATAATGGCTTAATAGTTATTATACTTTTGTGTCCCCATCAAAGACTTATTTTTTCCCACTAGATACTTTGTTATATTCATCAATAATAATAATAATAACCTAATTCCTCATGATTTTTAATTAAGGAGGATTAACACATAGGGCTAAAAAACTTCATATTCCTAGATTATTCATGCTACTGAAGGATCAACTTCCTTAGGAATTTCAAGGCGAAGATTTTGAAAACCTACCACACAAATAACTTGCATAGGATTCATTCCACTCCATGGAAACCTTAGAGTGGCAAGCTCCCATAGGATACAAAAACTATAAACATCACACATGTACATTTTAAATGATAATTAACAGTAACACTCAAGAGATACAACTATATGACATAATTTAGTATATGCAAAATGAATAATAAGGGAAGTTTTTAACAAGGACCACAACAAATGTATCGCAAAATGGATAATTTCTTGTAGTGTCATTTTCATCTTTGGAGTGGTGCGAATCCATTAATGCGAAATTTGCACTCTCATTGCTCTCTGATTCTGATGATGAACTTATTTTGTTGTCCTCCCATGCAATGTAAGCCTTTTTTGTTCTTAACTTCTTTCTTGCCTTTGAAACTTACTTTCTTTGAAATATTTGGAGAATATGGTTTGATGTGACCTTGTTTCCCACATTCATAGCAAGTAACATCTTGATTTGATATGGAGCCTCTCTTTTCTTGAAGTGTTTATTTCTTTTTGAAAAGTTGAATGATTTGTCATTCTTGCCAAAGAATTTACCCAGTGTTTTTAATAGACGCATAAAGTTTTCATCTTCATCTGGTGCATCATCATTTTGATAATCTTTTGATTCTACCTTTAAAGAAATTCCTTTTGATTTCTTTTCTTGATGTTCATGTTTTTCAAGCCTTCCAAGTTCAAATTCATGTTCTTGGAGTTTTCTGAAAAATGATGTAGACGTCATGGCTGATAGACTTTTCTTTTATGAGATTGTTGTTATCTTTGGTTGTCATTCCCAAGTCAAGGATCTTAGCACTTTAAGATTTAGATCTTCATTTATGAACTTCTTTATGAGGGAAATTATATGGTTCGTCAAGTGAAGAAATCTTTTTTGTAATGCAACAATGGATTCTCCAGGATGCCTTCTAAACATTTCGTATTCTTGACTTAACGTGTTCAATCTTGATCTTTTTACTTCAGAGGTTCCTTCATGAGTCTCCACCAAAGTATCCCATATTTACTTTGCCGATTTACATTGAGAAATCTGGAAAAACACACCCATACTTAATGCACTTTGAAGAATATTGATAACTTTCTTTTCATTTAGAATTCTCTTCTTATCATTTTCATTGAGTGCACTTTCCATTTTATCACTGCCTTCACAATTGATCACACTAACATGATTATGTGGGTCATTTTCAACAGCTTTCCATATAACTTCTCCTTGTGATTCTAAGTGAGCCTTAATTCGGATTTTCCAAAAATCAAAAGATTCTCCAGAGAATAGATAAGGCTTGTCACTACTGCCACCGTCTTTGAAAATTGGAATTGCAGAAGCCACATTCTGGATCTTTTAGGAATATGTTACTTATAACCTGCTCTGATGTCAATTGTAAGTTAGAGATATTTCTAAGAGGGGTGAATTAGGCCTTTTAAGAATTTTCTCGATTTATCGCTGATTTTTTATTTTTACTTCCTAAAGTTACTAAGTGATGAAAGATGTAAAATGTGGAAAGTAAAGAACACCAGGAAGTATATTGGTTCCCCTCACAGGTCGAGAGTACTCCAGTCCCCTTTCAAATTGAAAGAGATTTCACTATAATGTTAGATCTTAGACAAGACAATCCTAGTCTTTTTATACAAGACTCTAACACATGACTAAGAACAATCATCTTAGATTTTACAAGGTTAAAGTCTGATCGAGAACAATCTTCTCACAACAGACCTTTTATATCCATAATCCGGATAACAAGGATTACAACCTCACACTTCTTATTCCTAACAATCCTAAGAATAAGATGTAACAATAATGTATAATTCTGAATTTTTTTATGTATGTCATGAAAATGGATTTTGAACTTATATCAATCAAATGATTGATCTTCTCTTTTGTCGCGACCGAGTTAAAAATTTAAGAGTCGTCATCATATTTTTAGGTAAAAATAGTGATAAACCTAGATTCCTAGGGTAGAGACCTTCGGTTCAGAAGTCGGTTAAATGAGAGGAAGGTGTTAGGCACCCCTCACTTCTATTGTAATCAATAAGATCCTTTCTAAATTCCTAGGGTTGTTTGTTTGTTTAAAATAAATTAAAAATTAAAAATAAAAGAAAACTAAATTTAAATCCTAATTGCACTAGCTAAGGTTTGTACAAACTATATGCCTACATATCTTCAATTTGAAGGATCAGAGCGTCGTAGTTCCATTCCCCTGTGTTGCTTCCGGGATTTTAATCCTAGTACAAACGCGAAAGTGGGGCGAAAAATGTAGAGTCGCCAGCCATGCATTTTTATCCCGAATGAATGGGAAAAGTAATGATGCACAAACCTAAGAGAAAACGAAAGGACAAGGTCCTGCAAACCAAAGATCTGGGTTGGGGAGTCAGTTACGACCTGGGAAGGTGTTAGCACCTCAGATCGTCCGTCGTACCCGACGGGATCCAAGCTTGTTTGTCTGTTTCAAAGGGTGAGAAATAAAATGTTGCTGAACAAAAGAAATAGAACTAGAATGAAAGTGGGAACTGGAAAAGAGAACGAATGGGGAAAATGTAGGGAAAATAAAGAATGTGCTCGAACGGGCCCTACCTCGCTGCCTACGTACCTCATCGGGAATATGAGGATTAGAGTCGACGTAGTCCTCCTAACTAAGGCAGAAACTATTTATTTGTGTTTTTTATGAGCTGGAACTGCTTATGCCTATGATCAGGTGTTGCGGGCTCGCCTTGAACGAGTGTGTTTACCGTCTTGCAAATGAGACAAGTCGTCGCAAGTTCGCGTTGAGAATGAATGAGGTGAGAAGAGAATTCCCGCAGGAAAAGACGTTTATTGTTTGTTGTTTGTCTTTTAGAGAAGAGTTTTGATTTTGTTGTTTGTGAAACATTCTCATACTAAGACTTGTTCATCGTGGTAGATGCCTTACACCTCGCCCCGAGACAGGACGTGTATAAGTAACCCACGACAAAGTCTCATGTCGCATGAAAACATTCAAACTTTATTAGGTTCTTTTTGTTATTTTCTTTGAGATGAGAAAGAAAGAGAAGCGAACCAAAGGCAAAAGTCTAAAGGGGATAAATTATCCTAGGTGTTGTCATGCATGGATGAACCTGGGTTAGTGTGGCTTTCTAATCCTAATGAGAAAAGGAGAAGAAAAGGGAGAAATAGAATACAACTTACTTCTTAATGAAGCTAAGTTGATTCTAGAAGGGATTAGCATGGAATTGTGTAAAATTAAACACAAAATGCTAAATCAAACACACTTAGAAAGCGTAAGAATTAAGGGGAATTAAAAAGGAAGAAGTTGTGTGAACTTACCTCCACCTCCCTACAAAACAAAGGTTAGTAGGATAAAGTATGCTAAAAGGAATGAGGTAAATAATTACCAATTAAATCCTAAAGCATCTAGGACCTATTCTAGGCTCAATCCTAAGTCTAAGGGACCTAAAAACTATGCAAAGCCAAAATCCAGCAGCTTATTACAGCTCCTAATGCACAAAACAATCGCTAAATGCAATGAAAAGTACAAACAACTTTTTACAGCTAACAAACAACAAGCAAAACATGTGTGAAAAGTGTGAGAATGCAACAATCAACATACATTTTGCAGCTACTGCATCAAAATACAACTATGGAATGTAAGACAGATTTGGATTTTTTCATATTATGCACACAATAGATGACAAAAATGCACAACATCACATAACATGATTAGATGCAACATCAATATGAAAGATTAACATGGATTATGAGCATGTCAGCATTTACAATGACTTGCTTGTTAAAGAATGCACACAACTAACAAATATGCAACAAGTATGCATTTTCAAGAATTGGAAAATAAGCACATAACAATGGATTGGGAACATGTATCAACAAAAATCAATGATTAAACATGCAATTTGGTACAAAAATCAGAATTGGCATTAACATGGTAGTGTGATCAAAGATGTAAACAAAATTCAAGAATGTGCATGCTTGTGATCATGTGTTTTCAAGTGAATCATGGCATGGCATTAAAGCACTCAAACAATCGAAACATGCATGGATTGCAAAGGTGATGCAAAACAGAATGTGAACCATTTATTTACATGCTAATCAATGAGTTTGATCATAGCAACAACATGCATAAACCTCTTTATGCACCATTAGCAAATAAACACAAAATATGCAAAATTAACGAATACGCTTGTCGAAACGACTCGAAACGATGGAATCCTGCACCTAAAACGTTCCTAAAAATTCCCTAAAATCATGGCCTAATCCTATATGAAGAATAAAGGAACAATGCAATCCAACCATACAATGAAAACAAGCAATTTTTCAAAGTCAGAATAGCGTTAACCGGTTAACGCTATAGGTTAATCGGTTAACGACCTCAAATTTTCAAAACCAGTGGCAAATTTCAACGTGTTAACCGGTTAACCCCAGGGGTTAACCGGTTAACACAGAACAGAATGCAAAAACAGTAATGGAAATAAGCACTTTTAGCTACAAACTCACTTCTAAAGGTCCCTAATGCACTCATGAACATGCTAACACAAAATTTCCACTCAAACCTAGTTCTCTAGCACTTATTAGCACCTATACTAAGCTACAATTCTAGTGTCTAACAATAAAAAATAAGCATCATGCAAACAAATCGTAACCAAACCGTAAAACACAAGAAAACACAAGCACAACGATGAAACAATAAGAATGCTATTCAGCGAGATGAAGATGATAAATTAAAAGCGAAAAGCGGTTTTGGATTCACCAACCTACAAAGCGGAGGATTGCTTTGGTGAGTGTTGCAATAATCGATGCTCAAACAATGAGAAAACCGTAGAATTCCACGAATGCGCAAAATAAACGCGGTTGATGCCGATCTTGATGAACACTTGCAAAATCAATTCTGAAAAGCTAAGATCAATCCACAAATAGTAGTAACTTCTTCAATTAAGCTAAAGAACCAAGGTTAGATGAAGGTTTAGCTTCAAGTTCTTTAAGTTTCAATGCAAAACTTGAAGATCTTTTATTGAAGAATCTTTGATAAGTGTGAAATGGAGGAAAATTAAGAGAGAGATGAGAGATGGAGAGAAATTTTTGTGAAAATGAAGTGGAACCCTTTGTTTTGGAGTGAATTAACCTTATATAGGAGATAAGTTTGGCATAAGGCTTGGAGAAAGAGGCTTGGACTTAGGTTTAGAGTTATTTAAAGTTGGTTAGGGCTCCTAGAATATTCCTTAGAATATTCCTTGGAATATTCTTTGAAAGAGTGTGGAAAGATCTAGAATATGGTGGAAGTTCCAAGGCTAAATGGAAGATAAATGTATTATGAAGCAAGGTGAAAAAAATGAAGGGAAAAAATGTGGAAGGAAGTGGAAACCAACCATAATTTGAACTTTTTGCCCAAAATCCGCGCCCGTTAACCGGTTAACCATATGCGTTAACCGGTTAACGGCAGAAAAATCTTAAATATTCTTTTCTTTGGAATGTCAACTTGGGAATGTCCTGGATTATTTTTGTGGTATTATTTCTTCTACTTCTTCTTCATCTCCATTGCTTGCCAAGAACACTTGATCACATGCCTCATGCATATACAAATGATGATGACTTATTTTCATTTTATTATTTTGAATACAATGCGATGCTTGGATGGACATGCGAAATGATGTAGCATAAACCGCTTGAGGTTGGCAATAAATTAAGAGGGAAAATTTTAGGGTATTACAGCTGCCCCTATTCAATCATCTGTAGACCTGAATGGATGATAGCAATGGCTTTCAGGCGTTCAAGGTATGGAGTGATTGAATACCCGAATAAACCGGAAAATTTGTACTCTATGGGAAATTAAGTGTAGTGGAAAATAGGTGTCATTCTTGGATGACTGCTTAACATGGACTTGACCCCTGACAGGACAAAAAGGAATGAGCTCATCGTACTTAGTTGATAACTCCGGGGAAACGATACCATCGTACTTAGATGGAATCAGAATGAAACCATTGTATTGAAACTAAATCAAAAGGAACGGGATCGTTGTACTTAAATGATAACCTGACACGTGACCGTTGTACTGAAACGGGAACGAGGAAAATGAGGTTGTTGTACTTAAACGAGACTCAGAGACGAGACCATTGTACTTAAATGGAATCGAGGAAAACATGATCATTGTACTTAAGTGATTTCCCGAGACACAACCGTTGTACTTAAACGGAGACGCGGAAGAATGATACCATTGTAGTTAAACGAGACTCAAAGACGAGACCATTGTACTTAAATGGAATCGAAGAAACCGGGATCATTGTACTTAAATGATTGCCCGAGATGCGACCGTTGTACTTAAACAGAGACGTGGAAGAATGAGATTGTTGTACTTAAACGAGACTCAAAGACGAGACCAATGTACTTAAATAGAATCGAAGGAAATCGGGATCATTGTACTTAAATGATTGCCCGAGATGCGACTGTTGTACTTAAACAGAGACATGGAAGAATGAGACCGTTGTACTTAAACGAGACTCAAAGACAAAACCATTGTACTTAAATGGAATAGAAGAAAACCGGGATCATTGTACTTAAATAAATTGCCCAAGACGCGACCGTTGTACTTAAACGGAGACGCGGAAGAATGAGACTGTTGTACTTAAACAAGACTCAAGGACGAGACCATTGTACTTAAGTGGAATCGAAGAAAATAGGATCATTGTACTTTGATTACCCGAGACGCGACCGTTGTATTTAAACGGAGATGCGAACAATGAGACCTATGTACTTAAACAAGACTCAATTGGGGATAACAAACAAGACTTGGTAGAAATAACCACATTGGGAAATGAACTTGGCATTCTGTGGGGATACTTCAGGTCTGGTTGCAGAAATGTTGTTTCGGGATTCTGCAAGGTACCAAAACTGGCTTATGCTTCATATGCATATGTTTGAATTTTTCCATAGCGTAATGCTCCATAATGATGGAAATGCTACGCTCTGAGGATTCAAATGTAATGATGATTACTAAATGAAAATGCAAAGAGATCTCTCGATGAGGAGATAACAAGCATCCTTGAAGACTTTGTTGGGAAAAATAATTGTTGCGTTGATTGTAATGAATCCCCGTGGGCAAATCAACTATGAGGGGAAATAGTGTTAATGACACACTAGCTCTGAAATGCTGCCATTGCCAAAAATAAATTGGACTTTGAGATTGGAGAGCCAAGATCCTGTTGAGGATAAACCTGATCTGAGAGGTACGCTACTCACTAAACTCCGTTGGGGAAGTGATACCTTTCTGACTCAGCTGGAGAACCAGAGGTGTTGGTATTCTGCTGAGGAATGAGTCTGCTGGGGAGATCCTTCGGACGCACAATCTCCTGCTTAGGGGAGATGCCAATGAGGATTGGACTTTGTTTAGAAACTCCACTGGGGAAAACTGCAAACACTTTCGGGCAAGGAACAGAACTCTCGGGCTCTTCCGTATCTTCATCTCTGCTAGGAAATGAGAAGCTTCTCTGCACTGATGGGGATAAGGAGACTCCGGTTAGGAATACTTCCTCTTTGAAGGAAGACTCTTTGCTTGGGGAAATCATCAGTCTTGTACTACTCCGTTGGAGAAGGTTCAAATTCCGACTCTAATGGGGATAACACCACTGGGGGTATTTCTTGCTAGAGATAATGGTTTTAATCATCTCTCGCTGGGGGTGAGATCGTCTCATGTTGGGGATCAGAGATTAGGCATCCCATGCTGGGGATGACATATAATGATACCCTTCTGCTCGGGAAGTGTCCTTCTTTCTGATGCTCGAGAAGGGGAGGCTTGATGAACCTTATTAAGGCATCTTCTTCAATGGTCTGCTGAGGAAAAGCACCCTTGAAGTTCTGTGTTGGTGATGGTTTCGCTTGCAACACCTGTACCTGCATGAACACAATTGATAGTGCCTACAAAAATGGAGAGTTAGTTTGGCCCGCATGCCCCGAGTTTATGGTCTGAATCACCATCCCAGTCACCCAACAAATCAGATATGTGTCAAATGTTTTTACTCTCCTACATGTGTTATAAGGCATTCATCTATGCATAATGCAATATTTATCACAATTTTTTGGACGTTTTTGCAATCAATCAATGGTAGATGAAAAAACAAAAACATATGGAAACAAATTTGAATGAAATTGCACTTTTATTGATGAAATAATGGCCATGAATAGGCATTACATCGGGAAGAAATCCCTAGAAAGAGGAAATTGTACAAAAGGAAATAAACTATCCTAATGGAAATGTGACCACCAGATCTCATCAAGCTCCGACCCGGCTATAACTGGTATGTCTTCAAGACTCTCCGCGTTCTTCGCTTTGAGGAAGAAGATTTAATTGATTCTTACCCTTGGATCACCTTTGATTGTAAATAGTGAATCACAGACCCCGCAGATCACAGTCGTTCGTTTTAATCCCTCTTTTGCGTGGATTGCCCTTTCGGGTTTTCAATCCACCGGGATACCCTTTTTTGCCTGAGCTATCCAATGTGGCTTTTCAACTCAGCGGGTGTACATTTTTTTCAAATATTTCCCTAATTTTTTCCCGAGCCTTTTATTCTGTTTTTGGCTCGCCGGGATGCCTATTTTTGCCTGGACTCTTATTCTATTTTTTTCCAGCGGGTCTCTTAACATGAAGTATTTTCTAACTGCGTCTGTGTTGACAGGGGATTGGAAGTCTTCACCATCCATGGTTGTTAACATTAAGGCTCCGCCCAAGAATACCTTTTTAACTACGAATGGACCCTCATAGTTGGATGTCCATTTGCCATTGTGGTCGTTTAGAGGAGTAAGAATCCTTTTCAACACTAGATCGCCGATTATGTAGTGTTGAGGCCATACTTTCTGGTCAAAAGCCTGTTTCATCCGCCATTGGTACAACTGTCCATGGCATACAACTGCTAGGCGTATTTCTTCAATAAGACTCAGCTGATTGTACCTGGCTTGGAGCCACTCAGCTTCGTTAAGCTTGACGTCCATCATTATTCTCAGCGAAAGGATCTCGACTTCAACCGGTAAGACTGCCTCCATACCGTACACAAGCGAGAATGGAGTTACCCCAGTTGAAGTACGCACGGACATCCGGTACCCATGTAGTGAAAACGGTAACATCTCATGCCAGTCCTTGTATGTCACAACCATCTTCTACACTATCTTTTTGATGTTCTTGTTGGCCGCCTCTACAACGCCATTCATCTTCGGGCGATACAACGAAGAGTTGTGATGCTCAATCTTGAAATCCCGACATAAGTCTACCATCGTCTTGTTGTTGAGATTAGAAACATTGTCAGTAATGATTATTTTGGGAATCCCATACCGGCAGATGATATCCCTTTTGATGAATTGGGCTACCACTTGCTTCGCGACGTTGGCATAAGATGTCGCTTCAACCCACTTCGTGAAGTAATCTATGGCAACCAAGATGAAGCGGTGACCGTTGGAAGTAGTCGGCTCGATCTTTCCAATCATATCAATACCCCACATGGTGAAGGCCAAGGTGAAGACATGATGCTTAGTGGATTTTGAGGTACATGAACCTTGTCAGCATAGATTTGGCACTTGTGGCACTTACGAGAATATTTACAGCAATCGGATTCCATGGTGATCCAATAATACCCCGACCTGAGAAGTTTCTTCGCCATAACATGCCCTCCCACATGGGTATCGAAGGAGCCTTCATGAACTTATTGCATCAACAGGTCTTCTTCGTGTCTATCCAAACATCTGAGCAAGACCATGTCGAAGTTCCGTTTATAGAGCACATCATCTTAGTTTAAGAAGAACCTGTCTTCCATCCTCCTGAGGGTCTTCTTTTCTTTGCTTGATACCCCTGCCGGGTATTCCTGAGACTTCAGAAATTGCTTAATATCGTAATACCAAGGTTTGTTATCATCAACATCGTCAACTGCAAACACATATGCAGGTCTTTCGAGAAGAGAGACGTCGATTCGAGGCATATAATTCTCTTGATGGACCTTGATCATGGAAGATAAGGTTGCTAGAGCATCAATAAATTGATTCTCGTCTCGAGGTATATAGTGCAGCTTGACTTTTGTGAAGAAAGTTAGCAACCTCCTGGTATAGTCCCTGTAAGGAGTCAAATGAGGTTGATGAACCAGCCACTTGTCGTTAACTTTGTTAATAACTAGAGCATAATCATCAACGATCTCGAGGTTCTTGATTCTCAAGTTGATTGCCTCCTCGATCCCCATGATGCAGGCTTCATACTCTGCTTCATTGTTAGTGCATTCGAATGTCAATCGAGTAGTGAAAGGTATATGGATCCCTTCCGGCGAGATAATAACAACACCAACTCCACTACCGTTCATGTTAACGGCTTCGTCAAACATCAAACTCAATTTGGATTTGGGGTCTGGCCCCTCCTCCGGGAGTGGTTCTTCACAATATTTCGACTTGAGGAGCATTATGTCCTCATCCGGAAACTCGAACCTCATTGGTTGGTAATCATCAATTAGCTATTGGGCCAGATAATCTGACAAGACACTTCCCTTGATGGCTTTTTGTGAAGTGTACTGGATATCGTATTCCGTCAGAATCATTTGCCATCAAGCTACTCTTCTAGTTAGAATTGGCTTTTCGAAGATGTACTTAACAGGGTCCATCTTGGAGATCAATAGAGTGGTGTGAGTCAGCATGTACTGTCTTAGTCGGTGAGCAGCCCATGCCAAAACGCAATAATTTTTCTCGAGCAGTGAGTATCGCATCTCACAGTCGGTAAACTTTCTGCTAAGGTAATAGATTGCGTTCTCTTTTCAACCAGACTCATCCTGCTGACCCAGTACACAGCCCATTGATCCTTCGAGTATTGTGAGGTACATGATTAGAGGTCTCCATGGCACTAGAGACATGAGAATCGGAGGTTCTAGCAAATACTCCTTGATTCGGTAAAAGGCTTGTTGGCATTCATCATTCCATTCGATGGCCTGATTCTTCCTCAGAAACTTGAAGATAGGTTCAGACGTGGCTGTTAGGTGTGAGATGAACTGTGAAATGTAGGTCAACCTCCCTAAGAAGCCCCGTACTTCTTTCTTGGTTTTTGTTTCAGGCATCTCCTAAATTGCTTTTACTTTTGCAGGGTCGACCTCGATTCCCCTTTCATTGACGATAAAGCCCAACAGCTTACCGGAACGTACCCCGAATATGCACTTGTTCGAGTTTAACCTTAATCTGACTCTCCGAAGCCTGTCAAAAAGCTTGGCTAAGTTGACCAAATGTTCTTCTTCTGTTTGTGACTTCACAATCATGTCATCAACGTAGACCTCAATCTCGTGATGAATCATATCATGGAACGGAGTCACCATTGCACGTTGGTATGTAGCTCCAGCATTTTTCAAACCAAACGAAATTAACTTGTAATATAAGGTGCCCCATGGGGTAATAAATGTAGTCTTCTCCATATCCTCTGATGACATTTTGATTTTATTATAGCCCAAGAAGCCATTCATGAAGGAGAATATAGAGAATTGCGCAGTGTTGTCAACTAGCACATCAATGTGAGGCAATGGGAAGTCATATTTGGGGCTAGCCCGATTCAAGTCCTGGTAGTCCACGCACATCCTGACTTTGCCATCTTTTTTAGGGACTGACAGAATATTCGCAACCCACGGAGGATAACTTGTCACTACCAAGAATCCAGCGTCAAATTGCTTTTGAACCTCTTCTTTGATTTTGATGGCCATATACGGACGCGTTCGTCTCAGCTTCTGCTTTACCGGTGGGCAATCTTCCTTGAGAGGTAGCTTGTGCACTACAGTATCAATATCCAACCCGAGCATGTCCTGGTAAGATCAGACGAAGACATCAACATACTTTTGAAGCATGACAATTAGACGTCTCTTGATAGACTCTTCCAACGCGACTCTGATCTTGACCTCTTTCTTGTCTTCTTCAGTACCCAAGTTTACCACCTCAATGGCTTCCTCATGTGGCTGAATCATCTTTACCTCTCGCTTGAGAAATCTAGCTAGCACTTTGCCCTAGTGTTGACTGACCCGGTTGGCAGCCAACCCCGAGCATATCCTTCTTCTCTGGGACTTCGATCATTTTGCCCCAGTCCTCGTTTGCACCAAATTCCACAACTTTTAGGGCTTGCTTGTAGGAGGCTATGGATGCTCCTTTCTTTGTATCCTATGATAAGGCAGTTGACGATGATGTGCTTACGGTCTTGATGGGCTCAAAGGCTTGGCAAGGGTTTTCAACAATTTCTCCATCCATTTCTACGTATTTGAACGAGGCCAAGTGGCTGATAAAGATATCTTCTTCCCCACATAATGTCACAATTTGTCCTTCCCAGACAAATTTAAGCTTCTGATGAAGGGTCGAAGACACTGCCCCCCGCCGCGTGTATCCAAGGTCGTCCTAACAAACAACTGTAGACCGTGTAACACGGTGGGAGAACTGACTTTAGTTATGGTGCGGATAGCAAGAGTCGCCGCCGACTTTTATTTTATCCAAAGGAAAGGGCATAAAAGAACAGGAAAGATCTTAAAAGATTTTTGAGTTCGGGGGGTAGGTTATATAAAGGGAAGGTGTTAGCACCCTTTATATCCAGGGTTATCCATGGGCTCTTAGTTACTTAGCTCACTTTAAATTGTTTTGAGAAGTGTAGTGTGTGATTAAAAAATTTTCTTAAGTACTTTATAATGATCCTTGTACGGATATATATAAAGACTTTGTTTTGAAAATTGTTTAAAAATGTGAAGTGTTTATGAAATGTTTTTGAATGAGTGAGCAAGTACTTAAGAGGAACCTACCCTAATTTGAATCTTTTATGTTCTTAAATGTTCTTTCAATGGTAAGACTATCCCTATTATTAAGGAATAGGTAGTCATTACCTTGGATGTTTTATTGGACATATGAAGGGTCATCTGTGATTAGGCAACTGCAAGGTGTCTTAGCAATTCGAAGGGACTTATCATCTTTTATTCGAAATGGACAAGATCATTTACGAAGGCAACATTCGAAAGGACTTGATCTTATAATCGTAAAGGGACAAGATGATATTAATGGAGAAGGGACTTTGCTTTTAGACACCTTACTTGACCATTTTATTTAGGCAACATGAGGGATATCCTTAAGAAGTGAGATGGCGATCAAAGATCGACTTACGTGTGTGCGTGTACAAGTTCATACATTTATCTTATAATTAGTGATCTAAATTAATTTTAAAATACAAATATGTTTTCACTCCCTAATTTACTAACCATAGCAATATATTTATAAATAAATAAACAATAAAAATACTACGACTATTACATAGCTTGTACAGTTACATTATAATAAGAATAATTTAAATAATAATAACAATAAATAATAAAAAAGTTAGCAATAAAAATAATTATAAGAGAAAAGAGGTTAGCACAATAATATACAATATAGAAATCAATTAAATGTTTTTTAGATTTAAATAAGCAATTTTTTTTAAGAATTTTGAGATGAGAGTAAAATAATAATAATAATTATGTACTAATTTATTTACAAAAATAAACATGATTTAGAAATATTTATTAAGTATAATTAAACAAGAATAATTAAAATGAGAAATTAAAGTTTTAAAAGAAAATTAGGGTTTTGAGTAATTAGAAAATAAATTAGGGTTTTAAAAATAATTAGGGTTTCTAATTCAATTTACAATATTAATTTAATAATTAAATAAATATATACATATTATTTTTTTAAAAATAAAAATTAAGATTAATTTACTTAGAGAATAAAAACCAACTGAGCATGTGTTTGTGACAATATCCAGGTAGTAATCGTTTTATCAACAACCTGCAAAATAAGAAAATTTCCAAGCAAAAAAAATATTCCTTGGCCGGTTTCGAACCCAGGCCCTCTATTATCATGTACAAGCATCAAAACCAACTGAGCCACGCGCTCATTGTGAAACATAACCAGAAACAAAACATAATATTTTAAGTTAAATTTTTGAATTATTTTTCGCGCCAGAGGTTGTCTCCTAGCTTCAGCCGTCGGGTTAGGTTGTACCTACGGTTTGTCCGTCACTAAAGCTTTTAGTGACGGATTTTCGTCGTCACTACAGCACCTGCACCTTAAATCATGAACAACACGCATAATAAATTCATTTTAATTGTCCAGATCAACTATATGATGGCCATTGATCTCAAATATGTCACTAATTTGGATTAAAATCGCCTGTGGAGTGAATTCCCAATTCACGGTTTCCTTAGAACCCTAACATGGCAATTCTTCGATTTTGTACCAAAACTCAAATTAAAGTATCCAGATATGATCATTAGCTTACTACAAACAAGAAACAACAATCAAATATAATTTATTTTGCACAAATATACGAAAACGAAAAATTCATGAATGTCTAAGAACTTTGATTCGGTTTGATCAATTTTTGAGCTTTGAGATGCATATGGCTATGGATATATGATCAGTGATGTTCAAGGAAGAGATTGGAATACTTCATTCACCTGAAAAACTACAAATTAGAAGAATCTGAATTTAAAATTTTGATGAAATTTTGAAAGTGCAAACTTATCCTTGAAGCCTTGAATCCGTCCCTTTGTGTTGGCAATATGTTTGTGTATATATATGGATTGAATTAGGTCAAAAAAAAGTCATAGCTCATTGGACTTTTTGGATAGTTTGAGATTGAAAAAGATTTGTCATAAAATTTGAATTTTCTTTGATCCAACATTGCTATTTTGGGGTGATCTGAAATTTCATTGTGCCAATCAACTTTAAATGATCATTAAGTCCTTCTAGAACCACAATCTCTTTCAAATATATGATTTTCATATTTTATTTTAATTTAATATGTATTTTAATGAATAAAATTCAAATAAATATCAAATAAAATATAAAAATTCAGAAAATGCATGGGTTGGGTCGTGCTTGATGAGTTTGTAAAGTTTGGATGGCAATTTGGTGGGCTCATTTAGCAAAAATTGGTTTTAAGGCCTTATTTGCTTCATAAATTTCCCAAAAATTTCCCAACTTTGCAAGGGCACAAATCATTCCATTTTAATGCTATGAAGGTATTATTGGACATTTTGTAAATCTTAAAGAGTCCTCTTACCAACCTCTTTGGTCTCATGTCCATATCTTTTACCATTCTCAAGTTATGCTCTTTTGAAGCTGTTGACTTTTTGTTGACTTTTAAAAGGACATATAATGTCTCAGCTCATACCTTCCAAATGAAGCATTTTTGGGCTTGTCTTGTGAGACACAAAGTTGTAGAGAATTCAATTTCCTTCAAAATGAGCTTTGGATGGAAAATTCTTGATGAAGCATGTGAAAGTTATGGCTGGTCAAAGTTCAGTTGACTTTTCCTATGAAAACCCTAATTTAGAAACTCCTGATTCTTGATGATCTGAAATCCCCTTGATGAATCATGATCAACCCTTGATAAAATGATAAATTTCACCTCATATACTTGATGTTGGCAAAAAAATCATGAAGTTTGACTTTGGTTTGACCTCAGTTTGACTTTTTGACTGCTTTGACTGATTTTAACCTATCTGATCATCTGACTGAGCAAATCTTTTGGGAAAGTCTTGAAACTTGACATGGGGATTCCTAAACACATATAGGATGCTATGAAGCTCACTTGAAGTCTTGGAAGTCCATTTAGCCTGATGAAAGTCAAAACCCTAGTTTAGGATGCATTGCTTAGGAGGATGCATTGTCTGAGGGAATTATCAAATTTTCTGACTAATTGTGAACCTCATGAGATGTCTTGTGAGCCTTGTGAACCTTGTGAGCCTCTTAGTACACAATGTCTTGACTTGTGGAGGGAAAATTTTGGGTTCCAACATCTTCCCCTGTTCAATTTTCTGAAACCTGAGGGGTTAGATTGGTATATGTGCCAGTCGTGACCTGGAAGGTTGAAGGGGATTGAACACAAAAGCCCAAAACTTTGCACTCGCCGGAGCGTAAAGTAACACTGATGATTAATTGTATATGCTTGAGTGGGCTTAAAGATGCCACTTGGAAGAACTGGAGATGGGCTTAGAGATGCCATCTAAAATATCAGGATGTGATGATAGCTTTATGTTGATACTGGATATCAGTACTAGGTCTTCGTATAGGCCGTCTCTGAATCGTTTATGCAACATAGTTAGAATTGTTGAATAGACCAGTAGAAATAAATCTTCGTGACGATTATCTCTTCTGGAAATATCTTGGATTAGGGAATGGATCTTTGTACAGACCGTTTGCCTACTCTCCAAGGTCAAAAGAACGTCAGGATTAGTTCTTCTAAAAAATATCTTGAACCAGGGAATGGATCTTTGTACAGACCGTTTTCCTGCTATTCAAGGTCAAAAGAACGTCAGGATTAGTTCTTCTGAAAAATATTTTGAACCAGGGAATGGATCTTTGTATAGACCGTTTGCCTGCTATTCAAGGGCCAAAAGAACGTCAGGATTAGTTCCTCTGAAAAATATCTTGAACCAGGGAATGGATCTTTGTATAGACCGTTTGCCTGCTATTCAAGGGCCAAAAGAACGTCAGGATTAGTTCTTCTAAAAAATATCTTGAACTAGGGAATGGATCTTTGTATAGACCGTTTGCCTGCTATTCAAGGGCCAAAAGAACGTCAGGATTAGTTCCTCTGAAAAATATCTTGAACCAGGGAATGGATCTTTGTATAGACCGTTTGCCTGCTATTCAAGGGCCAAAAGAACGCCAGGATTAGTTCTTCTGAAAAATATCCTGAACCAGGGAATGGATCTTTGTACAGATCGTTTTCCTGCTATTCAAGACCAGATAGATGAAATCTTCTGGAAATATCCTGGATTAGGGAATGGATCTTCGTATAGACCGTTTGCCTACTCTCCAAGGACATATTGAGTAATGTATGGATCATTTATGATCTATTGTGAATTGTTGATATTGATTTATCTGCATATAACTTTCCTGCAAGGAGAATGTTAGTTTATACAATATGTATGCATGTATAGTATGATGCACCTATGTAAATGTATTATGCATTTATAGATATGTATGTTATGATGTAAATGATGTATGTATGAATCATGCAGCCTGAAACGTCTGGATATCTTTGTAAAACAACTGCTGGCTAGGGAAAATAAATCCCGATTCGTTGCTGAAGAATATGAGGAACTTGTTCCCGTCTCGTTTCATAGTATAGTATTCATAACCTCCCGTCTTTGTTCGTCGTACTCCCATTGAAGGAATAAGTTCCCGAGTATCCCGACTGAGGATAAAAGAGATGGACATAAATTCAAGGGGAGATGTAACTCGAAGGTTTGCTATACTGGGGATTTGTAGCTGTATTGTGGGGATGAACCGGCGAAGCTTCGTTGAATTCCTTCCCTCGATCGTCCATAGTAAATACTATTACTGCATTTTTATGCATTTCTGGTAAACATCAATCATATTCAAGCATTTTATTCATTTCTGGTAAACATCAATCATGTTCAAAAGCATACATACATTCAAACACAACCAATGGACGTTTCGCTTATGTAAATAGGGTAAAAGTAAATCTGGATTCAAAGATGAAATTTTATTTATATCACAAAGTGACCTATACATAGGTAAGTTTGTACAAGGAGACATAAATCCTAGTAAGAGGAATTTGTCATAAAAATTTTACAAAACAAAGAAAACAGCTATGTGGGAAATAATCCTTATTGAGTTTCAATTCTACTATTGCCATTATCTTCAAGTATCTCATCTTCTGCTGTTGAGACGGAAACAATTGGATTGAGCTTTATCTGTTCGAGCTTGAATTAAGTAGCATAACTGGTTGGAGTTTACATGGGTGATCAAACGAGACATAGTCATACGCTTTAATCCCTAACTTTTGCCTGGATTGCCCTTTCAGGTTTTCAATCCACCGGGATACCCTTTTTTGCCCAAGACGCCTTTTCAGGTTTTCGACTTGCCGGGTGTACATTTTTTATATATATATATCCCTAATTTTTGCCCGAACCCTTTTGGTTTGCCGGGATGCCCTTATTTTTTCCTAGGCCAGTCAACCTAGCGGGTCTCTTTTTATGCGTAGTATTTTTTAACTATGTCTGCGTTTACAGACTGTGGGAAGTCTTCACCATCCATAGTAGTAAGCATCATAGCACCTCCTGAGAATACTGTTTTGACCACAAATGGTCCTTCATATGTAGGAGTCCACTTGCCCCTAGGATCACCTTGTGGTAATATGATACGCTTTATTACCAAGTCACCAGCCTGATATACCTTTGGCTTAACCTTCTTATTAAAAGCTTTAATCATCCGTTTCTGGTACATCTGGCCATGACAAACTGCTGCTAACCTCTTCTCATCAATCAAATTTATCTGGTCAAGTCGAGTCTGAATCCACTCATCTTCATCCAAGCCTGCATCCTTCATGATTCTTAAGGAGGGGATCTGAACTTCAATGGGCAGATCTGCTTCCATACCATAGACTAGGGAGAATGGGGTTACCCCTGTTGAAGTACGTATTGTAGTACGATAACCATGAAGAGAAAATGGTAACATATCATGCCAATCCTTATAAGTAACAGTCATCTTCTGTAGAATCTTCTTAATGTTCTTATTAGCAGCTTCTACTGCCCCATTCATCTTTTGACGATACGGAGAAGAGTTGTGATGCTTAATCTTGAACTGCGTGCAGAGATCAGTAATCATAGTGTTGTTCAGATTAGAGCCATTATCTGTGATAATCCTTTCAGGGATGTCATACCTACATATAAGATTATTCTTAATGAATCGAGCCACCACATTCTTAGTAACAGATGCAAATGAAGCTGCCTCCACCCACTTAGTAAAGTAATCAATAGCAACCAAGATGAAACGATGCCCATTAGAAGCAGTAGGCTTGATCTCACCAATCATATCAATACCCCACATGGCAAAAGGCCATGGAGCAGTCAACACATTCAATGGTGATGGAGGTATATGTACTTTATCAGCATAGATTTGGCACTTGTGACATGTTCTGGAATGTTGATAGCAGTCAGCTTCCATGGTAGACCAATAATATCTTGCTCTCAATATTTTCTTTGCCATTGTATGACCACTAGAATGGGTGCCAAAGATCCCATCATGCATATCTTCCATAATCTCAGTTGCTTCCTTCTTATCCACACAACGAAGCAAAGTTGAATCATGATTACGCTTGTACAAAATTCCATTACTCAAGAAGAATTTAGCAGAAAACCTCCTCAGAAACTTCTTATCTTTGACAGATGCCCCTTCAGGGAACTCCTGAGCTTCAAGATATCTTTTCACTTCATAGAACCAAGGCTTCTCCTCTGCTTCTTCAGTGTCAATCTCATTGCAGTATGCAGGCTTCTCAAATCTATCAATAGTAATCTTGGGAGCTTCATCATCCCAGCTAATCTCAAACATGGATGCCAGGTGGCTAGTGCATCTGCCAACTGATTTTCTCTTCGTGGAATATGTCCAAAGGTAATCTCTTCAAAATATGGGATTAAAGACAACACATGTTCTCTATAAGGAATGAGATTATCATGCTTGGTATCCCAATCTCCTTTGATCTGACTTACTACCAGGGCTGAATCTCCATATACATCCAGGAACTGAATCTTCATATCAATGGCAGCTTTGATACCCAGAATACATGCCTCATACCCAGCCATGTTATTGGTACAATAGAAAAAAAGTCTTGTAGTAATCGGGGTATGACAACCTTCAGGGGAAATAATCACAACACCAACACCATTACCAAGTGCATTAGAAGCTCCATTAAAAACCATAGTCCATCGGGATCCTTGTTCAGGTCCGTCATATTGTCCAGGTTCTTTGGTAATAATCATAATGTCTTCATCAGGGAACTCAAAACTCATTGACTGATAATCATCCACTGCTTGATGAGCCAAATGATCAGCTACAACACTTCCTGTAATGGCCTTCTGAGTAGTATATTGTATATCATATTCTGTCAAGATCATTTGCCATCTTGCTATTCTTCCGGAGAGAGCAGGTTTCTCGAATATGTACTTGATTGGATCCATCTTCAAAATCAATAAGGTAGTATGAGTTAACATATACTGTCTTAGTCGGTGAGCAGCCCATGCCAAAGCGCATCAAGTTTTCTCGAGCAGTGAGTATCTTGTTTCACAGTCGGTAAACTTTTTGCTAAGGTAGTATATTGCCTGCTCTTTTCGACCAGACTCGTCATGTTGCCCCAACATGTCGCTCCCGATAAATGGGAATGGCCCAGATAAAGGTACAGACGCGAACGGTCGGCGAGAGGGACAATGAGAACACACAGCAGTGAACTCACTGGAGATGAATAGAGTCGCCAGCTGGGCATTTTTATCCCGGAGGAAAGGTAATGCTGCATAGACCTAAGAAGATATGGATAAGACAGTTGCGAACCAAAGAGACTGAGAAAGGGGGTTGGTTACAACCTGGGAAGGTATTAGCACCCAGATTGTCCGCCGTACTCGACGGGATCCACGCTTAAAAGATTTGTGTTTTAAAGGGGCAGTGTCAGTGCAATTTGTGTATAAAGAGTTGGAAGAAGGTGTACAGGTGTCAGTGTAAAAGAAGTGAAGTGTGATATGTATAAATGATGTGTCAGTGTAAGAATGAGAATGAATTGCTCAAGAATATGAGGCTTAAAGAATAAGGCTGGAAAGAGGGGGAATATACAGAGACTTTTGTTCGATAACTGTTAAGTTATGCCTACGTATCCTCTCGTGCAATGAGGAAGTCAGAACACCGTAGTTCGACCCAAAGAGACTGAAAGATGAATTGACTTTTGAACTGCTTGCTTGTCTATGCTCAAGTGTATGATCTGTCTGGCTCAGGTGCTAACTGTCTTGCATTAGACGGAAGAAGCGAGTTCTTGTTTGTGAGTGAATGAGATGAGAAAAGAATCCCGAAGGAGACGATTATTGCTTGTTTTTGAGTTTTCAGTCTTTTATTGCTTTTTGGAAGTTTGTCATAAGTTAATGAGCTTAAGCCTAAACCAATGGGTTAGTAAACTCATCACATCTTCCCTCTGATTTAGGGGTAATGAGAATACCTGAAGTGTGAAGTCAGATTCTCACACTTAATCACCTTTGATGTAGGATTAAGATCATTAACCTACTTGTGATTATTTAGATGTTTTTGTGGTTTTTGTTTAGTGTTGAGTAATGAGGTTAAGCCATAATCAGGGATTAAACAGACTCATTACACCATCCTAATAGAAGGATAATAGATGAGAATGTTTAAGCTGAGGAAAGCTCCTCAACTTAATCCAGGATTAGGGATTAAACTCATGACAAAACAAAGCCTTTATTAAGATGGATTTTATTTAATGATATGATGATGAAGTGATTTTTAGGGTTTGTAAGACAACTTGAGGGGGACTTGTCCATTAACACTAGGGTTAGTCCTTCTTAACCAATTAAGGAAGAATTAGAACCCTAATGCAAGGCCCAAGTTACAAGTGTGGTGTCTTGATATTTATTAAGATGGATTGATTAAAGGAGTTAAACACATTAAGGGTTTGACACTTAGGATTAAAGTTATACACTCCATCCTAATAGAAGGATGCAGGCATAAGCTTAATCACAAAGCCTTAAAGCCTTTATGGTTTAGTCCCTGATTATGAGATGAGAAGAGAAGACTCAATGAGACACAAAGGTAAAAGCTAAATGGGGGGACTAATCAAAACCCTAATTATTGTCATGCTTGGTTGTTCCTAAGGTTTGTGTGGTTTTCAAAAGAAGTCTTCAATGGAACCACCAGGAAGCAGATGAAAGGATCAGGAGAAGCAGAGCAACTTGCTTCATTCAAGAAGTCAAGTCACTTGAAGAAAGAAAGTAAGAAGCAAAAGAAAGAGCAAGCTCAATCTCATACACAAAGCAAAATGCAGCAAGGATGCATGAAGGAGATGAAAAGAAGTTGTGAGAAGTGAAGGCAAATTCACTTCTCAAAGTTGCTTACCACCTGAAAAGTTAGTGAAAGGAATGCAATGCAATGCAAAATGGAATGAAATGGCATGATGCAAACCAAAACCAGCAGCATATATGAGATGATAATGATGCTATGAAATGATGCAAACATGAATCAAGACATGGGGATGATCACATGAACCAATGGATGCAAATGGAGCAAGTTTAGAACCATGAACATACATGAAAAGTTATGAGATGCATATGGCATACAACATGACAAATGCAAGGTGCAATGATCAAACATGATTTCAATATGTCTTATGATGTTAAATGAATCAAATGGAGGCATGGAATGTCATGGCAAGTCATGTTATGCAAGAGAATGCAAGATGGATGCATATGGAAGCCCAAATTAGGGTTTATGATCAAAACATCAAACACAAACCAAAATCAGAAGCAAACAACATTATAAAAAATTGAAAAATGCACTCAAAGGATCCCTGATCCTATACTAACTTAATGCCCAAAGGAGAGGTCTCAACTCCTAACCTATCTCAAGATATGATTTTCCTAAGTTTTCTAGGGTTTTAGGGTTCCTAAACAAGAAAATTATCAAACAAATTGAAAATGAAAGATCAAATCATGGCAATTTAATCTCACAAACTACATGCTAAACACAATGCAATGCAAAAAGAATCAATGTCCAACTCTTCATAATTAGGCAGAAATGATTTTTTTTAAAGTTGGGATCAAAATAATGCATCAAAATGATTTTAATTCAATGAAAAATTCTCAAAATGCATCAAGATCAAAAAAGAAATTTGGTTTGAAGGTTGGACAATGTTTCTAAATGTCTTAGAACACTTCATGAATTTTTTGGTGATTTTTAAATACCTAAAAGTATTTTTAATAAATTAATTTCCATTAATCAATTAAAAATAAACTTTTAAATATTTAAAAATACTTTTTTAATGCTAAAAATGAAAATAAAAATATTTTTGGGTATTAAAAATTAATGAAACTCTTGGCAAAAAGTTTCATAATTTTTAAAACATTTTTGCTATTTTAAATAAATTGTAGAAAATAAATATGAAATAAATGAATTAAAACAAAGAAAGAGAAAAGTCAATTGAATGGAGGGCCCAGATGAATCCTGGAAAGAAAAAGATTGACCACGCGCGCAATCCAGTGGCCCAAATTCAAACTGAGTTAAATATAATTATGAATTAATTAATCATAGTTAGGGTTTCTAATGGTGAATCTGGACCATTCATCCACGCGCGAAGTCAACCTGGTCAGCCAATCCAACGCACGAAATTCAAATCTCATTTAATTACAGGATTAAAACCCTAATGATTTTCAGGTGGCCGGAGAAGACCTCCGGTCGTCTTCTCCGGTGGGAACCCCACCTGAAAATCCCTAAAATCCTCAAAACACAACAAAAATGGAATCTAAGAACACAAAAATGATCCCCATGACCCCCTGAATCAAAACCCTAACACAAACATCATTTATCTTTCCTTAATCACATGAATCGAAACAAAACATTTTTTAGGTCAGGGAGTTTCAGAACACGATTAAACCCTTATTCCTTCACCATTTATAAAACTAAAGACATCAGAGCAATCAGTGAATCATGCAGAACAACTTAAGAACTTTAAAAACGATTTCTGGAAAAAATGTTCTTGAGCTACCTGAGTTTCGAAGCTTTCACTCTTGCAACTTTCTGTCCCCTTCCTTTGATGCAAACCACTCCTTGTGACCCCTTGATGATGTTTGGATGCTTAAACGAAGTTTATGTTGGCTGGTTAAGGAGTTTGAACAGCTTCTGCTCAAGCTCAGGTGAAAATGGTGTTTGTGATTCAGGCTGTTTCAGGCAAAGGTGAAGGGTTCTTTATGACCAGGATGATGAATGGAGAAGGTTTGTGAAGTTTGTTCAGGTGTTTGTGAGCTGTGGAATGAGATTCGAAAGTTCTGGCTTTGAGGGTGAAAAATGGGGAAGCTCAGTTCTTGCTTGGTTCAGGCTTATGTCTTGCTGGTTTTGGCTCAGTGAAGCAAGGTGAGTTGATTAGTGGAATTGTTTTTTGTGTTTGTGAGTTGTGTAGAGAGATTCGAAGGGTTTTGCTTGAGGGAGTGAGTTTGTGAATGTGTTGTTCTTGTGTGTTTCAGCCTGGCTTATTATGTGAAATGGCTAGCATTTGATCCACATAAAAAACTCCCATTGGTCAGATGATGTGACCTGCCCTTTATTGATTGGGATGGCCCCTTTTGCAAAATGTCAACTTTGGTGTAAGGAGGGCATGGGTCAAGTTCTAGGCCAGTACAAGTGTGTGGGCTGGCGCAGCATGGTGGGTGAGAGAGGCTAGAATGGTTCAGCATTGTAGGCAACAAGTGGATGAGGTGTGATGATGGTTTTTGCAAGTTGATCACTTTTGGTTCATATGAAACTTTCTTGCTCCCAAGGCCATGAAACATGAGAAGTTTTTAGTCCATTCTGAATTTTTGGTCACATGTGATGTTTGAGTGATGGTTAGACATGAATTAGAAGTTACAAATGCCTTGGTACAAAGTTTTTGCAAGTTTCTCATTTGAGGCATATCTTGAAAATTAATGATTTTTGCCAACTTTGACACACCATAACTTTTGATCCAAAATGAATTAGATCATGTTCTTGTACTTTTTGAAAAGGGAAAGATCTAATCTATAACTTTCATGACCAAAGTTTTTCCATTTGAAGCATTTTTGGATCAAAAAGCAAGGTTTGAAAAAGTGACATTTCATGAAAAGTCAACCATGCCCTAAAAAGTCAACTTTGCAAAAACTTGTAATTCTTGAATTTTGTGAACTTCAACCTTCTTCCATGATCAAATAAAGATCATATACACTCAAAATGATGAAGATCAACCCTTGGTTGGGTTATTGGGGGGCCCAGATGCCCTGATTTTGCACTGACTTGTCCAGAAAGTCAACCCTTGATCAGATGACTTCCCCATGGAATTTCTTCATGAAAATTGATATGCATACTCCCTATACCATATAGATACCAATGGAAACAAGAATGACCAAAAAAATTGGGGTTATGGCCTCTGAAACCAAAACCCTAATTTTAGGTCAACTGTGCAGTTAAACCTGGCTCTGCTTCCACACCAATCCCAGTTCTTGTGATTCTTTGGCATTCTTGACTTTGAGAGGATATAATATGATGCTTGAACACATATAGACCCCTTTGAAAGTATTGGTGACCTTTGGAGTGGCTCAAGAAGCTCTTGGATTGCTCAGATCACAAACCCTAGATGCAGATGGCTTAGAATCTATGCAGTGAATCAAAATTGAGGTATGAGATGTTATGATTGTGTTTATTCATATGAAATGATCACAAGCCATGGTGTGAATGGGTGAGGGCAAATTTGGGGTGTTTACAGCTGCCCCTATTCAAACATGAGTTAGCTGTGCAGGATGTAAGCAACGGCTTAACAGGCAAACAAGATAACTTGTGGTTGAATACCAAAGACAGTCCAAAATTTGCACTCACAGAATGAAGAAGAAAAGGGATATAGATTGTAAAAGAAAATAAAGTATATTGTAAAGTGTGGGCGACGGAGGACGACCGTCGAGCAGAAGACGACTGCTGGGTAAAGAGCAATGACGGGGACGGCCGACATGCTGGGAAAAGCGTTGTGAAATAAAGCGATGACGGGGACGGCCGACATGCTGGGGATAAACGATAAAGCAAAGACGGGGACGGCCGACTAGCTGGGAAAAATAAGATATTATGATGGGGACGACCATCAAGTAAAGCTGCAAGATTCTCTGGGGATCGAATGAAACATGACGGGGACGGCCATCAAGTTCATAAAGTAAAGTAACCAACGATGGGGACGACCATCGGGCTAAAAAGAAAAGGGACCACGACGGGGACGGCCATCGGGTTAAAGAATAAATGAATTAAACAGATGATGAGGTACGGTCATCAAAGGTGAAGGACGATCACCTAGCAGGGGACGGCTGCTCTGTTGGGGATAGAAGATGAGGGACGGTCATCTAAGGTGAAGGACGATCACCTGGCAGGGTACGGCTGCCGAAAATATCGCGACATAGGACGAATGCCGGATAAAGGTCAACGATGGGGACGGCCATCGGATGAGCATGATGGAGGACGACCATCAAGAGGTGGAGGACGACCACCTAGCAGGGGACGGCTGCTCTCAAGGTTTATCATGACATAGGACGAATGTCAGATAACCAAAATCAACAATGGGGACGGCCATTGGATAAAGTGATGAAGGACGATCATCAAGAGGTGGAGGACGACCACCTAGCAGGGGACGGCTGCTAAATATCAACGATGGGGACGACCATCGGATGAGCATGATGGAGGACGACCATCAAGAGGTGGAGGACGACCACCTAGCAGGGTACGGCTGCTCTCAAAATTTATCATGACACAGGACGAGTGTCAGATAAAAGGAAAATTTGCTTTGCTGGGGAATAGTAAACACGGACGAGTGTTTACATCCAAGAAACAAAAGGTATAAGTGTTTAGAGGTTTGTGTATAGATTAAAGATGCGGACGAGCATCCTTAAGACTACGATACGGACGAGTATCGGGTAGAAACAAACTGACACGTGTTCAGAGATGATGATACGGACGGGTATCAACGGGTTAACAGAGAACACGGACGAGTGTTGAATCTGAAGGGACTCTTCTGGGGAATGGTAGACACAGGCGAGTATCTACATTCAAGAAGACAAGAGTATTTGACAAAGTGTATGGATTAAAGATGCGGACGAGCATCCTTAAGATTATGATACGGACGAGTATCATGTAGAAACAAACACTTGACGCATGTTCCGAGGTGATGGTACGGACGAGTACCAATGAGTTAACAAAGAACACGGACGAGTGTCGGATCTGTGGGGATATAAATGGTATACCAGATACGGACGAGTATCTGTATAAGTGTAACATGAGTAGTGTACAGATGAGTATTTCAACTGCTGGGGAGAGTGACACAGACGAGTGTCAAAAAGGAGAAAAGTATAGTATCAACAAGTATATGGGTTGTAAAAGTGTAGGTGACTGCGCTGGGGATATGATACGGACGGGTGTCAAAGGATTGTATATATACGAGAGTATTTGTGAGTGCAAAGAGGATATCTTTGGCTTTCTGCTGGGAGTACGACACGGACGGGTGTCAGGAAGTATCCGTAATACGAGTGGTTTTGTTTGCCAGGAATGTTCAGGCGACTTTATTGGGGAGAGATGATACGGACGGGTGTCGAAAATGAGTGTATATTGGTGTATGTGAATGTGAGGCGACTGTGTTTGCTGGGGACTCTGGTGGGGGTATTTCTGTATATGGTTGATGAGCGGTTATTATGCACAAGTGTTCGATTCACAACATGGCTTATGATTATGCTATATGTTTGATTTTTGCCGTAATGCTCCGTATTAAACGGAATGGTACGCTTTGTGGGTGAATATGATGCAAATGCCATGATTATGCAAAGACACCAAACTGGGATTCGGATCCCGTTGTTACGAAGATCTCTGGCTGATCTGTTTGAAATGGACCTCCCAGATGGGGATGAGATCATTGATAGATCGGATGAGATGCATCTGCTTGGGGATATAGGTCACTGATGGACATATCCTTGTAATATGGGAGTCCCAGCTGGGGTTTGTAGAAGCTTTCTTCACTCTGTTGTGATTCCTTCATGCGTTGCTCTTCTGAACAGAGGCTGACACTCTGTGGGGAGATGGTTCCCTGACTTTTGTATTCTGCTGAGGAAGAATGCTTGACACCTCGGCTGGGAGGAGTGACAAGTGGCAAACTAGCTGGGGAAAGTTGTTGGCAACTCAGCTGGGGAGAAGCAACTAGTGGCAACTCAGCTGGGGATAAAAACACCTGGGTGCTAAGACTGAGTGAGTATTGATTTGCCAGCTTGCTGGGGTGAAGCTTTCATGCCCCATGTTGCGCTTTTGAATACCTGCAATCCTGAAAAGACAAAGAAACGTACAAGTAATCCCGAGGTATCCCTTACCGGATTCCGTCATAGGAGTTATACATTTATGAGAGTAAGTACATTCCCTGCAAGCACGTGTTTTATATTTTTAGAGAAAAGCATCTGTACTTGTGCAATTAGTTTTTAGAGACATCAGACATTCTTTGCGAATAAAAATGTACAAGACGAAATATGACTGAAAAAATCTGATTTTATTAATTCAAATGCCCTGAATTGGCGAGATACAGTCAAGGAAACATATCTCCTGAAATGAGGAGATTGCTACAAATTGAGAAACAAAGTGTTGGCGATGTTGATGACGCTTTCAAGGAGCTTCCCCTTGCTATGACTCGTATGACTATTGACGCTCTTCTCGTCTTGTTTTCTGAAGAAGGCAGATTCCGATTGAAGCTTGATCCTTTTGAAGCTTTCCAAGTTGTAAGTGATACAGACGAATTCAGCATGCAGTTGTTCGCTTATTCCCTTATTCTGCATGGACCGCCCTTTCGGGTTTTCAATCCATCGGGATACCCATTTTTGCCTGAGTTGTCCAATGTGGCTTTTCAACTCAGCGGGTGTACATTTTTGTTTATTTTCCCTTACTTTTGCCCGAGTCTTTTATTCTGTTTTTGACTCGCCGGGATGCCCTGTTTTTTGTCTGGACTTACATTCTGTTTTTATGTCCAGCGGGTCATTTTTATGCGAAGTATTTTTTAACTGCATCTGAATTCACAGGGGACGAGAAGTCTTCACCATCCATGGTGCTGAGCATCAGTGCTCCACCAGAGAAAACTTTCTTTACCACGAATGGTCCTTCATAATTTGGGGTCCATTTGCCCCTGTGGTCTGTATGCGGAGGAAGGATTCTTTTCAACACAAGATCTCCCACTTGGTACTCTCGGTGCCTGACTTTCTGATCGAAGGCTCTCTTCATTCTTTTCTGATATAGCTGCCCATGGCAGATTGCAGCCAATCTTTTCTCTTCAATCAGACTCAGTTGCTCGTATCGGGCCCGGACCCATTCTGCTTCGTTCAGTTTAACATCCATCAGTACTCGCAAGGAGGGTAATTCAACTTCAACAGGTAGGACTGCCTCCATACCATACACAAGCTGATACGGTGTTGCCCTAGTGGATGTTCTGATTGACGTGCGGTACCCATGCAAGGCAAATGGTAGCATTTCATGCCAATCTTTGTAGGTAACTACCATCTTCTGCACAATCTTCTTGATATTCTTATTAGCTGCCTCAACAGCGCCATTCATCTTTGGCCTGTAAGGAGAAGAATTGTGGTGTTGGATCTTGAAGTCCCGACATAGCTCTGCCATCATTTTGTTGTTTAGATTGGAACCATTATCAGTAATGATTCGCTCGGGCACTCCATATCGACAGATGATATCTCTCTTCAGAAATCGGGCTACCACTTGCCTTGTAACGTTCGCATAGGAAGCTGCTTCGACCCACTTGGTGAAATAGTCAATGGCGACTAGGATGAATCTGTGGCCATTTGAAGCAGTTGGCTCAATCTTGCCAATCATATCAATGCCCCACATGGCAAAGGGCCAGGGTGAAGACATTATATTCAGAGGATTGGGAGGCACATGCACTTTATCTGCATAGATCTGACATTTATGGCATTTTCTGGCGTAGGCACAACAGTCTGCGTCCATTGTAATCCAGTAATAGCCTGATCTTAGCAACTTCTTAGCCATGGCATGCCCTCCTGCATGGGTACCAAAAAATCCTTCGTGCACTTCATGCATTAACAAGTCTGCTTCCGTTCTATCAACGCATCTGAGGAGTACCATATCAAAGTTCCTTTTGTATAAAGACCCATCAGCGTTCAGAAAGAAACTACCAGCAAGCCTTCTCAGAGTCTTCTTATCATTGGAAGATGCCCCAGGTGGGTATGTTTGATCCTCCAAGAAGCACTTAATGTCATGGAACCAAGGCTTATCGTCTTTGACAACTTCTGCTGCGAACACATATGCTGGTCTATCAAGTCTGGACACTGAAATCTGAGGTACAAAGTTAGCAGCTTGAACTTTGATCATGGATGAAATGGTAGCCAGAGCATCTGCAAACTGATTCTCGTCCCGAGGGATATACTCAAGCTTGACTGTTGTGAAGAAAGTCAGTAACCTTCTTGTATAATCCCTGTAAGGTATCAGATGATCCTGGTGGGTGTACCATTTTCCGTTGGTTTGATTAACTACCAGAGCTGAATCTCCGAATACAGTCAATGTCTTGATCCTGAGGTCAATGGCTTCCTCAAGACCCATAATGCAAGCTTCGTATTTAGCTTCGTTGTTAGTGCAGTTGAAAGTGAGTTTTGCCGAGAAAGGCATGTGAACTCCTTTGGGTGTAATGAGTACTGCACCAACACCACGACCATTCATATTAACAGCCCCATCAAACATCATAGTCCATTCCTCTTCCGGGTTAGGCCCTTCAGTGTGAACAGGCTCTTCATGATCTTTTGCTTTAATGAACATGATGTCTTCATCAGGGAAGTCAAATCTCATAGGCTGGTAGTCATCAATGGGTTGCTCAGCAAGATATTCAGACAGTACACTGCCCTTGATGGCTTTCTGAGATGTGTACTGGATGTCATATTCTGTGAGGATCATCTGCCATCTTGCAACCCGTCCGGTAAGAGCTGGCTTCTCGAAAATGTACTTAACTGGGTCCATCTTTGAGATCAATAAAGTAGTGTGGGTCAACATATACTGTCTCAGTCGGCGAGCAGCCCACGCTAAAGCACAGCAAGTTTTCTCGAGCAGTGAATAACGTTGTTCACAGTCGGTAAACTTTTTGCTCAGGTAGTATATTGCATACTCTTTTCGACCAGACTCGTCATGCTGGCCCAACACACACCCCATCGACTCTTCTAATACTGTCAAGTACATTATCAGAGGTCTTCCTTCAACTGGAGGCATAAGGATTGGAGGTTCTTGCAAGTACTCCTTGATCTTGTCAAAAGCCCTTTGGCAGTCTTCGTTCCAACTGACCGTCTATTCTTTTCTTAACAGCTTGAACAAGGGTTCACAGGTTGCTGTAAGGTGAGATATGAACCTCGAGATGTAGTTCAATCTACCTAGAAACCCTCGAACTTCTTTCTCAGTCTTCGGTGCAGGCATTTCTTGAATGGCTTTGACTTTATCAGGGTCAACCTCAATCCCTTTCTCGCTTACAATAAAGCCCAGCAGCTTACCGGATCGCACCCCGAATGTGCATTTGTTGGGGTTCAACTTCAGTTGGTACTTCCTCAGACGCTTGAATAGCTTCAGCAGATTTACCAGGTGGTCTTCCTCTGTAAGGGACTTGGCAATCATGTCATCCACATAACACTCGATTTCCTTATGGATCATATCGTGGAATAATGTCACCATAGCCCGTTGATATGTTGCACCAGCATTCTTCAATCCGAATGGCATCACCTTGTAACAGAACGTGCCCCAGGGTGTGATGAAGGTTGTCTTCTCCATGTCCTCAGGTGACATTTTGATCTGATTGTATCCTGAAAATCCATCCATGAAGGAGAATACCGAGAACTGAGCCGTGTTATCCACCAATACATCAATGTGAGGTAATGGGAAGTCATCTTTTGGGCTAGCTCTGTTCAGATCCCGGTAGTCAACGCACATCCTTACTTTGCCGTCTTTCTTAGGCACAGGTACTATATTAGCAACCCAAGGCGGATAGCTAGTTACAGCAAGGAACCCGGCGTCCCACTGCTTTTGTACCTCTTCTTTGATCTTCATTGCCATGTCTGGGCGAGTACGACGCAGTTTCTGTTTAACTGGTGGGCATTCTTCTCTTAAAGGCAGCTTGTGCATGACGATATCGGTATCCAACCCTGGCATATCCTGGTAAGACCAAGCAAACACATCCACATATTCCTGAAGCAGATCAATCAGCTGTTTCTTCACTGAGTCTTGTAAGCAGGCCCCGATCTTAACCTCTTTCACGTCTTCATCTGTACCAAGATTAATCGTTTCAACCTCCTCCTGATGAGGAGTGATAACCTTCTCCTCTTGTCTTAACAACCTGGCTAGCTCTTCAGGAAGCTCATACTCTTCTTCAACCCCTTCATCGGCTTGATTGATCGGATTGTCAAAGTCATACGAAGTCATAGCCGTGCTGTTGTCGGTGCTGTCTGGAAGGCACTTTCTGCAAGGGTTCAGTTTGTTCATTTTAGTGATTGATTTTAATCTTGTTTAGAAAAGTGAAATAAAGTTATCATTTTGAAAACATCGCCATTTATTTTTTTTGTACAAAAAGAAAAATGGAAAACAGTGAGCGGAAAAGACTCATTTGCAAAAAGATGTCTGATATTTCATTGATTAATCTTGTTTGCACAAAAAAGTACAGATGGCCCGATTACAAAATGAGTCTTGTCATCTTGGGCAAGATGCAAGACTTTGATGCATGCTATAAAAATACAGGAAATAATAATTACTCTGCATGAGTAACTCTTATAATTTCCTGGGAAGACCAGTTTGAGATACTGCTCCCCGGGATCTTTGGACGAATCCAATTCTCCAGATTGCGTTCTTCTTCCAGCTCGTCTTCCAAATTGTTGATAGCATCAGGGGTGAGCATCCCCCCACTGACAAAACCGGGCTTCTCAGCAGCCTCTGCTTGATTCTGTTGAGTTGGTCTGTAACCCAACCCGAACTTGTCTTTCTTCTCCTCCACAGATAAAACCTTGCCCCAGCCTTGGGCAGTTCCTTCGTCAACAACCTTCCGGGCTTGTTGATAAGATGACATGGAGATTCCAGATACAGCAGATGCTTCATTAACATTCAGGGCCTCAAACCCTTGGCTCATCGTTTCATGGATCTCCCCATCCATCTCAATGTATTTATAAGTAGCCAGATGGCTAACAAATATATCCTCCTCCCCACAGATAGTAACGACTTGGCCTTCCCACTCAAATTTTAACTTCTGGTGAAGGGTAGACGTTACTGCGCCAGCGGCATGAATCCATGGTCTACCCAACAAACAGCTGTAGGCAGGCTGAATGTCCATCACGTAGAAGATCATTTTAAAAGTTTGTGGGCCAATCGTCACAGGCAACTCGATTTCCCCCAGAACTGATCTCTTAGAGCCGTCAAAAGCTCTTACTACCAAGTTACTGGGTCGCAATGCCAACCCTTCATATTCTAGCTTCACCAAAGCCTTTTTCGGTAAGACATTGAGGGATGACCCCGTGTCTACCAGCACATGAGAAAGGACTGCACCTTTACATTCCATGGTGATGTGCAAGGCTTTGTTATGGTTGCGGCCTTCCGTGGTCAAATCAGTATTGGTGAACCCTAGCCCATTGCTAGCAGTAACATTTCCAACCACAGTTTCCAACTGATTGACAGTGATCTCTTCAGGCACGTAAGCTGCGTGCAAGACTTTGAGTAGTGCATTCCGATGGGCTTCGGAGCACATAAGCAATGATAGGATAGAGATCTTGGATGGCGTCTGGTGAAGCTGATCCACTATTTTGTAATCACTCTTTTTGATGATTCTCATGAACTCATCAACTTCTTGATCAAAGGGTGTTTTCAAAGCTTCCTTAATAGCTTGATCTTCCTGCGCCGGGCTCTTCCCTTTTACCTTGGCAGCAGTGTAAACACCCCAAATTTGCCCTCACCCATTCACACCATGGCTTGTGATCATCCTCATATGCATAAGCACAATCATATCATCTCATACCTCATTTTTGTTCACTGGATAGTTTCTAAGGCATCTGCACCTAGGGCTTGTGATCTGAGCAATCCCAAAGCTTCTTGAGGCACTCCAAAGGCCACCAATCAACTCAAAAGGGTCCATGTGTGTTCTTATATCACATTCCATCTCCTCAAAGTCAAAATTGCAGAGGAATCACAAGAACTAGGGTTTGAGTGGGTGCAGAGCCAGGATGAACCGCACAGTTGACTGAAAATTAGGGTTTTGGTTTCAGAGGCCATAACCCCAAATTTTTTGGTCATTCTTGTTTCCATTGGTCTCTATATGGTATAGGGAGTATGCATATCAATTTTCATGAAGAAATTCCATGGGGAAGTCATCTGATCAAAGGTTGACTTTTCAGACAAGTCAGTGCAAAATCAGGGCATCTGAGGCCCCCAATGACCCAACCAATGGGTGATCTTCATCATTTTGAGTGTATATGATCTTTATTTGATCATGGAAGAAGGTTGAAGTTCATAGAAATCAAGAATTTAGGGTTTTTGCAAATGTTGACTTTTTGGGCATAGTTGACTTTTCAAGAATGCATCATTTTAGGTCATTTTTCAAGCTTTGATTCTTGATCCAAAAAGGCTTCAAATGGAAAAACTTTGGTCATGAAAGTTGTAGATCTCATCTTTCCCTTTTCAAAAAGTATAAGAACATGATCAAACTCTTCTTGGATCAAAAGTTATGGCAATGCAAAGTTGGCAAAAATCATTAATTTTCAAGGCATGCCCTAAGTGAGAATTTTGCAAAATCTTGAACCAATGCATATTGCAGCCTCTAATTCACTTCAAACCAGCACATAAACATTCTATGAGTCTAAAAAATCAGAATTGGACCAAGTTTCTACATAGTTTGGTTTATGTAACAAGACTTTCTTCACATGTGAACCATAAAGCCACAAGTTGCAAAACTCATGATCATGCCTTCACCAACTTGCTGCCTTGAATGTTGGACCAAGCCTAGCCTTTCCCTTCACTTTGCTGCGCAGACCATGCCCTTTGTACTTGGCTAGAAGTTGCCCATGCCCTATCTTACAAGAAGTTGACATTTTTGCAAAAGTGGCTACACCTATCCATAAAGCACAAGTCACATCCTCTGACCAATCAGATTTGTTTATGTTATCAATTTGCAAGCTAGCCATAACACTAAGCAAGGCTGAAACATCCTCACACCAACACATTCACAAAAACACACCACATTGCATAAGCTTTCGAATCTGCTTACACAGCCACAAAACACTCAAGCCAACTTCACCATTCAACTCACCTTGCTCCATAGACCACCCAGCACCAAGAACCCAAGCCTGAAACAACCAGAATACTCCATAGCCATTGCTCACCCTCAGCCTGCATTTCTCTTCGAAACTCTCACCACAGCTTGCAAACATCTAGACAAACCTTGCAAAGCTTCTCCATTCACCCTCAGGATCACAAACAACCCCTCACCATGACCTGAAAGTGCCTAAAACACCATTGCCATTTCTGATCAAGCTTGAGCAGAAGCTGTCGAATCTCATTATCCAGCCAACTTAAACTCTCATTGAGCATTCAAACATCATCTGGGGATCAAGTGGAGTAGATTGCACAAGGAGAGGTGGCCAGAAAGTTCTCAAATTGAAAGCTCCAAATCTCAGGTAGCTCGAAAATTATTTTTCCAGAAATCATTTCTTTTGTTCCAAACTTGTTCTTTGTGTTATCCTGATCATGAATATGTCTTTGGTTTTTGAAATGGTGATGAAATAAGCATTTAATTGAACTCTGAAACTGGTTTGCCCTAAAACTTGTTCTGTTCGATTCATGGTTTTGAGGAAGAAGAAATTTGTTTGGACTTAGGGTTTTAGCTCAGGGGGTCATGGGGATCATTTTGGTGTGCTTAGTTTTCATTTTCGTTACGTTTTAAGGGAGTTGGGGAGTTTTCAGGTGAGGAGCTGGCCGGAGAAGACGACCGGAGGTCTTCTCCGGCAGCCTGAGTCATTAAACCCTAATCTCAGGTCATTAACTCCAGTTTGAATTTAAGCCGTAGATGGCCTTTGACCTGTTGACTTCCCTCTCTTTTGGATGGCCCAGATCAGCCTGCTTAGCCCTAATCCACGTGTTAGCCTAATTAATCCATAATTTATTTAATTTAATCAGAGTCAGCCTGGACCCTTGGATGACGCGCGCAGTCAACATATTTAAACTCAAAATCAATCTCATCCATCCATCCTGATTACTTCCTATTTTATTTGTTTTTAATTCATTTTATTTCAATTAACTTGTACAATTATTTTAAAATAGCAAAAAATACATAAAAATTATGAAACTTTTTCCCCTGAGTTTTAATAATTTTTATGACACAAAAATATTTTTATTTTCTTTTTTATCATTAAAAAAGTATTTTTAAATATTTAAAAGATTATTTTTAATTGGTTAATGGAAATTAATCAATTAAAAATACTTTTAGGTATTTAAAAATTACAAAAAAATTCATGAAATGTTCTAAGACATTTAGAAACATTGTCCAACCTTCAAACCAAATTTCTTTTTTGATCTTGATGCATTTTAAGAATTTTTCATTGAATTAAATCATTTTTTATGCATTATTTTGATCATGGATTCAAAAATTCATTTCTGCCTATTGGAGAAGGTTGAGACATTGATTCTTTTTGCTTTGTCTTGTGTTTGGCATGTAGTTTCTAGGATAAAATGGCCATGATTTGATCTTGCATTTTCTAATTGATTGGCATTTCTTTTGTTAAGAACCCTAAAAAACCCTAATAACTTAGAAAATTCATATCTTGAGATTGGTTAAGAGTTGAGAGTTCCCCTTTGGGCAGTGGTTCATTATAGGTTTAGGGTTTCTTTGGGTACCATTTTCCTTTTTTTATCTTAGGGTTTGCTTCTGTTTTTGGTTTTTGTTTGATGTTTGATTCATAAACCCTAATTTGGGCTTTCCTTTGCATCCTTCTTGCATTCTCTTGCATAACATGACTTGTCTTTGCATTTCAAGCATTCTTGTGATTCATTTGACATCTTAAGACATATAGAAAACATGTTTGATCATTGCATTGCACATTTGCCATGTCATTTGTCTTGTATGCTTCATAACATTTCATGCTTGTTCATGCTCCTTAACTTGCATCATTTGCATCCATAATCTTGTATGAGCACCTCCATACCTTGCCTCTTATTTGCAGCACCTCATAACATCATTATCATCATCAACATGCTTCTGGTTTTGTTTAGCATCATGTCATTTCATCTCATCTTGCATTGCATTGCATTTCCTTCTAACATTTCAGGTGGTGAGTAAACTTGAGAAGTGAATTTGCCTTCACTTCTCATAACTTTTCTTTTCATCTCTCTTGCATCCATTGCTGCATTCCTATATGTGTTTGAGTTTGAGCTTGCTCATTTTTCTTCCTCCCACTTTCTTTCTTCAAGTGACTTGACTTCTTGAATGAAGCAAGTCACTTTGCTTCTCTTGATCTTATTCATCTGCTTCCTGGTGGCTCCTTTGAAGATTGTTCTTGTAAACCTCACAAACCTTAGGATCAACCAAGCATGACAATGAATTAGGGTTTTGATTAGTCCCCCTCATAGTTTTTACCTTTGTGTCTCTCTTTGAGTCTTCTCTTCTCATCTCATAATCAGGGACTAAACCCTAAAGGCTTTAAGACTTTGTGATTAAGTTTATGCCTGCATCCTTCTCTTAGGATGGAGTGTATAACTTTAATCCTAAGTGTTAAACCCTTAATGTTTAAATCTCTTAATCAATTCACATAATAACTATCAAGACATCACACTTGTAACTTGGGCCTTGCATTAGGGTTCTAATTCTTCCTTAAGTGGTTAAGAAGGACTAACCCTAGTGTTAATGGACAAGTCCCCCTCAAGTTGTCTTACAAATCATAAAATTCACTTCATCATCATATCATTAAATAAAATCCACTTAATCAAAGGCTTGTTTTGTCATGAGTTTAATCTCTAATCATGGATTAAGTTGAGGAGCTTTCCTCAGCTTAAACACTCTCATCTATTATCCTTCTATTAGGATAGTGTAATGGGTTTGTTTAATCCCTGATTATGGCTTAACCTCATTACTCAACACTAAACAAAAACACCAAAAACATCTAAATAATCACAAGTAGGTTAATGATCTTAATCCTATATCAAAGGTGATTAAGTGTGAGAATCTGACTTCACACTTAAGGTATTCTCATTACCCCTGATCAGAGGGAAGATGTGATGAGTTTACTAATCCATTGGTTTAGGCTTAAGCTCATTAACTTATGACAAACTCTCAAAAGCAATAAAAGACTGAAAATTCTCAAAAACAAACAATAATCGTCTCCTCCGGGATTCTTTTCTCATCATCTTCACTCACAAACGAGAACTCGCTTCTTCCGTCTAAAGCAAGACAGTTTGCATCTGTGCCAGACAGATCATACACTTGAGCATAGACAAGCAAGCAGTTCACAGGTCAATTCACCTTTCAGTCTCTTTGGGTCGAACTACGGTGTTCTGACTTCCTCATTGCACGAGAGGATACGTAGGCATAACTTAACAGTTATCGAACAAAAGTCTCTGTACATTCCCCCTCTTTCAGCTTCATTCTTTAAGCCTCATGGTCAGGAGCATTTCGTTCCTGATCTCACACTGACACTGTATTTATCACATCTCACTTCCTTTTACACTGACACCTGTACATCCTTTTCCAGCTATTTTATACACAAACTGCACTGACACTACCCCTTTAAAACACAAATCTTTTAAGCGTGGATCCCGTCGAGTACGACGGACAATCTGGGTGCTAATACCTTCCCAGGTTGTAACCAACCCCCTTTCTCAGTCTCTCTGGTTCGCAAACTGTCTTATCCATCTTTTTTCCAGGTCTATGCAGCATTACCTTTCCTCCGGGATAAAAATGCCTAGCTGGCGACTCTATTCATCTCCAGTGAGTTCACGGCTGTGTGTTCTCATTGTCCCTCTCGCCGACCGTTCGCGTCTGTACCCTTATTTGACCCGGTGTCACTTATCGGGAGCGACAGCTTGGCGACTCTGCTGGGGAACCTTATATTGCAACCAGGGCTTCTGGTTCTTTTTGTGGGTTCCTCCTAGCGCTTGATTGATTTGTGTTTACTGGGGGTGTTATGTGCTTGTTTGTGCTTGTTTTTATTTTTGTTTATTGCTTTATGTACAGTTACTTTACTGCTTTCTTTATTGCATTTTATATGTCATACTGTCATTGCTGCTGGCTGGATCTGGTTATTTGCTTTGGTGGGTGGGTGTTTCATTGAGAGTTAAGGTCCTATACCTGGGACCTGAGTGACACCTAGGCTAGAGTGAATCATATTCTTTCCCATTCCATTTCGGTCTGGTGCGGGAATATGAAACACGGTTCAGATATGGGTTTCTTCTTGAGAACTCTGTGTTGCGTATTTCCTGCAATGCTAGGGCTATCTGGGAAGCCTGCTAAGTCTGGATAACCTTTTAGTTTTGACCTTCAGAAACTGAGGTGAATTAGAGGAGGAATTGTTATGGTTATTGTAAACACTGTACCTCCGGGTTAGAAGTGTTTACACTTCTCATAACTGATCCAAGTCTGAGGATCCTTGTTCTAGATCACCACCTGTGAGGAGGTTGGGCTGTTTACAGGTTTGCAGGTACCTTGACCTCAGAATACCCTGTTACTTTGACTTTGTTAAGAATACTCCATGTTGGACAGTTCTTGTGATTCTAAAACCCTGGACATGTGGCTCTTTATTTGAGTCCCCCACCTTGGTTACTGGATTTATAGACCTCCATCTGGAATTCTTGAACACACATGGATCTATACCAAGGCAGTTAATCAGATCCAGCTCAGTCACAAACCCTTTGCATATCATCTGCATACATACCCATTGCATCATATTAACATTTGCTTATTTGTGTTTCAGGGTATCCACCTTCATCTGGTTTTGGTTTTGACCCCATCTGCATCATTGATTTATCTCCACCAGCACTTGTTTCAGCTTGCCAGCCATATATTTCAGTCACCAGTACCAGCCAATCAGTGGCTCTCTCTTTCAGCATTGTCATCAGCACTCTACTCAGTCTTCAGCATCATGGCTCCAAAGAAAAGCAACATCACCTATCATTTCTTCCAACCAGACTTATCAGACATCAGGAGAATCCAAACCCTGATCACACCAGATCACATACCTTTGTTCAGGGAGCATTATGGGGATATACTTGACTTGGTTATGGATCTGGACCCATCTCAGAGAAGTTTGATCCATACCTGCATTCAGTTTTATGACCCCCCATTGAGGTGCTTCACTTTTCAAGACTTTCAGTTGGGGCCTCTTTTAGAAGAATACTCATCTTTGATTGGTTTGCCTATCAAGAGGGAAATCCCTTTCAACCCTGAAATGGTCTTTCCCAGCAATGGAGAGATAGCAAAAGTTTTGCACCTGGAACCTGCTTTGATTGAGCAGCATATGACCTCTAAAGCTGGGATCCCTGGTTTTCATCTGGACTTCCTGATTTCTCAAGCTAGTCTGAAGGCCTCCCTGGGGGAGTGGAAAGCTGTTTGCGCTTTGTTGGCCTTAAGTGTATATGGAATTGTGTTGTTTGCAGATGAGCCTCGATTCATCAGCAAGAATGCAATCCACTTGTTCATCCTGAAGAACCCAGTGCCAACTCTATTGGGTGATCTCTATTACTCAGTACATCAGAGGAATGAGAAGCAGAGGGGTAAGTTAGTGAGGTGTTGTGCTCCATTATTCCATGCTTGGCTTCTCAGGCATCTACCCAGGACAGATGCATTTCTAAACCCTCATCAGCAAAGCAACTGGGCTAAGAGACTCACTGTCCTAACTTCAGCAGATATCAGATGGTGCACTCAAAGCACCAAGGGCAGAGATATAATCACAAGTTGTGGGCACTTTCCCAATGTGCCTTTGGTAGGAGTTAAGGGAAGTATCAACTACAACCCTCTGTTGTTCAAGAGGCAATTGGGCTATGCACTGGTCCATGCTCCTAGGGTACAGGACTTGATGGAGACCCTTTGCTGTGAGAACAAGATTAATTTGGCTGTTGTTAGGCAGGCTGCCTGGGCCTGGGATCATGTTCAAACCAAGGGAGTCACCATTCTGGGGAAGTGCAATAATGTGGCATCAGCCCAATATCATGAGTGGTCCCATGCTAGGGCCCAATTCTCTGGATTGCCCTTCACCATAGAAGACATGCCTGAGTCATCTTCAGCACCACCCCCTGCCACTATCAGTTTGGAGGAGTTTGAGAGCTTGAAGGAAAGAAATGAGAAGCTAACCCAGGCCTTGCAGAAGACCCTCCGGGAGAGGAGTGAAGGTGTAAGGGAAATTGAAAGATTGGAGAAGTTGAGAGTGGAACACTTGACTAAGATTGAGAAGTCTGGAGATTATATCAAAAAGTCTAAGGCTGGTGAGCAAATTCTGAAGAATGCTTGCAAAGAAGCCCAGTTCCAAAGAGCAAGGACAGACTTGTACTTGAAGGAGAGTCAGGCCAGGTGGGTCCGGATCACTGAGGCCCGTACTCTAGAAGACAAGAGAGTTCAAGACAAGATGGAGCAGATGGAAGAAGCCCTGGCAGCAGCCCAGAGGGAGGTATCAGAACTAAAGATCAAAGCTGGAGTGAAGAAATCCAAAGACCAAAGTCAGAACAAGAAATTGACTGCAGCTGTTGCTACAAGAAACCTTCTCATCAGGAATCTTACGGAGCATCCGGCTGATCCTGTGACCGAAGCACTTCTTAAGGAAGTTCGTGAGGATGAGTTTGGCCTTGGAGTGTGATCATTTGCTTGTTGTTGTTTCTATTTCATGTACTTTTGCTTTTTTGTGATGTATTTTGACCCCTTGAGGGGCTTGTGTTGTAAAATAAACAAGTTGTATTATTTCACCTTTGTAATATATTTGTGTTGGTTTCCATCTGAGTTCACTTCAAAAGCCACTTCAACAGCATCATCTTCAAGGGTCTGGACGGGTCAAAACTGAAGGCCAAACCGGATACCTTGAGAGCAAATAAGCATAACTGCATTGCATACTAACCTCTTTGTTTGTTTTGTAGGTTTTGTTTTGTTGTTACTAACCTCTGTTGTGATATTCAGGAATTATTGCTCGCCGCCGGGTATTTCCTCTCAACAGGCCACACAGGTACCCAACTAGAAACAACCTTCCGGGCATCCAAATGGACCAGATGCAACAAGACCTTACGGAGGTCAGAAACCAGATGGCAAACGAAAGGTTGGAGATGAGAACTCAGATAACACAATTCATGGAAGTGATGAACAACTTGGCTCAGAGCCAGGAGAGACTGAGAGCCATGGTTGAAAGGCAGAATCAAGATGAGCCCCATGTGGGGACTGCTGGCACAAGTAACAACGAGAGGGTCCAACCTCATGTAAATCCACCAGTTTTTGGACCCCATCTCCATCCAGAAGCCAACATCCCCGTCAACATTCAAGGAACAGCCACTGCAGCCAGGGTACTTCAAGAAGATCCTCAGGAGGACCAATTTACAGTAATGGGTGCTGGAGAGGAAACCTATGATAGACGACTGGAAGAGATAGCTGAGAAGCTGAGGTCCTTAGAATCTCAAAATTCTTTGGGTTTCGACGTCATGGACATGGGGCTGGTAGACGGGGTCAGGATCCCCCATAAGTTCAAGCCTCCTTGTTTCGAAAAGTATAATGGGACTTCATGCCCCCGGACTCATTTGCAATCATTTCTGGGAAGGCTGAAGGCCTATACAATGGATGAGAAGCTCTAGATGTTTTACTTTGAAGACAGCTTGACTGGAGCATCAAGGGAATGGTATTCCCATTTGACAAGGGCAACTGTAAGATGCTGGAAGGACCTGGCAGAGGCCTTCATCCGACAGTATCAATACAACTTAGATATGGCACCCAATAGGACTCTCCTAATGGGCATGTCACAGTCGTCAAGGGAAAGTTTCCGAGAATACGCCCAGAGATGGAGGCAATTGGCTGTTGCCGTTCAACCACCAATGTCTGAGAGAGAAATGGCAGACATGTTTATGAACACTCTCCAGGGAACGTATATTGACAGGTTAGCTGCTTTCTCTTCCACTAGCTTCGCAGATGTTGTTATAGCTGGGGAGAGGATTGAAAGCCTGTTAAAAATGGGTAAGATCTCTGATAATGGTGCCAGTTCGTCCAGTGGTACAAGAAAGCCTTTTGCAGGCCCGAGAAGAACCGGCGAGACCAATGCCATTCACACCAACAGGGGTAGGCCCCAGTATGTTCCAAGGACAATAGCAGCAGTCACTATCCCTGCTCCAGCACATCCTCAGCCAGTCTATCCACCTCCTAAGCAAAACTTCCAACAACAACCTCAGTATCATCAGAATCAATATCCTCCAAGGAACTTCAACAACAACAACAACAACAATCAACAGAGGCCATTTCAACAGAGGCCCTCTCAAGCTAACCGAGTGATCGACCCGATCCCAATGCCGTATGCTGCCTTGCTGCCACAACTTCTGAAACTCAACCTAGTTGAGCTAAGAACGTTGGCACCTCCGGATCCCAACAGTCTACCAAGGAACTATGACTCTAATGCTAGGTGTGCTTTTCATTCAAACGCACCTGGTCACAGTACAGAAAAATGCAGGGCTCTGCATATGAAGGTACAAGACTTGGTAGACTCCAAGGCTCTGAATTTTGCACCGCCGCCCAATGTCAATAAAAACCCAATGCCAAATCATGGTGGTCCTCGAATTAATGCTATTGAAGAAGACAGACCGTCTTATTTAATAACTAGTGTGGATCAGATCAGGACGCCATTGGTGGAAATCAAAGCTCAACTCCGTGAAAGCAATATATTTCCGGGGTGTGAACTAGGGTGTCCCTACTGCAATATTTCATGGAATGGGTGTGAGGACCTAAGGAATGGCATTGACAGCCTTATTCAGAGTGGCCTGCTACAGATCACTACATCATTTCCGGCAAATCCGACAACTTCATCAGCAACAGTTTCAGACCCTCCTACAACTACAGCAACTATTGTTCCCGACAATTCATCAGCAACATCAGCAAGTACTTCATCTGTCCTCCCAAATGATCAGATTTCAACAGTTTCTCCTGCTACAACTTCAGCTTCATTCCATTTCGAATTTCCATCAACAACAACAACAGTCCTTCCAACAGAACCTCCTACAACACCAGCAATCAATCATGAAGACGTCTCTACTGTTACCATATTCTACGATCCTGAAAATAACTCCGCCTATCATTCAGAAGGTGCTGCTCCCACTAGAGCACCAGTTACAATCTTTTATGATCCACAAACAATAACAGTCCCTTCAGCAGCAGCAATCAGTCCGGTCACTGTCACGGTGCCTGGACCAGTACCATATGAAAGCAATAGGGCCATCCCTTGGCACTATGGCTCTGACTTGTATTGCGAGGGAAAAAGAATCACTCTTGAAACATCAGCACCTGCACCACAAGTAGATAATGTGGGGGGAGGCGGAGGCTTCACTCGAAGCGGACGTCTCTTTGCTTCACAAGTCCAAAGACCCACTGCCGAAGCAGAAGCTGCTGCCAAGGCAAAGGGAAAAGGCCCGGTGCAGGAAGATCCAGCTGCCAAAGAAACCCTGAAGACCCCGTTCGATCAGGAAGTTGATGAGTTTATGCGAATCATCAAGAAGAGTGATTATAAAGTTGTGGATCAACTTCACCAGACGCCATCCAAAATCTCCATCCTCTCACTGCTTATGTGCTCCGAAGCCCATCGGAATGCACTACTTAAAGTCTTGCACGCAGCTTACGTGCCTGAGGAGATTACTGTCAACCAATTGGAAACCGTGGTTGGAAATGTTACTGCTAGCAATGGGCTAGGGTTTACCAATTCTGACTTGACAGCGGATGGCCGCAACCACAACAAAGCCTTGCACATAACCATGGAATGCAAAGGAGCTGTCCTTTCTCATGTGCTGGTGGACACAGGTTCTTCCCTGAATGTCTTACCAAAGAAGGCTCTGGTGAAGTTAGAATATGATGGATTGGCATTGAGACCCAGCAACCTGGTGGTAAGAGCCTTTGATGGTTCGAAGAGATCGGTTCTGGGAGAGATTGAGCTGCCCGTGACAATTGGCCCGCAGACCTTTAAAACTATCTTTTATGTGATGGACATTCAGCCCGCCTACAGCTGTTTGTTGGGTAGACCCTGGATTCACGCCGCCGGCGCAATAACGTCTACCCTTCACCAAAAGTTAAAATTTGAGTGGGAAGGTCAAGTTGTCACAATCTGTGGGGAAGAGGATATCTTTGTTAGCCATCTGGCTACTTATAAATACATTGAGATGGATGGGGAGATCCATGAAACAATGAGCCAAGGTTTTGAAGCCTTGAATGTCAATGAAGCATCTGCCGTATCAGGGATCTCCATGTCGTCTTACCAACAAGCCCGGAAGGTTGTTGAGGAAGGAACTGCCCTAGGCTGGGGCAAGGTCTTAGCTGTGGAGGAGAAGAAGGACAAATTTGGGTTGGGTTACAGACCAACTCAACATCAAGCAAAGGCTGCTGAGAAGCCTGGATTTGTCAGTGGGGGGATGCTCACCCCCGATGCTATCAACTGTCTGGAAGACGAGCTGGAAGAGGAGCGCAATCTGGAGAATTGGATTCGTCCAAAGATCCCGGGGAGCAGTGCCTCGAACTGGTCTTCCCAGGAAATTATAAGAGTTACTCATGCAGAGTAATTATTATTTCCTGTATTTTTATTTGCATGCATCAAAGTCTTGCATCTTGCCCAAGATGACAAGACTCATTTTGTAATCAGGGCCATCTGTACTTTTGTGCAAACAAGATTAAATTAATGAAATATCAGACATCTTTTTGCAAACGAGTCTTTTTCTTTTCTGCTCACTGTTTTTCCATTTTTCTTTTTGTACAAAAATAAATGGCGGTGTTTTCAAAATGATAACTTCATTTCACTTTTTTCTAAAGCAAGATTAAAATCAATCACTAAAATAAACAAACTTAACCCTTGCAGAGAGTGCCTTCCAGACAGCACCGACAACAGCACGGCTATGACATCGTATGACTTTGACAATCCAATCAATCAAGCTGATGAAGGGGTTGATGAAGAATATGAGCTTCCTGAAGAGCTAGCCAGGTTGTTGAGACAGGAGGAAAAGGTTATTACTCCTCACCAGGAGGAGGTTGAAGTGATTAATCTTGGTACCGATGAAGACGTGAAAGAAGTAATGAAGTATTTTTGAATAAGTGAGCAAGTACTTAAGAGGAACCTACCCTAATTTGAATCTTTATTGTTCTTAAATGTTCTTTCAATGGTAAGACTATCCCTATTATTAAGGAATAGGTAGTCATTACCTTGGATGTTGTAAGGGAAATGTGAAGGGTCATCTGTGTTTTAGGCAACTGTAAGGTGTCTTAGCAATACGAAGGGACTTATCATCTTTTATTCGAAAGGGACAAGATCATTTACGAAGGCAACATCGAAGGGACTTGATCTTATAATATTGAAAAGGACTAGATGATTTGTTTTATGAGAAGGGACTTTGCTTTTTTAGACACCTTACCTGACCGTTTTATTTAGGCAACATGAGGGACAACCTTAAGAAGTGAGATGGCGATCAAAGATCGACTTACGTGTGTGCGTGTATAGGTTCATATATTTATCTTATGATTAGTGATCTAAATTAATTTTAAAATACAAACATGTTATCACTCCCTATATTTACTAACCATAACAAGAATATTGATAAATAAATAAACGATAAAAAACTACGAATATTACAACGCTTTTACAGTTACATTTATAATAATAAAAATAATTAGATAATAAATATAAGCAATAAATAAAAAGGGTTAGTGATAAAACAATTATAAGAAAAAGAGGTTAGTATGAATATACAAACATATATAAAATAAACAAATTTTAGGAATTTTTGAGATGAAATTAAAGTAATAAATCATATACTAATTTATTTACAAAATAAAGCATGATTAATTATTTAATTATATATATTAGAAAAATTTTATTAAGTTTAAACAAAATAATTAAGGTTTTAAAAAAAATTAGGGTTTTTTAAAAATTAGGGTTAGAATTTTTAGAAAATAGAATTAGGATTTATAATTTAATTTACATTATTAATTTGACTATTTACAAAAATAAATAAATGATAATAATATATACATATTTTAATTTAAATAAAAAAAAAACTAGGATTAATTTATTTAGAAAACAAATTAGAGATGAAATTACATACATATATATTATTAAAAAAAATTTCTTTTATATGAAAAATATAATTTGAATTAACTTAAAACAAATAAACAAAAAAAAACAAAATAAAAGAATAAAACTTACCTGGGGCAGGGATTGAACCCGCGCCCTAGGCCTTGCAACCCTTGGACCAGCAAGGCTACCACCAGGCCAGCTGCGTGCTGGTGATATCAAACAGCCACAATTGATTATATTTAAGACCTGAAAAATATGACAAAGTAAAAAAAATATAACACCAGACCTGGGAATCGAACCCAGGTCTCTCACCACCAAAGCCTTTCAACAAAACCAACTGAGCTACACGCGCTAGTTGACATATACACGAAACGCATTCGTTTTAAACGTTCTTGAAATTTCAAATATTTCCTGCGCGCCAAAAGGTCATCTCCTACCTCCAGCCGTCCACTTAGCCTTTAGTGACAGTTGGTCCGTTGCTATAACCTATAGTGACGGATATTCTCCGTCACTAGAAACCCTGCAAACTCAAACATGACAAATACGAACGATAAATCCAGTTTAAAGGTTCAAATTAATCAAAAGCAGTCCAATATGTTTAAATACATCCATAATTTGACCTGAAATTGGTTTTATAATGATATCCCCAAAATCACGATTATGAAACCCTAGCTATGGTGATTCACGGATTTGGCAGTGAAGCTTCAATCTAACTATCCAGAACGCTTTAGTACAATGAAACAAACACAGTTAAACAACCAAAATTCAATTAAAAAACAGTGAAATCATAGAATCGAAAAAATTCAAATGTGATATGAACACGGGTTCGGTTCATGCGAATGAGGGTGTTTCATATGCTGTTTATGATCCAAATATGTTAAATGAACATCATAGAACACATTACAATCCTTAGAACACTTTGAAATCACCTCTAACTTGAAATCCGAAAGAGTTTTTGAATGAAATTTTGAAGTTTGAATGTGCTATGGGAGGCTCTGAATTCGTGAATAGGGTTGAGCTTTATGTTGTATATATATCACTTAATGAATTTAGGTCAAGAACTTTAACAAACTTGTGGATTTTTGGACTTTTTAAGATTGAAAAAGATGTGATATTAAAACTTGATTTTCCTTGATCTAGCCTTGCTATTTTGGTATGATCTCCATTATATTTGTATCAATCAAGTTTAAATAAGTTTTAAGACCTTCTAGAAACCAAATCATTTTCAAATATATGATTTTTATATTTTATTTCAATTTAATTTGTATTTTAATGAATAAAATTCAAATAAATATCAAATAAAATATAAAAAATCAGAAAATATGTGGGTTGGGTCGTGCTTGATGAGTTTGTAAAGTTTGGATGGCAATTTGGTGGGCTCATTTAGCAAAAATTGGTTTTAAGGCCTTATTTGCTTCATAAATTTCCCAACTTTGCAAGGGCACAAATCCTTCAATTTTAATGCTATGAAGGTGTTCTTGAACATTTTATAAAGCTTAAAGAGTCCTCTAACAAACCTCTTTGGTCTCATGTTCATATCTTTTACCATTCTCAAGTTATGCTCCTTTGAAGTTGTTGACTTTTTGTTGACTTTTAAAAGGACCTATAATGTCTTAGCTCATACCTTCCAAATGAAGCATTTTTGGGATTGGCTTGTGAGACACAAAGTTGTAGAGAATTCAATTTCCTTCAAAATGAGCTTTGGATGGAAAATTTTTGATGAAGCATGTGAAAGTTATGGCTGGTCAAAGTTCAGTTGACTTTTCCTGTGAAAACCCTAATTTAGAAACTCCTGATTCTTGATGATCTGAAATCTCCTTGATGAATCATGATCAACCCTTGATCAAATGATTAATTTTACTTCATATACTTGATGTTGGCAAGAAATCATGAAGTTTGACTTTGGTTTGACCACATTTGACCTCAGTTTGACTGGTTGACTGCCTTGACTGATTTTAACCTTTCTGATCATCTGACTGAGCAAATCTTTTGGGAAAGTCTTGAAACTTGACATGAGGATTCTTGAACTCATATAGGATGATATGAAGCTCACTTGAAGTCTTGGAAGTCCATTTAGCCTGATGAAAGTCAAAACCCTAGTTTAAGATGCATTGTTTATGAGGATGCATTGTCTGAGGGAATTGTCAAACTTTCTGACTAATTGTGAACCTCATGAGATGTATTGTGAACCTTGTGAGCCTTGTGAATCTCTTGGGACACAAATGTATTGTCTTGTGGAGGGCAAATTTTGGGGTGCAACACCAAGTTCAAATATTCACCATTATCGACGACTCCTACGGTTCTTCCATGGTCAGGCATGGGGTTCTGTAGAACATTCGGAGTTGGAGAGAAGTTGATTGCTTTGGAATCCATTACGTCCTGGACGACATGCTTCAAAGCTTTGCAATTCTCGGTACTATGGCCCGGAGCCCCAAAATGGAATTCACAACGGGCGCTAGCATCATAGCCCTCAGGAATTTTCCCCGGCCTTGGAGGCTGCAGAGTTCTCAATTGAACTATCTGAAGTTAGAGGAGATTCTTTAGAAGCCGAGAGTAGGACATGGGAGGCGCCTCAAGATGCCTATCCTTTGACCTTGGAGGGTAATATGGACAGGGTGCCCTTTGTTGTTGATAATTCTGCTGGCGCTGTTGCTGAGGTTGTTGAACCTGTTGCTGATTAGCAGGAGCAGAGATAGTGACAGGAGCTGCCTGATGGTAAACATTCTGATTCTCGCTCTTCTTCTGAGTATATACAACCCCAACTTCTCCTTCCCTTCGCTTCACGAAAGTCGTTTTGACCCTGGAGATTGACACTTCGCTGCTCTGAATCTTTCCTTGTTTCATCCAGCTCTCGATTCTTTCACCTGTTAAGATAATATCAGAAAATACACTGGAGGAATAGCTAGCCAACCTCTCCATGAAGTGCCCCGAGAGGGTATCCATGAAGATATCAACCATCTCCCTTTCCAACAATGGTGGTTGAACTCTGGCAGCAACCGCGCGCCATCTCTGCGCATAGTCTTTGAAGCTCTCCGAATTCTTTTGAGACAGGCTTTAAAGTTGAGTCCGGCTGGGAGCCATGTCGATGTTATATTGGTACTTCTTAAGAAAGGCTTCCCAAGCTCCTTCAAATTGCGAACATAATTCTTCTCTAGTTTCATGTACCACTCCAGTGAGCCCCCAGACAGGCTGTCCTGGAAGTAGTACATCCAAAGCTTATTGTCTTTGGTATGTGTAGCGATCTTGCAGTAGAAAGCTTGCAAGTGAGTCTTAGGGCAAGAGCTGCCACTGTGATAGAAGGGTCGATGGGGTGTGTTCTAGGCCAACATGACGAGTCTGGTCGAAAAGAGCATGCTATTTACTACCTTAACAAAAAATTTACTGACTGTGAATCCCGTTACTCACTGCTCGAGAAAACTTGTTGCGCTTTGCCATGGGCTGCTCGCCGACTGAGACACTACATGTTGACCTATACCACATTACTAATCTTAAAAATGGACCCTGTCAAGTATATTTTCGAGAAACCAACATTAACCGGAAGGGTTGCAAGGTGGCAAATGATCTTAATAGAGTATGACATACAATATACTTCCTAGAAAGCCATTAAAGGAAGTGTATTGTCGGATTATCTTGCACAGCAACCACTTGAAGACGACTATCAACCAATGAAGTTTGATTTCCCTGATGAGGACATCATGTACCTCAAAGCAAGAGATTGCGAGGAACCACTTCCGGAGGAGGGGCCAAATCCTGAATCCAAATGGAAGTTGATGTTTGATGAGGCAGTCAATATTAACAGACATGGAGTTGGTGTTGTTCTTATCACTCCCGAAGGTGTTCATTTTCCCTTCGCTGCCAGAATTACTTTTGGCAGCACCAACAATGAAGCGGAATACGAGGCGTGCATAATGGGAATAGAGGAGGCTATTAATCTTTAGATTAAGACCCTCGATATATTAGGAGATTCAGCCCTCGTCATCAACCAGATTACCGACAAGTGGTATACACATCAAGAGCACTTAATTCCTTATAGGGATTATGCCAGAAGACTGTTGACGTTCTTCACGACAGTTAAGCTTCAGTATATACCACGAGATGAGAATCAATTTTTCGATGCATTGGCTACTCTTTCTTCGTACATCAAAGTCCTGTGTTGGAACTATGTGCCCAGGATTGACGTTTCCAAGCTTGACGCATCAGCTTATGCTTTCTCTGTAGACGCAGTGTCTGATGAGAAATCTTGGTATTTTGATATCAAGCTTTTCCTAGAAAAACAAGAATACCCAGCTGGGGAATCATCCAATGACAAGAAGACCTTGATACAAATTGCTACTAGCTTCTTCTTGAATACATATGGGGTTTTGTATAAGAGGAACTTTGACATGGTTTTGCTCAGATGCGTGGATAGGCACGAAGCAGGCTTGTTAATGCAAGAAGTCCACGAGGGATCTTTCGGTACTCATGCAGGAGGACATGCTATGGCTAAGAAGTTGCTGAGATCAGGGTGCTATTGGCTAACAATGGATGCAGACTGTTGTTCGTACGCCCGTAAGTGCCACAAGTGCCAGATATATGCAGACAAGGTGCATGTTCCTCCAAGCCCGCTCAACATCATGTCATCTCCTTGGCCCTTTTCCATGTGGGGCATTGACATGATCGGGAAGATAGATCCTACTGCTTCAAACGGTCATCGTTTCATCTTGGTTGCGATTGATTACTTCACCAAATGGGTTGAAGCAGCATCTTATGCCAATGTCACTCGTCAAGTGGTAGCCAGATTTCTGAAAAGAGACATCCTTTGCAGATACGGAGTGCCCGAGCAAATCATTACTGATAATGGTTCCAACTTAAACAACAAGATGATGGCAGAGCTGTGCCGGGACTTCAAGATTCAACATCATAATTCTTCTCCTTACCGGCCAAAGATGAATGGCGCGGTAGAGGCAGCTAATAAGAATATTAAGAATATTGTGCAGAAGATGGTTGTCACTTACAAAGATTGGCCTGAGATGTTACCATTCGCATTACATAGGTACCGAACGTCAGTCAGGACGTCAACTGGGGCAATGCCTTTCTCATTAGTGTATGGCATGGAGGCAGTCTTGCCTGTTGAGGTAGAAATTCCTTCATTGCGTGTGATGATGGATGTGAAGCTTGATGAGGCTAAATGGGTACGTGCTCGGTACAATCAATTGTGCATAATTGAGGAAAAGAGATTAGCGGCTATCTGTCATGGTCAGCTTTATCAGAGGAGAATGAATCAAGCAGGCGAGCTTGTGCTCAAGAGTAGGCGAGCTTGTGCTCAAGAGGATCATTCCTCCAGGTCCAGATCATAGGGGCAAGTGGACCCCAAACTACGAAGGCTCATTCATAGTGAAGAAAGTTTTCTCAGGTGGGGCGTTGATGCTCACTACTATGGATGGAGAAGATTTCCAGTCACCTGTTAACTCGGACGCAGTTAAAAAACACTTCGCATAAACAGACCCGCTGGACACAAAAACTGAATTAAAGTCCAGGCAAGAAAAGGGCATCCCGGCGAGCTAAAAACAGAATAAAAAGCTCGGGAAAAAGTTAGGGAAATAAATGAAAAGATGTACACCCGCTGAGTTGAAAAGCCACATCGGACAGCTCAGGCAAAAAAAAAGGGTATCCTGGTGTATTGAAAACCCGAAAGGGCGATCCACTCAAAACGAGGGAATAAGCGAACAATTGCGATCCGAAAAATCTGAACCAAATCACTGTTCGTGTAGTCTGACAATATCAGAAGGATAGGAATCAGTCCCCTCATCTTCTTCAAAAAGAAAAGGCAAGAACAGAAAGTCTTGAAGACATGTTGGTCATAGTAAGAAGGAAACTCAGTGGAATGCCGTGTACATTGCCATTAGGATAGTTTCTTTTTCTCAATTTTATGGTAGCTACCTCTTTCTAGGTAGTTGCTTCCTGATGTAAAGCTTTGCCTATTCAGAGGCCATTCAATGAATGAATATTCAGTAATAAAGCCGTTTTGTGTTGTGTTTACTTTGTTTGCAAAAAATGTCCTGGATTTTTGGCAAAAGGAGCATTGCATACGAAACATGTTTTTTTTTTCTATAAAGAAATTGACATGGCAGGGAAACAATTAAAAATTATCTTTGAGTGTCGGGTGACAATGGATGAGTAGATCATACCATGTAAGTCCCCGGAGCACATGTCTGTATACCGTGGTTGCAGGTTTTGCAGGGCGATGTTGTATTTTCCTAAGCGGAGAGTGCTCCTCAGCTGAGCTAGAGCGAAGGGAATCCTCGGCGAGACTCCAAACCTAATCAAAGAGGCGTCATCCCCAAGTGGTGGTTGTTCTTCACGAGAAAAACGTGGGTATCCCAGTAGAGTTCAGATGGAACCTTCCCCAGTTGAGTCAGAGTAGGGTGGTATCCCCATAAGAACTTTAAAACCTGATCGAAGAGGTTTGTCCCAAATCGGAGTCTTTGTGTCAGAATGGGCTATCCCCGGCGAGCAACTGAATTCTTGTCTCCCCACCGAGTCAGAATTTTCTGAATTCTCTCCCCAGCCGGAGTCTTGACCAAGCCTTTTCCTCAGCCGAGTCTGAGGATGGTTATCCTCCACAGAGTTCATGATCGAGATTCACTCCCGTCATTGGAGTATTCCCCAGAGAAGTTTCCAATATATTTTGGCCATGTGATGATACAAACCGTCATTCATCTCCCCAGTCAGAGTTAGGCATCGCCAAAGCCTCTTGACCAGGTTCCCCTGCAGAGTTGGGATTATTATTGTCAACCAGGGCAATTCGTTTGATGCTCGTATGCATTTCCCGGCGTGCGTCCGTGCTCGTATTTTTGCTCGTCTGCATTTCCTGGAACTCGTCTGTGTTGGGTATCTGTTTTGTGTTCGTCTGCATGCTCTATGGCACTCGTCTGTGTTTGATGTTTGATAGTTGCTCGTCTGCATCCCCCTAGAACTCATCTGTGTTCACACTTTGTTGTTGCTCGTCTGCACTTCTCAGCATGCGTTTGTGCTCGCCTTTTGCTTGTCTGCACCCTCGACACTCGTCTGTGTTTGATATCTACGGGATGTTCGTCTGCATTCCCAACACTCGCTCGGTCGTGAATTTTCTCCCCGACAGAATTGTGTTTCTTACCAGGCATTTGATGCTCGTCTACAATTCTCAACACTTGTCAGTGTTTGATGTTTGTTGATTGCTCGTCTGCAATCTCCAACGCTCGCCCGTGTTTGACATCTGTTTATTGCTCGTCTGCATCGCCCCAACACTCTTCTGTGTTCACACTTTGTCGTTGCTCGTATGCTTTCCCCAGCAGTTGCTTATGGATGGTAGATGCCGATGCTCATCTGCATCCCCTCAACACTCGTCTGTGTTTGATATATGTTGATGCTCTTCCGCATTTCCTTAACCCTCGTCTGTGTTTGAAACCTGCTGATGCTCGTCCGCATTTCCTTAGCACTCGTCTGTGTTTGAAATCTGCCATTGCTCGTATGCACGTCCCAACACTCGTCTGTGTTTGAATTTGTGTGATGCTCGTATGCATTCTCCAGCACTCGTCTGTGTTTTTTATTTGTTCGAAGCTTGTTTGCATTGTTGGATACTCGTCTGTATCATCCTTCCCACTCGTCTGTGTTAACTTATATCCATATGAATGCTGATTTGATAATTGTTCTACTACTCATTTGTATTGTTACTCCAAGTGCTCGTCCGTGTTGGATTTCGGGTATTCGTCTATATCAGTGGCTGATATTCGTCTGTATCATCGCCAGAAGCGCTCGTCTGTGTTTCTTAGATCATCGCCTGATATTCGTTTGTATCATTGACCTCTGGCGCTCGTGTGTGTTCTTTTGATGATCATCTGATACTCGTCTGTATCGAAGAGGTTTGAAGTCCTGACGGTGGGATTAAACGTCAAAATGGTTACCGGTCCTAGCGTAACAGGTATATCCGAAGGAGGTTCGTCTATCTCAAGCACCACTTATCTACGCAAGATTTGTGAAGGGGGCTCGTATGTCCAGCACCTGGCATAACAGGTTTGCTCAAAGAAGGCTCATCTGTCTTAGACCATATGTCTACGGATAACATATGAAGAGGGTGTGTTTATCCTGATTATGCATGTCTATCCCACAAACTTAACTGCATCACCGGTCCTGGCGTAACAGGTTTATCCGAAGGAGGTTCGTCTGTCTCAGATCATATATTGCAAAATGTATGAGGGCTCGTATGTCCGGTCCCTGGCGTAACAGGTTTGTTTGAAGAGGGCTCGTATGTCCAGCACCTGGCGTAACAGGTTTGTTCGAGGAAGACTCGTCTGTCTGGGTTTTTCTATCCAAAGTAACAATTCAGGTTGGAAGTAGCTTGTTTGCTTTGTCCTCGCTTCAGTCGCCAAAGCGTCATTTGGTTGTGTTTATTTCCCATTGCTTGCATTCTCCAGCAGAGCGCAAATTTCAAGTCTTCTTGGTATTCAATCACAGTTCATCTTGAACGGTCGATCGTCGTGCTACCGTCCTCTTCAGATTAACAGATGCTTGAATAGGGGCAGCTGTAACACCCCAAATTTGCCTTCTCCTGTTTAGCATCATCATCATATCATAATCATCATAAGCATGTCATGTCCTTAACATTTTTGCATAGAAATATGAAGCATATCACTTGCATGTTCAAGCATAAGGCATATGATCAGTCATCCGGGAAATTTGAAGCACTACAAGTCAAAATCAAGAGCATGGTGACCTGCCAAGAAGCTCACAAGGCCTGTTACAAGTTTGATAACATGGTCAAGGACCTAAAAAGGGATTGAGGATAAAAATTAGGTCAAAACGGTTGGCGTTTATTCCTGAGGTTTCCCACCAAAATGAGGGAAAATTCAAAATTCATTGTCGTTAACCGGTTAACGCTTTGGTTAACCGGTTAACGGCTGTGAATTTTGAATTCCAGCAGCAAATTCAGCATGTGCTTTGGCTCCAAATTCCCAATTTTCTGATTTTTTATTCATTTGAATTGTGGAGAAGGATCTAGATCATTAATCCAAGCCTAATTCCATTGCTAAATCCCAATCACTTTACCAAACCATATTTTTTGGATCCCAAGCCTAAATTTTGGGCCCCAAACCTAAACCATATTTAAACCATTTCTCTCCAAACCAAGAGGGAGCTCTCTCATTTTTTCACTCTTCATTATGAATTTTCACTCTTCTCTCTCACTATTCTCTCATTTTCTCTCCCACATTTTCCAAATTCACTAAGAGTTCCTCTTTGAAGATCACATAACCTTGCCTTAAGGTGTGTAGATCTTGGAACTAGACCTCTATCCATGGCTTCTTGGCATCATTTTGCTGGTTTAATTGGTGATTCAGATCTGGTTTGAGATTTAGAAGTGCTTTTGGATCCAAAATTCTGCATCAAGACTTTTCGCTTGCATTTATTTTGCGTGGAGTGCGAAGCTTAGCACCGGATCTTCAAAGTTCTCCGCGAGATCTCTCATTTCCAGCTCAATCAACAAATACCAAAGCATACCTCAGCTTTATAGGTTGTTTTAATTCAGATCTAGCTCTGTTTTAGCTAATTTGCATGCTTGTGCTTTAGATCCACCATGTGTTTGTGTATTTGCTTGTGTTGCTTGAATTGATTGGTTGATTTGTAACCGGATCCGTGTGCTAATGTTCATGAGCTTAATGATGTTAATTAGTGTGAATTGATCCATTTATTTCATGCATAATTGATTGCTGGTCTGGTGTGTGATTATTTGGATAAGTTGGATTTGAGCTGATTTTCTGCAGGTTTTTGTTATTGTTCTTACAGTATTAACCGGTTAACGCTTTGGTTAACCGGTTAACACATCTTTTTTCTGTGTAAATTGCTGCAGGTTTGGACTGGTTAACCGGTTAACGCTTTGGTTAACCGGTTAACACTGATGTAGTATGCCATTTTGGAGTTGTTTTGAGCTTGTTTGATCCCCTTGCTTGTTTTAATTGCCATGGGTCATTGTATGATCATTGAATATGATTGTTTAGGGTGATTTGCTTGCTGGTTGATACATGCTTCCATGTTCTTGACACGTAAATGCTTGTGTGAGCAATTTGACGTGTTGTATGATCTTTGTTGATGTGAGCTTTGAGCATGTCATTTCCATGAGTTTTGTTGATGAACATGTGCTGGATTTTTGCTAACACTTGCAGGGGCTCATGGTAAGAGAAGTGTGGATTTTTATTCACATTTCAACTCTTCACCTTTTCTTTTTTAAGTTTCTTTCTCTTTGTGTTTTGATGCGCCTTATGCCATCATGTGAGACAACTCTTTTCTTCCCCCTTTAGGAGCAACTTGTCTCCTTTAGAGGAGTAAGTTGCTTGCTAGATTTCCTCCTCTTCTTCTTTCTCCTCTTTGGTCCTTCTTTTATCTTAGGATAGTTGAAACTTCACTAACCTTACGACCACTTTTGCATGACAACTTTAGGTTTAGTCTTTCCCCATTTTAGACTTTTTTCCTTTTTGCTCCTTTGGTTCCTTCTCTTCTCATCTCAAAACAAAACCTAAAAAACATTAATAAAGAAAGAAGTGACTTCTTGTGTAATAGCCTTATTCCATGAGGCATATGTATTCATTCCATCTTGGAATAGTGCATTTGTCTAGCATGATGCACAAGTCGGATCATGAAGTCGTCTTAATCAAGAAAAACCCTAAAAAATACTTCTTCATTTTTAATCACCAAAATATCTAATAAATTCAACAAGTCAATGAATTTAGGCCCTTGCCCTTAGAAACAAGTCTTGGATAAGTTCTCCTTTCTTGGTGTACTTGTTCTGTTATTCTATTTTGGAATGTAGTAGCAAGTACACATTCCATGGAAGAGAGTTTGAGTTCATTCTCTTGTGCCACACCAATAAAATAACTCTCATAAAAAACACAAACAAACAATAAGCGTCTTTCCTTCGGGAATTCTTTTCTCACCTCCTTCACTCTGTACACGAACTTGCTCCTACTTGTCATTTTGCAAGACGGTTACGCACTCGTCGTCTGAGCCTGCAACACTTGAGCATTGACATAGGCAGTTCAAGCCTTAATTCACAAGAAATCTTTTCTACCCCTAGTTAGGGGAACTACGACGACTCTGATCCTCATTGTCCATATGTGGTACGTAGGCGGCGGGGTAGGGCCCGTTCGAGCACAATCTTTATTTTCCCTACATTTTCCCCATTTCTTTTCTTTTCTCCAGTTCCAGTCTTTCTTTTTGCAGAAGCTTTCATTCCTTCACCCTTTGAAACAAATTTCTTTGCAAGCATGGATCCCATCGGGTACGGAGGACGATCTGGGGTGCTAATACCTTCCCAGGTCGTAACCGACTCCCGAGCTCAGTCTCTTTGGTTCGCAGGACCTGTGTCCTTCCTTTTCTTTTCTTCGGTTTGTGCAGCATTACCATTCCCGTTTCTTCGGGATAAAAATGCTTGGATGGCGACTCTACCCTCTTTCCGCGCCACTTTCGCGTTTGTACCAGGATGGAAATCCGGGGAGCGATAGCAGGATGGGAAAATTCCATCTAGGCTACTCATGTCCCTCAGCATGCTTTGTGAAGTACCCATCAACTGTCTTTATGATTATCTAGTTACAGGTAACGTTTGATCAGCAATAAAGTACTTGACTCTACATCTAGTGTCCATAGTAGTTTCAGGTTGAAGGGTGGTATACACACATATCACCATGAGAGTGACTTATGACACTTTGCATAACATTCTATGTAGTAATCTCATAGTGGGTCAATCCAGTATAAAATATTACTCATAATATGCATACCTATGTCAAGAATTGATAACTTCTTATCCATGATCCATGAGATGTGATCATCCGTCTATCTACATAATAGTCTTAATGCTTTAAGGCTATCCCATTTCACATTAAAGCTCGACTATGGATGCTTTAAGAATAATTCCCTTATGTTTAATGGAATCTCATGATTAAGTCACACTTAATATTTCATTAAATGAACTAGCTATTCTAGGGACTTTATCATTTTGGAAAAACAAACATAATAAAGAAAATTCCTTTTATTATTAATAAATAATTTGATACAAGTACCAAAAGTATTGGCCTCTAGGGCTTACACCAACAATCTCCCACTAGCACTAGAGCCAATCAGACATACCCCTAATACCCATAGATCTAGTATGACCTTCATGCTTCTGATGTGAAAGAGGTTTTGTTTGTGGGTCAGCAATATTTTAAAGTGTAGGTACTCTGCATATCTTCACATCTCCTCAATCTATTATCTCTTGAATGAGATGATATCGCCTAAGTATGTGTTTGGATCGTTGGTAAGATCTAGGATCCTTAGCTTGTGCGATGGAACCACTGTTATCACAATAGAGATCAATGGGATCCACAATGCTAGGGATTATTCCAAGTTCACAGATGAACTTCTTGATCCAAACAGATTCCTTTGCTGCATTTGAGGCAACAATATACTCGGCCTCGGTTGTAGAATCAGCAACTGTCTCTTGCTTTGAACTTTTCCAGCTTACAGCGCCACCATTTAGGCAGAACACATAACTAGATTGCAATCTGAAGTCATCCTTATTTGTCTGGAAGCTAGCATCAGTGTAACCAATTACTGCGAGCTCTTCCTGACCTCCATATATCATGAATGTATCCTTAGTCATTCTCAAGTACTTAAGGATATTCTTGACAGCTACCTAGTGAGCATCACCAAGATCAGATTGGTACCTACTCGTTGCACTTAAAGCATACGAGACATCTGGTCGAGTACATAACATGGCATACTTGGTAGATCCTATTGTAGATGCATATAGAATCTTATTCATGCGATCCCTTTCTTCCTTAGTTAAAGGGGATTGTTTTTTTTATAGACACGGGCCATGTTGCATAGGTATGAATCCTTTCTTGGAATCATGCATATTAAAGCATCTCAACACTTTGTCTATGTATGTACTCTGACTTAGGCCAAGCAGTTTTTGTGATCTATCTCTATAGATCCTAATTCCTAATATATAGGTTGTTTCACCAAGGTCCTTCATAGAAAAGCATTTCCCTAACCAAGCTTTTACTTTTTGCAAGGTAGGGATATCATTTCCAATGAGTAATATGTCATCTACATATAATACCAGGAAAATGATCATGCTCCCAGTAACCTTCTTGTAGACACAAGGCTCATCTTCATTCTTTATGAATCCATATTGTTTTACAGTTTCATCAAAACAAAGATTCCAACTTCAGGAAGCTTGCTTTAATCCATAAATTGATTGTTGTAACTTTCATATCTTATAGCCTTCATCAGGTATGTCAAATCCTTCAGGTTGTGTCATGTACACATCCTCAAGAAGATTCCCATTAAGGAAAGCAGTCTTGACATCCATCTGCCATATTTCATAATCATGATATGCAACAATAGCAAGTAAAATTTGAATAAATTTAAGCATTTCACCTGGTGAAAAGGTTTCATCATAGTTTATCCCATAAATTTGTTTATAACCTTTAGCAACCAGTCTTGCCTTATAGGTATGTACCTTACCATCCATGTCAGTTTTCCTTTTGAAGACCCACTTGCATCCTATAAGATTAATTCCTACAGGAGGTTCTACCAAGGTCCAAACATGGTTTGTGTACATAGAATCCATTTCAGATTTCATGGCTTCTAGCCACTTCTCAGACTCAGGACCAGTTATGGTCTATTGATAGGTTACAGGCTCATTTTGATTCACGAGTAATACTTCACCTTGATCAGTTATGAGATATTCATATCTTTCTGGTTGGTGATGTATCCTGTTTGACCTACGCTGGTTTTGTTCTACTTGAGCAGGTTGCTTTTCAACAACTGTTTGTGATTCCTGCTCTAATTCCTCCATAGGTGTATCAATGCTTTGTGATTCTTCAATTTCTTCAAGCTCTACTTTCCTCCCACTGATTTCCTTGGAAATAAAATCCTTTTCCAAGAAGACTCTCGTTCGAGCGACAAACAATTTGCCCTCACAAGGATTGTAGAAGTAATATCCTCTTGTTTCTTTAGGATACCCCAAAAATAAGCATTTGTCAGATTTCAGCTCAAGCTTAGTTGAAATTTGTTGTTTTACATAAACTTCACAACCCCAAACCTTCATGTAAGAAATATGTGGTTTCTTACCACTCCATATCTCATATGGTGTCTTTTCTACCTTTTTGGATGGAACACAGTTAAGTGTGTAAGCTGCTGTCAGTAGTGCATGTCCCCAAAAGGAGTTTAGAAGATTGGCGTGACTTATCATGGATCATACCATGTCTAACAAGGTTCAATTTCTTCTCTCAGATACACAATTCCATTGTGGTGTTCCAGGAGGAGTGATTTAGGATAGAATCCCATATTCTTTTAGATGGTCATCAAACTCCAGGCTTAAATATTCACTTCCTCGATCTGATCAAAGAGTTTGAATATTCTTACCTAATTGGTTTTGTACTTCATTCTTGAACTCTTTGAACTTTTTAAAGGATTCAGATTTGTGTTTCATTAAATACACATAATCATATCTACTAAAATCATCAGTAAATGTGATGAAGTATTGAAAACCTCATTTGGCTGGTATGTTCAGTGGTCCACATACATCAGTATGTATGAGGGCCAAAAGATCATTTTCCCTTTCACCTTTTCCTGTGAATGGGGTCTTTGTCATTTTTCCAATTAAAAAATATTTGCATGTATCATATGACTCGTAATCAAGAGAATCCAATAGTCCATCTTTATGGAGTTTGGATATGTGTCTCTCATTTATGTGGCCTAAGCGACAATGCCAAAGGTAACTTGGATTTAACTCATTAGGTTTCATCCTTTTAGTATTAATTTTATAAATATGCATTTCAAGATCAAGGACATATAATCCATTGTTCATTTGTGCATTAGCATAGAATATATCATTAAAATAAATAGAACATTAATTGTTCTTTATTATAAATGAAAAACCAAACTTGTCCAAACAAGAAACGGAAATAATATTCCTACTAATTGCAGGTACATAATAACAATTCTCTAATTCAATTATTAAACTACTAGGTAAAGTCAAATCATAAATTCCTACAACTAAAGCAGCAACCTTTGCTTCATTGCCAACTCATAGGTCAACTTCACCTTTTGCCAAAACTCTACTCCTTTTAAGTCCCTGCACATTAGTACAAATGAGAGAACCACATCCAGTATATAATACCCATGACGCAGAAGTAGATAAATTAATTTCTATAACAAAAATACCTGAAGTTGAAGTCTCCACTCCATTCTTCTTATCTTCCAAGTACTTTGGGCAGTTTCTCTTCTAGTGTCCGGTCTTACCGCAATAGAAGCAAGTTCCCTCCTTAGTTATGCCTCCACTAGGCTTCAAAGCAGGTGCAGTATGTTTGGGTTTGAAAACTTCCTTGCCTTTCCATTTACCACCCTGCTTGGTGGGCCTTTTGTTCTGTTTCTTTCCATTATTGACCATCAGAATAAATTTCCCTTTTGACTTCAGATTTTGCTCAAAAGTTCTTAACATGCTTAGCAATTCAGGAAAATATTTTTCCATATCATTCATGTTGAAATTAAGGACAAATTGACTGAAACTCTCTGAAAATGATTGCATGATCAAATCAGTTGCAAGCTCTTTCTTGAGGGGAAATCCCAATCTTTCAAGATTCTCTACATACCCAATCATCTTGAGTACATGGGGACCTATTGGGCTTCCCTCAACTAGCTTGGCTTGGAAAAGGGCTTTTGAAACTTCAAACCTTTCATGCCTTGCTTGCTATTGATAGAGCATCTTCAGATGTTCGATCATATCAAACACTGCCATGTTTTCATGTTGCTTTTGCAATTCAGAATTCATGGTAGCCAGCATGAGGCAAGCAGTTTCATTGGCATCATCGACATGCTTCTTATAAGCATCTCTTTCAGCCTTAGGAGCAGAACTAGGAGATTCCTCATCAGGAACATTTGTCTCTAAGACATACATCTTTTTGTCATGTTTGAGGAAAATCCTCAGATTTCGGTGCCAATCTAGAAAATTTGTCCCAGGCAATTTTTCTTTATCCAGAATTGTTCGCAAAATGTTATTAGATGTGTTATTTTTCATGGTAATCTACATTAAAAGATGGTAGATATATTAGTATCATTAAACATATTCAATTAGGCCTTTAATTAAATATGCTCACACTATTTTACTCAAAACAAATGACCCTAACTATTTGATTCGAAAAATCCCGTTGGAAGATTTTCTAGTGGATCGAGATCCATATTTCGCTTTGTTCTAAGTCAACGTTAGGCTGATTAAACAAAACTCAGCTATTTAGGTAGGAACTCCTCCCAATTGCATCCAATACAATTCTCAAATATTTCAGTTGGGTGAATAACTCCTTATTCTAATCCATCATATGGATCATTCCCAACTCTTGCTTCTAAACATATATAATTTTATTATATTTTGTTCAATTAAGTTTGACCCATTATTTTAGAAATTGGATATTACATTTATCCCATCGCACCTAACCAATATAAAATATACATCTTGCGTTAGGCGAAACCTACATAATCTGATACTAGTCTTAATGAGTTCTAAAATTTGGAAAGCAAAAACTTAATATTTAGTTTTGAAGGAATTTTAATTAATTTGATCTCACGGATTATTTATCATATAAATTGTTCCTCACACATGCATCAACATACATACAATATTTATATCAACATACAAACAAATGAAAATGTTATGGCCCCTAGAGCAATTGTTCTCCCAAGCTAATGAGAGAACTAAGCTAAACCTAATAACGATCTTCACTTCACCAAGCAAGATCTCCAAGGTTGTCCTTCCTTATTTTGCAGTCTTCTCTTTCTTCATAATAATTCATTACATCAAATAAACTCGTTTTACATACGAGGGAGTGAGATGAGAAAATAAAATACATGAAGAGAATAGGAGAGAGGCACGACATGCAGGTCGTATTTATAAAATCCAAAAATAAAACAAAAATAAACTAAGGCCATAACTGATCACCACACACAAATATTAATAAAACATTATTATTATTATTATTATTATTATTATTATTAATTTAAGTCTGGTTAATAAAACAAATCAAATTAAATTTGGCAAAATAATAATAAACCCTTTTATTATTACTGCAATAATTATTGACGCAACCCTTGCACCGTCAAATGTTCATGACGCTCGTCACAACTCCATGACGGCCGTCACAAGTCTACGACGACCGTCACACATCATATGATGATCATCACACATTCAGAATACGCAGACCTCATTGACGGTCCAACCCTTGTGTCGTCACACATTTTAACGACCTCATTAACGGCGAACCCTTGTGCCGTCACAAATTTTAACGCAACAATATCATGCTATCAAACCACCATGATTAATAATTTCGTATGATTGATTCGTATGTTATTGCTTCACCATACTAAAGTCAGATTCCGAAGCAGATAACCACATATCACATAATTGAATGATAACCATTACGTGATTTTAATCGATGAAATAAAACAATATATCCAATATACCATCTTTGTATTAAAATTAATCATATCATATATGAATTAGATCGATCATATATGTGTAAATTATGGACGATTGACATATCGCTGCTTCACCATACTAGTCGGATATCGAAGCATAGTCAATATCAACCATCCAAATTGTACATTATCTGATCTCAAAATTTAATATACGAATTTGATTTAATTTTGTTTATGTGTTTTAATCCAATTAAAACAAAATTGACAATTTTACATGTTTTAATTCAATTAAAATAAAATTGACAGAAAGTAAACAATTACCAGATTCATGGTTTCGTAAGTGGCTCTGGTACCACTGAAGGGAAATCGCTATAATAAATGCAACGGAAAACAAAAATTTCTCTTTAGAGATCCTTACGAAAGGTCATGATCTGTGATAAAATATTTACCTCTTGTGGCGCTTGAAACCTTTGATTCATATTTGATCACGAGCATTGTACGACGAACAACGTCTCTACTCAGTCCACACGAACAACTTCCTTCAATCACAATGCTAGCTGGTTACGAATGAAGGTTTAGAGTGAAAGGAGAGGAAAAAGGAATACGACCAGGGTTTCAAAAACAACAACAACTGAGCTTGCGCACAAGGGTTCTATTTATAGAACTACTTGTGTGAGTTTTAACCTAAAAGCCCAACTCAATAATAATATTATTAAATAATTATAATAACTATTATTATAATAACCATAATTTTATTATTATTATATTTTATAACTATTATAAAATTAATAATAACTATTATTATTATTATATTTTATAACTATAAAATTAATAATAACTATTATTATTATATCATATGGTACCTTACCATATTTCGTATTCCATTCAAGTGCACTGTACCTTACAGTGTACCTTATTTATTTCACCTCTTCTCTAATTGTCCTTATGTGTGTGACCCTGTAGGATTTTGCGACGTTGGCAATTATATTAAATCATGTATTTAACATAATAAACAATGAGCGGTATCTAGCAACACGTCACTGCTACCCAAGTCACAAAATTATCATGTGATCTGACAAAACCTTTTGTGATAGTATTTGTGTGTACAATTACCCTTTTGACCTTATGTCTATATTGAACACAAGGCATATACAATTTCATCCTTGTACAGTTCAATATTGGGCCCTTATATATTTATCCTGTTATGCAGGATGGGAAAATTCCATCTAGGCTACTCATATCCCTCGGCATGCTTTGTGAAGTACCCATCAATTGTCTTTATGATCATCCAGTTACGAATAATGTTTGATCAGCAATAAAGTACTTTACTCTACATCTAGTGTTCATAGTAGTTTCAGGTCGAAGGGTGGTATACACCACTATCACCATGAGAGTAACTTATGACACTTTGCATAATATTATATGTAGTACTCTCATAGTGGGTCATTCCAATATAAATATTACTCCTAATATTCATACCTATGTCAAGACTTGATAACTCTTTATCCATGATCCATGAGATGTGATCATCAGTCTATCTACATAATAGTCTTAATGCTTTAAGGCTATCACATTTCACATTAAAGCTCGATTATGGATGCTTTAAGAATAATGTCCTTATGTTTAATGAAATCTCATGATTAAGTCACACTTAATATTTCATTAAACAAACTAGTTATTCTAAGGACTTTTTCATTTTGGAAAAATAAACATAATAAAGAAAATGCATTTTATTATTAATAAATAATTCGATACAAGTACCAAAAGTATTGGCCTTTAGGGCTTACACCAACATACAATTCTCCCCCACTTAGAACATTTTTGTCCTCTAAAATCTTACCTTGCTCAAACAACTCAGGATATGATTCCTGCATCTTACTTTCCAGCTCCCAAGTTATACTTTCTCCGGCAGCTCCTGGATGAATACTCAAATTACTTCTATGACTTTCCTCAAGAATTATTCTTTTCATTTCAGCATCATCAGGTATACGAATCCGGTCATGAAATCTCAAAACACCATGCGCATCCAACTTAAAATCATTCTTCTCTGATTCACCGTAACCAACTATGACATCCACTAACTTCACATCCAATTTTTGAGCTTCTCTAATATTGTCCAGAAAATCATTATTAATCTTCAACATACCCAACATAACACTCTTAGGCGTCACTTCGTAAACCAAACTCATATCTCGGAACTGCTTAATCAACTATAACTCCTTAACCAACATCGCTGACATCTGCAACGATTTTCGACTCAATGCATTTGCTACAACATTAGCTTTACCTGGATGGTAATTCAAACCAAAATCACAGTCCTTCAAGAATTCTAACCATCTTCGTTGCCTCATATTCAACTATTTCTGATCAAACATATACTTTAAACTCTTATGGTCACTATACACTTCAAATCTAGAACCATAAAGATAATGCCTCCAGATCTTCAATACAAAACAACTGCAACAAGTTAAAAATCATGTGTAGGATAGTTCTTTTCATGAACCCTCAACTGTCTCGATGCATAAGCAATTACTTTACCATTCTGCATAAGAACACCTCCTAAACCCATCAACGAAGCATCACAATACACAACAAACGGTTCTTCTGAATTCGGAAAAGTCAAAACTGGAGCCGATGTCAATCTCTTCTTCAACTCTGCAAAATTTTCTTCACATTGGACATCCCACACAAAAGCTTTACTCTTACAGGTCAACCGAGTCAACATAAGTGCCAACTTAGAAAATCGTTCAATAAACCTTCGGTAATAACCAGCCAATCCCAAGAAACTTCTAATCTCAATAGCCGACTTTGGAGTTTCCCATTGCAACACATCATCTATCTTAGAAGGATCCAGAACAATACCACTAGCTGAAATCACATGACCAAGAAAACTGACTTCCTTCAACCAAAATTCACACTTGGACAACTTTGCATACAACTTCTTATCCTTCAAAACTTCTAATACTGTTCTCAAATGCTCTGAATGCTCTTCTTCCGACTTAGAATAAACCAAAATATCATCTATAAACACAACTACAAAACGATCGAGATAAGTATGAAAAATAGAATAATCTCGGTGCATTAGTCACACCGAAAGGCGTCACCAAATACTCGTAATGTCCATACCGTGTTCTGACCACCGCCTTCTGAATATCCTCATCTTTCACCTTAATCTGATGATAGCCCGATCTCAAATCGATCTTTCTAAACACACAAGCACCTACCAACTGATCCATCAAATCATCTATTCTTGGTAACATATACTTGTTATTAATTGTCACCTTATTCAACTGTCTATAATCCACACAAAGCCTCATACTTCCATATTTCTTTTTAACCAACAAAATTGGAGCTCCCTATGGTGATACACTAGGTCTTACAAACTTCTTCTCTAACAACTCTTCTAACTACTTCTTTAATTCAGCCAACTCAGAAGCAGACATCCTATACGGTGCCATAGAAACAAGTCTAGTACCAGGTACAAGGTCAATCGCAAACTCAACTTCTCTCTCAGGTGGTACATCAGGAATTTCATTAGGAAACACCTAAGGAAATTCATTCACTACTTGCAACTCTTCAATCTTAGCTTTACTTTCTATAGACAATGATGTCATCAACGTAAACATCTCGGCTTCTCCTTTCATCAACTTCTACAACTCTCTAAATGACAACAATCCAACTCTTTCCTCTTCTGGAGTAGAAAACCTCACCGACTTACGAAAACAATTAATATGAACATAGTTATACTCTAACCAGTTCATACCTAGGATTATATCCATCCCAGTCAACAGCAAACACACCAAATTAACATAAAAGTCTCTATCAAAGATAGACAACTGACAACTCAAACACACTAGAGAAGTATTCATCAATCCTTTAGCTGGAATCTCTACGACCATTTCTCCTTTCATCTCAGTGTTGCACCCCAAAATTTGCCCTCACAATACAAGACTTTGTGTGCTAAGAAGGTTCACAAGGTTCACAAGATTCACAATACTTACAAAACCTTTCATGAGGTTCATGAAGTCTACAAGACACTTTATGAGGTTCACAAGGTTCACAAAACTTCCCATGAGGTTCACAAGGTTCACAAGACATTTTATGATGGTTCACAAGGTTCACAAAGTTCACAAATAGTCAGAATAGTTGACAATTCCCTCAGACAATGCACCTCCTAAGCAAGTGCATCCAAAACTAGGGTTTTGACTTTAATCAGGCTAAATGAATTTCCAAGACTTCAAGTGAGCTTCATAACATCTTATATGTGTGTAAGAACCCCCATGACAAGTTTCAAGACTTTTCTCAAAGGTTTGCTCAGTCAGATGATCAGATAAGTCAAAATCAGTCAAAGCAGTTAAAAAGTCAAACTGAGGTCAACTGTGGTCAAATCAAAGTCAAACTTCATGATTTTTTGCCAACATCAAGTATATGAAGTAAAATTCATCATTTGATCAAGGGTTGATCATGATTCATCAAGGAGATTTCAGATCATCAAGAATCAGAGGTTTCTAAATTAGGGTTTCCTCAGGAAAAGTCAACTGAACTTTGACCAGCCATAACTTTCACATACTTCATCACCAATTTTCCATCCAAAGTTCATTTTGAAGGAAATTGAATTCTCTACAACTTTGAGTCTCACAAGCCAATCCCAAAAATGCTTCATTTGGAAGGTATGAGCTAAGACATTATAGGTCCTTTTGAAAGTCAACAAAAAGTCAACAACTTCAAAAAGGCATAACTTGAGAATGGTAAATGATATGAACATGAAACCAGTGGGGTTGGTTAGAGGACTCTTCAAGCTTTCCAAAATGTCCAAGAACACCCTCATAGCGTTAAAATTGAAGGATGTGTGCCCTTGCAAAGTTGGGAAATTTTTGGTTGGTTTATGAAGAAAATGGAGGTCTAAAACCAATTTTTTCTAAATGGGCTTGCCATATGATGACCCAATCCATACTATGACCTCATGCATGACCCAAGTCAACAAAAATCAGATGTTTTATCATTTTATTTTTATTTATTTTGATTTAATTCATTAAAAATCATTTTAAATTAAAATAAAATATAAAAGTCTAAGATTTAAAAAAGATTAAGCTTCTAGAAATTCATAAATATGATTGGAATCAAAGAGGTAAGAGGATCATGATGATTGGCCTAAAATAGCAAGTGTTTATGCAAAAATATTTGATTTTCAAAGCCTATCTTTTTGGATCTTTTTGGATCAAATTCTTCACACAATGATCAATCTTTTCTGACCTAATTCATTGCTCTATAAGTACATTACATAACCCTAATCACAAGCGACGAATTTCCAGCCTCAAGAGTAAGTTCCCAACATCAAAAAATTCTCCAAAAAGTGAACTTTCGGTTTTGTTCTTAGAGAAGGTAAAAAGGAATTCTATGGACATAGACAGGATCCCTAGACCTCCTTGATACGATTTACACTCTCATATGCATCCATAGCTTCATAAATTGGACAACCCGAATGCATTTCCTTGCTCTTGTTTTGATTTTTCGATTTCCTTTATTTAACCATTATGAATCGTTTTTGTGTGTTTAATCTTGTTTATCATGATGCTTAGATGGATTCTGGACAAAAACATTGAAGAAATATGCCCTAAACCGAAAGACACCATTGTTAGGGTTTGAGTTCTCAAATTGGGAACTCATGATTTATTGGAGATAAATGACTTTTGAGAACATGGTTATGATGTATAAGTATTGTATGTTTGATCTGGACTATCAATTTGTATTAATCTTGTTGTTTGCGTGATGATCCAAAAACCTAGGAATTCTGGTTTATGAACACCCAGGAAATTTCGCAGGAAAATTCATATCAAATTTCGCAGGTAATCCAAGGAAGAAGATGACCAGTGGCGCGCGAATTTCAAATTCAAAATGTTGTTTTAAAATATTATGAATTGTTTCTGTTTTTATTTCACAAGCTTGTGCTTGTCCCAGTGGTGAAGCATGCGCGTATATTGTAGGAGGGCAGGAGTTCGAATCCTGGCTTCAACACCTTTTGCTTATTTTTCCAGATATTTAGTCATTATAATATATTATGAATTAAAGTGGTTATATCAACAGGTTCGCTCTCCCAGCTGGAATGGTTAAGGTGCTTGTGTGATATTGTGAAGGTCCTGGGTTCGATCCCCCCAGGCCTTTTGTTTTCTTGCTTTTTTTCTTTGATTTTTCAGGCATAAGGCACAAAACTAATTGGACTCACCCTTCCTTCACCTGCGCGCAGGCTGGCCCAGTGGTAACTCTTCATCCAGGTTCTAGGGAGGTCCTGGGTTCAAATCTAGGCCTCCCAATTTTTTTAATCAAGCAATTTTCTTTATATTTTCCTTTTTCTTATATTATTCTTTTTAATTAATTATTATACTTTTTTCATAAAATAAATTATATATATATTTTGTATTGATACTTTATTAGTATTATACATAATTTATTTATGTAATTGAATTAATGTTTAATATTTAAAACTTTTGTATATAAAACCCTAATTAATCATAATAATTTTCAAAAAAAACTAATTTCTTTTTCTTTTATTTTTGTTTAATATCATTATTTATATTTAATCCAATTTTTATTAAATGCATATATTGCTTATAATTTAAATTTTTGTACATAAATATGTTTAAAAACTAAAATGCTTAATTTATTTTTTATAATATGTAAATATTCCATAATTGTTTATAATTTAATTTTGCATGGAAATAATTCTTATTATATGTTTAAAATTGCTAATTTAATTTTTATATTATGTGCATAATTAATTTTATATAATTTATACATAATTTAAAAATTTTATAATAATATAATTGTTCATATTTTCTTATTAACCTTTAAAAAATTTTGTTATTATAATATCCTTGTTTATTTCATTATTATTATTAATTATGTTTATATGATTATTACTAACCCCATTTAATTTAGTATTATTTTTATTATTATTTTCACTAACCCAATTTTTATTATTATTATTTAATATTTTGCTTTATTTATTTAAGTTGCCTTTATCATTATTGTAATTGCTCCTGGATGTAATATTTTATAATGTTTAAATTATTTATTTTATGCTATGGTTAGTAAATAGGGAGTGTAACATGTATGTTTATTTAAAATTAATTTAGATCACTTAATTTAAAAAGATAAATATTTAAAATTGTACACTCACACACGTAAGTCGATCTTTGATCGCCATCTCACTTCCTTAGGGATACCTCTCATTGTTGCTAAATCAAAAGGTCAAGTAGGGTGTATAAAGCAAAAGTCCCTCAAAATTCACATCATCTAGTCCCTTAACAGATAAAAGATCAAGTCCCTTTCGAATGTTGCCTTCGTAATGATCTTGCCCCTTTCGAATAAAGATGATAGTCCCTTCGAATTGCTTATACACCCTGCAGTTGCCTACATTAAACAAATGACCCTTACTTGTCCCTCACATCCAAGGTAATGACTACCTATTCCTTAATAGTAGGGATAGTCTTACCTCTTAAAGGATTCAAGAACAGAAAAGACTTAAACTTAGGGTAGGTTCCTCTTAGATACTTGCTCACTTTTCAAAACAATTTCAAACACTTCACAAATTTCAAACAATTTTCAAAACAAAGATTTTTTACGCATCCGTACATGGATCATTATCAAACTCTTAAGAAAATTTCTATTCACACACTTCACATTTCAAAAACATTTTAAAGTGAGCTAAGTAACTAAGAGCCCATGGATAACCATGGATGTAAAGGGTGCTAATACCTTCCCTTTACATAACCTACCCCCCGGACCCAAAAATCTTTTAAAAGGTCTTTCCTGTTCTTTTATGCCTTTCCTTTGGATAAAATAAAAGTCGGTGGCGACTCTTGCTATCCGCAACATAACTAAAAGTCAGTTCTCCCACCGTGTTACACTCAGACAACTTAAGACCCAATCTCTTAACACAATCGGCAACAATAAAACAATGGGTATCACTCGTGTCAATTATAATAATTAAAAGAATACTATTGATGAAACACGTACCTCTGACGAGCTTGTCCTTATTAGTTGTCTGAGTCCTAGCTAAAGCGAACACTTTTCCTCTAGACTTTGATTTCTTTGGCTTCTGGAACTGGCTACCAATATGCCTTTCTTCACCACAGTTAAAGCAGATCATCTCTTTATGTGTGCAATCAGATACCACATGCCCAGTTTTTCCACAATAGAAACAACGTTTCACTTCAGCAGTACACACATTACTTTGTGTCCAGCATGCCCACACTTGAAACAAACAATACTAGCAGGAGCATCTCCCCCGCTAGTTCTTTGACCCGAAGCAACTTTCGGCTTACCCTTACCAGCTGGAGTATCATACAATTTACCCTGGTTTTGTTGATTCTTGCCCCTTCGATCAGTAACAATCTTGTAGTGAGCATTATTATCTTCCTCAAAGATTCTGCAGCTATCAACCAGATCAACAAAAACACGAATCTTCTAATACCCTACAACTTTCTTAATCTTTGAACGCAGCCTGTTCTCAAACTTTATACACTTCAAAAATTCAATAGTGGCATCATCATGGTGCATATAAAACTTTGACAACTCCATAAACTTTGCAGCATAGTTCGTCACTAACATATTCCCATGTTTCAGCGCAAGAAATTCAATCTCTTCCTTACTATGCACATCTTCAAGGTAATACTTCCTCATAAATTCTCTATGAAAAATTGCCCAAGTGATCTCTTCACCTGCAACTTCCAACCTTTCTCTAGTTTCCAACCACCAATCATCAGCCTCAACTGCCAACATGTGAGTTCCATAATGAACCTTTTGTGCTGGAGTGCAATCCATCACACGGAAAATCCTCTCAATCTCCTTCAACTAGACCAACACAGCATCAGGGTCATACTTACCCTTGGATGTAAGCAGATTCTCCCTCTGAAAAGTCGCAAAATTATGAGACTCATTATTCCCGCCAGCATTCAATAAATTATGCACAGCTTGAGTCATTGCTTGCATTGCAGCATCATTTCTTCCAGCCATCTCAACTTAACACTACAACATAACAAAAGTTAGAACCACATAACAATACTCGATTGTTAGACAACTACGACTCGACAACTTGGTCAGACTGACCTACCAGGCTCTGATACCACTAATGTAACACCCCATTTCTACTTTACTTTAATTATTAAATCAGAGTTATAAAAATTAATCAACAAACATGGGATATTACACTTTCAACTTTAAAATCAAATAACATAAACTTCATTAATAATTTACTTTTGAAAACAGCGCAGCGGATCAACAAGTTTCAACTTTAAACAACTTCAATAAATTCAACATCAAAATACTTCAACTTGGTTTTTCAACCTAAAACAACTGAAAACTAGTTCATAAACTTAAACAAAATCCACAAAGACAAAACATGTGTTCATCCCCCCGAAGTGCTATGTATCAGAGCGACAAACACTTAATTTAGATGACTAGGTACTCGAATCTTGATTACCTGCACGTTACCAACAGAGGGCAGCATTCAAACATAAGGGGTGAGATATCGAATAACATAAAAAAGATACGATAATTAATATGTAAGCAATAAAATCATATAATCACACCACTTCACACAACAAGCAACATCAACTTACAACTTACATCCAACAATCTATGTAAATAATATACAACTCAATGCGACTCAACTTATATGCATGTGGTACCATTTAGAGTAAACTCCAAACTTGAAACATTGCTAGTTTATCAAGGCATCACAACTTATTTTCCAATCCAGACCAACTTGAATCGAGCATTCGCTCCAACTTGAAAATATGAAAATGTATGCAACTATGAATGGCATACAACAACAACGAAATAATCGACAACTTGGCAACATAACAACTTAACAACTCAACAACATGAATCAACATTGGTCGTAAGACCTGCAACTTAATAATCTCCCCAAAGACCAAGACAACACGACTTACACAACTTATAACAACTTCAACGTGAAAAACAAAAATTTACGGCTTAGTCAATTAATTTACTAATTATTTATTTTTAAATATTCCAATCTACTATAATCAACTTATTTTATCTTTACTTAAAATCTAAGATCAAACCAACTCGAAACGGATGCGAAAACAGGACGAATCGCCAAAAGCTGTATTTTTTGGCACTCACTCTGCCCATACGCGTAATGCCCATCTCCATACGCGTAATGCCCAAGATTGTTACGCGTAATGCCTTGCGTAAGTAACTTGTTACGCGTAATTCCTACCTTGTTATGCGTAACACCAGACCTGTTACGAATTCCACCAGAATGCATACAATCCTGTCTTCTGCTACGAATCTCATAACTTCTTCATTCTATTCAAGCCTAATTGGGTTTCTACATCGATTTTACACTCAAAAACTTATGTATCTATTCATCTCTCAAGTTCTAAGACTAATTTTACGAACCCTAACTTCTTATCTACACGATTCTTGCAACATAAACCAGTCCAACCACAGACAACAAAATACAACAACAATTGTATCAGCAATACAACAACAAGATGCTTCTTCATCAGATATCAACACAAAATCGACAACAACAAATCATATAAAAAAAACACAGCAACAAAATTACACGAAAAAACCCAACCTACATACTGTAGCGGTAAAATCATGAGTGTAAGCTATTGATTAACTTAACTCAAGGTAAACAGAGTCGCCACCGCGCTTTTATTTTATTCCAAATGGAAAAGGGAAAAAGAGCGAATAAAACCTAATGAATCTAAAAGCTAAAAAGCTAAAAGAGTCAAACAGAGAACGGGTAAGGGGATAGGTTACAAATTGGGAAGGTTTTACGCACCCAAAATGTGTGTGGTACTCCACGGGAGCCCTTTGAAATATTTACTGCTTTTTAGTCTGAAATTGGTTTGCTTGAAAAAAGATTGAAGGGATGAGAAGAAGAATGTTTTTTAAGATTTTTGTGTTTGAAGAGACGAACGTCTCATGCCTACGTACCCACAAAGTGCAATGCGAGATCAAAACCTCGTAGTTCGTGGTACAAATTTTGAAAAGAAACAATGAGTTGAATTGATTTTAAAATGTAAAGATAAGTCGTCATTCTTTAGAGAATAATTCCGCTAGAAAGAATGAATCATATCTAAACATAAAAAAGGGTTAAAAAGAAAAGTGCACGAGGGCACAAAAACAATTGAATGAGTTTTGAATGTTTTAAAGTTTTTGAGAAGAAAGTTCCGATATGCTTAAGTGGTTTAGCATTTATTAAGAAATAAAATGAAAAGGTAAAATCGCATGACCTAAGTCAAGGTTTGATTGCGAAAATGTTTGAAGTTTGAAAACAAAGAAGATTTTAAAATAGGAATGAGATTTGAAAATTTAAGAAGTGGGAGGAGATGAAGTGACTATCCTAAGACTTGAAAATAAAAGCTAAAGGAAGAACGATCAAACCGTGTGGTGAACATTCTTTGAAACAATCAGATTTCCATCTTCATAAACAAGTGAACTCAATCGGAGCCAACGTCTTCAATCCATAATAGCTCAAGCAAGGGAATGATCCTAGAATCTAAGTCCAACTCCAAGTCCAATGCTAAGGATAGTAGCCATAGTCCGAAATTAAAGTCACAAATCTTTTAGATGTTTAATCCGTTATTAGTGTTTTTGTGTCCAAATGGACAAAGGAAAAATCACAAGCATAACAATATAAACATAAACAATATGATGAATGATATAGAAGCATAATAAGAGATATAAGGAGCGAGAGATTGAAATAAAGAGGATAAGGTGCGAGAGATTGAATTTAAATGGTTAGTATATTAATAGTATAATAATATTTACATAGAAATGGTATGATGAACTTAATCAAACACAACCACAAAAAGATAACCAAAATCGAGAGGCAACCAGATCCAATTGGATCTTATTCCGAATTCGGGACAAGTTTAGGTCTATGTTAAGCAATCGCCGAGTAATTTACGAAGTAATTACCCTACAAATGAGGTCGGCCACCACCAATTAAGGTGGAAAATATTTGTGCTAATACATGTTATAGAAATGATATAATGGATCATTCTCCGAAAACATGCCACACTAAAAGAAAAAGAACGGTCTAATCTTAATCGAGATATTCGTTGAATTATCGAATGCAACCTATCACGATCCCAAAGTATGGAGAATAATCCAAATGATCATTCATCTATAGATTTGAAACAATGAAGATTAAACATATTCGAAATTCAACAATCTACGAATCGGAGATTTTCATCGACCAAATAGAAAAAAGGATGGAAAAGAAGTGGATCTAAAATTTTATGATCCAAGCAACCAACAATCGACAATAAATCCAAAGAAAAAATGAAAAGGAAAAAAAAACTTAAACTAAATACTTTTTAAAGATTTTTTTACATGAATTAAAACAATTAAACAAAAGTTTATTAATCAATTTAAAAAGAAAAGTTAAAAAAAGTAGAAAGAGACATCCAATGGTGGATTTGGCGCAGGCAGCGGGAGGTGGAAACAGAAATTGGATCCACAATTTATTAGTGGGCCCAAACCAGCATCACATTACTTCCTCTTCTATAAAAAATTAACAATTGAAAAAAATAAAAAAATAAAAACAGAAGAACAAACAGTCCTCTTCTCCTCCTTCAACATAAAACACCGCACGACCTATACCTTGGCCTTCCGCGACGGCGTCGTTCTCAGCGGAAAAAAAAAAAGAAATCCCAATCGTGACTCTCTTCTTTCAATCTACCAAATTGCCTCCGTCCAATTCCTCTTCCCTTTTCAAAAATCAACAACTAACCGAAACAAACTCCGCCGTGAACGAATCGTGTCGTCACTCTCCCTTTTCCGAATTCGAATCCGAGTTGTTGTGGATTCAGTTGGTGATGCTAATTGAAGAGTAACATGTCTTTTATTGAAACTTGATGAAGGTGAGTATTGAAGGTTTGAAAAGTGTTTTGGAATTATAATTAATTCTGAATTTTTTGAAGAAGGTTGAGGGTTAATGGAATTGAAGAATTGAAGATGAGATTGATGAAGGATTGAGGGTGAAGGATGAATCGGATTGAAGCTTGAGGGTATTTCGGCAGGTACATTTTAGGCTCTTCAAGCTTGGGAAATGGAGAAGGAGAGGCTTTAATTTATAGAGGAATCGTGAAGATTTCAGCTGAGTTTGATGCTTGCCATTTTGGAGTTGATTTGCTGCGTTTTGATGTGTCACAGAAAAGGCATGCTCTTGCTGCGTTTCAGGTGTGTAAAGTGAAGGCTTGTTGTGTGTGTGAAGGAGTGGAAAGCTCAGGCTTGCGGCTTGTGATGCTGTTCGCGTGTGGCTGCAGTTGGCTTGGGCTGAAACTGTTTTCTTTTGTCGTTTTGAGTACGTGCCGATGAAGTGTTTGCTTGCGTTCGGCGTGATGCTTCTCGCGTGCGGCATCGTTTTGTGCTGTTTTGAAGCTGGTATTTTCTACGGCTGATGCGTTTGGCTTTGGCTGGCTGGTGTGATGACGGTGTGATGTTGGGCTGGTATGCGTGTGTATGTTTGCGTGATGCTTGTGTGTTTTGCTTGGCTAGGCTGTTAGCAGCTGATGCGGTTTTGTGTTGGTCTTGGTGAGCTGCGTACGGCGTGATGGATGTTATGTGAGGCTTGCGTGTGGTATGCTGGAGAAGCCTTGGGCTGCTGGCGTGAAGGCTTGCGCGTGTGAGGCTGTATGTTCAGCTTGTGAAGTCATGGCTTGGATTGTATGCTGCTGGAAAAGCTGGCGTCACGTGTGTATGGTTGGAAAGGCTTGGCTTGTGGAAAACACGTGAAAGCTTGACTTGTGAAGCTGGAAAGTGTTATTGGCTGATGGATACTTCTCTTTTTCTTTTTTTTTTTGTGTAACAATTTTTATGTTAAATGTAATGGGCCTCAAAAATGTATATGGGTTTATCAATAATTTGGTATAATAGGAAATGAATAGAAATAAGAAATTAAATTGAAGCAATTGGATAAAAGAAAAATCTATTTTTTTTTTGGATAGAGAAATGAATTAAACAAAAAAAAATAATTGGAAATGGTTATAAAAGAAATAGAATGATTTAGTCAAAGAAATGGATAATGGATATTTTTTGTGAAAATGGATAAAAATCAAAAAATGGGTAAAAGAAACGGATAATATCTAAATAGTATGATTGGATAAAAAATCAAAAAAAGAAATGAATATATGAAAATGATTATAGGAAATGGGATACGGCTGGATAAATGGATAAATCGAGAAAAATGGGAAACAAAGGTTATTGAATAAAATGGATATTAGAAATTGGACAAAATAAAAAAATGGTTTAATCGAAAATGGATGATGGATATGAAATTGATTTTTAAGCCCCCAACAAATCCTGATTTTTCTTCACAAGCCACTGATAAAATGAACACAAACACTTCTGAACCACTGACTAATTTGCCACTAAAGCCTGACCACTGTATGAAAATTGCCTTGATCATTCGAAACCATGCTGAGAAAAATAAATCCTCAGGTGAATCACTGGTGAACCAATGAACACTTGATAAGCCAAAAGATCCAACCCAAACCTTACACGAAACATTGCCTGATAAACTGATGACTTCCGAACACAACATGAACCTTTGAATACGCACTGTTTGAGGAATAAACTACTGGCACACACAACTTGCAATTGCAACAATTTATTTGATAGTTTGACCAACTTTAGGTCAAACGTCCATCTGAATCGAATTGAGACTGAACAAACGCATCTGGATTGAAATCACTGCCCTGTCTTTGAAATCCTGCAACACAGAAGAAGAAGAAGAAACTGCAACATATTTTTTTTGTATTTTGGTTAGATGTTAGTAAATATAAACAAATAAAGCAAGTAAAAGCAAGGTGATCCCCTGTGAGGCAAAGACCTGCAACTGAAAAAGGATAAACGAACAGTGCGTGATCTTGTTTGTATGCGAAATGCAGATGCAACGCGAAAAATCTTAGGGTCAAAAATTAGGGTATGACAGATGCCCCTATTTAAGTTTCTTCAATCCAGAGATAATGAAGATTGAAATCTTCGTTTCGACAAGATGGAAGATACTTAAATATCAAAAAACCCAATTTTTGATCCTAAGATGCCAAAAACTGGAATGAGATGAAATGAAATGAAACGGACGATATGAAATGATATGCAGATGATATGAGAATGATATGTAAAGCAACTGAAAAATGTTATGAAAGCATATGAGATGTTATGAGAAAATTTATGAGATGATATGAAATGTATATGAAATGCATAGAAATCCGTGAGGGATAAGACAACACATGAAATAAAATAAACGCTGAGGATAAGGAGCATAAAACTCCGACTGGAAAAACAGCATGCTAGAGACCAAACCATGGCTCAGCCGAGATGAAAATGTCCAAGAATGGCAATTGGACAGAAAGAATCACAACATCCAGGAATGGCACTGAATGAAGTGAGAAAAGTCCCGAAAGGGTACATCAGAAGCATCCAGGGATGACATTACTGACTTTACTAAGGATATCCGATAATGGCAATCGGAAAAAAGGTAATCACAATATCTGAGAATAGCAATCAGATAAAAAATGTGCATCACAACATCCAGGAACAGAACTGAATGAAATGGGAATATTTCGGGAAAGTACATCAACTCAATGATGACTCCAACATGGAAATCCGAGAATGGCAATCGGAAGGAAAGTGATCACAACATCCAAGAATAGCAATTAGATAAAATGTGAATCACAACATTCAAGAACAGAACTAAATGAGATGGAAAAAGGTTCGGGACAGTACATCAAATCAATGATGACTTCACTATGGACATCCGAGAATGGCAATCGGAAGGGAAGTGATCACAACATCCGAGAATGGCAATCAGATAAAATGTGAATCACAACATTCAGGAACAGAACTGAATGAGATGGAAAAAGGTCCGGGACAGTACATAAAATCAATGATGACTTCACTATGAACATCCGAGAATGGAAATCGGAAGGGAAGTGATCACAACATCCGAGAATGGCAATCAGATAAAATGTGAATCACAACATTCAGGAACAGAACTGAATGAAATGGGAGAAAGGTCCGGAACAGTACATCATATCAATGATGACTTCACTATGGACATCCGAGAATGGCAATCAGAAGGGAAGTGATCACAACATCCGAGAATGGAAATCAGATAAAATGTGAATCACAACATTCAGGAACAGAACTGAATGAAATGGGAGAAAGGTCCGGGACAGTACATCAAATCAATGATGACTTCACTATGGACATCCGAGAATAGAAATCGGATAAGAGGGTGTAATATCTGAGAGAAACACCAAGTAGGTGAAGAAAAAGTTCTGGAGAGACAGACAAATGCCAAGTAAGTTGGACTTTGATCACAAAGTAAGAAGTTGAAAACAACAAGACCTCGAGAAATGCATATGAGGACTAAAACACTCAGTATGCGGACATTTACGAAATGGGGACTAAACCACCCAAGAACACGCATAATGAGGACTAAAACACTCAAATATGCAAACGTAAACAAGAACTGGGGAATAACACAACCAAGAAAATGCATAATGAGGAATAACACACTCAAATATGCAAACTTAAACAAAATTGGGGAATAACACACCCAAGAGGAAAATGAGAGAAAATGCTTGACAACCAGTTTAGACTCTTAGAGGAGTAGAAAAGAAATGGAAGACTGATTCCTCAACACAGAAGTCACTGCCATTCTGCTCGGAAATTAGAGATACTGCTGCTGAACAAATCTTTGTCACACCAGTAAACTATATCAAGTTGAAAATCTTTTGAGAGAAGTCATGCAAAGCTGCTTGGGGATTCTTGAAGAAAGTTGCCCCAAGTTCAATGACTGATGAAGGTAAACTGATAATGGATTCAGTTTTTGACTACTGCCGGAGAAAAATAATCACATCTTTGAGATAACTGTTGAGAAGAATAAATTGATCATGGCTTCAGTTCTTGAAATGAATGCTGAGAAAATAACCCAGTATGAAATTTGCAGAGAATCTTCTGACTAACCAAATCTGAGAATAACTTGTATTGATCAACAACTCTTGAATCATAGGACCTGAGAAGAACTTGCCCCCGATAAGATCACTGAGCAAGTTTCTCAACTATTTGAAAATTCCTTGATGATGAAAGTTTATTTGCAAATAAAAAATGTTTGTACAAACCTGGTAATTTTAATGCAAAATTCAATGCAAAGTTTGAAATCAAGAATCATTTTTGGAATGAAATTTATTGATGTTAAAGTAAATGAAAACATTGCCAAAACACGGCGGTTGAGACAAAATTAAAGATAAAGAAAAGGTAAGAAACAAATGATTGGTAACGAACTTGGGAGTCAGTTTACGCAACCTCGTTGTAGTATGTTTTTCAAAAGAAACCTGGATTCAATTAGGACTTTTGAAGGTTGTAACGTGGTCTGGTTCACGGTTTATGAAACAAAGGATATAGGCTCAAAGTTTATTTGTACCCAACCCAACTTCTTGATGAACTCCAGTCCTACACTCAATCAATTCAGCCTATGCATTCAAGTTCCAAGCATTTGGGATTGCACAGACGAAGATGATTCATAAGCCAAAGGATTTTGAGATAGCAGTCACATCTTTCCTTTTTGTTATTTCTAGTGAGGACTTTGGTCCACTCATCTCATTTTTGCTGAGAATTTTGATGACCTCTTGACAAATCTTTCTTTTTATTATCCCTAACTTTTGCCTGGACTGTGTCATTTGAACTTACAGCCAGTGGGATGCCTCCAGTTTTTGCCTAAGTCTCCTTCATAGGTTTTGACTTAGCGGGTTTTGATTTTTTTTTCAATAAGAATTTTTTATATCATTTTTTTTAAAGATAATGACTGCATGGCTTAATGATTACGATGAACCATCATTAGCTTTTGAATTGAGAAACATCTTCAACACTTCTTTGATGTGTATGAAGGAAAGCTTGAGATTGCAACCTGTATTGAAAGGTGTCTTGAATGATTCTCTTGTACTTGAATGCACATTTGAATTAATTGAGAACTACCCATCCCCCGGTTAAAATTGCGGGTTTTTCCGAATAGAAATAAACTCCAACTTCAAGGCTCAAAGGGGTTGACAAAGGATTAACTTCCTTATTTCTCCAGTGTTTGGGATTTAAAACAATGCTTGTATATCATCAGCCAAGTCTCAATTGAAAGCATACCAATAACAATTATGGGTATCTCGTTTTCACCATCCTCCCTCCAATCATTATAAAAGCTTGAGAAAAGATAAATGAACTTGAAATTTAAAGCATAAAGATGCAAATAGTAAATGAAATTGAATCAAAACAAAGCAATGCTCATTTCATTAAAACCATCATAAAAGTACAAACAAAGTTTAGAAGCAAACAACTTAATACGATTGAAGAAAAATGCAAACATAAAGAGACAATGGCCTAGTGATCCATCAGCAACAAGGATGAGCTGTCCCGTCTGATATTCTGGCCTTGAAGAAAATTTGACTGTTGAATTCCTCTAGAAGATTCACTTCCCAAGCTTCGGCAAAGGATTGTTGATAACATTAGGATTTGTATCATTAAAGTAAAGGATGTTGTTCCTGATAAGTTCTTGTACTTTAGCTTTCAGTGCAAAGCAATGTTCTAAGTCATGACCAGTTCCACCTTGATGAAACTCGCAGCGAAGATCTGATCTATAACCAACCGGAAGAGGATTTGGAACAGGAGGCAGAGGCTTAGTAGTAATTAAACCACTCTTAATCAAGGAAGGAAACAACTCAGTGTAAGGCATCGGGATAGGATCAAAGTTTGGCCTATTGTGATACTGATTTTGTCCAGCAGCAGGATGAGGAGCCTGAGCTTGAGCTCGAATCTGAACTTGAGCTTGAGCTGGTTGAGCTTGACCTTGAACTTGAGTTTGAGCAGGTTGAGTTTTAACAACAGGAGCAATTGCAGCTACATATGGTTGAACATATCGTTGTTGCGGGTGATAAGGCTTCCTCACAGTTGAAACAACATAAGCATCACCATCTTTTCTCTTGTGAAAGTTCCCAAAAGACTTTCTTGCAGCATTGGGAGACTCAGAATTGGTAATCTTACCCTTCTTGATACCTTCCTCTAGTCTTTCTCCAATAGTGACTAGATCAGAAAAACCAAATGAAACACTTCCTACCATTTTCTCCCAAAAGAACGGTTGAAGAGTGTCCATGAACAAACCAGTTAATTCCTTCTCGGGCAAAGGTGGCTCCACTTGAGCAGCTAGCTCTCTCCAATGCTGAGCGTACTCTTTGAATGATTCTTTCTCTTTCTGTGACATGTTTTGAAGTTGACGACGGTCAGGCGCCATGTCCAGATTGTACTTATACTGCCTTACAAAAGCGTCAGATAAATCTTTCCAGCTTTGAATGTGACTCTTCTCAAGTCCTACATACCATTTCATAGAAGCACCACTCAGACTATCTTGAAAACAGTGAATAAGCAGCTTGTCGTCTTTGGCATGTGCAGCCATTTTGCGAAAATACATCAGCAGATGAATCTTTGGACAAGTATGACCATTATATTTCTCGAATACAGGAACCTTGAACTTATCAGGAAGAACCAAGTCGGACACCAAACACATGTCTATCGCAGTAGAACCAAAGACATCTTTTCCTTCTAGACCTTTTACCCTCTTCTCAAGAGTCAAACATTGCTCTCTAACTTCATCCATATATCCAGGTTCACCCTGAATTTCAGCTTGTGGACCAACAGCTTGGTACAAAAAAGGAGAATTCTGGTAAGTAGTCTGAGCAGTAGTGTGCACAACAGGTTGAGGTTCGACAAAAGTCGGAGCTGAAAAGACTAGCACAACAGATGGACCACCCATTTGAGCATTAGCAGAAACTAGCACATAATCCGGAGGTAACCCATATTCTGGCCAAGTAGAAACCGGTTGCTGAACAACAGGAGGGTCAACAACAGCAGTAAAAACTTCAGAGATAACAGTCCTTTGAGGTGGTTCACCTCGAGCAATCAGAACTTGCATCATTTCAGTGAGCCTGGTCATACCAGCCTTCAACTCATCAATCTCCATCCGGACTTCCATGTTATGTTGTTCTTGGTGTTCCATTCTCAATCTGATAGCTCTCAATCTGTTAGCGGCTCTAGTACCGTATCTGTGATGAGGAGTCAGCTTGACGGATCAACAGACAACTGAAGAAAGAAACAACCGGGATGAGCCCCCACACAACTCGGATGAACGCAAGAATATGCGAGGATGCAATGATATGCAATGTTCACTTCCATTTTCAGAAAAACAACTCTATTATTGCAAACATGGTCAACATCGAGAATACTGTCATGAAAAATCTTGACAAAAAGGAATATTTATTCTTTCCAATATTTGCAATAATCGGAATTATTTTCCTTGAGAAATGGTTGTGATGATGATCATGATGAATATGTAGATGCAACAACCACAAACAAGATCACGCAAAGCACACGGGTTCAAAAGTTCGGATCACGAGTATGGAGTCAAGGGATAAGAACCAACAACCCACAAAGGCATGTACTAAGGTTTGTCTTCATTGTACCTGCAAAAAACCAAAAGGGTGCTAACAGAGGTTCCCGGAGTTAACAACCATCTTTAGAATTTTATCGGTACGTTGGATTACTCCCCAACCGATAACATTCTTAAAATAGACCTCGTCCGAGTGTAGTATCGCGTGACAACCACCTTAGGTTTACACCCAGATAGTTTCCGCACTACGTTCCTAAATTGGCTTAGATTGGTTAAGGGTTCTACGGTCCTCAGTATGATCAGCTCAAGGTCGGAAAATAATGCCACGTACGATTACTCATCATGACATTGATAGTCCAAGAGAGCCTAACCGAGTGGAGATTATCAAATTGATATCTCTTTAGACTACTCCATCGCGTATCGCTTCGAATATCGTCGTCCTATCATAAGTTCCACTCAGATCTGGGTTAGAATCTATCTCACAGAGGATCACCAAAACCAAAACAGAACAACCAAGTAACAAACAAATCAAACTAAAGCAGTAAACAAATCAAAGTAGGCCGAATCCACTTAGAGATTGACTCCCCAGCAGAGTCGCCACTTTTCTGTAGCGGTAAAATCATGAGTGTAAGCTATTGATTAACTTAACTCAAGGTAAACAGAGTCGCCACCGCGCTTTTATTTTATTCCAAATGGAAAAATGGAAAAGGGAAAAAGAGCGAATAAAACCTAATGAATCTAAAAGCTAAAAAGCTAAAAGAGTCAAACAGAGAACGGGTAAGGGGATAGGTTACAAATTGGGAAGGTTTTACGCACCCAAAATGTCTGTGGTACTCCACGGGAGCCCTTTGAAATATTTACTGCTTTTTAGTCTGAAATTGGTTTGCTTGAAAAAAGATTGAAGGGATGAGAAGAAGAATGTTTTTTAAGATTTTTGTGTTTGAAGAGACGAACGTCTCATGCCTACGTACCCACAAAGTGCAATGCGAGATCAAAACCTCGTAGTTCGTGGTACAAATTTTGAAAAGAAACAATGAGTTGAATTGATTTTAAAATGTAAAGATAAGTCGTCATTCTTTAGAGAATAATTCCACTAGAAAGAATGAATCATATCTAAACATAAAAAAGGGTTAAAAAGAAAAGTGCACGAGGGCACAAAAACAATTGAATGAGTTTTGAATGTTTTAAAGTTTTTGAGAAGAAAGTTCCGATATGCTTAAGTGGTTTAGCATTTATTAAGAAATAAAATGAAAAGGTAAAATCGCATGACCTAAGTCAAGGTTTGATTGCGAAAATGTTTGAAGTTTGAAAACAAAGAAGATTTTAAAATAGGAATGAGATTTGAAAATTTAAGAAGTGGGAGGAGATGAAGTGACTATCCTAAGACTTGAAAATAAAAGCTAAAGGAAGAACGATCAAACCGTGTGGTGAACATTCTTTGAAACAATCAGATTTCCATCTTCATAAACAAGTGAACTCAATCGGAGCCAACGTCTTCAATCCATAATAGCTCAAGCAAGGGAATGATCCTAGAATCTAAGTCCAACTCCAAGTCCAATGCTAAGGATAGTAGCCATAGTCCGAAATTAAAGTCACAAATCTTTTAGATGTTTAATCCGTTATTAGTGTTTTTGTGTCCAAATGGACAAAGGAAAAATCACTAGCATAACAATATAAACATAAACAATATGATGAATGGTATAGAAGCATAATAAGAGATATAAGGAGCGAGAGATTGAAATAAAGAGGATAAGGTGCGAGAGATTGAATTTAAATGGTTAGTATATTAATAGTATAATAATATTTACATAGAAATGGTATGATGAACTTAATCAAACACAACCACAGAAAGATAACCAAAATCGAGAGGCAACCAGATCCAATTGGATCTTATTCCGAATTCGGGACAAGTTTAGGTCTATGTTAAGCAATCGCCGAGTAATTTACGAAGTAATTACCCTACAAATGAGGCCGGCCACCACCAATTAAGGTGGAAAATATTTGTGCTAATACATGTTAGAGAAATGATATAATGGATCATTCTCCGAAAACATGTCACACTAAAAGAAAAAGAACGGTCTAATCTTAATCGAGATATTCGTTGAATTATCGAATGCAACCTATCACGATCCCAAAGTATGGAGAATGATCCAAATGATCATTCATCCATAGATTTGAAACAATGAAGATTAAACATATTCGAAATTCAACAATCTACGAATCGGAGATTTTCATCGACCAAATAGAAAAAAGGATGGAAAAGAAGTGGATCTAAAATTTTATGATCCAAGCAACCAACAATCGACAATAAATCCAAAGAAAAATGAAAAGGAAAAAAAAACTTCAACTAAATACTTTTTAAAGATTTTTCTACATGAATTAAAACAATTAAACAAAAGGTTATTAATCAATTTAAAAAGAAAAGTAAAAAAAAATAGAAAGAGACATCCAATGGTGGATTTGGCGCAGGCAGGGGGAGGTGGAAACAGAAATTGGATCCACAATTTATTAGTGGGCCCAAACCAACATCACATTACTTCCTCTTCTATAAAAAACTTAACAATTGAAAAAAAAAACAGAAGAACAAACAGTCCTCTTCTCCTCCTTCAACATAAAACACCGCACGACCTATACCTTGGCCTTCCGCGACGGCGTCGTTCTCAGCGGGAAAAAAAAGAAATCCCAATTGTGACTCTCTTCTTTCAATCGACCAAATTGCCTCCGTCCAATTCCTCTTCCCTTTTCAAAAATCAACAACTAACCGAAACAAACTCCGCCGTGAACGAATCGTGTCGTCACTCTCCCTTTTCCGAATTCGAATCCGAGTTGTTGTGGATTCGGTTGGTGATGCTAATTGAAGAGTAACAGGTCTTTTATTGAAACTTGATGAAGGTGAGTATTGAAGGTTTGAAAAGTGTTTTGGAATTATAATTAATTCTGAATTTTTTGAAGAAGGTTGAGGGTTAATGGAATTGAAGAATTGAAGATGAGATTGATGAAGGATTGAGGGTGAAGGATGAATCGGATTGAAGCTTGAGGGTATTTCGACAGGGATTTTTTAGGCTATTCAAGCTTGGGAAATGGAGAAGGAGAGGCTTTAATTTATAGAGGAATCGTGAAGATTTCAGCTGAGTTTGATGCTTGCCGTTTTGGAGTTGATTTGCTGCGTTTTGATGTGTCACGGAAAAGGCATGCTCTTGCTGCGTTTCAGGTGTGTAAAGTGAAGGCTTGTTGTGTGCGTGCGAAGGAGTGGAAAGCTCATGCTTGCGGCTTGTGATGCTGTTCGCGTGTGGCTGCAGTTGTATTGGGCTGAAACTGTTTTCTTTTTCCGTTTTGAGTACGTGTCGCTGAAGTGTTTGCTTGCGTTCGGCGTGATGCTTCTCGCGTGCGGCTTCGTTTTGTGTTGTTTTGAAGCTGGTATTTTCTGCGGCTGGTATTTTCTGCGGCTGATGTGTTTGGCTTTGGCTGGCTGGTGTGATGACGGTGTGATGTTGGGCTGGTATGCGTGTGTATGTTTGCGTGATGCTTGTGTGTTTTGCTTGGCTAGGCTGTTAGCAGCTGATGCGGTTTTGTGTTGGTTTTGGTGAGCTGCGTACGGCGTGATGGATGTTATGTGAGGCTTGCGTGTGGTATGCTAGAGAAGCCTTGGGCTGCTGGCGTGAAGGCTTGCGCGTGTGAGGCTGTATGTTCAGCTTGTGAAGTCATGGCTTGGACTGTATGCTGCTGGAAAAGCTGGCGTCACGTGTGTACGGTTGGAAAGGCTTGGCTTGTGAAAAACACGTGAAAGCTTGAATTGTGAAGCTGGAAAGTGTCATTGGCTGATGGATACTTCTCTTTTTTTTTTGTGTAACAATTTTTATGTTAAATGTAATGGGCCTCAAAAATGTCTATGGGTTTATCAATAATTTGGTATAATAGGAAATGAATAGAAATAAGAAATTAAATTGAAGCAATTGGATAAAAGAAAAATCTTTTTTTTTTGGATAGAGAAATGAATTAAACAAAAAAAAATTGGAAATGGTTATAAAAGAAATAGAATGATTTAGACAAAGAAATGGATAATGGATATTTTTTGTGAAAAATGGATAAAAATCAAAAAATGGGTAAAAGAAATGGATAATATCTAAATAGTATGATTGGATAAAAAATCAAAAAAAGAAATGAATATATGAAAATGATTATAGGAAATGGGATACGGCTGGATAAATGGATAAATCGAGAAAAATGGGAAACAAAGGTTATTGAATAAAATGGATATTAGAAATTGGACAAAATAAAAAAATGGTTTAATCGAAAATGGATGATGGATATGAAATTGATTTTTAAGCCCCCAACAAATCCTGATTTTTCTTCACAAGCCACTGATAAAATGAACACAAACACTTCTGAACCACTGACTAATTTGCCACTAAAGCCTGACCACTGTATGAAAATTGCCTTGATCATTCGAAACCATGCTGAGAAAAATAAATCCTCAGGTGAATCACTGGTGAACCAATGAACACTTGATAAGCCAAAAGATCCAACCCAAACCTTACACGAAACATTGCCTGATAAACTGATGACTTCCGAACACAACATGAACCTTTGAATACGCACTGTTTGAGGAATAAACTACTGGCACACACAACTTGCAATTGCAACAATTTATTTGATAGTTTGACCAACTTTAGGTCAAACGTCCATCTGAATCGAATTGTGACTGAACAAACGCATCTGGATTGAAATCACTGCCCTGTCTTTGAAATCCTGCAACACAGAAGAAGAAGAAGAAACTGCAACATATTTTTTTGTATTTTGGTTAGATGTTAGTAAATATAAACAAATAAAGCAAGTAAAAGCAAGGTGATCCCCTGTGAGGCAAAGACCTGCAACTGAAAAAGGATAAACGAACAGTGCGTGATCTTGTTTGTATGCGAAATGCAGATGCGACGCGAAAAATCTTAGGGTCAAAAATTAGGGTATGACACATACGATCATCTAGTCCTGGTTATGAAATTCGAACCCCATCCTTACCTTGGATTGAAGGCAGCTTGAATTCGCCATAGAAATCTCTGTGAAAATCCTCAACCTAGCCTCTTCTTGATCTCCCTCTAGACTTGTTCTTCCTTCTCTTTCCAAAAATCTAATTAACTCTCTAAATTAGGTTTTCATCTTGTTTTTACTAAACTTTCACTAATCAACCTAATTACTAATGGGTCTAAATTAGCACCCCCAACATTACTACTCTTACACCACAAAACTAAGCCCAACTTAATATTATCTTAATAACATTTATTTTCTTTATTTTGACTTAACTAATCTGACTTAATCAACTTAAACAACCCAAACACAACTTAACCCGCAACGTAAAATCAACTTAAACATCTTTTATCAACTTATCAACACAAACGATACAATTACCAACTCAAACAACTTAACGACACAAACAACTAAACGACACTAAAAAACAGCTTTTGCCTCTGTTTTAGTTTGCTTTCACTTCGCTTTTGTTCGCTACTCAAACTAACTTCGTTGCGACTTCGCTTTTGGTCGCTACGCGAACTGACTTCGCTTCCTGTTCGCTATGCAAACTAGTCTGAGACTGATTTTATGAGAAATGATCTAGGAGGATAGTTAGGGGACTAATAGCATATATTACACAATGGTAGTTTTAGAATAGTCCTAATGATATTAATGTAGAGTAGGAATTAGTAGAACAATAGTTATGTGGTGTAGTTGAGGTATAATTGGTTTGTCCTTTATGTTGTATTTATTGTGTTAAGTTGTGAAGTTGTGGTTGTGAATTTTGTTGCAGTTCCTTATCAGTGGTAGAAAATACAAGTTGCAGGCTCATGGCCAAAGTCGAATTGTTGTTGTGTTGCTATGTAGTTATTATTGTTGTTTTTATGTTGAAGGCCTTTGGCCAACGTTGATAAGCTGTATGTCGTTATGTCTTTAAGTTGTATTAGTTGTTGAAGCCGATGTTGCTTTTAATTGTAGTTGTTGTTGCTGTATGCCGTTTGCATGAGTCGTATACTTGCATTTTTAAGTTGGCCTGGATTGACACCACGTTGAAAGTTTAAGGCTTATGCCTTGATGCCTCGATAACCTGGCAAGAATTTTAAGTTGGAAGTTTTACTCCGAATGGTACCAAATGCATAAAATAGTCGAGTCGTATTAAAGTTGCATTATTTAAGTTGTTGTTGGATGTTGCTTTATTGATCATGTGAAGTGGTGATGTTGTGTGATCCTTACTTATCTATTATTTATCATATATCGTTTATAACTATCGATATCCCACCCCTTCTGTTTGAATATTGTCCCTATGTTGGCAACATGCAGGTAATCAAGAGGAGTAGTCGGTTACCTTTAGTAGAGTTGGTGGTCGTCGCTCTGATACGTAACACCCGGGGGGATGACGTGTGCCTTGTTTTGTTGAATTGCTTACATATTGAATTTTATTTTAGTCGAATTAATTTTAGACTACTTGTTGCTTATTTTAAAGTGGATTTATGTTGGATAAAGATGACACTTCTTTGTTTATGAATCCGTTGCGTAGTACTTTATAAAGTTGAATCATTTTGAAGATTATATGTTGTTTTTTTAATGATTTCTCCTGGAATGTGTTATGTTTCAATCATGAATAACTATTAAGTTGAATTTTTGAAGTTGAAAATATGATATCCCGTTTATGTTGAAAATTTTATAACTCTGATTTTTATTATATGAATCTCGGGTAGAAAATGGGGTGTTACAAACATCCTTCAATTTGCGGATGACACATTGTTGGTAGGTGAAGCCTTTTGGAAGCATATGTGGGCTATTAAGATGGTTCTAAGAGCTTTCGAGCTTGTTTTGGGGCTTGAAATTAATAATCATAAAAGTAAATTGATTAGTATTAATCCTAATACCCACTTTTTGGAAGCGACTTCTTCTGCGCTAGCTTGTAAGGTGGAAGAAAACAATTTTGTTTTTCTTGGCATCCCAATCGAATTTAACCCTAGAAAACATTCTAGTTGGAATCCTCTTTTGTTGAAAATGAAGAAACGTCTATCGGGTTGGAAAAACCATTTTCTCAATCTTGATGGTAGGATAACGCTTTTGAAGTCTATTATTTGCTCCCTTACTATTTTTACTTTATCCTTTTATAAGATGCCATCAAAAGTGGTTAAAGAATTCACCAATATTCAAAGCAATTTTCTTTGGGGGGAGTTGAGGATAAAAGGAAGATTCATTGGGTTTGTTGGAAGGACGTTTGTCTTCCTTTTGAGAAAGGAGGGTTAGGCATAAATTTTTTGGAGGAGTTTAACTTGGCCCTTCTTAATAAGCGGAGATGGAGAATCCTTCAAAGTCTAAGAGTTCTTTGGTTTGATTTATTAAAAGCTCGTTATGGAGATATTGCAACAAAGGTATTTTGTGGAGGAAATACTTTAATTAATTCTTCTTCTATGTCCACGTGGTGGAAGGATTTAATTACGGTGCATAAAAAATTCATCTTGGATCCTATTATTGATTGTACTAGATTTTTGGTTGGTAGAAGTTTCTCTATTCCTTTTTGGGTAGCTAGATGGACGGGGGAAGTTATTTTGAAGGATGTATATCCGGATTTGTATGCGGTTACTTGCTTGAAAGGGGTTTCAATAACGGCAATGGGGGTTGGATTAATGGTGTTTGGAATTTGGATGATCTCGGTATTGGTGATTCCGTCGTCATTGAAGGAAACTTAACGGCGGGTTTAGCTTCTTTGAGGGAACGAATTTTAGATATTACTATTTCGGAGGGGGATATTGATTGAATAATTTGAAAGTTAAAACTCGGAGATGGATTTACGGTGGCCTCTTGTTATGAGTTTTATGCTTTTATTCGTGTTCCTTATGGTCCATCTAATAGGTGCGAAGAGGCATTGAGTTTAATTTGGAGAATGGAGGTCCCGTTTAAGATAAAGGTTTTTGGTTGACGATTCTTTGTGAATAGACTTCTTACAAAGGACCTTTTGGTTGTTAGAGGTATATTCTTTCCTACTAACTCTTTGAATTGTGTTTTTTGTGGGGTGGTTCCGGAAACTTTGAAGCATTTGTTTCTTGATTGCAATGTGGTTAGGAAGATTTGGAGAGAGATAATCACTTGGATTGGTAAAGGGGAAGAGGTGGAGGAAGAGTGTCTTCCAAATTTTATGGTATGGTATTCGTTTTGCCGTGTAAAAAAGGTTAAGGAGGGCAAATTGGGAGTTGTGTGACTAGCAATCATTTGGAGCTTATGGATTGTTAGGAATGATGTTTGCTTCCAGAGGGATGTGTGGAACATTAACAATACGGTGTGGGGTATAAAGTCTTTAATTTGGAAGCAGTCATTTTGCGGAGAAATTACTCATTACAATTGTAGTGTCTATGAGTTTAGTAAAGATCTTTTACTATTTCTTTCTTAATTCCAATTGTTGTGTAATCTCTCTTTTGCCAGTTTTATCCATATAACACAATAGGATATGAATGAAAAATATATATATTATTTAATTATTTAAATGTCATTTCTTTAATGTAAATAATTTAAGAAATTAATACACGTGATTTTTAATGAGTTGATAATAAATAACTTTATTCCGTAACCTAATTTTCTTTTTTAACGTTCACGGCTTGCATATTTGCTCACATCTCTCCACCTTTGATGATATCACCAGTTCTCAGCCTGTCCATTTTCTTTCTCAATCATGATGTGCAATCTGATGGTGCATGATCATACTCAAAATGATACTGCTATATTTTCTCTATTATTGATTGAATTTAAACTTTAATAAAGCTTTGTGTTATTGATCATCCCAATAAGTTGTGTCGACAACACAAAATCGTGGAATTGTTATACATCAAGTTAAATCATGCTGGCCATAAAGACCTATAAAAAGTTTATTATTGAATAATTGTTGATCTGTTTTTTTTTTTAAATGATATGTCGGCAACAATTGTTGAATTAAAAGAGAAAAAGAACCGTGTCGGCAACAATGGTTGATTTAAAATAAATGATATGTCCGCAACAATTGTTGAATAATTTTTCTCTTAGGTTTTTTTATTTATAAAAATGTTAATCTCAAGTTATTTGTTAATCATTTTAAAATACACAAGATAATGATATGTCCGCAACAATTGTTAAAATTTCTTCCATAATCATTTTAACTTCTACAAACATTTTCTCTTTATAATGATAACTTCAATCTCTTTTTTTCATTTTAATGTTATGTAAATATTTTTTCTCTATAACATTACTTTTATAATAGAGGAAAAGTAGAAAAAAATTGGGTAGAATTCTTATATATCTGTTTTAGGTTTCAAGTCGAATTCGGATAATAAAGTAAGTGTAGTATACAATTATTTTTCTAAGTAATTATTTGTTTTTTAAATAAGAATATTATTTTTTATTTTTATTGTTTGCCATTTTTTTTTCTAATTTTAGTAAAAAAATGTCAAAAAAAATTAAATTCAAAGTTTTATTTATTTAGCATATTAATTTTTATTTCATTTTACCATCTTATTATTCTCTATTTAATTTATTTAAAAAATCTAAGAATATTTATTACAAAATCGTTTTAATCCTCTGTTTTGAATTATTATTACATTTATTTCTTATTATTTAATTATGTCATTATTATTATTATTATTATTATTATTATTATTATTATTATTATTATTATTATTGAATTTTACTTTTATTTTTATTTTGTTATCGTTATTTAATTTTAATGTTATATATTTTCTTTGTATTTAATATTTATCATTTGATTTATGAGATTTTGAAAAACAATAAAAATTCTAAAGTTTTATGATTTATTATTTTATTTTTAGTTGATGTTAAAACTTAGGCAAAATACATGTTTTAATTCTTTAAGTTATTTAATAGTACCATTTAGATTCTTTAAGATTTTTTTATAACAGTTGGGTCCTTTAAATTATTTTAAATTAACAAGTTAACTCCTTAAGTTTGTTTTGTAACGATTTGGTTCTTTTTTAAAAATCTCTATTATAAACTTATATATCATTTGAACTGGTTTTTCGTGCTGATCACGAATATGCAATCAAATTTATTAAACAATTTACGGTTCATGAGAATCAGGTAAAAAATGACAAAATACATAATGAAAAATCATCAATCCGAACAAAATACACAATTAAATGCAAAACTAATTACATATTCGTGATCAACGCGAAAAACTAGTTCAAATGGTATATTAGTTTGCAATTTATTATAACATAATTTATAAAAAAAAAATCAAATAGTTACAAAACAAACTTAAGGTACTGACTTATTAATTTAAAATAATTTAAAGCACATGATTGTTAAAAAAAAAATTAAATAATTTATTTGGTACTTTAAAATCACTTAAAGGACCTAGTGTTATTTTTCCTAAAACTTATATTTGAGATTGTTTGGATATGAAATGTTAATCTACTATCAACTCGTTAAAAGTAGATTGTATAGAGATACAGAAAGTATATTGTTATATTATTTACGTGTAATGAGTGGAATAAATAGGAGATACAAGGTAATGGGAATTAATTTGTTGCCAACAATAATATAACAAATTTCCTAAAATAAGGCAACAGATCAACACATGTAACACCCCTTTTCTATACCCCAAATAATACATTAAATCATTTAGGCATAGATAAAATTTCATCAGAGTATAATTTAAATCAAGCATAAAAAGGAGCATGTCACATTACGTGAAATTAAAACATACAACACCTGCTCAAACAGATATGCTACAATGGGGTAGCTATCCACAAAGGAATTTCAATCCTTATACCCATATCTCAATTATAAATTGCACAGCGGAAAACTTAAATCATCAACAACTTCAACTTATATAATTATCAAAATATATCTACAAGTTAGAAGCGTACAAATATATCATGTTATACAAACATGTCCACAACGAATACATACACAAATATATCCCCAAAAAGGCACAAAGCCACCTAACTACCCGGTGCTACATATCAGAGCCGACCGACCAAAAGATATGAAGACAAGCTTCACAAAAACGACTCCGGCACACCTAATTTGCAATGCCTCGTAGAGCACCATAAAACAGCAGAAGGGTGAGAAACATTATCATAATAATATTGCATATAATTATATATCTCAACATATAACATATGCATCAACATATTCCCACCACAACATATCATTCATACACAACATAAAGCATACTTATACGCATACGTATCACCATTTCTTTCACATAACACAAATCATATTCAACCATGTTCACATAACCCACATACATCGCAATGTATCTTCATTTACCAATACACATAAATCTTATATAATTTATGTCTATCCTTCATTTACATTCATTCCGCATAAACATACGACAAGCTATGTTTAAATCACACATATACATTCAATGTATAAATCACATACATATATACATATCAACATGCATATATATATATATATATATATATATATATATATATATATATATATATATATATATATATATATATATATATATATATATATATATATATATCTGCAAGTATGTCCTTCACACATACCAATCATTTCACAACATTCTAAATAAACATATGCAAAATCATGTTTATTTCAGCATATACATACAATGTATAAAATCACATACATATATACATATCAACATGCATATATATATATATATATATATATATATATATATATATATATATATATATATATATATATATATATATATATATATATATATATATATATATATATATATCTGCAAGTATGTCATTCACACATACCAATCATTTCACATCATTCCAAATAAACATATGCACAATCATGTTTATTTCAGCATATACATACAATGTATAAAATGCAACTCATAGAGACCGACATACGAATCTATGCAGATGCAATGCGGTACCGACTCAACATTCAGCAAGTTCACTCAGGAACCAAATAGAATCATCGCTTGTTACCTAAAGTAACTCCCCGTCGGGCACACGATGTTCCCCATTGCTCACACCCCACATGGGCACACAATGTTTCTGGATTGCTCACACCCCACACGGGCACACAATCAATGTGAATAAATCACCCATCGCTCACACCCCACACGGGCACACAATGTTTCTGGATTGCTCACACCCCACATGGGCACATAATCTTGTTGTAGTCATCGCTCACACTCCACATGAGCACACGATGCTACAACGGATTCACAAAGAATCTCACAGCACAAGAATGCATACATTATGCTTACATGCAAAATGACACACAACATTCTTGAAAATGCATACATATTCACAATATAGTTATGCATTCAACACATACCATTAACATACATATGCATACAATTTAAGCATAATAATCACTTGCCCAATGGCCACAACATTATAACAAACCCACATTTCCTTAATCAACTCATTTACGTTTTATCGGAAAAGTCGGGAAAAAGTCGGCTAAAAATTACATATTTTAGCATTAATAGATTCTACCTATTTTTAGCTTCGAATCGATATAAGGATCGCTAAAAACGAATACCCGAAACTCAAGCTACGGATTAAAACACATAATCCCTCAAAAACCTACAGGCTCGCTGAGCGAAAATCGCCCTGGAACTTTCGCTGAGCGAGGGGTAGCTCGCTGAGCAACCACTGCGATTTCAGCAAATTACCAGCTGCGAACAGTCCAACAAAATCACCCCAAAACTTCTCTAAACTCATACAAACATGATCAATAACATGTATCTAACATCATACTTCGGTTACAACGATTTCTAACCGATTAATCTACCAATTTCCAAGTTTTCTCATCAAAACCCTAAACCTAACTTTCTCTAAAACTTCTCCAAATCATAAACCCAATCCACCAAACACATACATAATCATACACAAGATTAAGATAACAATGTTTATCACCCTTACCCGATTATTCTGATTTCTTGGAGCAATCTTGAAGCTTTTCCAACTTTTCTCTCTTTTCTCTTCTTTCCTCTTTCTCTCCTCTTTCTTTCTTCTCTTTTTCTTTCTTTCTATCTTTTCTTTTCTTTCCCTTTCTCACAACTTATACTATTTTCTTTCTATTTCTATTCTTACTCTATTAATTCTATTTTTTTCCAACCAAATATCATTTTCTCACAAAATACCAATCTACTAATTCTAACTTATCACTAATTAACAAAAGTCTAAAATACCCTCTTATCCAATTTTACCCGGAAATTCATAAAATGGTAAAATCTCACAACGCAATATATCACATTAATTCCTCAACATCAAATATCATCATATTAATTTCACAAACAAAATAATAATTACTCAATTAAAATAAAAGACTCCAACACAATGGGAATTATTGAATTGGGGCGTTACAACTCTCCCCCACTTTAGAAATTTTCGTCCTCGAAAATATTACCTGATTCAAACAACTCCGGATACGACTCGCGCATCCCAGTTTCCAATTCCCAAGTCATGTTGCCTTCCGCAGCGCCTCCCCACGCTACCTTCACAAGCGCAATATCCTTGCATCTTAACCTCTTGATCTCACGATCCAAAATTCTAATCGGCAAAGCGTCCACCGTAAGGTTATCTCTCACCTCAATCTCGTCCATAGGAATAACATGTGACGGATCCGAAACATACTTCCGAAGTTGCGAAACATGGAACACATCATGAAAATTCAAAAGGTTCGGGCGCAACGCCACACGATAAGCCACAACACCAACTCTTGCAGTAATCTGATACGGACCAATAAAACGAGAAGTCAACTTCTTCGACTTCAAAGCACGACCCACACCCGTAACCGGTGTAACTCTAAAAAACACATGGTCGCCTTCTTGAAACTCCAGATCCTTCTGTCTCTTATCATGATAACTCTTTTGCCTACTCTGAGAAGCTCTCATCTTCTCCCGAATAAACTTCACCTTTTCCGTCGGTTGTTGTACCATCTCCGGTCCAACTACCGTTCTCTCTCCGGTTTCATGCCAACACAAAGGTGTTCGACATCTCCGACCATATAAAGCCTCAAATGGTGCCATACCAATACTCGAATGAAAAATGTTATTATAGGTGAACTCAATCAATACTAAATAACTATCCCAAACGCCACCTTGTTCTAGCACACAAGCACGCAACAAATCCTCTAACGATTGAATCGTCCTCTCGGTTTGACTGTCCGTTTGCGGATGGTAAGCCGAACTCAATCTTAGCTTAGAACCCAAAGCCTTTTGCAAACTTTCCCAAAACGTCGATGTAAATCTAGGATCTCTATCCAATACAATACTCTTAGGAACTCCATGTAACTTCACAATCACGGAAACATAAATCTCGGCTAGCTTCTCCAAAGAATAACTAATATCCATCGGAATAAAGTGAGCAGATTTAGTAAGCCTATCCATAATCACCCAAATAGCATTATGACCTCTTTGCATATTCGGAAAACCCGTAACAAAATCCATCGATATACTATCCCATTTCCATTCCGGAATATCTAACGGTTGCATCAAACCACTCGGCTTCTGATGTTCCACCTTAGACTTCTGACAAGTCAAACACACATACACAAAATGAGCCACATCTCTCTTTAATCCAAACCACCAAAAGATCTTCTTCAAATATTGATACATCTTATTCACTCCCGGATGAATACTTAAATTACTCTAGTGTCTTTCCTCTAAAATCATCTTTTTCAACTCTACATCATCGGGAACACAAATACGTCCACGAAATCTCAAAACTCCAAAATTATCAACCTTGAAATCCTCATTCTCATTCATCATCAAATCAACAAATTTCAAATCCAACTTTTTCTTTTCACAAACGGTTGCAAGAAAATCATTCGTAACATGAAGCATACCAATCCTCACACTCCTCGGCGTCATCTCGCAAACCAAACTCAAGTCTCTAAAATCTTCCAAAAGCTCCCATTCTTTCACCATCAAAGCGGACATATGTAACAACTTACGACTTAACGCATCGGCTACCCCATTCGCCTTACCCGGATGGTAATTCAAACCAAAGTCATAATCCTTCAAACGTTCTAACCATCTTCGTTGCCTCATATTCAACTCTTTCTGATCAAACAAATACCTCAAACTCTTGTGATCACTAAAAACTTCAAATCTCGCACCAAACAAATAATGCCCCCAAATCTTTAGAGCAAACACCACAGCCGCTAATTCCAAATCATGCGTAGGATAATTATTTTCATGCACTCTCAACTGTCTCGAAGCATAAGCTATAACTTTTCCATCTTGCATCAAAACACCACCTAGTCCAAACAATGATGCATCACAAAACACCACAAATGGTTCTGTAGGATTCAGAAAAACCAAAATCGGAGCCGTAGTCAACCTTCTCTTAAGCTCCATAAAACTTTCTTCACAACGAATATCCCAAATGAAAGCCTTTCCTTTACACGTCAACTGCGTTAACGGAAGTGCCAACTTTGAAAATCCTTCAATAAACCTCCAATAATAACCCTCCAAGCCTAAAAAGCTTAGAATCTCCGTAACCGATCTAGGAACTTCCCACTGCATCACAACATCAATCTTGGATGGATCCACACTAATACCACCATCATAAATAATATGACCAAGAAAACTCACCTTCGTCAACCAAAACTCACACTTGGATAACTTAGCATACAATTGCTTCTCTCTCAAAATCTGCAACACAATCCTTAAATGCTCTTCTTGAGACTTAGAATAAATCAAAATTTCGTCGATGAACACAACCACAAAATGATCCAACTGTTCATGAAAAATACGATTCATGTATTCCATAAACACACCCGGCGCATTAGAAACTCCGAATGGCATCACGGAATACTCGTAATGACCATACCGTGTCCTAAAAGCCGTCTTTTGAATATCCTCCTCTTTCAAACGAATCTGGTGATATCCTGATCTCAAATCAATCTTACTAAAAACACGCGCACCAACCAATTGATCCATCAAATCATCGATCCTCGGAAGCGGATACTTGTTCTTAATTGTCACCTTATTCAACTGTCGATAATCAATACATAACTGCATGCTTCCGTCCTTCTTCTTTACTAACAATACCGGTGCACCCCAAGGAGAAACACTCTGCCTAACAAACCTCTTGTCCAACAAGTCATTCAATTGCTTTTTCAATTCTACCAACTCTAAAGTTGACATACGATACGGTGCCATTGAAATCGGTCTAGTACCCGGAACTAGATTAATAGAAAACTCAACTTCTCTTTCCGGCGGTACATCCATAATATCGTCTGAAAACACTTCTGGAAAATCACACACCACTGGGAACCTACTAAGCTCCACTTCATTCTCCATAGACAACGACACAAACAAACCAAACAACTGAGCTTCGTCCACTAAAAGTTTCTTCAACTCTTTCGTGGATAGGAAACTCTCTTCTTCATCATCCAAAGAAGGAAACCTCACTAACTTATGATAACAATCTATATGAACTCGATTAAACTGCAACCAGTTCATACCCAAGATTACATCCAAACCTTCCAACGGCAAACAAACCAAATCCAAAACAAAGTCTTTACCAAACATGGTCAAAGAACAACTTACACACACTAAAGAAGCAATTACCGACCCTGAAGTAGGAGTCCCAATAACCATCTCACCACCCCAAGAAGATAAAGACAAATTCAAACGCTTAGCGCACTCAAGAGAAATAAACGAATGAGTCGATCCCATATCAATAATAGTAACTAAAGGCGTACTATTAATAAAGCATGTACCTTTAATCAAACGGTATGCACTAGTAGTATCCTTCCTTGCTAATGCAAACACCTTTCTGCCCGCCTGAGCTTGCTTCGGCTTAGTACACTTAGTATTAATGTGGCCAAGTTCACCACAATTAAAGCACTTCACCACACTTCTTCGACACTCTGTCATAGCATGTCCAAGACCACCACAATTAGCACACTTCACCAAATTCTTTCCACACTCAAAAGACTTGTGGCCCAAGGTGCCACACTTGTAACACTTCACGGGACCAGAACTCCCTCCACTAGATCTCTTGTCAAAGCTTCCCCTATGATTTCCCTTATCAGCGTGTGTCACATAAGGTCCACTTTGAACCTGTTGCTTCCCTCTCTTCTCATTCACACTCTTATAGTGCGTAGAACGAGCTTTACTATCCTCTTCAAAGATCCTACAACATTCAGTCAAATCCAAAAACCTTCTGATCCTTTGATATCCCACAGCTTGCTTAATCTCAGTACGCAAACCATTATCATACTTAATGCACTTAGAAAACTCAGCAGTAGCAGCAACATAATGAGGATGAAACTGCACCAATTCCATAAATTTGGCAGTATAGTCAACCACTGCCATACTACCTTGCTTCAGCTCAAGGAATTCCATCTCCTTCTTTCCTTTAACACTCTCAGGATAATACTTCCTTAAGAACTCAGTGCGAAAAACTTCCCATGTAATCTCTTCACCTTCTTCCTCTAAAGCAAGACTTCTACCGACCCACCAGTCATCGGCTTCTTCCTTCAACATGTGAGAACCAAGCCTCACCTTACTTCCCTCAGCACAATCCATCACTCGGAAAATTCTCTCAACTTCCTTCAACCAATTATGAGCACCATCAGGATAAAATCTCCCCTTGAAGACCGGCGGTTGATTCTTCTTGAACTCATCATTAGCATTCACATTCGGCGCTCCCTGCACCGCCCTAGCCATTGCTTCCAAAGCAGCAGCCATCACATTGTCATTTCTACCAGCCATATTCTGATTATTCCCAAGACAACAAGATTAAACAAAAGTTCAATCACAACAACATCAAAACAGACACAACTGACTCGAACACTGGCTCTGATACCACTTAATGTAACACCCCCTTTCTATACCCCCAAATAATACATTAAATCATTTAGGCATAGATAAAATTTCATCAGAGTATAATTTAAATCAAGCATAAAAAGGAGCATGCCACATTACGTGAAATTAAAACATACAACACCTGCTCAAACAGATATGCAACAATGGGGTAGCTATCCACAAAGGAATTTCAATCCTTACACCCATATCTCAATTATAAATTGCACAGCGGAAAACTTAAATCATCAACAACTTCAACTTATATAATTATCAAAATATATCTACAAGTTAGAAGCGTACAAATATATCATGTTATACAAACATGTCCATAACGAATACATACACAAATGTATCCCCAAAAAGGAACAAAGCCACCTAACTACCCGGTGCTACATATCAGAGCCGACCAACCAAAAGATATGAAGACAAGCTTCACAAAAACGACTCCGGCACACCTAATCTGCAATGCCTCGTAGAGCACCATAAAACAGCAGAAGGGTGAGAAAAATTATCATAATAATATTGCATATAATTATATATCTCAACATATAACATATACATCAACATATTCCCACCACAACATATCATTCATACACAACATTAAGCATACTTATACGCATACTTATCACCATTTCTTTCACATAACACAAATCATATTCAACCATCTTCACATAACCCACATACATCGCAATGTATCTTCATTTACCAATACACATAAATCTTATATTATTTATGTCTATCCTTCATTTACATTCATTCCGCATAAACATACGATAAGCTATGTTTAAATCACACATATACATTCAATGTATAAATAACATACATATATACATATCAACATGCATATATATATATATATATATATATATATATATATATATATATATATATATATATATATATATATATATATATATCTGCAAGTATGTCTTTCACACATACCAATCATTTCACAACATTCCAAATAAACATATGCACAATCATGTTTATTTCAGCATATACATACAATGTATAAAATCACATACATATATACATATCAACATGCATATATATATATATATATATATATATATATATATATATATATATATATATATATATATATATATATCTGCAAGTATGTCATTCACACATACCAATCATTTCACATCATTCCAAATAAACATATGCACAATCATGTTTATTTCAGCATATACATACAATGTATAAAATGCAACTCATAGAGACCGACATACGACTCTATGCAGATGCAATGTGGTACCGAGTCAACATTCAACAAGTTTACTCAGGAACCAAATAGAATCATCGCTTGTTACCTAAAGTAACTCCCCGTCGGGCACACGATGTTCCCCATTGCTCACACTCCACATGGGCACACAATGTTTCAGAATTACTCACACCCCACACGGGCACACAATCTGATTGCTCACACCCCACACGGGCACACAATCAATGTGAATAAATCACCCATCGCTCACACCCCACACGGGAACACGATGTTTCTGGATTGCTCACACCCCACATGGACACACAATCTTGTTGTAGTCATCGCTCACACTCCACATGAGCACACGATGCTACAACGGATTCACAAAGAATCCCACAGCACAAGAATGCATACATTATGCTTACATGCAAAATGACACACAACATTCTTGAAAATGCATACATATTCACAATATAGTTATGCATTCAACACATACCATTAACATACATATGCATACAATTTAAGCATAGTAATCACTTGCCCAATTGCCACAACAATATAACAAACCCACATTTCCTTAATCAACTCATTTACGTTTTATCGGAAAAGTCGGGAAAAAGTCGGCTAAATATTACATATTTTAGCATTAATAGATTCTACCTGTTTTTAGCTTCGAATCGATATAAGGATCGTTAAAAACGAATACCTGAAACTCAAGCTACGGATTAAAACACATAATCCCTCAAAAACCTACAGGCTCGCTGAGCGCTCTCTTGATCGCTGAGCGAAAATCGCCCTGGAACTTTCGCTGAGCGAGGGGTAGCTCGCTGAGCGACCACTGCGATTTCAGCAAATTACCAGCTGCGAACAGTCCAACAAAATCACCCCAAAACTTCTCTAAACTCATACAAACATGATCAATAACATGTATCTAACATCATACTTCGGTTACAACGATTTCTAACCGATTAATCTACCAATTTCCAAGTTTTTTCATCAAAACCCTAAACCTAACTTTCTCTAAAACTTCTCCAAATCATAAACCCAATCCACCAAACACATACATAATCATACACAAGATTAAGATAACAATGTTTATCACCCTTACCCGATTATTCCGGTTTCTTGGAGCAATCTTGAAGCTTTTCCAACTTTTCTCTCTTTTCTCTTCTTTTCTCTTCTTTCCTCTTTCTTTCTTCTCTTTTTCTTTCTATCTTTTCTTTTCTTTCCCTTTCTCACAACTTATACTATTTTCTTTCTATTTCTATTCTTACTCTATTAATTCTATTTCTTTCCAACCAAATATCATTTTCTCACAAAATACCAATCTACTAATTCTAACTTATCACTAATTAACAAAAGTCTAAAATACCCTCTTATCCAATTTTACCCGAAAATTCATAAAATGGTAAAATCTCACAACACAATATATCACATTAATTCCTCAACATCAAATATCATCATATTAATTTCACAAACAAAATAAATATTACTCAATTAAAATAAAAGACTCCAACACAATGGGAATTATTGAATCGGGGCGTTACAACACACATAATGACTAATTTAAATATATAATAACTATACAATATTTTCAAATTATAAATGCTATAATTAAGGAGCTGATGCAAGGATCAAGGAAATGTTGTTATTACGTGATTGTGCTAATATGTCCCTGCAAGATGGAGGAGTGGTCAACGACGCAAATCTTGGAGAGAAGAAACTCATGACGAGGCCGAGAGAGTGGTTTCGTTAGTAAATCTTCTAGTTGGTGACTGGAAGGTACATGAGACATTTTGAGTTCACCTTTTGAAATGATGTCACGAACGAAGTGATAGTCGATAGCTAAGTGCTTCATTCGTGAGTGGAACACTAGATTTGCACAAAGATATATGGCACCAATATTATCTGAGAATATGTTTGGCGGATGAGTAATTTTGATCCCAAGTTCCAATAGAAGTTGTTGTAACCATAAAAGTTCAGGTGTAGTAGTTCCGATTGTGCGATATTCAGCCTCTGTGGAGGATCTCGCAACTGCGGGTTGTTTCTTGCAGGCCCAAGAGATGACATTGGGTCCGAGATAGACTATGTAAGCACCCGTAGACTTTCGATCAACAATGTCACCGCCCCAATCTGCATCACAAAAGGCAGTGAGCTCAAGATTCTTTGTTGCTACTAGATGGAGACCATGTGAGATAGTATGTTTGAGATATCGCAAAATGCGTTTGAGAGCTTGCATGTGAGTTGTCGAGGGTGCTTGCATGAATTGGGACAACTTGTTCACGACAAATGCCACATCTGGTCTAGTGATAGATAAATAATGCAAAGATCCAATAATGATGCGAAAAGAGGTAGCGTCACATGGAGGTGTATCATCATGGGTGCCAATGGGGCATGTAGTAGACATTGGAGTTCCTACTGGCTTGCCATCAATCATATTTCCCTTTTGCAGTATGTCTCGGATATAATGATGTTGAGACATAAAAATTCCGGTGGTTGTGGGAATGAGTTCCACATTAAGGAAATGACTTGGTATTCCAAGATCTTTTAGAGAAAATTTTGTAGCAAGAGCACCCTTGAATTTATTTAAGAAGTTGATATTGTTTCCCGTAAGAAGTAGATCATCAACATATACTAGGAAATAGGCATTGATATTACCGTGATTGTAAATAAAGAAAGATGAGTCTGATCTGCTATTGAGAAATCCAAAAGCAACCAAAAAGGATTTTAATTCATTGTACCAAGCTCGTGGAGCTTGTTTTAGACCATATAATGCTTTATGGAGCTTGCATACATGATCAGATAGTGTAGGATGAATAAAGCCATGTGGTTGACACATGTAGACATCTTCAGATATGGAACCGTGCAAAAAGGCATTGTTAACATCTTCATATATTGATCATTTGTGGCTTAATAACAGGACTAAAAGTGTCTTTACAATCAATACATGGTCGTTGATGAAAAACTTTTGCAACAAGTCGCGCTTTGTAGCGAGCGATGGATCCATCCGGATTTTTTTCCAGGCGAAACACCCATTTGTTTCCAATGACATTAAAATGGGGTTGTGGAGGAACTAAAGACCATGTACCATTAGTCATGAGAGCTATAAATTCTTCAGACATTGCTTGTTTCCACCCGTGGCACTGTAGTGCTTTGGATACACATGTTGTTTCTTCAGCTGGTGGTAGTGGATGTTTAGACACAAAGAGGAGTTTCTTTGGTTTGAATATTCCCGCTTTTCCACGAGTGATCATGGAGTGATTTGGAATTACCAAAGTTGGAGCTTGGGAAGGAGAACTTGCTGCAAGTGATTGAGATGAAGATGAAACATGTACAGGTGGTGATTGAGGTGGGAAATGTATTATAGGTTGAGGAGAAGAAGGAGGAATGATGGGTTGGTTGGGAGGTGGGGTATCACTTTGAATGAAGAAATTTGTTGGTGATCCGGATGAGGTGGGGTGGTTGAATGAGAGATTTGAGTAAGTTTTGCAGGGGTAGATTTTGAGATTGGTATTGTAGAGGTTAAAGGTTGAACATCATGATCTATATTTGTAGAAGGTTGTTTAAAGTCTGGATCAATGTGAGATACATGTGATGGTTTATTTTGGTTTGGTGAGTATGGGAAAATGTCTTATAGAAATTGAACATGTCTAGAGTGATGGATTTTGTTGTTTTTGAAATTGAAGCAAATGTATGCACTTTGTGTGAGACTATATCCAAGGAACAAGCATGGTTCAGATCTTGGTTCTAACTTATTATTTGTGTATGGTTTAAGCCAAGGAAATCATAGACACCCAAATGTTTTTAGTTTTTTTGTAGTTTGGAGATGTTTTAAAGAGTACATGGTGTGGTGTGCTCATGTTAAGACCATGAGTGGGTAACCGATTAATTAGATAGGCTGCTGTTTGAAAGGAATATGACCAAAAATTGGAAGGTAGGGAGGCATGGTTTAGGAGGCAACAGACGGTTTCAGTAAGGTGACCGTGTTTTCGTTCAGAGAGGCCATTGTGTTCAGGGGTATGGGGTGGGTGGTTAAGTGAGAGATACCATTGGCTTGTAAGAATGGTCGAATTTTTATAAATTCTCCACCATTGTCAGAGTAAAGGGTTTTAATTCTGGAGTTAAATTGTCTTTCTACCAAGTTTTTAAAAATTGGAAATATTGTTGAAACATCGGATTTGAGTTTTAAAGGGTAGAGCCAAATATACTTGGAAAAATGGTCTACAAAAATTACATAATAACGAAAACCATCAATTGAATTTACTGGAGTTGGTCCCCATAAATCTGAGTACAAAATTTCCAAGGGACTAGAACTAGAAATAGAAGACCTTAAGAATGGTAGTTTATGGCTCTTATTAGAAAGACAATCTAGTTATTTATTAAAAGAACCAGAATATGAAATATTGTTTGACTTGAGGGCGTGAAGTAGAGTAGGAGGTGCAGGATGACTGAGTCTGTGGTGCCATAGTTTGAGGGAAGGGTTAGAGATTGCATAGGAAATTTGTGGGGCTGATGCATTTGGTTGAAACCTGTACACATTGTCTTCATTCAATCCTCGCAGAAGAATCTCCTTCGCATGCAAGTCATTTACCTCGAAATGCCAAGGGAAAAATTCAATGGAAACTTTGTTAGTTTGACACAGTTGAGAGACAAATATCAAATTTTGTGTAACATTTGGAACATAGAGAATATCAGATAATTTTAAAGAAGAACTATTTGTGGAAATAATTGTGGAACCAATATGAATAATGGGAAGTTGATTACCATTTGCAACTTGGAGATTGTCAGTTCCATGATAGTCTTCTTTGATAGATAAATTTCTCATGTCATTGATGAAGTGGTGTGATACGCCAGAATCGAAGAGCCACGAAGGTGGAGACGATTGAGAGGCCACTGTTTGTGCAACATGCGCAGTAGGATGCTGAGACTTGTTTGGGTAGCCATGAATCTTGTAGCATTGTTTTGCTGTGTGGCCAGATTTTTCACAATATTGACATATGACAACATTGTTGGATGTTGGCTTCTTAGTATTAGGAAAAGTTTGATCATGACCATTATAGTTATGACGACTTTGTGAATCATGATTATGATGATTATTGCGGCCGATGTGAGAGCGTCCGTAATTTTAGCCATTGTGATGACGTTATGCAAGGTTGGCGGTGATGGGAGCCGGTGTCGAGATCTGTTCTTCTCGCTGCAGAAACATCTCAAAATCCACCAATTTGTCATATAGTTCGTTGAATGCTATGGATGAGTCACGAGTGCGAATAGCAGTAGTAAAGTCCCGGAAGGTCGGTCCGAGACCATTCAAGGCATGAATAACCATTTCAATATTGTCGATAGGATGACCAATGAGGGCCAATTCATCAGCAATATTGAGGATTGAATGCAAATAGGTTGAGACAGAGGAATTCCCTTTGGTGATTGAATTGAGACGTTCTCGGAGTGACATAATTCTAGACTGCGATCGGTTTGAGAAGGCACGAGCAAGAGCAGTCCATGCGTCATAAGACGTATCTGACGCTGCCATGACAGATCGTGCTTCAGAATCAAACGATCCAAGAAGAGCAAGATAAATTAGTTTATCTTGTCTGATCCATAAAGAATGATCAGGATTGGGTGATGTTGTTTCTCCGGTAACTATAGTAGCAGGAGGACACTTCTTTGTGCCTGTAACAAAACCTTCAAGATCACAAGCTATGAGGAGGGCACTGCACTGTTTGTACCAGGCATGATAATTGGTTCCATTTAACTTAATTGGAAGGTGAGAATTTGTATTAAATTCCATAAGTTCTTTAAGGTTAGAGTTGTTGTTTGGTGCTGCTTGTAAACACCCCAAATTTTCCCTCACTAAGTTCACACCATGGCTTGTGATCTTTCATATTTGCATTAGTTTAAGCATACCACATCATATTGCATTTTTGTTCACTGCATTAGTTCAAATTCATCGGCATCTAGGGTTTGTGATCTGAGCAATCCAAGATTCATCTGAGCCACTCCAAAGGTCTCCAATCATTTCAAGAGGGTCCATGTATGTTCAATCATCATATCATATCCCCCAAAGATCAAGGAGGTCAAAGAATCACAAGAACTTGGAAAGCATGGAAGCAGAGCTAGGGTTTCACTACACAGATGACCTGAAATTAGGGTTTTGGTTTCAGAGGCCATAACTCAAAATTATTTGGTCATTATTGTTTCTAAGGGTCTCAATATGTTATAAGGATCATGTGTACCAAGTTTGATGAAGAAATTCTTTGTGGAAGTCATCTGTTCACCGGGTAACTTCTTGAGCAAGTCAAAGCAAAATCAGGGCATCTGAGGCCCCCAACAATGGAACCAAAGGGGATTTTTAATCAAATTGAAGTTATATGATCTTTATTTGATCATTGAAGTGCTTGAAAGTTCACAAAATTGAAGAAAAGTGAGCTAAACCAAAAGTTGCCAAAAATGGAAATGACTTGTAATGTAAACTTTCCATTTTGGGAAAGTTTTTCAACCTCCTCTTTCTCAACCAAAAATGCTTCAAATGAAAATTTGTTGGTCATGAAAGTTGTAGATTGGATCATTCCCTTTTCAAAAAGTACAAGAACAAGACCTAATTCATTTTGGAACTCAAGATATGGCTTGCCAAAGTTGGCAAAAATCACATAATTTTCAAGAATGTACCAAAGAGGGATTTTTGCAAAACCTCTTGCCAATTCATTTTGTGACTTCAAACACACTTCTAATCATCATACAAACATTGTGCATTGTCTAAAACTCAGAATTGCCCAAAGAATCTCAAGATTTCATGCCTTGCCCATGAAGAAATCTCAAAGGGGCCAAAACTTCATGAAATTGCAAAATGACACATAACTTTATTTCCACTTGCTGAATTGCCTCAAGACTAATTCCATGGACCTCCTTGATCCATGGTGCGCATGGACAAGCCAAGAAGCCAGCTGCACCATTGCCCATACCTCAAGTACAAAACTTTTGACTTTTTGGCAAGAATCCCATACCAATCAGCTGCAGCCACCACCCACTCTCTGCCCAACCAGAACTCTACAAGCATGCCTCAAGGATCATTTTTCATAAGACACACAAGTTGAAACCTCCAAGAACTCAGCATTCCACAAAATCACTCAACTTGCAAATTCCTTCGAAACTCACTGAATATTCACTCAATCTTCAAACAAATTCCACCATTCATCTCAAAATCATTCACTGAACACAAAGCAACCATCAAACAAACCTCAAAGAACCTTTAACCTGAAACACGATTCTTGGCCAGTTGAGTTGCTACAACACAAACCAGTCACTCTCAAAGCTTTTGAAGCATTCCATTGGTCTCAGGAGGGTCAAAGGAAGCTTTTAGCACAAAGGAGGGGTCCTGAAAGCTCTCATCTGCAATTCTCAAGCTCAGGTAACCATCCAAAAACATTTTTCCAGAACTCTATTTTTATGTTCCAATGTGAAAGAGCATGCTTCACTGATCATTTTGTGCTTTGTATTTTTGAAAATGGTTAAGAATTGAGTTTGTATGCATTGTCTGAAAGTTCTACCATTTTTAAGTTTCTCTTCGAATCTTGTTGTTCAGCCATGATAAATTTGATTTGAGAATGGATTTGAGTTTAGGAGGATGAGAGGAACTGATCTGGAGCTTTAGAGCTCCAGAAATGACCTAGGGGCGAGGTTTTGAGATTTTCAGGGGAGGAGGCTGCTGGAGAAGACGACCAGAGCTCTTTTCCGGTGGCCTGAAAGTGATTAGCTAGTGTAAACACCCCAAATTTGCCCTCACCCATTCACACCATGGCTTGTGATCATTTCATATGCATAAACACAATCATACCATCTCATATAACATTTTTGATTCACTGCATAGCTTCTAAGACATCTGCATCTAGGGTTTGTGATCTGAGCAATCCAAGAGCTTCTTGAGCCACTCCAAAGGCCATCAATAACTTCAAAGGGGTCCATGTGTGTTCTTATATCATATTACATCCTCTCAAAGTCAAAAATACCAAAGAATCACAAGAACTGGGATTGGTATGGAAGCAAAGCCAGGCTAGACTGCACAGATGACCTAAAATTAGGGTTTTGGTTTCAGAGGCCATAACTCCAATTTTTTTGGTCATTCTTGTTTCTATTGGTCTCTATATGGTATAGGGAGTATGAATATCAATTTTCATGAAGAAATTCCATGGGGAAGTCATCTGATCAAGAGTTGACTTTTCAGACAAGTCAGTGCAAAATCAGGGCATCTGAGGCCCCCAATGACCCAACCAAGGGGTGATCTTCATCATTTTGAGTGTGTATGATCTTTATTTGATCATGGAAGAAGTTTGAAGTTCACAAAATTGAAGAATTTGAAGTTTTTGCAAAGTTGACTTTTTGGGCAAGTTTGACTTTTAATGAAAATGTCATTTTTATGCAACTTTTTCAACCCTTACTTTTTGATCCAAAAAAGCTTCAAATGGAAAAACTTTGGTCATGAAAGTTGTAGAATAGATCTTTCCCTTTTCAAAAAGTACAAGAACATGACCTAATTCATTTTGGATCAAAAGTTATGGTTCATCAAAGTTGGCAAAAATCACTAAATTTCAAGTTATGCACCAAATGGGAAACTTGCAAATTCTTGCACCTAGCATTCTATTGACTTCAAAATGACTTCAAAACTTCATCACATGGTCACACAACATTCAAAAATCATAATGGGCCAAGAGATCATTCACTTTTGAGGCCTTTGGAGCAAGACTTTTTCATGAAAAGCAAAGGCAAGCCAAGTTGCAAAACCAATGATAACTTCTCATCCACTTGTTGCCTAGCCTGCTGATCAACCCTAGCCTTTCCCCTCACCATGCTGCGCAGCCCACAGCCCTTGTACTTGGCTAGAACAAGACCCATGCTTTCTCTTACACAAAGTTGACAAAATTGCAAAAGCTACCATACCTATCACAAAAGGACATGTCACATCTTCTGACCAATGAGCATTGTTTATACAAATCAAATGCAAGTTAAACATCACAAGGAGCCAGCCTGAAACACACAACAACACAGCATCCTCATTTTCCACCCTTAGAGCAAAAGCTTTCGAAATTCTTCATACAAGCCACAAACACTCAAACAAACTTCACAGACCTTCTCAACACATCACCCTGATCACAAAGCACCCCCTAAATCAACCTGAAACTCAAAGAATCAAGAACACGATTCTCACCTGAGCTTGAACAGAACCTGTTCAAACTCTCAAACCAGCCAGCACAAACCTTCTCTAAACATCCAGAGTTCATAAGGGAGGTCATAGGAGTGGATTGCACAAAGGAAAGAAGCCAGAAAGCTGCAAACTGAAAGCTTCAAAACTCAGGTAGCTCAAGAACTTTTTTTTCCAGAAATGATTTTTTAAGTTCTTAATAGCTTCTACATGCTTCCCTGATCATGAATATGTTGTTGGTTTTGAAAATGGTGAAGAGATGAGTATGTATGCAGTCTCTGAAACTTTTTGCCCTAGAACTAGATTGATTCGATTCTCTTTGTTTAGGAAAGATAAATGTTGTTTGAATGGGGGTTTTGATTCGTTTTTGAGTGGGGATCATTTCTGTTTAATTAGAATTTGTTTTAGATGCGTGTAGAGGGAGTTTGTGGTTTTGGGTGATCAGAGAAGATGACCGGAACACTGTTCCGGTCACCTGAAAGTCATTAAGGGGCTGATTATGGCTAATTAATTAGGGTTAATGAGTTTGAATGCTGGCCCTTGGATATGGCGCCAAGTCAATGCGCGCGCGTGTGAGTTTAAATGAGGGCCCTTGGATCTGTTGACTTTTCTTTATTTCAGTTCAAATTCATTTTTATTTTCATTTAATTACATTGTTTTGTACATTTATTTAAAAATAGTAAAACCTTTTCAAAAATTCTGAAATTTTTTATACAAGTTATTATTTAATTTCAGAACACAAAAATTTTTTTATTTTTATTTTTTGCATTAAAAAAGTTTTTTTTTAAATATTTAAAAGTTTCTTTTAATTAATTAATGAGAATTAATTAATTAAAAATACTTTTAGGTATTTAAAAATCACCAAAAATTCATGAAACATTTAAAACCATTTAGAAACATTGTCCAACCCTCAAACCAAATTTCTTTTTTGATCTTGATGCATTTTGAGAATTTTCCATGGAATTAAAATCATTTTTAGGCATTATTTTGATCCAAGCTTCCAAAAATCATTTCTGCCTAACCCTAAAGAGTTGGACTTTGGTTCTTTTTTCATTGTATTTATCATATCATGTAGTTTGTGAGAATAAATGGCCATGAATTGATCTTTCATTTTCCATTTGATTGGCATTTTTCTTGTTAAGGAACCCTAAAACCCTAGAAAACTTAGGAAAATCATAACTTGAGTTAGGTTAAGAGTTGGAACCTCTCCTTTGGGCAGTGAGTTAGTATAGGGTTAGGGATCCTTTGATTGCATTTTCAATTTTTTATCTTAATGTTTGCTTCTGATTTTGGTTTGTGTTTGATGCTTTGATCATAAACCCTAATTTGGGCTTCCATATGCATCCATCTTACATTTGCATTCATACCTTGACTTGCCATGACACTTTATGCATCCATGTGATTCATTTAGCATCTTAAGACATATTGAAAGCATGTTTGATCATTGCATCTTGCATTTGCCATGTTGTATGCCATATGCATCTCATAACTTTTCATGTATGATCATGGTTCCAAATTTGTTTCATCTGCATCCATAAGCTTGTATGATCATCACCATGCCTTGTTTCATGTTGGCATCATCTCATAGCATCATTATCATCCCATATATGCTTCTGGTTTTGGTTTGACTCATGTCATTTCATCCCATTTTGCATTGCATTGCATTTCTTTCATTAACTTTTCAGGTGGTAAGTTATCTTTAGAAGTGAATTTGCCTTCACTTCTCATAACTTCTCTTCATTTCTTTTTATGCATCCTTGCTGCATTTTTGTTTGTGTTTGAGATTGGGCTTGCTCATTCTTTTCTTCTTACTTTCTTTCCTCAAGTGACTTGTCTTCTTCAATGAAGCAAGTTACTTTGCTTCTCCTGATCCTTTCATCTGCTTCCTGTTGGTTCCATTGAAGATCTTTCTTGTTAAACCTCACAAACCTTAGGAACAACCAAGCATGACAATGATTAGGGTTTTGATTAGTCCCCCACTTAGTTTTACCTTTGTGTCTCATTGAGTCTTCTCTTCTCATCTCATAATCAAGGACTAAACCCTAAAGGTTTTAAGGATTTGTGATTAAGCTTATGCCTGCATCCTTCTATTAGGATGGAGTGTATAACTTTAATCCTAAGTGTTAAACCCTTAATGTGTTTAACTCTTTTAATCAATCCACTTAATAATCATCAAGACATCACACTTGTAACTTGGGCCTTGCATTAGGGTTCTAATTCTTCCTTAATTGGTTAAGAAGGACTAACCCTAGTGTTAATGGACAAGTCCCCCACAAGTTGTCTTACAAACCATAAAATTCACTTCATCATCTTATCATTAATTAAAATCCACTTAATAAAGGCTTTGTTTTGTCATGGGTTTAATCCCTAATCATGGATTAAGTTGAGGAGCTTTCCTCAACTTAAACATTCTCATCTATTATCCTTCTATTAGGATGGTGTAATGAGTCCGTTTAATCCCTGATTATGGCTTAATCTCATTACTTAACACTAAACAAAAACACCAAAAACATCTAAATAATCACAAGTAGGTTAATGATTTTAACCCTATATCAAAGGTGATTAAGTGTGAGAAGCTGACTTCACACTTAAGGTATTCTCATTACCCCTAATCAGAGGGAAGATGTGATGAGTTTACTAAATCCACTGGTTTAGGCTTCAGCTCATTAACTTATGACAAACTCTCAAAAGCAATAAAAGACTGAAAACTCAAAAACAAACAATAATCGTCTCCTTCGGGATTCTTTTCTCATCTCATTCACTCATAAACGAGAACTTGCTTCTTCCGCCTAATGCAAGACAGTTTGCACCTGAGCCAGACAGGTCATACACTTGAGCATAGGCAAGCAAGCAGTTCACAAGTCAATTCATCTTCAGTCTCTTTGGGTCGAACTACGGTGTTCTGACTTCCTCATTGCACGAGAGGATACGTAGGCATAACTTAACAGTTATCGAACAAAAGTCTCTGTATATTCCCCCTCCTTCTAGCATCATTCTTTTAGCCTCATGATCTTGAGCATTTCACTCTCATTCTCACACTGACACTTCCATACTTCATATCACTTATACACTTTACACTGACACTAGCATTCTTTTCCAGCTTTGATACACAGATTGCACTGACACTACCCCTCTAAAACACAAATCTTTTAAGCGTGGATCCCGTCGAGTACGACGGACAATCTGGGTGCTAATACCTTCCCAGGTTGTAACCAACCCCCTTTCTCAGTCTCTCTGGTTCACAACCGTCTTATCCATCTCTTTCTAGGTCTATGCAGCATTGCCTTTCCTCCGGGATAAAAATGCCTAGCTGGCGACTCTTTTCTTTTCCAGTGAGTTCACTGCTGTGTGTTCTCATTGTTCTTTTCGCCGACCGTTCGCGTCTGCACCTTTATCTGGGCCATTCCCATTTATCGGGAGCGACAGCTGGGTTAATTAGTGTTAGGGCAAGATTTGAATGTAGGCTGTTTGATTTAGGTTTCCCGCGTGTGATAGACGATCCAGATCATTTCATTAACTTAATTTCTGGATTATTTAATTAATTAATCAGGATTAGATAAGTTTGAATTAGAGCCTTTGGATTTGGCGCGTGGTCAACCCTAATCTCCTCAGAATCAGTCTGGACCCTTAGATCATCCTACTTCCATTTTATTCAATTTTTAATTCACATTTTCTCATTTATTTTGCAGCATTTATTTAAAATACCTAGAAAACCCTAAAAAATATTTTCTTCTGCATTTTCACTTCAAATAATTTTCTTAACCCAAAAATATTTTTATTTTTATTTTTTTCATTAAAAAAATCATTTTTTAAACATTTAAATGTTTATTTTAATTAATTAATGGAAATTAATTAATTAAAATATCATTTAGGTTTCTAAAAATCCCAAAAAAAATCACATTGCATCTTCGGACATTTAGAAACATTATCATACCATCCATACAAATTTCTTTTTGGTTTTGAACAATCTTTGACAATTTTCTTGAATTTAGGGTTCATAAAATTCTTATTTTTGAACCCTAACTTCAAGAATTCTTTTCTGCCTAACCATGAATGGTATGACATTGATTCTTTTTGCATTGATCTCCATTTGACATGTAGTATCTAGCATAATTTTGTCACAAATTTATTCTGCATTTTTTATTTGATTTGCATTTCTTCCCTTTAGGTACCTTAAAACCCTAGATAACTTAGAAAATTCATAACTTCCTTAGGGTTAAGAGGTAGGTCTCCTCCTTTGGGGTGTGATATCATATGGGGTTAGGGTTCCTTTAAGTTCATTTTCAATTTTTTATCTTATGATTTGCTTCTGGTTTTGACTTTTGAATCTCATGTTGCATGAAAACCCTAATTTCTCATCTTCATTTGCATACATCTTGCATAAGCATTCATACAAGAACTTGCCATGACATTTCTTGCATCCACATGACATCTAAGACATCTTAGGACACATTAGAACCATGTTTGATCATTTCTTCATCCATTTTTCATGTTATGCATTCATTACATTCCATGAACTTTCATGTGCTTTCATGCATCCTACATGCTTCATTGGCATTCTCATCCCTTGTATGATCATCCATTGCACTTGACATGCCTTTGCATCATCTCTTAGCATCATTTGCATCATTAACATGCTTCTGGTTTTGGTTTGCATCCTTGCATGCATTTCATTTTCATTTCATTTCATTTCTTTATGCTAACTTTTCAGGTGGTAAGTACTTTGAGAAGTGAATTTGCCTTCACTTCTCACTTCTTTTCTCATCACTTCATTTATGCATCCTTATTGCATTTTGTCTTTGTCTTAGAGTGAGATTGCTCATTCATGTTCATTCACTTTCTTTCTTCAAGTAACTTATCTTCTGCTTCTTCCTTGGTGGCTTTTCTTGAAGATCTCTTGCAAGCCTCATAAACCATAGGAACATCCAAGCATGATAATCTTAGGTTTTTGATTAGTCCCCCATTAGTTTTACCTTTGTGTCTTCTTTGTGTCTCTCTTCTTATCTCATAATCAGAGACTAAACCTTTAAGGTTTTAAGGCTTTGTGATTAAGGTTATGCCTGCATCCTTCTCTTAGGATGGAGTGTATAACTTTAATCCTAAGTGTTGAACCCTTAATGTGTTTAAATCTCTTAATCAATCCACCTTAATAATCACTAAGATAATAGCTTGTAACTTGGGCCTTGCATTAGGGTTCTAATTCTTCCTTAATTGGTTAAGAAGGACTAACCCTAGTGTTAATGGACAAGTCCCCCTCAAGTTGTCTTACAAACCATAAAATTCACTTCTTAATCTCACCATTAACTAAGATCCACTTTGATAAAGGCTTTGTTTTGTCATGAGGTTAATCCCTAATCATGGATTAAGTTGAGGTATCTTCCTCAGCTTAAATGTTCTCATCTATCATCCTTCTATTAGGATGGTGTAATGGGTCCATTAAATCCTTGATTATGGCTTAAACTCATTACTTAGCACTAAGCAAAAACACCAAAAACATCTAAATAATCACAAGTAGGTTAATGATCTTAATCCTACATCATGGTGATTAAGTGTGAGGTGCTTACTTCATGCTTAAGGTATTCTCATTACCCCTAATCAGAGGGAGGATGTGATGAGTTTACTAACCCTTGGTTTAGGCTTAAGCTCATTAACTTATGACTAACACAAAAAGCAATAAAAGATTGAAAACATCAAAAACAAACAATAATCGTCTACTCCGGGATTCTTTTCTCACCTCATTCACTCACAAACGAGAACTCACTTCTTCCGTCTAATGCAAGACAGTTAGCACCTGAGCCAGACAGGTCATACACTTGAGCATTGACAAGCAAGCAGTTCATCAGTCAATTTGTCTTTTCAGTCTCTTTGAGTCAAACTACGGTGTTCTAACTTCCTCATTGCACGAGAGGATACGTAGGCATAACTTAATTGTTATCGAACATAAGTATGTGTCTCTTCCAGCATTATTCTCTTAAGCCTCATTCCTGAGCATTTCACTTCACATTCTTGCACTGACACCTATACATTCTTTTCCAACTTTTGCACACAGATAACACTGACACTACCCCTTTAAACACAAATCTTTTAAGCGTGGATCCCGTCGAGTACGACGGACAATCTGGGTGCTAATACCTTCCCAGGTTGTAACCAACCCCCTTTCTCAGTTTCTCTAGTTCGCGATCGTCTTATCCATATTTTTCCAGGTTTATGCAGCATTACCTTTCCTTCGGGATAAAAATGCCTAGTTGGCGACTCTTTTCAGTTCTTCTTCATGTTCTCCTTTTGTAAACATCCCAAATTTTCCCTCACCCATTCATACCATGGCTTGTTATCTTTTCATTTGCATAGTTTCAATCATAGCATCTCATATTGCATTTTTTGCTTCACTGCATTGTTTCTAAGTCATCTGCATCTAGGGTTGGTGATCTGAGCAATCCAAGAGCCATTTGAGCCACTCCAAAGGTCTTCAATCATCTCAAGAGGGTCCATGTATGTTCAAGCATCATATTATATCCTCACAAGGTCAAATAAGTCAAAGAATCACAAGAACTGGGAAAGACATGGAAGCAGAGCCAGGCTTAACTGCACAGATGACCTAAAATTAGGGTTTTGGTTTCAGAGGCCATAACTTCAAATTTTTTGGTCATTCTTGTTTCTATTGGTCTCTATATGATATGAGGATCATGCATATCAATTTTCATGAATAAATTCCATGGGGAAGGCATCTAATCAAGAGTTGACTTCTGGAGCAAGTCAGTGCAAAATCAGGGCACCTGAGGCCCCCAATGACCCAACCAAAGGGTGTTCTTCATCATTTTGAATATGTATGATCTTTATTTGATTATAGAAGTTGTTATAAGTTCACAAAATTGAAGAATTTCAAGCCTTTTGCAAAGTTGCCTTTTTGGGAAAGTGACTTGTAATGTAAACTTGCCATTTTGGGAAAGTTTTTCAACCCTTTCTTTTTTATTCAAAAATTCTTCAAATGAGAAAACTTTGGTCATGAAAGTTGTAGATTGGATCATTCCCTTTTCAAAAAGTACAAGAACTCATCCTAATTCATCATGGATCAAAAGTTATGGCTTGTCAAAGTTGGACAAAATCACATAATTTCAAGTTTTGTACCAAAGAGGCAAAGTTGCAAAATCTCTTGCCAAGGCAAAATGTGACTTCAATGTGACTTCTAACCTTTGCACAAACATAAACCAATGCCTAAAAATCAGATTTCACAAAAGAACCTCCCATTTTCATGACTTATGCTTCAAGTAATTACAAAAGGGCAAAAAGATCACAAAGTTGCAAAACATCACATAAACCCTAATCCACTTGCAAGTTGGCCTCAAATTCACTTCTATGGTCTGCCTTGATTCAAGCTGCAGCAGACATGCTTTTGTTCTAACCCTAAAACAACCCATACCTCATAGTACACCTAGACTTGACTTTTTGCAAAAGGGGCCATACCAATCAAGTTGTGCCACCAACAACTCTCTGCCCTATCACAGCTTGATATGTGGACTAAAAGAGAGTGAAAACACACAACAAGCAAGCCTGAATCCACAACATTGCTAGAGTTCACAAAAATCCTCCATCTTGCATTTTCTATCGAATCCCATAACTCAGCCATCCATTCCCAAAATTTCTTCCATCATCCATCTCAAAACACTCCACTGATCATCCCTGACCCATCAAAGCAGCCCAAATCCACCATAAACAGAAATACGACTCTCACCACCCCTGAACTGGAAGCTTCAAAACTCTCCATATAAACTCATTCCAAGCCTACCAGAAGCTTCAAGGAGTCCATTAGAGTGGAAAAGCACAAGGCAGAAGGTCAGAAAGCCCAGGATTCGAAAGCCCAATCTCAGGTAGCATGATGAACAAAATTTCCAGAACTTTAATTTCTTGTTGAAATATTGTTCTATGTGTTGCCCTGATCATGGAGATCTATTTATTTTTGAAAATGAGCCAGAAACAAGCATTTTGGGGTGCTCTGAAACTTTTACCCTAGAATTTGTTTTCTTCGATTCTCATTGTGTGGTTAATATAAATTGTTTTTGGCCCTGGATTCTTGTTACCCAGTGTTGGGGGATTGATTCTGGAGATTTAGAAGTCTTGGGGTGCGTTTTGGGTGTTTCAGGTGAGGGAGATGACCGGAGAAGACGACCGGAGCTCATCTCCGGTCGCCTGAAGTTAATTAGGGCTAAGCATGATTAATTAGGAACTTTGAATATTGGCCTTAGGATCTGCCTTCCCACGCGCGCATGAATGGACTGGATCTTCTCATTAAGCCCTAATCAGTGTTTAATTAAATTAACCTAGGATTAATTAATTATAAAATAGAATTAGCCAGGTTTGAACTTGGGTCGTAGGATTGCGCGCCAATTCAACCCCTCCTAGCCCAGACTCAATCTGATCCATTCATTTTGCATACTTCTCAATAATTCAATTTTTATTCATTTATTTTATAATTAACTTGCACGAATTATTTAAAATAGTAAAAACCACTTAAAAATTCTGAAATTTTTTGTCAAACATCTCATTAATTTTCAGAACCCAAAAATATTTTTATTTTTATTTTTTTCATTAAAAATCATTTTTAAATCATTTAAATGTTTATTTTTAATTAGTTAATGGAAATTAATTAATTAAAAATGCATTTAGGTATTTAAAAATCACCAAAAAAATTCACATTGCATTTAGAAACATTTAGAAACATTATCCAACTCTCAAAGCAAATTTCTTTTTTGTTCTTGATGCCTTTTGATCATTTTCATTGGAATTAAATTCATTTTAAGGCAATATTTTGGTTCAAACTTTGAAAAATTCATTCTGCCTAACCCTTGAGAGTTTGATGATGGTTATTTTTGCATTGCATCCTCCATAGCATGTAGTTTATAGGGTGAAATTGGTTTGATTTGATCTTGCATTTTCCATTTGTTTGGTATTTTTCTTTGTGAGGCACCCCAAAACCCTAGAAATCTTAGGAAATTCATAACTTTCACTAGGTTAAGAGTTAGGTCCCCTCCTTTGGGCAGTGAACTTGTATAGGTCTAGGGTATCTTTGATTGCATATTCAATTTTTTGTCATGCCATTTGCTTCTGGTTTTGAGTTTTTGCTTTGCATGTTGTATGTAACCCTAATTTATGCTTTCCTTTGCATCCATCTTTCATTTGCTTGCATCCAATGACCTGCCATGACATTTTGTGCATCCACATGATTCATAATACATCTTAGGACATATTAGAATCATGATTGATCATTTCATCATTCCCTTGCCATGTTATATGTTCATTTCATTTCATAAACATTCATGAATCCTTATGGTTCAAAGCATGCCTCATTTGCATCCTTATGCTTGTTTGATCACTCTCATCTCTTGTCATGTGTTTGCATCATCTCTTAGCATAATTAACTTCATGTTCTTGCTTCTGGTTTTGGTTTGTACCATGGCATTTCATCTCATTTGCATTGCATTTCTTTTTGCTAACTTTTCAGGTGGTAAGTTGTTTTGAGAAGTGAATTTGCCTTCACTTCTCACAATCTCTTCTCATCCCTCTCTTGCATCATTGTTGCATTTTATCTTGTCTTTGTGTGAGCTTGCTCATTCTTGCTCTTTCTTACTTTCTTCCTTCAAGCAACTTGTCTTCTTAAGTGAAGTAAGTTGTCTTGCTTCTCTCTGTTTCTTTCTCCTTTCATCTGTTTCTTTCCTGGTGGCCTCTTTGAAGATTTCTTTCTCTCTTAAGCCTCACAAACCCTAGGATACCCAAGCATGATAATAATTAGGGTTTGATTAGTTCCCCATTTAGTTTTGCCTTTGTGTCATCTTTGAGTCTTCTCCTCTCATCTCATAATCAGGGACTAAACCCTAAAGGTTTTAAGGCTTTGTGATTAAGCTTATGCCTGCATCCTTCTATTAGGATGGAGTGTATAACTTTAATCCTAAGTGTTAAACCCTTAATGTGTTTAAATCCTTTAATCAATCCATCTAATAATCATCAAGACATCAAACTTGTAACTTGGGCCTTGCATTAGGGTTCTAATTCTTCCTTAATTGGTTAAGAAGGACTAACCCTAGTGTTAATGGACAAGTCCCCCTCAAGTTGTCTTACAAACCATAAAAATCACTTCTTCATCTTATCATTAATTAAAATCCACTTAATAAGGCTTTGTTTTGTCATGAGGTTAATCCCTAATCATGGATTAAGTTGAGGAGTCTTTCTCAGCTTAAATGTTCTCATCTATCATCCTTCTATTAGGATGGTGTAATGGGTCCATTAAATCATTGATTATGGCTTAATCTCATTACTTAACACTAAACAAAAACAACAAAAAAACATCTAAATAAATGCAAGTAGGTTAATGATCTTAATCCTACATCATAGTGATTAAGTGTGAGGTGCTTACTTCATACTTAAGGTACTCTCATTACCCCTAATCAGAGGGAGGATGTGATGAGTTTACTGACCCTTGGTTTAGGCTTAAGCTCATTAATTTATGACAAATCCAAATGTAATAAAAGATTGAAAACTCAAAAACAAACAATAATCATCTCCCCCGGGATTCTCTTCTCACCTCACTCACTCATAAACGAGAACTTGCTTCTTCCGTCTAATGCAAGACAGTTTGCACCTGAGCCAGACAGGTCATACACTTGAGCATATTCAAGTGGGCAGTTCATCAGTCAATTTACCTTTCAGTCTCTTTGGGTCGAACTACGGTGTTCTGACTTCCTCATTGCACGAGAGGATACGTAGGCATAACTTAACAGTTATCGAACAAAAGTCTCTGTATATTCCCCCTCCTTCTAGCATCATTCTTTAAGCCTCATAGTCTTGAGCATTTCATTCCTGTTCTTGCACTGACACTTCACATATTTCACTTCACTTTCTTTTTACACTGACACTTGCATTCTTTCCAGCTTTGATACACAAATAGCACTGACACTACCCTTTTAAAACACAAATCTTTCAAGCGTGGATCCCGTCGAGTACGATGGACAATCTGGGTGCTAATACCTTTCCAGGTTGTAACCAACCCCCTTTCTCAGTCTCTCTGGTTCGCGACCGTCTTATCCATCTTTCTAGGTCTATGCAGCATTACCTTTCCTCCGGGATAAAAATGCCTAGCTGACGACTCTTTCTTCTGAGTTCACACTTGTGTGTTCTCTCTTCCTATTTCGCCGACCGTTCGCGTCTGTACCCCTTCTGACCCGGGTGTCATTTGGTGGGAGCGACATCTTGGCGACTCTGCTGGGGAACCTTATACTGTAACCAGGGCTTCTGGTTCTTTTTGTGGGTTCCTCCTAGCGCTTGTTTGATTTGTGTTTACTGGGGTGTTATGTGCTAATTGTGTTTGTATAGTTGCTTTATTTATTGCTTTATGTATAGCTTTATTTATTGTTTCATTTATAGTTTTACATTTTTCATACTGTCATGTTATCATTGCTGGATCTGGTTTCTGTTTTGATGGGTGGGGGTCCTACTGAGAGTTTAAGGTCCTATACCTGGGACCTGAGTGACACCTAGGCTAGAGTGGTTCATGTTCTTTCTCATTCCATTTCGGTCTGGTGCGGGAATATGAAACACGGTTCAGATGTGGGTTTCTTCCTGAGAACTCTGTGCTACAGATTTCCTGTAGTGCTAGGGCTATCTGGGAAGCCTGCTAAGTCTGGATGACCTTTATTATGACCTTCAGAAACTGAGGTGAATTAGAGGAGGATCTTTTATGGTTATTGTAAACATTGTACCTCCGGGTTAGAAGTGTTTACACTTCTCATAACTGATCCAAGTCTGAGGATCCTTGTTTTAGAACACTACCAGTGAGGGGGTTGGGCTGTTTACAGGTTTGCAGGTACCATTGGCCACATCATACCCTGTTACTTGTTTGGTTTAAGAGTACTCCATTTTGGACAGTTCTTGTGATTAAACCCTGGACATGTGACTCTTTATTTGAGTCCCCCACCTTGGTTACTGGATTTCTGAACCTCCATTTGGACTTCTTGAACATACTTGGACTTATATCAAGACAGATAATCAGATCCAGCTTGATCACAAACCCTTGCATATCATTTGCATACTCATCATCATTGCATCATTTGACATTTGTTTATTTGTTTTTCAGGGTATCCATATCATATCTGGCTTGGTTTTGACCCCTTCATCTGCATAGACCTCTGCTTCATCAGTTATCTGCTTCAGCTATCTTCTTCATCACCAGCATCAGCCTATTAGTATCAGTCTTGATCTTCATCAGCACCTATCTTCATCATCTTCAGCAACAGTCATGGCTACACCCAGGAAGAGCAACATATCATATCATTTCTTTGAGCCTGTGTTGACTGGTATCAGGCAGGTCCAGTCACTTATCACCCCTGACCACATCCCATTATTCAGAGAGCATTATGGAGGTATCCTGGATATGGTCATGGACCTAGACCCTTCTCAGAGGAGTATGATCCACACCTGCCTACAGTTTTATGACCCTCCTTTGAGATGCTTCACATTCCAAAACTTTCAGCTAGGACCTCTGCTGGAGGAGTTTTCATCATTGATTGGAGTACCTGTCAGGGGTGGTGTCCCCTTCAACCCAGAGATGACTTCTCCCAGCAATGGAGAAGTAGCAAAAGCATTGTACCTAGAGCCTGCTTTGATTGAGAAAAACATGACAACAAAGGCTGGGATCCCTGGTCTACACTTGGATTTTTTGACTTCTCAGGCCATCCTGAAGGCCTCCTTGGGAGAATGGAGGGCAGTTTGTGCATTGTTAGCCCTTAGTATATATGGGGTTATACTATTTGCAGACGAGCCCAAGTTTATCAGCAAGAATGCCATTCATCTTTTCCTTCTGAGGAACCCAGTACCCACATTGCTGGGAGATTTCTATTATTCCATCCATCAGAGGAATGAGAAGCAAAGAGGAAAGTTGGTGAGATGTTGTGCTCCTCTATTTCACACTTGGCTGCTCAAACACTTACCTAAGACTGATGCCTTCTTGAATCCTCACCAACAAAATAATTGGGCTAAGAGGCTCATTGCTTTGACTTCAGATGACATCAGATGGTGCACCCAGAGCACCAAGGGCAAGGACATCATCACTAGCTGTGGGCAGTAGCCCAATGTACCTCTAGTAGGAGTGAAGGGTTGCATCAACTACAATCCTTTGTTGTTTAAGAGACAACTGGGCTATGCTTTGGTTCACCCTCCTTGAGTGCAAGATTTAGCTGAGACCCTGTATTGTGAGATAAAGCCTAATCTAGCTGTTGTCAGACAAGCATCCTAGGCTTGGGACAACATCCATACAAAGGGGATGGCTATTCTTGGAAGGTGTAATAATGTTGCTTCAGCCCAGTACTATGAATGGTCCCATGCTAGAGCTCAGATCACTGGAATGCCCTTTACCATTGAGGATACACCTGGACCATCAACAGTACAGCCAGCAGCCACTGTCAGCCTAGAAGAATTTGAGAAGCTGAAGGAAAGGAATGAGAATCTGTCTCAAGCTCTGAAGAAGACCCTCTGGGAGAGGAGTGATGGTCGTCTGGACATTGAGAGGTTGGAGAAGCTTAGGGTGGAGCATCTGACCAAGATTGAGAAAGCAGAGGACTATATCAAGAAATCAAGAGCTGGGGAGCAAATATTGAAGAATGCCTGTAAGGAAGCCAAGCTTCAGAAAGCTAGGACCGATCTCTATCTGCAAGAAAGTCAAGCTAGGTGGGTCAGGATCACTGAAGCTCGTACTCAAGAAGATAAGAGAACTCAAGTCAGGATTGAGCAGTTAGAGGCCAATGAAAAGAAACAACAGGAAGCTCTGTTGGCAGCCCAGAAGGAGATTTCAGAATTGAAGCTTAGGGCTGGTTTGAAGAGGCCAAAAGACCAAGACAGGCACAAGAAGCTGACCACTGCTATTGCCACTAGGAACCTCCTCATCAGGACTATTACAGAGCATCCAGTTGGTCCGGTGACTGAGGCACTTCTGAAAGAGGTTAAGGAGGATGAGTTTGGACTTGATGTATGACTTTTTGATTGTTGTTGTTTTCATTTGATGTACTTTTATTTTGTGTTGTATTTTGACCCTTCAGGGGCATATGTTGTAAAAAGAAAACTATGTATGATTCACCATTTGTAATATATCTGCTAGTTTGTTTCCATTTGGGTTTTTCTTTTCTCAAGCAACATCAAAGCATCTTCCTCGAGGTCTGGAAAGGTCAAAACCAAGAACCAAGCCGGATACCTTGGAAAATAAATAAGCATACTGCATTGCATACTAACTTTTGTTTTGTTTTGTAGGTTTTGTTATTATTTTATTTGTTCTAACTCTGTTGTGCCTCAGGAAATATTGCTCGCAGAAGAGTGTTCCCTGTCAACCGTGCACATCGGTATCCTACTCGCAGCAACCTTCCGGGTATTATAATGGATCAAGTACAGCAAGACCTAACCGAGGTCAGAACCCATATGGCTAACGAAAGGGTGGAGATGAGGAACCAAATGGCCCAATTCATGACTGTGATGACTGGTCTGGCTCAGACCCAAGAAAGGCTAAGGGCATTGGTAGAAAGACAAACCCCCGAGGAACCTCATCCTGGGACTGGAGGAACAAGTAACAATGAGAGGGGTCAGCCTCATGTTAACCCACCTGTATTTGGACCTCATCTAGATCCGGAAGTCAACATCCCGGCTAATGTGCAAGGAAATACTACTGGGGGAAGGATCTTACAGGAAGACCCCCAAGAGGAGCAATTTACTGTCATGGGAGCTGGGGATGAAGTCTATGATAGAAGGTTTGATGAAATTGCTGAGAAGTTGAGATCTTTGGAGTCTCAAAACTCCTTGGGTTTTGATGTAATGGATATGGGGTTAGTAGACGGGGTAAGAATTCCCCACAAGTTCAAACCCCCGTGCTTCGAGAAATACAATGGAACCTCTTGTCCACGAACTCACCTGCAGTCTTTTCTGGGAAGACTTAAAGCATATACCATGGATGAAAAACTGTGGATTTTCTATTTTGAAGACAGTTTGACTGGGGCCTCAAGAGAGTGGTATTCACACTTGACCAGAGCTACTATCAGATGTTGGAAGGACCTAGCTGAAGCCTTCATCAGAAAATACCAATATAATCTGGATATGGCTCCTAACAGGACCCTCTTGATGGGAATGTCTCAATCCTCCAGGGAAAGCTTCAGGGAATATGCCCAAAGATGGAGACAGCTTGCTGCTATTGTCCAGCCACCCATGTCGGAAAGAGAAATGGCCGACATGTTCATGAATACTTTGCAAGGAACATATATTGATAGGCTGGCTGCCTTTTCTTCCACCAGTTTTGCTGACGTAGTTATAGCCGGTGAAAGAATTGAAAGTCTGCTAAAAATGGGCAAAATTTCTGATAATGGTGCAAGTTCGTCCAGTAATCCCAGGAAGCCTTTTGTGGGACCTCGAAGGACCGGTGAGACAAATGCCATTCATGCCAGCAGGGGCAGACCTCAGTATGTTCACAGATCAGTAGCAACTGTCACTATTCCAGCTCTGATCCCTCAGCAATCAACATATCAACAACCATAACAACCACATTATCAACAGCAAGTTCAGTACCCGCCACAAAGAACCTACAACAACAACAATAGCAATCAACAACAAAGACCCTTCCAGCAAAGACCGTCACAGGCAAATAGGGTGATTGATCCTATCCCTATGCCTTATGCCGCTTTATTGCCACAACTCCTGAAACTTAACTTGGTTGAGTTAAGGACATTGGCACCTCCCGATCCCTCCAATCTCCCAAAGAATTATGATATCAACGCCAGGTGTGCTTTTCATTCCAATGCACCAGGCCACAACACGAAAAATGCAGGGCTTTGCAAATGAAATTTCAAGATCTGGTGGATTCTAAAGCCCTCAACTTCGCACCGCCTCCAAATGTCAACATGAATCCTATGCCTAATCATGGTGGGCCAAGGATTAATGCCATCGAGGAAGATAGACCATCCACTTTGATCACCAGTGTTGCACAAATTCGAACACCTCTGGTCGAAATTAAAGCTCAGCTTCTAGAGTGCCAGGTGTTTCCCGGGTGTGAGCTCGGTTGTGGGTATTGCAACATTGCAGTCAATGGATGTGATAATTTAAGAGGTGGCATAGATAGACTTATCAAGGATGGTATCCTTCAGATCTCAACAACGGCGCCTACAAATCCAGCAATCCCTTTGACAACAATTCCTGATTCTTCTACAATAGCAGTAATAATCATTCCAACCGATTCATCAATATCATCAACAATGGCTTCATCCATCACTTCAACAAATCAAATTTTAACAACCATTTCTTCTACAACATCAGTATCCTTTTTATCAGCAGAATCTTCTACAACGCCAACAGAAATGAATGAAGACATCTCAGCAGTCACCATCTACTATGATCCATCAAATGTTCCTCCAAACAACAATTTCCAACAACAAGCAGTGGCACCTCCTGCCAGATTACCAGTTACAATTTACTACGATCCGCACACCATTACGGTACCCTCCTCTGCAGCAGTAAGTCCAGTTACTATCACGGTGCCTGGACCAGTTCCCTATGAAAGCAGTAATGCCATACCTGCAGCAGTAAGTCCAGTTACTATCACGGGGAGAAAATCACTTTGGATTCTTCAACCTCTTCTCCACAGATTGATAATGTTGGGGGAGGCGAAGGCTTCACCAGAAGCGGACGCCTTTTTGCCTCACAAGTACAAAGACCTAATGCTGAAGCAGAAGCTGCTGCTAAAGCAAAAGGAAAGAGTGTGGTATTTGAAGAGCCGGCGGCCAAAGGAACTCAGAAGACATCTTTTGAACAAGATGTAGACGAGTTTATGAGAATCATAAAGAGAAGTGATTACAAGGTGGTGGATCAGCTTCACCAAACTCCCTCAAAAATCTCCATATTATCCCTGTTGATGTGTTCAGAAGCTCATAGGAATGCATTATTGAAGGTCCTGCACGCGGCATATGTGCCAGAGGAGATTACCGTTAATCAGCTAGAAACTGTGGTGGCAAATGTCAATACCAGTCATGGATTGGGCTTCACCAATGTTGACTTAACAACTGAGGGACGTAACCACAACAAGGCTTTACATATCACCTTGGAATGCAAAGGTGCTGTTCTATCTCATGTACTGGTAAACACTGGGTCTTCGCTCAATGTTCTACCAAAGAAAGCCTTAGTGAAGCTGGAGTATGATGGCTTGGCACTGCGTCCGAGTAATTTGGTGGTGAGAGCATTTGATGGCTCTCAAAGATCAGTGCTTGGAGAGATTGATCTGCCTGTGATGATTGGCCCGCAGACCTTCAAAACTACTTTCTATGTGATGATCATTCAGCCGGCCTACAGCTGTTTGTTGGGTAGACCCTGGATTCACGCTGCTGGCGCTGTTACGTCTACCCTTCACCAGAAGCTGAAATTCGAGTGGGAAGGCCAGATCATCACCATCTGTGGGGAAGAAGACATCTTTGTTAGCCATCTGGCTACGTATAAGTACATAGAGATGGATGGAGAAATCCATGAAACTATGAGCCAGGGATTTGAGGCCCTGAACATTAATGAAGCATCTGCTGTACTGGGAACCTCCATGACGTCTTATCAGCAAGCCCGAAAGGTTGTTGAAGAGGGTACTGCCCAAGGCTGGGGCAAGCTGTTGCCCGTGGAGAAGAAAGAAGACAGATTTGGGTTGGGTTACAGACCAACTCAACAAGATCAATCAGAGGCTGCCAAAAAGCCCAGTTTTGTCAGCGGGGGAATGCTCACCCCGGATGCAGTGAACAACTTGGAAAACGAGGAGGAAAGCGACCGCAACCTGGAGAGCTGGATACGTCCAAGGATCCCGGGGAGCCAAGTCCTTAACTGGTCTTCCCAGGAAATTATAAGGGTTACTCCTGCAGAGTAATTATTATTTCCTGTATTTTTAAGCATGCATCAAGTCTTGCATCTTGCCCAAGATGACAAGACTCAGTTTGTAATCGGGCCATCTTGTAATTTTGTGCAAACAGATCAATCAATGAATATCAGACATCTTTTGCAAATGAGTCTTTTTCTTTTCCGCTCACTTTTTTCCATTTTTCTTTTTGTACAAAAATAAAATGGCAATGTTTTCCAAAATGATAACTTCATTTCACTTTTTATAAACAAGATTAAAATCGATCACTAAAATAAACAATCTAAACCCTTGTAGAAAGTGCCCTCCATACTACACCGACAACATCACATCTATGACTTCGTATGACTTTGACAATCCAATCAATCAAGCCGATGAAGGGGTTGAAGAAGACTATGAGCTACCTGAAGAGCTAGCTAGGTTGTTAAGGCAAGAGGAGAAGGTTATCACTCCTCATCAGGAGGAGGTCGAAACAGTTAATCTTGGTACGGAAGAAGACGTGAAAGAGGTTAAGATCGGGGCTTGCTTACAAGATTCAGTGAAAGAACAACTGATTGACATGCTTTGAGAGTATGTGGATGTTTTCGCTTGGTCTTATCAGGATATGCTAGGGTTGGACACCGATATTGTCATGCACAAGCTGCCTTTGAAAGAGGATTGTCTGCCGGTAAAACAGAAGCTGCGCCGTACTCGCCCAGATATGGCAATGAAGATAAAGGAAGAGGTGCAAAAGCAGTGGGATGCCGGTTTCCTTGCTGTAACTAGTTATCCGCCGTGGGTAGCTAATATTGTACTTGTGCCTAAGAAAGACGGCAAGGTTAGGATGTGTGTGGACTACCGGGATTTGAATAGAGCCAGCCCGAAAGATGATTTCCCTTTACCTCACATTGATGTATTGGTTGATAATACGGCTCAGTTCTCGGTATTCTCCTTCATGGACGGATTTTCAGGATACAATCAGATCAAGATGTCACCTGAAGACATGGAGAAGACAACTTTCATCACACCCTGGGGCACATTCTGTTATAAGGTAATGCCATTCGGACTAAAGAATGCTGGTGCAACTTATCAACGAGCTATGGTAACATTATTCCATGACATGATCCATAAGGAAATTGAATGTTATGTGGATGACATGATTTCCAAGTCCCTTACAGAAGAAAACCACCTGGTAAATCTGTTAAAGTTATTCAAGCATCTAAGGAAGTACCAGCTGAAGTTAAACCCCAACAAATGCACATTCGGGGTGCGATCCGGTAAACTGCTGGGATTTATTGTAAGCGAGAAAGGGATTGAAGTTGACCCTGATAAAGTTAAAGCCATTCAAGAAATGCCTGCACCGAAGATGGAAAAAGAGGTTTGAGGTTTCCTAGGTAGATTGAACTACATTTCAAGGTTCATATCTCACCTTACTGTGACCTGTGAACCTTTGTTCAAACTATTAAGAAAAGAACAAACGGTCAGGTGGAACGAAGACTGCCAGAGGGCTTTTGACAAAATCAAGGAATACTTGCAAGAGCCTCCAATCCTTATGCCTCCAGTTGAAGGAAGACCTCTAATAATGTACTTGACAGTATTAGAAGAGTCAATGGGGTGTGTGTTGGGCCAGCATGACGAGTCTGGTCGAAAAGAGTATGCAATATACTACCTAAGCAAAAAGTTTACCGACTGTGAACAACATTATTCACTGCTCGAGAAAACTTGTTGTGCTTTAGCGTGGGCTGCTCGCCGACTAAGGCAGTATATGTTGACCCACACTACTTTGTTGATATCAAAGATGGACCCAGTTAAGTACATTTTTGAGAAGCCAGTACTTACCGGACGGGTTGCAAGATGGCAAATGATCCTCACAGAATATGACATTCAGTACACATCTCAAAAAGCCATCAAGGGCAGTGTATTGTCTGATTATCTTGCTGAACAACCCATTGATGATTACCAGCCTATGAGATTTGACTTCCCTGGTGAGGACATCATGTTCATAAAAGCAAAAGATCATGAAGAGCCTGTTCACACTGAAGGGCCTGACCCGGAAGAAGAATGGACTATGATGTTTGATGGGGCTGTCAATATGAATGGTCGTGGTGTTGGTGCAGTACTCATTACACCTAAGGGAGTTCACATGCCTTTCTCAGCAAAGCTCACCTTCAACTGCACTAACAACGAAGCTGAATACGAAGCCTGCATTATGGGTCTTGAGGAAGCCATTGACCTCAGGATCAAGACTTTGACTGTGTTCGGAGATTCAGCTCTGGTAATTAATCAAACCAACAGCAAATGGTACACCCACCAGGATCATCTGATACCTTACCGGGATTATACAAGAAGGTTATTGACTTTCTTCACAATGGTCAAGCTTGAGTATATTCCTCGAGACGAGAATCAGTTTGCAGACGCTCTGGCAACCATTTCATCAATGATCAAAGTTCAAGATGCCAACTTTGTACCTCGGATTTCAGTGTCTAGACTTGACAGACCAGCATATGTATCTGCAGCATATGTTGTCAAAGATGATAAGCCTTGGTTCCATGACATTAAGTGCTTCTTGGAGGATCAAACATACCCACCTGGGGCATCTTCCAATGACAAGAAGACACTAAGAAGGCTAGCTGGTAGTTTCTTCCTGAATACTGACGGCTCCCTCTACAAGAGAAACTTTGATATGGTACTTCTCAGATGCGTTGATAAGACAGAAGCAGACTTGTTGATGCACGAAGTGCACGAAGGATCCTTTGGTACCCATGCAGGAGGGCATTCAATGGCTAAAAAGTTGTTGAGATCAGGTTATTACTGGATCACAATGGATGCCGACTGTTGTGCTTATGCTAGAAAATGCCATAAATGCCAGATCTATGCGGATAAGGTGCATGTGCCTCCCAATCCTCTGAATGTGATGTCTTCACCCTGGCCCTTTGCCATGTGGGGCATTGATATGATTGGCAAGATTGAACTGACTGCTTCAAATGGCCACAGATTCATCCTGGTAGCCATTGACTATTTTACCAAGTGGGTCGAAGCAGCTTCATATGCAAATGTTACAAGACAAGTGGTAGCCCGATTTCTAAAGAGAGACATCATCTGTCGGTATGGAGTGCCCGAGCGAATCATTACTGATAATGGTTCCAACTTAAACAACAAAATGATGGCAGAACTATGTCGGGACTTCAAGATCCAACATCACAATTCTTCTCCTTACAGGCCAAAGATGAACGGCGTTGTTGAGGCAGCTAATAAGAATATCAAGAAAATTGTACAGAAGATGGTGGTCACCTACAAAGACTGGCATGAAATGCTACCATTTGCCTTACATGGGTACCGTACGTCAATCAGAACATCCACTGGGGCAACACCGTATCAACTTGTGTATGGTATGGAGGCAGTCTTACCTGTTGAAGTTGAATTACCCTCCCTGCGGGTACTGATGGATGTTAAGCTGAGCGAAGCAGAATGGGTCTGATCCCGATACGAACAACTGAATCTGATTGAAGAGAAGAGATTGGATGCGATTTGCCATGGGCAACTATATCAGAAAAGAATGAAGAAAGCCTTCGATCAGAAAGTCAGGCTCCGAGAGTACCGAGTAGGAGATCTTGTGCTGAAAAGACTCATCCCTCCTCATACAGACCACAGGGGCAAGTGGACTCCGAACTATGAAGGGCCATTCGTAGTAAAGAAAGTTTTCTCTGGTGGAGCACTGATGCTCAGTACTATGGATGGTGAAGACTTCCTGTCCCCTGTGAATTCAGATGCAGTTAAAAAATACTTCACATAAAAATGACCCGCTGGACATAAATACAGAATGTAAGTCCAGGCAAAAATGGGGCATCCCGGCGAGTCAAAAACAGAATAAAAGACTCGGGCAAAAATAAGGGGAAATAAATAAAAATGTACACCCGCTGAGTTGAAAAGCCGCATTGGACAACTCAGGCAAAAATGGGTATCCCGGTGGATTGAATACCTGAAAGGGCGATCCACGCAAAATAAGGGAATAAGCGAACGACTGCATTCTGAATTCATCTGTATCACTTACAACATGGTAAGCTTCGAAAGGTTCAAGCGTTGATCAGAATCAGCCTTCTTCAGAAAGCAAGACAAGAAGAATGTCAATGTCATACAAGTCATAGCAAAAGGGAAACTCCTTGAAGCGTCGTCAACATTGCCAACATCCTTTTTGTTTCTCAATTTGTAACGATTCCCTCATCTTAGGGGATCCGTTTCTTTGACTGTATCTTGCCAATTCAGGGCACTCGAATTAATAAAATCAGATTTTCAGTCATGTTTCATCTCGTACATTTTATTTTTATTTGCAAAAATGTCCGATGGCTTTGAGATATTGATTGCCTAAATACAGATGTTTCCCTTCTTAAAATTCGTGCCTGCAGGAAATATATTTACTCCCAGGAGTGTCTAAACTCCTATGACGGAATCTAGTAAGGGATACCTCGGGATACTTGTGTGTTTCTTTGTCTTACAGGATTGCAGGTATCCAAAGCGCAACATGGGGCATGAAAGCTTCTCCCCAGCAAGCTGTCAAATCATTATCTACTCAGTCCGTCTGCCAGATTAACACCGGAGGTGTTTTCTCCCCAGCTGCGTTGTCTAGTATCACCCTCAACAGGACCCCCACAGAAATCTCTAGAAATATCTTCCAGTGATTTTTCTTCTTCCCCAGCCAAGAGCTAGACAGGGAACTAGCTCCCCACAGAGTTTCAGCCTCCATCCAGAAGAGTAACGCCCGAAGATCTCACAACAGAGTAATGAAAGCTTCTACAAACCCCAGTTGGGTCCCTCAATAGTGAGATATGTCTATCAATGACCTATTTCCCCAAGCAGAATCATACATCTTATCAGATCTACCAAGGATCTCATCCCCAGCTGGGATGTCCACTTCAAGTAGATCAGCCAGAGATCTTCAACAGCAACGGGATCCGAATCCCGGATCGTTATCTTTGCATAATCATAGCATTCGCATCATATTCTCCCCACAGAGCGTAGCATTCCGTCTAATACGGAGCATTACGGCAAAAATCAAATATATTGCATAAACATAAGCCATGTTCTGAATCAAACACTTGTAAATATTGACAATCCATCAACGATATACAGAAAACTTCCCAAATTCCCCGGCAGAGAGCCAAGGCATTCTCCCTAAAGATACAGATGCTTCCTGACACCCGTCCGTGTCATATCCCCAGTAAAAAGCCAAAGCGTCCCCTTTGAACTCACTATACAGATATATATATACGCATTTCCTTGACGCCCGTCCGTGTCACCATCCCCCAGCATAATTGCCTAAACACTTTGAAAACCACACACTTGTTTATAATACACTTTTCCCGACACCCGTCCGTGTCATGTTCTCCCTAGCAAATTGAACACTCGTCCGTGTATCACTTATCACTTTTTCACTCATAAAGATACTCGTCCGTATCTTGTATACACCACTTATATCCCCTCAGATTCGACACTCGTCCGTGTTCTCTGATAACCAGTTGGTACTCATCTGTATCATCATCTCTGAACATGCGTCAAGTGTTTGTTTCTACCTGATACCCGTCCGTATCATAGTCTTAAGGATGCTCGTCCGCATCTTTAGTCTATACACAGTGCCAAACACTTATACCTTTCATTTCTTGGATGTAAACACTCGTCCGTGTTTACTATTCCCCAGCGAAGTCCCCAACAAAACTTGTTAAACTGTTTCTTTTTCTATCTGACATTCGTCCCATGTCATGATACCTTCCGGCAGCCGTACCCTGCCAGGTGATCTTCCTTCACCTTTTTGATGATCGTCCTTCATCACCCCCAGCGGAGTCTCTATTCATTAGAACCCCTTCTTATCCGACATTCGTCCTATGTCGTGATATTTTTAGCAGCCGTCCCCTGCTAGGTGATCGTCCTTCACCTCCTGATGATCGTCCTTCATCATGTTATCCGATGGCCGTCCCCGTCGTTGATCTTGTTATCTGGAATTCGTCCTATGTCATGATAAATCCTCAGAGCAACCGTACCCTGCTAGGTGATCGTCCTTCACCTCTTGATGATCGTCCTTCATCATGCTTATCCGATGGCCATCCCCGTCGTCTACCTTTTCTATCCGACGTTCGGCAGCCGTACCCTTCCAGGTGATTGTCCTTCACCTTAGATGACTATCCCTCATCTTATCCCCAATAAAGCAGCCGTCCCCTGCCAGGTGATCGTCCTTCACCTTAGATGATCGTCCCTCATCTTATCCCCAATAAAGCAGTCGTCCCCTGCCAGGTGATCGTCCTTCACCTTTGATGACCGTACCTCATCATTTATTTCACTTACCTATAATCCCCAGAAAGTCTTATAGCTTTACTTGATGGCCGTACCCATCACCATCTCTCATATCCCCAGCTTGTCGGTCGTCCCCGCCATTGCTTCATCCCCAGCAGTCGTCCTCTGCTCGACGGTCGTCCTCCGTCGCCCGCACTTTATATATACTTTATTTTCTCTTACAATCTATATCCCTTTTCTTCTTCATTCTGTGAGTGCAAATTTTGGATTGTCTTTGGTATTCAACCACAAGTTATCTTGTTTGCCTGTTAAGCTGGTGCTTACATCCTACACAGATAACTCATGCTTGAATAGGGGCAGCTGTAAACACCCCAAATTTTCCCTCACCCATTCACACCATGGCTTGTGATCTTTTCATTTGCATAGTTTCAATCATAGCATCTCATATTGCATTTTTTGCTTCACTGCATTGTTTCTAAGTCATCTGCATCTAGGGTTTGTGATCTGAGCAATCCAAGAGCCATTTGAGCCACTCCAAAGGTCTTCAATCATCTCAAGAGGGTCCATGTATGTTCAAGCATCATATTATATCCTCACAAGGTCAAAGAAGTCAAAGAATCACAAGAACTGGGAAAGACATGGAAGCAGAGCCAGGCTTAACTGCACAGATGACCTAAAATTAGGGTTTTGGTTTCAGAGGCCATAACTTCAAATGTTTTGGTCATTCTTGTTTCTATTGGTCTCTATATGATATGAGGATCATGCATATCAATTTTCATGAAGAAATTCCATGGGGAAGGCATCTAATCAAGAGTTGACTTCTTGAGCAAGTCAGTGCAAAATCAGGGCATCTGAGGCCCCCAATGACCCAACTAAAGGGTGTTCTTCATCATTTTGAATATGTATGATCTTTATTTGATTATAGAAGTTGTTATAAGTTCACAAAATTGAAGAATTTCAAGCCTTTTGCAAAGTTGCCTTTTTGGGAAAGTGACTTGTAATGTAAACTTGCCATTTTGGGAAAGTTTTTCAACCCTTTCTTTTTGATTCAAAAATGCTTCAAATGAGAAAACTTTGGTCATGAAAGCTGTAGAATGGATCATTCCCTTTTCAAAAAGTACTAGAACTCATCCTAATTCATCATGGATCAAAAGTTATGGTTTGTCAAAGTTGGACAAAATCACATAAATTCAAGTTTTGTACCAAAGAGGCAAAGTTGCAAAATCTCTTGCCAAGACAAAATGTGACTTCAATGTGACTTCTAACCTTTGCACAAACATAAACCAATGCCTAAAAATCAGATTGCACAAAAGAACCTCCCATTTTCATGACTTATGCTTCAAGTAATTACAAAAGGGCAAAAAGATCACAAAGTTGCAAAACATCACATAAACCCTAATCCACTTGCAAGTTGGCCTCAAATTCACTTCTATGGTCTGCCTTGATTCAAGCTGCAACAGACATGCTTTTGTTCTAGCCCTAAAACAGCCCATACCTCATAGTACACCTAGACTTGACTTTTTGCAAAAGGGGCCATACCAATCAAGCTGTGCCACCAACAACTCTCTGCCCTATCACAGCTTGATATATGGACTAAAAGAGAGTGAAAACACACAACAAGCAAGCCTGAATCCACAACATTGCTAGAGTTCACAAAAATCCTCCATCTTGCATTTTCTATCGAATCCCATAACTCAGCCATCCATTCCCAAAATTTCTTCCACCATCCATCTCAAAACACTCCACTGATCATCCCTGACCCATCAAAGCAGCCTAAATCCACCATAAACAGAAATACGACTCTCACCACCCCTGAACTGGAAGCTTCAAAACTCTCCATATAAACTCATTCCAAGCCTACCAGAAGCTTCAAGGAGTCCATTAGAGTGGAAAAGCACAAGGCAGAAGGTCAGAAAGCCCAGGATTCGAAAGCCCAATCTCAGGTAGCATGATGAACAAATTTTCCAGAACTTTAATTTCTTATTGAAATATTGTTCTATGTGTTGCCATGATCATGGAGATCTATTTATTTTTGAAAATGTGCCAGAAACAAGCATTTTGGGGTGCTCTGAAACTTTTGCCCTAGAATTTGTTTTCTTCGATTCGCATTGTGTGGTTAATATAAATTGTTTTTGGCCCTGGATTCTTGTTACCCAGTGTTGGGGGATTGATTCTGGAGATTTAGAAGTCTTGGGGTGCGTTTTGGGTGTTTCAGGTGAGGGAGATGACCGGAGAAGACGACCGGAGCTCATCTCCGTTCGCCTGAAGTTAATTAGGGCTAAGCATGATTAATTAGGAACTTTGAATATTGGCCTTAGGATCTGCCTTCCCGCGCGCGCATGAATGGACTGGATCTTCTCATTAAGCCCTAATCAGTGTTTAATTAAATTAACCTAGGATTAATTAATTATAAAATAGAATTAGCCAGGTTTGAACTTGGGCCGTAGGATTGCGCGCCAATTCAACCCCTCCTAGCCCAGACTCAATCTGATCCCTTCATTTTGCATACTTCTCAATAATTCAATTTTTATTCATTTATTTTATAATTAACTTGCACGAATTATTTAAAATAGTAAAAACCACTTAAAAATTCTGAAATTTTTTGTCAAACATCTCATTAATTTTCAGAACCCAAAAATATTTTTATTTTTATTTTTTTCATTAAAAATCATTTTTAAATCATTTAAATGTTTATTTTTAATTGGTTAATGGAAATTAATTAATTAAAAATGCATTTAGGTATTTAAAAATCACCAAAAAAATTCACATTGCATTTAGAAACATTTAGAAACATTATCCAACTCTCAAAGCAAATTTCGTTTTTGTTCTTGATGCCTTTTGATCATTTTTATTGGAATTAAATTCATTTTAAGGCAATATTTTGGTTCAAACTTTGAAAAATTCATTCTGCCTAACCCTTGAGAGTTTGATGATGGTTATTTTTGCATTGCATCCTCCATAGCATGTAGTTTATAGGGTGAAATTGGTTTGATTTGATCTTGCATTTTCCATTTGTTTGGTATTTTTCTTTGTGAGGCACCCCAAAACCCTAGAAATCTTAGGAAATTCATAACTTTCACTAGGTTAAGAGTTAGGTCCCCTCCTTTGGGAAGTGAACTTGTATAGGTCTAGGGTATCTTTGATTGCATATTCAATTTTTTGTCATGCCATTTGCTTCTGGTTTTGAGTTTTTGCTTTGCATGTTGTATGTAACCCTAATTTATGCTTTCCTTTGCATCCATCTTTCATTTGCTTGCATCCAATGACCTGCCATGACATTTTGTGCATCCACATGATTCATAATACATCTTAGGACATATTAGAATCATGATTGATCATTTCATCATTCCCTTGCCATGTTATATGTTCATTTCATTTCATAAACATTCATGAATCCTTATGGTTCAAAGCATGCCTCATTTGCATCCTTATGCTTGTTTGATCACTCTCATCTCTTGTCATGTGTTTGCATCATCTCTTAGCATAATTAACTTCATGTTCTTGCTTCTGGTTTTGGTTTGTACCATGGCATTTCATCTCATTTGCATTGCATTTCTTTTTGCTAACTTTTCAGGTGGTAAGTTGTTTTGAGAAGTGAATTTGCCTTCACTTCTCACAATCTCTTCACATCCCTCTCTTGCATCATTGTTGCATTTTATCTTGTCTTTGTGTGAGCTTGCTCATTCTTGCTCTTTCTTACTTTCTTCCTTCAAGCAACTTGTCTTCTTAAGTGAAGCAAGTTGTCTTGCTTCTCTCTGTTTCTTTCTCCTTTCATCTGTTTCTTTCCTGGTGGCCTCTTTGAAGATTTCTTTCTCTCTTAAGCCTCACAAACCCTAGGATACCCAAGCATGATAATAATTAGGGTTTGATTAGTTCCCCATTTATTTTTGCCTTTGTGTCATCTTTGAGTCTTCTCCTCTCATCTCATAATCAGGGACTAAACCCTAAAGGTTTTAAGGCTTTGTGATTAAGCTTATGCCTGCATCCTTCTATTGGGATGGAGTGTATAACTTTAATCCTAAGTGTTAAACCCTTAATGTGTTTAAATCCTTTAATCAATCCATCTAATAATCATCAAGACATCAAACTTGTAACTTGGGCCTTGCATTAGGGTTCTAATTCTTCCTTAATTGGTTAAGAAGGACTAACCCTAGTGTTAATGGACAAGTCCCCCTCAAGTTGTCTTACAAACCATAAAAATCACTTCTTCATCTTATCATTAATTAAAATCCACTTAATAAGGCTTTGTTTTGTCATGAGGTTAATCCCTAATCATGGATTAAGTTGAGGAGTCTTTCTCAGCTTAAATGTTCTCATCTATCATCCTTCTATTAGGATGGTGTAATGGGTCCATTAAATCCTTGATTATGGCTTAATCTCATTACTTAACACTAAACAAAAACAACAAAAAACATCTAAATAAATGCAAGTAGGTTAATGATCTTAATCCTACATCATAGTGATTAAGTGTGAGGTGCTTACTTCATACTTAAGGTACTCTCATTACCCCTAATCAGAGGGAGGATGTGATGAGTTTACTGACCCTTGGTTTAGGCTTAAGCTCATTAATTTATGACAAATCCAAAAGTAATAAAAGATTGAAAACTCAAAAATAAACAATAATCGTCTCCTCCGGGATTCTCTTCTCACCTCACTCACTCATAAACAAGAACTTGCTTCTTCCGTCTAATGCAAGACAGTTTGCACCTGAGCCAGACAGGTCATACACTTGAGCATAGTCAAGTGGGCAGTTCATCAGTCAATTTACCTTTCAGTCTCTTTGGGTCGAACTACGGTGTTCTGACTTCCTCATTGCACGAGAGGATACGTAGGCATAACTTAACAGTTATCGAACAAAATTCTCTGTATATTCCCCCTCCTTCTAGCATCATTCTTTAAGCCTCATAGTCTTGAGCATTTCATTCCTGTTCTTGCACTGACACTTCACATATTTCACTTCACTTTCTTTTTACACTGACACTTGCATTCTTTCCAGCTTTGATACACAAATAGCACTGACATTACCCCTTTAAAACACAAATCTTTCAAGCGTGGATCCCGTCGAGTACGACGGACAATCTGGGTGCTAATACCTTCCCAGGTTGTAACCAACCCCCTTTCTCAGTCTCTCTGGTTCGCGACCGTCTTATCCATCTTTCTAGGTCTATGCAGCATTACCTTTCCTCCGGGATAAAAATGCCTAGCTGGCGACTCTTTCTTCTGAGTTCACACTTGTGTGTTCTCTCTTCCTCTTTCGCCGACCGTTCGCGTCTGTACCCCTTCTGACCCGGGTGTCATTTGGTGGGAGCGACACCTTTCTCCGACCGTTCGCGTCTGTACCCTATCTGACCCGGTGTCATTTGGTGGGAGCGACAGCTTGGCGACTCTTTTGGGGATGATATACTGCAACCAGGGCTTCTGGTTCTTTTTGTGGGTTCCTCCTAACGCTGTTTGATTTGTGTTTACGGGGGTGTTACGTGCTACTTGTGCTTATTTATTTGCTTTATTTATTGCTTTATGTACAGCTTTATTTACTGCTTCCTTTACAGTTTTTTATACATCATACTGACATCATCATTCTGCTGGATCTGGTTTTCCTTGGTGGGTGGGGTTTCATTGAGTGATTAAGGTCCTATACCTGGGACCTGAGTGACACCTAGGCTAGTGTGGCTTCATATTCTTTCCCATTCCATTTCGGTCTGGTGCGGGAATATGAAACACGGTTCAGATGTGGGTTTCTTCTTGAGAACTCTGTGCTACAGATTTCCTGTAGTGCTAGGGCTATCTGGGAAGCCTGCTAAGTCTGGATGACCTTTATATGACCTTCAGAATCTGGGATGAATTAGAGGAGGATCTTTTATGGTTAATGTAAACATTGTACCTCCGGGTTAGAAGTGTTTACACTTTTCATAACTGATCCAAGTCTGAGGATCTCTGTTCTAGAACATTACATGTGAGGGGGTTGGGATATTTGCAGGTTTGCAGGAGCCCTTGGCCACATCATACCCTGTTACTAGTATTGTTTAAGAATGCATCACTTTGGACAGTTCTTGTGATTACCCCGGACTTGTGACTCTTTATTTGAGTCCCCCACCCAGTTACTGGATTTCTGAGCTTCCATCTGAACTTTTGAACATACATGGACTTTTACCAAGGCAGATAATCAAATCCAGCTCTTGATCACAAACCTTTGCATATCATTTGCATACATCATTTTTGCATCATTTAACATTTGCTTATTTGTTTTACAGGGTATCCATCTTCATTTTTTTGGTTTGGTTTTGACCCCTTCTGCTGCTTATACCTCTGCTTCAGTTATCTTCTTCAGCACCTGCTTCAGCTATCTTCTCCAGCACCTTCATCAGTCTGTTAGAGACTTATCTCCAGCTTCCCAGCCAGTGACCTTCATCAGCAGTTGTTCTCGGCTTCTTCACCAGAACTCATGGACACTTCAAGAAAGAGCAACATCTCTTACCATTTCTTTAAGCCCACCTTGACTAGCATCAGGCAGGTCCAGTCCCTCATTACACCTGACCACATCCCACTATTCAGAGAGAACTATGGGGGTATATTGGACATGGTCATGGATCTTGATGCATCTCAGAGGAGCATGATCCATACATGCTTGCAGTTTTATGACCCTCCACTCAGATGCTTCACCTTTCCTGATTTCCAGATGGGACCACTGCTAGAAGAGTTTCCTTGTTGATTGGAGTTCCTATCAGGAGAGGGATTCCTTTCAACCCAGAGATGACTGCTCCCAGAAATGAAGAGATAGCCAGGGCATTTCATTTGGAGCCTGCCCTCATTGAGCAGAACATGACAACCAAGGCTGGAATTCCAGGCCTCCACTTAGACTTCCTGATTTCCCAGGCCACCCTGAAGGCTGCAGTAGGAGAATGGAAGGTTGTCTGTGCACTGTTAGCCCTCAGTATATATGGGGTTATATTGTTTGCAGATGAGCCCAAGTTTGCGAGTAAGAATGAAATCCACCTGTTCTTGTTGAGGAACCCAATTCCTACATTGCTAGGAGATTTTTACTACTCAGTCCATCAGAGAAATGAAAAGCAAAGGGGGAAGTTGGTCAGATGTTGTGCTCCTCTGTACTACTCTTGGCTGCTCAGACACTTGCCAAAATCAGATGCCTTCTTAAACCCCCATCAACAGAAGAATTGGGCTAAGAGGTTCATTGCCTTGACATCAGATGACATCAGATGATGCACCCAGAGCAACAAAGGCAAGGATATTATTACCAGCTGTGGGCAATACCCTAATGTGCCTCTAATAGGAGTGAAAGGTTGCATCAACTACAACCCTTTACTGTTTAAGAGATAATTGGCATATGCTCTGGTTCATCCTCCCAGAGGATAAGATTTGGCTGAGACTCTCTACTGTGAAGTTCAATCTAACTCTGTTGTTGTCAGACAAGCTGCCTGGGCTTGGGATAACATTCAGACCAAAGGGACATCCATCCTTGGAAAGTGTAACAATATTGCTTCAGCCCAGTACTCTGATTGGTCCCGTACTAGAGCTCAGATCACCAGGATGCCATTCACCGTGGAAGATACACCTGGACCTTCTACAGTACAACCTGCAGCAACTGTCAGCCTGGAAGAATTTAAAAAGCTGAAAGAGAGGAATAATCAGCTAGTTGAAGCCCTAAATAAGACTCTTTGGGAGAGAAATGACAGCCGTCTGGACATTGAGAGATTGGAAAGACTCAAGACTGAGCATCTGACCAAGATTGAAAAGACAGATGACTACATCAGGAAGGCAAGAGCAGGGGAGTTGGTTCTGAAGAATTCCTGCAAGGAGGCAAAGATTCAGAAGGCTAGGGCAGAGCATTATCTGGAGGAGAGCCAGGCTAGGTGGATCAGGATCACTGAAGCCCGTGTACAAGAAGACCAGAGAACTCAGGCTAAGATAGAGCAGTTAGAGGCTAGTGAGAAGAAGCAGCAGGAAGCTTTGTTGGCAGCTCAGAAGGAAATATCAGAATTGAAGCTCCAGGCGGGGTTAAAGAGGTCAAAGGATCAGGACAAGCATAAGAAGCTGACCAGTGCCATTGCTACCAGGAACCTCCTCATCAGGACTATTACAGAGCACCCAGCTGGTCCAGTGACTGAGGCCCTCCTGAAGGAGGTCAGGGAGGATGACTTTAGATTGGATGTCTGATCCTTTTGCTTGTATTTCTTTCTTTGATGTACTTTTCTTTTGATTGTTGTATTTCGACCCACCACGGGAATGTATTGTAAACAAACTATGTATTTTCATCTTTTTGTAATATATCAGTTTGTTTTATTGGTGGGTTTTATCTCTCAACATCATCAGCATTTCCTCGAGGTCTGGAAAGGTTAAAACCAAAGAACCAAACTGGATACCCTTGGAAGACAAATAAGCATATTGCATTGCATACTAACATTTTCTTTGTTTTTTAGGTTTTTGTTTGTTATTGTTTCTCACTTTGTTGTGGTTACAGGAAACATTGCTCGCAGGAGAGTGTTCCCTGTCAGCAGAATTCACCGGTACCCAACGCGAAACAACCTTCTGGGCATTCAGATGGATCAAGTGCAGCAGGACTTGAATGAAGTAATTAACCGAATGGCAAACGAAAGGGTTGAGATGAGAAATCAAATGACCCAATTCATGGCTGTGATGACTGGCTTAGCTCAGAGCCAGGAAAGACTGAGGGAATTGGTGGAAAGACAAACTCCTGATGAACACCATCCTGGTACAGGAGGAACCAGTAACAATGATCGCGGGCATCCATGCATTGATCCACCGGAGTTTGAGCCTCATCTAAACCCAGATGTTAATGTCATAAGGAATGTTCAATGTAATACTGCTGGAGGCAGGATCTTACAAGAGGATCCTCAAGAAGAGCAGTTCACAGTTATTGGAGCTTGGGATGAAGTGTATGACCGAAGGCTGGATGAGATTGCTGAGAAACTGAGGTCTCTTGAGTCCCAGAATTCCCTAGGCTTTGATGTAATGGATATGGGGCTGGTGGATGGGGTGAGAATTCCTCACAAGTTCAAACCCCCGTGCTTTGAAAAATATAATGGTACCTCCTACCCGCGTACTCATCTACAGTCTTTCTTGGGGAGACTCAAAGCTTATACCATGGACGTGAAGTTATGGATGTTCTATTTTGAGGACAGCCTGACTAGAGCATCAAGAGAATGGTATTCACATCTGACCAGGGCCACTATAAGATATTGGAAAGACTTGGCCAAAGCCTTCATCCGTCAGTACCAGTACAACCTAGACATGGCTCCCAATAGAACCCTTCTAATAGGCATGTCTCAGTCTTCAAGGGAAAGCTTTCGGGATTATGCTCAGAGGTGGAGAGAGCTTGCTGCTGCTGTCCAGCCACCCATGTCTGAACGGGAAATGGCGGACATGTTTATGAATACCTTGCAGGGAACTTATATCGACCGACTTGCTGCATTCTCCTCCACTAGCTTTGCTGATGTAGTCATAGCTGGGGAGAGAATAGAAAGTCTTCTGAAAATGGGCAAAATCTCTGACAACGGTGCAAGTTCCTCCAATAATACAAGAAAACCTTTTCCAGGCCCCCGAAGGACGGGTGAAATGAATGTTATTCATACAGGAAGGGGCATACCCCAATATTCTCACATATCAATAGCAGTCGTTACTATCCCGGCTCCAGCTCCACAACAGCCACTTTTTCCTCAACAACAGCAACAACGACAACAATATTATCAGCAACAACCACACTTTCCGCAACAAAGATCGTACAACAATAACAACAACAACTAATAGCAACGCCCCTTTCAACAGAGGCCATCTCAAGCAAATAGGGTGATTGACCCCATTCCTATGCCTTATGCTGCTCTACTGCCACAACTCCTGAAGCTCAACCTGGTTGAGTTAAGGACATTGGCTCCGCCAGATCCTCTCAACCTCCCGAAGAATTATGATGCCAATTCTAGGTGTGCCTTTCATTCCAACGCACCTGGTCACAATACTGAGAAGTGTAGAGCCTTGCAAATGAAGGTTCAGGATCTGGTCGATTCCAAAGCTCTCAATTTCGCACCTCCTCCAAATGTTACCAGAAATCCTATGCCTAGTCATGGTGGGCCCAGCATTAATGCCATAGAAGAGGACCAACCATCTACACTAATTGATAATGTTGCATATATTCGAACACCGCTGGCAGAAGTCAAAGCTCAACTCTTAAGATGCCAGGTGTTTCCAGGCTGTGAGGCCTGCTGCGAATTTTGCAAGACTGCTATTAATGGTTGTGAGAGGCTAAGGCTTGGCATAGATGGCCTTATCAGAGATGGAATTTTGCAGATTACCACAACGGCGTCTACAACATCAACAACTCTTTATTCGGCAACAATAGATCCTCCTACAACATCAACAACTCTTTCTTCAACAACAATAGATCCTCCTACAACATCAACAACTCTTTCTTCAGCAACAATACATCCACCTACAACTGCAACAACCATCACTCCCACTGATTCATCCACAAATCCAGCAATCACTCCATCCATTATTTCAACAAATCAAAGTTCAGCTACACTTACTTCTACAACATCAACACCCATTCTATCAACGGAATCGCCTACAACACCAACAAACGCTAACGAAGATGTCTCAACGGTCACAATCTATTATGACCCGGCAACTGTTCATCCCAACAACAATTTTCAACCACAAACTGCAACCCATACTGTCAGATCTCCAGTCACAATCTATTATGACCCGCATACCATCACAGTTCCTTCCGCTGCAGCAATCAGTCCAGTCACCATTACGGTACCTGGACCCGTTCCTTATGAAAGCAATAATGCCATACCTTGGCACTACGGCTCTGATCTCTACTGCGACGGAAAGAAGATCACTCTAGATTCATCAACCTCTTCACCACAAGTTGACAATGTTGGGGGAGGCGGAGGCTTCACCAGAAGCGGACGCCGTTTCGCCTCACAAATACCGAGACCCAATGCTGAAGCAGAGGCTGCTGCTAAAGCAAAAGGGAATAGTGTGGTACTCGAAGAGCCAGCTGTTAAAGAAACTCTGAAGATGTCTTTTGACCAAGAGGTGGACGAGTTCATGAGAATAATCAAAAAGAGTGATTACAAAGTGGTGGACCAGCTTCATCAGACGCCCTCCAAAATCTCTATATTGTCATTGTTAATGTGTTCCGAAGCCCATAGGAATGCACTCTTGAGGGTCCTGTACATAGAATACGTGCCAGAAGAGATTACGGTTAATCAGTTGGATATAGTGGTTGCAAATGTTAACACCAGTCATGGACTGGGCTTCACAGATGCTGATTTAACGACGGGGGGACGCAATCATAATAAGGCTTTACACATCACCTTAGAATGAAAAGGTGTTGTTCTTTCTCATGTGCTGGTAGACACTAGGTCCTCGCTCAATGTCCTCCCAAAGAAAGCCTTGGTGAAGCTGGAGTATGATGGTTTGGAATTGCGTCCAAGTAACTTGGTGGTAAGAGCGTTTGATGGCTCTAAGAGATCAGTGCTTGGAGAGATTGAATTACCCGTGATGATTGGCCCACAAATCTTTAAAACTACTTTCTTCGTGATGGACATTCAGCCGGCCTACAGTTGTTTGTTGGGTAGACCCTGGATTCACGCCGCTGGCGCTGTTACATCTACCCTTCACCAGAAATTAAAATTTGAGTGGGAAGGCCAAATCATCACAATCTGCGGGGAGGAAGACATTTTCGTTAGCCAGCTAGCTACTTACAAGTATATAGAGATGGATGGGGCACCACAAGAAAATTGGTAGATTGCGACGGTTTATTTTTGCAGATTACGACGGTTCGAACCGTCGCAATTTCTAAGTTACGACGGTTGTTGTACTGTCGCAGAATTGTGCGTCGCAAGGCCATATAACGACGGTTGTGAAAACCGTCGTACACACCGCCGTTATATTTACGACGGATATTTAACTGACGTAAACCCTCTTTTGTGACGGTTTCCAACCGTCTTAAATTGCTTATTGATTTTTGTTTTAATTGTTAATTACGACGGTTAAAACTGTCGTAATTATCCATTTGACACATGATTATATGGCTTTTTGCGACGTTTATAACTGTCGTAATCTACATAATATTTTTTTTATTGTTGATTATGACGGTTATGACTGTCGTAACTTTTATTTGATTCATGTTCATAACATTGATTACGACGGTTATAACTGTCGTAACTTTTGTAATGATTTTATTTTATTTATTGATTACAACGGTTTCTAACCGTCGTAATTTTGTTTATAATATATTTTTTTATTTTAATTATTATCTATTAAAATGTTTTTAAATATAATATTATTTATTTTCATTGAATTATTTTTACAAAAATATTTTTATTTATGGTATTATTTTTTTTTAATACTCCTATATTTTTTATATGATTTTCTATATTACCTTTTAACGTAGTAAAATTAAATCAAATCATAGAAATGAAATATCTATAAACACTTTTTAACGTAGTAAAATTAAATCCAATCATAGAAATGAAATATCTATAATGTTATATCATAATCATGTAATACCCATAAAACATATAATATTCATAATCATAATATCCTAATCTTATAATAATAATAAGCATCATAATACCAAAATACATTAAAAAAATCCATAAGAACCATCAACAGGTAGCTAAAAAAGTATATAGAAAAACATCAAAGTCTAGTCTGTCCTTCCTGATGATCCATTTTCTGCAATTCGGTAGCTAGACTCAGAAGAACGTCTACCATCAGCAGGTGACTCCAATCCCTGAAAATAAAGTATTAAACTTAGAAGAATGTCTTCCACTAGAATGAACTATCAATCTTAAACTTATATATTTTAAAAATAATAATAGATTTCATGAAAATCATACCTGTGTTCCACTAGAATTTTGCATTTGCATTAAGAATTCAATTTCTTTTGTCCTAGCAATGTCCTTTTCCTTTAAGAATGTGATTGCCTCCAACAATTCATCAATTTTTGAATTTTTTTCTTTAAGCACATTAATTTCTTTTTGCATTTCCTTTATTTTTTTCATTTTCTTCAAAAGAAGAAGACGATCTCGTAGATCCATTAATCTGAGATGGTGTAACTCCAAGTCTCATACTACGAACATATCCAGGATGTTCTTTTCCAAATACTTTCTGAAATGCCTCATTTTCAGACACGGAATCCTTAATTGCAGCTTGTAATTTTTCCTGCACATGCAAAAGAGCAAATTAAGCTATTGTTTATATAACAAGAATCATGATGCAATAAACTTAATATCTTAATAACATTATTAGAAAAATATTATTACCCAAATAGGAAGACACATAGTATATAATATATCCATGGTAAAAATTAATAGATAACAAACTCGTTAATATAATAACTTAATAGTAAAAGCCGTATGTAATCAACATTAATTTAGGTGGTAACTACTTGATCAGACAATGATATAGACCTGCAATCAACATTATGCCATAGATATTTCGTAAGTGAATATAACTCTCATGTTTAATGTTGTTGCATGGGGACACCTATATTATGGATGAAACTCTTACATGGAGAAACTATGTTATGCACCATCAATAGTGACATACATTTATTCCTCAAATTTTTAATATAAATATTTGATTTAATTCAACAGTAATAAAACAATTAACATAACATTTATTTCTCAATTTTTTATACATTTCAAACACATCTTAATTAACTAGTTTTCAGACAGGTTCTCCCCATCTATAAGAGATGCCAAAATGTTTGATTTTTTTCTCAAACATTAAGGAGACTAACAAATATTTTAAAATAATTAACTTGTACTTACATTATTGTTGTATGCATGTTCATTGACAAAAGAACCGTCTGTTTTTTTATGAGAAATTGCATAAATTTCACTTCTACTGTATGATCGTCCATCTCTCGATTCCTAATATTAAGAACAAATATTAATTATTTGTATTATCAAAAAATACAATAAAAAATATATAGATTTAGACATACCAACTCCTGTTGTTTCCTTGCAAGCGACTTAGATCCAAGTGTATGTGGAATCTTCAATTTTCCTCTATTTTGGGCATTTTGTTTTGCTATTTTCTACATTGGTAACAAAAAAAACATGTGTTATAGATAAGGATAAGATACAATTCATTACTTATGTATTAAAAATAAAATTATACGGGTAAAACACTAATATTACCTGTGTCTTTTATTTCCGCCTATATTGAACAAAAACAGCCCAATCTTTTTCATCAATGCCTTTGCATTTTGGATAATTTTTAAGATTTTCCTCCAAAGTGAGATCCCATCTATAAAATCTTTGAAACAATTGACAACGACCTTCCTTCCATTTCTTTGCAGCAGAAGCAAGTATGTAAGTTTTGTCACGCCCATCATCAACATTAAAATGGAGCTAACCATAAGAATAAAAATAGGTTAATAAAGCAAATGATAATCACCATAAAAATTATTTACAAAATATGTATTTGTTTATTAATGATACCTTTATCTTTGAATCATAAAACGATTCTTTTCTATCCATTGGAATATCCCTCCAACAATCAAACATTATGGGAAAGTCTTTAAACATTCTAACAAGTGTACCCAAATACCCAGCTAACAAACCAGCAGTCGATCCTACTGCACGATGAAATATAACCTTCTTCATCTATCACATAAAAAAAGTAAACATTTTTAGATTCAAATGTCTACCTATTGTTGCTTGGTATATAGCAAATTTAGTCACAAAATAATCATGTTATGAATGTCTTACAAAGATGTTAGAAACTAAACATAAAATAATATTATGCATTTCAAGTAACCCTGTTTGTTATATACCAAGCAACAATAAATATTTGATTTAAATAACAATTAACCTTAAATTACTTACTAATAATATTTACATCCCAATACTCAGAACTAGCCACTCGAACAACATCTTTAGTCCCTTCTTTAACCACAACACCTTCAACCTCGTCTCCTACCACAACATTTTCAGTCTCATCTCTAACCATAACATTTTCGGTCTCATCTACTACCACAACATCTTCATCCTCATCTTCTAACACAACATCTTCAATTGTAGTTTGGATTGCCGGAGGGATTGTTGTAGTTTGGATTGACGGAGGGGTTATTGTAGTTTGGATTGGTGGTGGGGTTGTTGCAGTTTGGATTGGTGGTGGGGTTGTTGTAGTTTGGATTGGAGGAGAGGTTATTGATGATTTTTGAGTTGTCGTTGAACGTAGGCGCTTCTTGTTTACTTCAAGCTCTCCAGGTTGTACAAACCTCGGACGACCCTTCACAGACTAATTAAAATGCATCAATGAAACATGATTATTAAAATGCATTAACGTTCTAGATTTATTAAATGTATCAAAATAAACACATCTCAAAGCTAATGATTTCATTTAGACACGTATCAAAAACCATATCCATCTTCCAATTTTCAAAACCATAGCAAATAATATAGTGAAACCAATAGCAACAATATAGTGAAACCAATATAGGCATAACTAGATGGATTTTGAATGATTCTACAATTTCCCCATAACAACAATATAGTGAAACCAATATATCAGATAAACCATATACAAACAACTTTGCATTTGTTATTACAAAAATTACATGAAACAGAAACAGGTTTGTTTAAAGATATGGACAAATTTGTTTAAAGAACAGATAACTAATCGGTTTAAAGAACAAATTTGTTTAAGATGGGGACCAATTTTCAAATACATTCAAATATGAGAATTTATTACTAACCGGTGATGGTTTTGAAGAAGACGAAGATGGTTTGTAAAGGGATTGAGAGAGTTTTGTAAGATTGAGAGCCCGCATCTTTTTCTGATTCTCTTCAATTGTTTTGCGGCGAATATCCTCATATGATGAATTCATGATTTCACAACACACTTCAACTGCATGTATAGGTGATAAACAAGTCAGTACACTAAAATATAAATTATGACTACAACATTAATATATATATATATATATATATATATATATATATATATATATATATATATATATATATATATATATATATATATATATATATAAAACATAAACAGTAACAGTAACAAAATTTATGAATACAAATTTAGAGTAATAATGTTCATATGGTACTTCATTTTTATAATGATGAATCAAAATAAAAAGTAAGAATCTAATACATTAATTAGGGATAAGAAACAAAAAACATAATTCTCACACGAGTTACAAACAAGCTAGACTTCTTATAAATAAAAAACTATATCTTAATTATTATCATCATTTTCCGCTGAAGTTTCTGGATCATCATTAGAAAAAATCAGTTCCAAATTTTGTGTTGGATATGGCTCAATGGGTTTCATAATTTCATCATTTCCACCCATCTCATACAAGTCTCTTGGCTTCAAATGAACAGGTATGCTCCATCCTTGTTCGCTCTCATCATCCACATAAAAAACCATTTGAGCTTCTGACGCTTGAATGTATGGTTCATTATCTTCATGTTCCCGAGTATGTAGCAGTCTTGCAAAGTTTATAGAGGTAAAACCCAACTTATCTTTATTAATGCCTCTTGGATTTGTGGTATTAGCTCATTCACATTTAAACATGGGTACTGTGAAGCCATCATAGGAAAGCACAATAATATCTGTCAATCTTCCATAGTAAGGGACCCCTCCAAATCTCATTTGGGTATCACTATTGCTTGAATAACTTCGTGTCCCAAACATGCCAAAAACTCCATTGTTTTGAGTTTTAAATGATTGTCTCGTTCCAATGTTCGAAACTTGAATCCATTGACATTGAACGCGGTAAACCTTTTAACTCTATCATAAGGGCCATGAGCAAGACTAATCAGAACATTTTTATCTGGTCCATCAATGTTGTCAAGATTGTTGCAAATCTATACACGATACAACATTCAATTAGTCTTGTTATTATTAAAAACCAATTCAATACAAACATATATCTTTGTACGAAAACTCACACAATTGCGGAACCAATGAGCAAACTCTCTATGAACCTTCTTGTCTATCTCAGCAGCACTTGTTTGACCGCGCCTCATTTATTTATGAGTAATACTTCGGAACTGCCTATTTGGTTATTCGATATTAGATGTAAAAAATCCTAATACTGAAGATGAAACTACTTAAATGGAATAAAACTACTTACTTCAGATAGTCTTCAACTATTGGACAATTTGTTAAAACGTGTCTATGAGCCTGCAACTTTTCAATTGTTGTTAAGGTGTAATAGGAAGATCCACCCACAGGTTTTCCAACTCTAGGAAATAATTTTGTTACACGTGAACCTGTTTGCATATCACCAATAGGGTCATCATCTACACGTCCAGGTTGATTCCATCTAGTCTCAATGTTGTCTAGATATCTTGAACAAAATGTAAGAATCTCTTCGAAACGGTACCCTTCTGCAATAGACCCTTCTGGTTTTGCCTTATTACGTACATGCGATTTAAGTTTCCCCAAGTACCTATTATTGAACCACAATAATATCGGTTATAAAAATCTACTTTCTAAGTTAATATCATTACAACAAAATCACATAGCTTACCTTTCAATAGGATACATCCACCGATAATGAACATGACCTCCAACTTTAACTTCTTTAACAAGGTGGACAACCAAGTGAACCATAATAGTGAAGAACGATGGAGGAAATAACATTTCCATGTGGCATAAAGTGAGGACAATTTGGTTTTGCAATTTTTCCAAGTCTTCAATTTTCAATACCTTACTACATATTTGTCTAAAGAATGAGCACAACTCAATCAATACTGCTGAAATCTCATGAGGTAATGTTGTGCGAATAGCTAATGGTAGAAGTTGTTCCATTAATATATGACAATCATGACTCTTCATCATTCCATTCACCTTGAGATTTACCAAGTCAATGCATCTATTGAAGGAGTAGCAAAGGGAGGTTACACCATTTCAGACAACTCATCAGGTAACAAACCTGACGTTATCTTGATTGGAATTGGTTCTGAGTTGGAAATTGTTGCGGCTGCCGCCGATGAACTAAGGAAAGAAGGAAAAACTGTAAGAGTTGTTTCTTTTGTTAGCTGGGAACTTTTTGATGATCGGTCAGATGAAGACAAGGATAGTGTTCTCCCTGCTTCTGTTACTGCTAGAGTCAGCATTGAGGCAGGATCAACTTTCGGTTGGCATAAGATTGTTGGAAGCAAGGGAAAAAACATAGGCATTGATAGGTTCGGAGCAAGTGCTCCGGCAGGAAAAATATACAAGGAGTTTGGAATAACCAAGGAAGCAGTTATTTCTGCCGCCTAAGAAGTTTCATAGATCAACCGAGGTTCTTTTTCTCGAGATATTAAGATTTGTATTACTACTACGAGAGTTGTTTCTTGAGATATCATTTTAGCCGCAATAAGAACAAAATGGTTGCTCTCGTATATGATTATCAAAAGAGAAACATAGATCAAATGATGAGATGAATTAAGGAAGTTGTATGAATTTGTAAAAACTATTTTGGCTTGTGAATCACAACATTATGATGTAGTTGAATTCAATGATTCTCAATCTACTACTTTTCTATCTCTGCACTAATTTGGTTACTATATTTCTCAAAAAAAAACTCTAGAAGATCTAGTCTAAAATAACACAACCCGATGACGCGATTCGATTTATGAGCTGATTAAATAACAAATATATTATGAAGCATGTTCTGAATTATAACAATGTATCAAAAATCAAGTTCAAGGATTTCCCTGGTTTGTTTTCAACCATTGTAAAAGGTGAACATACACCAAATCATTCCACAAGTCAGGAACACAAGTCATGGCTAAAAGAATGAGGACAAAGAAAGAATAATGAGATTTGTGTTGTTTTTTCTATTGCATATTTCTAGATGTATTGGCGATGTATATTTGAAGAAAGCCGAGTTCAATAGAGAACCATTATATCCTAAGTTCCGACTTCATGAGCCATTCAAGAGGCCAATACTGAGCTCAGAACCATCAATATTAGTGCATCAGTTGCAACCTCAAGATCAATTTATAATATTCGCATCCGATGGACTCTGGGAACATTTCAGCAATCAAGAAGCAGTCGATATAGTTCAAAATAACCCCCACGTCGTAAGATACTCATTAACTTCAACTCAAGTACATATCTATAGTATTCATCAGCACACATGATTCCTAGATATTATGTTATATATAATGTTGTATGAGACGAGAAAATAGTTTCGGAGACGGTCTTATGTTGTATTATAATACGCGTAGCTATTATTGTTTCAGGGGATTGCAAGGAGGATGGTGAAAACAGCGCTAAAAGCGGAAGCAAAGAAGAGAGAAATGAGATATTCGAATTTAAACAAAATAGACAGAGGATTAAAACATAAACTCACGCTCTCCGTCGGCAGTATGATAAGAGCACCTGAACAGAATAGACAGAGCAACTGATGTGCTAGGTCAGTTGTTTAAATCATGTAATACAGTTGGGGTATTACAGAACAAATTTTCCCTTAAGCTAATTAGGTAAAACGAGCCTTCTCAAATCTAAACCAAAATGTCTCTGAATTTGGTAACAGAAAGGTAAGGGATAATATAGCAGAGTTCATAAATATAACAGAATGGTAAGAGCACCTGAACAGAAACAATTAATACACCTAACACTAACTCAGAATCAAAGAATTAAAATAAATAAGAGGCTTCAAATATCCTGAACAGGCGGTATCTAACATACAATATGAATAAAGCTCCAAAATACGATATGACTGAAATACGATATGATCGAAATAAACCTCCAAAATACGATATGATCGAAATAAACCTCCAAAATACGATATGAATAAAGGTCTGAATAAAGCTTACAGCCCAACCTCCAAAATATGATTTTCTTACACTACAGATAGATATAGAATATTTAGGGTTGACAACTACATGAATAACTATAAAGAGAAAGAAAGTAGGAATCAGGGTCATGGACATATTCATTTGGAGATACGATTTAGGGTTTTTGAACTGACCTGTTAGGAGTGGTTCCAACAGAGATACGACACCATGTAGATTGGTCTCCTGCTTTCTGATTCTGAATAGAAGGAGTGAAGCGCTGAAAGATGGAATAGAAGAGCAAAATATTTCGTGTATTTTGAGCGGTTCTTGAATTTTCAATGGGAGGCGGTTCATATCCGTCGTAGTCTTCAATTGGGCTAAACAAGAGGACGGTTGGTCAGAACCGTCTCAGCCCATAAGATTGTTTTAGGTGTTTGGCATAAAAAATAGATGAGTAATGGCGGTTAAGAACCGTCGCAATCCATGAGTTACGGCGGTTGGGCTTGGAACCGTCGCAATCTTTATTTTATTTTTTTAAAAGTTACATAACATTTCAAATTTCAAATAGATAGTTACGTAGCAATCCATAAGATTGTTTTAGATATTTATTTTATTTTATTTTTAAAAAAAATTAAGGACTGTTACAAATTTTTATGTATGTTAAATTATAAATGATATAAAATATTGAATTAAAATGTTTATTATTTTGATAAAAAAAAAAGTTAAGTATTTTTAAAAAAATTGTTAGAGTTTTTCAAAGTTTCTATAATTTCTTATTCTTTGAACTCTAAATTACATTTTATTTGGTAGGTTAAATTTTGTTGATTTTTTTTAATAAACTTAATTTTGATTAATATGATATATGAGTTTTAGCGCAAAAGATGAATTTATGGAGGAAAACGGATGAAATCACCATCGCGACCTTTTAACAAAAGTGTGAAACCGTCGTAACATAAAATTTAGGGCGGTTCTTGAGACAGTCGTGAACTTATTTGTAAGGAGATTTAATGATAGCAATCATAATATTTATTATTTTTAAGTTTAGGCTATTTTTTAGAAAAATATGGTTTTTTTTAAGAAGAAAAATTGATCATAATTGCTTATAAAATAAAAAGTTAAGTAAAAAACATATTAAGGACGATTTTGTGATAACTGTCGTGACAACCGTCGCAGTCCAGTCCCTAACTGTCGTGACAACCGTCGCAGTCCAAGAATAAGGACGGTTGTGTGATAACTGTCGCAAAAAATCTATGACAGTTGACCCTAATTGTCGTGACAACTGTCGCAATCCAAGAATAAAGACGGTTTTGTGATAACTGTCACAACTCAAGTGTCGTAAATCTCCTTTTTTCTTGTAGTGGGGAGATCCACGAGACTATAAGCCAGGGGTTTGAGGCCCTTAACATCAATAAAGCAACTGTTGAGTCCGGAACTTCCATCACATCATATCAGCAAGCCTGGAAGGTTGTTGAAGAAGGTAGCGCCAGAGGCTGGGGCAAGATGCTGCCAGTAGAAAAGAAAGAATACAGATTCGGGTTGGATTACAGACCAACCCGACAAGATCAATCAGAGGCTGCCAAGGAGCCCAAATTTGTCAGTGGGGGAATGCTTACCCCAGATGCTGTGAACAATCTGGAAGAGAAGGAAGAAGGTGACCGCAACCTGGAGAACTGGATACGTCCAAGGATCCCGGGGAACCAAGTCTCTAACTGGTCTTCCCAGGAAATTATAAGGGTTACTCTTGCAGAGTAATTATTATTTCCTGTCTTTTAAGCATGCATCAAGTCCTGCATCTTGCCCAAAGTGTCAGGACTCATTTTGTAATGGGGCCATCTTGTATTTTGTGCAAATGATTAATTAATGAATATCAGGACATCTTTTGCAAACGAGTCTCTTTTTCGCTCACTGTCTTTTCATTTTTCATTTTTTGTAAAAAACAATAAAATGGCAATGTTATCAAAATAACAACTTCATTTTCACTTTTTCTAAACAAGATAAAACTGATCACTAAAATGAACCAATCTCAACCATTGCAGAGATTATCCTCCAGATCGCACCGACAACAACACTGTTATGACCTTGTATGACTTCGACAATCCAATTAATCAAGCTGATGAAGGGGTTGAAGAAGACTATGAGTTACCTGAAGAGTTAGCCAATTTGTTGAGGCAAGAGGAGAAGGTGATCACTCCTCATCAGGAGGAGGTTGAGACAATTAATCTTGGTACCGAAGAAGACTTGAAAGAAGTGAAGATTGGGGCCCGCCTGCAAGATTCAGTGAAGGAATAACTTATTGACATGCTTCGAGAATACGTCGATGTCTTTGCTTGGTCCTATCAAGACATGCCAGGTCTGGATACTGACATTGTAATGCACAAGCTGCCTTTGAAGGAAGACTGTCCTCTAGTAAAGCAGAAGCTACGCCGTACTCGTCCGGATATGGCCATGAAGATTAAAGAAGAGGTACAAAAACAGTGGGACGTCGCTTTCCTTGTTGTAACTAGTTACCCGCCATGGGTTGCTAACATTGTACCAGTGCCTAAGAAGGATGGCAAAGTATGGATTTGTGTGGATTACCGGGATCTGAACAGAGCAAGCCCAAAGGATGACTTCCCTTTACCTTACATTGATGTATTGGTCGACAACACAACTCAGTTCTCGGTATTTTCCTTCATGGACGGATTTTCCAGATATAATCAAATCAAGATGTCACCCGAAGATATGGAGAAGACTACCTTCATCACATCTTGGGGCATATTTTGTTATAAGGTGATGCCATTTGGGCTGAAGAATGCTGGCGCCACTTATCAACGGGCTATGGTAACATTATTCCACGACATGATCCACAAAGAAATCGAATGCTACGTGGATGATATGATTGCCAAGTCCCTCACTGAAGAAGACCATCTGGTAAATCTACTGAACTTATTCAAGCGTCTGAGAAAGTATCAGCTGAAGTTAAACCCCAACAAATGCACATTCGGGGTACGGTCCGGTAAGCTGATGGGGTTCATTGTAAGTGAAAAAGGAATTAAAGTTGATCCTGACAAAGTCAAAGCCATTCAGGAGATGCCCGCACCTAGGACTGAAAAGGAAGTTTGGGGGTTCTTAGGTAGATTGAACTACAATTCAAGGTCCATCTCTCACCTTACTGTAACCTGTGAGCCCCTGTTCAAATTGTTAAGAAAGAAACAAACGGTCAGGTGGAATGAAGACTGCCAGAAGGCTTTTGACAAAATCAAGGAGTACCTACAAGAGCCTCCAATCCTTATGCCTCCAGTTGAAGGAAGACCTCTAATAATGTACCTGACAGTATTAGAAGGATCAATGGGGTGTGTATTGGGCCAGCATGACGAGTCTGGTCGAAAAGAGTATGCAATATACTACCTAAGAAAAACGTTTACCAACTGTGAACAATGTTATTCACTGCTCGAGAAAACATGTTGTGCTTTAGCGTGGGCTGCTCGCCGACTAAGACAGTATATGTTGACCCACACTACTTTATTGATCTCAAAAATGGACCCCGTAAAGTACATATTTGAGAAGCCAACACTTACCGGAAGGGTTGCAAGATGGAAAATGATTCTGACAGAGTATGACATTCAGTACACATCTCAAAAGGCCATCAAAGGCAGTGTACTGTCTGACTATCTAGCTGAGCAACTCATTGATGATTACCAACCAATGAGATTTGACTTCCCCGATGAAGACATCATGTTCCTGAAAGTAAAAGATCATGAAGAGCTTGTTCACACTAAAGGGCCTGACCCAGAAGAAGAATGGACAATGATGTTTGATGGGGCTGTTAATATGAATGGTCGTGGAGTTGGTGCAGTGCTCATTACACCTAAAGGAGTTCATATGCCTTTCTCGGCAAAACTCACCTTTGCATGCACTAACAACGAAGCTAAATACGAAGCCTGTATCATGGGTCTTGAGGAAGCCATTGACCTCAGGATCAAGACTTTAACTATATTCGGGGATTCAGCTTTGGTAATCAATCAAACCAACGGCAAATGGTACACTCACCAAGAGCATCTGATTCCATACCGTGACTATACGAGGAGATTATTGACTTTCTTCATAACAGTCAAACTTGAGTATATCCCTCGAGACGAAAATCAGTTCGCAGATGCCTTAGCTACCATTTCCTCCATGATCAAGGTTCAGGCTGCCAACTTTGTGCCTCGGATTTCAGTATCCAGACTTGACCGACTAGCATACGTATTCTCTGTGGACATTGGTAAAGATGACAAGCCTTGGTTCCATGACATAAAATGCTTCTTAGAGGATCAAACATACCCACCTGGGGCATCATCCAATGACAAGAAGACATTAAGAAGGCTGGCTGGTAGTTTCTTCTTGAATGCTGATGGTTCGTTATACTAGAGGAACTTTGACATGGTACTTCTCAGATGTGTTGATAAGAAAGAAGTAGACTTGCTGATGCACGAGGTGCATGAATGATCTTTCGGTACCCATGCTAGAGGTCATGCAATGGCAAAGAAATTATTACGGTCAGGTTACTACTGGATCACAATGGATGCAGACTGTTGTGCCTATGCCAGAAAGTGCCACAAATGCCAGATTTATGCAGATAAGGTGCATGTGCCTCCGAATCCGTTGAACGTAATGTCTTCACCTTGGCCCTTTGCCATGTGGGGCATTGACATGATTGGAAAGATCGAACCGACTGCTTCAAATGGCCACAAATTCATCCTGGTAGCCATTGATTATTTCACCAAATGGGTTGAAGCAGCTTCATATGCAAACATCACCAGACAAGTGGTAGCCAGATTCCTGAAAAGAGACATCATCTGTTGATATGGAGTTCCCGAGCGAATCATTACTGACAATGGTTCCAATTTGAACAACAAAATGATGGCAGAACTGTGTCGGGACTTCAAGATTCAACATCACAACTCTTCTCCTTACAGGCCAAAGATGAATGGCGTTGTTGAGGTAGCTAACAAGAATATCAAGAAGATTGTGCAGAAGATGGTGGTCATATACAAAGACTGGCATGAGATGCTACCATTTGCCTTGCATGGGTATCGTACCTTAATCAGAACATCCACTGGGGCAACACCGTATCAGCTTGTGTATGGTATGGAAACAGTCCTACCTGTTGAAGTTGAATTACCCTCCTTACGGGTACTGATGGATGTCAAGTTGAATGAAGCAGAATGGGTCCGTTCTCAGTACAATCAACTGAATTTGATCGAAGAAAAGAGATTAGCTGCAATTTGTCATGGGCAGTTATATCAGAAAAGAATGAAGAAAGCCTTCGATCAGAAAGTCAGACTTCGGGAATACCAAGTGGGAGATCTTGTGCTGAAAAAACTCATTCCTCCTCATACAGACCACAGGGGCAAGTGGACTCCGAACTACGATGGTCCATTCATAGTAAAGAAAGTGTTCTCAGGTGGAGCACTGATGCTCACTACTATGGATGGTGAAGATTTCTTATCCCTTATGAATTCATATGCAGTTAAAAAATACTTCGCATAAAATGACCCGCTGGACATAAAAACAGAATGTAAGTCCAGGAAAAAATAGGGCATCCCGGCGAGTCAAAAACAGAATAAAAGACTCGGGCAAAAATAAGGGAAAATCAAAAGAAAAATGTACACCTGGTGAGTTGAAAAGCCGCATTGGACAGATCAGGCAAAAATGGGTATCCCGGTGGATTGAAAACCTGAAAGGGCGATCCACGCAAAATAAGGGAATAAGCAAACAACTGCATTTTGAATTCGTCTGTATCAATTGCAACATGGCAAGCTTCGAAAGGTTAAAGCATTGGTTGGAATGAACTTTCTTCAGAAAGCAGGATGAGAAGAACGTCAAGGTCATACGGGTCATAGCAAAGGGAAGCTCACCGGAGCGTCGTCAACATTGCCAGCACTTTTACTTTTTCAATTTGTAACAATCTCCTCATTCCAAGATATTTGTTTCTTTTAATGTATTTGCCAATTCAGGGCACTCAAATTAATAAAATCAGATTTTCAGTCACACTTCGCCTCGTACATTTTTGTTTCGTTTGCAAAATGTCTGATATCCATAATGTTTGCATATAACAAATGTGCCTTTCTAATTACATGCTTGCAGGAAATGTATTTACTTCCAGAAATATCTAAATCCTATGATGGAATCCGGTAAGGGATGCCTCAGGACACTTGTGCGTTTCTTTGTCTTAACAGGATTGCAGGTATTCAATACGCGACACGGGGCATGCCAAACATACTTCCTCCCCTAACAGTATCTGGAATGTATTTCCCCCAAAAAAGTTGCCAAAGCATCATTTCCCCAGCACATCTTTTCCAAGCAGCATCAGTAAACGCTCATTTCCCCAGCTGAGTTGTCAAGCATCCTCATCTCCAGCCATCTCCCCACAGAGCTCCAACCTCTCCCAAGAAGAGCAATGTCTGAAATTCTCACACAACAAAGTGACGAAAGCTTCCTCATCCCCAGCTGGGATGTCTCTTTACAGAGATAGATCTATCAGTGATCTAATCCCCCAAGCAGAACCGCATATGTTTTATTAGATCTATCAATGATCTCATCCCCAGCTGGGATCCTCCTTCCAAGCAGATCAGCCAGAGATCTTCAAGGCAGTGGGATCCGAATCCCGAACCGGTTTCTTTTGCATAAATATAGCATTCGCATCATTTTTCCCCTAGAGCGTAGTATTCCATCTAATACAGAGCATTACGACAAAAATCAAACATATTGCATGATCACAAGTCAGGTTCGAACCAGTCACCTTTATCTACCAACAATACCTCTTCAGCAATATACAAAATATATCCCTTGCGCATAAAAGCCAAAGCGTCCCTTTGCACTCTCAAATATAGATACATGTTCATACATGCTCCTTTTGATACTCATATGTGTCAGCATTTCCCAGTAAAGTAGCCATAACACTTTCTACAAACAGATACTTATACATAACATGTTCTTCTCGACACTCGTCCGTGTCACCTCATATTTCCCCACAGAAAGCCAAAGCGTCCCCTTTGCACTCTCAAACACAAACACATGTTCATATATACTTTCGACACTCGTCCGTGTCATATCATCCCCTGCAGATATAAACCAAACCAATGCTTATACACTCTCTTGACACCCATCCGTGTCACCTATCCCCAACACAGTTGCCCAAACACTTGTTTATAATACTTCTTTCGACACTCGTCCGTGTCATCCTATCCCCACAGTGCCAAAACACTTGTACCTTTTTATTTTGGAAAGCGTAAGCACTCGTCCGTGTTTACCATTCCCCAGCAAAACATCTTTTTTCTATCCGACATTCGTCCTTTGTCGCGATACTTTCGGCAGCCGTACCCTGCCAGGTGATCGTCCTTCACTTTTGGATGACCGTCCCTCATCCTTTCCCCAGCGGAGTCTCCATAATTGGAACCCCTTTATATCCGACATTCGTCCTATGTCATGATAAAGAGCAGTCGTCCCCTGCTAGGTGATCGTCCTTCACCTTTTTTGATGATCGTCCTTCATCATTTTATCTGATGGTCGTCCCCATCGTTGATCTTGTTATCTGACATTCGTCCTATGTCATGATAAACCCGGAAAGTAGTCGTACCCTGCTAGGTGATCGTCCTTCACCTCTTGATGATCGTCCTTCATTATGCTTTTTCCGATGACCGTCCCCATCGTCGACCTTTTTCTATCCGACATTCGTCCTATGTCGTGATAAAGAGCAGTCGTTCCCTGCTAGGTGATCGTCCTTCACCTTTGATGATCGTCCTTCATCAATTTAGCCTGATGGTCGTCCCCGTCATTGTTTACCTTACTTTGCAGACCTGATGGCCGTCCCCATCATTGCCTTTACCTTTAATCTCTAGATAACCTTGTTACTTTGCTTGATAGCCGTCCCCATCATGATCTCTTTATTTCCCCAGCATGTCGGCTGTCCCCGTCATTGCTTTATCCCCAGCAGTCGTCCTCTGCTCGATGGTCATCCTCCATCGCCCGCACTTTATAATCATACTATACTGTCTTTTACAATTTATATCCCTTTTCTTCTTCTCCCCAGTGAGTGCAAATTTTGGACTGTCTTTGGTATTCAACCACAAGATATCATGTTTGTCTGTTAAGCCAGGCGCTTACATCCTACACAGATAACTCATGCTTGAATAGGAGAAGCTGTAAACACCCCAAATTTTCCCTCACTAAGTTCACACCATAGCTTGTGATCTTTCATATTTGCATTAGTTTAAGTATACCACATCATATTGCATTTTTGTTCACTGCATTAGTTCAAATTCATCGGCATCTAGGGTTTGTGATCTGAGCAATCCAAGATTCATCTGAGCCACTCCAAAGGTCTCCAATCATTTCAAGAGGGTCCATGTATGTTCAATCATCATATCATATCCCCCAAAGATCAAGGAGGTCAAATAATCACAAGAACTTGGAAAGCATGGAAGCAGAGCTAGGGTTTCACTGCACAGATGACCTGAAATTAGGGTTTTGGTTTCAGAGGCTATAACTCCAAAAAATTTGGTCATTCTTGTTTCTAAGGGTCTCAATATGTTATAAGGATCATGTGTACCAAGTTTGATGAAGAAATTCATTGTGGAAGTCATCTGTTCACTGGGTAACTTCTTGAGCAAGTCAGAGCAAAATCAGGGCATCTGAGGCCCCCAACAATGGAACCAAAGGGGATTTTTCATCAAATTGAAGTTATATGATCTTTATTTGATCATTGAAGTGCTTGTAAGTTCACAAAATTGAATAAAAGTGAGCTAAACCAAAAGTTGCCAAAAATGGAAATGACTTGTAATGTAAACTTTCCATTTTGGGAAAGTTTTTCAACCTCCTCTTTCTCAACCAAAAATGCTTCAAATTAAAAATTGTTGGTCATGAAAGTTGTAGATTGGATCATTCCCTTTTCAAAAAGTATAAGAACAAGACCTAATTCATTTTGGAACTCAAGATATGGCTTGCCAAAGTTGGCAAAAATCACATAATTTTCAAGAATGTACCAAAGAGGGATTTTTGCAAAACCTCTTGCCAATTCATTTTGTGACTTCAAACACACTTCTAATAATCATACAAACATTGTGCATTGTCTAAAACTCATAATTGCCCAAAGAATCTCAAGATTTCATGCCTTGCCCATGAAGAAATCTCAAAGGGGCCAAAACTTCATGAAATTGCAAAATGACACATAACTTTGTTTCCACTTGCTGAATTGCCTCAAGACTAATTCCATGGACCTCCTGTCGCTCCCAACAAGTGACACCGGGTCAGATGAAGGTACAGACGCGAACGGTCGGCGAAGGGAACAGTGAGAACACACAGCCGTGAACTCACTGGAGGATGAAAAGAGTCGCCAGCTAGGCATTTTTATCCCGGAGGAAAGGCAATGCTGCATAGACCTAGAAAAAGATGGATAAGACGGTTTGCGAACCAGAGAGACTGAGAAAGGGGGTTGGTTACAACCTGGGAAGGTATTAGCACCCAGATTGTCCGCCGTACTCGACGGGATCCACGCCTAAAAGATTTGTGTTTTAAAGGGGTAGTGTCAGTGCAATCTGTGTGTAAAAGAGCTGGAAAGATGTACAGGTGTCAGTGTAAAAGAGTATGAAGTGTGATGTATATAGTGTCAGTGTAAGGAAAAGAGTATGCTCAAGATCATGAGGCTAAAAGAATGAGCTGAAAGAGGGGGGATGTACAGAGACTTTTGTTCGATAACTGTTAAGTTATGCCTACGTATCCTCTCGTGCAATGAGGAAGTCAGAACACCGTAGTTCGACCCAAAGAGACTGAAAGGATTGACTGGTGAACTGCTTGCTTGTCAATGCTCAAGTGTATGACCTGTCTGGCTCAGGTGCTTACTGTCTTGCATTAGACGGAAGAAGCGAGTTCTCGATTGTGAGTGAAGATGATGAGAAAAGAATCCCGGAGGAGACGATTATTGTTTGTTTTTGAGTTTTCAGTCTTTTATTTCTTTTTGGAGTTTGTCATAGGGTAATGAGCTTAAGTCTAAACCAATGGGTTAGTAAACTCATCACATCTTCCCTCTGATTAGGGGTAATGAGAGTACCTTAAGTGTGAAGTCAGATTCTCACACTTAATCACCTTTGATGTAGGATTAAGATCATTAACCTACTTGTGATTATTTAGATGTTTTTTTGTGTTTTTGTTTAGTGTTGAGTAATGAGGTTAAGCCATAATCAAGGATTAAACAGACCCATTACACCATCCTAAAAGAAGGATAATATGAGAATGTTTAAGCTGAGGAAAACTCCTCAACTTAATCCACGATTAGGGATTAAACCCATGACAAAACAAACCTTTATTAAGTGGATTTTATTCAATGGTATGATGATGAAGTGTTTTTTATGGTTTGTAAGACAACTTGAGGGGGACTTGTCCATTAACACTAGGGTTAGTCCTTCTTAACCACTTAAGGGAGAATTAGAACCCTAATGCAAGGCCCAAGTTACAAGTGTGATGTCTTGATATTTATTAGATGAATTGATTAAGAGATTTAAACACCTTAAGGGTTTAATACTTAGGATTAAAGTTATACACTCCATCCTAAGAGAAGGATGCAGGCATAAACTCAATCACAAAGTCTTAAAGCCTTTAGGGTTTAGTCCCTGATTATGAGTTGAGAAGAGAAGACTCAAAGAGAGACACAAAGGTAAAACTATGGGGGAACTAATCAAAACCCTAATTCATTGTCATGCTTGGTTGGTCCTAAGGTTTGTGAGGTTTGCAAGAACAATCTTCAGAGGAGCCACCAGGAAGCAGATGAACAGGATCAAGAGAAGCAAAGTGACTTGCTTCATTCAAGAAGTCAAGTCACTTGAAGAAAGAAAGTGGGAGGAAGAAGAATGAGCAAGCTCAAACTCAAACACATATAAGAATGCAGCAATGGATGCAAGAGAGATGAAAAGAGAAGTTATGAGAAGTGAAGGCAAATCCACTTCTCAAGTTTACTTACCACCTGAAATGTTAGAAAGAAAATGCAATGCAATGCAAGATGAAATGAAATGATATGATGCTAAGAAAAACCAGAAGCATGTTGGTGATGATTATGATGTTATGAGGTGCTGCAAACATGAGGCAAGACAATGGGGATGTTCATACAAGGTCATGAATGCAAATGATGCAAGCTTAGAAGCATGGATACACATGAAAAGTTATGAATCATACAAGACAAATGACATGGCAAATATGTAATGCAATGATCAAAGGTGATTCCTATATGTCTTAAGATGTCAAATGAATCATAAGCATGCACAGAATGCAAAGATAGGTCATGTTATGCAAGAGAATGCAAGAGGGATGCAAATGAAAGCCCAAATTAGGGTTTATGGATCAAACATCAAACACAAACCAAAAACAGAAGCAAAACCCTAAAGTAAAAATGGAAAATGGTACCCAAAGAAACCCTAGGCCTATGATGAACCACTGCCCAAAGGGGAGCTCTCAACTCTCAACCAAACTCAAGATATGAATTTTCTAACTTATTAGGGTTTTTTAGGGTTCTTAACAAAACAAATGCCAATCAATTTGAAAATGCAAGAACAAATCATGGCCTTCTTATCCTTGAAAATACATGCTAAACATAACACAATGCAAAAAAAATCAATGTCTCAACCTTCACCAATAGGCAGAAATGAATTTTTGAATCCATGATCAAAATAATGCATAAAAAATGATTTAATTCAATGAAAAATCCTTAAAATGCATCAAGATCAAAAAAGAAATTTGGTTTGAAGGTTGGACAATGTTTCTAAATGTCTTAGAACATTTCATGAATTTTTTTGTAATTTTTAGATACCTAAAAGTATTTTTAATTAATTAATTCCCATTAATCAATTAAAAATAATCTTTTAAATATTTAAAAATACTTTTTTAATGATAAAAAATAAAATAAAAATATTTTTGTGTCATAAAAATTATTGAAACTCTTAAGAAAAAGTTTCATAATTTTTATGAATTTTTTACTATTTTAAATTAATTGTACAAAACAAATGAAAAAGAAATGAATTAAAATGAATAAATTAAAAAGTCAAAGGAACGAATGGCTGAGATGAGCCCAGGATTCAAATCTGTTGACTGGCGCGTGATCTAAGGGTCCAGGTTGGCTCTGATTAAATTAGTTTAATTACGAATTAATTAACTAAATGAAAATGATTAGGGCTAATCAAACGCATCTGGGCCATCGAAACTGGAGGGAAGTCAACGAGTCAAAGGCTATCTACGGCCAAAATTCAAACTAGCATTAATTGTGTGATTAGGGCACAAATGACTTTCAGGTGGCCGGAGAAGACTTCCGGTCGTCTTCTCCGGCCAGAAGCTCACCTGAAAATTTCAAACTTCCTAAAAACGTAACAAAAATGAAATCTAAGACCAGGGAAATGCTCCTCTCATCCTCACGAACCAAACCCCTAACCTAAAACAAATTTATTTTCTCTGAATCAACTGAATCGAAGAGAAAAAGTTTTAGGTCACGCAAGCTTCAGAGTTCAATTAAATGCTCAAAACACAACCATTTCAAAAACTAATGGCACCAGGATGATCAGGACAACACAAAGAACAGGTTTGTAACAATAAAAATGATTTCTGGAAAAATTATTTTCGAGCTACCTGAGATTTGAAGCTTTCAGTTTAGGAACTTTCTGGCCACTTCCTTTGATGTAAGCTGCTCCACTTGATCCCCCAAAGATGCTTGAATGCTCAAAGTGAGTTTAAGTTGGCTGGATAGTGAGTTTCGAAAGCTCCTGCTTCAAGCTTAGTCAACAATGGCTATGGTGATTCTGGAGGATTCAGGCCATGGTGGATGATGGTTTGAGGTCCAGAGGATGTGTAGAGAAGCTTTGCAAGGTTTGTTTGGTTGTTTGTGGCTTATGGAAGGAGATTCGAATGAATCTGCAGAATGAGAGTGAAGAATGGTAATGGAGTTTTCAGGCTGTTTCAGGCTTGTGCTTTGGATGGTTTCTTGTCTATGAAGTGTGCTGAGTTGAATGATGAAGGTGGTTGAAGTGTTTGCTTGCTGTGTGAAGGGATTCGAAGCAAGTTGCAAAATGGGAGGTTTTTGTGTAAGTTGTGAATGAGAGAGTTTCAGCCTTGGCCTGTGTTATGTTTAGCTTGCAAGTTGTACACATAAACAAATCTGATTGGTTTTGTGATGTGACATGGCCTGCTATGATAGGTAAGTTTGCTTTTGCATAAAAGGTCAACTTTGTGTAAGATAGGGCATGGGCAAGGTCTAGGCAAGTACAAGGCATGGCTGGCGCAGCAAAGGTGAGGGAGAGAGGCTGGCTTGACTCAAGGATCAATGCAGCAAGTTGGTGAGAAGATCATGAGTGTTTTGCAACTTGGTTAGCTTTATGGATTTTCATGAAAATGCCTTGTTACACAAACCAAACCATGGGCAAACTAGATCAAATTCTGATTTTTGTAACTTAGAGAATGTTCACATGCTGGTTTGAAGTGGATTAGAGGCTGCATTTGACTTTGGTTCAAGACTTTGCAAGATTTTCATTTGGTGCATAACTTGAAAAACAATGATTTTTGCCAACTTTGCATTGCCATAACTTTTGATCCAAGAAGAGTTTGATCATGTTCTTGTACTTTTTGAAAAGGGAAAGATGAGATCTACAACTTTCATGACCAAAGTTTTTCCATTTGAAGCATTTTTGGATCCAAAATCATGGCTTGAAAAATGACCTAAAATGAAGCATTCTTGAAAAGTCAACTATGCCCAAAAAGTCAACATTTGCAAAAACCCTAAATTCTTGATTTCTATGAACTTCAACCTTCTTCCATGATCAAATAAAGATCATATACACTCAAAATGATGAAGATCACCCATTGGTTGGGTCATTGGGGGCCTCAGATGCCCTGATTTTACACTGACTTGTCTGAAAAGTCAACTCTTGATCAGATGACTTCCCCATGGAATTTCTTCATGAAAATTGATATGCATACTCCCTATACCATATAGAGACCAATGGAAATAAGAATGACCAAAAAATTTGGGGTTATGGCCTCTGAAACCAAAACCCTAATTTTCAGTCAACTGTGTAGTTCAACCTGGCTCTGCATCCACTCAAACCCTAGTTCTTGTGATTCCTCTGCATTTTTGACTTTGAGGAGATGGAATATGATGTAAGAACACACATGGACCCCTTTGAGTTGATTGGTGGCCTTTGGAATAGCTCAAGATGCTTTGGGATTGCTCAGATCACAAACCCTAGGTGCAGATGCCTTAGAAGCTATGCAGTGAATCAAAAAATGAGATGTGAGATGATATGATTGTATTTATGCATATGAGGATGATCACAAGCCATGGTGTGAATGGGTGAGGGCAAATTTGGGGTGTTTACAGCTGCCCCTATTCAAACATGAGTTAGCTGTGCAGGTTGTAAGCGACGGCTTAACAGGCGAACAAGATAACTTGTGGTTGAATACCGAAGACAGTCCAAAATTTGCACTCACAGAATGGAAAGGGATATAGATTGTAAAAGCAAAATAAAGTATATTGTAAAGTATGGGCGACGGAGGACGACCGTCGAGCAGAGGACGACTGCTGGGTAAAGTGATATGTGAAGCAAAGCGATGACGGGGACGGCCGACATGCTGGTAAAGTGCAGGAAATAAAGCGATGGCGGGGACGGCCGACATGCTGGGGATAAAAAGTAAAGCTAAGACGGGGACGGCCGACTAGCTGGGGAAAAACAAGTAAAGCTAAGACGGGGACGGCCGACTAGCTGGGAAAAAACAAGTAAAGCTAAGACGGGGACGGCCGACTAGCTGGGGAAAATAAAATCATGATGGGGACGGCCATCACGATAAAACTGTAAAATTTCTGAGGATTAATGAAACATGACGGGGACGGCCATCAAGTTCATAAAGGTAAAGTAACCAACGATGGGGACGGCCATCGGGCTAAAAAGGAAAAGGGGCCACGACGGGGACGGCCATCGGGTTAAAGAATAAATGAAATAAACAGATGATGGGGTACGGCCATCAAAGGTGAAGGACGATCACCTAGCAGGGGACGGCTGCTCTGTTGGGTATAAAAATGATGGGGACGGCCATCAAAGGTGGAGGACGACCACCTGGCAGGGTACGGCTGCCGAAAATATCAACGATGGGGACGGCCATCGGATAGAAAAGGTCAACGATGGGGACGGCCATCGGACGAGCAAGATGGAGGACGACCATCAAGAAGTGGAGGACGACCACTCAGCAGGGGACGGCTGCTCTCGAGGTTTGTCATGACATAGGACGAATGTCAGATAACCAAAATCAACAATGGGGACGGCCATTGGATAAGGTTGATGAGGGACGATCATCAAGAGGTGGAGGACGACCACCTAGCAGGGGACGGCTGCTAAATCAACGATGGGGACGGCCATCGGATGAGCATGATGGAGGACGACCATCAAGAAGTGGAGGACGACCACTCAGCAGGGTACGGCTGCTCTCAGAGTTATCATAACACAGGACGAGTGTTAAATAAAAAGGAAATTTGTTGGTGATCTACTGGGGAGATAGTAAACACGGACGAGCGTTTACATCCAAGAAACAAAAGGTATAAGTGTTTGGTATTGTGTATAGATTAAAGATGCGGACGAGCATCCTTAAGACAATGATACGGACGAGTATCACGTAGAAACAAACTGACACATGTTCAGAGATGATGATACGGACGAGTATCAACTGGTTAACAAAGAACACGGACGAGTGTTGCATCTGAAAGAATTCTTCTGGGGAATAATAGACACGGACGAGTGTCCATATTCAAAAAGACATAGGTGTTTGACATGGTGTATGGATTAAAGATGCGGACGAGCATCCTTAAGACTATGATACGGACGAGTATCATGTAGAAACAAACACTCGACGCAATGTTCTGAGATGATGGTACGGACGAGTACCAACTGGTTAACAAAGAACAAGGACTACTGTCGAATCTGTGGGGATATGAGTGATGATGTATACAAGATACGGACGAGTATCTGTATAAGCGTACCATGAGTAGTGAGTATTGTATTGTATAGATGAGTGTTTATCTGCTGGGGAGAGTGACACGGACGGGTGCCAAGAGAGAAAAGTATAATATTAACAAGTATCTAGGCGACTGCGCTGGGGATATGACACGGACGGGTGTCAAAAAGGGTGTATATAGGTATATGTGAGTGCAAAGAGGATGTCTTTGGCTTTCTGCTGGGATATGACACGGACGGGTGTCAGGGTGTGTCTGTAGTACGGGTGATTTTGTTTGTAGAGTGTACCCAGGCGACCTGTGGGGAAAGATGACACGGACGGGTGCCAAAAAGTGTATACACTGGTGTTTGTGATTGGGAGGCAACTGCTTTTGCTGGGGCTCTGATGGGGACTCTGGGGAAAGTAATCTGTGTTCTGATGAATGGTCACTAGTCACAAGCGTTCAATTCACAACATGACTTATGATTATGCTATGCATTTGATTTTTGCCGTAATGCTCCGTACTAGACGGAATGCTACGCTTTGAGGGTATAATATGATGCGAATGCTATGATTATGCAAAAGGGCGCAGATCCGGGATTCGGATCCCGATGCCGCGAAGATCTCTGGTCGATCTGCTGGAAATGGACCTCCCAGCTGGGGATGAGATCACTGGTAGATCTAATGAGGTATCTGCTTGGGGATATATGCCACCGATTGACATATCCTTATAATACGGGACCCAGCTGGGGTTTGTAGAAGCTTCTTCACTCTGTTGTGATCTCTTCGTGCGTTGCTCTTCTGGATAGAGGCTGGGGAAGGTGTGGGGAGATGATTCCCTGATATCTGCATTCTGCTGAGGAAGAATGGCAACTCGGCTGGGGATGTGAGAGGCAACTCAGCTGGGGAGAGCAACAAGAGGCAAATCAGCCGGGGGAAGCAATGGGGAGCAACTCAGCTGGGGAAATGGGCAACTCAGCTGGGGAGAGCAACAAGAGGCATCTCAGCTGGGGATATGGCATCCTGAGTGTTAAGCCTGTTTGTTGATTTGGCAACCTCGCTGGGGAAATGGGCACCTTCTAATGCCATGTGGGAGATAGACCAAGTTGATGATGATTCGCCTACTTGCTGAGACGTAACCTGCATGCCCCAGGTTGCGTTCTGGATACCTGCAATCCTGCAAAGATAATGGAACGTACAAGAGGTCCCGAGGTATCCCCTACTGGATTCCGTCATAGGAGTTAAGTACTTTCGAGAATAATCAGATTTCCTGTAAGCATGTGTTTTTATTTTTATAGAAAGGCATCTGTACTTATGCAATTGTATTTTAGAGATATCAGACAGCTCTTTGCAAAACATAAATGTGAAAACGAAACATGACTGAAAAATCTGATTTTATTAATTCATGTGCCCTGAATTGGCAAGATACAGTCAAAGAAACATATCTCCTGAAATGAGGAGATTGTTACAAATTGAGAAATAAAGTGCTGGCGGTGTTGACGACGCTTTGAGGAGCTTCCTCTCCTGCTATGACTCGTATGACAATGACGTCCTTCTCGTCTTGCTTTCTGGAGAGAGTTGATTCTGATTGAAGCTTGATCCTTTGGAAGCTTACCAAGTCGTAGGTGATACAGACGAGTTCAGAATGCAGTTGTTCGCTTATTCCCTTATTTTGCATGGATCGCCCTTTCGGGTTTTCAATCCATCGGGATACCCATTTTTGCCTGAGCTGTCCAATGCGGCTTTTCAACTCAGCGGGTGTACATTTTTTCATTTATTTCCCTTACTTTTTCCCGAGTCTTTTATTCTGTTTTTGACTCGCCGGGATGCCCTATTTTTGCCTGGACTTACATTCTGTTTTTTTTGTCCAGCGGGTCATTTTATGCGAAGTATTTTTTAACTGCATCTGAATTCACAGGGGATGGGAAATCTTCACCATCCATGGTGCTGAGCATCAGTGCTCCACCATAGAAAACTTTCTTTACAACGAATGGTCCTTCATAATTTGGAGTCCATTTTCCCCTGTGGTCTGTATGAGGAGGGAGGATTCTTTTCAGCACAAGATCTCCCACTTGGTACTCTCGGTGCCTGACTTTCTGATCGAAGGCTTTCTTCATTCTCTTCTGATATAACTGCCCATGACAGATTGCAGCCAATCTTTTCTCTTCGATCAGACTCAATTGTTCGTATCGGGACCGAACCCATTCTGCTTCACTCAGTTTAACATCCATCAATACCCGTAAGGAGGGTAATTCAACTTCAACAGGCAGGACTGCTTCCATACCATATACAAGCTGATACGGTGTTGCCCCAGTGGATGTTCTGATTGATGTGCGGTACCCATGCAAGGCAAATGGTAGCATTTCGTGCCAGTCTTTGTATGTGATTACCATCTTCTGTACAATCTTCTTGATATTCTTATTTGCTGCCTCAACAGCGCCGTTCATCTTTGGCCTGTAAGGAGAAGAATTGTGATGTTGGATCTTGAAGTCCCGGCACAGCTCTGCCATCATTTTGTTGTTGAGATTGGAACCATTATCAGTAATGATTCGCTCGGGAACTCCGTATCGACAGATGATATCTCTTTTCAGAAATCTGGCTACCACTTGCCTAGTAACGTTTGCATATGAGGCTGCTTCAACCCACTTGGTGAAATAGTCGATGGCGACCAGGATGAATCTGTGGCCGTTTGAAGCAGTTGGCTCAATCTTGCCAATCATATCAATGCCCCACATGGCAAAGGGCCAGGGTGAAGACATTATGTTCAAAGGATTAGGAGGCACATGCACCTTATCTGCATAGATCTGGCATTTATGGCATTTTCTGGCGTAGGTACAACAGTCTGCATCCATTGTGATCCAGTAATAGCCTGATCTTAACAACTTCTTAGCCATGGCATGCCCTCCAGCATGGGTACCAAAAGATCCTTCGTGCACTTCATGCATCAACAAATCTGCTCCTGTCTTGTCAACACATCTGAGGAGTACCAAATCAAAGTTCCTCTTGTATAAAGACCCATCAGTGTTCAGAAAGAAACTACCAGCAAGCCTTCTCAAGGTCTTCTTATCATTGGAAGATGCCCCAGGTGGGTATGTTTGATCCTCCAAGAAGCACTTAATGTCGTGGAACCAAGGCTTATCATCTTTTGCAACATCCGCTGCAAATACATATGCTGGTCTATCAAGTCTAGACACTGAAATCTGAGGTACACAGTTAGCAGCTTGAACTTTGATCATGGATGAAATGGTAGCAAGAGCATCTGCAAACTGATTCTCGTCTCGAGGGATATACTCAAGTTTGACTGTTGTAAAGAAAGTCAGTAACCTTCTCGTATAATCCCTGTAAGGTATCAGATGATCCTGGTGGGTGTACCATTTCCCGTTGGTTTGATTGACTACTAAAGCTGAATCTCCGAATACGGTCAATGTCTTGATCCTGAGGTCAATGGCTTCCTCAAGACCCATAATGCAGGCTTCATATTCAGCTTCGTTGTTAGTGCAGTTGAAAGTGAGTTTTGCCGAGAAAGGCATGTGAACTCCTTTGGGTGTAATGAGTACTGCACCAACACCACGGCCATTCATGTTAACAGCCCCATCAAACATCATAGTCCATTCTTCCTCCGGGTCAGGCCCTTCAGTGTGAATAGGCTCTTCGTGATCTTTTGCTTTAATGAACATGATGTCTTCATCAGGGAAGTCAAACCTCATTGGCTGGTAGTCATCAATGGGTTGCTCAGCAAGATATTCAGATAGTACACTGCCCTTGATGGCTTTCTGAGATGTGTACTGTATGTCGTATTCTGTGAGAATCATCTGCCATCTTGCAACCCGTCCGGTAAGAGCTGGCTTCTCGAAAATGTACTTAACTGGATCCATTTTTGAGATTAACAAGGTAGTGTGGGTCAACATATACTGTCTCAGTCGGCGAGCAGCCCACGCTAAAGCACAGCAAGTTTTCTCGAGCAGTGAATAACGTTGTTCACAGTCGGTAAACTTTTTGCTTAGGTAGTATATTGCATACTCTTTTCGACCAGACTCGTCATGCTGGCCCAGCACACACCCCATTGACTCTTCTAATACTGTCAAGTACATGATCAGAGGTCTTCCTTCAACTGGCGACATGAGGATTGGAGGTTCTTGTAGATATTCCTTGATCTTGTCAAAAGCCTTCTGGCAATCTTCGTTCCACCTGACCGTTTGTTCCTTTCTTAACAGCTTGAACAAGGGTTCACAGGTTGCTGTAAGGTGAGATATGAACCGTGAGATGTAGTTCAATCGACCTAAGAACCCTCGAACTTCTTTCTCAGTTTTCGGCGCAGGCATTTCTTGAATAGCTTTGACTTTATCAGGGTCAACTTCAATCCCTTTCTCGCTTACAATAAAGCCCAGCAGCTTACCGGATCGCACTCCGAATGTGAATTTGTTGGGGTTCAGCTTCAATTGGTACTTCCTCAGACGCTTGAATAACTTGAGCAGATTTACCAGGTGATCTTCCTCTGTAAGGGACTTGGCAATCATATCATCCACATAGCATTCTATTTCCTTGTGGATCATATCGTGGAACAATGTCACCATAGCCCGTTGATATGTTGCACCAGCATTCTTCAGTCCAAATGGCATCACTTTGTAACAGAACGTGCCCCAAGGTGTGATGAATGTTGTCTTCTCCATGTCTTCAGGTGACATCTTGATCTGATTATATCCTGAAAATCCATCCATGAAGGAGAATACCGAGAACTGAGCCGTGTTATCCACCAACACGTCAATGTGAGGTAATGGGAAGTCATCTTTCGGGCTGGCTCTGTTCAGATCCCGGTAGTCAACACACATTCTTACTTTGCCATCCTTCTTAGGCACAGGTACTATGTTAGCAACCCACGGCGGGTAGCTAGTCACAGCAAGGAACCCGGCGTCCCATTGCTTTTGTACCTCTTCCTTGATTTTCATAGCCATGTCTGGGCGAGTTCGGCGCAGCTTCTGTTTCACTGGTGGGCATTCTTCCCTCAAAGGCAGCTTGTGCACAACAATGTCGGTATCCAACCCTGGCATATCTTGATACGACCAAGCAAACACATCAACATACTCTTGAAGCAGATCTATCAGTTGTCTCTTCACTGAGTCTTGCAGGCAGGCCCCGATTTTAACCTCTTTCACGTCTTCATCGGTACCAAGATTAATCATTTCAATCTCCTCCTGGTGAGGAGTAATAACCTTTTCCTCCTGTCTTAACAACCTGGCTAGCTCTTCAGGAAGCTCATATTCTTCATCAACCCCTTCATCAGCTTGATTGATTGGATTGTCAAAGTCATACGATGTCATAGCCGTGTTGTTGTCGGTGCTGTCAGGAAGGCGCTCTCTGCAAGGGTTAAGTTGGTCCATTTTAGTGATTGATTTTAATCTTGCTTTTAGAAAAAGTGAAATGAAGTTATCATTTTGAAAACACCGCCATTTATTTTTGTACAAAAAGAAAAGTGGAAAAACAGTGAGCAGAAAAGAAAAAGACTCGTTTGCAAAAGATTGTCTGATATTTCATTAATTTAATCTTGTTTGCACAAAAGTACAGATGGCCCTGGTTACAAAATGAGTCTTGTCATCTTGGGCAAGATGCAAGACTTTGATGCATGCTATAAAAATACAGGAAATAATAATTACTCTGCATGAGTAACTCTTATAATTCCCTGGGAAGACCAGTTCGAGACACTGCTCCCCGGGATCTTCGGACGAATCCAATTCTCCAGATTGCGCTCCTCTTCCAGCTCGTCTTCCAAACAGTTGATAGCATCGGGGGTAAGCATCCCCCCACTGACAAAACCGGGCTCTGCAGCAGCCTTCGCTTGATGTTGAGTTGGTTTGTAACCCAACCCAAATTTGTCCTTCTTCTCCTCCACAGCTAAGACCTTGCCCCAGCCTAGGGCAGTTCCTTCTTCAACAACCTTCCGGGCTTGTCGGTAAGATGACATTGGAGTACCAGATACAGCAGATGCTTCATTCACATTCAAGGCCTCAAAACCTTGGCTCATTGTTTCATGGATCTCTCCATCCATTTCAATGTATTTATAAGTAGCCAGGTGGCTGACAAAAATGTCCTCCTCTCCACAGATTGTGACAACTTGACCTTCCCACTCAAATTTTAACTTTTGGTGAAGGGTAGACGTTATTGCGCCGGCGGCGTGAATCCAGGGTCTACCCAACAAACAGCTGTAGGCGGGCTGAATGTCCATCACATAGAAGATAGTTTTAAAGGTCTGTGGGCCAATTGTCACAGGCAGCTCAATCTCTCCCAGAACCGATCTCTTAGAACCATCAAAGGCTCTTACTACCAGGTTGCTGGGTCTCAATGCCAATCCATCATATTCAAGCTTCACCAGAGCCTTATTTGGTAAGACATTCAGGGAAGAACCTGTGTCCACCAGCACATGAGAAAGGACAGCTCCTTTGCATTCCAGGGTTATGTGCAAGGCTTTGTTGTGGTTGCGGCCATCCGCTGTCAAGTCAGAATTGGTAAACCCTAGCCCATTGCTAGCAGTAATGTTTCCGACCACGGTTTCCAATTGGTTGACGGTAATCTCCTCAGGCACGTAAGCTGCGTGCAGGACTTTAAGTAGTGCATTCCGATGGGCTTCGGAACACATAAGCAGTGAGAGGATGGAGATTTTGGATGGCGTCTGGTGAAGCTGATCCACAATTTTATAATCACTCTTTTTGATGATCCGCATAAACTCATCAACTTCCTGATCGAATGGAGTCTTCAGGGCTTCTTTAGCAGCTGGATCTTCCTGCACCGGGCTCTTTCCTTTTGCTTTGGCAGCAGCTTCTGCTTCGGCTGTAGGTTTTTGAACTTGTGAGGCGAAGAGACGTCCGCTTCGAGTGAAGCCTCCGCCTCCCCCCACATTATCTACTTGTGGTGCAGGTGCTGATGTTTCAAGAGTGATTCTTTTCCCTTCACAGTACACGTCAGAGCCATAGTGCCAAGGGATGGCCCTATTGCTTTCATATGGTACTGGTCCAGGCACCGTGACAGTGACCGGACTGATTGCTGCTGCTGAAGGGACTGTTATTGTTTGTGGATCATAAAAGATTGTAACTGGTGCTCTAGTGGGAGCAGCACCTTCTGAATGGTAAGCGGAATTATTTTCAGGATCGTAGAATATGGTGACGGTAGAGACATCTTCATGATTGATTGCTGGTGTTGTAGGAGGTTCTGTTGGAAGGACTGTTGTTGTTGCTGATGGAGAGTCGAAATGGAATGAAGCTGAAGTTGTAGCAGGAGAAACTGTTGTAAACTGATCATTTGGGAGAACTGATGAAGTACTTGTTGATGGTGCTGATGAATTGTCGGGAACAATAGTTGTTGCAGTTGTAGGAGGGTCTGAAACCGTTGTTGATGAAGTTGCCGGATTTGTCGGAAATGATGTAGTGATCTGTAGCAGGCCACTCTGAATAAGGCTGTCAATGCCATTCCTCAGGTCTTCACACCCATTCCATGAAATATTGCAATAGGGGCACCCTAGTTCACACCCTGGAAATATTTGGTTTTCACGGAGTTGAGCTTTGATTTCCACCAATGGTGTCCGGATCTGATCCACACTTGTTATTAAATAAGACGGTTGGTCTTCTTCAATAGCGTTAATTCGAGGACCACCATGGTTTGGCATTGGGTTTTTATTGACATTGGGCGGAGGTGCAAAGTTCAGAGCCTTGGAGTCTACCAAGTCTTGTACCTTCATATGCAGAGCCCTGCATTTTTCTGTACTGTGACCAGGTGCGTTCGAATGAAAAGCACACCTAGCATTGGAGTCATAGTTTCTCGGCAAACTGTTGGGATCCGGAGGTGCCAACGTTCTTAGCTCAACCAGGTTGAGTTTCAGAAGTTGTGGCAGCAAGGCAGCATATGGCATTGGGATCGGGTCGATCACTCGGTTAGCTTGAGATGGCCTTTGTAGGAATGGCCTCTGTTGATTGTTGTTGTTGGAGTTGTTGTTGAAGTTCCTTGGAGGATACTGATTCTGCTGATACTGAGGTTGCTGTTGGAAGTTTTGTTGAGGAGGTTGATAGACTGGCTGAGGATGAGCTGGAGCAGGGATAGTGACTGCTGCTATTGACCTTTGAACATATTGGGGCCTGCCCCTGTTTGAATGGATGGCATTGGTCTCGCCAGTTCTTCTCGGGCCTGCAAACGGCTTTCTTGTACCACTGGACGAGCTTGCACCATTGTCTGAGATCTTTCCCATCTTTAACAGGCTTTCAATTCTCTCCCCAGCTATAACAACATCCGCAAAGCTAGTGGAAGAGAAAGCAGCTAACCTGTCAATATAGGTTCCCTGAAGAGTGTTCATAAACATGTCTGCCATTTCTCTCTCAGACATTGGTGGTTGAACGGCAGCAGCCAATTGCCTCCATCTCTGAGCATATTCTCTGAAACTCTCCCTTGAAGACTGTGACATTCCCATTAGGAGAGTCCTGTTGGGTGCCATATCTAGATTATACTGATACTGTCGGATGAAGGCTTCTGCCAGGTCCTTCCAACATCTTATAGTTGCCCTTGTCAGATGGGAATACCATTCCCTTGATGCTCCAGTCAAGCTATCTTCAAAATAGAACATCCACAATTTCTCATCCATTGTATAGGCCTTCAGCCTTCCCAGAAATGATTGCAAATGAGTCCGGGGGCATGAAGTCCCATTATACTTTTCGAAACACGGAGGCTTGAACTTGTGGGGAATCCTGACCCCTTCTACCAAACCCATGTCCATGACGTCGAAACCCAAAGAATTTTGAGATTCTAAGGACCTCAACTTCTCAGCTATTTCTTCCAACCGTCTATCATATGTTTCTTCTCCAGCACCCATCACTGTATACTGGTCCTCCTGAGGATCTTCTTGAAGCACTCTGGCTGCAGTGGCTGTTCCTTGAACATTTGCAGGAATGTTAATCTCAGGATGTAGATGTGGACCAAACACAGGGGGGTTAACATGTGGTTGCACCCTTTCATTATTACTGGTGCCTGCAGTTCCTACATGAGGCTCCTCTTGATTTTGCCTCTCTACCATGGCCCTCAGTCTCTCCTGGCTCTGAGCCATGTTGTTCATAACTTCCATGAACTGCGTCATCTGCGTTCTCATCTCTAACCTTTCGTTTGCCATCTGGTTTCTGACCTCCGTAAGGTCCTGTTGCATCTGATCCATCTGAATTCCCGGAAGGTTGTTTCTAGTTGGGTACCTGTGAGGCCTGTTGAGAGGAAATACCCGGCGGCGAGCAATAATTCCTGAAGATCACAACAGAGGTTAGCAACAACAAAACAAAAACCTACAAAACAAACAAAAGGGTTAGCATGCAATGCAGTTATGCTTATTTGTTCTCAAGGTATCCGGTTTGGCCTTCAGTTTTGACCCTTCCAGACCCTTGAAGATGCTGCTGTTGAAGTTGCTTTTGATGTAACCCAGATGGAAACCAACACAAATATATTACAAAGGTGAAATAGTACAATTTGTTCATTTTTACAACACAAACCCTCAAAGGGGCCAAAATACATCACAAAAAGCAAAAGTACATGGAAAAGGAACAACAACAAGCAAATGATCAAACTCCAAGGCCAAACTCATCCTCACGAACTTCCTTGAGAAGTGCTTCGGTCACAGGATCAGCCGGATGCTCCGTGAGACTTCTGATGAGAAGGTTTCTTGTTGCAACAGCTGCAGTCAACCTCTTGTTCTGACTTTGGTCCTTTGACCTCTTCAATCCTGCTTTGATTTTCAGCTCTGATATTTCCTCCTGGGCTGCTGCCAGGGCTTTTTCCATCTGCTCCATCTTGTCTTGAACTCTCTTGTCTTCTAGAGTACGGGCCTCAGTGATCCGGACCCACCTGGCCTGACTCTCTTTCAAATACAAGTCTGTCCTTGCTCTTTGGAACTGGGCTTCTTTACAAGCATTCTTCAGAATCTGCTCACCAGCTTTAGACTTGTTGATATACTCCCCAGACTTCTCAATCTTAGTCAAGTGTTCTACCCTCAATTTCTCCAATCTCTCAATCTCCCTTACACCTTCACTCCTCTCCCGGAGGGTCTTCTGCAAAGCCTGGGTTAACTTCTCATTTCTTTCCTTCAAGCTTTCAAACTCTTCCAAACTGATAGTGGCAGGGGGTGGTGCTGAAGATGACTCAGGCATGTCTTCTATGGTAAAGGGCATTCCAGAGAATTGGGCCCTAGCATGGGACCACTCATAATATTGGACTGATGCCACATTATTGCACTTCCCCAGAACGGTGATTCCCTTGGTTTGAACATGATCCCAGGCCCAGGCAGCCTTCCTAACAACAGTCAAACTAATCTTGTTCTCACAGTAGAGGGTCTCCACCAAATCTTGTTCCCTAGGAGTATGAACCAGTGCATAGCCCAATTGTCTCCTGAACAGCAGAGGGTTGTAGTTGATACTTCCCTTAACTCCTATCAAAGGCACATTGGGAAAGTGCCCACAGCTGGTGATCATGTCTCTGCCCTTGGTGCTCTGAGTACACCATCTGATATCTGCTGAAGTTAGGACAGTGAGTCTCTTAGCCCAGTTGCTTTGCTGATGAGGATTGAGAAATGCATCTGTCCTGGGTAGATGCCTGAGAAGCCAAGCATGGAATAATGGAGCACAAATCCTCACTAATCTTCCCCTCTGCTTCTCATTTCTCTGATGTACTGAGTAATAGAGATCACCCAGTAAAGTTGGCACTGGGTTCTTCAAGATGAACAAGTGGATTGCATTCTTGCTGATGAATCGAGGCTCATCTGCAAACAACACAATTCCATATACACTTAAGGCCAACAGAGCACAAACAGCTTTCCACTCCCCCAAGGAGGCCTTCAAACTAGCTTGAGAAATCAGGAAGTCCAGATGAAATCCAGGGATCCCAGCTTTGGAGGTCATGTGCTGCTCAATCAAAGCAGGCTCCAGATACAAAGCTTTTGCTATCTCTCCATTGCTGGGAAAGACCATTTCAGGGTTGAAAGGGATTTCCCTCTTGATAGGCAAACCAACCAAATATGAGTATTCTTCTAATAGGGGCCCCAACTGAAAGTCTTGAAAGGTGAAACATCTCAATGGGGGATCATAAAACTGAATGCAGGTGTGGATCAGACTCCTCTGAGATGGATCCATATCCATAACCATGTCCAGTATATCTCCATAACTCTCCCTGAACAGGGGTATGTGATCTGGAGTGATCAGGGTTTGGATTCTCCTGATGTCTGACAAGTCTGGTTGGAAGAAATGATAGGTGATGTTGCTTTTCTTTGGAGCCATGATGCTGAAGACTGAGTAGAGTGCTGATGAAGATGCTGAGAGAATGAGCCACTGATTGGCTGGTGCAAGTAACTGAAGTATATGGCTGACAAGCTGAAGCAAGTGCTGGTGGAGATAGGTCAAAACTGCAGATGGGGTCAAAACCAAAACCAGATGAAAAATGGATACCCTGAAACACAAATAAGCACATGTTAATATGATGCAATGAGTATGTATGCAAATGATATGCAGGGGTTTGTGACTGAGCCGGATCTGATTAACTGCCTTGGTATAGATCCATGTGTGTTCAAGAATTCCAGATGGAGGTCTATAAATCCAGTAACCAGGGTGGGGGACTCAAATAAAGAGCCACAAGTCCAGGGTTCAGAATCACAAGAACTATCCAACATGGAGCATTCTTAACAAAGTCAAAGTAACAGGGTATTCTGAGGTCAAGGTACCTGCAAACCTGTAAACAGCCCAACCCCCTCACAGGTGATGATCTAGAACAAGGATCCTCAGACTTGGACCAGTTATGGGAAGTGTAAACACTTCCAACCCGGAGGTACAGTGTTTACAATAACCATAAAAGTTCCTCCTCTAATTCACCTCAGTTTCTGAAGGTCAATACTAAAAGGTCATCCAGACTTAGCAGGCTTCCCAGATAGCCCTAGCATTGCAGGAAATCTGCAACACAGAGTTCTCAAGAAGAAACCCATATCTGAACCGTGTTTCATATTCCCGCACCAGACCGAAATGGAATGGGAAAGAATATGATTCACTCTAGCCTAGGTGTCACTCAGGTCCCAGGTATAGGACCTTAACTCTCAATGAAATACCCACCCATCAAAGAAAAACCAGATCCAGCCAGCACAGTATGACAGTATGATATATACAAAAGCAATAAAGAAAGCAGTAAAGCAACTGTACATAAAGCAGAAATAAGTACAAAAATACAAACACAAATAAGCACATAACACCCCGGTAAACACAAATCAAACAAGCGCTAGGAGGAACCCACAAAAAGAACCAGAAGCCCTGGTTGCAGTATCAGGTTCCCCAGCAGAGTCGCCAAGCTGTCGCTCCCGACAAGTGACACCGGGTCAGATGAAGGTACAGACGCGAACGGTCGGCGAAGGGAACAGTGAGAACACACAGCCGTGAACTCACTGGAGGATGAAAAGAGTCGCCAGCTAGGCATTTTTATCCCGGAGGAAAGGCAATGCTGCATAGACCTAGAAAAAGATGGATAAGACGGTTTGCGAACCAGAGAGACTGAGAAAGGGGGTTGGTTACAACCTGGGAAGGTATTAGCACCCAGATTGTCCGCCGTACTCGACGGGATCCACGCCTAAAAGATTTGTGTTTTAAAGGGGTAGTGTCAGTGCAATCTGTGTGTAAAAGAGCTGGAAAGATGTACAGGTGTCAGTGTAAAAGAGTATGAAGTGTGATGTATATAGTGTCAGTGTAAGGAAAAGAGTATGCTCAAGATCATGAGGCTAAAAGAATGAGCTGAAAGAGGGGGGATGTACAGAGACTTTTGTTCGATAACTGTTAAGTTATGCCTACGTATCCTCTCGTGCAATGAGGAAGTCAGAACACCGTAGTTCGACCCAAAGAGACTGAAAGGATTGACTGGTGAACTGCTTGCTTGTCAATGCTCAAGTGTATGACCTGTCTGGCTCAGGTGCTTACTGTCTTGCATTAGACGGAAGAAGCGAGTTCTCGATTGTGAGTGAAGATGATGAGAAAAGAATCCCGGAGGAGACGATTATTGTTTGTTTTTGAGTTTTCAGTCTTTTATTTCTTTTTGGAGTTTGTCATAGGGTAATGAGCTTAAGTCTAAACCAATGGGTTAGTAAACTCATCACATCTTCCCTCTGATTAGGGGTAATGAGAGTACCTTAAGTGTGAAGTCAGATTCTCACACTTAATCACCTTTGATGTAGGATTAAGATCATTAACCTACTTGTGATTATTTAGATGTTTTTTTGTGTTTTTGTTTAGTGTTGAGTAATGAGGTTAAGCCATAATCAAGGATTAAACAGACCCATTACACCATCCTAAAAGAAGGATAATATGAGAATGTTTAAGCTGAGGAAAACTCCTCAACTTAATCCACGATTAGGGATTAAACCCATGACAAAACAAACCTTTATTAAGTGGATTTTATTCAATGGTATGATGATGAAGTGTTTTTTATGGTTTGTAAGACAACTTGAGGGGGACTTGTCCATTAACACTAGGGTTAGTCCTTCTTAACCACTTAAGGGAGAATTAGAACCCTAATGCAAGGCCCAAGTTACAAGTGTGATGTCTTGATATTTATTAGATGAATTGATTAAGAGATTTAAACACCTTAAGGGTTTAATACTTAGGATTAAAGTTATACACTCCATCCTAAGAGAAGGATGCAGGCATAAACTCAATCACAAAGTCTTAAAGCCTTTAGGGTTTAGTCCCTGATTATGAGTTGAGAAGAGAAGACTCAAAGAGAGACACAAAGGTAAAACTATGGGGGAACTAATCAAAACCCTAATTCATTGTCATGCTTGGTTGGTCCTAAGGTTTGTGAGGTTTGCAAGAACAATCTTCAGAGGAGCCACCAGGAAGCAGATGAACAGGATCAAGAGAAGCAAAGTGACTTGCTTCATTCAAGAAGTCAAGTCACTTGAAGAAAGAAAGTGGGAGGAAGAAGAATGAGCAAGCTCAAACTCAAACACATATAAGAATGCAGCAATGGATGCAAGAGAGATGAAAAGAGAAGTTATGAGAAGTGAAGGCAAATCCACTTCTCAAGTTTACTTACCACCTGAAATGTTAGAAAGAAAATGCAATGCAATGCAAGATGAAATGAAATGATATGATGCTAAGAAAAACCAGAAGCATGTTGGTGATGATTATGATGTTATGAGGTGCTGCAAACATGAGGCAAGACAATGGGGATGTTCATACAAGGTCATGAATGCAAATGATGCAAGCTTAGAAGCATGGATACACATGAAAAGTTATGAATCATACAAGACAAATGACATGGCAAATATGTAATGCAATGATCAAAGGTGATTCCTATATGTCTTAAGATGTCAAATGAATCATAAGCATGCACAGAATGCAAAGATAGGTCATGTTATGCAAGAGAATGCAAGAGGGATGCAAATGAAAGCCCAAATTAGGGTTTATGGATCAAACATCAAACACAAACCAAAAACAGAAGCAAAACCCTAAAGTAAAAATGGAAAATGGTACCCAAAGAAACCCTAGGCCTATGATGAACCACTGCCCAAAGGGGAGCTCTCAACTCTCAACCAAACTCAAGATATGAATTTTCTAACTTATTAGGGTTTTTTAGGGTTCTTAACAAAAAAAATGCCAATCAATTTGAAAATGCAATAACAAATCATGGCCTTCTTATCCTTGAAAATACATGCTAAACATAACACAATGCAAAAAAAATCAATGTCTCAACCTTCACCAATAGGCAAAAATGAATTTTTGAATCCATGATCAAAATAATGCATAAAAAATGATTTAATTCAATGAAAAATCCTTAAAATGCATCAAGATCAAAAAAGAAATTTGGTTTGAAGGTTGGACAATGTTTCTAAATGTCTTAGAACATTTCATGAATTTTTTTGTAATTTTTAGATACCTAAAAGTATTTTTAATTAATTAATTCCCATTAATCAATTAAAAATAATCTTTTAAATATTTAAAAATACTTTTTTAATGATAAAAAATAAAATAAAAATATTTTTGTGTCATAAAAATTATTGAAACTCTTAAGAAAAAGTTTCATAATTTTTATGAATTTTTTACTATTTTAAATTAATTGTACAAAACAAATGAAAAAGAAATGAATTAAAATGAATAAATTAAAAAGTCAAAGGAACGAATGGCTGAGATGAGCCCAGGATTCAAATCTGTTGACTGGCGCGTGATCTAAGGGTCCAGGTTGGCTCTGATTAAATTAGTTTAATTACGAATTAATTAACTAAATGAAAATGATTAGGGCTAATCAAACGCATCTGGGCCATCGAAACTGGAGGGAAGTCAACGAGTCAAAGGCTATCTACGGCCAAAATTCAAACTAGCATTAATTGTGTGATTAGGGCACAAATGACTTTCAGGTGGCCGGAGAAGACTTCCGGTCGTCTTCTCCGGCCAGAAGCTCACCTGAAAATTTCAAACTTCCTAAAAACGTAACAAAAATGAAATCTAAGACCAGGGAAATGCTCCTCTCATCCTCACGAACCAAACCCCTAACCTAAAACAAATTTATTTTCTCTGAATCAACTGAATCGAAGAGAAAAAGTTTTAGGTCACGCAAGCTTCAGAGTTCAATTAAATGCTCAAAACACAACCATTTCAAAAACTAATGGCACCAGGATGATCAGGACAACACAAAGAACAGGTTTGTAACAATAAAAATGATTTCTGGAAAAATTATTTTCGAGCTACCTGAGATTTGAAGCTTTCAGTTTAGGAACTTTCTGGCCACTTCCTTTGATGTAAGCTGCTCCACTTGATCCCCCAAAGATGCTTGAATGCTCAAAGTGAGTTTAAGTTGGCTGGATAGTGAGTTTCGAAAGCTCCTGCTTCAAGCTTAGTCAACAATGGCTATGGTGATTCTGGAGGATTCAGGCCATGGTGGATGATGGTTTGAGGTCCAGAGGATGTGTAGAGAAGCTTTGCAAGGTTTGTTTGGTTGTTTGTGGCTTATGGAAGGAGATTCGAATGAATCTGCAGAATGAGAGTGAAGAATGGTAATGGAGTTTTCAGGCTGTTTCAGGCTTGTGCTTTGGATGGTTTCTTGTCTATGAAGTGTGCTGAGTTGAATGATGAAGGTGGTTGAAGTGTTTGCTTGCTGTGTGAAGGGATTCGAAGCAAGTTGCAAAATGGGAGGTTTTTGTGTAAGTTGTGAATGAGAGAGTTTCAGCCTTGGCCTGTGTTATGTTTAGCTTGCAAGTTGTACACATAAACAAATCTGATTGGTTTTGTGATGTGACATGGCCTGCTATGATAGGTAAGTTTGCTTTTGCATAAAAGGTCAACTTTGTGTAAGATAGGGCATGGGCAAGGTCTAGGCAAGTACAAGGCATGGCTGGCGCAGCAAAGGTGAGGGAGAGAGGCTGGCTTGACTCAAGGATCAATGCAGCAAGTTGGTGAGAAGATCATGAGTGTTTTGCAACTTGGTTAGCTTTATGGATTTTCATGAAAATGCCTTGTTACACAAACCAAACCATGGGCAAACTAGATCAAATTCTGATTTTTGTAACTTAGAGAATGTTCACATGCTGGTTTGAAGTGGATTAGAGGCTGCATTTGACTTTGGTTCAAGACTTTGCAAGATTTTCATTTGGTGCATAACTTGAAAAACAATGATTTTTGCCAACTTTGCATTGCCATAACTTTTGATCCAAGAAGAGTTTGATCATGTTCTTGTACTTTTTGAAAAGGGAAAGATGAGATCTACAACTTTCATGACCAAAGTTTTTCCATTTGAAGCATTTTTGGATCCAAAATCATGGCTTGAAAAATGACCTAAAATGAAGCATTCTTGAAAAGTCAACTATGCCCAAAAAGTCAACATTTGCAAAAACCCTAAATTCTTGATTTCTATGAACTTCAACCTTCTTCCATGATCAAATAAAGATCATATACACTCAAAATGATGAAGATCACCCATTGGTTGGGTCATTGGGGGCCTCAGATGCCCTGATTTTACACTGACTTGTCTGAAAAGTCAACTCTTGATCAGATGACTTCCCCATGGAATTTCTTCATGAAAATTGATATGCATACTCCCTATACCATATAGAGACCAATGGAAATAAGAATGACCAAAAAATTTGGGGTTATGGCCTCTGAAACCAAAACCCTAATTTTCAGTCAACTGTGTAGTTCAACCTGGCTCTGCATCCACTCAAACCCTAGTTCTTGTGATTCCTCTGCATTTTTGACTTTGAGGAGATGGAATATGATGTAAGAACACACATGGACCCCTTTGAGTTGATTGGTGGCCTTTGGAATAGCTCAAGATGCTTTGGGATTGCTCAGATCACAAACCCTAGGTGCAGATGCCTTAGAAGCTATGCAGTGAATCAAAAAATGAGATGTGAGATGATATGATTGTATTTATGCATATGAGGATGATCACAAGCCATGGTGTGAATGGGTGAGGGCAAATTTGGGGTGTTTACACCTCCTTGATCCATGCTGCGCATGGACAAGCCAAGAAGCCAGCTGCACCATTGCCCATACCTCAAATACAAAACTTTTGACTTTTTAGCAAGAAGCCCATACCAATCAAGTGCAACCACCACCCACTCTCTGCCCAACCAGAACTCTACAAGCATGTCTCAAGGATCATTTTTCATAAGACACACAAGCTGAAACCTCCAAGAACTCAGCATTCCACAAAATCACTCAACTTGCAAATTCCTTCGAAACTCACTGAATATTCACTCAATCTTCAAACAAATTCCACCATTCATCTCAAAATCATTCACTGAACACAAAGCAACCATCAAACAAACCTCAAAGCACCTTTAACCTGAAACACGATTCTTGGCCAGTTGAGTTGCTACAACACAAACCAGTCACTCTCAAAGCTTTTGAAGCATTCCATTGGTCTCAGGAGGGTCAAAGGAAGATTTTTGCACAAAGGAGGGGTCCTGAAAGCTCTCATCTGCAATTCTCAAGCTCAGGTAACCATCCAAAAACATTTTTCAAGAACTCTATTTTTATGTTCCAATGTGAAAGAGCATGCTTCACTGATCATTTTGTGCTTTGTATTTTTGAAAATGGTTAAGAATTGAGTTTGTATGCATTGTCTGAAAGTTCTACCATTTTTAAGTTTCTCTTCGAATCTTGTTGTTCAGCCATGATAAATTTGATTTGAGTATGGATTTGAGTTTAGGAGGATGAGAGGAACTGATCTGGAGCTTTAGAGCTCCAGAAATGACCTAGGGGTGAGGTTTTGAGATTTTCAGGGGAGGAGGTTGCCGGAGAAGACGACCGGAGCTCTTCTCCGGTGGCCTGAAAGTGATTAGCTGGCTTAATTAGGGTTAGGGCAAGATTTGAATGTAGGCGTTTGATTTAGGTTTCCCGTGTGTGATAGACGATCCAAATCATTTCATTAACTTAATTTCTGGATTATTTAATTAATTAATCAGGATTAGATAAGTTTGAATTAGAGCCTTTGGATTTGGCGCGTGGTCAACCCTAATCTCCTCAGAATCAGTCTGGACCCTTAGATCATCCTACTTCCATTTTATTCAATTTTTAATTCACATTTTCTCATTTATTTTGCAGCATTTATTTAAAATACCTAGAAAACTCTAAGAAATATTTTCTTCTGCATTTTCACTTCAAATAATTTTCTTAACCCAAAAATATTTTTATTTTTATTTTTTGCATTAAAAAATCATTTTTTAAACATTTAAATGTTTATTTTAATTAATTAATGGAAATTAATTAATTAAAATATCATTTAGGTTTCTAAAAATCCCAAAAAAATTCACATTGCATCTTAGGACATTTAGAAACATTGTCATACCATCCATACAAATTTATTTTTGGTTTTGAACAATCTTTGACAATTTTCTTGAATTTAGGGTTCATAAAATTCTTATTTTTGAACCCTATCTTCAAGAATTCTTTTCTGCCTAACCATGAATGGTATGACATTGATTCTTTTTGCATTGATCTCCATTTGACATGTACTATCTAGCATAATTTTGTCACAAATTTCTTCTGCATTTTTTATTTGATTTGCATTTCTTCCCTTTAGGTACCTTAAAACCCTAGATAACTTAGAAAATTCATAACTTCCTTAGGGTTAAGAGTTAGGTATCCTCCTTTGGGGTGTGATATCATATGGGGTTAGGGTTCCTTTAAGTTCATTTTCAATTTTTTATCTTATGATTTGCTTCTGGTTTTGACTTTTGCATCTTATGTTGCATGAAAACCCTAATTTCTCATCTTCATTTGCATACATCTTGCATAAGCATTCATACAAGAACTTGCCATGACATTTCTTGCATCCACATGACATCTAAGACATCTTAGGACACATTAGAACCATGTTTGATCATTTCTTCATCCATTTTCCATGTTATGCATTCATTACATTCCATGAACTTTCAGCTTTCATGCATCCTACATGCTTCATTGGCATTCTCATCCCTTGTATGATCATCCATTGCACTTGACATGCCTTTGCATCATCTCTTAGCATCATTTGCATCATTAACATGCTTCTGGTTTTGGTTTGCATCCTTGCATACATTTCATTTTCATTTCATTTCATTTCTTTATGCTAACTTTTCAGGTGGTAAGTACTTTGAGAAGTGAATTTGCCTTCACTTCTCACTTATCTTCTCATCACATCTTTTATGCATCCTTACTGCATTTTGTCTTTGTCTTAGAGTGAGATTTCTCATTCATGTTCATTCACTTTCTTTCTTCAAGTAACTTATCTTCTTAAGTGAAGTAAGTTAACTTGTTTCTTCTGCTTCTCCTTCTTTCTTCTGCTTCTTCCTTGGTGGCTTTTCTTGAAGATCTCTTGCAAGCCTCATAAACCATAGGAACATCCAAGCATGATAATCTTAGGGTTTTGATTAGTCCCCCATTAGTTTTACCTTTGTGTATTCTTTGTGTCTCTCTTCTCATCTCATAATCAGAGACTAAACCTTTAAGGTTTTAAGGCTTTGTGATTAAGGTTATGCCTGCATCCTTCTTTTAGGATGGAGTGTATAACTTTAATCCTAAGTGTTGAACCTTTAATGTATTTAAATCTCTTAATCAATCCACCTTAATAATCACTAAGACAATAGCTTGTAACTTGGGCCTTGCATTAGGGTTCTAATTCTTCCTTAATTGGTTAAGAAGGACTAACCCTAGTGTTAATGGACAAGTCCCCCTCAAGTTGTCTTACAGACCATAAAATTCACTTCTTAATCTTACCATTAACTAAAATCCACTTTGATAAAGGCTTTGTTTTGTCATGAGGTTAATCCCTAATCATGGATTAAGTTGAGGTATCTTCCTCAGCTTAAATGTTCTCATCTATCATCCTTCTATTAGGATGGTGTAATGGGTCCATTAAATCCTTGATTATGGCTTAAACTCATTACTTAACACTAAACAAAAACACCAAAAACATCTAAATAATCACAAGTAGGTTAATGATCTTAATCCTACATCATGGTGATTAAGTGTGAGGTGCTTACTTCATGCTTAAGGTATTCTCATTACCCCTAATCAGAGGGAGGATGTGATGAGTTTACTAACCCTATGTTTAGGCTTAAGCTCATTAACTTATGACTAACACAAAAAGCAATAAAAGATTGAAAACATCAAAAACAAACAATAATCGTCTCCTCCGGGATTCTTTTATCACCTCATTCACTCACAAACGAGAACTCGCTTCTTCCGTCTAATGCAAGACAGTTAGCACCTGAGCCAGACAAGTCATACACTTGAGCATTGACAAGCAAGCAGTTCATCAGTCAATTTGTCTTTTCAGTCTCTTTGAGTCGAACTACGGTGTTCTGACTTCCTCATTGCACAAGAGGATACGTAGGCATAACTTAATTGTTATCGAACAAAAGTATCTGTCTCTTCCCCCCTCTTCCAGCATTATTCTCTTAAGCCTCATTCCTGAGCATTTCACTTCACATTCTTGCACTGACACCTATACATTCTTTTCCAGCTTTTGCACACAGATAGCACTGACACTACCCCTTTAAACACAAATCTTTTAAGCTTGGATCCCGTCGAGTACGACGGACAATCTGGGTGCTAATATCTTCCCAGGTTGTAACCAACCCCCTTTCTCAGTTTCTCTGGTTCGCGATCGTCTTATCCATATTTTTCCAGGTTTATGCAACATTACCTTTCCTTCGGGATAAAAATGCCTAGCTGGCGACTCTTTTCAGTTCATCTTCATGTTCTCCTTTCGCCGACCGTTTGCGTCTGTACCCTATCTGACCCGGTGTCATTTGGTGGGAGCGACCTGCCATGATAAGGATCGAAAAAAATGTTGTGAAGCAATGTTAGCTCTGATACCATATAGAGATGCATAAAGTATATTGTTATATTATTTACGTGTAATGAGTGGAATAAATAGGAGATACAAGGTAATGGGAATTAATTTGTTGCCAACAATAATATAACAAATTTCCTAAAAGTAAGGCAACAGATCAACACACATAATGACTAATTTAAATCTATAATAACTATACAATATTTTCAAATTATAACTGCTATAATTAAGAAGCTGATGCAAGGATCAAGGAAATGTTGTTATTTTGGGATTGTGCTAATAGATTGCATACATGACTTCATTTATTCTTTCACCAAAAAAAATTTATACTACATTAGGGATAAATTGGTAATTAACATATATTTATACATTCATTTTTTCTCTTCATTCAAATTTCAAATATCTCTCATATTTCTTTTTTACACACTTTCTCACTTTCATTTTAATTTATATTTATTTATTATCACTAAAAATATTAATAATCTATTTTTTATTTTAATAAAATAACACTATATATTTATCTCATGGGTCACTATCGACACAATATCTCTATTTTATTTTAATCAATCATTATCTTAATTTATGAGACAAAATCTTTATTTTTAATTTTTTTTTCATCTCACAATTTTTTTTAATAATTATTTAATACAACTAAAATTGTATGATATTGCTGATTTTACAATTAAGTAAATAATTTTAAAATTTGTATTTGTACACACCAAATAATATTTTTATTTCAAGAGTCATTATCGCATCAAATTTTTTTGTTTGTCTTTCTTTATCTCACGAGTCATTTTTTTGTGTCATTATTTAATACAATTAAAGTTATATAATTATTTTTCATTTACAATTAAATAATAATTTCAATTTTATTTCTATATATAATATCAAATAAAATTTTAATTTTACTATTCATTATAAATACAATACATATTTTATTTTAATCAATAATTATATTAATTTAAAAAATATAAAATTCTTTACAAAACCACCACAAAATATATTTTAAAAAAAATGTAGTTGGATGGTTGTTTGCCAAAGTAATGTTATCAAGGCAATATTGATTATTATGACACCCAAAATACTAATTTATATTACTATTAAATTTGGATGGAGTACACTATTAAATTTGACTTTGTTAATCTTTAACAAACATACCAAAAAAAAAACTTTAAACAATACTATGAGGGTAATTCCCCCAAAACGGAATACCAATAACAACACCATTAGAATTATTGCCACCAAAATCCACTCCGGTCAACTGATCAACAAAATTCTTTTCATCCACCAATATTTTCTCCGGTACAACCACCTTCACACCAAAATGAATAACACCATTTCTTCTCCCTTCCCAATCCCTCAATCTATAACTCAAAATCCTCATACAATTCTCTGACTCATCCTCATCAAGAAAATCTGCAACTGCGATTCTCGCAATTCCAATAGGATGAACGCCATTGAACTTCTTGCTTTGCACCTCAAATGTGATTGACCTTGCATGCAATGGCATGTCCAACAAAAACTTCTCATTCCATGAAAGGAAACTCGAATTGTTATCTTTCACAGTCTTTGTTGTGTAACAATCAAGAGACTCACCCCGTACGACAACATATGCACCATCTGATACATGAATGTTTTCGCCAGATATAACTGTGATTTCTAAGGTTCGTGAGATCACATTTACACCCATAGTAAATAAAATCTTAATGTTGTTTGTGAGTTAGTGTAAGAAAGAATGTACTATATTGTTATTGTTAACTCCTTCAATTTTGTTGTGAGGTCGTTAGTAACAATTGTGTGAATATATAGAAATGTTGGATTTTGTTGGGAAGGTGCCGAGAAAAAGAGAAGAAAGAAAGAGTTTATTTGGTTTTGTTATTTAAATTTATGGTTTGGAAAATGTGTTTATTACTATAGGATTTTGACTCTGACTTTGACTTTATGGTAATATTCTTTGCAGCTCCAATTCCGCGGATGAATTGATGGAAACGGATTGGGTGACTTTCTAGCTACCCATGAATTGATACGTTAATATTAACATGTTGGGATGAATTCATACGTTAATATTAACATGTTGTTTAAAATTCTTATTTTTTTTAAATAAGATAGTTTAATGAATAATTTAGTATTTAGATTTATTATCATTATATCGTAGTTTAATCTCTGATTCGTTAAACTATTTGGCGAATGAGAATAAAACAACAATTTTTTTTCACACATTCGTCAATTAAGATGTCTCATGTGTGTTAGTTAATTTTTTTTGTATTTATTTTACACAATGTCGCCAATTGAGATGACGAATGAGTGAAAATTATTTTTTTAATTTAACATGGTGTCGCCAATTGAGATGACGAATGTTTCACTTATTAAACACTTTCGTCATTTCAATTGGCAAATTAGTGTATAGGAAAGAGAGAAAAAATTGATTTGACACAGTAGTCATTCCAATTGACGAATGCGTGTCTTTTTTTTATAAAATTTTCAAGCTTTTGTCATTCCAATTGGCGAATACACTTTAAACTATGTCATTTTCCTAAATACATCTAAAATTAATTATTAAATTATGTTATTCTAAAAAAAATATCTAAAATTCCGACCATTTATGTATTTTTTTCCACGGAGATTGTGTGGGGTTTAGTAACGATGTTTCTTTGACAAAATATTTATAATGTTTTTATTCACACACACACACACACACACACACACACACACACACACACACACACACACATATATATATATATATATATATATATATATATATATATATATATATATATATATATATATATATAATTGGAATTCACTGACAGTGTAAAGCAGTTTTACATTGTCAGTGAATGGTAACCGTCAGATCCAAATTTATATTTGATTTTTATTTTAATTATATTTAATATAATAATTATGAATGAATGTGATAGATTGATGGTGTAAAAGATTTTATACTGACAGTACATAATAATTAATATATATATATATATATATATATATATATATATATATATATATATATATATATATATATATATATATATATATATATATATATATATATATATATATATATATTGATTAATTGATATGCACTGACAGTGTAAAATATTTTACACTGTCAATTTATCACCATCACCTGTTTGCTATACTTTATAAGTTTTTAAAATAAAAGTCAAACTTATTATAACATCCGACGTCTATGGTTCACTGACAGTGTAAAACTTCTTTACACTGTCAGTGCAACACACACACACACACACACACACACACACACACACACACACACACACACACACACACACACACACACACACACACACACACACACACACACACACACACACACACACACACACACACACATATATATATATATATATATATATATATATATATATATATATATATATATATATGGGAGAGGATCATTTGAGACCGGTGTCAAAATACTTACTTTGACACCAAATCCCTAAAGATAAATTCACTTAAAACTAATACATGAGTTTTTTTAAAAGAAATTTATCTTAGTCATTGAATTGATAAGAATAAAGAGATAAAATTTAGTGTCAAAATTAATATTTTAATACCGGTGTCATTTGATCTTAGCCATTGAATTGATAAGAATAAAGAGATATGACTTAAAACTAATATATATATATATATATATATATATATATATATATATATATATATATATATATATATATATATATATATATATATATATATATATCCTTCATTCCTTTATATAAGACATAATTCACTTTTTAGGTTTATTGAGAAATCAATGTATATAGTCTATAAAAGTACCAAAGACATTGATTTTTCAATGAATCTAAAAAAATAAGTTGTCACTTAGATATAGGAACAATGGTAGTATTAAGCAAGATATATATTGATAAAGAGAACTAAGAGTTCTTTAAACTGCTTTAAAAAAACGAGGTTAAGCTCGGCAAAGAAATTTACAATTCAATTGCACTTTAAGATAAATAAAACAGAGAGAATTTGATAAACTCATAAAAGTTGCAATTTGGTCGAGTAATATTCCCGATGAACGACAATCTCCAAATCAAAGCTTTAATACTCCAAACCGCATCCAAAACATTCCAAATACCGTTCCTAAAGATGATGTCATTCTTCAATAACCACGGATACCAACAAGTGGCTAACCAAAAACATTCTTCCTTCGCTCTCTTCAAGTGCTTCCGCTTTCCGAACTTACACAAAATCAAAAGACTCTCTTGCAAGTTATTCAATTCGAAATTGGAAAAACCATACCATTCCTCCACCTCCTTCCAAACCAACTTTGAGACCCGACAAAATAAAAACAAGTGATCCACTGTTTTCGGAGAATTGTAGCAAAATACATAGTCAAAAATGTCTTTAGGAAATGAACAACCTCTATGGGATAAAGAGACTTTAGATGGGAGTCTATTTAAAACGCCTCTCCAAATAAAACACCTAACCTTGTGAGGAACTTCCATCCTCCAAAGAGCCTTGAAAGTCTCATCAAATTCCACTCGCAAACCAAAAGAAATCCGGAAGATGCTAGTAAAAGTTCGAAAACTAGCAACCGAAAACTCTGACGAGGCCTCCTCACTCTAATTAACCTCATCCTGACCTGCCATAGCAGGCCCTACCTTTTTACAGAAAAAGCCGCAGAGAAAGAAGTTATTGCACAACAACACTGGTATGCGACCCAAAAATTCCAGCAACATTATTAACAACACTATGCACTACCGGTTGTTGTGCCGAACTTGAAGGAACACTGATCAGAGCATGACGACTATTGTACTGGTCTGCAATACCTACATAAATAATATCTGCAATACCAAAATCCCCCACACCCACCTCCCGTTAATACAAATCCTACACAAGCAACTGACACTTCCTTGAGAGACGAAGCATTGAACAAATTCAGAAATTTCTCTCTAAGAAAAAAATCACCGAGCCAAAAGGAGTGCCAAAAAGATGTGGTGAAACCATTACCTAAAGAGAATTTGCAACTAGCGACGAATAAATCTTCCGGAAAATTTTCACTTAATTTAAGAATCTCCCTCCACCACAAAGAATAATTGCTCCCCTTAACAATGGTTCCATCCTGACTCACAATCCTCAAACTAATATTGACATACCAAGCCTTTAACACCTCCAACCAAAGGGAATTGGTTTCTGTTAAAATCCAAGGGAAAGAGATTTTCATTGATTTAATGTCATAGGTAGTTTAGCAATCCTTAATTCCCATTTGACTTAGTTTTAAACCATAGGATTTTTCTTAGCTTAGAACCTTTGTGATCTTGGCTTTACACTTAGGACTTCCCCAAAGAGATTATGCATGAGTCATCTCTATAGGAGAGATATTTCTTCTATCCCCACAAACATTAAATCAAAATTTTCAAACACTTTCTCTTAAAGGAAGAATGTGGCATTGCTTGTTGATCCTTATATCTAAGATTAAAGCTTTTTCCCCTTTTTATTTTCTTCCTTAAATGTTTATGGTAGAATAGGTGAGATATCTCCCTTGAAGATGAAAACTTATCTCTTTCTCTTTAAAAAAACAAACCTTTTACATGTAGTTCCATGAACTACAACATTACATGAGGGAATATGTAGGCACAAGGACCACAATCTTTGGCGAGCAACTTTTTTATTTTTCCTTTATTTTCTTTTCTCCCATTTTAATAAAATATTTCTCAATTAATAAGCAAACAATTTTAGCAAAAAACACAAATATAACAAGAGGTTACCGTATAGTACTACAGATACTTAGCATGATAACAACTTCCCTTAATATAACCAACCCCTGAATGTTAGATTCTCTTCAATTAGGCTTTTTCGATCTTTTTTCCTTTCCCATGGATAAAATTAAAGTTAGGTGGTGAATTTAATGATTTGTGATTCAAGTTATTCAATAGCTTGATATCTAATTCTCACCACGATAACAAGCTATTCAAAAGAATGACTCAACCAATCACAAGTCATTCAACAATTAAGTCCAATACAATATTGTAGCGGTAAAATCATGAGTATAAGTTATTGGTTAACTTAACTCAAAGTAAATAGAGTCGCCATCGCGCTTTTATTTTATTCCAAGTGGAAAAGGAAAAAAGCGAATAAATTCTAATGAATCTAAAAGCAAAAGGCTAAAGAAACAAACAGAGAACTGGGTAAGGGGATAGGTTACAAAATGGGAAGGTTTTACGCACCCAAAATGTTTGTAATTTTCAAGTGGATAGCCTAACAAATCTTCCATGAGAATGAGGGCATGAACTCATACATCATTATAGGGAGGGCGCCAATGATATCCAACAGTTGCCGTGAATGAAGTGAAGAAAGTCCTGGAAAGTACATCAACCAATGATAACTCCATTATGGACATCCGACAGTAGCCTCAGATAAAAGGAAATCACAACATCCAACAGTAGCCTTGGATAAAAGAGAAACACAACATCCAACAGTTGCTTTGGATAAAAGAGAATCACGACATCCAACAGTAGCCTTGAATGAAATGAGAGACGTAACATCCAACAGTAGCTTTGGAAAAAGGGTGAATCATAACATTCAACAGTAGCCTTGAATGAAATGAGAGACATAACATCCAACAGTAGCCTTGGATAAAAGGGTGTAATATCTGAGAAAAACAATTTGGTAAGAAAAGATTCTGGAGAAACATCAGAGCAAGGTATATATGGACAAACATCAGATAAACACAAAAAGGTTCCGGGAAAACATCAGATAAACACAAAAAAGTTCCGGGAAAACATCAGAACAAAGGTTACCATCATATCTGGAATAATATTAGATAAAGGTGAATATTTTGGGGAATACATCTGAACAAACAAGGATATCCGGAATAACATCGGATATAAGAGACAGACAAGTATTTTTGTAGGTGCCAAGTAAGTTGGACTTTGATCACAAGGTAAGAAGTTGAATTTAAGTTGGTTCTAAAAGGATCTCAAAGGTAAAATATAATGGGGAAGACTATTCCTAATGTTATCATGCATGAGAGTCTTAGGTTAGTGTGGTTTGAAATCTATCTTAATGAAGAAGAAGGGAAGAAGAAGAAAGGAATTAGAACTCAACTTACTTCCTAAGGAAGTTAAGTTGGTTCTAAGAGAATGAAAGGGAAATCCTATATTCAAAGCACAAGGTGCTAAGGAAAACACAATTAAAATGCATAAGGGATAAGAATGAAGTAATGATCACCATAATCTTCCCCCTACAAAACAAATGTTAGCATGATGAAGCATTTTGAACAATTACAACATGGCAAATTTCCATTAAGAACTCGCACTAATTAATAAAGGCATTAATGAACTTCTAAGCCTAAAGTCAAATCCTAAGGGATCTTATATGTTATCTAGCTTCTAAGGTCAGTAGATAAGTCACACCTAAATGATCTAAGGTTGAAAATAGAAACACACTCAAACTATGCCCTAAATGGCACTAAAACCTCTAAGTGGAAACTAGGTGGATTTGCATGGAAAACTCGAATAAAGTCAAAGCACTAAAAAAATGGTAAAGGTCCTGGAAAAATATGAGATTAATTCCTTAAGGTCCCTAACCTAAATATAATGTTGTGTTAAAAAATCTCCTAAAAATTCATAACCTAACTATGTCAAATGGTCACTTAAATCTACAAAAGATTTGTTCACAATCTTGCACAAACTATGCTGCCAAAACAGTGGATAAAATGGACCTAAAAATATGACAAAAATAATTCCAGGTTCTATTATGAGTCCTCTAATCACAGCAAAAATAATGGGACAAAAAGATTACTGGAAGTGGGAGAAATAAAATGAACAAAATAAAGTGTAGCTGAAAGAATTCCATAGAAAACTAATTAAATGGAAAATCGACATAAAATTGAAAAATGGCTAAAATCAGAAAGTAAAAGTGTGGAAAATTTCTAAAATTAGTTAGGAAGTCTCTGTGATTTTTGAGGAATTTTATCATGAGTTTTGGTATTTTTGTTGGATTAAAATTGAAACTATGTAAAACAAAAAATAAAGAAACAAAGCAAATGGTAAGGGGTGCAGGAAGTGAAAAGCTGAACTGAATTGGGCTGAATCCAAACATGATGGGGTGCAAATAGTGATCTTAAAAACTCTTCACAAATTATGGCACATGATTGGCACATGCTCATTAATGTGGTGGTTGATTTTGGTTCGTCAGATGGAAACTGATCTAACGGCTGTGTTATGTTCCCACACTAATGCTAGGCTTACTATTCCGATCACAGGAGCTAAACTCCGGTCATCTTCTCCGATCATTCTCCGGTTAGGGTTTGGACAAATGTCTACCAAACTGAAAAATAAGGCCATGGACGGATTTGTCCCCTCAAGTACATCAACAATCTAGGCTTGATTTTCTCCTAAGGCTTATGAATAACGCAAATCGAAGCACACAAGAATCAACCTAAAACTTGAATCTAAGCACCTAAGGTGCCTATCAACTAGCCATCACAAGCATTGCTCCTATTGAGCTCATACCAACACAAAACAAAAAAAAATAGAATTCGTGTCAATGGAATTGAAGATGAAACCTGAAATTCAGTGGTGTTTAGAGTTGTAGAAATCCAGAGGTGAGGTTCCAATGTCTTCTATGCTTGATCTTGATCCTTAGTGAAGTGAAAGAAACACTTTATTGATGAAGAATCTTGAGCAATTGATGAATATGCAGAAAATTTACAGCAATGTAATCTTGATCTTTCACTCCATTAGATCCATGGAGAAGCTGCAAATCATGATGTGGATGATGATTTGATGATAAGTGTGATGCTGTAGACAAGAATCACAGAGTATGGAGGCAAAATGTAGCAAGGTGCAGTGGTATAGAGTGGAAGATTCAATGAAATTCAGCCATGAAGATGAAGCTCTTGATGATGATGATGATGACGAACAAATGAAGATTGAGACTGAATTGATGAAGATGAATCTGAATTGAGCAAGATACAATGCAATGTAGCTTCCAAAATCAGAATGAAAATAGAGGAAAATGGATGAAGTTTGTGATGAAATTTTGGTAGAAATGAAGTGTGTTCTCAAAATTCAGTTGGAGAAAGCCTTATATATCTCAGGTTAACTGTTAACCCTCATGGTTAACAGTTAGAATCATGGTCAATTCTAACTTGAGGTGTAAGGTGCAATGAGGGTGGATTGGAAAATTCAGTTATGCAACTTTGAGGTGTGATCTCATGTTGTGAAGTTTAGGACTGTTATGGTGAGAATGCAGCCCCTTTCAAGTCCTTGAAACAGCTCCAAAATTGAGGTATACCAAGCTTCTTTGAGTGGTGATTACATGATTCCTTCATAGATACAATCCATGAGTTGAACTGTCATCATTCAGAGGTTTTTAGCAGCAAAACAGGCTTATGTATCGATACATAACACGAATGCATCGATACATGTCAGTTTTTTAACTGACATGTATCGATACATTCGTGTATGCATCGATGCATACTGAAGCAATGACAATTTTCAGCATAAAAAATAAACTATGTATCGATACATAACACGGATGCGTCGATACATATCAGTTTTTTAACTGATATGTATCGATACATGCATGTATGCATCGATGCATACTGAAGCAATGACAATTTTCAGCATAAAAAATCAACTATGTATCGATACATAACACGGATGCATCGATACATGTCAGTTTTTTAACTGATATGTATTGATACATAGTTGTATGTGTTGCACCCCAAAATTTGCCCTCACAAGACAAGACTTTGTGTACTAAGAGGTTCACAAGGTTCACAAGATTCACAAGATATCTTATGAGGTTCACAAGGTTCACAAGACATCTTATGAGGTTCACAAGGTTCACAAGACATCTTATGAGGTTCACAAGGTTCACAAGACATTTCATGAGGTTCACAAAGTTCACAATTAGTCAGAAAGATTTGACAATTCCCTCAGACAATGCCTCCTCCTAAGCAGGGCATCCAAAACTAGGGTTTTGACTTTAATCAGGCTAAATGGACTTCCAAGGCTTCAAGTGAGTGTCATAACATCTTATATGTGTTTAAGAATCCCCATAACAAGTTTCAAGACTTTTCCCAAAGGTTTGCTCAGTCAGATGATCAGATAAGTCAAAATCAGTCAAAGTAGTTAAAAAGTCAAACTAAGGTCAACTATGGTCAAACCAAAGTCAAACTTCATGATTTTTTGCCAACATCAATTATATGAATTAATATTCATCATTTGATCAAGGGTTGATCATGATTCATCAAGGAGATTTCAGATCATCAAGAATCAGAGGTTTCTAAATTAGGGTTTCCTCAGGAAAAGTCAACTGAACTTTGACCAGCCATAACTTTCACATGCTTCATCCAATTTTTCCCATCCAAAGCTCATTTTGAAGGAAATTGAATTCTCTACAACTTTGTGTCTCACAAGCCAATCCCAAAAATGCTTCATTTGGAGGGTATGAGCTAAGACATTATAGGTCCTTTTAAAAGTCAACAAAAAGTCAACAACTTCAAAAGGGCATAACTTGAGAATGGTAAATGATATGGACATGAAACCAATGGGGTTGGTTAGAGGACTCTTCAAGCTTTCCAAAATGTCCAAGAACACCCTCATATCATTAAAATTAAAGGATATGTGCCCTTGCAAAGTTGGGAAATTTTTGGGTGGTTTATGAAGAAAATAGGGTCTTAAAACCAAATTCTTCTAAATGGGCTGAACTTTTTGTGACCCAAGGTGTTCCATGACATCATGCACGAAATTTATTTGATATTTTCATAATTTTATTTTATTTATTTTATTTATTATGATTTTTTATATTAAAAATCATTTTAAATTTAAATAAAATATCAAATATGAAAATTTAAAATATATTTTGGTTCTAGAAGGTCATTAACATGAATTGGATTAAATTGATATACAATTGATGATGATTGTCTTGAAATAGAAAAGTCTCATTCAAAAATATATGAAATTTAAGTCATAATCTTTTTCAATCTCCAAAAATCAAAAAGTCCAAACAATGATCCAATTTTTTGACCTAGCTTCACTCTACTATAAGTATACAAACTATCACAATGCATAAGGGACAAATCTTCTGCCTCAAGAGTAAGTTTTCACTTTCAAAAAAAATCACCAAAAACTTGAATTCGGATTCCATCATTCAGGCTCTTTCAAGGCAATTTGAAGGTTGATACATGTTCTATGGACATCATTGAACCTATTCCAATCATTAAAAGCATCAAAAACATGACATAGTGCATAACCCGAATCAAATTTTTCATGTCTTGATGATTTTTTCGTTTTCTCATATTTGTGTATTATAAATAAGATTTGATCATTGTTTCATGTTTGTATTGAGTTGTTGATTGTTTCTGGATGGTTTAATTGAAGTTTCACTACAGGTTTAAGGAATTGCCATGGCTAGGGTTTCGGCCAAGCAATTAGGGTTTCACACTAAACCTAATATAAATGAATTTGGAAAACATAGGATGATTGTGTAAGCTCTGGGATCATAACGCCCTAATTAATTGAAGAAAATTGTACTGTATGCTTGCTTGTTGAGTTTCGCAGGTCCTGTATGTGTTTGAAATCGCAGGAAATTTCATAGGGAAATTCGCAGCAAAAAACGCAAGGCCAGAGGAGGAAGACGAAGTTCTTGGCGCCATCTGGAAGATTCAAAATTGGGTTTAATATTTTTAGAGTTGTTTGTTATTTTGTTTCAACTGATGCATGTTAGCCCAGTGGTAAGGATTGCGCGTATGGATTGCATAAGGCCTTGGTTCGATCCTTGGATGCATCAATTTTTTCTTATTTTCTCATTTATTCATAGATCTTAATATATTATTAATTGTAGTGATTATATAATCAGTTGCGCCCTTCTGGCTGGATGGTAAGAGTGCTTGTGTGTTGTGTGAGGGTCCTGGGTTCGAATCCCCCCAGGCCCTTTTTGTGATTTTGTTTGTTTTGTTATGATTTTCAACAGGATTTAAAATAAAACAATATGAAGTTCTCTCATTCTCACCTGCGCGTGCGTGGCCCAGTGGTTGGTGTGTTGGTCTTGAGGGTGAAAGCTCAGGGACTGGGTTCGAATCCCAGTCTAGGTAAGTCTTTTTTTTCATTTTTCTTGTTTTTTTTTCTATTTTATTTGTTTATATTATTGTTAAATAAATCTAAATAATAAAATAAAATGTTTATATTATTATTTTCTTTTTTACAATTTAGAACTCATCTTTTTAAAATTAAATCTTATTAGAAAAAATTATTTAATATTTATTTTTGTATACTATTAATATTGTATAATTTTGTATAATTATTAATTAATCCTAATTGATTTTTCTAAACATATAAACCCTAATATTTTCTAAAACCCTAATTATTTTTATAAACCCTAATTGTAAATATTAATTTATTTGTTAATTATAACTTTTAATTTATTTATTTATAAACCTTAATTATGTACATATTTTTATAATTATTGCATGTAGATAATTTTAGTGTATGCTTAAAATAATTAAAAAACTCCTAATTTAATTTTGTAAATATAATTTACTTTTATAATATGTTTATTTAATCATAATTAACCATTATTTTTTCATAATATGTATATAAATTTAAATCTTTATAATAATTAGTATATAATATGAATTGTTTACTTTTCTTCTTGAAAATCTTAAAAAATAATTATCCATTAAAAATTGCACTTTTAAATTCATTATTATGTTAATTTCTTGATTTTATTCTTATTAATTTTTATTATTACTAACCCCATTTATTTATATTATTTTTATTATTGTTACTAACCCAATTATTTATTATTGTTTATTTTGCTTATTTATTTAATTTATTTTAATTATTATTATTATGTAATTGTATCCTTTATGTAATATTTGTAGTAGTAATTTTTATTATTTATTTTTAAATGCTATGGTTAGTAAAATAGGGAGTGTAAAACATGTTTGTATGTAAAATTGAATATAAATCATTAATCTCAAGATAAATATTTGAATTGGTACACTCACACACGTAAGTCGATCTTGGATCGCCATCTCACTTCTTAAGGGTTACCTCTCACGTTGCCTAAACAAAAGGTCAAGTAAAGTGTAAAGCAAAAGTCCCTCCTCTCACATCATCTAGTCCCTAAACAGATGAAAAGATCAAGTCCCTTCGAATGTTGCCTTCGTAATGATCTTGTCCCTTTCGAATAAAGATGATAAGTCCCTTCGAATTGCTTATACACCCCACAGTTGCCTAAATAACAGATGTCCCTTCACTTGTCCCTAACATCCAAGGTAATGACTACCTATTCCTTAATAATAGGGATAGTCTTACCATTTAAAGGATTCAAGAACAGAAAAGACTTAATTTAGGGTAGGTTCCTCTTATATACTTGCTCACTCTTCAAAACATTTCAAACACTTCATACATTTCAAACAATTTTCAAAACAAAGGTTTTATATATGTCCGTACATGGATCATTATAAAATACTTAAGAAAATTTCTAAACACACACTTCACATTTCAAAAACAATTTAAAGTGAGCTAAGTAACTAAGAGCCCATGGATAACCATGGATGTAAAGGGTGCTAACACCTTCCCTTTACATAACCTACCCCCCGGACCCAAAAATCTTTTAAGGTCTTTCCTGTTCTTTTATGCCCTTTCCTTTTGGATAAAATAAAAGTCGGTGGCGACTCTTGCTATCCGCAACATTTAACTAAAGTCAGTTCTCCCACCGTGTTACAGAACTGGCGACTCTGCTGGGGATTATATTAAAGAGGGGTACCCTTAGGAATTAGATCACTTTAAAATTGTTTGCCTTGTTTGCTTTATACTTATCTTGTTGGGTGTTCTTATGTGTGAAAGATCCTAACCCGGATCTAGTGTACCTTAGGTAAATGGCAATAGACCAAGGAAACTGTACGGCGTATACCGATATGGTTGATCTGGTGGCCATAGTTAGTGTGACTTCTTGGTTGGTGCATATGTTCCTTAAGTCAAGTTGAGGATAATATGAGGCTGCCATACGTTGTCAATACACTAACTAACTTTTAGAACCCTAGTTATCCCATCTTGGCCTTTAGAAAGTAGTGAGATAGCCGGCTTTGGTGAAAACTGAAGTTGGTTGATACTCGATACTACACTCATTGAGATCCTAAACTTGGAGGGTTTTGGTTGGCAAGTAAGTTGCCTACTGAACAACCACCTTTGTGAAGGATCAATGATATTGAGATCCCTTAGAACCTGGTTACTTTATAGGACAGGATGAACCATCTAAACTTCAGGGGAGGGTACTTACCTTTAAACCTCATGCAAGCCTTTAAACCTAGGGTTATTGTGTGACTTGTTTGTGTGTGCCACATGTTTGTGATTGAACATAACATCATAACATCATCATGCATCATAAGCATAGCATTTTCCCTAACCATTTCAAGGACCAAATGATTTATCTTTGTTCTTTGTTGCAGGTCATGGCTCCTGCTCGTAGAAACACTATCAGGATCAACTTTGTAGGAATATCTCCTAAGCTTAAAGAATTGGTCTCTCAGATTTCTGAAAACTCCCAGTTCATCAAGAGACATGGTCACCTATTGGATCTAGTCACCTCAGGGTTTAATGAAGACATGATGAGTGTCCTGTTTCAGTTCTTTGATCCTAAGCACCATTGCTTCACATTCCCTGACTATCAGCTGGTTCCTACAATGGAAAAGTTCTCTAAACTTCTGGGTATACCTGTTCTTGATCAAAAACCCTTCACAGGCTTGGAAAAAGAGCCTAAACCTGAGGTTATTGCTGCAGCTCTACATCTGAAGAAGTCAGACATTGTTCTAGAAACGAGAAGCGGAGTTAAGGGTATTCTTGCTAAGGTGTTGATAGAAAAGGCTCAAGTATTCTTGAAGGCTATGAGCTATGATGCTTTTGAGGAGATCTTAGCCTTGTTGATTTATGGCTTAGTGTTGTTCCCCAATCCTGATCAGTTTATAGATGTTCATGCCATCAACATATTCCTGAGTCACAATCCAGTGCCTACATTACTTGGGGATATTCTATATTCTCTTCATACTCATACTACGAAGGCACGAGGAACTTTGATGTGCTGCATACATTTGTTGTCTAGGTGGTTTATTTCTCACCTTCCTCGATCAATGATGAAGAATGAACAAGGGTTCAGGTGGTCCAAGAGAATCATGTCACTCTCTCATTCAGATATTCATTGGTGCTCTCGATCTATGGAGAATGTTACTATCATTGACCGTTGTGGGGAGTTTCCTAATGTGCCACTTCTAGGCATAAGAGGAGGCATTACTTACAAACCTTACTTAGCTTTACGTCAGTTTGGTTACGCTCGGAGTGATGGTCCTCATGACATGTTGATTCAGGGTATCGTTTTTTACTACGACAACGATCTTCAAAGTTACCGTCAAAGGTTCATACGAGCATGGGGGAAAGTGAACAAGGTTGACAGCAAGACTCTGGAGCCCAAGTACACTATTCCTATGGAAGCTTATCTCAGATGGGTACGATCTCGTGCTCAGATTCTTATGATGCCATATCCTGCCATTCTGTCAGTTACTATGGAGCTTGTTGCTGAAGGAGATACTTCTTATATCATTCTTCATCCAGACATGCCCACTGACATGGAAGATTTAAAGAGGTCATGGATCCAATTGAAGGAACAAAGGGATACTTTTGAGACTCATTACAAAGCAAGTCAAGAAAGAATCCCGGAGCTAACAAAGCAACTTCACGAGGAGCGGAATCTCAACTCATACCTCAACACAAAGAGGAAACGTTCATGGGAGACTTAAAACCCCATCTTTTGTAGTCATTTCATTTTTTATTGTAAGCCCAAGGGGCAAACAAATTTATTACTAATGAAAGTTTACCTTTTTGGTTATTTAAACAAATTTAAATCCTGCGGTCCTTGAAAACATTGCATATACATTTATACACCATATCATTGCATCACAGGTTTCTTATGTACAAGTTTCTCATCTTCTCGCTGTTTATTTCATCAGAAATGGCTCTTGAACAAACTGTCAAGGATCTCCAGGCTCATAATGCTCAGTTCCAAGAAGTGATCCTGAATTTGTCCAAGGGGCGAAGAGTTGAAAGCACTCCTCTCTGAAAATCCTGAAGATAACAAGGATAATCAGTTGAAACAACTGCAAGCTGAGATGACAAAAATAAGGACACAGATGAATGACCAGGTGGCTCTTATTCAAAGTTTAGCTCAGGGGCAAGAATAGCTAAGAACCTTTGTCCACAAACTTCAAAGTAATGGAGTTAGGAATCTAAGTGTTAGTCAACCTCCATTAAAACAAGCTGATCTGGTTGAAAGGAAGATGAGGATAAAAGAAGGTAAGAGACAGGTTGCCATTGATTGTTCCTCAATTGAAGAAGAAGGACCTGATAAGGTTAATCCACCTCAACACAAGGAATGTAGAAGGCAGTTTATCAAGTTCAGCACTCCAATGTCACAAGTCCTGCAATGCTTGTTGGAGATAAAGCTAATTTCCTTGAAAAATCCTCCTCAAAATCCCAAAACTTCCTCTCCTCACTATAATCCCAAGGAAAGGTGTGAGTATCACTCCAACAGTCCTGGACATAATACTAATAACTGTTGGGCATTGAAGAAAAAGATTCAAGACCTGATTGACGAAGGAATCCTAGAGGTTACTCCAGAAGGTCAAGTTGAATTTTACTATCGTCCATCAAACACCAAAGCTACAAGGCAAGTTGCCCAGGTTAGCAAGAAAGGAAGCCTACCAATTCCTGTTGAGATATGGGGCACCTTGGGACATCCAAGTGGTAAATTTGATTTCATGGTGAAGTATACTGCTCCTCAAAGTTCACAGATTGCAATTGAAGACATTCAACCAACTGGATGGGACAACATTTGAATTTTCATTTGTAATTTCTTTTATTTGTTTAAACACTTACTATTATGTTAAACTCTTGTTTTCATTAATGCATTGCATATGTTTGTCTTGAATTAATCCATTCGTTTCACTATATTTTGAATTATGATTCGTATTTCTATTTTGTGATATTTAACTCCTGATAAAGCTATAAGCCTGTAGAGGGAGGATGACGAAAACAATACCATAATCTTATGCAGTATGCTTTTGAACAGACTATGCTGACGATGTACAAGCATTGTTTCAATTCCTAAACAGTGGAGATATAATGAAGTTAATCCCTAGTCAACCCTTTTGAGCCTATGAAGTAGGAGTTTTTATTCTCGCAAATTAAAACCCTTATTCATAACCTGGGGCAGGGTAGTTACTCGGTTAACTCAAATATGCCAATTATTTGTGTTGTACACAACTAATGATGGTTCTCTGTAATCATTAAACCTGACAATCAATATCTAGCAAAAGAAAAGCTTACTAAGTCAAAACCTATGAAGGAGACTTAGTAAAACATTAAGACATCCCGCTGACTGTAACCTTAAAATCAGCAGTTCAGGAAAAAAGAAGGGATAATAAAGTCAAAAAGGAAAAAAAAAAGGAGGTCACTCTGAATCCTCAACAAAGAAAGATGACTGAATGTTCAAATAAATTTTTGGTTTCTGATCCATCACAAATGTCAGTGTTACAATTCCAAACTCCTTGGAACCTCAATGCATGAGTTAACTGAGCATAGGACTGAAGAACATCATGAAGATTGGGTTGGGTACAAATAAAATTTGAGCCTTTATCCTTTGTTTCTTAAACCGTGAACCAGGCCACATTACAACCCTTTAAAAGTCCTAACTGAAGCATGGTTAGTTCGAAAGCATACTGCTACAAAAAGGTATTCTGACTCCTTTAGGGCTTATTATAAAACTTGAGTTAATATCACAGTTTTCATAAAAAATTGTTTTTCTAAAAATAACTTTTTTCAAAATTTCAAGACAGACATAAGCATTACATTTTTGAATATATTTGTTAGCATATACTTGAGTGTTTGATAAACAGAGAAACTTACAGGATGAATGTTCAAAGTCCTTCCGATAAACAAAGTTGCTTCTGGATCAAAGTCCATGTATACAAAGGGGCATAGTCATTATCTCCCAATCAAGGGGGCAGGCCATGATACTGCCTAACCTATTTGGGGCAATCAGGACAGGATTCAATTATGTTTAAATAGCCAGGGGCAGATCTCCTCATCTATCAAAATTACCAAGGGTAACATTACAGAGTTCATAATGCCAAGGGCATAGTCACTGTTTCCCAATCAAGGGGGCTTACCAAGTTGCTGTTCAATTCATTCGAGGCAATCAGGTCCAGATTCAACAGTGCTTAATAGCCAGGGGCAGCTTTCCTCATGTATTTGAATTACCAAGGGTAACACTACAAAGTTCATGATGTCAAGGGCATATTATTATGGGGCATTCTGCTTATTTCTCCTGAGGTAACTACATTCAGATACTTCCTTTATGGGACAATTAATCTTCAATCAAGGGGCAATGCTCTCTTTTCAAATCTAATATCCGGAGCGTATATGGTCCATCACAATTTGAAGACACACTCCTCTCGTTATGTTACCTTGATATTGGATTCTCAGCAGAAGCCATGGTGGAAATTAATTTTCTACGCCAGTAGTATCAGATGGTGTCAGTATCATGTCTTCAGATCCATCTATGAGGATTTATGGGAAGGTATTCAGGAAAGTTAAGAATCTCAGGAGCTTTAAACCCAATTGGTTACACACTCTCAAAGTTGAAACGATTCCGTTTTCGAGTTCAACTTTACTTTTCCCTCTTTATTCAAGTAGGAAATGCTTTTTGAATCCAGATTTACTTTTACCCTATTTACCTAAGCGAGAACGTCCATTGGTTGTGTTTGAATGTATGTATGCTTGAATATGATTGATGTTTACCAGAAATGCATAAATGCTTAATATGATTGATGTTTACCAGAAATGCATGAAATGCAGTAATAGTATTTACTAAGGACGAACAATGGAAGGAATTCAACGAAGCTTCGCCGGTTCATCCCCACAAGACAGCTACAAAACCCCTAGTAGGGCAAATCCATCTGCATAAATACTTCGAGTCACATCTCCCCTAGAATTTATATCCATCTCTTTTATCCTCATACGGATAATCGGGAATTTATCCTTCCAATAGGAGTACGACGAACGAAGACGAGAGGTTATGGATACCTTACTATCGAACGAAGACGGGAAGTTATGAATACTATATTATCAAACGAGACGGGAACGAGTTTCTTATATTCTTCAGCAACAAAGTGGGATTTATTTTCCCAGGCCAGCAGTTGTTATACAAAGATTTTCAGACACTCCAGGCTGCATGATGCATACATACATCATTTACATCATACCATAACATACATATCCATAAATACATAATACATTACTTCAACGCATCATATTATGCATGCATACATAATGCATAAGCTAATATTATCTTGCAGAATGTTATTTGCATCGAACTAATCTTGTTTTTCAGATTAATTCTCCAGCAGACAAACTTCATCAACCACTTGTTACCTTGGGCCGTTGTTTATTTTCCCAAAGGTTATCTCATTATCTTGGGACGTCGTTTATCTCCCCGAAGGCTATCTTGAGACGTCGTTTATCTTCTCAAAAGCCATTTTGTTACTTTGGGCCGTTGTTTATCTTCCCAAAAGTATTATCATGACTTTGGGCCGTTGTTTATCTTTCCAAAAGTTATACTTATACCTCAGGACGTTGTTTATCCTCCTGAAAGCTATCATGACTTTGGGCCGTTGTTTATCTTCCCAAAAGTTATACTTATACCTCAGGACGTTGTTTATCCTCCTGAAAGCTATCATGACTTTGGGCCGTTGTTTATCTTCCCAAAAGTTATACTTATACCTCAGGACGTTGTTTATCCTCTTGAAAGCTATCATGACTTTGGGTCGTTGTTTATCTTCCCAAAAGTTATACCCTTGCCTTGGACTGTTGTTTATCCTCCCAAGTACCCTATCATGACTTTGGGCCGTTGTTTATCTTCCCAAAAGTCATACCCTTACCTTGGTCCGTTGTTTATCTTCCCAAAGGTAATGTCAGGATGTTGTTTATCTTCCCAAAAGCTATATCTTCATACTTTGGATTACCTTATTCTCCAAGAAGTATATTTGAAGAACTTTTCTCCATATGGCATCTCTAAGCCCATCTCCAGTTCATCCTGATGGCATCTCTAAGCCCATCTCCTTTTCTCCAAGTGGCATCTTCAAGCCCACTCGAGCATATACAGTTAATCATCAGTATTACTTTACGCACCGGTGAGTGCAAATTTTTGGGCTTTTGTGTTCAATCCCCTTCAACCTTCCAGGTCACGACTGGCACATATACCAATCTAACCCCTCAGGTTTCAGAAAATTGAACAGGGGCAGCTGTTGCACCCCAAAATTTGCCCTCACAAGACAAGACTTTGTGTACTAAGAGTTTCACAAGGTTCACAAGATTCACAAGATATCTTATGAGGTTCACAAGGTTCACAAGACATCTTATGAGGTTCACAAGGTTCACAAGACATCTTATGAGGTTCACAAGATATCTTATGAGGTTCACAAGACATCTTATGAGGTTCACAAGGTTCACAAGACATTTCATGAGGTTCACAAAGTTCACAATTAGTCAGAAAGATTTGACAATTCCCTCAGACAATGCCTCCTCCTAAGCAGGGCATCCAAAACTAGGGTTTTGACTTTAATCAGGCTAAATGGACTTCCAAGGCTTCAAGTGAGTGTCATAACATCTTATATGTGTTTAAGAATCCCCATGACAAGTTTCAAGACTTTTCCCAAAGGTTTGCTCAGTCAGATGATCAGATAAGTCAAAATCAGTCAAAGTAGTTAAAAAGTCAAACTAAGGTCAACTATGGTCAAACCAAAGTCAAACTTCATGATTTTTTGCCAACATCAAGTATATGAAGTAAAATTCATCATTTGATCAAGGGTTGATCATGATTCATCAAGGAGATTTCAGATCATCAAGAATCAGAGGTTTCTAAATTAGGGTTTCCTCAGGAAAAGTCAACTGAACTTTGACCAGCCATAACTTTCACATGCTTCATCCAATTTTTCCCATCCAAAGCTCATTTTGAAGGAAATTTAATTCTCTACAACTTTGTGTCTCACAAGCCAATCCCAAAAATGCTTCATTTGGAGGGTATGAGCTGAGACATTATAGGTCCTTTTAAAAGTCAACAAAAAGTCAACAACTTCAAAAGGGCATAACTTGAGAATGGTAAATGATATGGACATGAAACCAATGGGGTTGGTTAGAGGACTCTTCAAGCTTTCCAAAATGTCCAATAACACCCTTATATTATTAAAATTGAAGGATATGTGCCCTTGCAAAGTTGGGAAATTTTTGGGTGGTTTATGAAGAAAATAGGGTCTTAAAACCAAATTCTTCTAAATGGGCTGAACTTTTTGTGACCCAAGGTGTTCCATGACATCATGCACGAAATTTATTTGATATTTTCATAATTTTATTTTATTTATTTTATTTATTATGATTTTTTATATTAAAAATCATTTTAAATTTAAATAAAATATCAAATATGAAAATTTAAAATATATTTTGGTTCTAGAAGGTCATTAACATGAATTGGATTAAATTGATATACAATTGATGATGATTGTCTTGAAATAGAAAGGTCTCATTCAAAAATATATGAAATTTAAGTCATAATCTTTTTCAATCTCCAAAAATCAAAAAGTCCAAACAATGATCCAATTTTTTGACCTAACTTCACTCTACTATAAGTATACAAACTATCACAATGCATAAGGGACGAATCTTCTGCCTCAAGAGTAAGTTTTCACTTTAAAAAAAAATCACCAAAAACTTGAATTCGGATTCCATCATTCAGGCTCTTTCAAGGCAATTTGAAGGTTGATACATGTTCTATGGACATCATTGAACCTATTCCAATCATTAAAAGCATCAAAAACATGACATAGTGCATAACCCGAATCAAACTTTTCATGTCTTGATGATTTTTTCGTTTTCTCATATTTGTGTATTATAAATAAGATTTGATCATTGTTTCATGTTTGTATTGAGTTGTTGATTGTTTCTGGATGGTTTAATTGAAGTTTCACTACAGGTTTAAGGAATTGCCATGGCTAGGGTTTCGGCCAAGCAATTAGGGTTTCACACTAAACCTAATATAAATGAATTTGGAAAACATAGGATGATTGTATAAGCTCTGGGGATCATAACGCCCTAATTAATTGAAGAAAATTGTACTGTATGTTTGCTTGTTGAGTTTCGCAGGTCCTGTATGTGTTTGAAATCGCAGGTCCTGTATGTGTTTGATCTTGTCCCTTTCGAATAAAGATGATAAGTCCCTTCGAATTGCTTATACACCCCACAGTTGCCTAAATAACAGATGTCCCTTCACTTGTCCCTAACATCCAAGGTAATGACTACCTATTCCTTAATAATAGGGATAGTCTTACCATTTAAAGGATTCAAGAACAGAAAAGACTTAATTTAGGGTAGGTTCCTCTTATATACTTGCTCACTCTTCAAAACATTTCAAACACTTCATACATTTCAAACAATTTTCAAAACAAAGGTTTTATATATGTCCATACATGGATCATTATAAAATACTTAAGAAAATTTCTAAACACACACTTCACATTTCAAAAACAGTTTAAAGTGAGCTAAATAACTAAGAGCCCATGGATAACCATGGATGTAAAGGGTGCTAACACCTTCCCTTTACATAACCTACCCCCCGGACCCAAAAATCTTTTAAGGTCTTTCCTGTTCTTTTATGCCCTTTCCTTTTGGATAAAATAAAAGTCGGTGGCGACTCTTGCTATCCGCAACATTTAACTAAAGTCAGTTCTCCCACCGTGTTACAGTATGCATCGATGCATACTGAAGGTTTTTTTGCAATCATGCATCAATACATCCTTCTTATGTATCAATACATAGTCCATTTCCACATCAATATGTATCGATACAAAACTCGTATGTATCGATACATAGTCTCAAAAAAATTGTTTTTCCTTTGATTTCTCCATTCCTTCTTGATCAAACTTGGTCCGTAAGTCCCTTGTGATCAAAATTTCATGACCTTGACCTCAAGAAGTCAAGAGTTGACTTTTTACTCAGCCTGGCTGACTTTTCAAATAATCATTTTGACCAATTTCTTCTTATGCAAGCAACTGATGAAACGACTGCCTTCCTCAATGAATTTTCTCACCAAATTTCATCCATAACATTCACATATCATATGAAGGACTTTGCCCATATGAAGTGGCCAAAGTCATAAAGATCCCTGCTTGAAAGTAAAACCCTAATTTGGAGACCATCTGTGTAGGAGCTTGCCCTTTCATGGATCATCTGATAATCTCCCAACCTTCTGGGCTCTTGTAAAGGATCTTGAGCTCGTATGTGACCTATAGACACTTCATGGGACTTGGACAAGGTCACTTGATCTCTTGCTTTGACTTGTAAGGCTTCAAATGCACCAATGATTGATCCTATGTCCAATGCTAGCACATGAGAATGTTATGCTTCATTTTTCTATGCAAAAATGCTAAGGATATGCCATGCTTATGATGCTTATGATATGACATGCTTATGATGCTTATGATGATGATGCTAGAAAGAAGATAGAAAATTTGGGGTGTTACATCCTCTTAATCTCTTTCTTGTATTGATTCTCCATGTCTTCCTTATCCTTCATCAACTAGTCCACAATGGCTTTCCAAGCACCAGATGTAGGAGGAATGGTAATGGAGTACTAGAGGAAAATAAATCCTCTATTGGCCTCTTCGTAACACGCTGCTCAAGTAACTCATTGAAATCATCTTTCGTCTTCATTTGCTCTTGCATAGTCGTCTTCTCAAGAGCAACCTTCTCATCAACGGGAGGAAGAAAAGCGGATAATGGAAATATAGGAAACAAAGGCTCCCCAGGTGGATAAGGCATCTTGAGCTTGGAAGCCTTAGATCGAACCCACTGGATGTAACACTCATAAGGAGCAAGATGTTGTCTTCCCAATTGACCTTTATCTTTCTGATGAACCGTATGCCAAGAATGAGCAATCATTTTCTTCATTTCTACATGATCTACACCATTAATAAAGAAGAAACCAGATAATGAAAGGTTGTTTGGTATGTCCTTTAAGCAATATCCCAATTGTCTCCTAACAAGAATAGGGTTGTAACTAATTCCCCCACGTGTACCAAGAAGAGGTACATTGGGAAACTCTCCACAACCGCTAATAAGCACTCCCACATCATAATAGGAACAATACCAAGTCATATCCTTATGAGTAAGAGACATAATCCTTTGATACCATCTTCGCTTCTCTCTATTATCCGTGAAGACATCAGACTTTGTTAAGTGAGAAATAAACCACCTATAGAGAATAGGAGCACAACACACAATCTCTCAATCACCTTTGAAGGTCCTATGATGAATAGAGTGATACATGTCTCCAAGCAAAGTAGGCACCAAATTTCTCTTCAAGAAAATCTGAATAGAACTCTCGTCAAGAATACCATCTAAGTTGGGAAACAAGACAATCCAATAGATAAGTAAACCAAGAATATCCTTGAATGCATCCTTATGACTCAAAGTAAGAGAATTAGAAGCTTTTCCCATTAAGAACTTGGCATTAATACCACGAACATCTCCTTTTGGAAGAAACTTTCCACTAAGATCAGACTCTTTAAGAAAAAGGGTTTTGGCGATGACTTTGGTCGTAAGCTCCCTCTCTAAACTGCTGAAAAGAAACTATTTGTTCAAAATAGGCAAACCCGTCCAATAGGAGTACTCCTCCAAAGTCAACACAATCTGATAATTATGAAAGCTAAAGCAATAGTGCAAAGGATCATAGAACTGAACCAAGGTATGGAAAATCCCCTCTGGTATATTGGTCTTCAGGATGAACAAAACCCTTCCACAACGTTTCCGGAACTCATCAGTATTGACCACTAAAGCTCCAAGCTTTATCTACTCTACCAGATTAGGACTCTTGAAACCGTACTTCTGAGTATTCCTCCTTTCAACATTCATAGCCATAGACATCTGGAATATTAGTAAAATTACCTATAAGTCCCTTGAAATCTTGAGAACATTGCACATGAATGCATGAGTGCATGTATGCAACAAACATAAACAAGATCACACAAAGCACACAGGTCAAGGTTCTAAGTCACGAGCATGAAGTCAAGGTATAAGAACACCATCCCACACAGGTATGTACTAAGGTTTTGTCTTCATTGTACCTGCAGAAAACCAAAAGGGTGCTAACAGAGGTGCTTGGAGTTAGCAACCATCCTTTGACTATCATCGGTATGTTGGATTACTCCCCAACCGATAATTTCCTCAAGAGGACCTCGTTCGAATGTAGTATCGCGTGACAACCACCTCATGTTTATACCTGGATAGTTTCCGCACTACGTTCCTAAATTGGCTTGGATGGGTTTAAGGTTCTACGGTCCTCAATATGATTAGCTCAAGGTTGAAAGCAATGCCATGATACGAATACTCGTCATGTCATCAGTAATCCGAGAGAGCCTAACTGATTGGAGATTATCGACTTGATATCGCTTTAGACTACTTCGTCGCATATCACTTCAAATATCACCGTCCTATCATAAGTTCACTCAGATCCAGATATAAAATATATCTCACTCACAGAGGATCACCAAACCAGAACAAAACAAGAAATACCAAACAAATCAAACGAAAACAATAAATAAATCAAAATAGGCCAAATCCACTTAGGGTCTACTCCCTGACAGAGTTGCCACTTTTCTGTAGCGGTAAAATCATGAGTATAAGCTATTGGTTAACTTAACTCAAAGTAAACAGATTCACCACCGTGCTTTTATTTTATTCCAAGTGCAAAAGTAAAAAAGAGCGAATAAATTCTAATGAATCTAAAATCAAAAAGCTAAAGAAACAAACAGAGAACCGAGTAAGGGGATAAGTTACAAAATGGGAAGGTTTTACACACCCAAAATGTATGTGGTACTCCACGGGAGCCCTTTGAAAAATTTATTGCTTTTGGTTTGAATTTTTTTTACAAATAAGAGTGGAGGGATGAGAAAATAAATAATTTTTAATGTTTGTGTTTGGAGAGGTTTACCACCTCATGCCTACATACCCACAATGTGAAATGCGAGATCAAAACTCCGTAGTTCGTGGTACAAATAGTGAAAAAGATTGGTTATGATTGATTTTATTAAGTGAAGAAAATTTGTCATTTTCAAGTGGATAGCCTAACAAATCTTCCATGAGAATGAGAGCATGAACTCATACATCATTATGGGGAGGATGCCAACTCGGATAAAATCGACGAGTATGCCACTAAACCCCCACGAATGACAAGAGACTCAATTACATCAAACTACAACTATGGAGATTGAGAAACTTGCACCCAACTAAAGAATAATGAAACATAATTGACACTTGTAAAAAACAAGCAAAAGTGCACAACGACACAAAACAACTTGAATGAATCTGGTTCTTTTTATTATTATTTTTAATTAAAGTCAAGATGATTAAATTCATTGATTTTTTAAAAGAAAAGAAATTGTAAAATCCACTTGACAAAAGTTAAGGTTTTATTTATTAAAGAGGTGAATGTTTTTAAAACAAGAATCCTTTGAAAAAGAAGGAAGTTTTGAAAATTGAAGAAGGGGGGAGAGATGAAAAGGCTAACCTAGTGCATAAAATAAAAGCTAGGGAAAAGAAGGATCTAACCGAAATGAGGTCACTTCAAAGTATTCATAAGAATTCCATCCTTGAGCATTTAAAAACCAAAACCAAATAAAGACAAGTCTTCAATGATTAACACTTCCATGCAAAGGGATAAGGAGCCTAATTCTAACTCCAAAATTGCATCAATACTTCAAAGTTGTCCATAGGTAAGTCACTCCAAAGCATAGGCTAGTAACCAATAGTCAAATATGAGAACCATTAAGTTTTTTATGGTTTAAGTCTTTATTAATATTTTTGTGTCCAAGTGGACAAAAGGAAAAAATCAACACAACAAAATAATAGCAAGAATATAAACATGATAATGGATGATAAAGCAATATAAAGCATAATAAAAATAAAGGAGATAAAGGAGCGAGAAGGAAATTAAAATGTTAGTATAGTAATAATAATAATATGTACATAATATTGGTATGGTGAACTTAATTATCCACAACCAAAAAAAGTAACAAGGCATTTAATGCCAAAACCGAAAAGGAAACAGATTGTGCTTAGTATCATACACTATAGTGAATAATCTAGGCGATTAGAAACAAATTCAATGAAGTTGGAAAGAAGATTGGGAGACCCAAAGCAACTACGCATCAAACTTCACATGTCGTGGATATTAACGCAAAAAGATTAATCACTTTGGGATTACGCGATCAACACGAGGTCCAGTTCACGAAAGTGCATGTATCTAATTCGATTTTTATTCCGAATTCGGGGCACATTTAGGTTTATGTTAAGCAATCGCCGAGTAATTTACGGAGTAATTACCCTACAAATGTGGCCAGCCAAAACCAATTAAGGTTAAAGATGTTAGTGCTAATACATGCGAGATAAACGATATGTAAATCGCCATCCGAACACAATGGCGCACGCAAATAAAGATGAAAACCAAATTGAGTTACACTTATGGTATTCTTTCATCTTTAAGTTCAATCACTCATTTTGGTGGATTTAAGTATGAAAATATCTCACTAATGCAAAGTACCTAAAGTGAATTAAATAATTCACTTAAAGGTAGATTTAGACTAATGAATATTAATCACTTTAAAGCAAGGAAAAAATCAGTTTCAGGCCTGTGCAAATTGATTGCACCAGTCTGCAAATCGATTGCACATGGCAAAATCAGCCAAAAATGTGAAGATAAAGGCAGTGCAAATCGATTTGCACAATTGATGATGATCAAGAATCAATCAAGATCTACATTCTTGATGATGATGATGAAGATGAATAAGTAACAATGGAGGAAGATGAATTACCAAGAACAAACTTCAAATTACTCCACTAGTAAGCTTGATCTACTAAAATTGGAGAAGAAAAATGAAAAGGATGAATGTTTAGCTCAAAGTTAATCAAGAATTCAATATGAATTCTTAATAACTTTCAAAGGAAGAAGAGCTTTGGTGAATTTGTGGTTTGGGGAGATATTCTGTAAGGGATTTTTGGGTATCAAAAGCTTGAAAAATGAATGAAATGAAACCTTTATTTAAAGAGTTTATGTATGGAAATTTGGTGGAGTGAAGCTTGCTTTGGAAATTCAAAATTAGGATTGGAAATTCAAATTTGAAGAAAATTATTAAAAGAGCGGTGATTAGTGAGGTTTTATGGTGGGAAATGAACAAAATGGTATAGGGAATTAAAAGTGAAGTGGTCTAGAATATTCTCAAATGATAAAATTGATGTCAAATGCTTCAAAACATGAAAAATGCTAATTTTGGCCAAATCCGCACTCGTGCAATCGATTTGCATATTGGTGCAATCGACTGCACTGCTAAAAATTGCACTTCCTGGGCAAAAAAACACATGGTGCAATCGATTTGCACATGGGTGCAATCAATTGCACAGTGCAAAATTTTGAAAAATTGCCCTGTTTACTGGATCGTATTGGCTCTGAGCTCGATTCTTTTGCGCGTCAAAGAATGCATGGAAATAAACACATGAACCTTGGAATTCCTTGAATAAATCAATTAAAACTTAGAAAATCCTTGATCAAATAAATTTGAATTGTTTGCAGATCAACTTCAACTTTTATATGTGAAATTCATTCGAGCTGCGAGACTACTATTTTTGATATTTTTGACTTGTTCTTCCCCTGAAAATATTAATAAAAGAAAGCAAAATATTTTTGGATTTTAATTAATGATTAGTAAACATAAACAAATAAAAACACATAAAAGCAATGGTGATCCCGTGTGATATGATAGACGAACAAATGCGTGATCTTATTTGTATTCAAGATGTAGATGAGATGCGAAAAAATCTTAGGGCAAAAATTAGGGTGTTACAAATATTTATTTATTAATTATAATTTATAATTAATATAATAATTATAATAATTATTAAATAATTAATTAATTTAAATCCATGATATATTTATCAAACCATGCATCTGCTAAAATTAATCTCAGTTATAAAATATCAAATTTTAACCTCTTAAATTAATCTCAATTTGGAATTTCCAAAATTGAATCTTGAATGGGCGCCAAAAATACATTTAAAAATATATATATACTTTAATTAATATTGACTTCATTTGAAGAATTACATAAAAATAAATAATTTAAAATTCAAATATTTAAATAATGTTAGGATAGTTCCACCAAAACGGAATACCAATAACAACACCATTAGAATCCTTGCCACCAAAATCCATTCCACTACCGCAATTCTTTTCACTCACCACGGTGTCCTTTTCCGCCACCGTAACCGTCATTTTCTCCGGCACAACCACCCGCACACCAAAATGAATAACACCATTTTTCCTCCCTTCCCAATCCCTCAATCTATAGCTCAAAACTTGCATACAATTTTCCGATTCGCTACCGTTAAGAAAGTCCGCAACCGCGATTCTCGCCACTCCGACAGGACAAACGCCTTTGAATTTCTTGCATTGCACTTCAAACGTGATTGACCTTGCATGCAATGGCATGTCCAACAAAAACTTCTCATTCCATGAAAGGAAACTCGAATTGTTATCTTTCACAGTCTTTGTCGTGTAACAATCAAGAGACTCACCCCGTACGACAACATATGCTTCCTCGGTTACATGAATGTTTTCGCCTGATATAACGGTGATTTCTAGTGTTCGTGAAGTTAAACCCATAGTAGAAACTTTAACGTTGTTGTTTACAAAGATATAGTGTTGTGTTATGTTTTTGAGTTTTGCTTTGGTTGGGTTTGTTGGGAAGGAATTGAGGTGGTTATGGTGTTGGTTGTGTGAATATATAATAAGTTGATTTTGAATTGGAAGCTGGTGAGAAAGTGGGAGAGAAAGAAAGAGTGTAATTTGGTTTGGTGTTTCTTTGAATGTTTCTCTGAAAAAGAGTAACATTTGTGACTTCTGACTTTGACTTGGTATTATAGCTTGAATTAAATTATATTGAAATAAGGCGAATTGAAAATGGGTGAGCCACAATTCCATAATACCGTACTTAAAATCTATAATAGTTCATTACTACTTATATATTTTGAGCGCGTAACATGAACTATTTATATATTTTGAGCGCGTAACCGTGTCGTAGTATAATTTTTGTCAATATCACCTTAGAATCCATATAAGACTTTGCTTGAACCATTTATTTTTTGACCGTATATAATAAATATATTTGCATTAATATAAAACTTATTTCAGTATATAAATTTTATTTGTAAATCATTAAAAATATAATATCCGCAATATCCATTGATAGCATGTATTTTACGAAAAAAAATATAATAATAAAAATAATAAATATTGAAGATTTTATTCCAAGATAGCATATCATTTTCAATAATATATTTATACTTAGATTAAATATAAAAAAATGATAAATTAGATAATATATCATTTGAAATATGTTTATTAGTAGATTATATATTATATAAGTAGAAATATCCTTATCCCGTATATAAAATATTTTTATCAATCATATAATTTTTTCCCGTATTTAAATATTAATATTTATTTGATATTATTTATAAATATATTTGCATCAATATTAAACTTTATTTGTAAATCATTTTTATTTTGGATTTAGTTTAATCTATTTTAAAAAATAATCAATTAAAATTTACAAAAGTATTTGTTACGAAATTTAGTCAATTTTGTATCAATAGAAAATGAAAATGACCTTATATATCTCTAATATATAATTAATAAATTATTGAAAAATATTAGAAGTGATGACTTTAATGTTAAGAAACAGAAATAATAAATATAATAAAGAACTTTAATTTATAATTATATTTTTAATACACCATTAAATATTCGTCATTTTAATTCCCTTAACTTAATGTAATTTTAAATAGTAATTTTATTATATTCAGACCAGGATCTTAATGACATATGACTTCATATCTTTTAAAATGGTTTCAATTTATTAATACTTTACCGTCATTTATAAATATAATTTTTAGAAATATTATGTTAATATTGAAATTTTTTTCTTAAAATCTGTGTGAAAGTATATATATATATATATATATATATATATATATATATATATATATATATATATATATATATATATATATATATATATATATATATATATATATATATATATATATATATATATATATATATATATATATATATATATATATATTTATATTAATACGTATCTGAAATAAATAATTTAAAAATATAATCTTTTATAACAAAAATTTAGCAGAGCCCATGTTTAAATTTTCCGATAATATCAAATTATTAAATATTAATATATAAAAAAATTATATACGGAACATTTTAAATATAATTAAAGATTATTTTTTATTTTTTATATATTTTAGAAAGTAAATACAATGGAGAGCGATAGTATAGACAATAATGATTTATAAATACTGCAATAGAGAAAAAATAATAAAATTCGAAGAATTATATAAATGATGGCAATAGAGAAAAAAATAATAAAATTCGAAGAATTATATAAATGATGGCCATTAATTTGAGATTTTTTGGAATAACTAAATGAAGAATAATGATAATGATAAGTCTTGGTAATAATAAAAAATCTAAATAACTTGTTTGCAAAATATTGAAAGAGGTAAAGAGAAGACTTTACCCTACACCTCACATTTAATCACATATTCTCACAGCAAATTTTTTTTGACCAAATTGCCCTCATATAAATAGTTAATAAATCAAATTTACTTTCTATTTTTACCATTCGTCCGAAGTTACAGAGAGAAAAAAAATTTCGCATTTCAGACTTGTTTACCGGAAGACTATAAGTAAGTCTTCCGGTATGGAAATTTGTTTACCGGAAGAGTTTGTTAAAGTCTTCGGTACGGAAGACTTTATGAATGTCTTCCGGAATGGTTTAAATGACTACCGAAAGACTTCATCAAAGTCTTCCGGAATGATGTTTTTTAAATTGACTACCGAAAGACTTTGATGAAGTCTTCCGGAATTGTTTTGTGTGTACCGGAAGACTTGAAGAAAGTCTTCCGGAAATTTTTTTTTTTTTAATTAAATAATTATTTTATTGTTTTTTTTCCAGTGGTGCGATCACGCGGCAGAGATGGGAGGATACCAGTTCGATCGATGGGACGGGGCGATACGAGTAGGACACGCGCAGATGATGCTGGTACATCTGCAGCTGCAGCAGACCCTGTGGGGTATCCTGGTGGTCTGTACGATACCAGTATTTTGGTTTCGTACGAGCATCATGTGGCGAGACGTGTATGGTTTGGTGAGGTAAGGAAATTATAATTATTTAGTTTTGAATAATAACCGAAATTATTAGTAGGTATTATATAATTTGTTTAATTTTATTTGATTTCAGGAGAGAGGGGAAAAGAAGGAATTGAAGGTGGCGGGACATGGGTTGAAGTTGACCCAAATGGTTCCACAGCAGCTTCCACCGGAGATTGAGGGTATCATATCTAGGTCCGGTTTATCTTCCTTACAGAGATCAAGTTTGAAGAAGATTGATGCAAACTTGGTTTCTGCATTTGTGGAGAGATGGCATATAGAGACATCTTCATTTCACCTGTCGTTCGGTGAAATGACGATTACTCTAGATGATGTGGCATGTCTGCTTCATTTGCCTATCAGGGGGTATTCTGGAACCCTCAACCCATCAGTGAGGAGCTAGCCATTGAGTGGGCGGTTGACTATCTTGGAGTGTCATCGAGAGTGGCACTTTTCCAGGTTCGTGAGTGCAGAGGTTCGTACTTCAAGATAGAGTGGTTATATGATCGATTCGTAGAGCATCGAGCAGCTTCATCATGGGCATTTGCGACCAAATGTTATTTGATGGTGTTAGTGGGCTGCATGATCTTTGCAGATAAGTCGTTTACACTCGTGGAGGCGCGATACTTGGCATTATTTAGGGATCTGAATGAGTTGTCCAACTATAGTTGGGCAACAGCTGCATTGGTGACATTGTATAGGTTTCTTGGAGATGCGTCTATGTTTAGTTGCAAACAGCTTGGTGGTTATCCGACTCTCCTACAGGTATATATTTAAATTCAGTTTATTGATATTTTTTTAGTCTAATGTTAATTTTATTATGTTAAAGTTATATATTTAAATTTAGTTTATTGATTTTCTTTTAAGTCTAATTTTAATTTTATTATGTTCATTATGTTATATTTAATTATTATGTTATTGTTTTTTTAACATGCTGGATTCATGAGTATTTTCCTACACTTGGGAAAAAAAGGAGAGAATTGGATACCTGCTCAGAACTGTGGTCTCCTGCGAGCGATGAGGTGGACGTACAAACAGGGGGCGTTAAAGGTGGATGAGTTGCGACCCATTATGGATGAGCTGACACCGACTGATGTCATATGGAGGCCATTCGAGGATCATAGAGTTCATCGTCGTTTTGATGAGATTTCTCTATTTAGGGGATGTTTGAGGTGGGGAGATACTATTGTTCCATACATGCCTGACAGGTGTCTTCGACAGTTTGGATACCGTCAGTCCATTCCACCTGCACCCATTGATCCTTGGATGGCTGGTGATATTGATATTGAGTGGATTAGTTACACCCAGAGCGTTGGCCAGGTGATTCGTTTTGCTGCACTGGCGACTATCCCATTTGAGGTAGAGGATGGATACCTTGAGTGGTATTATCGTGTTTCGCATCCTCGATTGGTACCTCCTACCTATGATGAGCCGTCAGTTGCATCTATTCCTGATTGCGCATGGATACCTTGAGTACTATGTAATGCCCTTCTTCCAACAACATCTTGTGACCTATACCTTTTCCATAACTCATCCATTGCAGATTTCATACCCACATTTGATTCCTCATCTAAGTCTTCTTCCAACTTAATTTCCATACTTAGTTTCCTCCAATGTACATGCACAACCTCAATTGGTATCAGAATACCACTAATTCTATACCCTGCCAACTCACACGCGCAAGGTAATCCATAGGTTGTTCTAAGAGTACATCGACATCTGTCTTTGTTAGTTCCAATATAATCAACTCTAGTTAACTCTTCAGCAACGCGCCTCAATGCAGCTCGCGACACTGAAGTACGTAAATATGTGTAAAATGGACTTGAATAGACATGTGCAACTTCATACACACTCTTTTGAAAAGAAGCTCGAATGTTGCTAATTTGTATCTTTAAGTTGTCATTCATGGCCTCCCAACATTTGACCATGTCACCAATACTGTTACCCAACATCTGTTTTAACTTCCAATGAGCAGACTCAACCCTATAATAATACATATTTAAACTAAGTAAGAAAAATACAAAATTCACAAAAAGTATATTTTGGGATCTAAATCAAAACATACCGATTAGTCGTCGTGTTACCCATATGTAGGACTCGATTAATCCATGCGCAAACAAACCTTTGTCTATGTGGTGTCAACCATGTGTCGTTCACGTACTCAAAAAATTTAGGACAATCAACACACTCTTGCTCAAGTTCTTTTAAATGTTGAGCATACTCAACCTCATCACTAGCCCATACAACATCCGTCCATAATTTGCCAATTGACTCCTGCATATCAGGATCCACTAATAGTTTCCTTTTTGCACCAACATTTTTGTTAATGTGAAACTGACATAGCAAATTATTTGTCCTTGGAAACACAGTCTCAATGGCTTTCATCAAAGCAAGATCTCTATCTGTCATCATAACTTGTGGAAATAAATCTTTCTTCACAAACAATTGTTTAAGCTTATCTAACACCCAACAAAAAGTCTCAGTCTGCTCAGACTCAATATACGCAAATGCGACAGCAAAAGTCAACTCGGTTGATGTCATGCCAACAATTTCAAACAAAGGTTGTCTGTATTTGTTTGTCTTATAAGTGCTATCCATAACTAACACAATAGGAAACATATTCAACAACTTAACTGAATCTGGATGTGCCCAAAATATATCTTTAATAACTTCAGAGTCATCTCTTTTTCTACTCCAATAAACATAACCTGCAACCTCGATAAGCTTAAACAAATGTTGTATCTCACTTCTAGGACCTCTTATCTCTTTTTCCATCATACTCTTTTGCTTGTATATTTGTGTGATACGAGTGACACAATCTGGATCTCGCTCGTACAAGGAATGCAATATATTTTTGGATGCAACCTTTCTCTTTGTTAAATCAGCAACATGTTGCTTCTGATCCGCTGTCAACCTACCAACAAATGAGTGACCTTCTAATCTATCGGGTAAATCATGGTTATGAACGCCACATTTTACATCAATCTTCCATCCAGATCCATCTTTTGTCGGAGTTGACCTGATCTTAAATGGACATCCGCATTTTTTGGTCGCACTTTCTATTCCACTACGAATATCCTTGTATTTCCCACCTTTTTCGCAACCAAATATTATTTTGTTCTTTCTTCCTCTCTTGCCTGTTTGTGTATCTGAACGAGTGATGACGACCGTCACTTTATTTCGTAATCCGGTGTCTTTGACCCATCTTATCACCTCTTCTCGTGTACCAAATCTCTCTGTCGTTGTAAATACATCTGATGTATTCACACATATCGGTTCTTTTTCGTATAAAGGTATTGCACCTACAAAATAAAAATATTTTCTTAAAAAAAGAATAAAAAAAACTAAAATAATTATAAAAAAAATTTCAAACCGGAAGACTTTATGAAAGTCTTCCGGTATTGTACTCTTACAATACCGGAACACTTACATAAAGTCTTCCGGTACACATATTCATTGATACCGGAAGACTTAATAAAAGTCTTCCGTACCGGAACACTTTTATTAAGTCTTCCAGTGAGCAAACATCACAATACCGGAAGACTTACATAAAGTCTTCTGGTATGTTAATTAACGTACCAGAACTCATCTCCAAAGTCTTCCGGAACGTCTATTTTGGGACAAATTTTTACTTTAATCTGACGGTCTGACACAAATGGTAAAAAAATAAAATAAAATAATAATATAATAAAATGTAATAAGGTTAAAATGAACATTTTGAAAAAATTGTGGGGTATATGGTAAAACCTTCAGGTAAAGAATAGGTAAAACCTTTAGCATTATAATTTAATTCATAATGCATAATAATTATAGTCATTATTAAAAAAAACGTCATTTTGTCACTATTTTTTTCTTAAGTGATGCAAATTTTAGGATGTATTTGAAAATAAAAAATAAAAAATATTGAAATAAATATTGATTTAAATTTTAGGATGTCTTTGAAAATTAAAAATAAATTATAATCAATTAAAATAATCACTTTGTCACTAATTTTTCTAAAGTAGTATTTCATTTTAAAAATTAAAATTTAGAAGATAAATTATAATATATCAAAATTTTCCAATTTTAAAAGTGGAAAAATATATTGAAACAAATTCACAATAACCCTAAACCCTAAAGTGTGATTTGTCTACATCATATTTATAAAATGCATATTTAAAAATTAAAAATAATTTTTTATATTTCTTTTTAAGTGGTTCATGTTTAATGTGAAATTAAATGAATAATGAATGATTGTATCAACCATCAATTATAACATTAAATAATAATTTGACCATTATTATTGTAGTTATCATTTAATTGTGTTTAAGATTTTTAAAAAAAAGTTGAAAACTAGAATTGATATTTAGAAAATTGATTATACATTGAGTAGGGTGAAAATTTGAATTAGCATTGAAAAGTGAGAAAGTTGACTATTAATAGCCATGATAATCTGCATTTATTATTGTTTCAAAATAGTTGTAGAAAGGAAAAAATAATAAAGAAAAATGTATTATTTTAAAAACAATTTTTTCCGTTTCTTTCTTTAATAATTATAAATTTATTTAATACTATACTTATTTCTTAATACATAAATTTAGTTATGTCAACATGTTTTTAATCTATAAGTATAATTTAATATTACTTATTCATAATAAATATAATACCAAAATAATATTCTTTAATATTAAAAGTAATTTATTATTAAAAATATTACAAAATTATTATAATTTATTACAAATGGTAAATGAAAAAAAAATAAAAATTAATTAAATTAAAGTATAGCTTGCCTAACAATAAAACCATCGTTCTCGTTGGAATGTAAATAATTATACCTCGAAGAATTTTAATGTTTCTTTGCATATTTTCTTTACCTTCTTTAGGTAATTTATGGGCAAAGTTTAGTTATATAATTAAATTTTTATTTTTTATCATTATTTTTTTTATGATTATCTTTATCGTTAAATTTTTATGATTACCATTTAACATTTTTTTATCAGGATTACTATTATAAATTTAATTTGAAAAAGATATTATAAGTTTTAGTTATTTTATAAGTTTAAAAAGATTACAAAATTTCAGCTGATTTTGTTTTGTTTTATTAAACTTTTTATAAAAATTTAAATAATTTCAAAACATATTTTATTTCAAAAATATATCAATTAACACTGTGATAAAATTATCATTTAAATAATATGATAATATCACAATTATTAAGATTTTAATTTATCAATCACCATATATTATTTTTATGGTATATAATAATATGATTAATATCAATCTATGTCCTACATTATTTTTATAATTATAACTTCTATATAAGTCAAGAAAAAATAATAATAATTAAATGACTTATTATAATATAATACAATATATATATATAAATATCATAACATATATTAATATTATATAATGAAATTATTTTAAGAATATAATTTTACTTCACATGTTATTTTAAGAATATGATTTACCTTCTTCAATGTTAAATATAATTTCTATTTATAAAACCAACCTATTAAATAATAATTATTATTTTGATATCAATTTCATTAATTATTTAATAAATTAATAAATTAAATATTTTTTCATGAAGTTTATGATATTGTTTTAAATAAATTTATAAGAATAAACACACATAATTGATTTTATTTTATATTAATTTAACTTAAAATAAAATTGGATCCTATTTTTAAAGAGCAATTAGGATGATTTTAGTTGCTAAAAATAAATTTATTTAAGACAATATTTTTATTAATTTTTTTTTAATGTTAATTTGTTTAGATAAGTAAATTTTAATGTAGGAGTATTTTGTTTTGTTTTATGTCAGCAAGTCTTTAAAAACTAATTATTTTACTCGCTTTCTTGTGTATAATTTTTTTAAAATAAATAAAAGTTATTAACCTTAAGACTAATATTAATTATTTCAAATCGTATAACGTTATTAATATTAATTTTTATTAAAACAATAGCAGACATCAATTAATGAAGATATGTATGAAATCGGACAATAAAAAACCACCAAAAATTCCAAAAAAATTAAATAACAAATACAATATCATTCCAAAAAAATGATAGAAAAGTAAAAAACAAATATTTAATTTCTGTAAGGTTATATACTCAAAATTGAGTTCAGTGTATTTGTACTTCATAATGCTAACATGACCACCTTTAAAACCATACAATGTGCTTCCACTTCCAGGTTGTTGAAGATAATCTACAATGAAAAAATTAAAATCAAAACCTAGACAAATATGTATAAATAAATATCTACATATATTATCCATAATCAATAGAAGTTTTGTATTGTATATATTATCCATAATTAAATAAATATATCTACATATATTTACATATATTTATTTAAACTTCTACTTTGGTATAAATTTATCCATAATTTCTCTTTATATATATATATATATATATATATATATATATATATATATATATATATATATATATATATATATATATATATATATATAAAAGTATACTTGATTGTGACTTCCGAGAGTCTGACCATCAGACAGAACAACGCGGAAGCGAATTGACTAAATCAGCCGGTACTTCAGCAGGTACAAAAGTAGTCGAAGGTTGTCCAACCCAAATAATGAAGAATGTTAACCATAACAGTAAACATTAATTTTATACAGGATTTTCAACCAAATAATGAAGAATGTTAACAATAATAGTAAACATTAATTTTGTACAGTCAGTTAAGCCGATTTTCCCTCTTCAAATACTTCTCTAAAATCCAAGGCCCTTGTGACCCACCTACTCTTAAATCTTAAATCCACCAAAACTTGTTCCTTTCAACACACGACCTGTCACCAACTGGATATGAAGGTTTGATGTTTCCTGCCCTGATGTTGCAACACTCACAATACCAGATGTTTCCAGCCATGGAATTTTTCGTCAAAGAATTTTTTCATGAGTAACCATTAGTTAGTAGTGTAAAATTTGAATAATTAAGTTGATGAGACAGTAGCTGTAGTTGCTTGCAGAAGCATTCGCCTTGTGGCAGCATTCAAGAGCAGGTCAAAAATCTGACTAGTTTGATATCACCATTCCGCGCATAAACATGAAGTGAGGTCCAACCCCTGTCATCAGTATCAACCCTAGGCCTCAACAACCTCGTTCTTGAAGGACTTTGTCTCAACGAAAATTGTCCGCGAACTTGATTATTTGATAAGACTACCAAAGAAAAAAGACTGAATCAATATATAGATAGAGATTTTGCAATAGTTGACTCAGCTAAAGATAATCTACTCATACTATCACGTATTGAATGAAACTATTAGTAAGGACAATCATGTTATGTGTCGCTCCTCGGACTTTCGTCTTGGTGCAAACGTGAACTGTCAGCGAGAACGGTCGGATGGTGAAGGGTTGAGGTTGAATAGAGTCGTCAACTAGGCATTTTTATCCCGAAGGAAAGGTAATGCTGCATAAACCTAGAAAGATATGGATAAGACGGTTGCGAACCAAAGAGACTGGATAAGGGGGTTGGTTACGACCTGGGAAGGTATTAGCACCCAGATTGTTCGTCGTACTCGACGGGATCAATGCTTACCTGATTGTGTTTTAAAAAGGGGAAGTGTACGTGCTAACTGTGTATAAAAGAGATGGATGTACAAAGTGACAGTGCAAAAAAGAACAGGAGTTCAAACTGAGGTCAATAAAGGAAAGCTAGAAAGAGAAGAGAGGGGAGACCTGAGGACTTTTGTTCGATAACCGTTAGGTTATGCCTACGTATCCTCTCGTGCAATGTGGAAGTCAGAACACCGTAGTTCGACTCAAAGAGACTTAGATGCTTTGGTGTGAACTGCTTGCTTGTCTATGCTCAAGTGTATGACTCGTCTGGCTCGAGTGCTGACTGTCTTGCATTAGACGGAGGAAGCGAGTTCTCGGTTTTAGAGTGAGTGTGATGAGAAAAGAATCCCGGAGGAGCCGTTTATTGTTTGTTTTTGTGTTTTCATTTTTTTTATTTTTTTTGGTGTTTTGCATAGGATAATGAGCTTAAGCCTTAATCAAGGATTTTAAACTCATTATATCACCCCTGATTAGGGATAATGAGTATACTTAAGTATGAGATGAATATCCCAACTTAATTACCCTAATGATACAAGATTAAGATCATTAACCTACTTGTAATTATCAAGTGTTTTTTTGGATTTTGTTTTGTGTTAAGTGTCGCTCCCCGGACTTTCGTCCCGGTGCAAACGCGAACGGTCGGTGATGTTGGAGGTTGAGGTTGAATAGAGTCGCCAGCTAGGCATTTTTATCCCGAAGGAAAGTTAATGCTGCATAAACCTAGAAAAAAGTGGATAAGACGGTTGCGAACCAGAGAAACTGAGAAAGGGGGTTGGTTACGACCTGGGAAGATATTAGCACCCAGATTGTCTGTCGTACTCGACGGGATCCACACTTACTTGATTGTATTTAAAAGGGGATAGTGTTTGTGCTAAATTGTGCATAAGGAGCTAGGGAGAAAAGAATGTACAGAGTGTCAGTGCAAAAGGAAAGTGAATACTCAAAACTGAGGCTAAGGAAAGAGAAATTGGGAGGAGGAGAGGGGGAAGACAAAGAGACTTGTGTTCGATAACTGTTAAGTTATGCCTACGTATCCTCTCGTGAAATGAGGAAGTCAGAACACCGTAGTTCGACTCAAAGATACTTAGATGATTTGTTGTGAATTGCTTACTTGTCTATGCTCAAGTGTGTGACTCGTCTGACTTGAGTGCTAACTGTTTTGCATTAGACGGAAGAAGCGAGTTCTCGTTTTCAGAGTGGCTGTGATGAGAAAAGAATCCCGGAGGAGACGTTTATTGTTTGTTTTTGTGTTTTCAGTTTTTTTTATAGTTTTTGGTGTTTTGCGTAAGATAATGAGTTTAAGCTCAAATCAAGGGTTGTAAACTCATTATATCCTCCCTGATTAGGGATAATGAGCCTACTTAAGCATGAGATGAAGATCTCAACTTAATTACCATGATGATATATGATTAAGATCATTAACCTACTTTGGTAATTCTTAAGTTTTTTTGGGTTTAGTGTTAAGTAATGAGTTTAATCTCCAATCAAAGATTAGTGAACTCATTACACCATCCTAAGAGAAGGATGATAGATGAGAACACTTAAGCTGAGGAAGACTCCTCAACTTAACATATGGTTAGTGACTAAATTCATTATATAACAAGCCTTTATTAAAGTGGATTTTAATTAAAGGGTGAGATTAAGAAATGGATTTTATGTTTGTAAGACTATCTTGAGGGGGACTTGTCCATTAAACACTAGGGTTAGTCCCTCTTAACCAAAAGGAAGAGATGTAACCCTAATATAAGGCCAAAGTTACAAGCTTAAGTCTTAATCATTATTAGATGTTTTGATTAAGAGGTGTAAACAAATTAAAAGTTTAACACTAAGGATTAAAGTTATACACTCCATCCTAAGATAAGGATACATGCATAACCCTAATTCAAAGTCCTAAAGCTTTAAGTGTTTAGCCTTGATTATTGAGATGAGAAGAGAGACTCAAAGGGTAAAAACTAGGGGATACTATATACAACCCTAAATTTATCATGCTTGGGTGTTCCTATGGTTTGTGAGGCTTAATAGAAAGATCTTCAGGAGGCCACCAAGGAAGAGAAGCAGATGAAAAAGAGAATAGAGATGAGAATAGGTTACTTACTTCCTGAAGAAGATAAGTAACCTAAGAGAAAGAGAAAAGATCAAGAGAGCGTAAGTGAAGCAAGCTCACTTTAAATACAAATAAGATATTAAAATGAAGAGATAGGAAGAGGTAGGATGTGAAGGCAAATTCACATCCTGATCAACTTACCATGAGCCCCTGAAAGGTTAGAATGAGATGCATAAGGAAATAAATAAAATGAAATGCAACAAGTAATGATGCAATGACCAAGACCAGAAGAAATAATGCAATGTAAATGTGTCATGAGATTATGTAAAGTCATATATGATGCATATGAATGATCATACAAGGGATGCGATGCAAAACAAGGCAGGTTAGAAGCTTAGAAACACATGGATACACATGAAAAACAATGAATGCAAAGCATATCAAATGAATGAAGAAATGATCAAGCAATGTTTATACATGTCTTAAGATGTCTAAGATTGCATACAAGAGCATGGAATGGCATGACAAGTTCATATGATGATGATATGCAAATATGAATGCAATTGAACATGAGAAATTAGGGTTTTATGAATGTATGAGATGCAAATGTCCACAATAGAAGCATACATCATGATAAAAATTTGAAAATGAACTCAAACAAACCCTAAACACACACAAGACCACTCCCTAAAGATGGAGGTCAGAAGCTAAACCTAAAAGAAGTTATGAATTTTCTAAGTTAACTAGGGTTTTTGGGTGGTTCTTCATGAAAAATGCAAAAACAATTTGAAAATGCAATGCAAAATTATGAGTTAAATAACCTAGATACTAGATGCAAAGTATGAAACAATGCAAAAAGAATAAAATGCAAACTCATCATGGTTGATCAGAAATGGATTTTCAAAGTTAGGGTTAGAAAATAGGCAATTTTAGAAACCCTAATTCAAAGTAAATTGTGAAAACATGATCAAACCTAAAAAGAAATTTATGTGATGAGTTTTTAAATTGTTCTAAATGTATGAGAATGCTTCATGATCTTTTGGTGATTTTTAGATACCTAAATGTATTTTTAATTAATTAAAATCAATTAATTAATTAAATAAAATATTTAAATGATTTAAAAATACATTTTTAATGCAAAAATTAAAAATAAAAATGTTTTTTTATTTTAGAAAAATATTTGAAATGATGATGTAGAAAATGATGATTTTAAAAATATTTTTGCTATTTTAAATAATTATATGAAAATAAATGTAATAAAATAAAAAGAAAATAAAAAGTAATGCAAAGGGACGGTTCAGATTGGATTTTGGGGAGATCTAAGGTTGAGATGTGAAGTCAGCTTGACTTCCAGTATACGCATCTAAAGGCTATGGTTCAAAACTCAATCTCGCGTGTGATCCAAGGGTCATAATTGAATCTGGCTTAATTAAATAAAATTATATTAATTAATTATTATTATTAGGGTTTTAATGAGTGATCCTGGCCATCCAAACACGCGCTAAACACAAGATCCTAGGGTCACAATTTAAACTGGCTTAATTAATGAGATTAGGGTTAATGACACTCAGGCGACCGGAGACAAGCTCCGGTCGTCTTCTCTGGCGGTTCTCCTCTCCTATCTCTCTCCCTAGGCCATGAAACTACCCCAAATTCTCCAGAATGCATCCCCCAAACAACATTAAACAAGAATCAAGCATCAAAAACCATTTATTTTGCATGAACAACATGAATCGAACAAGAACATTTTTAGGTCAAAATTTTCAGAAACACCATACATGCTCAATCCTCAACCATTTTTAAAAGTAAAAGCATCATGATGATCAGTGCAAGGAGTAGAACCAATTTATAACTTAAAAAGCAAGTTCTGGAAAAAAAATTTGGATGGTTACCTGAGCTGGAGCTTTGCAACTTTGAGCTTTTTGGACCTCTTCCTTGTGCAAACCCACTCCACTTGATCCCCTGAGGCTTATGGAAGGCTTGAATGGAGTTTAAATGGCCTAGTTTGTGAGATACATTTCTGGTTTGGCAGAAATTGTGTTTTTGCTTGAGTGGCTTTTAGGGCAAAATGGAGGGTGCTTTGTGTTCTATGGATGATTTTGAGTTGATTGGTGGAAAAATATTTGAAGTTTGAGGCTTGTGTAGTGAGATTCGAAGAGATGAATGTTTGGAGGATTTTTGGCAATCTAAATGTGTGTGTGCTTTCAAGCTTGAATGTTATATTCATTGTGGTCCTTAGGGTTCACATAAGTCATACTGATTGGCCAGAGAGTGGGTGGTGGCATAGTGTGATTGGTATGGGTGATTTTGCAAAAAAGTCAAAGTTGGTGAACCATGAGCATGGTTGTGGTCATAGGTGATTTAAAGACATGATCTGCTTCAGCTAAGTTTGAGGAGGGCCCTTGGATGGTTTGAGATTATCTGCAGCACTTAGATTTTGTAATTTTGCAACTTTGGATTTTCTTGAAGAATAAGGCATGATTTCTTGTGATCTAAGGCACAAATTTGATCTTTCAATGTTGTATGAACATGTTATGAAGTGTAGAGATGCATCAGAGGTCATAAGAGTGCTTGGAACTTGATTTTGCAAAATTCCCTCTTTGGTATGAACTTGAAATTTATAAGATTTTTGCCAACTTTGAATCATCATATCTTGAGTTCTAGGATGAATCAAGAGGAGTTCTTGTACTTTTTGAAAATGGGAAGATACAATCTACAACTTTGATGTTCAAAAAGTTTTCATTTGAAGCATTTTTTATCAAGAAAGAGGAGGTTGAAAATCTTTCCCAAAATGGAAATTTTTCATTACAAGTCATGTCCAAAAATGGAAAGTTTGCAAATGGCTTGAAATTCTTCAATCTTGTGAACTTCTAACCACTTCTAAGAAAAAATAAAGATCATAGGAACTCAAAATTATGGAGATGACCCTTTGATGCCCTTGTTGGAGGCTTCAGATGCCCTGATTTGACTTTTCTTGCACAACAAGTTATCCATTAATGAGATGCCTTCTGTTGCACCCCAAAATTTGCCCTCACAATACAAGACTTTGTGTTCTAAGAAGGTTCACAAGGTTCACAAGTTTCCCAACACTTACAAGGCCTTTCATGAGGTTCATGAAGTCTACAAGTTACTTTATGAAGGTTCACAAGGTTCACAAGTCCCACAATGCTTTCAATACCTTTCATGAGGTTCATGAAGTCTACAAATCACTTCTTGAAGGTTCACAAGGTTCACAAGGTTCACAATGATTACAAAGCTTTCCTGAGGTTCATGAGGTCTACAAAGCCACTTCATGAGGTTCACAAGGTTCACAAGCTTCACAATACCTCCCACGAGTATCACAAGACACTTTATGAAGATTCACAAGGTTCACAAAGTTCACAATTGGTCAGAAGAGTTGACAATTCCCTCAGACAATGCACCTCCTAAGCAGTGCATCCAAAACTAGGGTTTTGACTTTAATCAGGCTAAATGGACTTCCAATACCTCAAGTGAGTTTCATAACATCTTATATGTGTATAAGAACCCCCATGACAAGTTTCAAGACTTTTCTCAAAAGTTTGCTCAATCAGAGGATCAGATAAGTCAAAATCAGTCAAAGTAGTTAAAAAGTCAAACTGAGGTCAACTGTGGTCAAACCAAAGTCAAACTTCATGATTTTTTGACAACATCAAGTATATGAAGTAAAATTCATCATTTGATCAAGGGTTGATCATGATTCATCAAGGAGATTCCAGATCATCAATAATCAGGAGTTTCTAAATTAGGGTTTTCTCAGTAAAAGTCAACTGAACTTTGACCATCCATAACTTTCACATACTTCATCACCAAGTCCCCATCCAAATCTCATTTTGAAGGAAATTTAATTCTCTACAACTTTGATGTTGCAAGTTAAGCCCAAAAATGCTTCATTTGGAAGATATGAGCTAAGACATTATAGGTCATTTCAAAAGTCAACAACTTCAAAAGGGCATAACTTGAGATTGGTAAATGATATGGACCTGAAACCAATGGGGTTGTTTAGAGGACTCTTCAAGCTTTCCAAAATGTCCAAGAACACCCTCATACCTTTAAAATTGAGGGAGATGTGCCCTTGCAAAGTTGGGAAAGTTTGTGATGGTTTATGATGAAAATGGGGGCCTAAAAGCAATTTTCTCCAAATGGGCTGGCCAAATTATGACCCAACCCATACAATAATATCATGCACGAAATTTCCATAATATTTTCATAATTTTTATTTTATTTAATTAATTTATTATGATTTTTTATACTTAAAATCATTTTAAATTTAAATAAAATATTTAATATGAAGATTTATTTTTGTGATTGATTCTAGAAAGTCATAAAATCAGTATGGAATAAGTTGATACAAGAGTTATGTGGAATGGCTTGAAATAGAAAGCATTGGTACAAAAATATTGAACTTTCAAAGCATGATCAATCTCAATCTTTTTAAATCAAATCTTTCACATAACTAATCAATGTTTTGACCTAGAAACATTCACATATAAATATCAAACACAATGCAAACCAGGGGACACGATTTTGCTGCATCAAGAGGTAAGTTCACAAAGCCAAAAATTCATCAAAAAGTGACATTCGGATTCTTCAATCCAAGAGGTTTCAAGGTAAAATAAAGACATAGACGTGTTCTTTAGACATCACTGAAGCTAAAGCATCACTCATATGCATCCCATGTGCACTGTATTGACCAACCCGAACTCAATTTGTTCTTGAACATAACTTTTTCGATTGCATCAATTTATTGTGTTTCAATGAAATTTGCTTGGCTAATGTTGTTTGTTGTGTGATATAGATCGTTTCTGGACAGGAAAAGCAAAGAAACCGTGGCTAATTCATAAGATGCCATTGTTAGGGTTTGGACATAGGTTTAGGGATCTTTGATTTAGGGAATATAAATTGATTCTAAAGACATAGAACGAATCGTGTGAATGCCAGGATCATGTTGTTGTGCTTGATTTTGTGAAACTGTATGATTTTGTTGGCCATTGATGTTTGTAGGTTTTGCTGGGAATGGTTTTTTCGCAGGAAAATTTATAAGTATTTTCACAAGTAAATTCGCAGCTCTGGAGGTTGAAGAAGACTGCTTCCCGCGCGCTCAGGAATTCAAATTATAGTTTAAAATATTATGTTTGATTGCTGGTTGGTTATCACAAGCGTTGGCTTGTCCCAGTGGAAGGAGACGCTTGTGTTTGATGAAAAGGCCAGGGTTCGAATCCTGCCTTGCACTATTGTTTTTCTATTTTTTTTCAGGATAATCAGAAGACTCAATATATTATATTATGCTATCACTATATTATCAGATGGGCTCTTCCAGCCGGGTGGTGATGCGTACGCTTGTGAATGTAAAGGTCCTGGGTTCAATTCCCACCCCAGGCCTTTTTTGTGCTTTCTTTTATTTTCTTGATTTTTTCAGATGATGAATAAAACCAATTGAAGCTCATTCATTATCACCAACGCATGGTTGGTCTGGTGGAAGGTTTTGGTACAGGCAGGCATGAAGACCTGGGTTCAAACCCAACCAAGGTAAGTTCTTGTTTTTATCATTTTTTTTTGCTATTTTCTTTAATTAATTAGTTTATTTGTTTTATATTCTTAATAAAAAAATGAATCATATATATATTCAAAATTCAGATTAATATCATATTTTTCTAAAAAAATTTCTAAACTTTTTTTTTTTTTATTCATTCAAAAATTATGTTCTTTATTATTTTATGTAAATTATAATATATGTATATTAGTTTAATATTTTGTATAACTAAACCCTAATTTTCAAAACCCTAAAACTATTTTCTAAAATAAAACCTAATTCTATTTTTTTCTAAATAATTTTATTTTCTAATTCTTAATGTAATTATTTATGTATATTTATTTAGTATGGTTCTTGTAAATTTTGTAAATATGATTATCCTTTATGAACATGACATTAAAATATTTTTTTTAATAATTGTTGATATGTATTTAGAAATAATTAAATTTGTGATGATTAAAATTTATAATTATATTATGTTTAAAAATTTTATGTTATAGTAATTATTTAATTATTCATATTTCTAAATAAGTGTTTATATATTAAAATTCAATTTTTTGTTTATTATTCTAATCATGTCATTATAATATTTTTTTTAATTGTATTTATTTTAATTATTGTTACTAACCATATTATTATCTTTGTTTATTATTATCTTATATTTCTTATTGTTATTTCTCTAACCTTTGTTTATTTTACTAATTATTATTATTTTACTAATTATTATTATTATTATTCTATTTCCACTAACCTTATTTTTTAATTATATTTATCACTAACCCCTATTTTATTTACTTATTTATTTTTACTTATTATATGTATTTTGCTATATAGTTATATTTTTGCTATTTATTATTTTTATAATTATGTTGTAATTGCTTCTCGGATGTAAATCTTGTAATATTTTAATTATTTAATTATTGCCATGGTTAGTAGTTTAGGGAGTGCAAAACATGTATTTTATTTAAAATAAATTAGATCACTTTAATCATAAGATAATTAAATTAAACACTCACACACGTAAGTCGATTTTAATCGCCGTCTCACTTTCTAAGGTTATCCCTCAAGTTGCCTAAATCATAAGGTCAAGTGGGGTGTATAAAGCAGGTCCCTTTAAAAAGAAAAATCATCAAGTCCCTCATGGTTGCCTTTACGAATCGAGTCCCTTCGAATAATGATGATAGTCCCTCCTATATGCTTATTACACCCCACAGTTGCCTTCATAAAAACAGACGTCCCTCTCATGTCCCTTACATCCAAGGTAATAACTACCTACTCCTTAATAGTAGGGATAGTCTTACCAATGAAAGGATAAAGAACAAGAAAGACTTAAAATTTTAGGGTAGGTTCCTCTTATGTACTTGCTCACTTCAAAAACTTTTCAAACTCTTCACAATTTCAAACAAATTTTCAAAAACAAGTTTTTACGCATCCGTACATGGATCATTATCAACTATTCTGAAAATTTTTCACACACTACACTTTCAAAAACAATTCAAAAGTGAGCTATGTAACTAAGAGCCCATGGATAACCATGGATGTAAAGGGTGCTAACACCTTCCCTTTACATAACCTACCCCCCGGACCCAAAATATTCTCTTAAGGTCTTTCCTGTTCTTTTATACCCTTTCCTTTTGGATAAAATAAAAGTCGGTGGCGACTCTTGCTATCCGCAACATTACTTAAAGTCAGTTCTCCCACCGTGTTACAGAACTGGCGACTCTGCTGGGGATCTAAATTAAAGAGGGGTACCCTTAGGAATTAGATCACTTTAAATTGTTTGCCTTGTTTGCTTTATATTATCTTGTTGGGGTGCTCTTATGTGTGAAAGGTCCTAACCCGGATCTAGTGTACCATAGGTAAATGGAAATAGACCAAGGAAACTGTACGACGTATATCGATACGGTTGATCTGGTGGCCATAGTTAGTGTGACTTCTTGGTTGGTGCTTATGTTCCTTAAGTCAAGTTGAGGATAATATGAGGCTGCCATATGTTGTCAATGCACTAACTAACTTTTAGAACCCTAGTTAACTCATCTTGGCCTTTAGAAAGTAGTGAGGTAACCGGCTTTGGTGCAGACTGAAGTTGGTTGACACTCGATACTACGCTCATTGAGATCTTAAACTTGGAGGGTTTTGGTTGGCAAGTAAGTTGCCTTCTGAACAACCACCCTTGTGAAGGATCAATGATATTGAGATCCCTTAGAACCTGGTTACTTTTGTAGGACAGGATGAACCATCTAACTTCAGGGGAGGGTACTTACCTTTGAACCTCATGCAAGCCTTTAAACCTAGGGCAATTGTGTGACTTGTTTGTGTGTGCCACATGTTTGTGATTGAGCATAACATCATGACATCATCATGCATCATAAGCATAGCATTTTCACTAACCATTTCAAGGACCAAAGGATTTATCTTTGTTCTTTGTTGCAGGTCATGGCTTCTGCTCGTAGAAACACCATCAGGATCAACTTTGTGGGGATACCTCCCAAGCTTAAAGAGTTGGTTTCTCAAGTGTCTGATCACTCCCAGTTCATCAAGAGACATGGTCACCTATTGGATCTAGTCACTTCAGGATTCAATGAGGACATGATGAGTGTGCTATTTCAGTTCTTTGACCCTAAGCACCATTGCTTTACATTCCCTGATTATCAGCTGGTTCCAACCATGGAGGAGTTCTCTAAACTGCTGGGTATACCTGTTCTTGACCAAAGACAATTCACAGGTTTAGAAAAAGAACTAAAACCAGAGGTTATTGCTGCAGCTCTACGTCTGAAAAAGTCTGGCATTGTTCTAGAAACGAGAAGCGGAGTTAAGGGTATTCTTGCCAAGGTATTAGTGGATAAAGCTCAAATGTTCTTGAAGGCCATGAGCTATGATGCTTTTGAGGAGATCTTAGCCTTGCTGATTTATGGCTTAGTATTGTTCCCCAATCCAGATCAGTTCATAGATGTTCATGCCATCAACATTTTCCTGAGTCACAATCCAGTGCCTACATTGCTTGGAGACATTCTGCATTCTCTTCATACCCGTACTACAAGGGCAAGAGGAACTTTGATGTGCTGCATACCTTTGCTTTCTAGGTGGTTTATTTCTCACCTTCCTCGCTCAGTAATGAAGAATGAGCAAGGGTTCAGATGGTCCAAGAGGATCATGTCACTTTCTCACTCAGATATTCATTGGTGCTCCAGATCTATGGAGAATGTCACTATCATTGACCGTTGTGGGGGAGTTTCCTAATGTGCCACTTCTAGGCATAAGAGGAGGCATCACCTACAACCCATCTTTAGCTTTACGACAGTTTGGTTACGCCCGAAGTGATGGTCCACATGACATGTTGATTCAGGGCATTGTGTTTGATTACGACAACGATCTTCAGGGTTACCGTCAGAGATTCATACGAGCATGGGGAAAAGTAAACAGGGTTGACAGCAAGACACTGGAGCCTAAGTACACTATTCCTATGGAAGCTTACCTCAGATGGGTGCGATCTCGTGCTCAGACTCTCATGATGCCATATCTTGCCGTCCTGCCAGTTACCATGGAACCTGTTGCTGAAGGAGACACTGCTTATACCATCCTTCACCCAGACATGCCTACTGACATGGAAGACTTGCAGAGATCTTGGATCCAACTGAAGGAGCAAAGGGATACTTTCGAGGCTCATTACAAAGCAAGCCAAGCAAGAATCCTAGAGCTAACAAAGCAACTTCACGAGGAACGAAACCTCAACTCATACCTCAATACAAAGAGGAAACGTCCATGGGAGACTTAAAACCCCATTTTTTGTACTTATTTCACTTTCATTTTTTTTGTAAGCCTAAAAGGCAAAACAAGTTATTACTAATAAAAAGTTACTTTCTTGTTTGTTTAAGCAAATTTAAATCCTGCGGTCCTTGAAAACATTGCATATGCATTCCCATATCATTTCATTGCATCACAGGTTTATAATTGTGCACAGGTTTCTCATCTTCTCGCTGTTTATTTCAGCAATGGCTCTTGAACAATCAGTTAAGGATCTTCAGGCACAGAACGCACAGTTCCAAGAGCTGATCCCGAACCTATCCAAGGGACAGGATGAATTGAAGACACTGCTGGCCAAGAAGACTAAGAAGACTAGAAGGTCTGCTGGGTTGCTCAACATGGGAAGAAGGTTCAAGGGTCCTGTCAAGACCAAGGAACAGATTGATGACTATGAATCTGAGGAATCTGAGAAAGAGGTAGGCAGTCTCCACAACACTATGGGGGACTCTGATTCTGAGGCTAATTACTACCATGAGCCCAATGAAGACAAGTTCAAGATGCTGGTGGATAGAATGGATGCCATGGAGTTGCAGAAATCATCTGGGCTGGATTTTGAGGATTTGAGTCTGATATCTGGGGTTGTTATACCCATTGGTTTCAAAGTTCCTACCTTTGTTGTTTATGATGGGGTCTCCTGTCCCAAGCTGCATTTGAGGTCTTATGTCAGAAGGATTCAACCTCATACTGCTGACAAGAAGCTGTGGATCCACTTTTTTCAAGAGAGCTTATCTGGAGCTCAGTTGGAGTGGTATTATCAGTTGGAGAGTGTCAACATCGGGGACTGGAATGATCTTGCTGAAGCTTTCTATAAGCAGTATCAATACAATGCTGACTTAGCCCCCACTCGCATGCAGCTTCAGAGCATGTCTATGGGTGCCAAAGAAAGTTTTAAGGAGTATGCTCAGAAATGGAGAGATTTAGCTGGAAGAGTTCAACCCCCTTTGACTGACAGGGAATTGGTTGACATGTTCATGTGTACGCTGAATGGTCCGTTTTACAGTCATCTCATTGGAAGCTCATCATCTGGCTTCACTGAGTTGATCATGACAGGAGAACGAGTAGAGAATGGTATAAAGAATGGCAAGATCCATGTGGGTACTTCCTCATCAGGTGCTGCAAAGAAGCCTCCCACAGGGAAGAAAGAATCTAATGCTGTTTATGGTCAACCTGATCGTAATAGAAGGCATCAATTTGTTAGTGCAGTTCATATTTCAAATCCAACTCCTGCAACAACAGAGCAGCCTCAGGGCAACCAACAGAGGGCTAGAAGACAGTTCACGAAGATCAACATGTCAATGGCTCAGGCATTGCAACATTTGTTGAAGGCTGAACTTATTACTTTGAAAGAGGCTCCTCAGAATCCCAATGTTACCTCTCCCAGGTACAATCCCAATGCACGATGTGCATATCATTCAAACTGTCCAGGACATGATACTAATAACTGCTGGATCTTGAAGAACAAAATTCAAGACATGATTGATGCTGGAGAAATTGAGTTTGATCCACCAGGTACTCCAAATGTGATTACAGCTTCAATGCCGAATCACGAGAAGACTGTCAATGCCATTGATGAAGACCTGCATGTCTATTCAGTAATGGAGTTGACCACACCATTGTCTGTTATCAAAAAGAGGTTAGTACAAGCTGGGATCTTTCCAGGTTGTCGTGAAGATTGTTTGTATTGTACCTATAAGCCGGATAGTTGCTTCATTTTGAGAGATGGAATTCAACGTCTCATGGATAAGTATACTATAGTGTTTGAAAGAAGGCCGTCGTCTGTAGAAAGTATGGTGGATCATCTGACTCAAGGTAAGAAGACTGAAGAGGTTGATATGGTTGACAAAGTACCGGTAAGAATCACTTCAAAGAAGCCTGTTAAAATCACTCATCAGGGTCCAATCAAAATCACTGCTGAAGGCCCTGTGAAAGTTGTTGCTGAAGCCAGAGTGGCTCCTCTGATCATTACTACTCCTGGTCCTATTCCCTATACATCTGATAAAGCTGTGCCTTGGCACTATGGGTCTGATGTTTACATCCATGGTGTTAAGCAGGAGCCTTTACCTGATGTGCCTGTTGACATTGATAATATTGCTGGATCTAGCAAGATCACTCGTAGTGGAAGAGTCTTCTCTCCTCCAGTTGCTTCTAAGAGTGCAGTTACTCCTGCTGCTACTTCCACCACTGATGCTCGGGGCAAAGGTCCTGTTATTGAACCTGTATCTACTGATGTGCCAGCTGCTGATGATCTCTCTAAGCAGATGGAAGAAGTATTGAAAATCATTCGCAAGAGTGATTATGACATTGTTGATCAGTTGGGGCATACTCCCTCAAAGATTTCTATGTTGTCCTTGTTGTTATGTTCTGAGGCTCATGCCAAGTCCTTGATTAAGTTTCTGAAGTCTGCTCATGTGCCCAATGCCATTTCTGTTGACCAGTTTGAGAATTGTGTTGCCCACCTGACCTATGATAATGGGTTAGGATTTTCTGATGCTGATTTGACCCCTGCCAAGAGGGATCATAACAGGGCCTTGCATATTTCAATTGAATGCAGGGGCACTACCCTGTCACATGTACTGATAGACAATGGTTCCTCTCTAAATGTGTTGCCTAAGGAAGTCTTGAATAAGCTGAGTCCTGAAGATGCTGTGCTGAAGCCCAGTAATATTGTGGTGAAGGCTTTTGATGGTTCTAGAAGAGTAGTACATGGGGAGATTGATCTTCCAATAAAAGTTGGCTCTCAGGTGTTTACTGCTACATTTTATGTGATGGATATTCGTCCTTCATACTCTTGTCTGCTTGGTCGTCCCTGGATCCATGGGGCAGGTGCTGTGACCTCTACATTGCATCAAAAGTTGAGATATCCGGTGAATGGAAAGGTTGTTACTGTCTTTGGAGAGGAAGAATACTTTGTCAGCCATGTAAATACCTTCAAGTATCTGGAAGTGGAAGGTGAATACATTGAGACTCCGTGTCAGTCATTTGAAGTGGTTCCCTGGGTTGTTAATGATTATGTAGCTCCTCCTGCTGTGAAGAAAGTTCCTGTGGTCACCAGAAAACCTCCAACAATGGCAATGGCCTCCCTCAATGATGCTCGAGCTGTGGTGGATGAAGGTGGTTGTACTATTTGGGGTCAGCTTCCTGATATTCCATACAAGTCTGACAAGTTTGGTTTGGGTTTCACTGCAGAGTCCCAGAAGGCTGTTCGTCGTGCTCGTGCTGCTCGTATCACCAATCAAGGGGTGATTAATGCTGTGGGAGATCAAGATGAAGTCTACAACTTGGATGCTTGGATTTTTCCTACTGTGGGTGCTGGACTCAATAATTGGAAAGCTGAAGATATTATCCCTATCTCCTTTAGTCAGGAGTAAATACTATTACTGTGTTGTTGCTTTTAAGTTTGTAATTTTTTGAACAATAAAAACTTTCAAGCCATGTGCCTTACCCGGGGCATAGCGGTGTGCTTGTTACGGGCTGTCATTTCATTTGCATACTTCATTCAATAAAATCAGTGGACGTTTCGTTTTAGTAAATATTGTGTTCCTTGTCTTTCTTTTTCTTTTATTTTTGCTTTATCAGCTATGTGTTCTTACACACACCCACATCACTAAATGCAGATCCTCATCCACTCTGGATCCTGTTGATAACAGTTCTACTATTGCCAATTATGATTTCGAGAATCCGATCTATCAAACTGAAGACGGAAATGAGGACGATTGTGAAATACCTGTAGAGCTTGCTAGGTTGTTACAACAAGAAGAGAAAGCTATACAGCCACATGAAGAGCCAGTCGAAGTTGTGAATCTGGGAACTGAAGAAAACAGAAAAGAGGTCAAGGTAGGGGCTGATTTAGAGGACAGTGTCAAGAGCAAGTTGATTCAGATGTTACGTGACTATGTGGAGATCTTTGCTTGGTCTTATGAAGATATGCCAGGGTTGGATACAGACATTGTGGTTCACCGTTTACCAGTGAAAGAAGATTGTCGTCCAAAGAAGCAGAAGGTTCGTCGTATGCGTCCTGAAATGTCAGAAAAGATCAAGGCAGAGGTAATGAAACAGTTCAATGCAGGGTTCTTAGCAGTGACTTCTTATCCTCAGTGGGTTGCAAATGTGGTACCAGTTCCTAAGAAAGATGGTAAGGTACGTATGTGTGTGGACTACAGAGATTTGAACAAAGCTAGCCCCAAAGACGACTTTCCACTTCCTCATATTGACATTCTGGTAGACAACACTGCTCAGCATAAGGTATTCTCTTTTATGGATGGTTTCTCTGGTTACAATCAAATCAAGATGGCACCTGAAGATATGGAGAAGACAACATTTGTGACACAGTGGGGCACCTTTTGCTATAAAGTGATGCCATTTGGTTTGAAGAATGCAGGGGCAACATATCAGCGTGCTATGGTGGCTTTGTTTCATGATATGATTCATCATGAGATAGAGGTATATGTGGATGATATGATAGCCAGATCTCAGAATGAAGAACAACATCTTAATCATTTGCATAAATTGTTTGAGAGGCTGAAGAAATACAAGTTGAGGTTGAACCCAAACAAGTGTACTTTTGGAGTTAGATCTGGAAAGCTCCTGGGTTTCATTGTCAGTGGAAAAGGTATTGAAGTGGATCCTGCAAAAGTGAAAGCTATACGAGAGATGCCAGCTCCCCGTACTGAGAAGGAGGTTAGAGGTTTCTTGGGACGATTAAACTACATTGCAAGATTTATTTCCCAGTTAACTACCATCTGTGAGCCAATCTTCAAGTTGTTGAAGAAAGATCAGGTGATGGAATGGAATGATGAGTGTCAGACTGCCTTTGATGAAATCAAGAGATATCTGTTAGAACCTCCAATTTTGATGCCACCAGTTGATGGAAGACCCTTGATTATGTACTTAACAGTGTTAGACAACTCAATAGGGTGTGTGTTGGGGCAACATGACGAGTCTGGTCGAAAAGAGCAGGCAATATACTACCTTAGCAAAAAGTTTACCGACTGTGAAACAAGATACTCACTGCTCGAGAAAACTTGCTGCGCTTTGGCATGGGCTGCTCGCCGACTAAGACAGTATATGTTGACCCATACTACCTTATTGATTTCGAAGATGGATCCAATCAAGTACATATTTGAGAAACCTGCTCTCTCCGGAAGAATTGCAAGATGGCAAATGATCTTGACAGAATATGACATACAGTATACTACTCAGAAGGCCATCAAGGGAAGTGTTGTTGCTGATCATTTGGCTCATCAAGCAGTGGATGATTATCAGTCAATGAGTTTTGAGTTCCCTGATGAAGACATTATGACTGTTACCAAAGAACCTGGACAATATGACGGACCTGAGCAAGGATCCCGATGGACTATGGTTTTTGATGGTGCCTCTAATGCACATGGTAATGGTGTTGGTGTTGTAATTAGTTCCCCTGAAGGTTGTCATACCCCGATTACTGCCAGACTTTGTTTCTATTGTACCAATAACATAGCTGAGTATGAGGCATGTATCCTGGGTATTAAAGTTGCTATTGATATGAAGATTCAGTTCCTTGATGTGTATGGAGATTCAGCCCTGGTAGTCAGTCAGATCAAAGGAGATTGGGATAACAAGCATGATAATCTCATTCCTTACAGAGAGCATGTGTTGTCTTTAATCCCACATTTCAAAGAGATTACCTTTGGACATATTCCACGAAGAGAGAATCAGTTGGCAGATGCATTGGCCACCATGGCATCTATGTTTAAGATCAGTTGGGATAATGAAGCTCCCAAGATTACTATTGATAGATTTGAAAAGCCTGCATACTGCAATGAGATTGACACTGAAGGGGCAGAGGAGAAGCCTTGGTTCTACGAAGTGAAAAGATATCTTGAAGTTCAGGAGTTCCCTGAAGGGGCATCTGTCAAAGATAGGAAGTTTCTGAGAAGGTTCTCTGCTAAGTTCTTTTTGAGTAATGGCATTCTGTATAAGTGCAATCATGATTCAACTATGCTTTGTTGTGTGGATAAGAAGGAAGCTACAGAAATTATGGAAGAGATGCATGATGGGACCTTTGGCACTCATTCTAGTGGTCATACCATGGCAAAGAAGATTTTGAGAGCAGGTTACTATTGGTCTACCATGGAAGCTGATTGCTATCAACACTCCAGAACGTGTCACAAATGTCAAATCTATGCTGATAAAGTCCATGTACCTCCATCACCATTGAATGTGTTGACTGCTCCTTGGCCCTTTGCCATGTGGGGCATTGATATGATTGGTGAGATCAAGCCTACTGCTTCTAATGGGCATCGTTTCATCCTGGTTGCTATTGATTATTTCACGAAGTGGGTGGAGGCAGCTTCATTTGCATCTGTTACCAAGAATGTTGTGGCTCGATTCATTAAGAATAATCTCATATGTAGGTATGGCATCCCTGAAAGGATTATTACTGACAATGGCTCTAATCTGAACAACACTATGATTACTGATCTCTGCACGCAGTTCAAGATTAAGCATCACAACTCTTCTCCGTATCGTCCAAAGATGAATGGGGCAGTTGAAGCTGCTAATAAGAACATCAAGAAGATTGTACAGAAGATGACTGTTACTTACAAGGATTGGCATGAAATGTTACCATTTGCCCTTCATGGTTATCGTACTACAATACGTACTTCAACAGGGGCAACCCCATTCTCCTTAGTCTATGGTATGGAAGCAGTTCTGCCCATTGAAGTTCAGATCCCCTCCTTGAGAATTATGAAGGATGCAGGCTTGGATGAAGATGAGTGGATTCAGACTCGACTTGACCAGATAAATTTGATTGATGAGAAGAGGTTAGCAGCAGTTTGTCATGGCCAGATGTACCAGAAGCGAATGATCAAAGCTTTTAACAAGAAGGTTAAGCCAAAGGTATATCAGGCTGGTGACTTGGTAATCAAGCGTATCATATTACCACAGGGTGATCCTAGGGGAAAGTGGACTCCAACATATGAAGGACCATTTGTAGTCAAGACAGTGTTCTCAGGAGGTGCCATGATACTGACTACAATGGATGGTGAGGACTTCCCACAGCCTGTAAACGCAGACATAGTTAAAAGATACTACGCATAAAAAGAGACCCGCTAGGTTGACAGGCCTAGGCAAAAATAAGGGCATCCCGGCAAACCAAAAAGGTTTGGGCAAAAATTAGGGATATACATAAAAAAGATGTACACCCGGCAAGTCGAAAACCTGAAAAGGCGGCTTGGGCAAAAAAGGGTATCCCGGTGGATTGAAAACCTGAAAGGGCAGTCCAGGCAAAAGTTAGGGATTAAAGCGTATGACTATGTCTCGTTTGGATCACCAATGAAACTGCAACCAGTTGTACTACTTACTCAAGCTCGAACAGATAAAGCTCAATTCAATCGTTTCCGTCTCAACAACAAGAAGATGAGATACTTGAATGGCAATAGTAGAATTGAAACTCAATAGGATTGTTTTCCCACATAGCTGATTTTCTTTTGTAAAACTTTATGACAAAATCCTCTTACTAGGGTTTATGTCTCCTTGTACAAACTTACCCGTGTATGGGTCACTTTTTGATATAAATAAATTCCATCTTTTGAATCCAGATTTACTTTTACCCTATTTACATAAGCGAAACGTCCATTGATTGTGTTTGAATGTATGTATGCTTTTGAATATGATTGATGTTTACCAAAAATGCATGTATGCTTTTAATATGATTAATGTTTACTAGAAATGCATGAAAATGCAGTAATAATATTTACTAAGGACGAACGAGGGAAGGATTTCAATGAAGCTTCGCCGGTTCATCTAACAAGACAGTTACAAACCCTCAGTAGGATGAATCCATCTTCATAAAGTCATCTCCCCTGGAATTTATATCCATATCTTTTATCCTCATACGGATATTCGGGAAATTACTTTCCCATAAGGGTACGACGAGCGAAGACGGGATGAGGTATCTACTCTACTATCAAACGAAGGCGAAGGTTATGTATACCTTACTATCCCCAGCAGACAGGAGGTTATATATACCTTACTATCCCCAGCAGGCGGGAGGTTATCTATACCACGCTATCCCCAACATACGGGAGGTTATCTATACCCTGTTATCCCCAGCAGACGGAGGGTTATGTATAATATATTCTTCAGCAACAAATCGGGATTTATTTTCCCTGGCCAGCAGTTATTATACGAAGATATCCAGACGCTTCCGGCAGTATCATATCATACATACATCATTAACATCATACCATAACATATACATCCGTAGATACATAATACATTACTTAAGTGCATCATATCATACATGCATACATAATGCATAAACTAATGATATCATACAGAATGTTACGTTGTTTTCAGGTTAATTATCCAACAAACAAACTTATGATCATCAGGATTGCTCTATCCTCCTGAAAGCTTCTTATTACTTCAGGGCTGCTCTATCCTCCTGAAGACATGCTGTTACATCAGGATTACTCCAGTCTCCTGAAAGCATATCATCAATATCTCAGGACTGCTCCAGCCTCCTGACTGCTATCATTATACCTTCATATTCAGGATTGCTCTATCCTCCTGAAGACATGCTGTTACATCAGGATTACTCTAGTCTCCTGAAAGCATATCATCAATTTTATAATCTCATCAGGACTGCTCTATCCTCCTGAAGACATGCTGTTACATCAGGATTACTCCAGTCTCCTGAAAGCATATCATCAACCTCTCAAGATTGCTCTATCCTCTTGAAATCTTATTGTTACCTCAGGACTGCTCCAGCCTCCTGACAACTTTTTATACATCAGGAATGCTTGATTCTCCTGAAAACATATCACTACATCAGGGTTGCTTCATCCTCTTGAAAATTCCTAGTACCTCAGGATTGCTCCAGCCTCCTGACAGCTACCATTATATTTTGGATTACTTCAAGACATGTGTCTGAAGAACTTTCCTCCAAGTGGCATCTTTAAGCCCACTCAAGCATATACAACCAACCATCAATATCACTCTATGCACTGGTGAGTGCAAATTTTTGGGCTTTTGTGTTCAATCCCCTTCAACCTTCCAGGTCACGACTGGCAAATATACCAATCTAACCCCTCAGGTTTCAGAAAATTGAACAGGGGCAGCTGTTGCACCCCAAAATTTGCCCTCACAATACAAGACTTTGTGTTCTAAGAAGGTTCACAAGGTTCACAAGTTTCCCAACACTTACAAGGCCTTTCATGAGGTTCATGAAGTCTACAAGTTACTTTATGAAGGTTCACAAGGTTCACAAGTCCCACAATGCTTTCAATACCTTTCATGAGGTTCATGAAGTCTACAAATCACTTCTTGAAGGTTCACAAGGTTCACAAGGTTCACAATGATTACAAAGCTTTCCTGAGGTTCATGAGGTCTAAAAAGCCACTTCATGAGGTTCACAAGGTTCACAAGCTTCACAATACCTCCCACGAGTATCACAAGACACTTTATGAAGATTCACAAGGTTCACAAAGTTCACAATTGGTCAGAAGAGTTGACAATTCCCTCAGACAATGCACCTCCTAAGCAGTGCATCCAAAACTAGGGTTTTGACTTTAATCAGGCTAAATGGACTTCCAATACCTCAAGTGAGTTTCATAACATCTTATATGTGTATAAGAACCCCCATGACAAGTTTCAAGACTTTTCTCAAAAGTTTGCTCAGTCAGAGGATCAGATAAGTCAAAATCAGTCAAAGTAGTTAAAAAGTCAAACTGAGGTCAACTGTGGTCAAACCAAAGTCAAACTTCATGATTTTTTGACAACATCAAGTATATGAAGTAAAATTCATCATTTGATCAAGGGTTGATCATGATTCATCAAGGAGATTCCAGATCATCAATAATCAGGAGTTTCTAAATTAGGGTTTTCTCAGTAAAAGTCAACTGAACTTTGACCATCCATAACTTTCACATACTTCATCACCAAGTCCCCATCCAAATCTCATTTTGAAGGAAATTTAATTATCTACAACTTTGATGTTGCAAGTTAAGCCCAAAAATGCTTCATTTGGAAGATATGAGCTAAGACATTATAGGTCATTTCAAAAGTCAACAACTTCAAAAGGGCATAACTTGAGATTGGTAAATGATATGGACCTGAAACCAATGGGGTTGTTTAGAGGACTCTTCAAGCTTTCCAAAATGTCCAAGAACACCCTCATACCTTTAAAATTGAGGGAGATGTGCCCTTGCAAAGTTGGGAAAGTTTGTGATGGTTTATGATGAAAATGGGGGCCTAAAAGCAATTTTCTCCAAATGGGCTGGACAAATTATGACCCAAACCATACAATAATATCATGCACGAAATTTCCATAATATTTTCATAATTTTTATTTTATTTAATTAATTTATTATGATTTTTTATACTTAAAATCATTTTAAATTTAAATAAAATATTTAATATGAAGATTTATTTTTGTGATTGATTCTAGAAAGTCATAAAATCAGTATGGAATAAGTTGATACAAGAGTTATGTGGAATGGCTTGAAATAGAAAGCATTGGTACAAAAATATTGAACTTTCAAAGCATGATCAATCTCAATCTTTTTAAATCAAATCTTTCACATAACTAATCAATGTTTTGACCTAGAAACATTCACATATAAATATCAAACACAATGCAAACCAGGGGACACGATTTTGCTGCATCAAGAGGTAAGTTCACAAAGCCAAAAATTCATCAAAAAGTGACATTCGGATTCTTCAATCCAAGAGGTTTCAAGGTAAAATAAAGACATAGACGTGTTCTTTAGACATCACTGAAGCTAAAGCATCACTCATATGCATCCCATGTGCACTGTATTGACCAACCCGAACTCAATTTGTTCTTGAACATAACTTTTTCGATTGCATCAATTTATTGTGTTTCAATGAAATTTGCTTGGCTAATGTTGTTTGTTGTGTGATATAGATCGTTTCTGGACAGGAAAAGCAAAGAAACCGTGGCTAATTCATAAGATGCCATTGTTAGGGTTTGGACTTAGGTTTAGGGATCTTTGATTTAGGGAATATAAATTGATTCTAAAGACATAGAACGAATCGTGTGAATGCCAGGATCATGTTGTTGTACTTGATTTTGTGAAACTGTATGATTTTGTTGGCCATTGATGTTTGTAGGTTTTGCTGGGAATGGTTTTTTCGCAGGAAAATTTATAAGTATTTTCACAAGTAAATTCGCAGCTCTGGAGGTTGAAGAAGACTGCTTCCCGCGCTCAGGAATTCAAATTATAGTTTAAAATATTATGTTTGATTGCTGGTTGGTTATCACAAGCGCTGGCTTGTCCCAGTGGAAGGAGACGCTTGTGTTTGATGAAAAGGCCAGGGTTCGAATTCTGCCTTGCACTATTGTTTTTCTATTTTTTTTCAGGATAATCAGAAGACTCAATATATTATATTATGCTATCACTATATTATCAGATGGGCTCTTCCAGCCGGGTGGTGATGCGTACGCTTGTGAATGTAAAGGTCCTGGGTTCAATTCCCACCCCAGGCCTTTTTTGTGCTTTCTTTTATTTTCTTGATTTTTTCAGATGATGAATAAAACCAATTGAAGCTCATTCATTATCACCAACGCATGGTTGGTCTGGTGGAAGGTTTTGGTACAGGCAGGCATGAAGACCTGGGTTCAAACCCAGCCAAGGTAAGTTCTTGTTTTTATCATTTTTTTTTGCTATTTTCTTTAATTAATTAGTTTATTTGTTTTATATTCTTAATAAAAAAATGAATCATATATATATTCAAAATTCAGATTAATATCATATTTTTCTAAAAAATTTTCTAAACTTTTTTTTTTTTTTTATTCATTCAAAAATTATGTTCTTTATTATTTTATGTAAATTATAATATATGTATATTAGTTTAATATTTTGTATAACTAAACCCTAATTTTCAAAACCCTAAAACTATTTTCTAAAATAAAATCTAATTCTATTTTTTTCTAAATAATTTTATTTTCTAATTCTTAATGTAATTATTTATGTATATTTATTTAGTATGGTTCTTGTAAATTTTGTAAATATGATTATCCTTTATGAACATGGCATTAAAATATTTTTTTTAATAATTGTTGATATGTATTTAGAAATAATTAAATTTGTGATGATTAAAATTTATAATTATATTATGTTTAAAAATTTTATGTTATAGTAATTATTTAATTATTCATATTTCTAAATAAGTGTTTATATATTAAAATTCAATTTTTTGTTTATTATTCTAATCATGTCATTATAATATATTTTTTAATTGTATTTATTTTAATTATTGTTACTAACCATATTATTATCTTTGTTTATTATTATCTTATATTTCTTATTGTTATTTCTCTAACCTTTGTTTATTTTACTAATTATTATTATTTTACTAATTATTATTATTATTATTCTATTTCCACTAACCTTATTTTTTAATTATATTTATCACTAACCCCTATTTTATTTACTTATTTATTTTTACTTATTATATGTATTTTGCTATATAGTTATATTTTTGCTATTTATTATTTTTATAATTATGTTGTAATTGCTTCTCGGATGTAAATCTTGTAATATTTTAATTATTTAATTATTGCCATGGTTAGTAGTTTAGGGAGTGCAAAACATGTATTTTATTTAAAATAAATTAGATCACTTTAATCATAAGATAATTAAATTAAACACTCACACACGTAAGTCGATTTTAATCGCCGTCTCACTTTCTAAGGTTATCCCTCAAGTTGCCTAAATCATAAGGTCAAGTGGGGTGTATAAAGCAGGTCCCTTTAAAAAGAAAAATCATCAAGTCCCTCATGGTTGCCTTTACGAATCGAGTCCCTTCGAATAATGATGATAGTCCCTCCTATATGCTTATTACACCCCACAGTTGCCTTCATAAAAACAGACGTCCCTCTCATGTCCCTTACATCCAAGGTAATGACTACCTACTCCTTAATAGTAGGGATAGTCTTACCAATGAAAGGATAAAGAACAAGAAAGACTTAAAATTTTAGGGTAGGTTCCTCTTATGTACTTGCTCACTTCAAAAACTTTTCAAACTCTTCACAATTTCAAACAAATTTTCAAAAACAAGTTTTTACGCATCCGTACATGGATCATTATCAACTATTCTGAAAATTTTTCACACACTACACTTTCAAAAACAATTCAAAAGTGAGCTAAGTAACTAAGAGCCCATGGATAACCATGGATGTAAAGGGTGCTAACACCTTCCCTTTACATAACCTACCCCCCGGACCCAAAATATTCTCTTAAGGTCTTTCCTGTTCTTTTATACCCTTTCCTTTTGGATAAAATAAAAGTCGGTGGCGACTCTTGCTATCCGCAACATTACTTAAAGTCAGTTCTCCCACCGTGTTACACCTTCCACTGTAAATTTTCTCATCAAATTTGGTACACATGATCCTTATAATATATAAATACCATTAGAATAGATAATGACCAAAAAATTTGAGGTTAAGGGCCTCAAACCCAAAACCCTAATTCTAGGTTATCTGTGTAGAAACTGCTCAGTCTGCTTGAACACCTTTGCAATGCTTTGTGACATTTTGACTTTTAAGAACCCTGGGGAGCATATTATGATCATATAACACACATGGACCTTCTTGACAAGCTTCAAGGCCTTTGATATGGCTCATATCACTTCTTTGGATTCTCCTGATCACAAACCCTAATTGTGCAACTTATGCAGTGAAACAAATATGCAATGTGAGATGATATGCTTATGAAAATGCAATACGAAAGATCATAAGCCATGGTGTGAGAAAAAGTGAGGGAAATTTTGGGGTGTTTACATTAAGTAATGAGTTTAATCTCTAATAAGGGATTAGTGAACTCATTACACCATCCTAAGAGAAGGATGATAGATGAGGACACTTAAGATGAGGAAGATACCTCAACTTAATCCATGGTCAGGGATTAAAATCATTATATAACAAACCTTTATTAAAGTGGATTTTAATTAGAGATTAGAGTAAGAAGTGAATTTTATGTTTGTAAGACTAAACCTGAGGGGGACTTGTCCATTAAACACTAGGGTTAGTCTCTCTGACCCAGAGGCAGAGATGCAACCCTAATATAAGGCCCAAGTTACAAGCTTAAGTCTTGATAATTATTAGGTGTTTTGATTAAGAGGTGAAAACAACTTAAAGGTTTAACACTAAGTATTAAAGTTATACACTTCATCCTAAGATAAGGATACAGGCATAACCCTAATTCAGAGTCTTAAAACTTTAACTATTTAGCCATTGTTATTGAGGTGAGAAAGAGAGACTCAAGGAGACTCAAAAGGTGAAAAACTAGGAGAAACTATTTACAACCCTAAAGTTATCATGCTTAGATGTTCCTATGGTTTGTGAGGCTTAAAGAGAAATCTTCAGATGGCCACCAAGGAAGAAGCAGATGAAAAAGAAAAAGAGATAGAAAGATAGGTTACTTACTTCCTGAAGAAGTTAAGTAACCTAGGAGTGGGAGAGAAACAAACACAATTGAATCAAATTCACTTAAAACACAAATAAATAAGAGGGTGAGAAGAGATTGGATGTGGATGCACATCCACATCCTAATTAACTTACCATATGCACCTGAAAAGTTAGTATGTACATACACAAAGTCCATGATCAAAATCAGAAACAAATCACATGATAAAAAATTGAAATTGCATCCAAACAAACCCTAAACCTACATGAGAACAACCTCCAAAGGTGGAGATCTAAAGCTAAACCAAAGTCAAGGTATGGCTTCCCTAAGTTTGGCTAGGGTTTTGGACACTTCTCAAAGAAAAATGCATATCAAATTGAAAGTGCAATGCAAAAATACACCAAAAATATCTTAGATAATAGATACAAAGTGTGAAAGATTGCGAAAAGAAACAAGTACAAACTCATTTTGGTTAGGCAGAAATGAATTTTTGAATTAGGGTTAGGAAAAAGGGGATTTTCAAAATCCTAATTCAAGTTTAATTTTCAAAACATGATCAAACCCTAAAATAAATTTGTGAAATGAGTTTGTAATTTGATCTTAATGGTCAAAGAGATTATCTGATTTTATTTGGTGATTTTTAAATACCTAAAAGTATTTTTAACTAATTAAAATGAATGAATTAATTAATTAATACAATTAAATGATTTAGAAATAAATTTTAAATGCAAAAAATGAAAATACAAACATTTTTGGGTTTTTAAAATTAATTAGAATGAAAGTGCAAAAAAATCAGAATTTTTAAAAGTGTTTTGCTATTTTTAATAAATAAAAGAAAACAAAATGAAATAAATGAAAATAAAATGAAAAGTAATCCAAATGAAAGGCTCAGATTGCGTGGAAACAAGATCAAAGGCTGAGGTCGCAAGTCAGCTTGACTGGGAGTATGTAGATCCTAGGGTCCAAATTTAAATCTCCTAAACGCGCGCAATCCAATGGCTCACATTAAATCTGACTAAATTAATTATGCTTTAATTAATTAAAATGAAATTAGGGCTAATGAATTATCTGGACCGTCCAATCCTTAAACTAATCAGAATCCAATAGCTCACATTAAATCTGTAAACCCTAAACTTAATTAACCCTAATTATTTTCAGGTGACCGGAACAGTGCTCCGGTCATCTTCCCCGACCAACCAAAACCCTATCTTCTTCCCTAGGTCACTAAACACCATAACAACTACCCAGAAATACTCCCCACACTTCATGGAACACAAGTCAACAATCAAACAACATTTATAACACTTGAATCAAGAGAATCGAAGCAAAAATCAAAACACGGGTAAACTTTCAGAACAACATAAAATGATAATTTCTTGCTCATTTTCAAATCTAAACATATCTAGATGATCAGTGCAACATATAGATTCATTTTGTAACAAGAAAATGAAGTTATGAGAAAAAAGTTCTTGAGTTATACCTGAGCTGGAGACCTTCAAAGATGAGCCTTATGAGCCTTTCCTTTGTGCAAACCACCTCTACTGGTCCCCCTTGTGCTAATGGCAAGCTTGAATGGAGTTTAAAATGACTATTTTGTGAGCTTCAGTTCTGGTGTATCAGAAAATGAGGTTCTTGTGTGTTGTGTTTCAGGCCATTGTAAGGGGTGGGATTTGTTCCTTAGGTGAAGTGTGACTTGTTGGTGAAAGAATTTTTGGATTTGGGTGGCTGAGGAGTGAGATTCGAAGAGGGAAATTCTTGGCCAATTTTTGCAATCTGATGGTGTGTGTCCTTTCAAGGCTTGAAGCTTGATCTTTTATGCTCCTTAGGGTTTTTATAAACAAATGGGATTGGTCAAAAGAGCAGATAGCCACTGTGGGATTGGCATGGCTTAAATTGCAAGAAAGTCAAAAGTTGTGTACTCGAGGTATGGGTTGGGACAGAGTTGATTTTATGGCTGGATTGTGTTCAGCTAACTTCAAGGATGACCTTTGGATCAATTTTGGTGAGGTGTGATGCTTGGAGCATAAGTTTGAAGTGATTTTGCAAATTTCCAACTTTGTGAAGTTTGTGAAAATTGGCCATGAAATGCATTGGTTCTTGGCTGGATCTTGGTCTAGAGATGTTGCTTATCATTGTTATGATGTGTATGAGTGAAACATAGGTCATTAGAAGGCTGGAAAATCCATTTTGCACATTTCCCTCTTTAACATGAACTTGAAAATTACAAGAAATTTGCCAACTTTGATCCATCATATCTTGAGTTCTAGGATGAATCAAGATGAGTTCTTGTACTTTTTAGAAAGGGGAAGATCTAATCTACAACTTTCATGTTTGGAAAAATTTCATTTGAAGCCCTTTTGATCAAGAAAGAGGAGGTTGAAAATCTTTCCCAAAATGGAAAGTTTTCATTTCAAGTCATATCCAAAAATGGCAACTTTTGCAAGGGCTCAAAATTCTTCAATCTTGTGATCTTTCAAGAATTCCTAAGACCAAATAAATGTAATAGGACCTCAAAATGATGATGATGACCCTTTGGAACCCTTGTTGGAGGCCTTAGATGCCCTAATCCTGACTTTTCTTACACAACAAGTTATCATTTGATCAGATGACTTCCACATTGAATATTTTCATTAAACTTCATCCACACACTCCTTATATCATATAAAGACCATTTGAATCAAGAATGACCAAAATATTTGGTTGTAAGAGCCTTAAACCCAAAACCCTAATTTTAGGTCATCTGTGTAGGAGCCTTGAGCCTGCCTGGGTGGCTCTGCAATCTCTTGTGATCTTTTGACTTCTAAGAACCCTTGGGGGTATAATATGGCCTTAGAACACTCAAGGACCTTCTTGTCATGCTTCATGGCCTCTGAGATACCTCATACTATCTTCAAGATTCATCTGATCATAAACCATAGTTATGCAGAGATACAATGAGATTTTAAAGGTGAATATGCAATGTAAGATGTAGTGATATGCTATGTACTATGTGGGATCATAAGCCAAAGTATAAGAAAGTGAGAGGGAAAATTTGGGGTGTTTACACTATGATGTAAAATGGAAAAACAAAAATTTAACAGTAGAACTTAAGAGTCAAGTGTTTAATTACCATAAAATTCAACAAAAGTCCCTACAACATCATGCTTTCTAAGAATTTGTGTCACACTTAGAATTAAATCAGTTTTTGTAACGATATTTTGCAGTTTTCCGGATAGTTTGAGTCCGACATCTCTAGTCCTAATCCACCTAGAAGCTCACTGTGACTATCCAAGATTTAAAAATTAGTTAAGATAGTAAAAAAAATTAGAATGCTACCTCATATGCTCTTTGGAACTCCTAATGAATTCACTTGGAATATCAAATCCTTGGTAAGACTGTAGCATTGGTCGTATACCAGTCAGGCTACTACAGACAACAACTACATATGGATAATGGAGAAAGAAATACAATATTAACCGACCATAAAATATCACAACAATACTTCCAAACATGAATTTATTTGATCACATATTAAGAGGAATGCACTTACACTCAAGGAATGGTATGAAATTCATGAGAGTTGCATCATCTTTATCAGTCTACAACCATGGCTTAATAGGGACACAATTTTCAAGTTGTAGGAAACTTTCAAGAGCATGGCCACTTAAGTACATAACTTTGGCAGGGTTCCTGATTAGTTTTGTAAGATCCTTCCAATGAAGGGCCAGAGAGGGAGCATTCCATTAACAATGCATGAATATAAACTCAGACATACTCTATAGTGTTTCTCATCCTAATACTTAGTAGCAGGCCTTGATAACCCGTACCTAATGCAGTGTTTAGGATCTAGCCTTTCTATAACAGGGTCTACAAACTGCACAAATCAACAAAAGCATGAGTATATGAATACTCATAAGTCATAATAATGATAAGGATCCATTCAGAATAGAAAAACAAAACCAGATTGTGGAAACTGACTTGAAAACCGAATATGTGTGCTAAAGAGTAACTTGGCTTCAAACAATGAGGAAAAAACATTAAACGTGATATCAATGATATCTTAAGAAGCTAAAGAACTCTTGACAAATATGCGCACTAGAGTAAATGTAAGATTAATAAAATGCATTTTTTAAGAAAATGCATGAAGTATCATAATTGTTAAATAAGTAAATTTGACACACACCTTTTACCAGAATCTGAATGTGTTAAGACCATGTCTGATGGGGGAGATATTCCACCAAGAATGATAGCACCTCCACCAACATCCATTCCACCATAGCATAGTGAGAATGAATTACCTATTACCTTTTATCAACCAATTGATCCATGATACTTAGATCACCACGACCCAAAACCTCCCTGTTATCCTTTATTATTCCTGAAAAACATTTTCAGTGGCGAATATCCATCCCAAATGGTTTGACAGCGTAGATCGCAACCTCATGTTTCGCACCTCGTCGCTCCATTATATTCAGCTACAACACTAATAAAAACACTTTGTTTAATACAAAATTTCTCTCTCCGAACCACATGGCTTCCGTTTGACCATCTCTCCTCCGAACCTCACTTTCCCGATCCAAAACCTCTCTGTCAACCAATTAAGTTAATTAAATTTCTGAAGAATAAACAAATTAAGGATAAACATACCCAAGTGACAACACTTTGTATGGTCTACCGACTTTCTTCCCGTCAAAAGTTTTAAAAGCATAAATCTGAAACTATACCCATCATTTCTTTGTCTTATTTGCCTTGTCATGGCATACATAAAGATGAAGTAACCAAGAAAATTTTAGTATTCACCAAAACATGATCTAAAAAAAAAAGAGGAATGGAAAATTAAGAGGTATACTTTGGAACATGCTAGCCAAATGTTCCCAAGAGGTTTAAGATGTTGCGGTGTTAGAAGACCGATTCATTAAGCTGAAATCAACAATATTGGCTTCGTACTCATTGAACAACAACACATTACAGGATCGAATGTCGTGAGAAATTATAGAAGGCTGGCATTTTTCATGAAGAAATTTGTACAAAACAACCATAAACAAATTTGTACAAAGTCTGTTACGCTCATATAATGGAACAAAAACATATAGTTAAGTATATGTAACAAAAACATATAATGGAACATCATTTAGAAAACATGAGTTAAGTAAACCTGAATAGTGTTTTGGATGAACTCATCGAATGAATCAAGTTGCTTCCGAACTAAACCTTTCTCTTTGAAGTAAGCTGAAATAATAGCCCAAGCACCTTCTTGAGTAATTTCTTCTTTGCCATCTTCTTCATCCATTTGCCGATCGTATTCATTTTCATCTTCCAAATCCATCATCATCTTTTCTATTCAGATTAGTTTCTATTCACTTCAATTGTGTGTTTTAAGTTGGAATTGGTAGAAAGAAAGAGGAAAAGATGCAGAAAAGAAACCCTAGCAGAGACAAAATCAAAAGAGCATCTGAAGCAGTTCGTGAGAGAGGAGAAGAATGCGATGTAAAATCGGAAAGAATTGTAAAATACGAATGTCTTTATTATATATTTTAGTAATTTATTAATTATTTAAATTAATTAAATGTGATAGAAGGAGAGAGAATGAGATACCTCATAAAAGAAGAAAAAATGGACAGTCATAAAGATGGTAGGCCAATAGTGGAGACATGTATATTTCCAAAGCATTTGTAATGCATATACCTAGGCCAGAGGAGTTATTTTTGGTGCATGAGCAGTCATGGAAAAGGCATCTTAGAAAGCTCTTCAGTCAGACTATCCACTTGGTAAGTTTTGGGAGTAGAAGGACATTTTGGTCTTTTATAGAACATCAAATCTTCTTATATGGTAGATTAGCTATTTCTTAAGCACGTTTCATGATGTTTTTTTACAAGTGCGAGAATGAAAGGAAAAAAAATAAGAAATTTTCTAAAAAATAAATTCCCTAGCATCAAGTAGTATGCATTTAACTTGATACCATCATTTGATAAAGGTAATTTTCAGAAATTCAAAATTTTCTGTATGAACCCATAATTTTTCAATAATATATAATTTTAATGTTTTTGACACCCTAGCCTGCATAAATGATTTCACAATAAATTTATCACATATAATAGATACATATTATCCATAAGATTACATAATAAATTAGAATAATGTTCTAGTTTCATCCTCTCAGTGCGTAATTCATCATGCATATGTTGATTTCTATGCTTTTGTATCTTCAATGCAGTTCTGTCTTCAATGATCAGTGATAGGACGTAATGGACTATCAAGTTTTAACTTTACCTGAACCCATTGATTGTTGTTGAAAAAAACCAACAACAATGATTTTATGTCTGCTCGTATACATAGATGGAGCTATGGTATTATGGAAAAAGGTAATGTTAAGTCTCTGTGATAGGGAGACAAATACGACATTGTATCAATATGCAATAGGGTAACCCATATCAGGAATCATCATCCCTTTTTCTCGACCCTATACACCAAAGTGTTCTACTTTTAAGAAATTCCTAACTTCAGAGATCGTGTTATAGAACATATTGGAAAAAAATTTAGGGTGTTGATGAACTTGAGTATCTAACTGCATCCAGACCAACAACCATGACTCTTTGCCCCATCCAAGTAAAGTTGCAATAGGACGAAAACCACAATTTCCATCGTCACCCACATAAACAATGTCATCAATGTATGTATACAAGAAACTAGGAAACTGATAGAAGTAAAATGGTCTCAAAGATGTAGTGAACAGTTGACTTTGACCCAACATACTTGAGGTTGACTTCTTGTTGGTTTCGTGCATGATCTCTTTGTAGTCTGACTCTCTTCACCCTTTCTACTCTTCTTAACTCCCTTTTTTGACTTGTACTTCATCGGAGGTTGACACATAAATGTTGAGGATATATGTGTTAGTTCCTGAACCAATTTCTTCAACACCTCTGACCTACAATATCCAAAGAATTGAAATATGTCTTCTACTTTTCACACTGTATTTCTAAATCCAACTTTGTGCCATTTCACCATGATCATTGGCATTGTCTTTAATGTGTAATTTCTTTCAAAATAAAATATGAATTGGTTCTAAGGGAACAGACAAGCCTTGTATTTGGAAATCAGTATGTTGACACGCATAAGGTAATTCATGTGTAGTTCTAATGAAGCAACCACAATAATCTTTTCTTGTACCAACAAATTTGACCCTTTTTAGCTAATTCCCTATGTGTAGTATACACTACCTTGAAACAAAATTGTACAAGTTGGTACATAATTGAGTGTTATATTGATGCTTAATGTTGACAATACTTTTTTGAAATGACACCCTGATTGAACTTAACTGCAGCTTCATCATGGTGTTCACAACTTCCAAACCTCGAGATAATTCTTCTCGACTTGTAGTCTACATGTTGTTTAATATGCACATGGAGAGTTAATCTAATCTTCCAGTTGTAAATCATCTGCAAAATCTTCTCCACAAAAATAGGAACAAATCTTCAAAGTTTCCTAAGAAATCTCCATAATCCGTTTTATGAAACTAAAATAAATCAGCAACATTCCTAAAATATCCTTGCTTAGTTGCACATGTATGAAAGCTAAAAGCATCTAGTATCTCATATATTAAAATCAAAACTTCAAGGATTTAAAATGTAGAACTGTTCTTATGTTCTATGTAACATGTCACAACATCTGACATAACATATGACATAGAAAAGCAACAACCGATTATGTTGTACCCATTGGTCAAGATGTCATGTCATCTTGCTCCACATCTGGCTATGAAACATGTTTTTACAAATTAAACATGTTTTATCAAAATCGTTGTCAACCGTAAAAACACATTCGTAACAATGTGTCGCTCCCAAAGATTTGCATCCCGGTGCAGACGCGAACGGTCAGCGAAAGGAGAAAAAAGAATGAAGTGAATAGAGTCGCCAGCTAGGCATTTTTATCCCGAAGGAAAGGTAATGCTGCATAAACCTAGAAAAAGATGGATAAGACGGTTGTGAACCAGAGAAACTGAGAAATGGGGTTGGTTACAACCTGGGAAGGTATTAGCCCCCAGATTGTCCTTCATACTCGACGGGATCCACACTTACAAGATTGTGTTTAAAGGGGTAGTGTATATGCTGTCTGTGTGCAAAAGCTAGGAATGATTGTACAAGTGTTAGTGCAAAAAGGTGAATTGCTCAGGAACTGAGGCTTTGAAAAGAATGCTGAAAGAGGGGGATGACACAAAGACTTTTGTTCGATAACTGTTAAGTTATGCCTACGTATCCTCTCGTGCAATGAGGAAGTCAGAACACCGTAGTTTGACTCAAAGAGACTGAAAGATAAATTGACTATGCACTTCTTGCTTGCCTATGCTCAAGTGTGTGACTCGTCTAGCTCGAGTGCTAACTGTCTTACTTTAGATGGAAGAAGCAAGTTCTCATTTGTAAGTGAGTGTGATGAGAAAAGAATCCCGAAGGAGACGATTATTGTTTGTTTTTGTGTTTTCAGTTTTGTTATTGTTTTTGGTGTTTTGCATAAGTTAATGAGCTTAAGCCTAAATCAAGGGTTTGTAAACTCATTATATCCTCCCTGATTAGGGATAATGAGCCTACTTATGTATGAGATAAGCATCTCACCTTAATTACCTTAATGATGTAGGATTAAGATTATTAACCTACTTGTGATTATTTAGATGTTTTTTTTTTGTTTTGTGTTAAGTAATGAGTTTAGTCTCTAATAACAGATTAGTGAACTCATTACACCATCCTAATAGAAGGATAATAGATGAGAACACTTAAGCTGAGGAAGATACCTCAACTTAATCCATGGTTAGGGATTAAATTCATTACCTAACAAGCCTTTATTAAATGGATTTTAATTAAGGGATGAGATTAAGAAGTGGATTTTATGATTTGTAAGACAACTTGAGGGGGACTTGTCCATTAAACACTAGGGTTAGTCCCTCTTCACCATAAGGAAGTGTTAGAACCCTAATGTAAGGCCCAAGTTACAAGATAAAGTCTTAGTAATTATTAATGTGTTTTTATTAAGAGGTGTAAACAAATTAAAGGTTTAACACTTAGGATTAAAGTTATACACTCCATCCTAAGAGAAGGATGCAGGCATAACCCTAATTCCAAAGTCCTAAAACTTTAAGAGTTTAGTCTCTGATTATTGAGATGAGAAGAGAGACTCAAGGAGACTCAAAGGTAAAAGCTAAGGGGGACTAATCACAACCCTAATCATTATCATGCTTGGATATCCTATGGTTTGTGAGGCTTAGAGAAACATCTTCAAGGAAGCCACCAATGGAAGAAGCAGATGAAAGGAGGAGGAAGCAGAAGAATAAGTTACTTACTTCCTAAGAAGATAAGTAACATAAAGGAAGAAAGTGAGAGATATGGAACATAAGTGAATCAAATTCACTTCAAAGACAAGTTAAAATGCATATGAAAATGATAATAAGAAGTGAGAGGTGAAGGCAAATCCACCTCCCAAAATAACATACCAAAACCTGAAAGTGTTAGTATGAATGCATAAAGTATAAAGCATGAAGAAATGAGTTGAAATGAGATGCAAAGACCAAAGTCAGAAGTGATTATGCAATGGAAATGACATATGAGATGATTCAAAGTCATACAATGTGCATATGAATGATCATACAAAGATGAGATGTCATGAAAGCATGCTTAGAAGCTTGGAAACACATGGATGTTTATGAAATGAAATGAATGCAAGACATGGAAAATGAATGAAGAAATGATCAAGCAAGGTTCTAACATGTCCTAAGATGCCTAAGATGACATATGAATGCTTGAGATGTCATGGCAAGTTCATGTGATGGTGAATGTGCAAGATGAATGCAAATGAACATGAGAAATTAGGGTTTTATGGACATGTGAGATGCAAATGAACAAAGCAGAAGCAATCAATATAATAAAAATTTGAAATCAAGCCCAAACATACCCTAATCCCATACTAGGTCACACCCAAAAGGAGAAGGTCAGAAGCCTAACCTATCAAAAGTTATGATTTCCTAAGTTTTCTATGGTTTTTGGGTGGTTCAAAAGGAAAAATGCAAATCAATTTGAAAATGCAAGATAAATTCATGAGGAAAATGATCTATAAACTACATGAAATATGTAACACAATGCAAAAAGAATCAAATTCAAAATCTTCTTGGTTAGGCAGAAATGATTTTTTAAAGTTAGGGTTAAAAAATGTGATTTTAAAGACCCTTAATTCAAATAAAATTAGTAAACTATAACCAAATGTAAAAAGAAATTTGTGTGAAGAGTTTGACAATGTTTCTAATTGAATTGGAATGGTTCATGATTTTTTTGGTGATTTTTAGAAACCTAAATGCATTTTTAATTAATTAAAATACTTTAATTAATTAAAAATAACATTTAAAGATTTTAAAAATACTTTTTATATGCAAAAAAGAAAATAAAAATCATTTTTAGATTGAGAAAAATACTTGAAATCAGAATGCTAAGTTTCATATTTTTTGAATAAGTTTTGCTATTTTAAATAAAATGTGCAAAAGAAATGAAATAAAAATAAATAAAAATGAGAAGTATGTTGATCCAAGGGGTGAGATTCAAATTGGAGGGGGGAGGCTTGACTGCGCGCGCATCTCAATGGCTAGGATTTTTTATGGCTTAATTATCATTAATTAAATTAAATAATCAGGTTTTAATTAATTAATTAGGTTAGGGTTTTAATGACATGATCCAAACCGTCCACACACAAAATTAAAACAGATCCAAGGGTCCACATCAAATCTGGAAAACTAACCCTAATTAGCCCTAATCAAACTCAGGTGACTGGAGCTAAGCTCCGATCATCTTCTCCGGCCAACCTCTCACCTGAGCTCACTCAAAACGCCACCCCAAGCCCTCAAAACCTCCAGAATCACTCAACTAACCACCCTAAACATTAATCCAGCCCCAAAATTCATTTATCACGCATCAATAACAAGAATCAAATAAGAACATTAAAACGGAAAAAGTTTCAGAACAAGCATACACACTCATCTCTCAACCATTTTCTAAAATAAACATATCACAATGATCAATGAAGCATACAGAATCATATAGAAACTTAAAACAAGAGTTCTGGAAAAAAAATTCTTCATGGCTACCTGAGTTGGAGCTTTGCAAACTGGAGCTTTCTGACCTCTTCCTTTGTGAAAAATGCCTCCAATGATCCTTCTGATGCTTCTGGAAAGCTTGAATGGAGTTTAAATGGCTTGGTTTGTGTGTTTCAGTTCTGATAACTCAGAAATCGTGTTTCTTGTGTGATGTGTTTCAGGCCATTCTAATGACTGGGATTTGTTCCTTAGGTGATGTTGAGTTGAATGGTGAAGAAAATTTGAAGTTTGAGTGGTTGTGTTATGAAATTCGATGAAAGGAAGGTTTTTTGCAAGTTTTGTGATTCTGATGCTATGGATGGATTCAGGCTTGAATGTGTTGTGTTTTGGGGTCCATGATGTTTGTATAGGCCAATGGGATTTATCAGACAGTTGTTGTGGCACAGGCTGATTGGTATGGTGTATTTTGCCAAAAAGTCAACTTTGTGTACTTGGAGGTATGGGCCATGGCAGGAGCTGTTCAAAGGGGGTGTCTGGCCTCAACAAGATTCATGGAGAGCCATAGAATCAAAGTTATGCAGCTGTCACAAGTGGATGAAGCCTTTCCAAGCATCTTGCAACTTTTCCCTCTTTGGTGTTTCTTGGATCACAAGCCATGAAATGCTTCAAATCTTGGGCCAATTCTGATCCTTTGAGATTGCTTTGACATGTTATGATGCATAAAAGTTGATTTGAGGTCATTAGAATGCTTGGCAAGTGAAATTGCAAAATTCCCTCTTTGTCATGAACTTGAAAATTATAGGATTTTTGCCAACTTTGAAAGGCCATATCTTGAGTTCTAGGATGAATCAAGACATGTTATTGTACTTTTTGAAAATGGAAATACCTAATCTACAACTTTCATGCCCAAGAATTTTTCATTTGAAGCATTTTTGGTCATGAAAGAGGAGGTTGAAAATCTTTCCCAAAATGGAAAGTTTACATTTCAAGTCATTTCCAAAAATGGCAAGTTTGCAATTGGCTCAAAATTCTTCAATCTTGTGAACTTCCAACCACTTCTAAGATCAAATAAAGATCATTGAACTTCAATTTGATGAAAATGACCCCTTGGTTCCATTGTTGGGGGCCTCAGATGCCCTGATTTTGACTTAACTTGCTCAAGAAGTTACCTAGTGATCAGATGACTTCCACAATGAGTTTCTTCATCAAACATGGTACACATGATCCTTATAACATATTAAGATCATTAGAAACAAGAATGGCTAAAAAATATGGAGTTAAGGCCTCTGAAACCAAAACCCTAATTTTGGTCATCTGTGTAGGAAAAACCCTAGCTTTGCTTCCATGTCTTTGCCAATTCTTGTGATTTCTTGTCTTTCATGAACTTTGGGGAGAATAATATGATCATAGAACACACATGGGCCCTATTGGAAAGCTTGAAGACCATTTGGGTTCAGATGGATTCTTGGATTGCTCAAATCACAAATCCTAGATGCAGATGAACTTGAACTATGTAGTGAAACAAAAATGCAATATGAGATGTAATGCTTATGTTAAAACAAAAATGAAAGATCACAAGCCATGGTGTGATAAAGAGTGAGGGAAAATATGGGGTGTTTACAGTTGCCCCTGTAACACGGTGGGAGAACTAACTTTTGGTTAAATGTTGCGGATAGCAAGAGTCGCCACCGACTTTTATTTTATCCAAAGGAAAGGGCATAAAAGAACAGGAAAGACCTTAAAAGATTTTTGGGTTCGGGGGGTAGGTTATGTAAAGGGAAGGTGTTAACACCCTTTACATCCATGGTTATCCATGGGCTCTTAGTTACTTAGCTCACTTTAAAATATTTTGAGAAGTGTAGTGTGTGATTGAAAATTTTCTTAAGTACTTTATAATGATCCTTGTACGGATATATATAAAGACTTTGTTTTGAAAATTGTTTGAAAATGTGAATTGTTTATGAAATGTTTTTAAAGGAGTGAGCAAGTACTTAAGAGAAACCTACCCTAATTTGAATCTTTTCTGTTCTTAAATTTTCTTTCAATGGTAAGACTATCCCTATTATTAAGGAATAGGTAGTCATTACCTTGGATGTTGTATGGGACATATGAAGGGTCATCTGTGATTAGGCAACTGTAAGGTGTCTTAGCAATTCGAAGGGACTTATCATCTTTTATTCGAAAGGGACAAGATCATTGACGAAGGCAACATTCAAAGGGACTTGATCTTATAATCGTAAAGGGACTAGATGATATTTTAAGAGAATGGACTTTGCTTTTTAGACACCTTACTTGACCTTTTATTTAGGCAACATGAGGGATATCCTTAAGAAAGTGAGATGGCGATCCAAGATCGACTTACATGTGTGCGTGTACAAGTTCAAATATTTATCTTATAATTAATGATCTAAATTGATTTTAAAAGCAAACATATTATCACTCCCTATTTTACTAACCATAGCAATTTATAAATAAATAAACAATAAAATATTACGACTATTACATGGCTTGTACAGTTACATTATAATAAAATAATTTAAATAATAAGCATATAAATAAATACTAAAAAGATTAGTAATAAAAATAAATATAAGAGAAAAGAGGTTAGCACAATAATATACAATATAGAAATCAATTAAAATTTTTTAGATTTTAAACAAACAATTTTTTAAAAGAATTTTGAGATGAGAATAAAATAGTAATAATAATTATATACTAATTTATTTACAAAAATAAACATGATTAATAATTCAATTATATATATACATTAGAAATATTTATTAAGTATAATTAAACAAGAATAATTAAAGTGAGAAATTAAAGTTTTAAAAGAAAATTAGGTTTTTTTAGAATATAGAAAATAAATTAGGTTAGAATTATATATATAAAAATTAGGGTTAGAAATTTAATTTACAATACTAATTTAATTATTAAATAAATATATACATATTAATAAATATTATTAAAAACATATAAAGAAACAAATATATTAATTTAGGTTTTGAAAAAAAATAATGTAAATTTTAAAAGAAAATAAATTTTAATTAGAAAATGATTTTTAGATATTTTTAGAAATTGTTTTGGTTAATTAAAGAATAAAATAAAAGCATATTAAAAATAAATGAAAACAAAACCCCAAAAAAACAGGGCCTGGGATTTGAACCCAGTTCCTTTACCTGGATGAAGACTTCCCAAAACCAGCTAGGCCACCTGCGCGCTTGTGGTAGTAACCCATTCCACATTGTTTTGTTGTTATCCTGAAAACAAAATAAATCAAGCAAAACAAATGTGTTTCGGCTGGTTTCGAACCCAAGCCCTTCAGTCCATCAAACACACACCAAAACCAATTGAGCTACGCGCTCGCTTGTGAACTATAACCAGAACAGAACAATAAAATATTATGTTTCAAATTTGAATTTCCTCTGCGCGCCAAGACTTCATCTTCAACCTATGGCACTGCGCATTTACCTGCGAAAATTCCTACCATATTTCCTGCGAATTTATCCACGTATGAAACCTGCAAATCTCCAATCATCATGAATATGCAATCATTTGTCAAATTAAGCACATGGTTATGATCACCACACCTCACACAAGTCATTTATGGTCTTAAAATCAATTTATACATCCTAAATCGAAGAACCCTAAATATGGCTCAAGAACCCTAATAATGGCCGTTTTTGGTTTAGGCACTCATTCTTCAATTTCTTTGTCCAGAAAGCATCTAAACATCATCACTAACACAAATATACAGTTAGATTTCATTATCATTGCATAAATAGTTCAAATCGAAAAAAATAAAAGTATGAACAATATGCATTCGGGTTGGTCATATGAGCATGAATTGAATGCGTTTGAGGGTTGGTATTGATTCAGTGAAGTCCAAGGATCCTTCCTATGTCCTTAAAATACCTTAAAAAGCTTTGTAATGAAGAAACCAAATTTGATTTTTGAATGATTTTTGTGAAGTTTGAAGATGGTTTTGGAGGCTGCCAATTCGTGTCCTTGAAGCTGCTTCATGTTGTATATATATATATATGATACAATTGAATTAGGTCAGAAAATTGCACCAAACTTTGGATATTTGGACTTTGAAAGATTGAAAAATATTTGATTTTAAAACTTGAAATATTTTGATCTAAGCTTGCTATTTTAGGATGATCCTCATTATTCTTGTATCGATCAAGTTCAAATATACTTTATGACCTTCTAGAAACCAAATCAATTTAAATCTTCATTATTTTATATTTTATTTGAATTTAAAATGACTTTTAATATAAAAAATCATAATAAATAAAAATAAAATGAATAAAATTATGAAAATATTAATTTAATTTCGTGCATGATGTCATGGAACTAATTGGATCACAAAAAAGCAAGCCCATTTGAAGAATTATGGTTTTAAGACCCCATTTACTTCATAAACCTCTCAAAAATTTCCCAACTTTGCAAGGGCACAAATCCTTCAATTTTAATGCTATGAAGGTGTTCTTGGACATTTTGGAAAGCTTAAAGAGTCCTATAACCAACCTCTTTGGTCTCATGTCTATATCTTTTACCATTCTCAAGTTATGCTCTTTGGAAGATGTTGACTTTTTGTTGACTTTTGAAATGACCTATAATGTCTTAGCTCATACCTTCAAAATGAAGCATTTTTGGGCTTGGCTTGTGAGACACAAAGTTGTAGAGAATTCAATTTCCTTCAAAATTAGCTTTGGATGGAAAATTTTTGATGAAGCATGTGAAAGTTATGGCTGGTCAAAGTTCAGTTGACTTTTCCTATGAAAACCCTAATTTAGAAACTCCTGATTCTTGATGATCTGAAATCTCCTTGATGAATCATGATCAAACCTTGATCAAATGATGAATTTTACTTCATATACTTGATGTTGGCAAAAAATCATGAAGTTTGACTTTGGTTTGACCACAGTTGACCTCAGTTTGACTTTTTAACTGCTTTGACTGATTTTAACCTATCTGATCATCTGACTGAGAAAATCTTTTGGGAAAGTCTTGAAACTTGACATGGGGATTTTTGAACACATATTGGATGCTATGAAGCTCACTTGAAGTATTGGAAGTCCACTTAGCCTGATGAAAGTCAAAACCCTAGTTTAGGATGCCTTGCTTAGGAGGATGCATTGTCTGAGGGAATTGTCAAATCTTCTGACTAATTGTGAACCTTGTGAACCTCATGAGATGTCTTGTGAACCTTGTGAACCTTGTGAAACTCATGAGATGTCTTGTGAACTTTGTGAACCTTGTGAACCTCTTAGTACATAATGTTTTGTCTTGTGGAAGGCAAATTTTGGGGTGCAACGGCTGCCCCTGTTCAATTTTCTGAAACCTGAGGGGTTAGATTGGTATATGTGCCAGTCGTGACCTGGAAGGTTGAAGGGGATTGAACACAAAAGCCCAAAATTTTGCACTCACCAGTGCGTAAAGTAACACTGATGATTAATTGTATATGCTTGAGTGGGCTTGAAGATGCCACTTAGAAGAACTGGAAATGGGCTTATAGATGCCATGGAAGAACTGGAGATGGGCTTAGAGATGCCATCTAAAATATCAGGATGTAATGATATTTTTATGTTGATACTGGATATCAGTACTAGGTCTTTGTATAGGCCGTCTCTGAATCATTTATGCAACATAGTTTGAATTATTGAATAGACCAGTAGAAATAAATCTTTGTGCCGATTATCTCTTCTGGAAATATCTTGAACCAGGGGATGGATCTTTGTACAGACCGTTTTCCTGCTATTCAAGGGCCAAAAGAACGTCAGGATTAGTTCTTCTGAAAAATATCTTGAACCAGGGAATGGATCTTTGTATAGACCGTTTGCCTGCTATTCAATGTCAAAAGAACGTCAGGATTAGTTCTTCTGAAAAATATCTTGAACCAGGGAATGGATCTTTGTATAGACCATTTTGCTGCTATTCAAGGTCAAAAGAACGTCGGGATTAGTTCTTCTGAAAAATATCTTGAACCAGGGAATGGATCTTTGTACATATCGTTTGCCTGCTATTCAAGGGCCAACAGATTAAATCTTCTGAAAATATCTTGAACCAGGGAATGGATGTTTGTACAGATCGTTTGCCTGCTATTCAAGACCAGATAGATGAAATCTTCTGGAAATATCCTGGATTAGGGAATGGATCTTCTTACAGACCGTTTGCCTACTCTCCGAGGACATCTTGAGTAATGTATAGATCATTTCTGACCTGTTGTGGATTGCTGAGATTGTTTTACCTGCATATAACTTTCCTGCAAGGAGAATGTTAATTTATGCAATATGTATGCATGCATAGTATGATGCACCTAAGTAAATGTATTATGCATTTATGGATATGTTATGGTATGATGTAAATGATGTATGTATGAATCATGCAGCCTGAAGCATCTGGATATCTTTGTATAACAACTGCTGGCTAGGGAAAATAAATCCTGATTCGTTGCTGAAGAATATGAGAAACCCGTTCCCGTCTTGTTTGATAGTATTGTATTTATAACCTCCCGTCTTCGTTCGTCGTACTTCTATTGAAGGAATAAGTTCCTGAGTATCCCGACTGAGGATAAAAGAGATGGACATAAATTCAAGGAGAGATGTAACTTGAAGCATGGATTTGCTCTACTGGAGATTTGTAGTTATCTTATGGGGATGAACCGGCGAAGCTTCGTTGAATTCCTTCCCTCGTTCGTCCTTAGTAAATACTATTACTACATTTTCATGCATTTCTGGTAAACATCAATCATATTAAGCATTTTATGCATTTCTGGTAAACGTCAATCATATTCAAAAGCATACATACATTCAAACACAACCAATGGACGTTTCGCTTATGTAAATAGGGTAAAAGTAAATCTGGATTCAAAGATGAAATTTTATTTATATCACAAAGTGACCTATACATAGGCAAGTTTGTACAAGGAGACAGAAATCCTAGTAAGAGGAATTCGTCGTAAAATTTTTACAAAACAAAGAAAATCAGCTATGTGGGAAATAATCCTATTGAGTTTCCATTCTACTATTGCCATTATCTTCAAGTATCTCATCTTCTACTATTGAGACGGAAACAATTGGATTGAGCTTTATCTGTTCGAGCTTGGTTAAGTAGCACAACTGGTTGTAGTTACATGGGTGATCAAACGAGACATAGTCATACGCTTTAATCCCTAACTTTTGCCTGGATTGCCTTTTCAGGTTTTTAATCCACCGGGATACCCATTTTTTCCCAAGCCGCCTTTTTAGGTTTTCGACTTGCCGGGTGTACATTTTTTATATATATATATATATCCCTAATTTTTGCCCGAACCCTTTTGGTTCGCCGGGATGCCCTTATTTTTGCCTAGGCCAGTCAACCTAGCGGGTCTCTTTTTATGCGTAGTATTTTTTAACTATGTCTGCGTTTACTGGTTGTGGGAAGTCTTCACCATCCATAGTAGTAAGCATCCTGGCACCTCATGAGAATACTATTTTGACTACAAATGGTCCTTCATATGTAGGAGTCCACTTGCCCCTAGGAATACCCTGTGGTAATATGATACGCTTGATTACCAAGTCACCAGCCTGATATACCTTTGGCTTAACCTTCTTATTAAAAGCTTTGATCATCCGTTTCTGGTACATCTGGCCATGACAAACAGCTGCCAACCTCTTCTCATCAATCAAATTTATCTGGTCAAGTCGAGTCTGAATCCACTCATCTTCATCCAAGCCTGCATCCTTCATAATTCTTAAGGAGGGAATCTGAACTTCAATGGGCAGAACTGCTTCCATACCATATACTAAGGAGAATGGGGTTGCCCCTGTTGAAGTACGTATTGTAGTACGATAACCATGAAGATAAAATGGTAGCATCTCATGCCAATCTTTGTAAGTAACAGTCATCTTCTGTAGAATCTTCTTAATGTTCTTATTAGCAGATTCTACTGCCCCATTCATCTTCGGACGATACGGAGAAGAGTTGTGATGCTTAATCTTGAACTGCGTGCAGAGATCAGTAATCATAGTATTGTTCAGATTAGAGCCATTGTCAGTAATAATCCTTTCAGGGATGCCATACCTACATATGAGATTATTCTTAATGAATCGAGCCACCACATTCTTAGTAACAAATGCAAATGAAGCTGCCTCCACCCATTTTGTAAAGTAATCAATAGCAACCAGGATGACACGATGCCCATTAGAAGCAGTAGGTTTGATCTCACCAATCATATCAATGCCCCACATGGCAAAAGGCCAAGGAGCAGTCAACACATTCAATGGAGATGGAGGTATATGTACTTTATCAGCATAGATTTGACACTTATGACATGTTCTAGAATGTTGATAGCAGTCAGCTTTCATGGTAGACCAATAGTAACCTGCTCTCAATATCTTCTTTGCCATGGTATGACCACTAGAATGAGTGCCAAAGATCCCATCATGCATGTCTTCCATAATCTCCGTTGCTTCCTTCTTATCCACACAACGAAGCAAAGTTGAATCATGATTGCGCTTGTACAAAATTCCATTACTAAAAAAGAACTTAGCAGAAAACCTCCTCAGAAACTTCTTATCCTTGACAGATGCCCCTTCAGGGAACTCCTGAGCTTCAAGATATCTTTTTACTTCATAGAACCAAGGCTTCTCCTCTGCTTCTTCAGTGTCAATCTCATTGCAGTATGCAGGCTTCTCAAATCTATCAATAGTAATCTTGGGAGCTTCATCATCCCAGCTGATCTCAAACATGGATGCCATGGTGGCTAATGCATCTGCCAACTGATTTTCTCTTCGTGGAATATGTCCAAAGGTAATCTCTTCAAAATATGGAATCAAAGACAAAACATGCTCTCTGTAAGGAATGAGGTTATCATGCTTGGTATCCCAATCTCCTTTGATCTGACTTACTACCAGGGCTGAATCTTCATACACGTCAAGGAACTGAATATTCATATCAATGGCAGCTTTGATACCCAGGATACATGCCTCATACTCAACCATGTTATTGGTACAATAGAAACAAAGTCTGGCAGTAATCGGGGTATGACAACCTTCAGGGGAACTGATCACAACACCAACACCATTACCAAGTGCATTAGAAGCTCCATCAAAAACCATAGTCCATCGGGATCCTTGTTCAGGTCCGTCATATTGTCCAGGTTCTTTGGTAATAATCATAATGTCTTCATCAGGGAACTCAAAACTCATTGACTGATAATCATCCACTGCTTGATGAGCCAAATGATCAGCTACCACACTACCCTTAATGACCTTCTGAGTAGTGTACTGTATGTCATATTCTGTTAAGATCATTTGCCATCTTGCTATTCGTCCAGAGAGAGCAGGTTTCTCGAATATGTACTTGATTGGATCCATCTTCGAAATCAATAAGGTAGTATGAGTCAACATATACTGTCTTAGTCGGCGAGCAGCCCATGCCAAAGCGCAGCAAGTTTTCTCGAGCAGTGAGTATCTTATTTCACAGTCGGTAAACTTTTTGCTAAGGTAGTATATTGCCTGCTCTTTTCGACCAGACTCTTCATGTTGCCCCAACACACACCCCATTGAGTTGTCTAATACTGTTAAGTACATAATCAAGGGTCTTCCATCAACTGGTGGCATCAAAATTGGTGGTTCTAGCAGATATTTCTTGATTTCATCAAAGGCAGTCTGGCACTCATCATTCCACTCCATTACCTGATCTTTCTTCAACAACTTGAAGATTGGATCATAGGTAGCAGTTAATTGGGAAATAAATCTTGAAATGTAATTCAATCGTCCTAAGAAACCTCTAACTTCCTTCTCAGTACGGGGAGCTGGAATCTCTTGTATAGATTTCACATTTGCAGGGTCTACTTCAATACCTTTTCCACTGACGATGAAACCCAGGAGTTTACCAGACCTAACTCCAAAAGTACATTTGTTTGGGTTCAATCTCAACTTGTATTTCTTCAATCTCTCAAACAACTTATGCATATGATCAAGATGTTGCTCTTCATTCTGGGATCTGGCTATCATATCATCCACATATACCTCTATTTCATGATGAATCATATCATGAAACAAAGCACCCATAGCACGCTGATATGTTGCCCCGACATTCTTCAAACCAAATGGCATCACTTTATAGCAAAAGGTGCCCCACTGTGTAACAAATGTTGTCTTCTCCATATCTTCAGGTGCCATCTTGATTTTATTGTAACCAGAGAAACCATCCATGAAAGAGAATACTTTATGCTGAGCAGTGTTGTCTAACAGAACATCAATATGAGGAAGTGGAAAGTCATCTTTGGGGCTGGCCTTGTTCAAATCCCTGTAATCTACACACATACGTACCTTACCATCTTTCTTAGGTACCGGTACCACATTTGCAACCCATTGAGGATAAGAGGTCACAGCTAAGAATCCTGCATCAAACTGTTTCATTACCTCTGCTTTAATCTTTTCTGACATTTCAGGACGCATGCGAAGAACCTTCTGCTTCTTTGGACGACAATCTTCTTTTACCGGTAAGCGGTGAACCACAATGTCTGTATCCAACCCAGGCATATCTTCATAGGACCAAGCAAAGATCTCCACATAATCATGTAACATCTGAATTAATCTGCTTTTAACACCATCCTCTAATTCAGCCCCTATCTTGACCTCTTTCCTGTTTTCTTCAGTTCCCAAATTCACAACTTTGATTGGCTCTTCATGCGGCTGTATAGCTTTCTCTTCTTGTTGTAACAACCTAGCAAGCTCTACAGGTACTTCACAATCTTCCTCCTTTCCATCTTCAGCTTGATAGATCGGATTCTCGAAATTATAATTGGCAATAGTAAAACTGTTATCAACAAGATCCAGAGTGGATGAGGATCTGCATTTTAGTGATGTGGGTGTGTGTAAGAACACATAGCTGATAAAAGAAAAAATAAAATAAAAGAAAGACAAGGAACACAATATTTACGAAAAACGAAACGTCCACTGATTTTTATTGAATGAAGTATGCAAATGAAATGACATCCCGAAACAAGCATACAATTATGCCCCGGGTAAGGCACAAGGCTTAAAAGTTTAATTGTTCAAAAATTACAAACATAAAAGTAATAACACAGTAATAGTATTTACTCCTGACTAAAGGAGATAGGAATAACATCTTCAACCTTCCAATTATTGAGCCCATCACCCACAGTAGGAAAAATCCAAGCATCCAGGTTGTAGTCTTCATCATAGTCACCCACAACATTGATCTGATCTTTCATAATCCCTTGATTGGTGATACGAACAACACGAGCACGACGAACAACCTTCTGGGACTCTGCAGTGAAACCCAAACCAAACTTGTCAGACTTGTAAGGAATGTCAGGAAGTTGACCCCAAATAGTACAACCACCTTCTTCAACTACAACTCTAGCATCTTTGAGGGAGGCCATTGTTGGAGGTACTCTGGTAACTACAGGAACTCTTTTGACAGCAGGAGGAGCTTCAGCAGTAGGAACAACCCAAGGAACTACTTCGAATGTCTGGCACGGAGTCTCAACATATTCCCCTTCCATTTCAAGATATTTAAATGTGTTCACATGGCTAATCATATATCCTTCCTCTCCGTAAATAGTGACAACCTTTCCCTTTACTGGATATCTCAGCTTCTGATGTAAGGTGGAGGTCACAACACCTGCCCCATGGATCCAGGGGCGCCCAAGCAAAGAAGAATACGAAGGACGAATATCCATTGCATAAAAGGTAACATTGAAGACCTGAGAACCTACTTTTATTGGGAGATCTATTTCTCCGTGCACCACTCTTCTCGAACCATCAAAGGCCTTTACCACTATATTACTTGGTCTCAACATAGCATCTTCAGGACTAAGCTTGTTCAGAACCTCTTTGAGCAGCACATTCAGGGAAGAACCATTGTCTATTAACATATGTGACAGGGTAGTGCCCTTACATTCAATAGAGATATGTAAAGCCCTGTTATAATCCCTCTTGGCAGGAGTCAAATCAGCATCAGAAAAGCCTAACCCATTATCATAGGTCAGGTGTGCAACACAATTCTCAAATTGATCTACATTAATTTCATTTGGTACATGGGCAGTCTTCAGGAATTTAATCAAGGCTTTAGAATGAGCCTCAGAGCACAACAATAAAGACAACATGGAAATCTTGGAGGGAGTATGCCCCAATTGATCAACAATATCATAATCACTCTTGCGAATGATCTTCAGTACTTCTTCCATCTGCTTAGAAAGATCATCAGCAGTTGGGGTCTCAATTGGCACAGGTTCTATAATAGGACCTTTGCCCCGGGCATCAGTGTTTGTTGCAGCAGTGGAGGTAGTAGCTGGAGTAACTGTATTATTGGAGGTAGCTGGAGGAGAGAAAATTCTTCCACTTCTCGTGATCTTACTAGATCCAGCAATATTATCAACATCAAGGTTTTCATCAGCAACAAGTGTATCAGCTAAGGGTTCCTGTTTAACACCATGGATATAAACTTCAGAACCATAATGCCAAGGTATAGCTTTATCAGAAGTATACGGAATAGGACCAGGAGTGGTAATAATCATAGGAGCCACTCTAGCTTCAGCAACAATCTTCACAGGGCCTTCAGCAGTAATCTTAATTGGACCCTTATGAGTGATTTTGACAGGGCCCTTGGAAGTAATCCTTGTTGCACCCCAAAATTTGCCCTCACAATACAGGACTTTGTGCTCTAAGAAGGTTCACAAGGTTCACAAGTTTCCCAACACTTACAAGACCTTTCATGAGGTTCATGAAGTCTACAAGTTACTTTATGAAGGTTCACAAGGTTCACAAGTTCCACAATGCTTTCAAAACCTTTCATGAGGTTCATGAAGTCTACAAGTCACTTTATGAAGGTTCACAAGGTTCACAAGCTTCTCAACATTTACAAGACCTTTCATGAGGTTCATGAAGTCTACAAGGCACTTCTTGAAGGTTCACAAGGTTCACAAGATTCACAATGTTTACATGACCTTTCATGAGGTTCATGAAGTCTACAAGTCACTTCATGAAGGTTCACAAGGTTCACAAAGTTCACAATACCTCCCATAAGTATCACAAGACATTTTATGATGGTTACAAGGTTCACAAAGTTCACAATTGGTCAGAAGAGTTGACAACTCCCTCAGACAATGCACCTCCTAAGCAGTGCATCTAAAACTAGGGTTTTGACTTTAATCAGGCTAAATGGACTTCCAAGACTTCAAATGAGCTCCATAACATCTTATATGTGGGTAAGAACCCCCATGACAAGTTTCAAGACTTTTCTCAAAAGTTTGCTCAGTCAGATGATCAGATAAGTCAAAATCAGTCAAAGCAGTTAAAAAGTCAAACTGAGGTCAACTGTGGTCAAACCAAAGTCAAACTTCATGATTTTTTGCCAATATCAAGTATATGAGATAAAATTCATCATTTGATCAAGGGTTGATCATGATTCATCAAGGAGATTCCAGATCATCAAGAATCAGGAGTTTCTAAATTAGGGTTTCCTCAGTAAAAGTCAACTGAACTTTGACCAGCCATAACTTTCACATACTTCATCACCAAGTCTCCACTCAAAGCTCATTTTGAAGGAAATTGAATTCTCTACAACTTTGTGTCTCACAAGCCAAGCCCAAAAATGCTTCATTTGGAAGGTATGAGCTAAGACATTATAGGTCCTTTTGAAAGTCAACAAAAAGTCAACAACTTCAAAAGGGCATAATTTGAGATTGGTAAATGATATGGACATGAAACCAGTGGGGTTGTTTAGAGGACTCTTCAAGCTTTCCAAAATGTCCAAGAACACCCTCATAGCATTAAAATTGAAGGATATGTGCCCTTGCAAAGTTGGGAAATTTTGAGTTGGTTTATGATGAAAAAGGAGGTCTAAAACCAATTTCTTCCAAATGGGCTTGCCAAATGATGACCCAATCCATACATTGACTTCATGCACGACCCAAACCATTAAAAATCAGAATTTTTATTATTTTATTTTTATTTATTTTGATTTAATTCATTAAAAATCATTTTAAATAAAAATAAAATATGAAAATGTAATATTTGATGGAGATTGAGTTTCTAGAAGATCTTAAATGATGATTGGAATTGAAAAGGAATGAAATCCTGAGATTGGTCCAAAAATAGTAAGCCATCATACAAGAATATTTGATTTTCAAAGCATGATCAACTTGAATCTTTTCATATCAATTTTTCCACATAACCATTCAAGTTTATGACCTAAATTCACTCACATATAAATACTAAACTCAACCCTATTGCATTGGCACGGATTCCACAGCCCAAGAGTAAGTTCACCATTGTTCAAAAACCTCTCCACAAGTCACATTCGGATTCTTGGATTTAAGGCATTAGAAGGTAAAACAAGCACATAGCAAGCTTCCTTGGACTTCTCTGATCATGAACTATCACCCATATGCATCGAAAACATGTCATAATGCTCAACCCGAATCCACCTTGTTCTTAAAAATAATTTTTTCGATTTCATTAATTTATTGCGTTTCAATGAATTTTGTTTGGCTAATCTTGTTTATCATGTGATGTAGAACGTTTCTGGGCAAGAAAATCAAAGAAGCCATGGCTAATCCGTGAAACGCCATTGTTAGGGTTTGGACCTAGGTTTAGGGATTTCTGATTTAAGGAATATAAATAGATTCTAAAATCATAGAATGAACCGCATGAATGTCTGGATCATATTGTTGTGTTCAATTTTGTGAAATTGTATGGTTTTGTTGGTCATTGATTTTCGTAGGTATTGCTGCAGTTTAGAATTCGCAGGAAAAATGGAAGCAAAATTCGCAAGTAATTTTGCAGGACATGAGGTTGAAGAAGAAGGCATTCTGGCGCGAGTTTCATATTTAAAATTCTGATTAAAAATATTATGTTATAACTCTGGTTATTTATCACACAGGTGCATGTGTCCCAGTGGAAAGAGGCGTTTGTGTTTGGTTACGAAACCTGTGTTCGAATCCTGCCTTGTACCATTATTTTTTCTATTTTTTCAGGTTAACAATGAAGCATAATATATTATGTTCAAGTATCATTCAAATATCAGATGGGCTCTCCCAGCCGGATGGTCATGCGTGCGTTTGTTAGCTTCAAAGGTCCTGGGTTCAATCCTCCCCCATGCCTTTTGCTTCTTATTTTTTCTGATTTTAGAGATTCAAAGCACAAAAGCAATTCTTCTCCCTATAATGTCACGCGCGTACTGATGGCCCAGTGGTAGATGCTGTTGTTGGCAAGCATAGGGGACTGGGTTCAAACCCCAGCCCCATCAGGTTTTGATTTTCTTTTTCTTTTGCTTTATTTTTTTTTCAATTTAATTAATATTCCATATAAAGTAAATTCAAATAATAAATTATATTGTTCTATTATTATAATATATATATATATATATTATGTTTTCTAGTTTCTGAAAAATTATTTTCTAAATAAAAAAAAATTAGTTTTTATTATTGTATATTTATTTAAATTATAAAAATATATATATGTACTATTTAATTAAAGGAATTGTTATTATAATATAAACCCTAAAAAAATATTTTCTAAGTAAACCCTAATCTATTTTTTTCCCTAAATAATTATTAAAAAACCTAATTTTTATTTTTTTTTGTAAATATAATTATAGAATTTTTTGCAAATATAATATTTAATCTTAGCAAATATAATTATAATCAAATTTTTCATAATAGGTAATTGTTTCTATAATTTGTTCATAATTTAAATTTTATTCTTTATTTCATATATGTTTAAAAAAATAATTAAATTTTATAGTTATAATTTCTTATGTTTAGAATTAATAAGTTGAATATAATTTTATAATTAAATTGTTCATATTTCTTAATAGTTTCTAATTTTTATTATTATTACTAATCCATTTATTTTATTATTAAATTTATTATTATTATTTCACTAACCCTCTTTATTTTTAATTTTTATTAGTACTAACCCTTATTATATTAAATTATTGTCTATTTATTTATTTTTGATTATATCTTGCTTTTATATTTATTTGCTATTTATTTTAATTGCTTATTTTAATTATTGTTGTAATTGCTCCTTGGATGTAATTTTTGTAAATAATTAATTTATTTAATTTTTATGCTATGGTTAGTAATTTAGGGAGTGTGAATATGTATTCTACTTAAAATTGAATTTAGATCATTTAAAATTATAAGATAAATTAAATTAAACACTCACACACGTAAGTCGATTTTTAATCGCCATCTCACTTTCTAAGGCTACCCCTCAATGTTGCCTAATCATAAGGTCAAGTGGGGTGTATAAAGCAAGTCCCTTAAAAGAAAAATCATCAAGTCCCTAATGGTTGCCTTTAAAGATCAAGTCCCTTTTCGAATAATGATGACAGTCCCTCCTAAGTGCTTAATACACCCCACAGTTGCCTTCATAAAACAGATGTCCCTCATATGTCCCTTACATCCAAGGTAATGACTACCTATTCCTTAATAATAGGGATAGTCTTACCACTTAAAGGATAAAGAACAGAAAAGACTTAAACTTTAGGGTAGGTATCTCATAGTTGCTTGCTCACTTCATTCAAAATTTTCAAACACTTAACAAATTTCAAACAAATTTTCAAACACAAGTTTTTACGCATCCGTACATGGATCATTATTAACTCTTATGAAAATTTTTATTCACACCCTTCACCTTTTCAAAAACAATTCAAAGTGAGCTAAGTAACTAAGAGCCCATGGATAACCATGGATGTAAAGGGTGCTAACACCTTCCCTTTACATAACCTACCCCCCGGACCCAAAAATCTTTTAAAGGTCTTTCCTGTTCTTTTATGCCTTTCCTTTGGATAAAATAAAAGTCGGTGGCGACTCTTGCTATCCGCAACATAACTAAAGTCAGTTCTCCCACCGTGTTACAATCCTCACTGGCACTTTATCAACCATATCCACCTCTTCAACCTTCGCACCTTGAGCTATATGTTCAACCATGCTCTCTACAGAAGGTATCCTCTCAAACAATATGGTGTAATTGTCCATGAGGCGTTGAATACCGTCTTTCAATTTCCAGCAACTATCCGGTTTATAAGCACAATAGAAACAATCTTCATTACAACCTGGAAAGAACCCAGCTTGTACCAACTTCTTCTTAATAACAGACAATGGTGTAGTCACATCTGCAACTGAGGAAATATGTGAAACTTCATCAATGGCATTAACAGTCTTTTCATGATTTGGCATGGGAGCAGTAATCACATTTGGAGTACCCGGAGGGTCAAACTCAATCTCTCCAGCATCAATCATATCCTGAATCTTGTTCTTCAATATCCAACAATTGTTGGTATCATGTACCTGACAATTAGAATGATATGCACATCGTGCATTAGGATTGTATTTGGGAGAGGTAACATTAGGGTTCTGAGGAGGGTCCTTCAAAGTAATGAGTTCACCCTTCAACAAGTGTTGCAAGGCTTGGGCCAGTGACATGTTGATCTTGGTGAACTGTCTTCTAGGCCTCTGCTGATTGCCCTGTGGTGGCTCTGGTGTTGCAGGAGTATGTCGCTCCCGATAGATGGGACTAAGGCCCTGATAAAGGTACAGACGCGAACGGTCGGCGAGAGGAACAATGAGAACACACAGCCGTGAACTCACTGGAGAAGAATAGAGTCGCCAGCTAGGCATTTTTATCCCGGAGGAAAGGCAATGCTGAATAGACCTAGAAAGAGATGGATAAGACGGTTGCGAACCAGAGAGACTGAGAAAGGGGGTTGGTTACAACCTGGGAAGGTATTAGCACCCAGATTGTCCGCCGTACTCGACGGGATCCACGCTTAAAAGATTTGTGCTTTAAAGGGGTAGTGTCAGTGCAATCTGTGTGTAAAATGGCTGGAAAAGAATGTACAGGTGTCAGTGTAAAAGAAGTGAAGTGTGATATATATGCAGTGTCAGTGTAAGGACAGGAGTGAAATGCTCAAGATCATGAGACTAAAGATTAAAGCTAGAAAGAAGGGGAATATACAGAGACTTTTGTTCGATAACTGTTAAGTTATGCCTACGTATCCTCTCGTGCAATGAGGAAGTCAGAACACCGTAGTTCGACCCAAAGAGACTGATATATGAATTGACTTGTGAACTGCTTACTTGTCTAAGCTCAAGTGTATGATCTGTCTGGCCCAGATGCAAACTGTCTTGCATTAGACGGAAGAAGCAAGTTCTCGGTTGTGAGTGAATGAGATGAGAAAAGAATCCCGGAGGAGACGATTATTGTTTGTTTTTGAGTTTTCAGTCTTTTATTGCTTTTGAAATTTTGTCATAAGTTAATGAGCTTAAGCCTAAACCAATGGGTTAGTAAACTCATCACATCTTCCCTTTGATTAGGGGTAATGAGAATACCTTAAGTGTGAAGTCAGATTCTCACACTGAATCACCTTTGATGTAGGGTTAAGATCATTAACCTACTTGTGATTATTTAGATGTTTTTGGTGTTTTTGTTTAGTGTTAAGTAATGAGGTTAAGCCATAATCAAGGATTAAACAGTCTCATTACACCATCCTAATAGAAGGATAATAGATGAGAATGTTTAAGCTGAGGAAAGCTCCTCAACTTAATCCATGATTAGGGATTAAACTCATGACAAAACAAGCCTTTGATTAAGTGGATTTTATTTAATGGTATGATGAAGAAGTAATTTTTAGGGTTTGTAAGACAACTTGAGGGGGACTTGTCCATTAACACTAGGGTTAGTCCTTCTTAACCAATTAAGGAAGAATTGGAACCCTAATGCAAGACCCAAGTTACAAGTGTGATGTCTTGATAATTATTAAGTGGATTAATTAAAGGATTTAAACACATTAAGGGTTTAACACTTAGGATTAAAGTTATACACTCCATCCTAATAGAAGGATGCAGGCATAAGCTTAATCACAAAGCCTTAAAGCCTTTAGGGTTTAGTCCCTTATTATGAGATGAGAAGAGAAGACTCAAAAGAGACACAAAGGTAAAACTAGGTGGGGGGACTAATCAAAACCCTAATCATTGTCATGCTTGGTTGTTCCTAAGGTTTGTGAGGTTTGCAAGAACAATCTTCAATGGAACCACCAGGAAGCAGATGAAAGGATCAAGAGAAGCAAAGTGACTTGCTTCATTCAAGAAGTCAAGTCACTTGAAGAAAGAAAGTAGGAAGAATAAAAAATGGGCAAGCTCAAACTCAAACACATACAAAAATGCAGCATGGATGCAAGAGAGATGAAAAGAAAAGTTATGAGAAGTGAAGGCAAATTCACTTCTCACAGTCACTTACCACCTGAAAGGTTAGAAAAGAAATGCAATGCAATGCCAAATATGATGAAATGACATGATGAGAAACAAAACCAGAAGCATGTATGAGAGGTTAATGATGCTATGAGATGCTACAAGCATGGGACAATTCATGGAGATGATCATACAAGCTTATGGATGCAAATGGGGCAAGTTAAGAAACATGGACATACATGAAAGGTTATGGAGTGTACATGGCATACAACATGGCAAATACATGATGCAATGATCAAACATGCTTTCAATATGTCTTATGATGTCAAATGAATCACATGGATGCTTGAAATGTCATGACAAGTCATGTTATGCAAGAGAATGCAAGATGGATGCATATGGAAGCCCAAATTAGGGTTTATGATCAATGCAACAAACAAAACCCAAAACCAGAAGCAAACAACATTATAAAAAATTGAAAATGCACTCAAAGGACCCCTAATCCTATACTAACCCAATGCCCAAAGGAGAAGTTTCAACTCCTAACCAAATTCAAGTTATGGTTTTCTTAAGATTTCTAGGGTTTTAGGGTTTCTAAACAAGAAAATTAACAAACAAAAGGAAAATGAAAGATCAAATCATGGCCATTTAATCTCACAAACTACATGCTAAACACAATGCAATGCAAAAAGAATAAAGATCCAACTCTTCATGGATAGGCAGAAATGATTTTTGGAACCTTGGATCAAATTAATGCATAAAAAATGATTTTAAATCAATGAAAAATTCTCAAAATGCATCAAGATCAAAAAATAAATTTGGTTTGAAGGTTGGACAATGTTTCTAAATGTCTTAGAACATTTCATGAATTTTTTGGTGATTTTTAAATACCTAAAAGTATTTTTAATAAATTAATTTTCATTAATCAATTAAAAATAAACTTTTAAATATTTTAAAATACTTTTTTAATGCTAAAAATGAAAATAAAAATATTTTTGTGTTTTAAAAATTAATGAAACTCTTGACAAAAAGTTTCATAATTTTTAAAACAATTTTGCTATTTTAAATAAATTGTACAAAACAAATGAAATAAATATGAAAATAAAATGAAAAAGACTGAAGTCAACTGAAAGGAGGGCCAGGATTGAATCTGGGGAAGGAAACATTGACTGCGCGCCAGATCTAATGGTCCACATTCAAACTGAGTTAAATACAATTATGAATTAATTAATTAAGTTTTAGGGTTTAATGACGAATCTGGACCATTCACACGCGCGACAAGTCAACAGAGTCAAAGGATCCAACGTACCAGATTCAAACTTCAATAATTACAGGGATTAAACCCTAATTATTTTCAGGTGGCCGGAGAAGACCTCCGGTCGTCTTCTCCGGTGGGAACCCCACCTGAAAATTTCTAAAACTCTCAAAACCTAACTAAAATGAAATCTAAAAACATGGAAATGATCCCCACAACTTACTGAATCAAAACCCCAAGCCAAAACTCATTTATATTTCATCAATCTCATGAATCGAAACAAAGAAGATTTTAGGGCAAAACTTTCAGAAACAAATTAAACTCTCATCTCCCCACCATTTTCAAAACTAAAGATATTAGAGCAATCAGTGAAGCATGGAGAACAACTTTAGAACTTAAAAATCCATTTCTGGAAAAAAAGTTCTTGAGCTACCTGAGTTTCGAAGCTTTCACTCTTGCAACTTTCTGACCTATCCTTTTGATGCAATCCACCCTACTTGGCCCCCTGATGATCCTTGAATGTTTAGAAGGAGTTTATGTTGGCTGGTTTGAGAGATTGAACAAGTTCTGTTCAAGCTCAGGTGTGAATCGTGTTTATGATTCAGGCTGTTTCTGGCAATGGTGAAGGGTTCTTTGTGATCAGAGGAACATATTGAGTTGATCTATGAAGTGGGTTTGTGTGTTTGTGGCTTATTTTCTGAGTTTCGAAGGTTTTGGCTTTGAGAGTGAAAAATGGTGAAGCTGAGTTCTTGCTGGTTTCAGGCTTATGTCTTGTTGGTTTGGGATCAATGAAACATGGTGAGATGAGTAGTGGAATTTGTTTGAGTGTTTATGGCTTGTGGAAACAGATTCGAAGGCTTTTGCTCTATGGAGTGTTTTTGTGAATGGTGAGTTGTTGTGTGTTTCAGCCTGGCTTGAGGTATGAAATGGCTAGCCTTTGCTTTGCATAAAAAACTCCCATTGGTCAGATGATGTGACCTGGCCTGCTGTGATAGGTAAGTTCACTTTTGCAAAATGTCAACTTTGGTGTAAGGAAAGCATGGGCTGGGTTCTAGGCAGGTACATGTGTGTGGGCTGGCGCAGCATGGTGTGGAAGAGAGGCTAGAAAGGTTCAGCATGCTAGGCACCAAGTGGGTGAAGTGTGATGAGTGGTTTTGCAACTTGACTTTGCTTTTGCTTCATGAAAATATCTTGCTTCAAAACCATACCAAACATGTGATCTCTTGGCTTCATTCTGATTTTTAGAGGTTGTGTGATCATGTTGAGTGAATTAGAAGCCCATATGATGACTGAATTGGCCTTGAAAGGAGAATTTGCAACTTTGCCTTTTGGTGCATGCCTTGAAAATTAGTGATTTTTGCCAACTTTAACACACCATAACTTTTGATCCAAGAAGAATTGGATCATGTTCTTGTACTTTTTGAAAAGGGAAAGATCTAATCTACAACTTTCATGACCAAAGTTTTTCCATTTGAAGCTTTTTTTGGATCAAAAAGTAAGGTTTGAAAAGTGGCATAAAATGACATATTCTTTAAAAGTCAACCATGCCCTAAAAAGTCAACTTTGCAAAAACTTGTAATTCTTGAATTTTGTGAACTTCATCCTTCTTCTATGATCAAATAAAGATCATATACACTCAAAATGGTGAAGATCACCCCTTGGTTGGGTCATTGGGGGCCTCAGATGCCCTGATTTTGCACTGACTTGTCCAGAAAGTCAACCCTTGATCAGATGACTTCCCCATGGAATTTCTTCATGAAAATTGATATGCATACTCCCTATACCATATAGAGACCAATAGAAACAAGAATGACCAAAAAATTTGGAGTTATGGCCTCTGAAACCAAAACCCTAATTTTTAGGTCATCTGTGCTGTCAAACCTGGCTCTGCATCCATACCAATCCCAGTTCTTGTGATTCTTTGGCATTTTTGACTTTGAGAGGATGTAATATGATATAAGAACACACATGGACCCCTTTGGAGTGATTGGTGATCTTTGGAGTGGCTCAAGAAGCTCTTGGATTGCTCAGATCACAAACCCTAGGTGCAGATGACTTTGAATCTATGCAATGAATCAAAAATATGATATGAGATGGTATGATTGTGTTTATGCATATGAAAATGATCACAAGCCATGGTGTGAATGGGTGAGGGCAAATTTGGGGTGTTTACAGCTGCCCCTATTCAAACATGAGTTAGCTGTGCAGGATGTAAGCGACGGCTTAACAGGCAAACAAGATAACTTGTGGTTGAATACCAAAGACAGTCCAAAATTTGCACTCACAGAATGAAGAAGAAAAGGGATATAGATTGTAAAAAGAAAATAAAGTATATTGTAAGGTGTGGGCGACGGAGGACGACCGTCGAGCAGAGGACGACTGTTGGGTAAATAGCAATGACGGGGACGACCGACATGCTGGGAAAAAGTAAAGCCAAGACGGGGACGGCCGACTAGCTGGGAAAAAAATAAGATTATGATGGGGACGGCCATCAAGATAAAGTTGTAAGATTCTCTGGGAACTAATGAAGCATGACGGGGACGGCCATCAAGTTCATAAAGCAAAGTAACCAACGATGGGGACGGCCATCGGGCTAAAAAGAAAAGGGACCACGACGGGAACGGCCATCAGGTTAAAGAATAAATGAAATAAACAGATGATGAGGTACGGTCATCAAAGGTGTAGGACGATCACCTAGCAGGGGACGGCTGCTCTGTTGGGGTTAAGATGAGGGACGATCATCTAAGGTGGAGGACGACCACCAGGCAGGGTACGGCTGCCAAAAATATCGCGACATAGGACGACTGCCGGATAAAAGGTCAACGATGGGACGGCCATCGGACGAGCATGATGGAGGACGACCATCAAGAGGTGGAGGACGACCACCTAGCAGGGGACGGCTGCTCTCGAGGTTTTTCATGACATAGGACGAATGCCAGATAACCAAAATCAACAATGGGGACGGCCATTGGATAAAATGATGAAGGACGATCATCAAAAGGTGGATGACGACCACCTAGCAGGGGACGGCTGCTAAAAATCAACGATGGGGACGGCCATCGGATGAGCATGACGGAGGACGACCATCAAGAGGTGGAGGACGACCACCTAGCAGGGTACGGCTGCTCTCAAGGTTTATCATGACACAGGACGAGTGTCAGATAAAAAGGAAAATTTGCTTTGTTGGTGATCTACTGGGGAATAGTAAACACGGACGAGTGTTTATATCCAAGAAACAAAAGGTATAAGTGTTTAGATGTTTGTGTATAGATTAAAGATGCGGACGAGCATCCTCAAGACTATGATACGGACGAGTATCAGGTAGAAACAAATACTGACGTGTGTTCAGAGATGACGATACGGACGGGTATCACCGGGTTAACAAAGAACACGGACGAGTGTTGAATCTGAGGGGACTTTTCTGGGGAATAATAGACACAGACGAGTATCTATATTCAAGAAGACATAAGTGTTTGACACGGTGTATGGATTTAAAGATGCGGACGAGCATCCTTAAGACTATGATACGGACGAGTATCATGTAGAAACAAACGCTTGACGCATGCTCTGAGATGATGATACGGACGAGTATCAACTGGTTAACAAAGAACATGGACCAAAGTTGAATCTGTGGGGGTATATAAGTGGTACATACAAGATACGGACGAGTATCTGTATAAGTGTAACATGAGTAGTGAGTTTTGTATGAGTGTTTATCTGCTGGGGAGGGTGACACGGACGAGTGTCAAGAGAGAAAAGCATGATAATATCAGCAAGTATATGGGTTGTAAAAGTGTAGGCGACCGCGCTGAGGATATGACACGGATGGGTGTCAAGGAAATGTATATACAAGTAGGTGAGTGCAAAGATGATGTCTTTGGCTTTCTGCTGGTGATTTGACACGGACGGGTGTCAGGAAGTATCTGTAATACGGGTGATCTTGTTCGTAAAGAGTGTTCAGGCGACTTTATTGGGGAGTGATGACACGGACGGGTGTCAAAGGGAGTATATACTGGTGTTTATGAATTGTAATGCAACTGCTTTTGCTGGGACTCTGGTGGGGATTTTGGGGGAAGTATTCTGCATCCTGATGAATGGTCATTATTCACAAGTGTTGATTCAAAACATGGCTTATGATTATGCTATATGTTTGATTTTTGCCGTAATGCTCCGTATTAGACGGAATGCTACGCTTTGTGGGGTGAGTATGATGCGAATGCTATGATTATGCAAAGATAACGGTCTGGGATTCGGATCCCGCTGCCACGAAGATCTCTGGTCGATCTGTTTGAAGTGGACCTCCCAGCTGGGGATGAGATCATTGATAGACCTAATGAGATGATTCTGCTTGGGGATATATGTCAATGAAAGACATATCCGTGTAAATGAGAGACCCAGCTGGGGTTTGCAAAAGCCTTCATCACTCTGTTGTGATTCCTTCATGCGTTGCTCTTCTGAATAGAGGCTGAGGATTCTGTGGGGAGATGATCCCCTGGATTTTGCATTCTGCTGAGGAAGAATGATTGGCACTACGGCCGGGGAAATTGACAAGTGGCAACTGGCTGGGGAAAGTTGTTGGCAACTCAGCTGGGGAGAAAATACCTCTGGTGCCAAGAGTGAGTGTTGATTTGCCAGCTTGCTGGGATGTAACTTGCATGCCCCAAGTTGCGTTCTGGATACCTGCAATCCTGCAAAGATAAGGAAACGTACAAATGGTCCCGAGGTATCCCTTACTGGATTCCGTCATAGGAGCTTAGTTACTTCTGAGAGTAAGTATATTCTCTGCAAGCATGTATTATTTTTTTTTATTTTGGAGAAAAACATTCGTACCTATGCAATTAATTTTTTAGAGACATCAGACATTCTTTGCAAATAAAAAAAATGTACAAGACGAAACATGACTGAAAAATCTGATTTTATTAATTCAAATGCCCTGAATTGGCAAGATACAGTCAAAGAAACAAATCTCCTGAAATGAGGAGATTGTTACAAATTGAGAAACAAAGTGCTGGCAATGTTGACGACGCTTTAAGGAGCTTCCTCTTCTGCTATGACTCGTATGACTTTTGACGTTCTTCTCATCTTGCGTTATGGAGAAGGTTGGTTCTGATTGAAGCTTGATCCTTTGGAGGATCACCAAGTTGCGGATAGTACAGACGAATTCAGAATGCAGTTGTTCGCTTATTCCCTTGTTTTGCATGGATCGCCCTTTCGGGTTTTCAATCCATCGGGATACCCATTTTTGCCTGAGTCGTCCAATGCGGCTTTTCAACTCAGCGGGTGTACATTTTTCTGTTTATTTTCCCTTATTTTTGCCCGAGTCTTTATTCTGTTTTTGACTCGCCGGGATGCCCTATTTTTGTCTGGACTTACATTCTGTTTTTGTGTCCAGCGGGTCATTTTATGCGAAGTATTTTTTAACTGCATCTGAATTCACAGGGGACGGGAAATCTTCACCATCCATGGTGCTGAGCATCAGTGCTCCACCAGAGAAAACTTTCTTTACCACGAATGGTCCTTCATAATTGGGAGTCCATTTGCCCCTGTGGTCTGTATGAGGAGGGAGAATTCTTTTCAGCACAAGATCTCCTACTTGGTACTCTCGGCGCCTGACTTTCTGATCGAAGGCTTTCTTCATTCTTTTCTGATATAACTGCCCATGACAGATTGTAGCCAATCTTTTCTCTTCGATCAGACTCAGTTGTTCGTATCGGGACCTGACCCACTCTGCTTCACTTAGTTTAACATCCATTAGTACCCGCAGAGAGGGTAATTCAACTTCAACCGGTAGGACTGCTTCCATACCATACACAAGTTGATAGGGTGTTGCCCCAGTGGATGTTCTGATTGACGTGCGGTACCCATGCAAGGCAAACGGTAGCATTTCATGCCAGTCTTTGTAAGTGACTACCATCTTCTGCACAATCTTCTTGATATTTTTATTTGCTGCCTCAACAGCGCCATTCATCTTTGGCCTGTAAGGAGAAGAATTGTGGTGTTGGATCTTGAAGTCCCGGCATAACTCAGCCATCATCTTGTTGTTTAAGTTGGAACCATTATCAGTAATGATTCGCTCGGGAACTCCATACCGACAGATGATATCTCTCTTCAGAAATCTGGCTACCACTTGTCTCGTAACATTTGCATATGAGGCTGCTTCAACCCACTTGGTGAAATAATCAATGGCGACCAGGATGAATCTGTGGCCATTTGAAGCAGTTGGCTCAATCTTGCCAATCATATCAATGCCCCACATGGCAAAGGGCCATGGTGAAGACATTATGTTCAAAGGATTGGGAGGCACATGCACCTTATCCGCATAAATCTGGCATTTGTGGCATTTCCTGGCATAAGCACAACAGTCCGCATCCATTGTGATCCAGTAATATCCTGATCTTAACAATTTCTTAGCCATGGCATGCCCTCCGGCATGGGTACCAAAAGATCCTTCGTGCACTTCATGCATCAACAAATCTGCTTCCGTCTTGTCAACACATCTGAGGAGTACCATATCAAAGTTCCTTTTGTATAAAGACCCATCAGTGTTCAGAAAGAAACTACCAGCAAGCCTTCTCAAAGTCTTCTTATCATTGGAAGATGCCCCAGGTGGGTATGTTTGATCCTCCAAGAAGCATTTAATGTCATGGAACCAAGGCTTATCGTCTTTGACAACATCTGCTGCAAATACATATGCTGGTCTGTCGAGTCTGGACACTGAAATCTGAGGTACGAAGTTGGCCATTTGAACTTTGATCATAGATGAAATGGTAGCCAGAGCGTCTGCAAACTGATTCTCGTCCCGAGGGATATACTCAAGCTTGACTGTTGTAAAGAAAGTCAATAGTCTCCTTGTATAATCCCTGTAAGGTATCAGATGATCCTGGTGGGTGTACCATTTTCCGTTGGTTTGATTAACTACCAGAGCTGAATCTCCGAATACAGTCAATGTTTTGATCCTGAGGTCAATGGCTTCCTCAAGACCCATAATGCAAGCTTCGTATTCAGCTTCGTTGTTAGTGCAGTTGAAAGTGAGTTTTGCCGAGAAAGGCATGTGAACTCCTTTAGGTGTAATGAGTACTGCACCAACACCGCGACCATTCATATTAACAGCCCCATCAAACATCATAGTCCATTCTTCTTCCGGGTCGGGCCCTTCAGTGTGAATAGGCTCTTCACGGTCTTTTGATTTTATGAACATGATGTCTTCATCAGGAAAGTCAAATCTCATAGGCTGGTAGTCATCAATAGGTTGCTCAGCAAGATATTCAGATAGTACACTGCCCTTGATGGCTTTCTGAGAGGTGTACTGGATGTCGTATTCTGTGAGAATCATCTGCCATCTTGCAACCCATCCGGTAAGAGTTGGCTTCTCGAAAATGTACTTGACTGGGTCCATTTTTGATATCAACAAAGTAGTGTGGGTCAACATATACTGTCTCAGTCGGCGAGCAGCCCACGCTAAAGCACAGCAAGTTTTCTCGAGCAGTGAATAACGTTGTTCACAGTCGGTAAACTTTTTGCTTAGGTAGTATATTGCATACTCTTTTCGACCAGACTCGTCATGCTGGCCCAGCACACACCCCATCGATTCTTCTAATACTGTCAAGTACATTATCAGAGGTCTTCCTTCAACTGGAGGCATAAGGATTGGGGGTTCTTGCAGATATTCTTTGATCTTGTCAAAAGCCTTCTGGCAGTCTTCATTCCACCTGACCGTCTGTTCCTTTCTTAACAGCTTGAACAAAGGCTCACAGGTTGCTGTAAGGTGAGATATGAACCGCGAGATGTACTTCAATCGACCCAAGAACCCTCGAACTTCTTTCTCTGTTTTTGGTGCAGGCATCTCCTGAATAGCTTTGACTTTATCAGGGTCAACTTCAATCCCCTTCTCGCTTACAATAAAACCCAGCAGCTTACCAGATCGCACCCCGAATGTGCATTTGTTGGGGTTCAATTTCAGTTGGTACTTCCTCAGACGCTTGAATAGTTTCAGCAGATTTACCAGGTGGTCTTCTTCAGTAAGGGACTTGGCAATCATGTCATCCACGTAACATTCTATTTCTTTATGGATCATATCGTGGAATAATGTCACCATAGCCCGTTGATATGTTGCACCAGCGTTCTTCAGTCCAAATGGCATCACTTTGTAACAGAACGTGCCCCAAGGTGTAATGAAGGTTGTCTTCTCCATGTCTTCAGGTGACATCTTGATCTGATTATATCCTGAAAATCCGTCCATGAAGGAGAATACCGAGAACTGAGCCGTGTTATCCACCAATACATCAATGTGAGGTAATGGGAAATCATCTTTCGGGCTGGCTCTGTTCAGGTCCCGATAGTCAACACACATCCTTACTTTTCCGTCTTTCTTAGGCACAGGTACTATATTAGCAACCCACGGCGGATAGCTAGTCACAGCAAGGAACCCGGCGTCCCACTGCTTTTGTACCTCTTCTTTGATTTTCATTGCCATGTCTGGGCGAGTGCGGCGCAGTTTCTGTTTGACCAGTGGGCATTCTTCCCTCAAAGGCAGCTTGTGCACAACAATGTCGGTGTCCAATCCGGGCATATCCTGATACGACCAAGCAAAAACGTCCACATATTCTTGAAGCAGATCAACCAGTTGTCTCTTTATTGAGTCTTGCAGGCAGGCCCCGATTTTAACCTCTTTCACGTCTTCATCTGTACCAAGATTAATCACTTCAACCTCCTCCTGGTGAGGAGTAATAACCTTTTCCTCTTGTCCCAACAACCTAGCTAGCTCTTCAGGAAGCTCATATTCTTCTTCAACCCCTTCATCAACTTGATTGATCGGATTGTCAAAGTCATACGAAGTCGTAGCCGTGCTGTTGTCGGTGCTGTCTGGAAGGCACCTTCTGCAAGGGTTCAGTTTGTTCATTTTAGTGATTGATTTTAATCTTGTTTAGAAAAGTGAAACAAAGTTATCATTTTGAAAACATCGCCATTTATTTTTTGTACAAAAAGAAAAATGGAAAAAACAGTGAGCGGAAAAGAAAAAGATTCGTTTGCAAAAAGATGTCTGATATTTCATTGATTAATCTTGTTTGCACAAAAAGTACAGATGGCCCGATTACAAAATGAGTCTTGTCATCTTGGGCAAGATGCAAGACTTTGATGCATGCTATAAAAATACAGGAAATAATAATTACTCTGCTTGAGTAACTCTTATAATTTCCTGGGAAGACCAGTTTGAGATACTGCTCCCCGGGATCTTTGGACGAATCCAATTCTCCAGATTGCGCTCCTCTTCCAGCTCGTCTTCCAAATTGTTGATAGCATCAGGGGTGAGCATCCCCCCACTGACAAAACCGGGCTTTTCAGCAGCCTCTGCTTGATTCTGTTGAGTTGGTCTGTAACCCAACCCAAATTTGTCTTTCTTCTCCTCCACAGATAAAACCTTGCCCCAACCTTGGGCAGTTCCTTCCTCAACAACCTTCCGGGCTTGCTGGTAAGATGACATGGAGATCCCAGATACAGCGGATGCTTCATTAACATTCAGGGCCTCAAACCCTTGGCTCATTGTTTCATGGATTTCCCCATCCATCTCAATATACTTATAGGTAGCCAGGTGGCTAACAAATATATCCTCCTCCCCACAGATAGTAACAACTTGGCCTTCCCACTCAAATTTTAACTTCTGGTGAAGGGTAGACGTTACTGCGCCAGCGGCATGAATCCATGGTCTACCCAACAAACAGTTGTAGGCAGGCTGAATGTCCATCACATAGAAGATCGTTTTAAAGGTTTGTGGGCCAATTGTCACAGGTAGCTCAATTTCTCCCAGAACCGATCTCTTAGAACCATCAAAAGCTCTTACTACCAGGCTACTGGGACGCAATGCTAATCCTTCATACTCTAGCTTCACCAGGGCCTTCTTTGGTAAGACATTAAGGGATGATCCTGTGTCTACCAACACATGGGAAAGGACTGCACCTTTACATTCCATGGTGATGTGCAAGGCTTTGTTATGGTTGCGGCCTTCCGTTGTCAAGTCAGTATTGGTGAACCCCAGCCCATTGCTAGCAGTAACATTTCCAACCACGGTTTCCAACTGATTGACGATGATCTCTTCAGGCACGTAAGCTGCGTGCAAGACTTTGAGTAGTGCATTCCGATGGGCTTCGGAGCACATAAGCAGTGATAGGATAGAGATCTTGGATGGCGTCTGGTGAAGCTGATCCACTATTTTGTAATCACTCTTTTTGATGATTCTCATAAACTCATCAACTTCTTGATCGAATGGTGTTTTCAAAGCTTCCTTAACAGCTTGATCTTCCTGCACCGGGCTCTTTCCTTTTGCCTTGGCAGCAGCTTCTGCTTCGGCGGTGGGTCTTTGAATTTGTGGAGCAAAGAGACGTCCGCTTCGAGTGAAGTCTCCGCCTCCTCCCACATTGTCTATCTGTGGTGCAGGTGTTGATGGTTCAAGAGTGATTTTCTTTCCTTCGCAGTACACGTCAGAGCCGTAGTGCCAAGGGATGGCCCTATTGCTTTCATAAGGTACTGGTCCAGGCACTGTGACAGTGACTGGACTGATGGCGGCTGCAGAAGGGACTGTGATAGTTTGTGGATCATAATAAATTGTAACTGGTGCTCTGATGGGAGCAGCACCTTCTGAGTTGTAGGCAGAGTTGTTTTCAGGATCATAAAATATTGTGACAGTTGAGACATCTTCAGAGTTTGTTGCTGGAGTTGCAGGAGACATTGTCGGAAGGATGGATGTTGTTGTTGTAGGAGATTCAAATTGGAGTGGTGCTGAAGTTGTAGAAGAAAAATTTGTTGATAACTGATCAGTTGAGATGATAGATGAAGTACTTGTTGATGAAGCCGAAGAGTTGTCAGGAACAATGGTTGTTGCAGTTGTAGGATCTACAGGAATTGCTGCTGATGAGATTGCTGGATTTGTTGGAAATGATGTGGTGATCTGAAGCTGGCCACTCCGAATAAGACCATCTATGCCATTCCTCAGGTTATCGCACCCATTTACTGAAATATTGCAGTAAGCACACCCTAACTCACACCCCGGGAACATTTGACATTCGAGGAGCTGAGCCTTGATCTCTACCAACGGTGTCCGAATCTGACCCACATTGGTTATTAAATAAGACGGCTTGTCTTCTTCAATAGCGTTGATTCTGGGACCACCGTGGTTTGGCATAGGATTTTTGTTGACATTGGGTGGTGGTGCGAAATTCAGAGCTTTTGAGTCTACCAGGTCTTGTACCTTCATGTGCAAGGCTCTGCACTTTTCTGTACTATGGCCAGGTGCATTCGAATGAAAAGCACATCTGGCATTGGAGTCGTAATTCCTGGGTAGACTGTTGGGATCTGGAGGTGCCAATGTCCTTAGCTCAACTAGGTTGAGTTTCAGGAGTTGTGGCAGCAATGTAGCATATGGCATGGGGATCGGATCGATCACCCTGTTGGCTTGAGATGGCCTCTGCTGGAATGGCCTTTGCTGGTTATTGTTGTTGGTGTTGCTGTTGTTGTAATTTCTCGGAGGATACTGATTTTGTTGATGGTACTGAGGTTGTTGCTGATAGCTTTGTTGAGGAGGTTGATAAGCTGGTTGTGGATGGGCTGGAGCGGGGATGGTAACTGCTGCCACAGATCTATGAACATATTGGGGCCTGCCCCTGTTGGTGTGGATGGCATTGGTCTCACCAGTCCTTCTTGGGCCCGCAAAAGGCTTTCTTGCATTACTGGATGGGCTTGCACCATTGTCTGAGATCTTACCCATCTTCAATAGGCTTTCAATTCTCTCCCCGGCTATGACTACATCTGCAAAGCTGGTAGATGAGAAGGCAGCTAGCCTATCAATGTAAGTCCCCTGAAGGGTGTTCATGAACATATCAGCCATCTCCCTTTCTGACATAGGTGGCTGGACAGCAGCAGCAAGCTGTCTCCATCTTTGAGCATACTCTCGGAAGCTCTCTCTAGATGACTGTGACATTCCCATCAGGAGGGTCCTGTTGGGTGCCATATCCAGATTATACTGATATTGTCTAATGAAGGCCTCTTCCAGGTCCTTCCAGCATCTAATAGTTGCTCTTGTCAGATGGGAATACCATTCCCTCGAAGCTCCAGTCAAGCTATCCTCAAAATAGAACATCCACAGCTTCTCGTCCATGGTATAGGCTTTTAGCCTCCCGAGAAAAGATTGTAGATGGGTCCGGGGACAGGACGTCCCATTATACTTTTCAAAGCATGGTGGCTTAAACTTGTGGGGAATTCTGACCCCGTCTACCAAGCCCATATCCATAACATCAAAACCCAAAGAGTTTTGGGACTCTAAGGATCTTAATTTCTCAGCTATCTCATCCAACCTTCTATCATAAGCCTCTTCCCCGGCTCCCATTACTGTGAACTGGTCTTCCTGGGGGTCTTCTTGCAGTACCCTCCCTGCTGTGGCAGTCCCTTGTATATTGACAGGGATGTTGGCCTCTGGATGGAGGTGGGGGCCAAAGACTGGGGGATTGACATGAGGTTGGACTCTTTCATTGTTGCTAGTCCCAGCAGTCCCTGGCTGATGATCTTCCTGATTTCTCCCTTCCACCAATGCTCTGAGCCTCTCTTGGCTTTGAGCCATGTTGTTCATTACTTCCATAAACTGTGTCATTTGGTTCCTCATTTCCAACCTCTCGTTGGTCATTTGGTTCCTGACCTCCGTAAGGTCCTGCTGCATCTGATCCATCTGTATGCCCGGAAGGTTACTGCGGGTGGGGTACCTGTGTGGTCGGTTGAGTGGAAACCCTCGTCGTCGAGCAATAATTCCTGAACATCACAACAGAGTTAGCAGTAACAAAACAAAAACCTACAAAAAAAACAAAGGGTTAGCATGCAATGCAGTATGCTTATTTGTTCTCAAGGTATCCGGCTTGGCATTCAGTTTTGACCCTTCCAGACCCTTGAAGATGATGCTGTTGATGTTGCTTTTGAAGTAAACTCGGATGGAACAAAACTAAATACATATATTACAAAAGGCAAATGGTACATAGTTTGTTTACAAATACAAGCCCTCTGAGGGGTCAAAATACATTACAAGAAAATAAGAAATCAAAATACATGGAATGAAAACAACAACAAACAAATGGTTAAACACCAAGACCAAACTCATCCTCCCGAACTTCCTTGAGAAGTGCTTCGGTCACAGGATCAGCCGGACGCTCCGTAAGGTTCCTGATAAGGAGGTTCCGGGTAGTAACAGCTGCAGTTAGCTTCTTGTGCTGACTTTGGTCCTTTGACCTCTTTACTCCAGCTCTGATCTTTAGCTCTGATATCTCCCTCTGGGCTGCTGCCAGGGCTTCTTGCTGTTCTTTTGCACTAGCTTCCAGTTGCTCTATCTTGTCTTGGACCCTCTTGTCCTCCAGAGTACGAGCCTCGGTGATCCTGACCCACCTAGCCTGACTCTCCTTTAGATACAAGTCTGTCCTGGCTTTCTGGAGCTGAGCTTCCTTGCAAGCATTCTTCAGGATTTGTTCTCCAGCCCTAGACTTCTTAATGTAATCTTCAGACTTCTCAATCCTAGCCAGATGCTCTTTCTTCAACTTTTCCAACCTTTCAATATCCAACCTTCCATCACTCCTCTCATAGAGGGTCTTCTGCAAAGCTTGAGTCAACTTCTCATTTCTCTCTTTCAACTTCTCGAACTCCTCTAAGCTGACAGTTGCTGGAGGTGGTGTTGTGGAAGGCCCAGGCATATCTTCTATAGTAAAGGGCATCCCAGAGAATTGAGCCCTGGCATGGGACCAATCATAGTATTGTGCTGATGCCACATTGTTACACTTCCCCAGAATGGTTACCCCCTTTGTCTGCACATTGTCCCAGGCCCAGGCTGCCTGCCTAACAATAGCCAGATTAAGCTTGTTCTCACAATAAAGAGTCTCAACCAAGTCCTGTGCCTTAGGAGTGTGGACCAGTGCATAGCCCAGTTGTCTTTTGAACAGCAGAGGGTTGTAATTAATACTACCCTTAACTCCTATTAGGGGCACATTGGGAAAATGCCCACAGCTGGTGATGATATCCCTGCCTTTTGTGCTTTGGGTGCACCACCTGATATCAGCTGAAGTTAGAGTAGTAAGCCTTCCAGCCCAGTTTCTCTGCTGATGAGGGTTCAAAAATGCATCTGTCCTTGGTAGATGCCTGAGAAGCCAAGTATGGAACATAGGAGCACAGCACCTCACTAATCTTCCCCTTTGTTTTTCATTCCTCTGATGCACTGAATAGTAGAGGTCCCCCAATAAAGTTGGCACTGGGTTCTTCAGGATGAAAAGATGGATTGCATTCTTACTAATGAATCGAGGCTCATCTGCAAATAATACAATCCCATATATGCTCAAGGCCAATAAAGCACAGACTGCTTTCCACTCTCCTAAAGAAGCTTTCAGGGTAGCTTGAGAGATCAAGAAATCCAGATGCAGGCCAGGGATTCCAGCCTTAGAAGTCATATGCTGCCCAATCAAGACTGGTTCCAGATGCAATGCCTTTGCTACCTCTTCATTACCAGGAAAGACCATCTCAGGGTTGAAAGGGACTCCACCCCTGATAGGTATACCAACTAATGATGAGTATTCTTCCAATAAAGGGCCCAACTGAAAGTCCTGAAAAGTGAAACATCTCAGTGGGGGATCATAAAACTGAAGGCAAGTGTGGATCAGGCTTCTCTGTGAAGGGTCCAGATCCATAACCATATCAAGTATATCTCCATGGTGTTCCCTGAACAGTGGTATATGGTCTGGAGTGATCAGGGTCTGAATCCTCCTGATGTCAGCTAACTCTGGCTGGAAGAAGTGGTAGGTGATGTTGCTCTTTTTAGGTGCCATGATGTTGAGACTGAGTAGAGACAAGTGCTGATGGTGATACTGAAGAATGGGCCACTGATTTGCTGATGAAGATAGGTCAGTACTGAAGATGGGGTCAAAACCAAAACCAAATGAAGATGGACACCCTGAAACACAAATAAGCAAATGTCAATATGATGCAATGATTATGTATGCAAATGATATGCAAGGGTTTGTGACTGAGCTGGATCTGATCAAGTGCTCTGATATAAGTCCATGTGTGTAAGAAATCCAGATGGAGGTCTATAAGTCCACTAACCAAGGTGGGGGGCTCAAATAAAGAGCCACATGTCCAGGGTTTAGAATCACAAGAACTGTTTCAACATGGAGTATTCTTAATCAAATCAAAGTAACAGGGTATTCTGAGGTCAAGGTACCTGCAAACCTGTAAACAACCCAACCCCCTCACAGGTGGTGTTCTAAAACAAGGATCCTCAGACTCGGATCAGTTATGAGAAGTGTAAACACTTCTAACCCGGAGGTACAGTGTTTACAATAACCATAAAAGTTCCTCCTCTAATTCACCTCAGTTTCTGAAGGTCAATACTAAAAGGTCATCCAGACTTAGCAGGCTTCCCAGATAGCCCTAGTATTGCAGGAAATCTGCAACACAGAGTTCTCAAGAAGAAACCCATATCTGAACCGTGTTTCATATTCCCGCACCAGACCGAAATGGAATGGGAAAGAATATGATTCACTCTAGCCTAGGTGTCACTCAGGTCCCAGGTATAGGACCTTAACTCTCAATGGAACACCCACCCACCAAAGCAAACAATAGATCCAGCCAGCAGCACAGTATGACAATATGATAATATGCAAAGCTTATAAAGAAAACAGTAAAGCAACTGTACATAAAGCAAAAATAAATACAAATATACAAACACAAGTAAGCACATAACATCCCAGTAAACACAAATCAATCAAGCGCTAGGAGGAACCCACAAAAAGAGCCAGAAGCCCTGGTTACAGTATAAGGGTCCCCAGCAGAGTCGCCAAGCTGTCGCTCCCGATAGATGGGACTAAGGCCCTGATAAAGGTACAGACGCGAACGGTCGGCGAGAGGAACAATGAGAACACACAGCCGTGAACTCACTGGAGAAGAATAGAGTCGCCAGCTAGGCATTTTTATTCCGGAGGAAAGGCAATGCTGCATAGACCTAGAAAGAGATGGATAAGACGGTTGCGAACCAGAGAGACTGAGAAAGGGGGTTGGTTACAACCTGGGAAGGTATTAGCACCCAGATTGTCCGCCGTACTCGACGAGATCCACGCTTAAAAGATTTGTGCTTTAAAGGGGTAGTGTCAGTGCAATCTGTGTGTAAAATGGCTGGAAAAGAATGTACAGGTGTCAGTGTAAAAGAAGTGAAGTGTGATATATATGCAGTGTCAGTGTAAGGACAGGAGTGAAATGCTCAAGATCATGAGGCTAAAGATTAAAGCTAGAAAGAGGGGGAATATACAGAGACTTTTGTTCGATAACTGTTAAGTTATGCCTACGTATCCTCTCGTGCAATGAGGAAGTCAGAACACCGTAGTTCGACCCAAAGAGACTGATAGATGAATTGACTTGTGAACTGCTTACTTGTCTAAGCTCAAGTGTATGATCTGTCTGGCCCAGATGCAAACTGTCTTGCATTAGACGGAAGAAGCAAGTTCTCGGTTGTGAGTGAATGAGATGAGAAAAGAATCCCGGAGGAGAAGATTATTGTTTGTTTTTGAGTTTTCAGTCTTTTATTGCTTTTGAAATTTTGTCATAAGTTAATGAGCTTAAGCCTAAACCAATGGGTCAGTAAACTCATCACATCTTCCCTCTGATTAGGGGTAATGAGAATACCTTAAGCGTGAAGTCAGATTCTCACACTGAATCACCTTTGATGTAGGGTTAAGATCATTAACCTACTTGTGATTATTTAGATGTTTTTGGTGTTTTTGTTTAGTGTTAAGTAATGAGGTTAAGCCATAATCAAGGATTAAACAGTCTCATTACACCATCCTAATAGAAGGATAATAGATGAGAATGTTTAAGCTGAGGAAAGCTCCTCAACTTAATCCATGATTAGGGATTAAACTCATGACAAAACAAGCCTTTGATTAAGTGGATTTTATTTAATGGTATGATGATGAAGTGAGTTTTATGATTTGTAAGACAACTTGAGGGGGACTTGTCCATTAACACTAGGGTTAGTCCTTCTTAACCAATTAAGGAAGAATTGGAACCCTAATGCAAGGCCCAAGTTACAAGTGTGATGTCTTGATAATTATTAAGTGGATTAATTAAAGGATTTAAACACATTAAGGGTTTAACACTTAGGATTAAAGTTATACACTCCATCCTAATAGAAGGATGCAGGCATAAGCTTAATCACAAAGCCTTAAAGCCTTTAGGGTTTAGTCCCTGATTATGAGATGAGAAGAGAAGACTCAAAAGAGACACAAAGGTAAAACTAGGTGGGGGGACTAATCAAAACTCTAATCATTGTCATGCTTGGTTGTTCCTAAGGTTTGTGAGGTTTGCAAGAACAATCTTCAATGGAACCACCAGGAAGCAGATGAAAGGATCAAGAGAAGCAAAGTGACTTGCTTCATTCAAGAAGTCAAGTCACTTGAAGAAAGAAAGTGGGAAGAAGAAAAAATGGGCAAGCTCAAACTCAAACACATACAAAAATGCAGCATGGATGCAAGAGAGATGAAAAGAAAAGTTATGAGAAGTGAAGACAAATTCACTTCTCACAGTCACTTACCACCTGAAAGGTTAGAAAAGAAATGCAATGCAATGCCAAATATGATGAAATGACATGATGAGATACAAAACCAGAAGCATGTATGAGAGGTTAATGATGCTATGAGATGCTACAAGCATGGGACAATTCATGGAGATGATCATACAAGCTTATGGATGCAAATGGGGCAAGTTAAGAAACATGGACATACATGAAAGGTTATGGAGTGTACATGGCATACAACATGGAAAATACATGATGCAATGATCAAACATGCTTTCAATATGTCTTATGATGTCAAATGAATCACATGGATGCTTGAAATGTCATGACAAGTCATGTTATGCAAGAGAATGCAAGATGGATGCATATGGAAGCCCAAATTAGGGTTTATGATCAATGCAACAAACAAAACCCAAAACCAGAAGCAAACAACATTATAAAAAATTGAAAATGCACTCAAAGGACCCCTAATCCTATACTAACCCAATGCCCAAAGGAGAAGTTTCAACTCCTAACCAAATTCAAGTTATGGTTTTCTTAAGATTTCTAGGGTTTTAGGGTTTCTAAACAAGAAAATTAACAAACAAAAGGAAAATGAAAGATCAAATCATGGCCATTTAATCTCACAAACTACATGCTAAACACAATGCAATGCAAAAAGAATCAAGATCCAACTCTTCATGGATAGGCAGAAATGATTTTTGGAACCTTGGATCAAATTAATGCATAAAAAATGATTTTAAATCAATGAAAAATTCTCAAAATGCATCAAGATCAAAAAATAAATTTGGTTTGAAGGTTGGACAATGTTTCTAAATGTCTTAGAACATTTCATGAATTTTTTGGTGATTTTTAAATACCTAAAAGTATTTTTAATAAATTAATTTTCATTAATCAATTAAAAATAAACTTTTAAATATTTTAAAATACTTTTTTAATGCTAAAAATGAAAATAAAAATATTTTTGTGTTTTAAAAATTAATGAAACTCTTGACAAAAAGTTTCATAATTTTTAAAACAATTTTGCTATTTTAAATAAATTGTACAAAACAAATGAAATAAATATGAAAATAAAATGAAAAAGACTGAAGTCAACTGAAAGGAGGGCCAGGATTGAATCTGGGGAAGGAAACATTGACTGCGCGCCAGATCTAATGGTCCACATTCAAACTGAGTTAAATACAATTATGAATTAATTAATTAAGTTTTAGGGTTTAATGACGAATCTGGACCATTCACACGCGCGACAAGTCAACAGAGTCAAAGGATCCAACGTACCAGATTCAAACTTCAATAATTACAGGGATTAAACCCTAATTATTTTCAGGTGGCCGGAGAAGACCTCCGGTCGTCTTCTCCGGTGGGAACCCCACCTGAAAATTTCTAAAACTCTCAAAACCTAACTAAAATGAAATCTAAAAACATGGAAATGATCCCCACAACTTACTGAATCAAAACCCCAAGCCAAAACTCATTTATATTTCATCAATCTCATGAATCGAAACAAAGAAGATTTTAGGGAAAAACTTTCAGAAACAAATTAAACTCTCATCTCCCCACCATTTTCAAAACTAAAGATATCAGAGCAATCAGTGAAGCATGGAGAACAACTTTAGAACTTAAAAATCCATTTCTGGAAAAAAAGTTCTTGAGCTACCTGAGTTTCGAAGCTTTCACTCTTGCAACTTTCTGACCCATCCTTTTGATGCAATCCACCCTACTTGGCCCCCTGATGATCCTTGAATGCTTAGAAGGAGTTTATGTTGGCTGGTTTGAGAGATTGAACAAGTTCTGTTCAAGCTCAGGTGTGAATCGTGTTTATGATTCAGGCTGTTTCTGGAAATGGTGAAGGGTTCTTTGTGATCAGAGGAACATATTGAGTTGATCTATGAAGTGGGTTTGTGTGTTTGTGGCTTATTTTCTGAGTTTCGAAGGTTTTGGCTTTGAGAGTGAAAAATGGTGAAGCTGAGTTCTTGCTGGTTTCAGGCTTATGTCTTGTTGGTTTGGGATCAATGAAACATGGTGAGATGAGTAGTGGAATTTGTTTGAGTGTTTATGGCTTGTGGAAACAGATTCGAAGGCTTTTGCTCTATGGAGTGTTTTTGTGAATGGTGAGTTGTTGTGTGTTTCAGCCTGGCTTGATGTATGAAATGGCTAGCCTTTGCTTTGCATAAAAAACTCCCATTGGTCAGATGATGTGACCTGGCCTGCTGTGATAGGTAAGTTCACTTTTGCAAAATGTCAACTTTGGTGTAAGGAAAGCATGGGCTGGGTTCTAGGCAGGTACATGTGTGTGGGCTGGCGCAGCATGGTGTGGAAGAGAGGCTAGAAAGGTTCAGCATGCTAGGCACCAAGTGGGTGAAGTGTGATGAGTGGTTTTGCAACTTGACTTTGCTTTTGCTTCATGAAAATATCTTGCTTCAAAACCATACCAAACATGTGATCTCTTGGATTCATTCTGATTTTTAGAGGTTGTGTGATCATGTTGAGTGAATTAGAAGCCCATATGATGACTGAATTGGCCTTGAAAGGAGAATTTGCAACTTTGCCTTTTGGTGCATGCCTTGAAAATTAGTGATTTTTGCCAACTTTAACACACCATAACTTTTGATCCAAGAAGAATTGGATCATGTTCTTGTACTTTTTGAAAAGGGAAAGATCTAATCTACAACTTTCATGACCAAAGTTTTTCCATTTGAAGCTTTTTTTGGATCAAAAAGTAAGGTTTGAAAAGTGGCATAAAATGACATATTCTTTAAAAGTCAACCATGCCCTAAAAAGTCAACTTTGCAAAAACTTGTAATTCTTGAATTTTGTGAACTTCATCCTTCTTCTATGATCAAATAAAGATCATATACACTCAAAATGGTGAAGATCACCCCTTGGTTGGGTCATTGGGGGCCTCAGATGCCCTGATTTTGCACTGACTTGTCCAGAAAGTCAACCCTTGATCAGATGACTTCCCCATGGAATTTCTTCATGAAAATTGATATGCATACTCCCTATACCATATAGAGACCAATAGAAACAAGAATGACCAAAAAATTTGGAGTTATGGCCTCTGAAACCAAAACCCTAATTTTTAGGTCATCTGTGCTGTCAAACCTGGCTCTGCATCCATACCAATCCCAGTTCTTGTGATTCTTTGGCATTTTTGACTTTGAGAGGATGTAATATGATATAAGAACACACATGGACCCCTTTGGAGTGATTGGTGATCTTTGGAGTGGCTCAAGAAGCTCTTGGATTGCTCAGATCACAAACCCTAGGTGCAGATGACTTTGAATCTATGCAATGAATCAAAAATATGATATGAGATGGTATGATTGTGTTTATGCATATGAAAATGATCACAAGCCATGGTGTGAATGGGTGAGGGCAAATTTGGGGTGTTTACAGCTGCCCCTATTCAAACATGAGTTAGCTGTGCAGGATGTAAGCGACGGCTTAACAGGCAAACAAGATAACTTGTGGTTGAATACCAAAGACAGTCCAAAATTTGCACTCACAGAATGAAGAAGAAAAGGGATATAGATTATAAAAAGAAAATAAAGTATATTGTAAGGTGTGGGCGACGGAGGACGACCGTCGAGCAGAGGACGACTGCTGGGTAAATAGCAATGACGGGGACGACCGACATGCTGGGAAAAAGTAAAGCCAAGACGGGGACGGCCGACTAGCTGGGAAAAAAATAAGATTATGATGGGGACGGCCATCAAGATAAAGTTGTAAGATTCTCTGGGAACTAATGAAGCATGACGGGGACGGCCATCAAGTTCATAAAGCAAAGTAACCAACGATGGGGACGACCATCGGGCTAAAAAGAAAAGGGACCACGACGGGAGGTTGAACGGCAGTAGCTAATTGTCTCCATCTCTGAGCATACTCTATGAAGCTCTCCCTGGAGGACTGTGACATACCCATTAAAAGTGTTTTGTTAGGAGCCATGTCCAGATTGTATTGATATTGGCGAATGAAAGCCTCGACCAAATCTTTCCAATTTCTTACTGTGGCCCTAGTCAGATGAGAGTACCACTCACGGGATGCCCCTGTCAAGCTATCCTCAAAATAGAACATCCATAGCTTTTCATCCATGGTGTAGGCTTTTAATCTTCCCAGGAAAGATTGGAAATGGGTGTGAGGGCAGGATGTACCATTGTATCTTTCAAAGCAGGGAGGTTTGAATTTGTGAGGAATTCTAACTCCCTATACCAGCCCCATATCCATAACATCAAAGCCTAAGGAGTTTTGAGACTCTAGAGACCTCAGATTTTCTGCTATCTCGTCCAGCCGACGATCATAGACTTCATCTCCTGCCCCCACTACAGTGAATTGTTCCTCCTGAGGGTCCTCCTGCAAGGCACGTCCTCCAGTGTTACCCTGGGTATTCCTTATAGCATTAATGTCAGGTTTAAGATGAGGTCCAAACTACGGGGGATCAATACGAGGTTGTACATGATCATTGTTGCTGGTACCCCCTGTCCTTGGATGGTTTTCTTCAGGAGTTTGCCGCTAGACCAACTCTTTCAGTCTTTCTTGGCTTTGGGCCAATCCAGTCATTACTGCCATGAACTGGTTCATCTGGGCCCTCATCTCAGTCCTTTCATTGGCCATTTGGGTTCTCACGTCAGTCAGATCTTGCTGAACCTGGTCCAATTGTAAGCTCGGAAGGTTGTTTCTTGTTGGATATCGGTGAACTCTGTTGATTGGGAAGACTCTTCTACAAGCAATGTTTCCTGAAACCACAACAAAGTGAGAAACAACAAAAACAAATACCTACAAAACAAGGAAATGAGGTTAGTATGCAATGCAGGATGTCTATTTATCTTCCAAGGGTATCAGGTTTGGTTCTTTAGTTTTGACCTTCCAGACCTCGAGGAATAATGATGTTGAAGAGAGATGAAGCCCACAAAATAATACAAACCATATATTACAAAATGTAAAGATACATAGTTTGATTACAATAAAGTTCCCATGGTGGGTCAAAATACAACAACAAAAGTACAAACAAAATGAAGTATAAAGAAAGAAATCAAACATCTAATCCATAATCATCCTCTCTGACTTCCTTTAGGAGATCATCAGTCACTAGGCCAACTGGATGCTCTGTGATGGTCCAGATTGTCGCTCCCACCTGATGACACCTGGGACAAGAGGGGTACAGACGCGAACGGTCGGCGAAAGAGAGAACACGAGGGTGAACTGAAAAAGAGTCGTCAGCTAGGCATTTTTATCCCGAAGGAAAGGTAATACTGCATAAACCTAGAAAACGATGGATAAGACGGTTGCGAACCAGAGAAACTGAGAAAGGGGGTTGGTTACAACCTGGGAAGGTACTAGCACCCAGATTGTCCGTCGTACTCGACGGGATCCACGCTTGAAAGTTTGTGTTTTAAAGGGGTGGTGTCAGTGCTATTTTGTGTGCAAAAGCTGGAAATGAATGCAAGTGTCAGTGCAAAAGAAATGTGAAGTGGATAAGAGAAGTGTCAGTGCTGGAAAGAAGTGCAAAGCTCAAGACAATGAGGATTAAAGAATAAAACTGGAAGAGGGGGAATGTACAGAGACTTTTGTTCGATAACTGTTAAGTTATGCCTACGTATCCTCTCGTGCAATGAGGAAGTCAGAACACCGTAGTTCGACTCAAAGAGATTGAAAGATAAATTGACTGATGAACTGCTAGCTTGTCTATGCTCAAGTGTATGACTCGTCTGGCTCGAGTGCTAATTGTCTTGCATTAGACGGAAGAAGTGAGTTCTTGTTTATGAGTGAATGAGGTGAGAAAAGAATCCCGAAGGAGACGATTATTGTTTGTTTTTGGTCTTTTCAGTCTTTTATTGCTTTTTGGAGTTTGTCATAAGAAAATGAGCTTAAGCCTAAACCAAGGGTTAGTAAACTCATCACATCTTCCCTCTGATTAGGGTTAATGAGAATACCTTAAGTATGAAGTAAGCACCTCACACTTAATCACCATGATGTAGGATTAAGATCATTAACCTACTTGTAATTACTTAGATGTTTTTGGAGTTTTTGTTTAATGTTAAGTAATGAGTTTAAGCCATAATCAAGGATTTAATGAACTCATTACACCATCCTAATAGAAGGATAATAGATGGGAACATTTAAGCTGATGAAGGCTCCTCAACTTAATCCATGATTAGGGATTAACCTCATGACAAAACAAAGCCTTTATTAAAGTGGATTTTAGTTAATGGTAAGGTTAAGAAATTAATTTTATGGTTTGTAATACAACTTGAGGGGGACTTGTCCATTAACACTAGGGTTAGTCCGTCTTAACCAATTAAGGAAGAATTAGAACCCTAATGCAAGGCCCAAGTTACAAGCTTGATGTCTTAGTGATTATTAGATGAATTGATTAAGATATTTAAACATATCAAGGGTTTAACACTTAGGATTAAAGTTATACACTCCATCCTAAGAGAAGGATGCAGGCATAACCTTAATCACAAAGCCTTAAAACCTTTAAGGTTTAGTCCTTGATTATGAGATGAGAAGAGAAGACACAAAAGATGACACAAAGGTAAAACTAATGGGGGACTAATCAAACCCTAATTGTTAGCATGCTTGGGTGTTCCTAGGGTTTATGAGGCTTGCAAGAGATCTTCAAGAAGAGCCACCAAGGAAGAAGCAGATGAAAGGAGGAGAAGCAAAAGAAGCAAGTCAACTTACTTTGTCGCTCCCGATAAATGGGAATAACCCAAATATGGTACAGACGCGAACGGTCGGCGAAAAGAACAATGAGAACACACAGCAGTGAACTCATTGGGAAAGAAAAGAGTCGCCAGCTAGGCATTTTTATCCCAGAGGAAAGGTAATGTTGCATAAACCTAGAAAAAGATGGATAAGAAGGTTACGAACCAGAGAGACTGAGAAAGGGGGTTGGTTACAACCTGGGAAGGTATTAGCACCCAGATTGTCCGTCGTACTCGACGGGATCCACGCTTAAAAGATTTGTGTTTTAAAGGGGTAATGTCAGTGCAATTTGTGTATAAAGAGCTGGAAAGAATGAAAATGTACAGGTGTCAGTGGAAAGTGTATAAGTGATATGAAGTATGAAAGTGTCAGTGTAAGAATAGGAGTGTAATGCTCAAGACAATGAGGCTAAAAGAATGAAGCTGGAAGGAGGGGGAATATACAGAGACTTTTGTTCGATAACTGTTAAGTTATGCCTACGTATCCTCTCGTGCAATGAGGAAGTCAGAACACCGTAGTTCGACCCAAAGAGACTGAAGGATGAATTGACTTGTGAACTGCTTACTTGCCTATGCTCAAGTGTATGACCTGTCTGGCTCAGGTGCAAATTGTCTTGCATTAGACGGAAGAAGCAAGTTCTCGGTTGTGAGTGAATGAGATGAGAAAAGAATCCCGAAGGAGACGATTATTGTTTGTTTTTGAGTTTTCAGTCTTTTACTGCTTTTGAATGTTTGTCATAAATTAATGAGCTTAAGCCTAAACCAATGGGTTGGTAAACTCATCACATCTTCCCTCTGATTAGGGGTAATGAGAATACCTTAAGTGTGAAGTCAGATTCTCACACTTAATCACCTTTGATGCATGATTAAGATCATTAACCTACTTGTGATTATTTAGACGTTTTTGTGGTTTTTGTTTAGTGTTGAGTAATGAGATTAAGCCATAATCAGGGATTAAGCAGACTCATTACACCATCCTAATAGAAGGATAATAGATGAGAATGTTTAAGCTGAGGAAAGCTCCTCAACTTAATCCATGATTAGGGATTAAACTCATGACAAAACAAGCCTTTGATTAAGTGGATTTTATTTAATGATATGATGATGAAGTGAGTTTTAGGGTTTGTAAGACAACTTGAGGGGGACTTGTCCATTAACACTAGGGTTAGTCCTTCTTAACCAATTAAGGAAGAATTAAAACCCTAATGCAAGGCCCAAGTTACAAGTTTGATGTCTTGATGTTTATTAGATGGATTGATTAAAGGAGTTAAACACATTAAGGGTTTAACACTTAGGATTAAAGTTATACACTCCATCCTAATAGAAGGATGCAGGCATAAACTTAATCACAAAGCCTTAAAGCCTTTAGGGTTTAGTCCCTGATTATGAGATGAGAAGAGAAGACTCAATGAGACACAAAGGTAAAAACTAAGTGGGGACTAATCAAAACCCTAATCATTGTCATGCTTGGTTGTTCCTAAGGTTTGTGAAGTTTGCAAGAGAAGTCTTCAAAGGAACCACCAGGAACCAGATGAAAGGAGCAAGGAGAAGCAAAGTAACTTGCTTCATTTAAGAAGTCAAGTTGCTTGAAGAAAGAAAGTAAGATGAACAAGAATGAGCAAGCTCAATCTCAAACACATAACAAAATGCAGCATGGATGCATAAGAGAGATGAAAGGAAATTGTGAGAAGTGAAGGCAAATTCACTTCTCAAAGTTACTTACCACCTGAAAAGTTAGTAAAGGAATGCAATGCAAAATGAGATGGAATGGCATGATGCAAACCAAAACCAGAAGCATATATGAGATGATAATGATGTTATGAGATGATGCAAACATGAAACAAAGCATGGGAATGATCATACAAACTTATGGATGCAAATGAAACAATTTAAGAACCATGAATATTCATGAAAAGTTATGAAATGCATATGGCATACAACATGGCAAATGCAAGATGCAATGATCAAACATGCTTTCAATATGTCTTAAGATGTTCAATGAACCAAATGGATGCACAAAATGCTATGGCAAGTCAAGGTATGAATGCAAATGCAAGATGGAGGCATAAGGAAGCCCAAATTAGGGTTTATGATCAAAGCATCAAACAAAAACCAAAATCAGAAGCAAACATCAAGATAAAAAATTGAAAATGCAATCAAAGGATCTCTAAACCTACACTAACTCACTGCCCAAAGGAGAGGTTCCAACTCTTAACCTAATTAGGGTTATGAATTTCCTAAGTTTTCTAGGGTTTTAGGGTTCCTAAACAAGAAAATTATCAAACAAATTGAAAATGAAAGATCAAATCATGACCATTTAATCTCAAAAACTACATGACATGCTAAACACAATGCAAAAAGAATCAAAGTCCAACTCTCTAGGGTTAGGCAGAAATGATTTTTGGAAGTTTAGATCAAAATAATGCATCAAAATGATTTTAATTCCCTGGAAAATTCTTAAAATGCATCAAGATCAAAAAAGAAATTTGGTTTGAGGGTTGGACAATGTTTCTGAATGTTTTTAAATGTTTCATGAATTTTTTGGTGATTTTTAAATACCTAAAAGTATTTTTAATTAATTAATTCTCATTAATTAATTAAAAAGAAACTTTTAAATATTTAAAAATACTTTTTTAATGCTAAAAATGAAAATAAAAATATTTTTGTGTTCTGAAATTAAATAATAACTTGTATAAAAAATTTCAGAATTTTTAAATAAGTTTTGCTATTTTAAATAAAATATAGAAAACAATGTAATTAAATGGAAAAATAAAGTGAATTTAATCTGAAAAAGGAAAAGTAATCAGATCCAAGGGCCCTCATTTAAACCTGATGCGCGCGCGTTTGACTTGGCGCCAGATCCCACGGCTGGAATTCAAACTCACTAACCCTAATTAATTAGCCCTAATCAGCCCTTAATGACTTTCAGATGACCGGAACAGTGGTTCCGGTCATCTTCTCCGGCGAGCCAAAATGCTAAATCATTCTACACGCTATGAAAATGAAAACTAACTATCCAGAAATCATCCCCAACCTAAAACGAATCAAACCCCTCACTCAAACATCATTTATCATTCCTAAACTGGCTGAATCGAATCAAACAAAACCTAGGGCAAAAAGTTTCAGAAATAGATTAAACTCTCATCTCTCCAGCATTTTCAAAACCAAAGGCATCAGAGTGATCAGTGAACTATAAAGAACAACTTAGGAGCTTTAAAAATCATTTCTAGAAAAAAAGTTCTTGAGCTACCTGAGTTTCGAAGCTTTCAACTTTGCAACTTTCTGACCTCTCCTCTTGGTCCCTTGATGATGTCTGAATGCTTAGAAAGAGTTTATGTTGGCTGGTTTGAGAGTTTGAACAAGTTCTGTTCAAGCTCAGGTGGGAGTCGTGTTTATGATTCAGGCAGTTTCAGGCAAAGGTAAGGGGTTCTTTGTGATCAGGATGCTGAATTGAGAAGGTCTGTGAAGTTTGTTTTAGTGTTTGTGGCTTGTATGAAGAGTTTCGAATGCTTTTGCTTCAAGGGTGGAAAATGAGAAAGTTGTGTTCTTGCTGGTTTCAGGCTTGTGTGTTATGTTGTTTGGCTTGCAATTAGTTTGTATAAACAATGCTGATTGGTCAGAAGATGTGACATGCCCTTTTGTGATAGGTGTATCTACTTTTGCCAATTTGTCAACTTTTGTGTAAGAGAAGCATGGGTCATGTCTTGGCTAAGTACAAGGGTGTGGGCTGCGCAGCATGGTGTGAGGGAAAGGCTAGGATAGTTCAGCAATGTAGCTAGCAAGTGGATGAAGTGTTATGATGGTTTTTGCAACTTGCTTGCCTTTGGTTCCCATGAAAAGATCTTGTTCCAAACACCATAAAACATGTGATCTCTTTGGTTCAATCTGAAATTTAAGACTTGTGTCATGTTTGTATAAGGATTAGGCATCAATTAGAAGTCACAAATGCCTTTGGTACAAGTTTTTGCAAGTTTCCCATTTTGTGCATAACTTGAAATTTAGTGATTTTTGCCAACTTTGACACACCATAACTTTTGATCCAAAATGAATTAGGTCATGTTCTTGTACTTTTTGAAAAGGGAAAGATCTATTCTACAACTTTCATGACCAAAGTTTTTCCATTTGAAGCATTTTTGGATCAAAAAGTAAGGATTGGAAAAGTTGCATAAAATGACATTTCATTAAAAGTCAACCTTGCCCAAAAAAAGTCAACTTTGCAAAAACCTGTAATTCTTGAATTTTGTGAACTTCAAACTTTTTCCATGATCAAATAAAGATCAAATACACTCAAAATGATGAAGATCACCCCTTGGTTGGGTCATTGGGGGCCTCAGATGCCCTGATTTTTGCACTGACTTGTCTGAAAAGTCAACTCTTGATCAGATGACTTCCCCATGGAATTTCTTCATGAAAATTGACATGAATACTCCCTATACCATATAGAGACCAATAGAAACAAGAATGACCAAAAAATTTGAAGTTATGGCCTCTGAAACCAAAACCCTAATTTCAGGTCATCTGTGCAGTCAAGCCTGGCTCTGCTTCCACACCCATCCCAGTTCTTATGATTCTTTGGCATTCTTGACTTTGAGAGGATATAATATGATGCTTGAACACACATGGACCCCTTTGAAGTGGTTGATGGCCTTTGGAGTGGCTCAAGAAGCTCTTGGATTGCTCAGATCACAAACCCTAGATGCAGATGTCTTAGAAGCTATGCAGTGAATCAAAAATGTTATATGAGATGGTATGATTGTGTTTATGCATATGAAATGAACACAAGCCATGGTGTGAATGGGTGAGGGAAAATTTGGGGTGCTTACAGCTGCCCCTATTCAAACATGAGTTAGCTGTGCAGGATGTAAGCAACGGCTTAACAGGCAGACAAGATAACTTGTGGTTGAATATCAAAGACAATCCAAAATTTGCACTCACAGAATGAAGAAGAAAAGGGATATAGATTGTAAAAGGAAAATAAAGTATATTGTAAAGTGTGGGCGACGGAGGACGACCGTCGAGCAGAAGACGACTGCTGGGTAAAGAGCAATGACGGGGACGACCGACATGCTGAGAAAAGTGCGGGAAATAAAGCAATGACGGGGACGGCCATCATGCTGGGGATGAAAAAGGGTTATGATGGGGACGGCCATCAAGATAAAGCTGTAAGATTTTCTGGGGATTAAATGAAACATGACGGGGACGACCATCAAGTTCATAAAGTAATGTAACCAACGATGGGGACGGCCATCGGGCTAAAAAGAAAAGGGACCACGACGGGGACGGCCATCGGGTTAAAGAATAAATGAAATAAACAGATGATGAGGTACGGTCATCAAAGGTGAAGGACGGTCACCTAGCAGGGGACGGCTGCTCTGTTGGGGTTAAGATGAGGGACGGTCATCTAAGGTGGAGGATGACCACCTGGCAGGGTACGGCTGCCGAAAATATCGCGACATAGGACGAATGCCGGATAAAAGGTCAACGATGGGGACGACCATCGAATGAGCATGATGGAGAACGACCATCAAGAGGTGGAGGACGACCACCTAGCAGGGGACGGCTGCTCTCAAGGTATATCATGACATAGGACGAATGTCAGATAACCAAAATCAACAATGGGGACGGACATTGGATAAAATGATGAAGGACGGTCATCAGGAGGTGGAGGATGACCACCTAGCAGGGGACGGCTGCTAAATATCAACGATGGGGACGGCCACCGGGTGAGCATGATGGAGGACGACCATCAAGAGGTGGAGGACGACCACCTAGCAGGGTACGGCTGCTCTCAGGGTTTATCATGACATAGGACGAATGTCAGATAAAGGAAAAATTGCCTTGTTGGTAATCTACTGGGAAATAGTAAACACGGACGAGCGTTTATATCTAAGAAACAAAAGGTATAAGTGTCTAGATGCTGTGTATAGATTAAAGACGCGGACGAGCATCCTTAAGACTATGATACGGACGAGTATCAGGTAGAAACAAATACTGACACGTGTTCAGAGATGATGATACGGACGAGTATCAACTGGTTAACAGGGAACACGGACGAGTGTTGAATCTGAAGGGACTCTTCTGGGGAATGGTAGACACAGACGAGTATCTATATTCAAGAAGACACAGTGTATGGATTAAAGATGCGGACGAGCATCCTTAAGACTATGATACGGACGAGTATCATGTAGAAACAAACGCTTGACGCATGTTCTGAGATGATGATACGGACGAGTACCAACTGGTTAACAAAGAACACGGACTAGTGTCGAATCTGCGGGGATATAAATGATGTATACAAAATACGGACGAGTATCTGTATAAGTATGATTGGTATATATTTGAGTGTTCCACCTGCCGGTGAGGGTGACACTGACGAGTGTCGAAAGGAGAACAGTATAGTATAAACAAGTATCTGATATACAAAATGTTTAAGTTACTGTGCTGGGGAGAGTGATATGGACGGATGTCAAGAAAGTTATATATATAAGTATCTATGAGTGCAAAGAGGATGTCTTTGGCTTTTTGTTGGGGATATGACACGGACGGGTGCCACAAGGAGTGTGTACTGATGTTTGTGAGTGTGAGGCAACTGCTTTTGCTGGGGACTCTGGGGGAAAAAGCCTTCTGTATACTGATGGATTTTTATTATTCACGAGTGTTTAATTTGAACACGGCTTATGATTATGCTATATGTTTGATTTTTGCCGTAATGCTCCGTACTTAAGACGGAATGCTACGCTTTGTTTGAGGAATATGATGCGAATGCTATGATCGTGCAAAGGTACCGATCCGGGATTCGGATCCCGTTGCTGTGAAGATCCCTGGTCGATCTGCTTGAAGTAATCATCCCAGCTGGGGATGAGATCGTTAGTAGATCTGATGAGATGATTCTGCTTGGGGAGATAAATCACAGATAGACCCATCCTTGGCAATGAGGGGACCCAGCTGGGGTTTGTAGAAGCTCTTCTTTTACTCTGTTGTGACTCCTTCATGCGTTGCTCTTCTGGATAAAGGCTGAAATTCTGTGGGGAAGATGGTTCCCTGGCTTTTGTACTCGGTTGAGGAAGAATGATTGGCAACTCGGCTGGAAGAAGCACCAATTAGCAACTCAGCTGGAGAGAAAGCACTTTGAGTGTTAAGACTGAGCAAGTGTTGATTTGCCAGCTTGCTGGGATGAAGCTTTCATGCCCCGTGTTGTGCTTCGGATACCTGCAATCTTGCAAAGATAGAGAAACGCACAAGTAATCCCGAGGCATCCCTTACTGGATTCCGTCATAGGAGTGAGACACTCTCGAGAGTAAGTATATTTCCTGCAAGCATGTGTTTTATTATTTTTGAAGATAAGCATCTGTATTTATGCAACCAATTTTTAGGACATCAGACATTTTTGCAAATACAATGTACAAGACGAAAACATGACTGAAAATCTGATTTTATTAATTCATGTGCCCTGAATTGGCAAGATACAGTCAAAGAAACAAATCTCCTGAAATGAGGAGATTGTTACAAATTGTAAAACAAAAATGCTGGCAATGTTGTCGACGCTTTGAAGGAGCTTCCCTCTTGCTATGACTCGTATGACTTTTGACGTTCTTCTTGTCTTGCTTTCTGAAGAAGGTTGATTCTGAAAGAGGCTTGACCCTTTAAAAGTTTACCAAGTTGTAAGTGATACAGACGAATTTAGAGTGCAGTTGTTCGCTTATTCCCTTATTTTGCATGGATCGCCCTTTCGGGTTTTCAATCCATCGGGATACCCATTTTTGCCTGAGCTGTCCAATGCGGCTTTTCAACTCAGCGGGTGTACACTTCTTTTGTTTATTTCCCTTATTTTTGCCCGAGTCTTTTATTCTGTTTTTGACTCGCCGGGATGCCCTATTTTTGCCTGGACTTACATTCTGTTTTTGTGTCCAGCGGGTCATTTTTATGCGAAGAATTTTTTAACTGCATCTGAATTCATAGGGGACGGGAAATCTTCACCATCAATGGTGCTGAGCATCAGTGCTCCACCAGAGAAAACTTTCTTTACAACAAATGGTCCTTCATAATTCGGAGTCCACTTGCCCCTGTGGTCTGTGTGAGGAGGGAGGATTCTTTTCAACACAAGATCTCCTACTTGGTACTTTCGGTGCCTGACTTTCTGATCGAAGGTTTTCTTCATTCTTTTCTGATACAACTGCCCATGACAAATTGCAGCCAATCTTTTCTCTTCAATTAGACTCAGTTGTTCGAATCGGGATCGGACCCACTCTGCTTCGTTCATCTTAACATCCATCAATACCCGTAAGGAGGGTAGTTCAACTTCAACTGGTAGGACTGCCTCCATACTATACACAAGCTGATACGGCGTTGCCCCAGTGGATGTTCTGATTGACGTGCGGTACCCATGCAAGGCAAATGGTAGCATTTCATGCCAGTCTTTATAGGTGACTACCATCTTTTGCACAATCTTCTTGATATTCTTATTAGCTGCCTCAACAGCGCCGTTCATCTTTGGCCTGTAAGGGGAAGAATTGTGGTGTTGGATCTTGAAGTCCCGGCATAGCTCTGCCATCATTTTGTTGTTCAAGTTGGAACCATTATCAGTAATGATTCGCTCGGGAACTCCGTATCGACAGATGATATCTCTTTTCAGAAATCTGGCTACCACTTGCCTTGTAACATTTGCATATGAGGCTGCTTCAACCCACTTGGTAAAATAGTCAATGGCGACCAGGATGAATCTGTGGCCGTTTGAAGCAGTTGGCTCAATCTTGCCAATCATATCAATGCCCCACATAGCAAAGGGCCATGGTGAAGACATTATGTTCAAAGGATTGGGAGGCACATGCACCTTGTCTGCATAAATCTGGCATTTATGGCACTTCCTGGCATAGGCACAACAGTCTGCATCCATTGTAATCCAGTAATAGCCCGATCTTAGCAGCTTCTTGGACATGGCATGCCCTCCAGCATGGGTACCAAAGGATCCTTCGTGCACCTCGTGCATCAACAAGTCTGCTTCTGTTCTATCAACGCATCTGAGGAGTACCATATCAAAGTTTCTCTTGTACAGGGATCCATCAGTGTTCAGAAAGAAACTACCAGCAAGCCTTCTCAAAGTCTTCTTATCATTGGAAGATGCCCCAGATGGGTATGTTTGATCCTCCAAGAAGCACTTAATGTCGTGGAACCAAGGCTTATCATCTTTGACAACATCTGCCGCAAATACATATGCCGGTCTATCAAGTCTGGATACTGAGATTTGAGGCACAAAGTTGGAAGCTTGAACTTTGATCATTGATGAAATGGTAGCCAGAGCATCTGCAAACTGATTCTCGTCCCGAGGGATATACTCAAGCTTGACCGTTGTGAAGAAAGTCAATAACCTCCTTGTATAATCCCTGTAAGGTATCAGATGGTCCTGGTGTGTGTACCATTTGCCATTGGTTTGATTAACTACCAGAGCTGAATCCCCGAATACGGTTAATGTCTTGATCCTGAGGTCAATGGCTTCCTCAAGACCCATAATGCAAGCTTCGTATTCAGCTTCGTTGTTAGTGCAGTTGAAAGTGAGTTTTGCCGAGAAAGGCATGTGAACTCCCTTAGGTGTAATAAGTACTGCACCAACACCACGACCATTCATATTGACAGCCCCATCAAACATCATAGTCCATTCTTCTTCCGGGTCAGGCCCTTCAGTGTGAACAGGCTCTTCATGATCTTTTGCTTTTATGAACATGATGTCTTCATCAGGGAAGTCAAATCTCATAGGCTGGTAGTCATTAATTGGTTGCTCAGCAAGATATTCAGATAGTACACTGCCCTTGATAGCTTTCTGAGAGGTGTACTGGATGTCATATTCTGTGAGGATCATTTGCCATCTTGCAACCCGTCCGGTAAGAGCTGGCTTCTCGAAAATGTACTTGACTGGGTCCATTTTTGAGATCAATAAGGTAGTGTGGGTCAACATATACTGTCTCAGTCGGCAAGCAGCCCACGCTAAAGCACAACAAGTTTTCTCGAGCAGTGAATAACGTTGTTCACAGTCGGTAAACTTTTTGCTCAGGTAGTATATTGCATACTCTTTTCGACCAGACTCGTCATGCTGGCCCAGCACACACCCCATTGACTCTTCTAATACTGTCAAGTACATTATCAGATGTCTTCCTTCAACTGGAGGCATAAGGATTGGAGGTTCTTGCAGGTATTCCTTGATCTTGTCAAAAGCCCTCTGGCAGTCTTCGTTCCAACTGACCGTTTGTTCTTTTCTTAACAGCTTGAACAAGGGTTCACAGGTTGCTGTAAGGTGAGATATGAACCTTGAGATGTAGTTCAATCTACCCAGAAACCCTCGAACCTCTTTCTCAGTTTTCGGTGCAGGCATCTCTTGAATAGCTTTGACTTTATCAGGGTCCACTTCAATCCCCTTCTCGCTTACAATAAAGCCCAGCAGTTTACCAGATCGCACCCCGAATGTGCACTTGTTGGGGTTCAACTTCAGTTGGTATTTCCTCAGACGCTTGAATAGCTTTAGCAGATTTACCAGGTGGTCCTCCTCTGTAAGGGACTTGGCAATCATGTCATCCACATAGCACTCGATTTCCTTATGGATCATATCGTGGAATAAGGTTACCATAGCCCGTTGATATGTTGCACCAGCGTTCTTCAATCCGAATGGCATCACCTTGTAACAGAACGTGCCCCAGGGTGTGATGAAGGTTGTCTTCTCCATGTCTTCAGGTGACATTTTGATCTGATTGTATCCTGAAAATCCGTCCATGAAGGAGAATACCGAGAACTAAGCCGTATTATCCACCAATACATCAATGTGAGGTAATGGGAAATCATCTTTCGGGCTGGCTCTGTTCAGATCCCGGTAGTCGACACACATTCTTACTTTGCCGTCCTTCTTAGGCACAGGTACTATGTTAGCAACCCACGGTGGATAGCTAGTTACAGCAAGGAACCCGGCGTCCCACTGCTTCTGTACCTCTTCTTTGATCTTCATTGCCATGTCTGGACGAGTACGACGCAGTTTCTGTTTGACCGGTGGGCATTCTTCCCTCAAAGGCAGTTTATGCATAACAATATCGGTGTCCAACCCTGGCATATCCTGGTAAGACCAAGCAAACACATCCACATACTCTTGAAGCAGGTCAATCAGTTGTTTCTTCACCGAGTCTTGTAAGCAGACCCCGATTTTAACTTCTTTCACATCTTCATCTGTACCAAGATTAATCGTTTCCACCTCCTCCTGATGAGGAGTGATAAACTTCTCCTCTTGTCTCAGCAATCTGGCTAGCTCTTCAGGAAGCTCGTAATCTTCTTCAACCCCTTCATCAGCTTGATTGATCGGATTGTCAAAGTCATACGAAGTCATAGCCGTGCTGTTGTCGGTGCTGTCTGGAAGGCACTCTCTGCAAGGGTTCAGTTTGTTCACTTTAGTGATTGATTTTAATCTTGTTTAGAAAAGTGAAATAAAGTTGTCATTTTGAAAACATCGCCATTTATTTTTTTTTGTACAAAAGAAAAATGGAAAAACAGTGAGCGGAAAAGAAAAAGACTCATTTGCAAAAAGATGTCTGATATTTCATTGATTAATCTTGTTGCACAAAAAGTACAGATGGCCCGATTACAAAATGAGTCTTGTCATCTTGGGCAAGATGAAAGACTTTGATGCATGCTATAAAAATACAGGAAATAATAATTACTCTGCATGAGTAACTCTTATAATTTCCTGGGAAGACCAGTTTGAGATACTGCTCCCCGGGATCTTTGGACGAATCCAGCTTTCCAGGTTGCGTTCTTCTTCCAACTCGTCTTCCAAGTTGTTGACAGCATCAGGGGTGAGCATCCCCCCACTAACAAAGTTGGGCTTCTTAGCAGCCTCTGTTTGATCTTCTTGAGTTGGTTTGTAACCCAACCCAAATCTATCTTCCTTCTTCTCCACAGGCAATAGTTTGCCCCAGCCTTGAGCGTTTCCTTCTTCCACCACCTTCCGGGCTTGTTGGTAGGATGTCATAGAGGTCCCAAGTACAGCAGAGGTTTCATTAATATTCAGGGCCTCAAACCCTTGACTCATTGTCTCGTGGATCTCCCCATCCATCTCAATATACTTATAAGTAGCCAGATGGCTAACAAATATGTCCTCCTCTCCACAGATAGTAACGACTTGACCTTCCCACTCAAATTTTAACTTCTGGTGACGGGTAGACGTTACTGCGCCAGCGGCATGAATCCATGGTCTACCCAACAAACAGCTGTAGGCAGGCTGAATGTCCATCACGTAGAAGGTCGTTTTGAAAGATTGTGGGCCAATCGTTACAGGCAACTCGATTTCTCCCAGAACCGATCTCTTAGAGCCGTCAAAGGCTCTCACTACCAAGTTACTGGGTCGTAATGCCAATCCTTCATATTCCAGCTTCACAAGGGCCTTTTTGGGTAAGACATTGAGGGATGACCCTGTGTCTACCAGCACATGGGAAAGAACTGCACCTTTACATTCCATGGTAATGTGCAAGGCCTTGTTATGATTGCGGCCTTCCGAAGTCAAATCAGTGTTGGTGAATCCTAGTCCATTGCTAGCATTAACATTTCCAACCACAGCTTCCAACTGATTGACCGTGATCTCTTCTGGCACATAAGCTGCGTGCAAAACTTTGAGTAGTGCGTTCCGATGGGCCTCGGAGCACATAAGCAATGATAGAATGGAGATCTTGGAAGGCGTCTGGTGAAGCTGGTCCACTATTCTGTAATCACTTTTCTTGATGATTCTCATGAACTCATCAACTTCTTGATCAAAAGGTGTTTTCAAAGCTTCTCTAACAACCTGCTCTTCTTGCACCATGCTCTTCCCTTTTGCCTTGGCAGCAGCTTCTGCTTCGGCAGTGGGTCTTTGAATTTGTGGGGCGAAGAGACGTCCACTTCGAGTGAAGCCTCCGCCTCCTCCCACATTGTCTATTTGTGGTGCAGAAGTTGATGATTCAAAAGTGATCTTTTGTCCTCCAGAGTATAAATCAGAGCCGTAATGCCAACGGATGGCATTACTGCTTTCATAAGGTACTGGTCCAGGCACTGTGACGGTGACTGGACTGATGGCAGCTGCGGAAGGAACCGTGATAGTCTGTGGATCATAATATATTGTGACTGGTGCTCTGGTAGGAGTAGTATTTTGTGAGTTGTAGGCAGAATCATTGGTAGGATCATAATAAATTGTAACTGTTGAGACATCTTCATGGTTTGCTGTTGATGTTGTAGGAGGTACTGTTGGATGGGTGGGTGTTGTTGTTGTAGGAGGTTCTAAATGAAGGGGTGCTGAAGTTGTAGAAGGGACGTTTGCTGATATTTGGTCCGTTGAAGTAACAGATGAAGCATTTGTTGATGAGATTGAAGAGTTGTTTGGAACAATGGTTGTTGTAGTTGTAGAAGACTCGGGAACTGTTGTTAAGGAGATTGCTGGATTGGTAGGTATTGATGTTGTGATTTGAAGCAGACCACTCTGGATGAGACCATCTATGCCATCCCTCAAGTTATCACAACCATTCACTGAAATGTTGCAGTAAGCACACCCTAGCTCACATCCTGGGAACACTTGACATTCGAGGAGCTGAGCTTTGATTTCTACCAACGGTGTCCGAATCTGACCCACACTGGTTATCAAGTAAGACGGCTTGTCTTCTTCAATAGCATTGATTCGGGGACCACCATGGTGTGGCATAGGGTTCTTGTTGACATTTGGTGGTGGTGCAAAGTTTAAAGCCTTGGAATCCACTAGATCCTGCACTTTCATGTGCAAAGCTCTGCACTTTTCCGTACTATGACCAGGTGCATTTGAGTGAAAGGCACATCTGGCGCTGGCGTCGTAGTTTCTGGGCAGACTGTTAGGATCCGGAGGTGCCAACGTCCTTAGCTCAACTAGGCTGAGTTTCAAGAGTTGTGGCAGTAATGTGGCATAGGGCATAGGGATCAGATCGATCACCCTATTGGCCTGAGAGGGCCTCTGTTGGAATGGTCTCTGCTGATTGTTGTTGTTGGTGTTGCTGTTGTTGTAATTTCTCGGAGGATACTGAGTTTTTTGCTGGTACTGAGGTTGTTGCTGATAATTTTGTTGCGGTGGTTGATAAGCTGGTTGTGGATGAGCTGGAGCGGGAATGGTGACTGCTGCCACAGACCTATGAACATATTGGGGCCTGCCCCTGTTGGTGTGGATAGCATTGGTCTCACCAGTTCTTCTTGGGCCTGCAAAAGGCTTTCTTGTGTTGCTGGATGAGCTTGCACCGTTGTCTGAGATCTTACCCATCTTCAATAGGCTTTCAATTCTCTCTCCAGCTATGACCACATCTGCAAAGCTGGTAGATGAGAAGGCAGCTAGCCTATCAATGTAAGTCCCCTGGAGGGTGTTCATGAACATATCAGCCATCTCCCTTGTTGCACCCCAAAATTTGCCCTCACAATACAAGACTTTGTGTTCTAAGAAGGTTCACAAGGTTCACAAGTTTCTCAACATTTCCATAACCTTTCATGAGGTTCATGAAGTCTACAAGTCACTTCTTGAAGGTTCACAAGGTTCACAAGTTCTCCAACACTTACATAACCTTTCATGAGGTTCATGAAGTCTACAAGTTACATTATGAAGGTTCACAAGGTTCACAAGCTTCTCAACATTTACAAGACCTTTCATGAGGTTCATGAAGTCTACAAGTTACTTCTTGAAGGTTCACAAGGTTCACAAGATTCACAATGATTACAAAGCTTTCCTGAGGTTCATGAGGTCTACAAAGCCACTTCATGAGGTTCACAAGGTTCACAAGCTTCACAATACCTCCCATGAATATCACAAGACACTTTATGAAGATTCACAAGGTTCACAAAGTTCACAATTGGTCAGAAGAGTTGACAATTCCCTCAGACAATGCACCTCCTAAGCAGTGCATCCAAAACTAGGGTTTTGACTTTAATCAGGTTAAATGAACTTCCAAGACTTCAAGTGAGCTTCATAACATCTTATATGTGTGTAAGAACCCCCATGACAAGGTTCAAAACTTTTCTCAAAAGTTTGCTCAGTCAGATGATCAGATAAGTCAAAATCAGTCAAAGCAGTTAAAAAGTCAAACTGAGGTCAACTGTGGTCAAACCAAAGTCAAACTTCATGATTTTTTTCCAACATCAAGTATATGAATTAAAATTCATCATTTGATCAAGGGTTGATCATGATTCATCAAGGAGATTTCAGATCATCAATAATCAGGAGTTTCTAAATTAGGGTTTCCTCAGTAAAAGTCAACTGAACTTTGACCAGCCATAACTTTCACATACTTCATCACCAAGTCTCCATCCAAAGCTCATTTTGAAGGAAATTGAATTCTCTACAACTTTGATCTTGCAAGTTAAGCCCAAAAATGCTTCATTTGGAAGATATGATCTAAGACATTATAGGTCATTTCAAAAGTCAACAAAAAGTCAACAACTTCAAAAGGTCATAACTTGAGATTGGTAAATGATATGGACCTGAAACCAATGGGGTTGTTTAGAGGACTCTTCAAGCTTTCCAAAAAGTCCAAGAACACCCTCATACCTTTAAAATTGAAGGAGATGTGCCCTTGCAAAGTTGGGAAATTTTGTGATGGTTTATGTTGAAAATGGAGGTTTAAAACCACTTCTTTCCAAATGGGCTGCCCAAATTGTGATCCAATCCATATCATATCATCATGCACGACCCAATTGACCAAAATTCAGAATTTTTATTATTTTATTTTTATTTATTATTGATTTAATTCATAAAAATCATTTTAAATAAATATAAAATATGAAAATCTATTTTTGGATGAAGATTGAGCTTCTAGAATCTCATCAATATTGATTGAATTTGAAAGAGAAAGAAATCATGTGATTTATCCAAAAATAGCAAGCTTTCATGAGCCAATATTTGAATTTCATGACACCATCTTTTTCAATCTTCAAGTATCAAATCTTCCACACAACTAATCAGTTTTTTGACCTAGAATGATTCACATATATATACTAAACACAACCCTAGCCTTGATACACGAATCCAGCAGCTTCAAAGGTAGGTTTTCACTTCAAAAAAATTCAAGCAAAAGTGATATTCGGATTCCATCATCCAAGAAGTTTAAAGGTAAAATAAAGACATAGAGAGCTTCATTGGACATCCTTGATCATAAACCATCACTCACATTCATCCAAATCATGCCATAATGCTCTACCCGAATCAAACTTTATCTTGAATTACAATTTTTCGATTCTGTTTATTTGTGCATTATTAATGAATTTTGTTTGAGCTTTTGTGTTTGTGAGGTTCCAAGGAACGATTCTGGACAATTGGATTGAAGTTTCATGACCTATATCACCCGCGGCCATTATTAGGGTTTAGAGCTCAATTTTAGGGTTTGATGATTCAACAAATATAAATGAATTCTGGACACGTAGGAATGTTCTATGAGACTCAAGGATCATAAAACTATAATTAATTTCATGAATCAGTGCTGTTTGGTATGAGTTTGATTTTCGCAGGTCAAGAACCATGAAGAACTTGCAACAATATTCGCAGGAAAATTCAAAAGGAAATTCGCAGGAAATTTGAACGAAGAAGATGAAGTTTGGCGCGCGTCCCTGGGATTCAAATTTCGTTTCAAATTATATAATTTTGTTTATATTTAATTTGTACAGGTTGCTGAGTGGCCCAGTGGAAAAGCTTGTATGCGTATGATCAAAGGGGAGGGGATCGAATCCTGCCTCCAGCCAAAGTTTTGGTATTTTATCATTTTTATTGTATTCTTAATATATTATTATTAGTGCTTGTTTGAATATCAGTTAGGCTCTCCCAGCCAGGCGGTAGCGCGTGCATGCTTGTAATCAGAAGGTCCTGGGTACGATTCCCACCCCAGGCCTTTTGTTTTCATCATTTTTCTGGATTTTTTCAAGACATGGCATAAAAACAATTGAAGTCATCCTATGATCACCAACGCATGGTTGGTCTAGTGGAAGGTTTTGGTATTGGCAGGCATAAGGACCTGGGTTCAAACCCAGCCAAGGTAAGTTTATTTTTTCCAATTTTTTCTATTTTATTTGTTTAATCAAATATGTTCTTATTGTTAATAAAAGAAAAATAAATTAAATTTGTAAATCAACATTTATATTTCTTTTTCTTAGAAAAATTTCTAAACTTTTATTCTTTCAACTTTTATGTAATTAAAATTATAAATATATGTATGTTTATGTAAATAATTTTGTATATTATAAATCAAACCCTAAAAATATTTTCTAAAATAAAACCTAATTCTTTTTTTTTCTAAATAATTTTATTTTCTAATTCTTAATGTAATTATTTATGTATATTTATTTAGTATGGTTCTTGTAAATTTTGTAAATATGATTATCCTTTATGAACATGACATTAAAATATTTTTTAATAATTGTTGATATGTATTAGAAATGATTAAATTTGTAATGATTAAAATTTATAATTATATTATGTTTAAAAATTTTATGTTATAGTAATTATTTAATTATTCATATTTCTAAATAAGTGTTTATATATTAAAATTCAATTTTTTGTTTATTATTCTAATTATGTCATTATAATGTTTTTTTATTTAATTGTATTTATTTTAATTATTGTTACTAACCATATTATTTATTTGGCTTTATTAATTTTATATATTATTATTATTTCACTAATTTTTATTATTTACTAACCTCTCTTATTTTATTATTACTAACTTTTTGCTTATTATTTAAATATTATTATTTATCACTAACCCCAATTTTATTTACTTATTCATTATTTTTGCTTATTATATTTATTTTGCTATATATTTATATTTTGCTTATAATTATGTAATTGCTTCCTTGGTGTAATTTTGTAAATATTTTAAATATTTAATTGTTGCTATGGTTAGTAATTAGGGAGTGCAAAACATGTATTCTATTTAAAATTAATTTAGCTCATTTTAATTAAAGATAAATAATATTGAACACTCACACACATAAGTCGATTTTAATCGCCGTCTCACTTTCTAAGGATATCCCTCAAGTTGCCTAAATCATAAGGTCAAGTGGGGTGTAAAAAGCAAATCCCTAAAGTAAAAAAATCATCAAGTCCCTCATGGTTGCCTTAAAGATCAAGTCCCTTCGAATAAATGATGATTGTCCCTCCTATATGCTTATTACACCCCCACAGTTGCCTTCATAAAAACAGATGTCCCTCTCATGTCCCTTACATCCAAAGTAATGACTACCTACTCCTTAATAGTAGGGATAGTCTTACCAACGAAAGGATAAAGAATAAGAAAGACTTTAAACTTTAGGGTAGGTTCCTCTTATGTACTTGCTCACTTCAAAAACTTTTCAAACTCTTCACAATTTCAAACAAATTTTCAAAAACAAGTTTTTACGCATCCGTACATGGATCACTATTAACTATTATGAAAATTTTTCTATTCACACACTACACTTTCAAAAAAACAATTCAAAAGTGAGCTAAGTAACTAAGAGCCCATGGATAACCATGGATGTAAAGGGTGCTAACACCTTCCCTTTACATAACCTACCCCCCGGACCCAAAAATATCTCTTAAGGTCTTTCCTGTTCTTTTATACCCTTTCCTTTTGGATAAAATAAAAGTCGGTGGCGACTCTTGCTATCCGCAACATAACTTAAAGTCAGTTCTCCCACCGTGTTACAGAACTGGCGACTCTGCTGGGGATCTAAATTTAAGAGGGGTACCCTTAGGAATTAAGATCACTTTAAATTGTTTGCCTTGTTTGTTTTATATTACTTGTTGGGGTGCTCTTATGTGTGAAAGGTCCTAACCCGGATCTAGTGTACCTTAGGTAAATGGCAATAGACCAAGGAAACTGTACGACGTATATCGATACGGTTGATTTGGTGGCCATAGTTAGTGCGACTTCTTGGTTGGTGCTTATGTTCCTTAAGTCAAGTTGAGGATAATATGAGGCTGCCATATGTTGTCAATGCACTAACTAACTTTTAGAACCCTAGTTAACTCATCTTGGCCTTTAGAAAGTAGTGAGGTAACCGGCTTTGGGGCAGACTGAAGTTGGTTGACACTCGATACTACGCTCATTGAGATCTTAAACTTGGAGGGTTTTGGTTGGCAAGTAAGTTGCCTTCTGAACAACCACCCTTGTGAAGGATCAATGATATTGAGATCCCTTAGAACCTGGTTACTTTTGTAGGACAGGATGAACCATCTAACTTCAGGGGAGGGTACATACCTTAAACCTCATGCAAGCCTTTAAACCTAGGGCTATGGTGTGACTTGTTTGTGTGTGCCACATGTTTGTGATTGAGCATAACATCATGACATCATCATGCATCATGAGCATATCATTTTCCCTAACCATTTCAAGGACCAAAGGATTTATCTTTGTTCTTTGTTGCAGGTCATGGCTTCAGCTCGTAGAAACACCATCAGGATCAACTTTGTAGGGATACCTCCCAAGCTTAAAGAGTTGGTCTCTCAAGTATCTGATCATTCCCAGTTCAACAAGAGACATGGTCACCTATTGGATCTAGTCACTTCAGGGTTCAATGAAGACATGATGAGTGTTTTGTTTCAGTTCTTTGACCCTAAGCACCATTGCTTTACATTCCCTGACTACCAGCTGGTTCCAACCATGGAGGAGTTCTCTAAACTTCTGGGTATACCCGTTCTTGATCAAAGAGCCTTCACAGGCTTGGAGAAGGAGCTTAGACCAGAGATTATTGCTGCAGCTCTACATTTAAAGAAGTCTGGCATTGTTCTGGAAACGAGAAGTGGAGTCAAGGGTGTTCTAGCTAAGGTGTTGATAGAGAAGGCTCAAATGTTCTTGAAGGCCATGAGCTATGATGCTTTTGAGGAGATCTTAGCCTTTCTGATTTATGGCTTAGTATTGTTCCCCAATCCAGATCAGTTCATAGATGTTCATGCCATCAACATTTTCCTGAGTCACAATCCAGTGCCTACATTACTTGGAGACATACTACACTCTCTTCATACCCGTACTACAAGGGCAAGAGGAACTTTGATGTGCTGCATACCTTTACTTTCTAGGTGGTTTATTTCTCACCTTCCTCGCTCAGTAATGAAGAATGAGCAGGGGTTCAGATGGTCCAAGAGGATCATGTCACTTTCTCACTCAGATATCCATTGGTGCTCCAGATCTATGGAGAATGTCACTATCATTGACCGTTGTGGGGAGTTCCCTAATGTGCCACTTCTAGGCATAAGAGGAGGCATCTCCTACAACCCATCTTTAGCTTTACGACAGTTTGGTTACGCTCGAAGTGATGGTCCACATGACATGTTGATTCAGGGCATTGTGTTTGATTACGACAACGATCTTCAAGGTTACCGTCAGAGATTCATACGAGCATGGGGAAAAGTAAACATGGTTGACAGCAAGACACTAGAGCCTAAGTATACTATTCCTATGGAAGCTTATCTCAGATGGGTGCGATCTCGTGCTCAGACTCTCATGATGCCATATCCTGCCGTCCTACCAGTTACCATGGAACCTGTTGCTGAAGGAGACACAGCTTATACCATCCTTCACCCAGACATGCCTACTGATATGGAAGACTTGCAGAAGTCATGGATCCAACTGAAGGAGCAAAGGGATACTTTCGAGGCACATTACAAAGCAAGCCAAGAAAGAATCCTGGAACTAACAAAGCAACTTCACGAGGAACGGAACCTCAATTCATACCTCAATACAAAGAGGAAGCGTCCATGGGAGACTTAAAACCCCACCTTTTGTACTTATTTCATTTTCATTTTTGTAAGCCCAAGAGGCAAAACAAATTTATTACTAATAAAAAGTTACTTTCTTGATTGTTTAAGCAAATTTAAATCCTGCGGTCCTTGAAAACATTGCATACGCATTAAAACATCATGTCATTGCATCACAGGTTTAATTGTGCACAGGTTTCTCATCTTCTCGCTGTTTATTTCAGCAATGGCTCTTGAACAATCAGTTAAGGATCTCCAGGCACAAAATGCACAGTTCCAAGAACTGATCCTGAACCTATCCAAGGGGCAGGATGAATTAAAGACACTGCTGGCCAAGAAGACCAAGAAGACTAGAAGGTCTGCTGGCCTGCTCAACATGGGAAGAAGGTTCAAGGGTCCTGTCAAGACCAAGGAACAGATTGATGACTATGAATCTGAGGAATCTGAGAAAGAGGTAGGCAGTCTCCACAACACTATGGGAGACTCTGACTCTGAGGCTAATTACTACCATGAGCCTAATGAAGACAAATTCAAGATGCTGGTGGATAGGATGGATGCTATGGAGTTGCAGAAATCATCTGGGCTGGATTTTGAGGATTTGAGTATGATATCTGGGGTTGTTATACCCATTGGTTTCAAGGTTCCTACCTTTGTTGTTTATGATGGGGTCTCCTGTCCCAAGCTGCATCTGAGGTCTTATGTCAGAAGGATTCAACCTCACACTGCTGACAAGAAGTTGTGGATCCACTTTTTTCAAGAGAGCTTATCTGGAGCTCAGTTGGAGTGGTATTATCAGTTGGAGAGTGTCAACATCAGAGACTGGAATGATCTTGCTGAAGCTTTCTATAAGCAGTACCAATACAATGCTGACTTAGCCCCCACTCGCATGCAGCTTCATAGCATGTCTATGGGTGCCAAAGAAAGTTTTAAAGAGTATGCTCAGAAGTGGAGAGATTTAGCTGGAAGAGTTCAACCCCCTTTGACTGACAGGGAGTTGGTTGATATGTTCATGTGTACGCTGAATGGTCCGTTTTACAGTCATCTCATTGGAAGCTCATCATCTGGCTTCACTGAGTTGATCATGACAGGAGAGCGAGTAGAGAATGGTATAAAGAATGGCAAGATCCATGTGGGTACTTCTTCATCAGGTGCTGCAAAGAAGCCTCCCACTGGGAAGAAAGAATCCAATGTTGTTTATGGTCAGCCTGATCGTAACAGAAGGCATCAGTCTGTTAGTGCAGTTCACATTTCAAATCCAACTCCTGCAACAACAGAGCAGCCTCAGGGCAACCAACAGAGGGCTAGAAGACAGTTCACGAAGATCAACATGTCACTGGCTCAGGCATTGCAACATTTGTTGAAAGCTGAACTCATTACTTTGAAGGAGGCTCCTCAGAATCCTAATGTTACTTCACCCAGGTACAATCCCAATGCACGATGTGCATATCATTCAAACTGTCCAGGACATGATACTAATAACTGCTGGATCTTGAAGAACAAAATTCAAGATATGATTGATGCTGGAGAAATTGAGTTTGATCCTCCAGGTACTCCAAATGTGATTACAGCTCCAATGCCAAATCACGAGAAGACTGTCAATGCCATTGATGAAGATCTATATGTCTATTCAGTAATGGAGTTGAACACACCATTGTCTGTTATCAAAAAGAGGTTAGTACAAGCTGGGATCTTTCCAGGTTGTCGTGAAGATTGTTTGTATTGTACCTATAAGCCGGATAGTTGCTTCATTTTGAGAGATGGAATTCAACGTCTCATGGATAAGTATACTATAGTGTTTGAAAGAAGACCAGCATCTGTAGAAAGTATGGTGGATCATCTGACTCGGGGTAAGAAGACTGAAGAGGTTGACATGGTTGACAAAGTACCAATAAGAATCACTTCAAAGGGTCCCATTAAAATCACTCATCAAGGTCCAGTCAAAATTACTGCTGAAGGTCCCGTGAAAGTTGTTGCTGAAGCCAGAGTAGCTCCTGTGGTCATTACTACTCCTGGTCCTATTCCTTATACATCTGATAAAGCTGTGCCTTGGCACTATGGGTCTGATGTTTACATCCATGGTGTTAAGCAGGAGCCTTTACCTGATGTGCCTGCTGACATTGATAATATTGCTGGATCTAGCAAGATCACTCGTAGTGGAAGAGTCTTCTCTCCTCCAGTTGCTTCTAAGGATGCAGTTACTCCTGCTGCTACTTCCACCACTGATGCTCGGGGCAAAGGTCCTGTTATTGAGCCTGTATCTACTAATGTGCCAGCTGCTGACGATCTCTCTAAGCAGATGGAAGAAGTATTGAAAATCATTCGCAAGAGTGATTATGACATTGTTGATCAATTGGGGCATACTCCCTCAAAGATTTCTATGTTATCCTTGTTGCTGTGTTCTGAGGCTCATGCCAAATCCTTGATCAAGTTTCTGAAGACTGCACATGTGCCTAATGCCATTTCTGTTGATCAATTTGAGCATTGTGTTGCCCACCTGACCTATGATAATGGGTTAGGATTTTCTGATGCTGATTTGACCCCTGCCAAGAGGGATCATAACAGGGCCTTGCATATTTCAATTGAATGCAGGGGCACTACCCTGTCACATGTGCTGATAGACAATGGTTCCTCTCTAAATGTGTTGCCCAAGGAGGTCCTGAATAAGCTGAGTCCTGAAGATGCTGTGCTGAAACCCAGTAATATTATGGTAAAGGCTTTTGATGGTTCTAGAAGAGTAGTACATGGGGAAATTGATCTTCCAATCAAAGTTGGCTCTCAGGTGTTTACTGCTACATTTTATGTGATGGATATTCGTCCTTCATACTCTTGTCTGCTTGGTCGTCCCTGGATCCATGGGGCAGGTGCTGTAACCTCTACATTACACCAAAAATTGAGATACCCGGTGAATGGAAAGGTTGTTACTGTCTTTGGAGAGGAAGAATACTTTGTCAGCCATGTAAACACTTTCAAGTATCTGGAAGTGGAAGGTGAATACATTGAAACTCCGTGCCAGACATTTGAAGTGGTTCCCTGGGTTGTTAATGATTATGTAGCTCCTCCTGCTGTGAAGAAAGTTCCTGTGGTCACCAGAAAACCTCCAACAATGGCAATGGCCTCCCTCAATGATGCTAGAGCTGTGGTGGATGAAGGTGGTTGTACTATTTGGGGTCAGCTTCCTGATATTCCATACAAGTCTGACAAGTTTGGTTTGGGTTTCACTGCAGAGTCCTAGAAGGCTGTTCGTCGTGCTCGTGCTGCTCGTATCACCAATCAAGGGGTTATCAATGTTGTGGGAGACTATGATGAAGACTATAACTTGGATGCTTGGATTTTTCCTACTGTGGGTGCTGGACTCAATAATTGGAAAGCTGAAGATGTTATCCCTATCTCCTTTAGTCAGGAGTAAATACTATTACTGTGTTGTTGCTTTTTAAGTTTGTAATTTCTTGAACAATAAAACTTTCAAGCCATGTGCCTTACCCGGGGCACAATGGTGTGCTTGTTACGGGCTGTCATTTCATTTGCATACTTCATTCAATAAAATCAGTGGACGTTTCGTTTTAGTAAATATTGTGTTCCTTGTCTTTCTTTTCTTTTATTTTTACTTTATCAGCTATGTGTTCTTACACACACCCACATCACTAAAATGCAGATCCTCATCCACTCTGGATCCTGTTGATAACAATTCTACTATTGCCAATTATGATTTCGAGAATCCGATCTATCAAACTGAAGACAGAAATGAGGACGATTGTGAAATACCTGTAGAGCTTGCTAGGTTGTTACAACAAGAAGAGAAAGCTATACAGCCACATGAAGAGCCAGTCGAAGTTGTGAATCTGGGAACTGAAGAAAACAGAAAAGAGGTCAAGGTAGGGGCTGATTTAGAGGACAGTGTCAAGAGCAGGTTGATTCAGATGTTACGTGACTATGTGGAGATCTTTGCTTGGTCTTATGAAGATATGCCAGGGTTGGATACAGACATTGTGGTTCACCGTTTGCCAGTGAAAGAAGATTGTCGTCCAAAGAAGCAGAAGGTTCGTCGTATGCGTCCTGAAATGTCAGAAAAGATCAAAGCAGAGGTAATGAAACAGTTCAATGCAGGGTTCTTGGCAGTAACTTCTTATCCTCAGTGGGTTGCAAATGTGGTACCAGTTCCTAAGAAAGATGGTAAGGTGCGTATGTGTGTGGACTACAGAGATTTGAACAAGGCTAGCCCCAAAGATGACTTTCCACTTCCTCATATTGATATTCTGGTAGACAACACTGCTCAGCATAAGGTATTCTCTTTTATGGATGGTTTCTCTGGTTACAATCAAATCAAGATGGCACCTGAAGATATGGAGAAGACAACATTTGTGACACAGTGGGGCACCTTTTGTTATAAGGTGATGCCATTTGGTTTGAAGAATGCAGGGGAAACATATCAGCGTGCTATGGTGGCTTTGTTTCATGATATGATTCATCATGAGATAGAGGTATATGTAGATGATATGATAGCCAGATCTCAGAATGAAGAGCAACATCTTAATCATCTGCACAAGTTGTTTGAGAGGTTGAAGAAATACAAGTTGAGATTAAACCCAAACAAATGTACTTTTGGAGTTAGATCTGGTAAGCTCCTGGGTTTCATTGTCAGTGGAAAAGGTATTGAAGTGGATCCTGCAAAAGTGAAAGCTATACGAGAGATGCCAGCTCCCCGTACTGAGAAGGAGGTTAGAGGTTTCTTGGGACGATTGAACTACATTGCAAGATTTATTTCCCAATTAACTACCATCTGTGAGCCAATCTTCAAGTTGTTGAAGAAAGATCAGGTGATGGAATGGAATGATGAGTGCCAGACTGCCTTTGATGAAATCAAGAGATATCTGCTGGAACCACCAATTTTGATGCCACCAGTTGATGGAAGACCCTTGATTATGTACTTAACAGTGTTAGACAACTCAATGGGGTGTGTGTTGGGGCAACATGACGAGTCTGGTCGAAAAGAGCAGGCAATATACTACCTTAGCAAAAAGTTTACCGACTGTGAAACAAGATACTCACTGCTCGAGAAAACTTGCTGCGCTTTGGCATGGGATGCTCGCCGACTAAGACAGTATATGTTGACCCATACTACCTTGTTGATTTCGAAGATGGATCCAATCAAGTACATATTTGAGAAACCTGCTCTCTCCGGAAGAATTGCAAGATGGCAAATGATCTTGACAGAATATGATATACAGTATACTACTCAGAAGGCCATCAAGGGAAGTGTTGTGGCTGATCATCTGGCTCATCAAGCAGTGGATGATTATCAGTCAATGAGTTTTGAGTTCCCTGATGAAGACATTATGACTGTTACCAAAGAACCTGGACAATATGACGGACCTGAACAAGGATCCCGATGGACTATGGTTTTTGATGGTGCCTCTAATGCACATGGTAATGGTGTTGGTGTTGTAATTAGTTCCCCTGAAGGTTGTCATATCCCGATTACTGCCAGACTTTGTTTCTATTGTACCAATAACATGGCTGAGTATGAGGCATGTATCATGGGTATTAAAGTTGCTATTGATATGAAGATTCAGTTCCTTGATGTGTATGGAGATTCAGCCCTGGTAGTGAGTCAGATTAAAGGAGATTGGGATACCAAGCATGATAATCTCATTCCTTACAGAGAACATGTGTTGTCTTTGATCCCACATTTCAAAGAGATTACCTTTGGACATATTCCACGAAGAGAGAATCAGTTGGCAGATGCATTGGCCACCATGGCATCTATGTTTGAGATCAGCTGGGATGATGAAGCTCCCAAGATTACTATTGATAGATTTGAAAAGCCTGCATACTGCAATGAGATTGACACTGAAGGGGCAGAGGAGAAGCCTTGGTTCTATGAAGTGAAAAGATATCTTGAAGCTCAGGAATTTCCTGAAGGGGCATCTGTCAAAGATAGGAAGTTCCTGAGGAGGTTCTCTGCTAAGTTCTTTTTGAGTAATGGGATTCTGTACAAGCGCAATCATGATTCAACTATGCTTCGTTGTGTGGATAAGAAGGAAGCAACTGAGATTATGGAAGAGATGCATGATGGGACCTTTGGCACTCATTCTAGTGGTCATACTATGGCAAAGAAAATTTTGAGAGCAGGTTACTATTGGTCTACCATGGAAGCTGATTGCTATCAACACTCCAGAACTTGTCACAAGTGTCAAATTTATGCTGATAAAGTACATGTACCTCCATCACCCTTGAATGTGTTGACTGCTCCTTGGCCCTTTGCCATGTGGGGCATTGATATGATTGGTGAGATCAAGCCTACTGCTTCTAATGGGCATCGTTTCATCCTGGTTGCTATTGATTATTTCACGAAGTGGGTAGAAGCAGCTTCATTTGCATCTGTTACCAAGAATGTTGTGGCTCGATTCATTAAGAATAATCTCATATGTAGGTATGGCATCCCTGAGAGGATTATTACTGACAATGGCTCTAATTTGAACAACACTATGATTACTGATCTCTGCACGCAGTTCAAGATTAAGCATCACAACTCTTCTCCGTATCGTCCAAAGATGAATGGGGCAGTTGAAGCTGCTAATAAGAACATTAAGAAGATTGTACAGAAGATGACTGTTACTTACAAGGATTGGCATGAGATGTTACCATTTGCTCTTCATGGTTATCGTACTACAATACGTACTTCAACAGGGGCAACCCCATTCTCCTTGGTCTATGGTATGGAAGCAGTTCTACCCATTGAAGTTCAGATCCCCTCCTTGAGAATTATGAAGGATGCAGGCTTGGATGAAGATGAGTGGATTCAGACTCGACTTGACCAGATAAATTTGATTGATGAGAAGAGGTTAGCAGCAGTTTGTCATGGCCAGATGTACCAGAAGCGAATGATCAAAGCTTTTAACAAGAAGGTTAAGCCAAAGGTATATCAGGCTGGTGACTTGGTAATCAAGCGTATCATATTACCATAGGTTGATCCTAGGGGCAAGTGGACTCCAACATATGAAGGTCCATTTGTAGTCAAGACAGTGTTCTCAGGAGGTGCCATAATACTTACTACAATGGATGGTGAGGACTTCCCACAGCCTGTAAACGCAGACATAGTTAAAAAATACTACGCATAAAAAGAGACCCGCTAGGTTGACAGGCCTAGGCAAAAATAAGGGCATCCCGGCAAACCAAAAGGGTTTGGGCAAAAATTAGGGATATATATATAAAAAGATGTACACCCGGCAAGTCGAAAGCCTGAAAAGGCGGCTTGGGCAAAAAAGGGTATCCCGGTGGATTGAAAACCTGAAAGGGCAATCCAGGCAAAAGTTAGGGATTAAAGCGTATGACTATGTCTCGTTTGGATCACCCATGAAACTGCAACCAGTTGTACTACTTACTCAAGCTCGAACAGATAAAGCTCAATTCAATCGTTTCCGTCTCAACAGCAAGAAGATGAGATACTTGAATGGCAATAGTAGAATTGAAACTCAATAGGATTGTTTCTCACATAGCTGATTCTCTTTTGTAAAACGTTATGACAAAATCCTCTTACTAGGGTTTATGTCTCCTTGTACAAACTTACCCGTGTATGGGTCACTTTTTGATATAAATAAATTCCATCTTTTGAATCCAGATTTACTTTTACCCTATTTACATAAGCGAAACGTCCATTGATTGTGTTTGAATGTATGTATGCCTTTGAATATGATTAATGTTTACCAAAAATGCATGTATGCTTTTAATATGATTAATGTTTACCAGAAATGCATGAAAATGCAGTAATAGTATTTACTAAGGACGAACGAGGGAAGGATTTCAACGAAGCTTCGCCGGTTCACCTTTACAAGACAATTACAAACCCTCAGTAGGGCAAATCCATCTTCATAAAGTCTCATCTCCCCTGGAATTTATATCCATCTCTTTTATCCTCATACGGATATACGGGAAATTACTTTCCAATAAGAGTACGACGAACGAAGACGGGATGTTGTATCTACTCTACTATCAAATGAAGACGAAGGTTATGTATACCTTACTATCCCCAGCAGACGGGAGGTTATATATACCTTACTATCTCCAGCAGACGGGAGGTTACCTATACCCTGTTATCCCCAACAGACGGAGGGTTATATATTCTTCAACAACGAATCGGGATTTATTTTCCCTGGCCAGCAGTTGTTATACGAAGATATCCAGACGCTTCCGGCAGTATCATATCATACATACATCATTTACATTATACCATAACATACATATCCATAGATACATAGTACATTACTTAAGTGCATCATATCATACATGCATACATAATACATAAGCTAATACTATCATACAGAATGCTACCTTGTTTTCAGGTTAATTATCCAACAAACAGACTTACAATCATCAGGATTGCTATATCCTCCTGAAATCATATTATCACCTCAGGGTTGCTTTATCCTCCTGACGACTTATCATTACTTCAAGACTGCTTTAGGGTTATCATTATTGATTGCTCTATCCTCCTGAAATCATATTATTACTTCAAGACTGCTTTAGAGTTATCATTAATGATTGCTCTATCCTCCTGAAATCATATTATTACTTCAAGACTGCTTTAGGGTTATCATTATTGATTGCTCTATCCTCTTGAAGACATGCTGTTACATCAGGATTACTCCAGTCTCCTGAAAGCATATCATCAATCCTTCAAGATTGCTCTACCCTCTTGAAATTATATTGTTACCTCAGGACAGCTCCAACCTCCTGATAGCTTCTTATCCCCCTGAAGACATGCTGTTACATCAGGATTACTCCAGTCTCCTGAAAGCATATCATCAATACCTCAGGACTGCTCCAGACTCCTGACAGCTATCATTATACCTCCATATTTTGGACTGCTTTATCTTCCAAGAACTTTCTCCTAGTGGCATCTTTAAGCCCACTCAATCATATTCAACTAGCCATCTGTATCACTCTAATGCACTGGTGAGTGCAAATTTTTGGGCTTTTGTGTTCAATCCCCTTCAACCTTCCAGGTCACGACTGGCAAATGTACCAATCTAACCCCTCAGGTTTCAGAAAATTGAACAGGGGCAGCTGTTGCACCCCAAAATTTGCCCTCACAATACAAGACTTTGTGTTCTAAGAAGGTTCACAAGGTTCACAAGTTTCTCAACATTTCCATAACCTTTCATGAGGTTCATGAAGTCTACAAGTCACTTCTTGAAGGTTCACAAGGTTCACAAGTTCTCCAACACTTACATAACCTTTCATGAGGTTCATGAAGTCTACAAGTTACTTTATGAAGGTTCACAAGGTTCACAAGCTTCTCAACATTTACAAGACCTTTCATGAGGTTCATGAAGTCTACAAGTTACTTCTTGAAGGTTCACAAGGTTCACAAGATTCACAATGATTACAAAGCTTTCCTGAGGTTCATGAGGTCTACAAAGCCACTTCATGAGGTTCACAAGGTTCACAAGCTTCACAATACCTCCCATGAATATCACAAGACACTTTATGAAGATTCACAAGGTTCACAAAGTTCACAATTGGTCAGAAGAGTTGACAATTCCCTCAGACAATGCACCTCCTAAGCAGTGCATCCAAAACTAGGGTTTTGACTTTAATCAGGTTAAATGAACTTCCAAGACTTCAAGTGAGCTTCATAAAATCTTATATGTGTGTAAGAACCCCCATGACAAGGTTCAAGACTTTTCTCAAAAGTTTGCTCAGTCAGATGATCAGATAAGTCAAAATCAGTCAAAGCAGTTAAAAAGTCAAACTGAGGTCAACTGTGGTCAAACCAAAGTCAAACTTCATGATTTTTTGCCAACATCAAGTATATGAAGTAAAATTCATCATTTGATCAAGGGTTGATCATGATTCATCAAGGAGATTTCAGATCATCAATAATCAGGAGTTTCTAAATTAGGGTTTCCTTAGTAAAAGTCAACTGAACTTTGACCAGCCATAACTTTCACATACTTCATCACCAAGTCTCCATCCAAAGCTCATTTTGAAGGAAATTTAATTCTCTACAACTTTGATCTTGCAAGTTAAGCCCAAAAATGCTTCATTTGGAAGATATGATCTAAGACATTATAGGTCATTTCAAAAGTCAACAAAAAGTCAACAACTTCAAAAGGGCATAACTTGAGATTGGTAAATGATATGGACCTGAAACCAATGGGGTTGTTTAGAGGACTCTTCAAGCTTTCCAAAAAGTCCAAGAACACCCTCATACCTTTAAAATTGAAGGAGATATGCCCTTGCAAAGTTGGGAAATTTTGTGATGGTTTATGTTGAAAATGGAGGTTTAAAACCACTTCTTTCCAAATGGGCTGCCCAAATTGTGATCCAATCCATATCATATCATCATGCACGACCCAATTGACCAAAATTCAGAATTTTTATTATTTTATTTTTATTTATTATTGATTTAATTCATAAAAATCATTTTAAATAAATATAAAATATGAAAATCTATTTTTGGATGAAGATTGAGCTTCTAGAATCTCATCAATATTGATTGAATTTGAAAGAGAAAGAAATCATGTGATTTATCCAAAAATAGCAAGCTTTCATGAGCCAATATTTGAATTTCATGACACCATCTTTTTCAATCTTCAAGTATCAAATCTTCCACACAACTAATCAGTTTTTTGACCTAGAATGATTCACATATATATACTAAACACAACCCTAGCCTTGATACACGAATCCAGCAGCTTCAAAGGTAGGTTTTCACTTCAAAAAAATTCAAGCAAAAGTGATATTCGGATTCCATCATCCAAGAAGTTTAAAGGTAAAATAAAGACATAGAGAGCTTCATTGGACATCCTTGATCATAAACCATCACTCACATTCATCCAAATCATGCCATAATGCTCTACCCGAATCAAACTTTATCTTGAATTACAATTTTTCGATTCTGTTTATTTGTGCATTATTAATGAATTTTGTTTGAGCTTTTGTGTTTGTGAGGTTCCAAGGAACGATTCTGGACAATTGGATTGAAGTTTCATGACCTATATCACCCGCGGCCATTATTAGGGTTTAGAGCTCAATTTTAGGGTTTGATGATTCAACAAATATAAATGAATTCTGGACACGTAGGAATGTTCTATGAGACTCAAGGATCATAAAACTATAATTAATTTCATGAATCAGTGCTGTTTGGTATGAGTTTGATTTTCGCAGGTCAAGAACCATGAAGAACTTGCAACAATATTCGCAGGAAAATTCAAAAGGAAATTCGCAGGAAATTTGAACGAAGAAGATGAAGTTTGGCGCGCGTCCCTGGGATTCAAATTTCGTTTCATATTATATAGTTTTGTTTATATTTAATTTGTACAGGTTGCTGAGTGGCCCAGTGGAAAAGCTTGTATGCGTATGATCAAAGGGGAGGGGATCGAATCCTGCCTCCAGCCAAAGTTTTGGTATTTTATCATTTTTATTGTATTCTTAATATATTATTATTAGTGCTTGTTTGAATATCAGTTAGGCTCTCCCAGCCAGGCGGTAGCGCGTGCATGCTTGTAATCAGAAGGTCCTGGGTACGATTCCCACCCCAGGCCTTTTGTTTTCATCATTTTTCTGGATTTTTTCAAGACATGGCATAAAAACAATTGAAGTCATCCTATGATCACCAACGCATGGTTGGTCTAGTGGAAGGTTTTGGTATTGGCAGGCATAAGGACCTGGGTTCAAACCCAGCCAAGGTAAGTTTATTTTTTCCAATTTTTTCTATTTTATTTGTTTAATCAAATATGTTCTTATTGTTAATAAAAGAAAAATAAATTAAATTTGTAAATCAACATTTATATTTCTTTTTCTTAGAAAAATTTCTAAACTTTTATTCTTTCAACTTTTATGTAATTAAAATTATAAATATATGTATGTTTATGTAAATAATTTTGTATATTATAAATCAAACCCTAAAAATATTTTCTAAAATAAAACCTAATTCTTTTTTTTTTTCTAAATAATTTTATTTTCTAATTCTTAATGTAATTATTTATGTATATTTATTTAGTATGGTTCTTGTAAATTTTGTAAATATGATTATCCTTTATGAACATGACATTAAAATATTTTTTAATAATTGTTGATATGTATTAGAAATGATTAAATTTGTAATGATTAAAATTTATAATTATATTATGTTTAAAAATTTTATGTTATAGTAATTATTTAATTATTCATATTTCTAAATAAGTGTTTATATATTAAAATTCAATTTTTTGTTTATTATTCTAATTATGTCATTATAATGTTTTTTTATTTAATTGTATTTATTTTAATTATTGTTACTAACCATATTATTTATATGGCTTTATTAATTTTATATATTATTATTATTTCACTAATTTTTATTATTTACTAACCTCTCTTATTTTATTATTACTAACTTTTTGCTTATTATTTAAATATTATTATTTATCACTAACCCCAATTTTATTTACTTATTCATTATTTTTGCTTATTATATTTATTTTGCTATATATTTATATTTTGCTATTTATTTTATTTTGCTTATAATTATGTAATTGCTTCCTTGGTGTAATTTTGTAAATATTTTAAATATTTAATTGTTGCTATGGTTAGTAATTAGGGAGTGCAAAACATGTATTCTATTTAAAATTAATTTAGCTCATTTTAATTAAAGATAAATAATATTGAACACTCACACACGTAAGTCGATTTTAATCGCCGTCTCACTTTCTAAGGATATCCCTCAAGTTGCCTAAATCATAAGGTCAAGTGGGGTGTAAAAAGCAAGTCCCTAAAGTAAAAAAATCATCAAGTCCCTCATGGTTGCCTTAAAGATCAAGTCCCTTCGAATAAATGATGATTGTCCCTCCTATATGCTTATTACACCCCCACAGTTGCCTTCATAAAAACAGATGTCCCTCTCATGTCCCTTACATCCAAAGTAATGACTACCTACTCCTTAATAGTAGGGATAGTCTTACCAACGAAAGGATAAAGAATAAGAAAGACTTTAAACTTTAGGGTAGGTTCCTCTTATGTACTTGCTCACTTCAAAAACTTTTCAAACTCTTCACAATTTCAAACAAATTTTCAAAAACAAGTTTTTACGCATCCGTACATGGATCATTATTAACTATTATGAAAATTTTTCTATTCACACACTACACTTTCAAAAAAACAATTCAAAAGTGAGCTAAGTAACTAAGAGCCCATGGATAACCATGGATGTAAAGGGTGCTAACACCTTCCCTTTACATAACCTACCCCCCGGACCCAAAAATATCTCTTAAGGTCTTTCCTGTTCTTTTATACCCTTTCCTTTTGGATAAAATAAAAGTCGGTGGCGACTCTTGCTATCCGCAACATAACTTAAAGTCAGTTCTCCCACCGTGTTACATCCCTCTCTGACATAGGTGGCTGGACAGCAGCAGCAAGCTGTTTCCACCTTTGAGCGTATTCACGGAAGCTTTCTCTGGATGACTGAGACATCCCTATTAGGAGGGTCCTGTTGGGTGCCATATCCAAATTATACTGGTATTGTCTAATGAAGGCTTCTGCCAAATCCTTCCAACACCTGATGGTTGCTCTTGTCAGGTGGGAGTACCATTCCCTCGATGCTCCAGTTAAGCTATCCTTAAAATAAAACATCCATAGCTTCTCGTCCATGGTATAGGCCTTCAGCCTTCCCAGAAAAGACTGTAAATGGGTCTGAGGACAGGAAGTCCCGTTATACTTCTCAAAGCAAGGAGGCTTAAACTTGTGGGGAATCCTGACCCCGTCTACCAAGCCCATATCCATAACATCAAAACCCAAAGAGTTTTGAGACTCCAAGGATCTTAACTTCTCAGCTATCTCTTCCAGCCTCCTGTCATAGGCTTCCTCCCCAGCTCCCATCACTGTGAACTGATCTTCCTGGGGGTCTTCTTGCAGTACTCTCCCTGCTGTGGCAGTCCCTTGTATATTGACAGGGATGTTGATCTCTGGATGCTGGTGGGGTCCAAAGACTGGGGGATTGACATGAGGTTGGACTCTTTCATTGTTGCTTGTCCCAGCAGTCCCTGGCTGATGGTCTTCCTGGTTTCTCCCTTCTACCAGTGCTCTTAACCTCTCCTGGCTTTGAGCCATATTGTTCATCACCTCCATAAATTGCGTCATCTGATTCCTCATTTCCAACCTCTCTTTGGTCATTTGATTTCTGACCTCTGTAAGGTCCTGCTGCATTTGATCCATCTGTATGCCCGGAAGGTTGCTGCGGGTGGGGTATCTGTGTGGACGGTTGAGTGGAAACCCTCGACGTCGAGCAATAATTCCTGAGATTACAACAGAGTTAGTAACAATAAAACAAAACCTACAAAACAAAACAAAAGGTTAGTATGCAATGCAGTGTGTCTATTTGTTTCCAAGGTATCCGGCTTGGTACTTGGTTTTGACCTTTCCAGACCCCTGAAGAAGATACTTGTGATGTTGCTTGAAGAATTTAGATGAAACAAACCAACACATATATTACAAAAGGGTAAATGATACATAGTTTGTTTTTCCTTACAACATCTGCCCTCTGAGGGGTCAAAAATACAACATGAAGAAAAGTACATAAAATGAAAGCAACAACAAGCAAAAAGTCAAACGCCAAGGCCAAATTCATCCTCCTGAACTTCCTTGAGAAGTGCTTCAGTCACAGGATCAGCTGGACGCTCTATAAGATTCCTGATAAGGAGATTCCTTGTAGCAATAGCTGCAGTTAGCTTCTTGTGCTGACTCTGGTCCTTAGACCTCTTCACACCAGCTCTAATCTTCAACTCTGAGATCTCCCTCTGGGCTGCTTCCAGGGCTTCCTGTTGCTCTTTTGCACTAGCTTCCATCTGCTCAATCTTATCCTGAGTCCTTTTATCCTCCTAAGTACGGGCTTCGGTGATCCTGACCCACCTAGCCTGACTCTCCTTCAGATACAAATCAGTCCTGGCCTTCTGGAACTGAGCTTCCTTGCAGGCATTCTTCAAGATCTGCTCTCCAGCCCTAGACTTCTTAATGTAATCCTCAGACTTCTCAATTTTATCCAGATGCTCTATTTTCAACTTTTCCAATCTTTCAATATCCAACCTACCATCACTCCTCTCCCAGAGGGTCTTCTGCAAAGCCTGAGTTAACTTCTCATTTCTCTCCTTCAATTTCTCAAACTCCTCTAAGCTGACAGTTGCTGGAGGTGGTGCTGTGGAAGGTCCAGGCATATCTTCAATAGTGAAAGGCATTCCAGAAATTTGAGCCCTGGCATGAGACCACTCATAGTACTGGGCTGAGGCTACATTATTGCATTTCCCAAGAATGATTACCCCCTTAGTCTGCACATTGTCCCAGGCCCAGGCTGCTTGCCTAACAATAGCCAGATTAGGTTTGATTTCACAATAGAGGGTCTCAGTCAGATCCTGTGCTCTAGGAGGATGGACCAATGCATAGCCCAGTTGTCTTTTGAACAACAGAGGGTTGTAGTTGATGCAACCCTTCACTCCAATCAAAGGCACATTGGGAAATTGCCCACAACTTGTAATGATGTCTCTGCCCTTAGTACTCTGAGTACACCACCTGATATCATCTGAGGTTAGAGCAACAAGCCTCCTAGCCCAGTTCTTCTGCTGGTGAGGGTTCAAAAATGCATCAGTCTTTGGCAAATGCCTGAGCAGCCAAGTATGGAACAAAGGTACACAGCATCTCACTAATCTCCCCCTTTGCTTTTCATTCCTTTGATGAACTGAGTAGTAAAGGTCTCCCAGTAAGGTAGGCACTGGGTTTCTCAGGATGAAAAGATGGACTGCATTCTTGCTAACAAACCTAGGCTCATCTGCAAAAAGTATGATCCCATATATGCTAAGGGCCAACAGAGCACAGACTGCCTTCCACTCCCCTAGGGAGGCCTTCAAACTAGCCTGAGAGGTCAAGAAATCCAGATGAAAACCAGAGATTCTAGCTTTAGATGTCAAATTCTGCCCAATCAAAACTGGTTCCAGATGTAATGCTTTGGCTATCTCCTCATTACTTGGGAAAGCCATCTCAGGGTTGAAAGGGATTCCACCCCTGATGGGTACACCAACCAGTGATGAATACTCCTCCAGCAAAGGTCCCAACTGGAAATTCTGAAATGTGAAGCACCTCAGAGGGGGATCATAGAACTGCAGGCAAGTATGTATCAAGCTCCTCTGTGAAGGGTCCAAATCCATAACTACATCAAGGATTCCTCCATAATGTTCTCTAAAGAGTGGTATATGGTCTGGAGTGATCAGGGTCTGAATCCTCCTGATGCTGGCTAGCTCAGGCTCAAAGAAGTGGTAGGAGATGTTACTTTTCTTAGGTGCCATGTTGCTGAAGAATGGGTGCTGATGATGATGACTGAGAACAACACTGAAGATGGGCCACTGATAGGCTGAGACTGAGGATGCAAGTGACTGAAGCAAGGGGCTGATGGCTGAAGCAAGTGCTGATGAAGATAGGTCTAAGCTGAAGAAGGGGTCAAAACCAAGCCAAAATGATAGGATGGATACCCTGAAAAACAAATAAACACATGTTAGAATGATGCAATGAGGATGTATGCAAATGATATGCAAGGGTTTGTGACTGAGCTGGATCTGATCAAGTGCTCTGATATAGGTCCACATATGTTCAAGAAATCCAGATGGAGGTTCATAAATCCAGTAACCAAGGTGGGGGACTCAAATAAAGAGTCACATGTTCAGGGTTAAAAATCACAAGAACTGCTCCAAAATGGAGTACTCTTAATCAATACAAAGTAACAGGGTATGTTGAGGTCAAGGGTACCTGCAAACCTGTAAACAGCCCAACCCCCTCACAGGTGATGTTCTAAAACAAGGATCCTCAGATTTGGATCAGTTATGAGAAGTGTAAACACTTCTAACCCGGAGGTACAGTGTTTACAATAACCATAAAAGATCCCCCTCTAATTCACCTCAGTTTCTGAAGGTCAATACTAAAGGTCATCCAGACTTAGCAGGCTTCCCAGATAGCCCTAGTATTGCAGGAAATCTGCAACACAGAGTTCTCAAGAAGAAACCCATATCTGAACCGTGTTTCATATTCCCGCACCAGACCGAAATGGAATGGGAAAGAACATGAACCACTCTAGCCTAGGTGTCACTCAGGTCCCAGGTATAGGACCTTAACTCTCAATGAATCACCCACCCACCAAAGCAACAAAACAGATCCAGCACAGACAGCATGACAGTATGATATATAAAGCTATAAATAAAGCAAATGAAAAAAACTGTACATAAAGCAGTAAATAAAACAAAACATACAAGCACAGATAACACCCCGGTAAACACAAATCAAACAAGTGCTAGGAGGAACCCACAAAAAGAACCAGAAGCCCTGGTTGCAGTATAAGGGTCCCCAGCAGAGTCGCCAAGCTGTCGCTCCCGATAAATGGGAATAACCCAAATATGGTACAGACGCGAACGGTCGGCGAAAAGAACAATGAGAACACACAGCAGTGAACTCATTGGGAAAGAAAAGAGTCGCCAGCTAGGCATTTTTATCCCAGAGGAAAGGTAATGCTGCATAAACCTAGAAAAAGATGGATAAGACGGTTACGAACCAGAGAGACTGAGAAAGGGGGTTGGTTACAACCTGGGAAGGTATTAGCACCCAGATTGTACGTCGTACTCGACGGGATCCACGCTTAAAAGATTTGTGTTTTAAAGGGGTAGTGTCAGTGCAATTTGTGTATAAAGAGCTGGAAAGAATGAAAATGTACAGGTGTCAGTGTAAAGTGTATAAGTGATATGAAGTATGAAAGTGTCAGTGTAAGAATAGGAGTGTAATGCTCAAGACAATGAGGCTAAAAGAATGAAGCTGGAAGGAGGGGGAATATACAGAGACTTTTGTTCGATAACTGTTAAGTTATGCCTACGTATCCTCTCGTGCAATGACGAAGTCAGAACACCGTAGTTCGACCCAAAGAGACTGAAGGATGAATTGACTTGTGAACTGCTTACTTGCCTATGCTCAAGTGTATGACCTGTCTGGCTCAGGTGCAAACTGTCTTGCATTAGACGGAAGAAGCAAGTTCTCGGTTGTGAGTGAATGAGATGAGAAAAGAATCCCGAAGGAGACGATTATTGTTTGTTTTTGAGTTTTTAGTCTTTTACTGCTTTTGAATGTTTGTCATAAATTAATGAGCTTAAGCCTAAACCAATGGGTTGGTAAACTCATCACATCTTCCCTCTGATTAGGGGTAATGAGAATACCTTAAGTGTGAAGTCAGATTCTCACACTTAATCACCTTTGATGCAGGATTAAGATCATTAACCTACTTGTGATTATTTAGACGTTTTTGTGGTTTTTGTTTAGTGTTGAGTAATGAGATTAAGCCATAATCAGGGATTAAGCAGACTCATTACACCATCCTAATAGAAGGATAATAGATGAGAATGTTTAAGCTAAGGAAAGCTCCTCAACTTAATCCATGATTAGGGATTAAACTCATGACAAAACAAGCCTTTGATTAAGTGGATTTTATTTAATGATATGATGATGAAGTGAGTTTTAGGGTTTGTAAGACAACTTGAGGGGGACTTGTCCATTAACACTAGGGTTAGTCCTTCTTAACCAATTAAGGAAGAATTAAAACCCTAATGCAAGGCCCAAGTTACAAGTTTGATGTCTTGATGTTTATTAGATGGATTGATTAAAGGAGTTAAACACATTAAGGGTTTAACACTTAGGATTAAAGTTATACACTCCATCCTAATAGAAGGATGCAGGCATAAACTTAATCACAAAGCCTTAAAGCCTTTAGGGTTTAGTCCCTGATTATGAGATGAGAAGAGAAGACTCAATGAGACACAAAGGTAAAAACTAAGTGGGGACTAATCAAAACCCTAATCATTGTCATGCTTGGTTGTTCCTAAGGTTTGTGAAGTTTGCAAGAGAAGTCTTCAAAGGAACCACCAGGAAGCAGATGAAAGGAGCAAGGAGAAGCAAAGTAACTTGCTTCATTTAAGAAGTCAAGTTGCTTGAAGAAAGAAAGTAAGATGAACAAGAATGAGCAAGCTCAATCTCAAACACATAACAAAATGCAGCATGGATGCATAAGAGAGATGAAAGGAAATTGTGAGAAGTGAAGGCAAATTCACTTCTCAAAGTTACTTACCACCTGAAAAGTTAGTAAAGGAATGCAATGCAAAATGAGATGGAATGGCATGATGCAAACCAAAACCAGAAGCATATATGAGATGATAATGATGTTATGAGATGATGCAAACATGAAACAAAGCATGGGAATGATCATACAAACTTATGGATGCAAATGAAACAATTTAAGAACCATGAATATTCATGAAAAGTTATGAAATGCATATGGCATACAACATGGCAAATGCAAGATGCAATGATCAAACATGCTTTCAATATGTCTTAAGATGTTCAATGAACCAAATGGATGCACAAAATGCTATGGCAAGTCAAGGTATGAATGCAAATGCAAGATGGAGGCATAAGGAAGCCCAAATTAGGGTTTATGATCAAAGCATCAAACAAAAACCAAAATCAGAAGCAAACATCAAGATAAAAAATTGAAAATGCAATCAAAGGATCTCTAAACCTACACTAACTCACTGCCCAAAGGAGAGGTTCCAACTCTTAACCTAATTAGGGTTATGAATTTCCTAAGTTTTCTAGGGTTTTAGGGTTCCTAAACAAGAAAATTATCAAACAAATTGAAAATGAAAGATCAAATCATGACCATTTAATCTCAAAAACTACATGACATGCTAAACACAATGCAAAAAGAATCAAAGTCCAACTCTCTAGGGTTAGGCAGAAATGATTTTTGGAAGTTTAGATCAAAATAATGCATCAAAATGATTTTAATTCCCTGGAAAATTCTTAAAATGCATCAAGATCAAAAAAGAAATTTGGTTTGAGGGTTGGACAATGTTTCTGAATGTTTTTAAATGTTTCATGAATTTTTTGGTGATTTTTAAATACCTAAAAGTATTTTTAATTAATTAATTCTCATTAATTAATTAAAAAGAAACTTTTAAATATTTAAAAATACTTTTTTAATGCTAAAAATGAAAATAAAAATATTTTTGTGTTCTGAAATTAAATAATAACTTGTATAAAAAATTTCAGAATTTTTAAATAAGTTTTGCTATTTTAAATAAAATATAGAAAACAATGTAATTAAATGGAAAAATAAAGTGAATTTAATCTGAAAAAGGAAAAGTAATCAGATCCAAGGGCCCTCATTTAAACCTGATGCGCGCGCGTTTGACTTGGCGCCAGATCCCACGGCTGGAATTCAAACTCACTAACCCTAATTAATTAGCCCTAATCAGCCCTTAATGACTTTCAGATGACCGGAACAGTGGTTCCGGTCATCTTCTCCGGCGAGCCAAAATGCTAAATCATTCTACACGCTATGAAAATGAAAACTAACTATCCAGAAATCATCCCCAACCTAAAACGAATCAAACCCCTCACTCAAACATCATTTATCATTCCTAAACTGGCTGAATCGAATCAAACAAAACCTAGGGCAAAAAGTTTCAGAAACAGATTAAACTCTCATCTCTCCACCATTTTCAAAACCAAAGGCATCAGAGTGATCAGTGAACTATAAAGAACAACTTAGGAGCTTTAAAAATCATTTCTGGAAAAAAAGTTCTTGAGCTACCTGAGTTTCGAAGCTTTCAACTTTGCAACTTTCTGACCTCTCCTTTTGATGCAATCCACTCCTCTTGGTCCCTTGATGATGTCTGAATGCTTAGAAAGAGTTTATGTTGGCTGGTTTGAGAGTTTGAACAAGTTCTGTTCAAGCTCAGGTGGGAGTCGTGTTTATGATTCAGGCAGTTTCAGGCAAAGGTAAGGGGTTCTTTGTGATCAGGATGATGAATTGAGAAGGTCTGTGAAGTTTGTTTTAATGTTTGTGGCTTGTATGAAGAGTTTCGAATGCTTTTGCTTCAAGGGTGGAAAATGAGAAAGTTGTGTTCTTGCTGGTTTCAGGCTTGTGTGTTATGTTGTTTGGCTTGCAATTAGTTTGTATAAACAATGCTGATTGGTCAGAAGATGTGACATGCCCTTTTGTGATAGGTGTATCTACTTTTGCCAATTTGTCAACTTTTGTGTAAGAGAAGCATGGGTCATGTCTTGGCTAAGTACAAGGGTGTGGGCTGCGCAGCATGGTGTGAGGGAAAGGCTAGGATAGTTCAGCAATGTAGCTAGCAAGTGGATGAAGTGTTATGATGGTTTTTGCAACTTGCTTGCCTTTGGTTCCCATGAAAAGATCTTGTTCCAAACACCATAAAACATGTGATCTCTTTGGTTCAATCTGAACTTTAAGACTTGTGTCATGTTTGTATAAGGATTAGGCATCAATTAGAAGTCACAAATGCCTTTGGTACAAGTTTTTGCAAGTTTCCCATTTTGTGCATAACTTGAAATTTAGTGATTTTTGCCAACTTTGACACACCATAACTTTTGATCCAAAATGAATTAGGTCATGTTCTTGTACTTTTTGAAAAGGGAAAGATCTATTCTACAACTTTCATGACCAAAGTTTTTCCATTTGAAGCATTTTTGGATCAAAAAGTAAGGATTGGAAAAGTTGCATAAAATGACATTTCATTAAAACTCAACCTTGCCCAAAAAAGTCAACTTTGCAAAAACTTGTAATTCTTGAATTTTGTGAACTTCAAACTTTTTCCGTGATCAAATAAAGATCAAATACACTCAAAATGATGAAGATCACCCCTTGGTTGGGTCATTGGGGGCCTCAGATGCCCTGATTTTTGCACTGACTTGTCTGAAAAGTCAACTCTTGATCAGATGACTTCCCCATGGAATTTCTTCATGAAAATTGACATGCATACTCCCTATACCATATAGAGACCAATAGAAACAAGAATGACCAAAAAATTTGAAGTTATGGCCTCTGAAACCAAAACCCTAATTTCAGGTCATCTGTGCAGTCAAGCCTGGCTCTGCTTCCACACCCATCCCAGTTCTTGTGATTCTTTGGCATTCTTGACTTTGAGAGGATATAATATGATGCTTGAACACACATGGACCCCTTTGAAGTGGTTGATGGCCTTTGGAGTGGCTCAAGAAGCTCTTGGATTGCTCAGATCACAAACCCTAGATGCAGATGTCTTAGAAGCTATGCAGTGAATAAAAAATGTTATATGAGATGGTATGATTGTGTTTATGCATATGAAATGAACACAATCCATGGTGTGAATGGGTGAGGGCAAATTTGGGGTGCTTACATACTTCACTTAAGAAGATAAGTTGCTTGAAGAAAGAAAGTGAAGAGGTAACATGAATGAGCAAGCTCACTCTAATACAAATACAAAATGCAGCAATGAATGCATAAGAGAGATGAGAAGAGATTATGAGAAGTGAAGGCACATTCACTTCTCAAAGTAACTTACCACCTGAAAAGTTAGTAAAAGGAAATGAAATGAAATGAAAATGAAATGAATGCAAGGATGAAAGCCAAAGTCAGAAGCATGTTCATGATGCTAATGATGCAAAGAGATGACATAAATGTATGTCATGAGATGGGGATGATCATACAAAGGATGGGAATGCAAATGAGACATGTAAGAAGCATGAAAGTTCATGAATGCATATGAAATGAAATGAAAGCAAAAACATAGAAAATGGATAATGCAATGATCAAACATGATTTCAATATGTTCTAAGATGTCTTATATGTCATATGAATGCACAAGGTGTCATGGCAAGTTCATGTATGCAAGCTTATGCAAGATGGATGCAAATGAAGATGCAAATTAGGGTTTATGCACAACATGAGATGCAAAATTCAAAATCAGAAGCAAATGGTAAGATAAAAAATTGAAAATAGACTCAAAGGGAACATAAACCTATACAAGTTCACTGTCAAAAGGGGAAGGTCAAAAGCTAAACCCTAAAGGACTTATGAATTTCCTAAGTTTCTAGGGTTTTAAGGGTGATCCTAAAGGTAAAATGCCAAATAAATTGAAAATGCATTAGAAAAATGAAACAATTTTTTTTTAGGAACTTGAAGTCATGCATAACACAATGCAAAAAGAATCATTCAAAACCTCACATTGGTTCAAAAGTTATGAATTTTTGAAGTTAGGGTTAAAAATATTCAAACTTAAGAACCCTAATTCAAATGAAAATTGTCAAAGTGTGATCAAAACCAAAAAGAAATTTGTTTTGTGAGTTTGTAAATGTTTCTAAATGTTTGAAAAGGCTCTCTGAATTTTTTTGGGATTTTTAAATACCTAAATGTATTTTTAATTAATTAATTTTCATTAACTAATTAAAAATAATCATTTAAATGATTTAAAAATATTTTTTAATGCAAAAAATAAAAATAAAAATATTTTTGGGTTTTGAAAATTAATTAGAGTTTGGATAAAAAAAATTCAGAATTTTTGAAGTCTTTTTACTATTTTTAATAAAATGTAGAAAGAAATACAAAGAAAAATAAAATAAAAATAATAAAAATGAAAAGTAATCTGATCCAATGATCCAGATTCAAAGTTGAAAGAAAATGATTGACTAGCGCGTTTTTTGATGGTCTGGATTCACTCTGATTTAATTAAACTAAATAATATTAATTAACCTAATTAAATAAAGATTAGGGCTAATGATACGATCCTGTCCATTGAAAACGTGCGCGCAAGGCAGATCCTAAGGCTAATATTCAAAGTTGCTTAATTACAGGATTAGGGCATAAACATTTTCAGGTGACCGAAACAGTGTTCCGGTCATCTTCTCCGACGAGCACAAACCCTAATTTCTTCCCTAAGCCTCTAATCTCCAAATTTCTTGCCCAGAAATGATCCCCTAACATCCCTGAACCTAAACCCCCAATCAAAAATCATTTATTTTACATCATGAACAAGATTCGAACCAAAACGTGAAAACGGGCAAAATTTCAGAACATGCATACATCATGGTTTCTCAACCATTTTCAAAAATAATCACATTCCCATGATCAGGGGAGCACGGAGAATCATTCAAGAACTTAAAAACAAGCTTCTGGAAAAAAAGTTCTTGAGCTATACCTGAGATTGAACCTTCTGACTCTGGGCTTTCTGGATCCTTCTTTGATGCAAATTCACTCCTATGAACCTCCTGGTGATGAAATAAAGCTTAGAAAGCTTTGAGAGTGACTTGCTTTGAAGTTCCAGCTCTGGTGTAGCAGGTTTTGAAGTTTTGATATGTGATGTTTTTGGCTGTTTTGATGGTTGATTCTGGTTCTATGGATGATATGTGACTTGTTGGTGAAGAAAAATTTGAGGTTTGATGGTTGTGGGAGGGGTTTCGAAGAGATGAAGAATTTGACAGTTTTTGTGAATCCTGGCCTCTTGGAGAGTTTTGGCTTGTGATTGTTTGTTTCAAGTCCTTGAGGTCCACATAACATGTTCTGATTGGCCATAGGTTTGGTAATGTCACAGTTTAATTGGTATGGGCAAAGATGCAAAAGTCAAGATTTTGTGTACCATAGGTATGGCTCGGGTCAGAGAAGATCTTAGGGCTTGTCTTGCTTCAGCTTGGATCAAGGAAGGCCTTTGGATCAGTTTTTGTGAGCTGGATGGCCTTGATCAAGAGTTCCCAATGTTCTTGCATATTTCCCTCTTTGGAATTTCTTGTGAACCAAGGCAAGGAATCTCATGAATTCTTGGACAATTTGCAGCAAAATGAACCATATGAAGTTGTTATAATGCTTTGAGATCAATTAGCAACCAAACCAAACATTAGAAGTCTTTCTTGCAAAAATCCTTCTTTTGAGAATTTATGAAAAATGCCTTATGGAAGCTTGTGATCCAAGGCATGAAACTTTGTGAATTTGTGCAATTTCTGATTTTGGCAAGTTGTAATGATGCATAGAAGTCATTTAGAAGTCACAAAATGGTTTGGTATGAGGTTTTGCAAAAAATCCCTTTTCGCATGAAACATGAAATTAAGTGATTTTTGCCAACTTTGGAAAGCCATAACTTGAGTTCCAAAATGAATTAGATCTTGTTCTTGTACTTTTTAAAAAGGTAATGATCCAATCTACAACTTTCATGACCAATAATTTTTCATTTGTAGCATTTTTGGTTAAGAAAGAGGAGGTTGAAAAACTTTCCCAAAATGGAAAGTTTACATTACAAGCCATTTCCATATTTGGCAACTTTTGGTTTAGCCCACTTTTCTTCAAATTTGTGAACTTCAAATCACTTCAATGATCAAATAAAGACCATATAACTTCATTTTGATGAAAAATCCATTTTGGTTCCATGTTGGGGGCCTCAAATGCCCTGATTTGGCTCTGACTTACTCAAGAAGTTATCCAGTGATCAGATGACTTCCACAATGAATTTTTCAATCAAACTTGGAATGTATGATCCTTATAGCATATAGAGACCAATAGAAGCAAGAATGACCAAAAAATTTGGAGTTATGGCCTCTGAAACCAAAACCCTAATTTTAGGTCATCTATGCAGTTAAACCTGGCTCTGCTTCCATGCCTTGCCAGTTCTTGTGATTTTCTGACTTCCTTGATCTTGGGAGAATATTATATGATGTTTGAACATACATAGACCCTCTTGAGATGATTGAAGACCTTTGGAGTGGCTCAGAAGGATCTTGGATTGCTCAGATCACAAACCCTAGATGCAGATGAACTTGAACTAATGCAGTGAAGCAAAAAATACAATATGATATGATATGATTGAGCTTGTGCAAATGAAAAGATCACAAGCCATGGTGTGATGAGTGAGGGCAAATTTGGGGTGTTTACAGCTGCCCCTATTCAAGCATGAGTTAGCTGTGCAGGATGTAAGCGACGGGCTTAACATACAAACATGATAACTTGTGGTTGAATACCAAAGACAGTCCGAAATTTGCACTCACTGGGTGTGAAGAAGAAAAGGGATATAAATTGTAAAAGGAAGTAAATTATGATTATAAAGATGCGGGCGATGGAGGACGACCATCGAGCAGAGGACGACTGCTGGGGATAAAGCAATGACGGGGACGGCCGACATGCTGGGGAAATGGAGGTATCATGATAGGGACGACCATCAGGTAAAGAAACAAGATTCTATGGGGATTAAAGGTAAAGTCCATGATGGGGATGGCCATCAGGTTAATGAAATAAATGACGAGGGACGGTCATCAAAGGGTGAAGGACGATCACCTAGCAGGGAACGGCTGCTCTGTTGGGGAAAAGATGAGGGACAATCATCTAATAGTGAAGGACGATCACCTGGCAAGGTACGGTTGCTGAAAGTATCACGACATAGGACGAATGTCGAATAGAAAAGGTCGATAATGGGGACGGCCATCGGATAAGCATGATGAAGGACGATCATCAAGAGGTGAAGGACGATCACCTAGCAGGGTACGGCTGCTCTTGGGGTTTATCATGACATAGGACGAATGTCATATAACAAGATCAACGATGGGGACGACCATCAGATAAAATGATGAAGGACGATCATCAAGAGGTGAAGGACGATCACCTAGCAGGGGACGACTGCTAAATATCACGACATAGGATGAATGTCGGATTTAAAAGGGGTTCCAAGTAATGGAGACTCCGCTGGGAAAAAGGGATGAGGGACGGTCATCCAAAGGTGAAGGATGATCACCTGGAAAGGTACGGCTGCCGAAAGGTATCATGACATAGGACAAATGTCAGATAGAAGAGAAATTTGCTTTTTAATGGGGATTTGCTGGGGACTCTTCTGGAGAATGGTAGACACAGACGAGTGTCTATATTCAAGAAAGGAAAGGTATAAGTGTTTGACAATGTGTATAGATTAAAGATGCGGACGAGCATCCTTAAGACTATGATACAGACGAGTATCAGTAGAAACAAACGCTGATGCATGTTCAGAGATGATGATACAGACGAGTATCAACTGGTTAACAAAGAACACGGACGAGTGTTGAATCTGAGGAGAGATAAGTGGTGTATACAAGATATGGACGAGTATCTGTATGAGTGAAAAATAAGCATGAGTAAGACACAGACGAGTGTTCAACTTGCTGGGGAGAGTATGGCACGGACGAGTATCATAAGAGAAAGGGTATAGGTTATGAACTTATAATTGTAAAAGATATCTGGTGATCTGTGGGGATAGGATGACACGGACGGGTGTCAATGAGAGTGTATTATGAACAAGTGTTTGGTTTATAACAGGTACTTAGGCAACCATGCTGGGAAAGGTGACACAGACGAGTGTCCAGAGAGTGTATAGATATCTGTTTGTGGTTTATATCTACAGGGGAATGATATGACACAGACGAGTGTCGAAAAGAGCATATACTGATATGAGTGCAAAGGGGACGCTTTGGCTTTCTGCGGTGACTGTGAGTCTTTGTATATATTGCTGATGGAATGTTGGTATATACAGGTATTTGATTCAAAACATGACTTGTGATTATGCAATATGTTTGATTTTTGTCGTAATGCTCTGTTCTAGACGGAATGCTACGCTCTGAGGGGAAATATGATGTGAATGCTATGATTATGCAAAAGACACCGATCCGGGATTCGGATCCCGTTGCTGTGGAGATCTCTGATTGATCTTGCTTGAAAGAAAAATCCCAGCTGGGGATGAGATCATTGGTAGATCTTGATACAAATGATTCTGCTCGGGGAATAGGTTACTGATAGACCTATCTTAATAATGAGGGACCCAGCTGGGCCTGTGGAAGCTTTCGTCACTTTGTTGTGAGATCTTCAGACATTTCTCTTTTGGATAGAGGCTGGAGCTTTGCAGGGAGATGGTTCCCTGTCTAGCACTTGGCTGAGGAGGAATGATTACTGAACGATCTTCCTGGAGATTTCTGTGGGGATCCTACTGAGGATGATGAACTTAGCTGGGGAAATGAGCCCCTTCTGATGCTGCTCTGGAGAAAGTGCTGGAGAAGTGATGCCTAGAAGCTCTGATGGGGAGAAAGCATCCCCGGTGCTGCTTGGAAGATGTGCTGAGGAAATAATAATTTGGCAGCTTGCTGGGGAGAAGCTTTCACATCCCATGTTGCGCTGAATACCTACAATCCCGTTAAGACAAAGAAACGTACAAGTTCCCCGAGGCATCCCTTACCGGATTCCATCATAGGAGTTTAGACACTCCTGGGAGTAATATATTTTCTGTAAGCATGTGATTAGGAAAGGCGCATCTGTATTTATGCAACCATTATATTAAGGATATCGGACATTTTTTGCAAATAAAATGAAAACTGTACAAGACGAAGTGTTACTGAAAATCTGATTTTATTAATTTGTGTGCCCTGAATTGGCAAGTACAGTCAAAGAAACAAATCCCCTGAAATGAGGAGATTGTTACAAATTGAGAAACAAAAAGGTGCTGGCAATGTTGACGACGCTTCAGTGAGCTTATCTTTGTTATGACCCGTATGACGTTTGACGTTCGCTTATTCCCTTATTTTGCGTGGATCGCCCTTTCGGGTTTTCAATCCACCAGGATACCCATTTTTGCCTGAGCTGTCCAATGTGGCTTTTCAACTCAGCGGGTGTACATTTTTCTTTATTTTTCCTTTATTTTTGCCCGAGTCTTTTATTCTGTTTTTGACTCGCCGGGATGCCCTATTTTTTCTTGGACTTACATTCTGTTTTTATGTCCATCGAGTCATTTTATGCGAAGTATTTTTTAACTACATCTGAATTCACGGGGGACAGGAAGTCTTCACCATCCATAGTACTGAGCATCAGTGCTCCACCAGAGAAAACTTTCTTCACTATGAACGGACCATCGTAAGTCGGAGTCCACTTTCCCCTGTGGTCTGTATGAGGAGGAAGGAGTCTTTTCAGCACAAGATCTCCTACTTGGTATTCCCGAAGCCTGACTTTCTGGTCGAAGGATTTCTTCATTCTCTTCTGATATAACTGCCCATGACAGATTGCAGCTAATCTCTTTTCTTCAATCAGATTCAGTTATTCGTACCGGGATCGGACCCACTATGCTTCATTCAATTTGACATCCATTAGTACCCGCAAGAAGGGTAGTTCAACTTCAACAGCTAGGACTGCCTCCATACCATACTGTCGCTCCCACCTGATGACACCTCGGTCAAGAAGGGGTACAGACGCAAACGGTCGGCGAAAGAGGATGAGAACACACATGGGTGAACTCAAAAAGACAAGAGTCGCCAGCTAGGCATTTTTATCCCGAAGGAAAGGTAATGCTGCATAGACCTAGAAAGACATGGATAAGACGGTTGCGAACCAGAGAGACTGAGAAAGGGGGTTGGTTACAACCTGGGAAGGTATTAGCACCCAGATTGTCCGTCGTACTCGACGGGATCCACGCTTAAAAGATTTGTGTTTTAAAGGGGTAGTGTCAGTGCAATCTGTGTATCAAAGCTGGAAAGAATGCAAGTGTCAGTGTGAAAGAAAAGTGAAGTGTATAAGTGAAGTGTCAGTGTAAGAACAAGAGTGAAATGCTCAAGATATTGAGGCTTTAAGAAATAATGCTGGAAGGAGGGGGAATATACAGAGAATTTTGTTCGATAATTGTTAAGTTATACCTACGTATCCTTTCGTGCAATGAGGAAGTCAGAACACCGTAGTTCGACCCAAAGAGACTGAAAGATGAATTGACTGATGAACTGCTTGCTTGTCCATGCTCAAGTGTATGACCTGTCTGGCTCAGGTGCAAACTGTCTTGCATTAGACGGAAGAAGCGAGTTCTCGTTTATGAATGAAGATGATGAGAAAAGAATCCCGGAGGAGACGATTATTGTTTGTTTTTGAGTTTTCAGTCTTTTATTGCTTTTGAAAGTTTGTCATAAGTTAATGAGCTTAAGCCTAAACCAATGGGTTAGTAAACTCATCACATCTTCCCTCTGATTAGGGGTAATGAGAATACCTTAAGTGTGAAGTCAGCATCTCACACTTAATCACCATGATGTAGGATTAAGATCATTAACCTACTTGTGATTATTTAGATGTTTTTGTTGTTTTTGTTTAGTGTTAAGTAATGAGACTAAGCCATAATCAGGGATTAAACAGACTCATTACACCATCCTAATAGAAGGATAATAGATGAGAATGTTTAAGCTGAGGAAAGCTCCTCAACTTAATCCATGATTAAGGATTAACCTCATGACAAAACAAAGCCTTTATTAAGTGGATTTTAGTTAATGATAAGATGAAGAAGTGAGTTTTATGGTTTGTAAGACAACTTGAGGGGGACTTGTCCATTAACACTAGGGTTAGTCCTTCTTAACCAATTAAGGAAGAATTAGAACCCTAATGCAAGGCCCAAGTTACAAGCTTGATGTCTTGATGATTATTAAGTGAATTGATTAAAGGATTTAAACACATTAAGGGTTTAACACTTAGGATTAAAGTTATACACTCCATCCTAATAGAAGGATGCAGGCATAAACTTAATCACAAAGCCTTAAAGCCTTTAGGGTTTAGTCACTGATTATGAGATGAGAAGAGAAGACTCAAAGATGACACAAAGGTAAAAGCTAAGTGGGGGACTAATCAAACCCTAATTATTATCATGCTTGGTTATTCCTAGGGTTAGTGAGGCTTAAGAAAGAAAGAGATCTTCAAAGGCCACCAAGGAGGAATCAGATGAAAGGATCCAGAAGCAAAGAGAAGCAAAATAACTTGCTTCACTTAAGAAGTCAAGTTGCTTGAAGAAAGAAAGTGAGATGAACAAGAATGAGCAAGCTCAATCCAAAGCACATACAAAAATGCAGCAATGATGCAAAAGAGATGAGAAGAGATTGTGAGAAGTGAAGGCAAATTCACTTCTCAATACAACTTACCACCTAAAAAGTTAGCAAAAGAAATGAAATGCAATGCAAATGAGATGACATGTGATGATGCAAACCAAAACCAGAAGCATAAGTATGATGTTAATGATGCTAAGAGATGATGCAAACATGAGGCAAGGCATGAGTATGATCATACAAACATATGGATGCAAGAGAAGCATGTTTTGAACCATGGAAGTTCATGAAAAGTTATGGAATGCAAATGACATACAACATGGAAAATGAAAGATGCAATGATCAAACATGATTCTAATATGTCTTAAGATGTATTATGAATCAAATGGATGCACAAAGTGTCATGGAAAGTCATGGTATGCAAGCAAATGGAAGATGGATGCAAAGGAAGGCATGAATTAGGGTTATATGCAACATACAAAGAAAAAATCCAAAACCAGAAGCAAATGACATGGTAAAAATTTGAAATTGCAATCAAAGGAACCCTAAACCTACACAAACTCACTGCCCAAAGGAGGGGATCCAACTCTTAACCTAGTGAGAGTTATGAATTTTCTAAGATTGCTAGGGTTTTAAGGTACCTCATCAAGAAAAATGCCCAACAAATAGGAAATGAAAGATCAATTCATGCCAGTTTAATCCTATAAACTACATGTTATGCAAGATGCAATGCAAAAAGAATCATTGTCCAACTCTCAATGGTTAGGCAGGAATGAATTTTTGAAGTTTGAAACAAAATAATGCCTCAAAATGAATTTAATTCCATTGAAAATGATCAAAAGGCATCAAGATCAAAAAAGAAATTTGGTTTGAGAGTTGGACAATGTTTCTAAATGTTTGAAAATGTTATCTGAATTTTTTTGTGATTTTTAAATACCTAAAAGTATTTTTAATTAATTATTTTTCATTAATTAATTAAAAATAAACTTTTAAATGATTTAAAAATAATTTTTAATGCAAAAAATAAAAATAAAAATGTTTTTGTGTTCTGAAAATTAATTAAACCTTTGACAAAAAATTTCAGATTTTTTAAAAGTGTTTTGCTATTTTTTAAAATTCGTGCAAATTAAATAGAAACAAATGAATTAAAAATCAAGTAAAATGAGAAAAAGGGGAAAGTCAACTAATCCCAAGGCTGAGATTCAAAGCTGGGTTGGAGGGAATTGACCCCGCGCGCATCTGGACGGCTGAAGTTCAAACTACGCTAATTATGATTAAAGCCCTAATCTGAACCCTAATGACTTTCAAATGACCGGAACAGTGGTTCCGGTCATCTTCTCCGGCGAGCACAAAACCTAATCTTCTTCTCTAGACAAAATCAAGAGCTCTAAAGCTCCAGATCACATCTCCTAATCACCCTGAACACGAATCAAGCATCAAAACAAATTTATATAACCTACAACTCAAGATATGGATCAAAACGTAAAATCTAGAAAAGTTTCAGAGCTTCGATACAGGCTTATTTCTCAACCATTTCAAAAAGTAAAAACATCAGAATGATCAGCAAAGCATGAGGAACAATCTAGGAACTTAAGAACTCATTTCTGGAAAAAAAGTTCTTCATGTTACCTGAGATTGAGCTTTCGAAACAGGGACTTTCTGGCTGCTTCTTTGGTTCAAACAAACTCCAATGATCCTCCTTTGAAGCCTTTGACACTTAGCTGGAGTTTATATGGCCTCTAGAGGGAGTTGGCAGAAGCTCAGGCCAAGGGAGTATGAAAATCGTATTTGTGATGTGGGAGGTTTCAGGCCAAAACAATGGTTGGTTTGTGATCAGTGGAACATGCTGAGATGTTCTATGAAGTTTGTTTGTGTGTTTGATGTTTTTGCTGTGTGTTTCGAATGGTTTTGCATAAGAGGTGGAAAATGAGAAGGCTGGCTTATGATCTCTTTCAGGCTTGTGTGTGTGGTGTGTTATGCTGGCTTTGGTCCACTTATCACAACTAGAGAGGTCAGAGGAGTTGGTGTGGACTGTTGTGATTGGTATGGGTGTTTTGGCCAAAAAGTCAAAAGTGTTGTACTTGAGGTATGGGAAATGGTGTAGCTAGCTCATTGGCCTGTCCTTGCTCAGCTGAGATTAAGGAGGTCCATGGAATTAGTTTTGAGATGATTCAGCAAGTTGCATGAAGTTTATGAGATGTTTTGCAAATTCCTCAAAGTTTGGCCACTTTGGAAATTCATGAGATTCAAGGCATAAAAATGCAATATTCTTGGGCCAATTCTGATCTTTAGAGGTCATGTGAGTATGTTGTAATGAGTTTGTGCACATTTGAAGCCTTTAGAACACTTGATCATACCATTTTGCAAAATGCCTCTTTGGTAGAAAACTTGAAATTATGTGATTTTTCCCAACTTTGACAAGCCATAACTTTTGATCCAAAATGAATTAGGACAAGTTCTTGTTCTTTTTGAAAAGGGAATGATCCATTCTACAACTTTCATGACCAAAGTTTTCCCATTTGAAGCATTTTTGAATCAAAAAGCAAGGGTTGAAAAAGTTTCCCAAAATGGCAAGTTTCCATTACAAGTCATTTCCCAAAAAAGTCAACTTTGCAAATGGCTTGAAATTCTTCAATTTTGTGAACTTCCAACATCTTCTATGATCAAATAAAGATCATACATAATCAAAATGATGAAGAACACCCTTTGGTTGGGTCATTGGGGGCCTCAGATGCCCTGATTTTGCACTGACTTGCTCAAAAAGTCAACTCTTGATCAGATGCCTTCCCCATTGAATTTCTTCATGAAAATTGATATGCATGATCCCTATACCATATAGAGACCAATAGAAACAAGAATGACCAAAAAATTTGGAGTTATGGCCTTTGAAACCAAAACCCTAATTCTAGGTCATCTGTGCAGTCAAACCTAGCTCTGCTTCCATGCCATTCTCAGTTCTTGTGATTCTTTGACTTTATTGACTTTGAGAGGATATAATATGATTCTTGAACATACATGGACCCCTTTTAAGTGATTTATGACCTTTGGAGTGGCTCAAGTGGCTCTTGGATTGCTCAGATCACAAACCCTAGATGCAAATGACTTTGAATCAATGCAGTGAATCAAAAATGTGGTATGAGATGCTGTGATTGAACTTATGCATATGAAAAGATCACAAGCCATGGTGTGAATGGATGAGGGAAAATTTGGGGTGTTTACACATACACAAGCTGATACGGTGTTGCCCCAGTGGATGTTCTGATTGAGGTGCGATACCCATGCAAGGAAAATGGTAGCATTTATGCCAGTCTTTATAGGTTACCACCATCTTCTGCACAATCTTCTTGATATTCTTGTTAGCTTCCTCTACAGCGCCATTCATCTTTGTCCTGTAAGGAGAAGAATTGTGATGTTGGATCTTGAAGTCGCGACACAATTTTGCCATCATTTTATTGTTCAAGTTGGAACCATTATCAGTAATGATTCGCTCGGGCACTCCATACCGACAAATGATGTCTCTCTTTAGGAATCGGGCTACCACTTGTCTGGTGACATTTGCATATGAAGCTGCTTCAACCTATTTGGTGAAGTAATCAATGGCTACCAGGATGAATCTGTGGCCATTTGAAGCAGTTGGTTCAATCTTTCCAATCATGTCAATGCCCCACATGGCAAAGGGCCAAGGTGAAGACATTAAGTTCAAAGGAATCGGAGGCACATGCACCTTATCCGCATAAATCTGGCACTTATGGCATTTTCTGGCATATGCACAACAGTCTGCATCCATTGTGATCCAGTAGTAGCCTGATCTTAACAACTTTTTAGCCATTGCGTGTCCTCCAGCATGGGTACCAAAAGATCCTTCATGCACCTCGTGCATCAGCAAGTCTGCCTCTGTCTTATCAACACATCTGAGAAGTACCATATCAAAGTTCCTCTTATATAGCGAACCATCAGCATTCAGGATGAAACTACCAACCAACCTTCTTAATGTCTTCTTATCATTGGATGATTCCCCAGGTGGGTATGTTTGATCCTTCAAGAAGCATTTGATGTCATAGAACCAAGGCTTATCATCTTTAGCAAGGTCTGCTGAGAATACGTACGCTGGCCTATCAAGTCTGGATACTGAAATCCGAGGTACAAAGTTGGCAGCTTGAACTTTGATCATGGAAGAAATGGTAGCCAGAGCATCTGCAAACTGATTTTCATCTCGAGAGATATACTCCAGCTTGACTGTGGTGAAGAAAGTCAGTAATCTCCTCGTATAATCCCGGTATGGAATCAGATGCTCTTGGTGAGTATACCATTTGCTGTTGGTTTGATTGATTACCAGAGCTGAATCTCCGAATACAGTTAAAGTCTTGATCCTGAGGTCAATGGCTTCCTCAAGACCCATAATACAAGCTTCGTATTCAGCTTCGTTGTTAGTGCAGTTAAAGGTGAATTTTGCCGAGAAAGGCATGTGAACTCCTTTAGGTGTAATGAGTACTGCACCAACACCACGACCATTCATATTAACAGCCCCATCAAACATCATTGTCCACTCTTTTTCCGGGTCAGGCCCTTCAGTGTGAATAGGCTTTTCATGATCTTTTGCTTTTATGAACATGATGTCTTCATCAGGGAAATAAAATCTCATAGGCTGGTAATCATCAATGGGTTGCTCAGCCAGATAATCAGACAGCACACTGCCTTTGATGGCTTTCTGAGATGTGTACTGAATGTCGTATTCCGTGAGAATCATTTGCCATCTTGCAACCCATCCGGTAAGTGCTGGCTTCTCGAATATATACTTGATTGGATCCATCTTTGAGATCAACAAGGTAGTGTGAGTCAACATATACTGCCTTAGTCGGCGAGCAGCCCATGCTAAAGCACAAGAGTTTTCTCGAGCAGTGAATAACGTTGTTCACAGTCGGTAAACTTTTTGCTTAGGTAGTATATTGCATACTCTTTTCGACCAGACTCGTCATGTTGGCCCAACACATACCCCATTGACTCTTCTAATACTGTCAAGTACATTATTAGAGGTCTTCCTTCAACTGGAGGCATAAGGATTGGAGGCTCTTGTAGGTATTCTTTGATTTTGTCAAAAGCCATTTGGCAGTCTCCATTCCACCTGACTGTTTGTTCTTTTCTTAATAATTTGAACAAGGGCTCACAGGTTGCTGTAAGATGAGATATGAACCTTGAAATGTAGTTCAATCTACCTAGAAACCCTCGAACCTCTTTTTCAGTTTTGGTGCAGGCATCTCTTGGATGGCTTTGACTTTGTCAGGGTCAACTTCAATCCCTTTCTCACTCACAATAAATCCCAACAGCTTACCGGATTGCACCCCGAATGTGCATTTATTGGGGTTTAACTGTTGGTGTAAGCCCTAGAGGCCAATACTTTTTGGTACTTGTATCGGATTATTCGTTTAATAATAAAAGGCATTTCTTTATTATGTTTGTCTTTCAGAATAATAAAGTCCCTAGAATAGTTAGTCTGTTTAATGAAATGTTAAGTGTGACTTAATCATGAGATCCCATTAAACATAAAGACATTATTCTTAAAATATCTGTAGTCAAGCTTTATTGCAAAGTGGGATAACATTAAAGTATTGAGACTATTATGAAGATAGACTGATGATCACATCTCATGGATCATGGATAAAGAGTTATCAAGTCTTGACATAGGTATAAATATTAGGAGTAATATTTATACCGGATTGACCCGCTATGAGAATACTACATAGTATGTTATGCAAAGTGTCATAAGTTATTCTCATGGTGATAATGGTGTATTACCACCCTTCGACCTGAAACCACTATGGACCCTAGATGTAGAGTCGGGTGCTTTATTGCTGATCAAACATTATCCGTAACTGGATGATCATAAAGACAGTTGATGGGCACTCCACGAAGCATGCTGAGGGACATGAGTGTCCTAGATGGAATTTGCCAATCCTGCATAACAGGAGAAATGTCTAAGGGCCCAATATTGAACTGGACAAGGATGACACAGTGTATGCCTTGTGTTCAATATAGACATAGGGGCAAAAGGGTAATTGTACAAACATATATTATCACGAAAAAGGTTTTGTCATATCACATGACATTTTCGTGACTTGGGTAGCAGTGATGTGTTGCTAGATACCGCTCACTGTTTATTATGTTAAATATATAATTTAATATAATTACCAACGTTACGAAATCCTACAGGGTCACACACATAAGGACAGTTTGATGAGAGATAGAGAAATCAAAGGAACACCGTAAGGTACGGTGCACTTAAGTGAAAATAGAAATTCGGATAATATAATAATAATTATTGTTATTTTATAATGGTTATAAAATAATAATAAAATAAATATATTTATTATAATAATAGTTATTATAATAATATATAATATTATTATGGATCATGTGAATTGGGCTTTTAACCCGCAGCCCACAAGAGAGTCTATAAAAGAAACCCTTGTGATGAAGCTTTCACTTGATGCAATTTCGATTTTGATTCTCTTTTCTCACTCAAATAATTCCGTTCGTAAGCAGCTAGCACTGTGACCGGAAGCTGTTCGTGTGGACTGAGTAGAGGCGTTGCACTTCATCAACGCTTGTGATCGCTGCATCAAAGATCTGAATCGCCACAAAGAGGTAACGATTCTATCACTGACCATGCTCATTCGTAAGGATCACTAAAGGAAATTTTTGTTTTCCGCTGCGTTTAGATCGCAATTTTCCTTCAGTGGTATCAGAGCCACTTACGAAACCATGGATCTGATAGCTGTTAAATTTCCGTCTTTTCTGTATTTGATTCGATTAAAACACAGAATGAATTTAACAATAAACGATTAATTAAATTTGGCATCTGTTGTGTACGATTTGGATGATTGATGTTGATTATGCTTCAGAAACCGACATTAGTATGGTGAAGTTGTGCGATACATTGATCATCCATAGGTTACACAATTAGATCGATCACTTTTATATAAGATATAAGAAATTCTGATGCAAAGATGGTATATGGGATATACTATTTTGATTTCATCCATTCAATCACATAAGGATTGTAATTCTTTTGAAAGATCATCATTTTCATTCGCTTCGGAATCCGACGTTAGTATGGTGAAGCAATGACATGTTGATCTATCATATTGAGTTATCAATCGAGTTGTGTTTGACGGCATGAAATTGTTGCATTAGGATTAATGGCAGTACAAGTGTTGTGTTGCCGCAGACTTTTCCGGTTGGGGTTGTAAATGCACAAAAGTTGTGCAGGAAACGACGTGAAATACAATGAAGTGTTCATAAAATTTTTCGTCGGGGCGCTGCCCCTAACAACCCCGCAAGGGGGCAGCGGAACCCCCGGCTAAGTCTGCAAAGTGTGATCAATCAGCCGAAATTTAATTTAGTTTATTTAATTATCGGAATTTTAAACTAATAATAAAAGTGTGTTTATTATTATTTATTTATGGTGATCAGTTATGGCCTTAGTTTATCCTTTATTATTGTTTTGGGATTTTTAAATACGGCCTGCGTGTCGTGCCTCTCTCTCAATCTCTTTATGTAACTTTTTTTCTCATCTCACTCCCTCGTATGTAAAACGAGTTTTCTTATATGTAATGTAATATTATGTTATGAAGAAAAAGGAAGTATTCAATATTAAAGGAGGATAACCTTGGAGATCATGCTTGGAGAAGCTTAGATCGTTATTAGGTTAGCTTAGGTTCTCTCATTGGCTTGAGAGAACAATTGCGTTAGGGGCCATAATTGTATCTTTTTATATGTATGTTGATGCATGTAATTGTATGTTGATGCATGTGAGAGACGTTTTGCATGTTAAGCCGGTGAGATCAAACTAATAACAAATTCCCTCAAAATTAAATATTAAGTTTATGCTTTCCAATTTTTAGCACTCATCAAGACTAGTATCGAGCATTGTAGGTTTCGCCTACGCGAGGTGCATGTTCTATATTAGTAAGGTGTGATGGGATAATTGTAATATCCAATTGCTAAAACAATGGGTCAAACTTAACTAAACAAATTATAATAAGATTATACATGTTTAGAAGCAAGAATTGGGAATGATTCATGTGATGGATCAGAATAAGGAGTTATTCACCCAATTGAAAATATTCGAGAGTTGTATGAGATACAATTGGAAGGAGTTCCTACCTAAATAACTTAGTTTTGTGTAATCAGCCTAACGCTGACTTAAAACAAAGTGAAACATGGATCTCGACCCACTAGAAAGTCTTCCAACGGGATTTTCCGAATCAAATGATGAGGGTCATTTGTTTTGAATAAAATAGTGGGAGCATATTTGATTAAAGGCCTAATTAAATATGTTGTTTTTAATGATACTTATATTTTCATATTTCTCTTGTAGATTACCATGACAACAAACACATCGAACAATATTTTGCGATCCATCCTAGATAAGGAAAAATTGTCTGGGACAAATTTCTTGGATTGGCACCGTAATCTGAGGATTGTCCTCAAGCACGATAAGAAGCTGTATGTCTTGGAGACACCAGTTCCTGAGGAGGAACCTCCTAGTTCTGCACCAAAGGCAGAAAGAGATGCTTATAAGAAGCATTTCGATGATGCCAATGAAACCGCTTGCCTCATGCTTGCTACCATGAACTCTGAGTTGCAAAAGCAACACGAGAACATGTCTGCGTTCGATATGATCGGACATCTGAAAATGCTTTATCAAGAGCAAGCAAGAAATGAGAGGTTTCAGGTTTCAAAGTCCCTTTTTAACAGCAAGTTAGCTGAGGGAGCCCCTGTAAGTCCCCATGTACTCAAGATGATTGGGTATGTGGAGAACCTTGACAGATTAGGGTTTCCCCTTGGAAAAGAACTTGCGATTGATCTGATCTTGCAATCGTTGCCAGAGAGCTTCAGTCAGTTTGTCCTGAATTTCAATATGAATGACTTGGACAAAAGTCTTCCAGAACTGCTAGGCATGTTGAGAACTGCTGAGCAGAATATGAAGACAAAAGGGAAATCCATTCTGATGGTCAGTAATGGAAAGAAACAGAACAAGAGGCCCATCAAACAGGGTGGTAGAGGGAAAGGCAAGGAAGTTGCCAAACCCAAACCCACTCCTCCTGTTTTGAAGCCTAGTGGAGGAATAGCAAAGGAGGGCACTTGCTTCCATTGCGGTAAGACCGGACATTGGAAGAGAAATTGCCCAAAGTACCTGGAAGATAAGAATAATGGAGTAGAGACTTCAAATTCAGGTATTTTTGTTATTGAAATTAATTTATCTACTTCTGCATCATGGGTATTAGATACTGGATGCGGTTCTCACATTTGTACTAATGTGCAGGGGCTAAAAAGGAGTAGAGATTTGACAAAAGGTGAAGTTGACCTACGAGTTGGCAATGGAGCAAAGGTTGCTGCTTTAGCTGTAGGAACCTATGTTTTGACTTTACCTAGTGGTTTAATAATTCAGTTAGAGAACTGTTATTATGTACCTGCAATTAGCAGGAATATTATTTCCGTTTCTTGTTTGGACAAGTTTGGTTTTTCATTCATAATAAAGAACAATTGTTGCTCCATTTATTTGAATGATATATTCTATGCCACTGCAAAAATGAATAATGGACTATATGTCCTTGATCTTGAAATGCCAATTTATAACATTAATACTAAAAGGTTGAAACCTAATGAGTTGAATCCAACTTACCTTTGGCACTGTCGATTAGGCCACATAAATGAGAAACGCATTTCCAAACTCCATAAAGATGGACTCTTGGACTCTTTTGATTATGAATCATATGAGACATGCAAATCTTGTTTAATTGGAAAGATGACAAAGTCCCCATTCACAGGAAAAGGTGAAAGGGCTAATGATCTTTTGGCACTCATACATACTGATGTATGTGGACCACTGAACATACCAGCCAGAGGAGGTTTTCAGTACTTCATCACTTTTATTGATGACTTCAGTAGATACGGATATGTGTATTTAATGAAACACAAATCTGAGTCCTTTGAAAAGTTCAAGGAATTCAAGAATGAAGTACAAAACCAACTAGGTAAGAATATTAAAGTTCTTCGATCAGATCGAGACGGTGAATATTTAAGCCTAGAATTTGATGACCATCTAAAAGAGTATGGGATTCTATCCCAACTTACTCCTCCTGGAACACCACAATGGAATGGTGTATCTGAGAGAAGAAATCGAACCTTGTTAGACATGGTCCGATCCATGATGAGTCACGCCGATCTTCCAAACTCCTTTTGGGGACATGCATTATTAACAGCAGCTTACACACTTAACCGTGTTCCATCCAAAAAGGTTGATAAGACACCATATGAGATATGGAGTGGTAAGAAACCACATATGTCTTACATGAAGATTTGGGGTTGCGAAGTTTACGTCAAACGGAAAATTTCAACCAAGCTTGAGCCCAAATCTGACAAATGCTTATTTGTGGGATATCCTAAAGAAACAAGAGGATATTACTTCTACAATCCTTCTGAGGGCAAAGTGTTTGTCGCTCGAACTGGAGTCTTTCTGGAAAGGGATTTTATTTCCAAAGGAAACAGTGGGAGGAAAATAGAGCTTGAAGAAATTCAAGAATCACAAAACATTGAAACACCTATGGAGGAACTAGAGCAGGAAACACAAGTAGTTGTGGAAGAGCAACCTGCTCAAGTAGAACAAGACCAGCGTAGGTCAAGCAGGATACGTCACCAACCTGAGAGATATGGATATCTCATAAGTGATCAGGGTGATGTATTACTCATGGATCAAGATGAGCCTGTGACCTACAAAGAGGCCATAACTGGTCCTGAGTCTGAGAAGTGGCTAGAAGCCATGAAATCTGAAATGGATTCCATGTACACAAACCAGGTTTGGACCTTGGTAGAACCTCCTATAGGAGTTAACCCTATAGGATGCAAGTGGGTCTTCAAGAAGAAGACTGACATGGATGGTAAGGTACATACCTATAAAGCAAGACTGGTTGCAAAAGTCTATAAACAAATTCATGGGGTTGACTATGATGAAACCTTTTCACCAGTTGCAATGCTTAAATCTGTTCGGATTTTACTTGCCATCGCTGCATATCATGATTATGAAATATGGCAGATGGATGTCAAAACTGCTTTCCTTAATGGGAATCTTCTTGAGGATGTGTACATGACACAACCTGAAGGATTTGACATACCACAAGATGCCCAAAAGATATGCAAGTTACAGCGATCAATCTATGGATTGAAGCAAGCTTCCAGAAGCTGGAATCTTCGTTTTGATGAAACCGTAAAACAATATGGATTCATCAAAAATGAAGATGAACCTTGTGTCTACAAGAAGGTTAGTGGAAGCATGATCGTGTTTCTGGTAGATGACATATTACTCATTGGAAACGATGTCCCTACCTTGCAACAAGTGAAGACTTGGTTAGGGAATTGTTTTTCTATGAAAGACCTAGGTGAAGCAGCCTATATATTAGGAATTAGGATCTATAGAGATAGATCACAAAAACTGCTTGGCCTAAGTCAGAGTACATACATAGATAAAGTGTTGAGACGCTTTAATATGCATGATTCCAAGAAAGGATTCATACCTATGCAACATGGTCTGTGTTTATCAAAAACACAATCCCCTTCAACTAAGGAAGAAAGGGATCGCATGAATAAGATTCCATATGCATCTGCAATAGGATCTATCATGTATGCCATGTTATGTACTCGACCAGATGTCTCGTATGCATTAAGTGCAACGAGTAGGTACCAATCTGATCCCGGTGATGCTCACTGGGTAGCTGTCAAGAATATCCTTAAGTACTTGAGAAGGACTAAGGATTCATTCTTGATATATGGAGGTCAGGAAGAGCTTGATGTAATTGGTTACACTGATGCTAGCTTCCAGACAGATAAGGATGATTTTAGATCACAATCTGGTTATGTGTTCTGTCTCAATGGTGGCGCTGTGAGCTGGAAAAGTTCAAAGCAAGAAACAGTTGCTGATTCTACAACTGAGGCCGAGTATATTGCTGCCTCAAATGCAGCAAAGGAAGCTGTTTGGATCAAGAAGTTCATTAGTGAACTTGGCATAGTCCCTAGCATTGTGGATCCCGTTGGTTTATATTGTGATAACAATGGTGCTATCGCACAAGCTAAGGAGCCTAGATCTCACCAACGATCCAAACACATACTTAGGCGTTATCACCTCATTCGAGAGATAATCGATCGGGGAGATGTGAAGATATGCAGAGTACCTACACTTGACAATATCGCTGACCCATTAACAAAACCTCTTGCGCAACAGAAGCATGATGGTCATACTAGATCTATGGGTATTAAGGGTATGCCTAATTGGCTCTAGTGCTAGTGGGAGATTGTTGGTGTAAGCCCTAGAGGCCAATACTTTTTGGTACTTGTATCGGATTATTCGTTTAATAATAAAAGGCATTTCTTTATTATGTTTGTCTCTCAGAATAATAAAGTCCCTAGAATAGTTAGTCTGTTTAATGAAATGTTAAGTGTGACTTAATCATGAGATCCCATTAAACATAAAGACATTATTCTTAAAATATCCGTAGTCAAGCTTTATTGCAAAGTGGGATAACATTAAATCATTGAGACTATTATGAAGATAGACTGATGATCACATCTCATGGATCATGGATAAAGAGTTATCAAGTCTTGACATAGGTATAAATATTAGGAGTAATATTTATACCGGATTGACCCGCTATGAGAATACTACATAGTATGTTATGCAAAGTGTCATAAGTTATTCTCATGGTGATAATGGTGTATTACCACCCTTCGACCTAAAACCACTATGGACCCTAGATGTAGAGTTGGGTGCTTTATTGCTGATCAAACATTATCCGTAACTGGATGATCATAAAGACAGTTGATGGGCACTCCACGAAGCATGCTGAGGGACATGAGTGTCCTAGATGGAATTTGCCAATCCTGCATAACAGGAGAAATGTCTAAGGGCCCAATATTGAACTGGACAAGGATGACACAGTGTATGCCTTGTGTTCAATATAGACATAGGGGCAAAAGGGTAATTGTACAAACATATATTATCACGAAAAAGGTTTTGTCAGATCACATGACATTTTCGTGACTTGGGTAGCAGTGATGTGTTGCTAGATACCGCTCACTGTTTATTATGTTAAATATATAATTTAATATAATTACCAACGTTACGAAATCCTACAGGGTCACACACATAAGGACAGTTTGATGAGAGATAGAGAAATCAAAGGAACACCGTAAGGTACGGTGCACTTAAGTGAAAATAGAAATTCGGATAATATAATAATAATTATTGTTATTTTATAATGGTTATAAAATAATAATAAAATAAATATATTTATTATAATAATAGTTATTATAATAATATATAATATTATTATGGATCATGTGAATTGGGCTTTTAGCCCGCAGCCCACAAGAGAGTCTATAAAAGGAACCCTTGTGATGAAGCTTTCACTTGATGCAATTTCGTTTTTGATTCTCTTTTCTCACTCAAATAATTCCGTTCGTAAGCAGCTAGCACTGTGACCGGAAGCTGTTCGTGTGGACTGAGTAGAGGCGTTGCACTTCATCAACGCTTGTGATCGCTGCATCAAAGATCTGAATCGCCACAAAGAGGTAACGATTCTATCACTGACCATGCTCATTCGTAAGGATCACTAAAGGAAATTTTTGTTTTCCGCTGCGTTTAGATCGCAATTTTCCTTCATTAACTTCAACTGGTATTTCCTCAGACGCTTGAACAGCTTCAACAGATTCACCAGGTGGTCTTCTTTTGTGAGGGACTTGGCAATCATGTCATCCATATAACACTCAATTTCTTTGTGTATCATGTCGTGGAATAATGTTACCATAGCCCGTTGATAAGTGGCACCAACATTCTTCAGTCTGAACGATATTACCTTATAACAGAATGTGCCCCAGGGTGTGATGAAAGTTGTCTTCTCTATGTCTTCAGGTGACATCTTGATCTGATTATATCCTAAAAATCCATCCATGAAGGAGAACACTGAGAACTGATCTGTGTTGTCGACCAATACATCAATGTGAGGTAATGGGAAATCATCTTTCGGGCTGGCTCTGTTCAGATCCCGGTAATCCACACACATCCTCACTTTGCCATCTTTCTTAGGCACATGTACAATGTTAGCGACCCACGGCTGGTAACTAGTTACAGCAAGGAAACCGGCGTCCCACTGTTTTTGTACCTCTTCTTTTATCTTCATTGCCATATCTGGACGAGTACGGCGCAACTTCTGTTTTACTAGAGGATAGTATTCTTTCAGAGGCAGCTTGTGCATAACAATGTCGGTATCCAGACCTGGCATGTCCTGATAAGACCAAGCAAAAACATCCACATACTCCCGAAGCATGTCAATAAGTTGCTTTTTCATTGAATCTTGCAGACGGACCCCGATTTTAACTTCTTTCAAGTCTTCTTCCGTACCAAGATTAACCGTCTCAACTTCTTCCTGATGAGGAGTGATAATCTTCTCCTCTTGTCTCAACAACCTGGCTAGTTCTTCAGGTAACTCATAATCTTCTTCAACCCCTTCATCGGCTTGATTAATCGGATTGTCAAAGTCATACGAAGTCATAGCGGTGTTGTTGTTGGTGCAGTCTGGAGGGCACTCTCTGCAAGGGTTTAGATTTGTTCATTTTAGTGATCAGTTTTATCTTGTTTAGAAAAAGTGAAAATGAAGTTATTATTTTGAAAAACATTGCCATTTTATTTTTGTACAAAAAATAAAAAATGAAAAACAGTGAGCTGAAAAAAGAAAAGATTCATTTGCAAAAGATGTCCTGATATTCATTAATTGATCGTTTGCACAAAATACAAGATGGCCCGATTACAAAATGAGCTCTGACATCTTGGGCAAGATGCAGGACTTGATGCATGCTTAAAGACAGGAAATAATAATTACTCTGCGGGAGTAACTCTTATAATTTCATGGGAAGACCAGTTTGAGACTTGGTTCCCCGGGACCCTTGGACGTATCCAGTTTTCCAGGTTGCTTTCGTCTTCTGACTCATCTTCCAAACTCTTCACAGCATCCGGGGTGAGGATTCCCCCGCTGACAAATTTGGGCTCCTTTGCAGCCTCTGGTTGATCTTGTCGAGTTGGTCTGTAACCCAACCCGAATCGGTCTTCTTTCTTTTCAACTGGCAGCAGCTTGCCCCAGCCTTGAGCGGTACCCTCCTCAACAACCTTCCGGGCCTGTTGATATGATGTGATGGAAGTCCCAGACACAGCAGATGCTTCATTAACATTAAGGGCTTCAAACCCTTGACTCATGGTCTCATGGATCTCCCCATCCATTTATATGTACTTATACGTATCCAACTGGCTAACAAAGATGTCCTCCTCCCCACAAATGGTGATGATTTGGCCTTCCCACTCGAATTTTAACTTCTGGTGAAGGGTAGACGTAACAGCGCCAGCGGTGTGGATCCAAGGTCTACCCAACAGACAGCTGTAGGCCGGCTGTATGTCCATCACAAAGAAGGTAGTTTTGAAGGTCTGCGGGCCAATCAACACAGGCAAATCAATCTCCCCAAGCACTGATCTTTTAGAGCCGTCAAATGCTCTCACCACCAAATTACTCGGGTGCAATGCCAAGCCATCATACTCCAACTTCAATAAGTCTTTCTTTGGTAGGACATTGAGGGAAGACCCTGTGTCCACCAGCACATGAGACAAAACGACACCTTTGCATTCCAAGGTGATGTGCAAAGCCTTGTTATGGTTGCGTCCCTCCGTTGTTAAATCAGCATTTGTAAAGCCCAGTCCATGACTGGTGTTGACATTTGCAACCACGGTTTCTAACTGATTAACAGTGATCACGTCCGGCACGTATGCTGCGTGCAAGACCTTCAACAATGCATTCCTGTGAGCTTCGGAACACATTAACAGTGATAATATGGAGATTTTGGAGGGTGTTTAGTGAAGCTGGTCCACCACCTTGTAATCACTCCTTTTTATTATTCTCATGAACTCGTCTACATCTTGTTCAAAGGATGTCTTCTGAGTGTCTTTGGCAATTGGCTCTTCGGATACCACATTCTTTCCTTTTGCCTTAGCAGCAGCTTCTGCTTCAGCATTAGGTCTCCGCGTTTGTGAGGCAAAAAAGCGTCCGCTTCTGGTGAAGCCTCCGCCTCCCCCAACATTGTCAATTTGTGGTGAAGAGGTTGATGAATCCAGAGTGATTTTCTCCCCATTGCAGTAGAGATCAGGGCCGTAGTGCCAAGGTATAGCATTACTGCTTTCATAAGGAACAGGCCCAGGTACCATAATGGTAACTGGACTGATTGCTGCAGAGGAGGGTACTGTAATGGTGTGCGGATCATAGTAAATCGTGACTGGGGATCTGGCAGGAGGTGCCACAGTTTGTTCTTGGAAATTATTGTTGTTGTGAACATTTGATGGGTCATAGTAGATTGTGACCGTTGAGACATCTTCATTAATTTTTGCTGGCGTTGTAGAAGATTTTGTTGATAAAATGGGTGCTGACGTGTAGAAGAAAAAGTTGTTGAACTTTGACTTGTTGAAATAACGGATGGAGTAATTGCCGGTGTTGTTGATGAATCAGTAGGAATGATTGTTGTTGTTGTTGTAGGAGAATCTGTTGAAAGAAGGATTGTTGGTGTTACAGGTGGATCCTTTGTTGTTGATACAAGAGTTACTGAAGGAGTTGTTGAAGTAATTTGCAAGATTCCATCTTTAATAAGGCCGTCTATGCCAAACCTTAGCTTCTCACAACCATTAATAGCCGTCTTGCACAATTCACAGCAGGCCCCACAGCCTGGGAACACTTGGCATCTTAAAAGTTGAACTTTGACTTCAGCCAATGGTGTTTGAATCTATGCAACATTATCAATTAGTGTAGATGGTTGGTCCTCTTCAATGACATTAATCCTAGGCCCCCCATGATTAGGCATAGGATTTCTGTTAACGTTCGGAGGAGATGCGAAATTGAGAGCTTTAGAATCAACCAGATCTTGCACCTTTATCTGTAAGGCCCTGCATTTCTCGGTATCATGACCAGGTGCGTTGGAGTGAAAGGCACACCTGGCGTTGACATCATAATTCTTTGGGAGATTGAGAGGATCTGGTGGTGCCAACGTCCTTAACTCAACCAGGTTGAGCTTCAGGAGTTGTGGCAATAAAGCAGCATAAGGCATAGGGATAGGGTAAATTACCCTATTTGCCTGAGATGGCCTCTGTTGGAAGGGACGCTGCTGTTGGTTGTTATTGTTGTTGTTGTAGGTTCTTTGTTGCGGAAAATGAGATGGTTGCTGATAGTGATGTTGTTGTTGTTGTTGAGGATATAATGGTTGTTGTGGAACTGGAGCTGGGATGGTAACATCTGCTACTGACCTGTGGGAATATTGGGGTCTGCCCCTGCTTGTATGGATAGCATTTGTTTCACCCGCCCTTCGGGGTCCTGCAAAAGGTTTTCTGGGGTTGCTGGAGGAACTTGCACTGCTGTCGGAGATTTTGCCCATCTTCAAGAGACTCTCAATCCTCTCACTAGCTATAACTACATCAGCGAAACTAGTAGAGGAGAAAGCAGCCAGTCTGTCAATATAAGTCCCTTGCAAGGTGTTCATGAACATGTCAGCCATTTCTCTTTCTGACATGGGTGGCTGGACAGCAGCAGCAAGCTGTCTCCACCTCTGAGCATAATCCCGGAAGCTCTCCCTAGAAGACTGAGACATGCCCATTAGAAGAGTTCTATTGGGAGCCATGTCTAGGTTATACTGATATTGTCGGATGAAAGCTTCGGCCAAATCCTTCCAACACCTTATGGTGGCCCTTGTCAGATGCGAATACCACTCCCTTGAAGCTCTAGTCAGACTGTCCTCAAAGTAGAACATCCATAACTTCTCATCCATGGTATAAGCCTTGAGCCTTCCCAAGAAAGATTACAGATGAGTAGGCGGACAGGAGGTACCATTATACTTATCAAAGCATGGGGGTTTGAATTTGTGGGGAATCCTCACCCCATCTACCAGTCCCATATCCATCACGTCGAAGCCCAAAGAATTATGAGATTCCAAAGATCTTAACTTTTCAGCAATCTCATCCAATCTGCTATCATATACCTCATCCCCAGCCCCTATAACAGTAAACTGTTCTTCTTGGGGATCCTCTTGCAGGATTCTGCCCCCAGCAGTATTACCTTGAACATTCCTCGGGATGTTAACTTCTGGATTCAAATGGGGTCCATACTCTGGTGGGTCAATACGAGGCTGCCCCCGTTCATTATTGATGGTTCCCCCTGTTCCACTATGGGGCTCCTCAGGTGTCTGTCTTTCTACCAGCTCTCTCAGTCTTTCTTGACTCTGGGCTAAGCCAGTCATGACAGCCATAAACTGAGACATCTGGTTTCTCATCTCGACCCTTTTGTTTGCCATCTGATTTCTGACCTCATTCAGGTCCTGTTGTACCTGCTCCATCTGGATGCCGAGAAAGTTGTTACGAGTTGGGTACTGGTGTGTGCGGTTGACAGGGAACACTTGGCGACGAGCAATGTTTCCTGAAAGCACAACAAAGTGAGAAACAAATAATAAACAAAAACCTACAAAACAAAGAAAGTGTTAGTATGCAATGCAGTATGCTTATTTGTTTTCCAAGGTATCCGGTTTGGTTCTTGGTTTTGACCTTTCCAGACCTCGAGGAAGGTGCTTGATGTACGAGAGAAAGCCTAAATGAAAACAAACAAAAATATATTACAAATGATGAAACATACATAGTCTGTTTTACAATACATGTCCATGGAGGTTCAAAAATACAACAAAAGGAAAAGTACATCAAGAGGAAAGAACAAGAAGCAAAGAGGAATCAAACATCCAATCCATAATCATCTTCCCTGACCTCCTTCAGGAGTGCCTCAGTCACCGGACCAGCTGGGTGCTCTGTAATGGTCCTAATGAGGAGGTTCCTAGCAGCAATGGCAGTAGTCTGCTTCTTATGCATGTCCTGGTCTTTTGATCTCTTTAACCCTGCTCTAAGCTTCAATTCTGAAATCTCCTTCTGAGCTGCCAACAAAGCTTCCTGCTGCTTCTTCTCATTGGCCTCCAGCTGTTCAATCTTGGCTTGAGTCTTCTGGTCTTCTTGTGCACGGGCTTCGATGATCCTGACCTACCTAGCCTGGCTCTCTTGCAGGTAGTGCTCAGCCCTAGCTTTCTGAATCTTGGCCTCTTTACAGGCATTCTTCAATATCTGTTCCCCAACCCTTGTTTTCCTTATGTAGTCTTCCGTCTTTTCAATTTTGGCCAGATGCTCAATTTTGAGCTTCTCCAATCTCTCAATGTCCAGGCGACCATCATTTCTTTCCCAAAGATTTTTCTTCAAGGCCTGGGATAGCTGCTCATTCCTTTCTTTCAACTTTTCAAATTCCTCCAGGCTAACTGTTGCTGCAGGCTATATTGTGGATGGTCCAGGTGTGTCTTCCAAGGTGAAAGGAATTCTGGTAATCTGAGCTCTAGTACGGGACCAGTCATAGTACTGAGCTGAAGCAACATTGTTAAATTTTCCAAGAATAGCTACCCCTTTTTCCTGGATGTTGTCCCAAGCCCAGGCAGCTTGCCTGACAACAGCTGAATTAGGTTGCACTTCACAATATAGGGTCTCAGCTAAATCTTGTCCTCTAGGAGGGTGAACTAAGGCATAGCCCAATTGTCTCTTAAATAGTAAGGGGTTGTAGTTAATGCAACCCTTTACTCTTATCAGAGGCACATTTGGGTATTGTCCACAACTGGTGATAATGTCTTTGCCTTTGGTGCTCTGGGTGCACCATCTGATATCATCTGAAGTTAAGGTAATGAACCTCTTGGCCCAATTCTTCTGCTGCTGTGGGTTCAAGAAGGTATCTGATTTAGGCAGGTGTCTGAGCAGGCAGGAGTAAAACAAAGGAGCACAACATCTTACCAACTTCCCCCTTTGTTTTTCATTTCTCTGATGAATAGAATAGTAGAAATCCCCTAGCAGTGTAGGCATTGGGTTCTTCAGAAGAAACAAATGGATGACACTCTTATTGACAAATTTAGGCTCATCTGCAAACAGTATAGCCCCATATATGCTGAGGGCTAGTAATGCACAGGCTGCCCTCCATTCTCCCAAGGTAACCTTCAGGATGGCCTGAGAAATCAAGAAATCCATATGTAAACCAGGAATCCCAGCTTTTGTTGTCATGCTTTGCTCAATAAGGGCAGGCTCCAAGTACAATGCCCTTGCTATCTCTTCACTTCTGGGAGCAGTCATCTCTGGGTTGAAGGGGATTCCCCCTCTGATAGGTACCCCAATCAACAAAGAAATCTCTTCCAATAGAGGCCCAATCTGAAAGTCAGGAAAGGTGAAGCATCTCAGTCGAGGGTCGTAGAACTGCAGGCATGTGTGGATCATGCTTCTCTGAGAAGGATCAAGATCCATAACCATATCCAAGATACCCCCATAGTGCTCTCTAAACAGTGGGATGTGGTCAGGTGTGATGAGTGACTGGACCTGCCTGATACCAGTCAATACAGGCTCAAAAAAGTGATCAGATATGTTGCTCTTCCTGGAAGTAGCCATGAGTGCTGCTGAAGAAGCTGAAGACAAATGCTGATGAAGATCACAGACTGAAGCTGACAGTAAATCTCTGACAAACTGATGCTGGTGAGGATGGAGATGACTGAAGCAGACAACTGATGAAGATAGATGAAGCAGAGGTCTATGCAGAAGAGGGGGTCAAAACCAAAACAAAGATACAATGAGGTGGATACCCTGAAAAGCAAATAAACAAATGTCAAATGATGCAATGATGATATATGCAAATGATATGCAAGGGTTTGTGATCAAGAGCTGGATTCGGTCATCTGTCTTGATATAAAGTCTATAAACGTCCAGATGGAGGCTCAGAAATCCAGTAACCAGGGTGGGGGACTCAAATAAAGAGTCACATATCCAGGGTTAATCACAAGAATTGTCCAAAGTGAAGTATTCTTAAACAATACAGTAACAGGGTATGATGTGGCCATGGGTTCCTGCAAACCTGTAAACAACCCAACCCCCTCACATGTAATGCTCTAGAACAAGGATCCTCAGACTTGGATCAGTTATGAGAAGTGTAAACACTTCTAACCCGGAGGTACAATGTTTACAATAACCATAAAGGATCCTCCTTTAATTCACCTCAGCTTCTGAAGGTCATTATAAAGGTCATCCAGACTTAGCAGGCTTCCCAGATAGCCCTAGCACTACAGGAAATCTGTAGCACAGAGTTCTCAAGAAGAAACCCACATCTGAACCGTGTTTCATATTCCCGCACCAGACCAAAATGGAATGGGAAAGAACATGAACCACTCTAGCCTAGGTGTCACTCAGGTCCCAGGTAGAGGACCTCAAACTCTCAATGGAACCCCACCCACCAAAACAGAGAACCAGATCCAGCAATGACAGTATGAAGTATGCAAAAAAACTATAAAGAAAGCAATAACTAAAGTTGTACATAAAGCAATAAATAAAACAAAATAAATAAACACACATAGCATATAACACCCCAGTAAACACAAATCAAACAAGCGCTAGGAGGAACCCACAAAATGAACCAGAAGCCCTGGTTGCAGTATAAGGCTCCCCAGCAGAGTCGCCAAGCTGTCACTCCCACATGATGACACCTGGGCCAAGAGGGGTACAGACGCGAACGGTCGGCGAAAGAGAGAACACGAGTGTGAACTGAAAAAGAGTCGCCAGCTAGGCATTTTTATCCCGAAGGAAAGGTAATGCTGCATAAACCTAGAAAAAGATGGATAAGACGGTTGTGAACCAGAGAAACTGAGAAAGGGGGTTGGTTACAACTTGGGAAGGTACTAGCACCCTGATTGTCCGTCGTACTCGACGGGATCCACGCTTGAAAGTTTGTGTTTTAAAGGGGTGGTGTCAGTGCTATTTTGTGTGCAAAAGCTGGAAAAGAATGCAAGTGTCAGTGCAAAAGAAATGTGAAGTGGATAAGAGAAGTGTCAGTGCTGGAAAGAAGTGCAAAGCTCAAGAATATGAGGCTTAAATAATAAAAATGGAAGATGGGGAATGTACAGAGACTTTTGTTCGATAACTGTTAAGTTATGCCTACGTATCCTCTCGTGCAATGAGGAAGTCAGAACACTGTAGTTCGACTCAAAGAGACTGAAAGATAAATTGACGGATGAACTGCTTGCTTGTCTATGCTCAAGTGTATGACTCGTCTGGCTCGAGTGCTAACTGTCTTGCATTAGACGGAAGAAGCGAGTTCTCGTTTATGAGTGAATAAGGTGAGAAAAGAATCCCGTAGGAGACGATTATTGTTTGTTTTTGGTGTTTTCGGTCTTTTATTGCTTTTTGGAGTTTGTCATAAGAAAATGAGCTTAAGCCTAAACCAAGGGTTAGTAAACTCATCACATCTTCCCTCTGATTAGGGGTAATGAAAATACCTTAAGTATGAAGTAATCACCTCACACTTAATCACCATGATGTAGGATTAAGATCATTAACCTACTTGTAATTACTTAGATGTTTTTGGAGTTTTTGTTTAGTGTTAAGTAATGAGTTTAAGCCATAATCAAGGATTTAATGAACTCATTACACCATCCTAATAGAAGGATAATAGATGGGAACATTTAAGCTGAGGAAGGCTCCTCAACTTAATCCATGATTAGGGATTAACCTCATGACAAAACAAAGCCTTTATTAAAGTGGATTTTAGTTAATGCTAAGGTTAAGAAATGAATTTTATGGTTTGTAAGACAACTTGAGGGGGACTTGTCCATTAACACTAGGGTTAGTCCTTCTTAACCAATTAAGGAAGAATTAGAACCCTAATGCAAGGCCCAAGTTACAAGCTTGATGTCTTAGTGATTATTAGATGAATTGATTAAGATATTTAAACACATCAAGGGTTTAAAACTTAGGATTAAAGTTATACACTCCATCCTAAGAGAAGGATGCAGGCATAACCTTAATCACAAAGCCTTAAAACCTTTAAGGTTTAGTCCCTGATTATGAGATGAGAAGAGAAGACACAAAAGATGACACAAAGGTAAAACTAATGGGGGACTAATAAAACCCTAATTGTTAGCATGCTTGGGTGTTCCTAGGGTTTATGAGGCTTGCAAGAGATCTTCAAGAAGAGCCACCAAGGAAGAAGCAGATGAAAGGAGGAGAAGCAAAAGAAGCAAGTCAACTTACTTCACTTAAGAAGATAAGTTGCTTGAAGAAAGAAAGTGAAGAGGGAACATGAATGAGCAAGCTCACTCTAATACAAATACAAAATGCAGCAATGAATGTATAAGAGAGATGAGAAGAGATTATGAGAAGTGAAGGCAAATTCACTTCTCAAAGTAACTTACCACCTGAAAAGTTAGTAAAAGGAAATGAAATGAAATGAAAATGAAATGAATGCAAGGATGAAAGCCAAAGTCAGAAGCATGTTCATGATGCTAATGATGCAAAGAGATTACATAAATGTATGTCATGAGATGGGGATGATCATACAAAGGATGGGAATGCAAATGAGACATGTAAGAAGCATGAAAGTTCATGAATGCATATGAAATGAAATGAAAGCAAAAACATGGAAAATGGATAATTCAATGATCAAACATGATTTAAATATGTTCTAAGATGTCTTATATGTCATATGAATGCACAAGGTGTCATGGAAAGTTCATGTATGCAAGCTTATGCAAGATGGATGCAAATGAAGATGCAAATTAGGGTTTATGCACAACATGAGATGCAAAATTCAAAATCAGAAGCAAATGGTAAGATAAAAAATTGAAAATAGACTCAAAGGGAACCTAAACCTACATAAGTTCATTGTCCAAAGGGGAAGGTCAGAAGCTAAACCCTAAAGGACTTATGAATTTCCTAAGTTTCTAGGGTTTTAAGGGTGATCTTAAAGGTAAAATGCCAAATAAATTGAAAGTGCATTAGAAAAATGAAACAAAAATGTTTTTAGGAACTTGAATTCATGCATAACACAATGCAAAAATAATCATTCACAAACTCACTTTGGTTCAAAAGTTATGAATTTTTGAAGTTAGGGTTAAAAATATTCAAACTTAAGAACCCTAATTCAAATGAAAATTGTCAAAGTGTGATCAAAACCAAAAAGAAATTTGTGTTGTGAGTTTGTAAATGTTTCTATATTTTTGAAAAGGCTCTCTGAATTTTTTTGGGATTTTTAAATACCTAAATGTATTTTTAATTAATTAATTTTCATTAACTAATTAAAAATAATCATTTAAATGATTTAAAAATATTTTTTAATGCAAAAAATAAAAGTGGAAAGAAAATGGTTGACTAGCGCGTTTTTTGATGGTCTGGATTCACTCTGATTTAATTAAACTAAATAGTATTAATTAACCTAATTAAATGAAGATTAGGGCTAATGATACGATCCTGTCCATTGAAAACACACGCGCAAGGCAGATCCTAAGGCTAATATTCAAAGTTGGTTAATTACAGGATTAGGGCATGGACATTTTCAGGTGACCAGAACAGTGTTCCGGTCATCTTCTCCGACGAGCACAAACCCTAACTTCTTCCCTAAGCCTCTAATCTCCAAATTGCTTGCCAATAAATGATCCTCTAACATCCCTGAACCTAAACCCCCAATCAAAAATCATTTATTTTGCATCATGAACAAGATTCGAACCAAAACGTGAAAACGGGCAAAATTTCAGAACATGCATACATCATGGTTTCTCAACCATTTTAAAAAATAATCACATCCCTATGATCAGGGGAGCACAGAGAATCATTCAAGAACTTAAAAACAAGCTTCTGGAAAAAAAGTTCTTGAGCTATACCTGAGATTGGACCTTCTGACTCTGGGCTTTCTGGATCCTTCTTTGATGCAAATCCACTCCTATGAACCTCCTGGTGATGAAATGAAGCTTAGAAAGCTTTGAGAGTGACTGGCTTTGAAGTTCCAGCTCTGGTGTAGCAGGTTTTGAAGTTTTGATATGTGATGTTTTTGGCTGTTTTGATGGTTGATTCTGGTTCTATGGATGATATGTGACTTGTTGGTGAAGAAAAATTTGAGGTTTGATGGCTGTGGGAGGGGTTTCGAAGAGATGAAGAATTTGACAGTTTTTGTGAATCCTGTCCTCTTGGAGAGTTCAGGCTTGTGTGTGTGTTTGTTTCAAGTCCTTGAGGTCCACATAACATGTTATGATTGGCCAGAGGGTTGGTAATGTCACAGTTTGATTGGTATGGGCAAAGATGCAAAAGTCAAGATTTTGTGTACCATAGGTATGGCTTGGGTCAGAGAAGATCTTAGGGCTTGTCTTGCTTCATCTTGGATCAAAGAAGGCCTTTGGATTAGTTTTTGTGAGCTGGTTGGCCTTGATCAAGAGTTCCCAATGTTCTTGCATATTTCCCTCTTTGGAATTTCTTGTGAACCAAGGCAAGGAATCTCATGAATTCTTGGACAATTTGCAGCAAAATGAACCATATGAAGTTGTTATGATGCTTTGAGATTAATTAGAAACCAAACCAAACATTAGAAGTCTTTCTTGCAAAAATCCTTCTTTTGAGAATTTATAAAAAATGCCTTATGGAAGCTTGTGATCCAAGGCATGAAACTTTGTGAATTTGTGCAATTTCTGATTTTGGAAAGTTGTAATGATGCATAGAAGTCATTTAGAAGTCACAAAATGGTTTGGTATGAGGTTTTGCAAAAAATCCCTTTTGGCATGAAACATGAAATTAAGTGATTTTTGCCAACTTTGGAAAGCCATAACTTGAGTTCCAAAATGAATTAGATCTTGTTCTTGTACTTTTTGAAAAGGGAATAATCCAATCTACAACTTTCATGACCAAGAATTTTTCATTTGAAGCATTTTTGGTTAAGAAAGAGGAGGTTGAAAAACTTTCCCAAAATGGAAAGTTTACATTACAAGCCATTTCCATATTTGGCAACTTTTGGTTTAGCCCACTTTTCTTCAAATTTGTGAACTTAAAATCACTTAAATGATCAAATAAAGACCATATAACTTCATTTTGATGAAAAATCCATTTTGGTTCCATGTTGGGGGCCTCAGATGCCCTGATTTGGCTCTAACTTGCTCAAGAAGTTATCCAGTGATCAAATGACTTCCACAATGAATTTTTCCATCAAACTTGGTATGTATGATACTTATAGCATATAGAGACCAATAGAAACAAGAATGACCAAAAAATATGGATTTATGGCCTCTAAAACCAAAACCCTAATTTTAGGTCATCTGTGCAGTTAAACCTGGCTCTGCTTCCATGCCTTGCTAGTTCTTGTGATTTTCTGACTTCCTTGATCTTGGGAGGATATAATATGATGTTTGAACATATATGGACCCTCTTGAGATGATTGAAGACCTTTGGAGTGGCTCAGAAGGATCTTGGATTGCTCAGATCACAAATCCTAGATGCAGATGAACTTGAACTAATGCAGTGAAGCAAAAAATGCAATATGATATGATATGATTGAGCTTGTGCAAATGAAAAGATCACAAGACATGGTGTGATGAGTGAGGGAAAATTTGGGGTGTTTACACGATGTTATCATTGTAAAAAGGAGGGTCACATTCAAAAGGTGTGTCTTGAACGCCTGAAAGATCATGGAGGTAAGGATAATGGAAACGTAGCCATTGTCAAGGATGATTTCGAGATATCTAAAGATTCAAGGTATCTAATAATAGAAGGTGATTCATACCCCATATATATTCTCAATATCCTTTGATGTCCCATCTTTTTTCTATGTGGTGGAGATATTGGGACATATACTACACAATCAAATATCTTCAAATGAGAAATATTTGATTCCTTATCAATTGCAAGTTGATAAGGAATATGCTTATAATTAGCACTTAGAATTAGACGGATGAGTGTTGCAACATGTAAAATTGCATGACCCCAAACAGTAACTGGTAGTTTAGTTTTCATAATTAATGGTCTAGCAATATATTGGAGACGTTTGATTAAACACACGACTAAACCATTTTGTGTATGCACATGAGGAACATGATGTTCAACATTAATTCCAATTGACATGCAATAATTATTAAATGATTCAGATGTAAATTCACCAGTATTGTCAACATATACCGCCTTGAATTTTTTCAAGAAATGCAGGTGATTTTATTTGAATATTAACTGATGAATGCTTTATTATTAGTTTTCCAAGAGAGCAAGCTTCACTTGGTTTATCTCCTTTAGTAAGTTTTAAATCTTTCAATGGATGATCATGTGTACTTTCAACTATTTTATGCATCATTGTTGAACCAGGGTGACCTAAACAATCATACTATAAAGTCATCATTTGGGATCTTCATTTACTACCAAATTACATTCAATTACATTATATAAGTCTAATGTAATCTAGAAGGAAATTTTGGTAGTTTTTCTAAAATTTTCTTCTTTCCCAAAACATTTTTAGTAATGTTAATATATTTCATATTACCTTCATTTGCAGTTTCAGTATCATATCTTTGACAATATATGTCATTAAAACTCAATAAATTTCTCTATGATTTTGGAGAGTATAAAGCATAATTAATAACAAACTTTGTTTTATTTGGTAATATATACATATCATTACATGTTCCTTCAATCAAATCTGCAGGACCTGAAATTATATTTATTACACCTTTAGTAGAATTTATT